>CM056742.1:116106433-117352476 GCA_029851415.1 Eretmocerus hayati
AAAGGGTCTGGGTGAGGAAGTAGATAAGCGAACGCTGAAGCAATCGAAGCTCACATTCTTGAGCCAAAAAGAGAAGAACGCGAAGGTTGCTGCAGAAGCGCAAGCGGCGGCAGACAAGCTTATGAAGATCAACCCCGCGATCAAGATCCAGCTTACGCAAGACAAGAACAAGGGAGACGATACCGCCGATTCCAGCTCGGATTCAGGGGACTCTAACACCACACGGAGTCCCAGAAGTCAGAAGACACCCTGACATCCAAGGACTGTGACCGCGGACTCGAAAAAGGCCAAAAAACACCGGAGGATATGGACATCGATCGGTTCCCCACACCTGAGAAGGCCAGTCGACAAAGAAGTGGAGACAAGGCCCCCGATCTAATGGAAGGATGGAGGGACTTGAAATGTGCCGAGAACAGATGGAGGAGAAGACTCATCTTCTCCTCGACCACCTGAACTTGGTCATAGGGATAGCCGAGTCTGCCTCCAACATCCCAGAAGGAACTCAGGGCGACATGGAAGAGCTCAAGAAGATTGGTCACGCTCTCGAAGGCCTACTTGCGGCAGACAAAGGGAAGAGAGCGGCTTTCGAGACCACACTTCTCGAAGCGGAGAAGACCCTAAAAATGAAGAGGAGTGCGCAGCCCTCTGGGCCAGCCGCGTCGGGAAGCGGCACACAGGGAAGGGGGCGAATAAACCGGAATCGCGACAAGGGAAACAGCACGATACGAAGAGGACGCGACGCGGACATCCATCGGGAGCCCTCGAAACACCGCGCTCGACATCGACTCCTAATAGGCCCAAGCAGGACGGGCCTTGCAGGAAGTGGTCTCTAAGAGAAATACAAAGAGGGCAAAAAAAGCGGTCGATCAAGTGACACCGCTGGAAAGAAGGCAAAGATGAAGCCAAGAAGACCGAAATCCGACGCCGTTCTCGTCACGGCAAACCAAGGTGGGTTAAGCTACGCAGATATGCTGCGCAAGATAAAGACGGATGACCTTAATGAAGAGTGGGCTCTAAAGTCACGGGCATCCGCAAGACACAGGAAGGACAAATCCTCATTGAACTGAGGAAGGGCACCGACGCTGCAGCCATCAAAGCGGCTCTGACACCAGTCGTCGGGCAAGAAGGGGCCGTCCACTGCCTCGCAAATAGCATGACCCTCGAGATTCTCGGAGTCGACTACGATGTCGACAAAACTAAAGTGCAGAAGGACCTCGCGAAGGCCCTACCAGAAAACGAGGATGGAGCCATAATAGTCAAGAGCCTGCGAAACGGCTCCCGAGGCACCCAAACAGTGGTTGTGTCCATCCCAGCCAGCTCGCTCACCGCTCCTGGACTGGAAAGAACCCAAGGTGGGATGGAGCAGAGTGAGAATCCGCGAGAAGGGAGGCATCCTACGCTGCTATAACTGCCTAGAGTATGGCCACAAGGCCTCAGGCTGCAAAAAAGAGAAGGCAGAGGAACGTCAACCGAAACCCTGCTTCCAGTGCGGTGAACAGGACACCTCGCCGCTACCTGTAAAGAGAAACCAAAATGCTCAGCTGCGTGGCTATCGGAACCAGATCTGACCACAGGTCAGGCTCCAGCAACTGCACAGCCTACCAAAACGCGAGGCGACATATAGACGCAGGGGGGAAGAAATGGCTAACTTCATCCAAGCCAACTCAGGAGAAGCGGGGACGCTGTGACCTCCTACACACTGCCGCCAAAGAAGGGGGTATCGATGTTCTGATCATCTCCGAACCGCCTCGGAAGCGCGAACTTTCCCGTTCCACATTTGATCACTGGGGGACCGCTGTAATTCAGATCACGAATCCCGCGATCCGCGAGACTGAACCAGCTGTTAGTGGCCGTGGTTATGCTCGAAAGACCATAGGGGGCACAGCTGTATACGGCTGCTACTACTCGCCGTCGCTCAAGACGCACGAATTTTGAAGACGAGCTCCACGACCTAGAAGAGGATGTGAGGTAATGGGGGGGGGGGGGCCAGCTATAATCGCGGGAGATTTCAACTCCAAGGACCGACTTGGAGCGGGGGGGCCGCGCGATAGACGGGGGTAATACTCGCTGATGCCATGGAGGCATTGGGATTAGTGCTCGCGAACGAGACGGGGGTTATCACCTATTACCGGCACGACACTCGGTCCCGGAGGGAGGTTCATCATCGGTCCTCGACCTGACGTTCATGAGCCCGTCGCTCATGGACGTATGACATCGTGGGAAGTTCTGGACACGGAACACTGAGTGACCATCGACATATTCGGTTTCGACTTAGGACTGACGGACAGAGACAGACGACACGCAGACCGCGACCAACGGGGTGGCAGGTACGGAAGCTGGACGAGGGAAAATTCCGGGAATCGATAGAAACAGTCGAAGATCTCCGATGAACTCCGCCTCGGACGAGGCTGTGGCGATGGTAACATCCGCCATCACGAGAGCTTGCGACGCGTCGATGCCTCGCAGGACAGCACCATGTTTCTGGAGGAAACCAGAGTACTGAATCACCGATGAGATCAAGGCTCTCCGAAGAACGAGCAACAAGAAAAGGAGGACCGCATGGCGATCAAAGAAGCTGCAACGACATCGCTGGCGGAAGATGACAGAGCGTACAAAGGAGCGAAGATAGGTCTTGTTCTAGCCATCCGGAGAAGCGAAGAGAAATGCTGGGGGTACTGTCCGACATAGTGAATGAAAATCCGTGGGGCATGCCATACTGCGTGATTATTTCGAAGGCCCGACCCCGGAAGGGCAACCCAGCACCGACCGATGCAGCAACATGCGCACCATCGTGGAAGACCTCTTCCCAGCAGGAGAACCCAGAGTTACATTCCCTACGGAGAGCGAAGACCCCCATCCCGCTCTTCACTATGCAAGTCATAGCGGCGAAGAGAATGCCGAACGGCAAGAGGCACCTGAGAACCTCGTCCCGTACTTGCTCTGCAATCAGGAGACATTAGGGCGGTCCCAGAGACCAACTTTGGGGGGGGGGCGATTTAGACTTTTGGGGGGGGGGGGGTCAATGCAAAAATCGATGTCGCCCGCGCTCACGCGCGCGCGTTTTCCTATCTCTCCTGTACAAAATTTTGGCTTCGGGGGGGGGGGGGCGATCGCCCCTACCGCCCCCCCCTTGGGACCGCGCCTGGGAGACATGGGATAGAGTCACCGGATACATCAAGCTGGTGATGACCGTAAGGAGGAGAAAGAGAGGGAAGTGAGGCGCCTCGAAGCAGGCGAATTACAGTGGGTCTGTCGATTGAAACAGAAGAGGTCCAAATGATTTCAGGAGGAATGTGATGCACTGAAGAAGGAAAAAAGAAGAAAGAAGAGCGAAGAAAGAAGAAAGAGAGGGAACAATGGAGAATGAAGATAGAAGATGCCGACAAGTGGCCGAAGAGAGAAGATGGAGAAGAGAAACGCTCACAATCGAGCGCGAGACATGCCGTTCATCCTGAAGTAATGCTCACGTGGTTCCGGGCTGAGATGGTAGATGCAGGTGGATCTCCTCCTTGATTGCCCGATGCCCTAGGTATCGGACATCAAGGGGAGAGGGATATCACACGGCCGGGCCCACCTCTCGGTGGGCCCCGCCCAAACCCGTGTCCCGCCTGGTATGGCCTGCGTGGGCTATGCGTAGTCCGCGTAAGCTGAACCAGTCCGGTGTCTGGGGACGGATCAGAAGGATCTTGAGGCAGATTTTGCCTTCTAACCACCTTAAAAAAAAAAAAAAAAAAAAAAAAAAAAGAGAGAGAGATTGATGGATAACAGATTTATCAATGCCCAGGTCTTGGTAAACCGTGAGGCAAAAGTAACTATCCAAAAATTCACAACTTTTCTAAAACCAAGAAGACCAACGGGTTTACAGTAAGGATTATTAAGATACTGACCACACTCCCTGTGCATTAAGATTATTCCACGGGCAATTAATTTATAATAACAAGCGTAATATGAACACGTATCAAACCGGGCAAGGATTCAATATTCAAAAGGTTCTATGAAGTTTAAGAATATTCAAAATTTTTAATAATCAGTAAAATCAATAAGAAGAACATCTACACACATTCGCTAGCACACATTATTACGTTCTTTCCTCTTTCAAATAATTGATCAGGGCGGACTTAAATGAGTCCAGTGGTACTATCAATCGGATGTTCGACGGGATTTTTCCCCACAGTAACTTGGCTTACACTGAGAAAGCGGCCTCGTACGCTGTCGTTCGTGTGGTGGGAATAATCATTCGAGATGACTGAGTCCCTTCGGAACAACGAACATCGTCATTTACAGGAAACAGTTCATATAAATACTTTGGTTCAGATGTCGTAAAAATTTTTTAGAGGAGTACGCACATAAAGTATTCACGACGTACATCTAGTGGTAATTAACCGAGCTTGTTATAAAAAGGTTTCAGGGCAGCATCTCGGCGCAGATGAAAGATGAAACGAACACACATGTTGCACAGACGTTGGAGTTTCGACACTAAGTACCCAGACATATCATGGAATACAATGCAAGCATAATTGAAGTGTGGAATAACTAGTGCATTTACGAGCAGACGCTCAATCTGAGGTGATGAAAAATGACCTTTGTATCTCAATGTGTGCATAATTCCGTGTACTTTAGAGCAGATAGATGAGACTTGTGCGTTCCATGATAGATCTTTGGCGAAGATTACTCCCGAAATTTTTAACTGACTCTTGCAATGGGACTGAAACTCCATCCACCAGTATCGGAGGCAGCGTACTAAGATCCAATCTCATATGGTATTGAACTGATGCATATAAAATTGCTTTGGTTTTCAATGAATTCAACTTCAAGCCATGAGCATTTGCCCAGGCGACTATTCGCGAGATATCTTCATTGAGTTCCTGGATGAATGCAGGGAGCTCACTTGGTCTGCATTGGATGTAAATTTGCAAGTCATCCGCGAATAGAACTCCCCGACAGTGCTTCAAAACTGAAATGATCTTGTCGATAAAGATGAGACAAATAATGGGTCCAGGATTGGAACCTTGTGGGACACCTGATGTGTTCGGTAGAAAGTCAGACTGCTCACCATCGTTGTCTACTACTGCTTGTGAACGTGCAGATAAATAAGAATGAAACCACCTCAGTGTTTCTTCCGAGAAATTCATTTTTTTCATTTTCCGAAGAAGTAATTCATGTTTAATACTGTCAAAGGCTGTTTTAAAGTCGAAAAGGACTTGCAATGTAGCAAGCCCTTTCTCAATTCCCAAACGGATGTCTTCAGAAACTTTCAACAGTGCTGTTTGAGTACTATGTGAAACGCGAAACCCGGACTACCATGGTGATATTAAATTATATTTTTCCAGATGGGAAATGAGCTGCTGTGTGATGAGATCGTCAAAAACTTTTGCAAAGTGCGGAAGATTGGCAATGGACCGTGTATCAGATAGCGATGTTGGTGACGGTACTTTGCCAAGTGGTATCACCAGTGATTATTCCCAAATCTCAGGGTATTGACTTGTGGATATCGATAGATTGAACAAGGTTGTTAAATATAGAACCAAGAAGCTAAGCACAGATCTAAAATATGGAATGCACAGCCCATCGCTACTCTTGCCTTTCGTTTTCGGCAAACATGACCTCAAAAATTCATACACTTGCGTACCATCAACAGGATTGAGAGCAAATGGAGGAGTTCCAGTCACCATTGGTGTGAGGATAGTTCTATCAAGCTCGGAGGGTGAACAATTTCTGTGACAGCACGAGATTTCCGAGTAATGTTTCATAAGGTCATTGGAAGAGAATCTGCTTAAGGGTGACTGATGATGATTTTTTGTCAAGCCAAGTTTTTGAAGGATTTTCCAATAAGTCGATGCATCCGAGGCTCCATTCAACATTTGTATGAAATATTCATTTCGGGTCTTATCAATTTTTCTTTTCAGCTCAGTACGCCTGGTTCTATATTGACACTTGAGTTCTGCGTTGTCAGTGCGCTTTGCTTTGGCATACATTCGATCACGATCCTTACATTCTTGGCGGAGTTCATGTGTCATCCAGGGAGATTTATGCATTTTACCGTACAATGTTTCAAAGGAGCAAACTCATCAAGAAGTTCCAATGCGATTTCAGAAAATTTTTCAAAGGATTCGTTCACATTACTTAGATGCAACACATTGTTTTCAGCGATAGCCATTTCAAATTTCGAAGAGAATAAGACTGAGTCATTGAAATCCCTTAAGATGATTTGGCGTTGCTCTTTCACAGTGCCCGGTAACTTATAATCAATAATTAGAAAATCATGGACATGTATGTTTGGGCTACTTGATTTCGAATAATTCACTATTTTGTCGGAGGAATCAACGAGAATAACATCAATCCAAGAATCAGACTCGTCAAGGTGATGTGTGGCTCCAAATGAGACTTTAAAAGGCAAGTACTCCTCAATAAATTCTTGTAAGTGCGATCCGAGAGAGAGAGAGAGGGAGAGAGAGAGAGAGCACGACTGGGATGACGCCGAAAATGCCCTGTTTAAGTGCAGCGACACCCGGAGAGAGCGCGCCGAGCTGGATGAATGGCTGGGTGCTCAACTAACACCTGAGAATCTCGTCCCGTACTTGCTCCGCAACCAGGAGACATGGGATAGAGTCACCGGATACATCAGGCTGGTGATGACCCGCAAGGAGGAAAAAGATAGGGAAGTGAGGCGCCTCGATGCCGGCGAATCACAGTGAGTCTGCCAATGAAAACAGAAGAGGCCCAAATGATTCCAGGAGGAATATGATGCCCTGAAGAGGGGAGAAAGAAGAAAGGAGAAGGAAGAAAGAAGAAAGAGAAGGAACAATGGAGAATGAAGGTAGAAGATGCCGACAAGTGGCCGAAGAGAGATGATGGAGAAGAGGAACGCTCGCAATCGAGCGCGAGACATGCCGCTCATCCTGAAGTAATGCTCACGCGGTTCCGGGATGAGATGGCAAATGCAGGTGGATCTCCTTCTTGATTGCCCGATGCCCTAGGTATCGGACACCAAGGGGAGAGGGATATTACACGGCCACGCCCACCTCTCGGTGGGCCCCACCCAAACCCGTGTCCCGCCTGGTATGGCCTGCGTGGGCTATGCGTAGTCCGCGTAAGCTGAACCAGCCCGGTGTCTGGGGACGGATCCGAAGGATCTTGAGGCAGATTTTGCCCTCTAACCACCTGAAAAAAAAAGAGAGAGAGCACCGTGTCACGAGATGGGGCTTACGTATTGGCGAGTACACCGCCCATCCACTTGCTCGTCGCGGAGCGAATGAGGATCTGGGACCGCCAGAAAGTGATCGGAGCCGACCGATTACTCACTCCGACGATGAAGGAGATCATCCGTGACAACGAGAAGGAGATCACCCTCGAACAGTGGCAAACTGAGTGGGATTCGCCATTTGCGGATGGCAGATGGACGCACCGGTTGATCCGTGACGTAGCCAAGTGGGCGGAACGTTCCCACGGAGAGATGGACTACTGGACGACTCAGGCACTGAGCGATCATGGTTGCTTCGGTTCCTATCTAACCAGGTTCAAGAAGAGGACAACCCCAGCATGCCAGTCATGCGGGGACGACTGGGATGACGCTGAGCATGCCCTGTTCAAGTGCAGTGACACCCGAAGAGAGCGCGCCGAGTTGGATGAATGGCTGGGTGCTCAACTAACACCTGAGAACCTCGTCCCGTACTTGCTCCGCAACCAGGAGACATGGGAAAGACTCGCTGGATACATCAAGCTGGTGATGACCCGCAAGGAGGAGCAAGAGAGGGGAGTGAGGCGCCTCGAAGCAGGCGAAATAGAGTGAGTCTGTCAACTGAAACAAAAGAGGTCCCAATTGTCCGAGGAGGAACATGATGCTTTGAAGAGGGAAGGAAGAAGAAAGAAGAGTGAGGAAAGAAGAGAGAAGATCAAAGAAAGAAGAATGGAGAGCATTGAAAAGACCAAGGAAGGAGGAACAAGACCTGCGAGTCTTGAAGAGAGAGCCGCTCCATCTAGAGCGCGAGACGCCACCGGTCCTGAAGTAATACTCATGCGGTTCCGGGGCCAGATTGGTAAGCCCGGTGGATCTTTTCCTTGTCCGATGGCCGATGCCAACGGAGAAGGAAGAGAGGGTTTTATTCGGAAGGGGTGGCCGTATCGATGCGGATCCCAGCCCGGTACTATTTGGGGGGGGGGGGGGGGGGGCACGGACAAGCCGTCTTGACCGAGACCTCACCAACCCGGAGAAGCCAAAGGGTTGCTTCCCGGCAGAACGTCTCAGCGTTGTTCGCCCTACAACCACCTAAGAAAAAAAAAGAGAGAGAGAAAGAGAGAGCGCGCAAGAGTTCAAAAAGTTGGTGATAAATTTGCATGGGGGCTTATTTGGAACTTTCAGGATGACATCAATAGAGTATGGTTTAGCATGTTTGGATCTTTCAAGGCATTTCAGTAAAGCCTTCTCTCGTCTGAAGATCTTGAATATGCCCACAGAACGTGGTTGATGTCTTCTGGGATGTAGGGACAAGAAAGGCAATACGGAGAAGAGATACAATTTTTCCCTGTGAAGACTGTGCGCCAAATTATAATGATTAGATCTCTATCTGTTGATGATGACGATGTGTTTTCTGGAGAGAGAACTTTCATAGAACCAGAGTCTGGATTTTTCGTCATTGTAGAAATTACTGAAGTAGTATAAAACGGTGCTAGGTGACATAGTAGTCAAATAATTGTGAAAATTGTTTCTGGAGAGGTCAAAGACATATTTATTGAAATCAGAAAAGGAAGATACTCTCAAATCCACAGGCTCGATCCTTCGCAGATTCTGCTTATTATATAACTCTTCATTAAACGCAAAATCACTGATTGTTGCCGTCTTGCCAGGTTATATTAGTCTGCAAAGGTTTCGAAAATTCTAGCAAAGAGGTCATAAGGAATAATCATTGATTAACTCGATCGCGGCACCGTAGATCCTCGTGGCAGGTAGAGAAACTTTCGGTTTTCCCTAAGAACGCCGCGCACCGAGCTTACTTATGGGAGTTTTTAAACCCGTGTATGGCCGAATCTACATAGACGAGCTCAACTTGAGCCCACGCCCTCTTGCCACTTGCATTCTCCACCCAGACACCACGGATTAGGTTCCGAAAGATGATTCAAATAGGGTTCCACCGAGATATGGATCTCGTCTCGTTCTTGGACCGAGATCCGGCGCGGCGTGAGTCGAGACGATACAGTGTCCTGGGAGATTTAGCCCGAGATCAATCCGAGACGAGATCATATGGTCCGGTTCCATGACGATACGAGATCAATGTGTACCGAGACGAGCGAGATCTCGTCGATAACGCATTTAGGTATGGACTAGGCTGATTGATTTTTTTTGTTTTGCTCTGGCATATGGGACTGATACTGGTTTTCCCTTTGACATTATATCCGTAACACAGACACAAAAAGATGTGGACCTGATGGTTTCACTATGTTGACTCTAGGTATTCAGGGTAGCTATTACCGAATCCGGGAATAAACTTGCTCCAGTCCCTGGTAGAAATTTGCTTCGATGTAACACATTAATAGACATAATATGGCTATTTTTGGCCAATTTTGGCTGAAAATGGCCAATTTATGGCTAATA
Source organism: Eretmocerus hayati (assembly GCA_029851415.1). NCBI lineage: Eukaryota > Metazoa > Arthropoda > Insecta > Hymenoptera > Aphelinidae > Eretmocerus > Eretmocerus hayati. The sequence continues at coordinate 116,116,023 of CM056742.1, forward strand.
ATGTGTTACATTAGGATGAATTTCTACCAGGGAGTATGTCAGGATTTTGACTTAACCTCAAAAAACCATGAAAAAGGTTACTACTCGGGGAATTGGGATGTGGCACTTAAACTATGATACCTATAGGTGTTTGGGATCGCTAAATCCAAAATTGGGATTATTTACCTTTAATATGACACGATTCAGACATAACCTTGAAAAAACCTTTCTACCAGATTTTTTGAAGAATTCGGGTCTAGAATTTTTTCTAAGCTTCTTACAGGTTTTTGGGGGCGCTGTATCCAAATCCAGGATTAGCTTTGCTCGCATATGTCACAATTATGACATTACCTGAAAAATTGGATAGATGCAAGATTTGGAGTAAGTGAATGCACGATGCTAGTGTTTCATTTTTCGGGTAACTGAGTGCCAATCCCGACTTTGTTTGACTACAGCTTATAATGTGCCCTTCATAGCCCTAGAGACCATGTTTCCATAGCTGTATCGATCTAATCGGTTAGTTTTGTAAACATATCCTCGAAAAATTTGATGAGCATAACTACGGTAGTGAAGAATCTCTCCGAGTCACTGGAGATGATTAATTTGTGGAACTCGATATTTTATTACTTCTCTCTCTTGCCGCTATAGCAAATCCTCTTCTTTTCATACGACGTATGTAGAGTTTGACGTTTTCTTTTTAATTTTGGTAGATCCAGCTTTAGCATCCAACAGAAATCCGCCATCATGTGCTCGTCACACCTACCTCGATATGGACTTTCCATGACTTCGATATCTTGATGGAAGCGCTCGCCCTGCTCTTCGCTGAAGTCCCAAAATTTTCTGGGAATTCATCTAAACTAGCGTAATACCTCGTGTTGCTCGGCTTGTAAGTGTTCCCGAGAGGCGTATTATTTTTCCAAAAGGCTCTTCCAAATCAAATGAGAATATGTTCCTCAAAAATTTCATATATTCAGTTGAGCGATAGTTTTTTCACATGGTTTTGAACTCATGGAGACCATAAAAAATACCATCACTTAACTCAATATATAAAAATGGTACAGAACATATTTTTATTTGATTTGAGAGAGCATTTTGAGAAACTAATACGCCTCTCCGGAACTTTTACAGGTCGAGCAACGCGAGGCATCATGCTAGTACAAAAATATAAGACTGAAAGATATCGTCATTAGACAACTGTATTCCACATTCGAATAGTTTACGAATGAAAAGTCCTCAATCTAATAGAGACGCAATCAATACGAATCACCTAACCTTATATTCCGAAAAATATTCCATAAAAAAGAAGCATTTTAAAACTTGAATCAATCAGAATGCTGAATAATAGACTAGTCATTATGCCGACCACTTTTTTTTCTTCCTTCAGTTCTACAAAAGCAAGTTCGCTCATTATTCGACAATTCTTTGTAAATTCGACTAATAGATTCCACCCGATTTTACACATGATTCAATGTATGAAAGATTTTAAAGTTGTTGATTATGAAAATAAAGTTGTCATTCAAGATTTCTAAGTGGCGAATCAAAGATGGCAGTCACTATTTGGAAATTTTCTGTGGCTGGCACGAATCTTTCTCACAAAATCCTTTGGAGTCCCTAACTATGAAAATAGAATTGAATTTTGAATATACACATCAACTAATTCAGGATAGGCATCGAAAATTCCGAAATTCCTCGGATCTTGCTGACAATTTTATCCTAAGAATCTTGACAGCGTTGATTATGATATCAAAAATAGATTTCGTCACTCTTAAATTTTTAGATCTGGCTCTATAAATAAATTTCGACTCCCTGAAACACTTTCATCGATGAGCATTTTATATTTTGATCGAAGGAAAATGTACAATCCTCTCCCTAGTCTTCTTTTTATGTAGGAATTTTTATGTAGGAGAACAATTTAAATCGAATGCAAGGTCGCGTTTATCCAGGTGTTCAAAATGTTACTGAATACTACACTAAATTAAAATTTTTTATTTTCTATTAATTTCTACTCTCTAGAGTATATGCAGATCCATTGTGTATTAGAGTCAGCATGTACATATATATATATATATATCTCCCCCTAATATATAGTAGTAAGAATGAGATTCCTCTGAATTCCCCTGAATTCCTCTGAATTCCCTTGAACTCCCCTGAATTCCCTTGACTGCCTTGAATGCCCAGGAGGGCCCCTGAGGGCCTCTGAGGTCCTTCGAGGTCCCTTGAGGGCCCCCGAGGGCCCCTGAGGGCCCCGAGTGCCTCTGACCAAATAACCTAAATTACGTTCCATATTTACCTTAGGGGCTGAGAGATTCCCCTGAGATCCTCTGAGGGCCTGTGAGGGCCCCTGAGGGCCTCCGAGGGCCTCCGAGGACCCCTGAGGGCCCGTCAATTTTTCTGAGCCCCTGCAGGTCCCTTAGTCTTCTCAATTTCCCTCTGCAGCCTTCTAGAAATGATCTCGTTCTCATTATCATTATTTTCCGTCTCATTATTCAATTATTACAACATTTAAAGTGAGCTTGGGTTACGGAGAAGATGTATATTTCTTCCAAAAAAATGTGAATTAGAAAAATTTTACAGTATATCCGAGAATCAAAAATCAATAACCAAAATCTTTGTGTGACGGAACACTCCTCCACAACATGAACTTCATTTTCCAGAATCGAGTTCTCAATTTCCATCTTTTCACCACCTAACAATTTCAATTCATCTACAGCCTCCACTGTCACATGTACGTTGAACCTGTAAAGACCACTCAATGAAATCAATTTCGAAACGATTCTTTCCACTCTTATCTGATTGATCAGAAAATTAACTCTTCTCTTGTAAGTCACCGCAAACTTCTAACTCCACTCCACGATCGTACGACTCAATTTGACCGTTTCCATCTTTCACAACAATGACATCAAGTTTGTGACGTATATTTGTGTACACCCAGAATTCCACTTTCATTCTTTTCATTCCTTTGAACGCATTGATCCTTCAGATAAACCTCTATCTCTGGAGAATCGACAAGATTTGTGTGAAAATCGTGTCATATAGTCGAAACATCACCAATTCAACTCACTTATTGTTCCTTTTTTCGAAGGTATACCTTTAAATTTCATTTTGTTGTATATTTCAACGTCATATTCGCGATTCTCTTGTTCAATTCGATGATATTCTCGTTATGAGATGACAGAACAACCCTATTCGTAGAAATATCTCCAGTCATATCTTTGAATATGGTTCTCCATACATCATCACTTATACACGTATACTCAATTTGATATGTGATTAATTTGCTAATATTATTCTCAATTTCGTTCAAAGTTAACCATTCTGTACGTACCTCACTAATTCACTCCCATCGCTCTTTTTCTGGAACTCAGATTCGCAAAATACTTTGTCAACATACGCAACTATAGTTCTGTAATATAAATGTCATTAACATCTCTAATCATAGATATACATATCAATTAACTGAATTACTAACGTTGTTTCATCTCCAATTTGGACTCTATTCTTCGAATAATTGAGTCCAGGAATTTTTCACATTCGCTGTGAATTCTCAAAATGAATATTCTCTGTTTCATGCAATGCTATTATTTCATCCAAACACTCAATTCCTGTAGATCGATCTGATTATTTTGAGCACTTGCCGTATTCTTCTCCAACCTTTTCTCTCGAACTGTTCGTTCAAATACCACAAGATTACCTGCTCCCTCAGTTCATATACTTGTATCGTTTTCCCCAACTCCAGATTTCACTCCATCTTAACGGAATTTGAGAACAATATACTTGAATTTCCAATCATATATGACAAAAATATCAAACATTAGAAACCCCGTCCCAAACAACCTTTTCCGATCTCATCTGAAGCATCGAATCTATTTTCAATAATCGAATTCTTCTGATCTCTTCACCGAGGAAGAGCAACGTAAAGCTGTCCACTGGAGAGAATCGGCCGTTTTATATGAATATCAACCTTATCTAAACTTTCACGTGGAGACTTATTAATTGTCATTGCCAATACCGAGACCACAGGGAGCTGTTCCCTGTGAACTACAAACGGCAGGAAAGACTCACCCTTGGTTAGTGTTAGCTTGGGTACGGAAACTATTGTCCCCATATTCTCCCCACTTATCACTTCCGCTTCAATATCATGCTTGTACAGTTACCTAATCTTTGATCGAATCCCATTACATAAACCCTTCGCCACTCTCAGATTCCGAGTCATCAGATTCCAAATCAACATCACAATAGCATTTACGTTCAAATCAAGTCCATGTGGAGTTAAACCGTCTCTAATTCTATTCAGAAACTCGGTTGGATATTTCAGATGAGTGTGCTCCTCGGTTTGATCTACACCTTTGTGAGTCGCATGATCAACGCTTAGTAAGATGAAGTCGGACCATCGAACATTTCCAAGATTTTCTTATTCAATTTTATGATATTTTCTTCATGAGATGACAGAACAACTCTATTCGTAGCAATATCTTCATTGATGTCTTTGGATATGGGTTCTACGTACATCATTACTCTTCCGCTCAGGTCTCACTTCCACTTCATCAATTCTACCCTCACCTCTACCAGAAGGATGTTGGGAAAATGAGGGCCTTAGATCTCAAATTTTTAGTCAGCTTCATTACATTAAACAATTGCCATAAGGCTGACGATGTGATAGTTTTCTGGATTATACAATGTCTATTCCCATTGGTCAAAACTGGCAGGATTTGTCTGAAATCCCCGCCTGAAATCACCAATATTCGACCAAAGGGTGAGTCATTGTAAAAAGCGTCACGGAGTGTTCTATCCACCACCTCCAACGCTTCTTTGGGAATCATTGATGCTTCACCCGAGATGATAACACCTGCTTCCCTCAATTTCTTCTCATCGGCATCAGATTTCAAAAAAATACTCTCAATACTTTCTAGATCCAAGGGTATTCTCAAGTATCTATGACTTGTCATACCTTGTGGTGAAAGAAATCGACTCAATACTCGTCCACGCCATTGGCAGAATCTTCTTCTTTTGGGATAAAAAATATTGAATGAGAGACCTTTACAAGGAAGTTTTTCCACAATCTCCAGGACCATCAATGAAACTGACTAGACTTTCATTACTTCTTAAGTTGCTATGGATGGACTATTGATTCTCCACTCCTTTAAATCAATAATCAGGAGTAGCGGGGGTTGGCGAGCGGAGCGAGCAGGGGGGCTTGCCCCCCCCTAGTATATATATATGAGTCATTCTGTGGCAAGCTGGACAAAACCGTCACCAGGGGGGTCTGGGAAAATTCCGCAACAATTTTTTTCCATTAGTACTATGTTGAAATAGTACGAAAAAAATTTTTTCAGATTTTTTCGGCCCCCCCTGTGGGCCCCAGGGCCCATGAAAGGGCCATTTTAGGCCCTTTTTTAGCCTATCCTAGAAAAATCATAGTTCCAACGCAATTCAATATTTTTCAACGTTCTTGGGCGCATTTTTCTCGTCAAGACTAGTACTTTCGAAAAAAAAATGGTCCAAGGCCACTTAGTGAGCCTGACGACTTCTGCAAGCTAATTATTGAGAGCAAATTTTAGCGATTTTTGGGCCTGCTTCAAAGCGATCTAGCTCCTACTAGACATGTGATAATCGACTTTTGCAGGTAGTCATTTTAAAGGTCTTGAAAAAACCTACAATTTGACCACCTGCAGAAGTCGATTATCGTACTTTTTATAGGAGCTATAGCCGATACAAGTTGAGCTATTTACGAAAAAGTCGAAAATTCAGGACTCGATTCCAAAAATATATCTTAATTTTTTTTCACGAAACTTGTGCGAAAATGTTCTTTCAGACATCTACTTTCAGTAGAAGAAATTTGGCGGAGGTTATTTTTTTTGATTTTTTTTGCCGAGCATTACAAAATGCCGCATTTCGTGGTTTTAGCAAAAACGGCATCATCGACCACGGTCACATATGCTCCCATCTGGACCTATGTGCACCAATCTGTGTGGAAGTACTCCCCAAAGTACCCCCAAGTACGTGTAAAAAGTTGCGGGGACGAGCCTTCAGCCAGGAGCGAGCTGTAGGTTCTATTTATCGTGTCAAAAATAGGCATTATTTTGGCTATTCGAGCGTAAGCGACCGAGAGCATGATTTTACTTGTTCTGACTTACAAATGAGATAATGGGCTAGAATGAGGATCCAAACGTGATTTTCCGATTCAAAATGACCATCTGAACACAATTCCGAGGTCAGTTTAGCTCTAAAATGTCATCTAGTGCCTCAACGGTGTCAGAACCCGTCGACAGAATCTAAGTTCTTGAGGGGCAAAGGGACGACTATTTAGAGCAAAACTGACCTTGGAATTGTGTTCAGATGGTCATTTTGAGTCAGAAAAGTATGTTTGGATCCTCATTCTAGCCCATTATCTCATTTGTAAGTCAGAACAAGTAAAATCATGCTCTCGGTCACTTACGCTCGGTTAGCCAAAATAATGCCTATTTTTGACACGGTAAATAGAACCTACAGCTCGCTCCTGGCTGAAGGCTCGTCCCCGCAACTTTTTACACGTACTTGGGGGTACTTTGGGGAGTACTTCCACACAGATTGGTGCACATAGGTCCAGATGGGAGCATATGTGACCGTGGTCGATGATGCCGTTTTTGCTAAAACCACGAAATGCGGCATTTTGTAATGCTCGGCAAAAAAAATCAAAAAAAATAACCTCCGCCAAATTTCTTCTACTGAAAGTAGATGTCTGAAAGAACATTTTCGCACAAGTTTCGTGAAAAAAAATTAAGATATATTTTTGGAATCGAGTCCTGAATTTTCGACTTTTTCGTAAATAGCTCAACTTGTATCGGCTATAGCTCCTATAAAAAGTACGATAATCGACTTCTGAAGGTTGTCAAATTGTAGGTTTTTTCAAGACCTTTAAAATGACTACCTGCAAAAGTCGATTATCACATGTCTAGTAGGAGCTAGATCGCTTTGAAGCAGGCCCAAAAATCGCTAAAATTTGCTCTCAATAATTAGCTTGCAGAAGTCGTCAGGCTCACTAAGTGGCCTTGCACAATTTTTTTTTCAAAAGTACTAGTCTTGACGAGAAAAATGCGCCCAAGTACGTTGAAAAATGTTGAATTGCGTTGGAACTATGATTTTTCTAGGATAGACTAAAAAAGGGCCGAAAATGGCCCTTTCATGGGCCCTGGGGCCCTTAGGGGGGGTCGAAAAAATCTGAAAAAATTTTTTTCGTACTATTTCAACATAGTACTGATGGAAAAAAATTATTGCGGAATTTTCCCAGACCCCCCTGGTGACGGTTTTGTCCAGCTTGCTCCAGAATGACTCATATATGATGAATTCCACGCCAAAGCGACCTACGAAAAGGGGTCATCTCTCAGATTCTTTTTTAACCTTTTTCATTCGATTCTATGGCCCAAAATAGGAACTTCGGACCACCTATGGGGCCCAAAAAAAATTTCTCCTCTCCATTGCACGCATATCCGTCAACAGACCGAAAATTTATCGTGTAAAAATCGATGCTCTTTTATTCACGAAAATGGGAATATTTCGAGTTTTTGAATAGCTATCGATTCGCGGGTTGCGGCATCTGAAAGGCCATCAAAAAACCTATCGAAAACGTTGTCGGAAATTCCTTCTCTGTGATTTGCGGGCCTCCTGGAGGCAAAAGAGTGTTTTTCACTAAAATGTTGATTTCTCAAAAAGCCATTTTTTTTATTTTTTTAAAATCATATATTTGACGTAAAATTTTGCGTTCTTTCAAAAAAATGGGTTTCAGAGAAGTTTGGGGCGATCCAAGTGACTTATGAGCCATTTTTTGAAAATTCGATTTTTTCGGTTTCAGAAAAAGGCGATTTTCTGCGCATGCGCACAAACGTAGACTTTCGGCGCCACTTTCAATGGAAAGCTGACAAAATTTCCTATAAAATGACTACCCGCAAAGTTGAAATTCATGCACTGAAACGCGATCTGCAAGGATTTATTACGTCGAATCAAAATCACATGAACATTCAGCCCATTAACGCCTTCGTGGCGCCTGCTGAGATGACACATTCACGAGATCTTCTCGGGACTCAATTTTGCGTACGAAATTGACCTGAAAAAAATTCGGACCACATGTTTTCAACGTAAAATTGTATGAACTTTCAAAATATGCGATGAAAAACCCCGTTTGAGGCGAACCCGGGGTGCTACATTCAATTTTTCGCAATTTTGAATGTGGAATATCGTATTTTCTGGCAAAAAATTGAATGTAGCACCTCGGGTTCGCCTCAAACGGGATTTTTCATCGCATATTTCAAAAATTCATACAATTTTACGTTGAAACCATGTGGTCCGAATTTTTTTCAGGTCAATTTCGTACTCAAAATTGAGTCCCGAAAAGATCTCGTGAATGTGTCATCTCAGCAGGCGCCACGAAGGCGTTAATGGGCTGATTTTTCATGTGATTTTGATTCGACATAATTAATCCTTGCAGATCGCGTTTCAGTGCATGAATTTCAACTTTGCGGGTGGTCATTTTATAGGAAATTTTGTCAGCTTTCCATTGAAAGTGGCGCCGAAAGTCTACGTTTGTGCGCATGCGCAGAAAATCGCCTTTTCTGAAACCGAAAAAATCGAATTTTCAAAAAATGGCTCATAAGTCACTTGGACCGCCCAAACTTCTCTGAAACCCATTTTTTTCGAAAGAACGTAAAATTTTACGTCAAATAAATGATTTTAAAAAAATAAAAAAAATGGCTTTTTGAGAAATCAACATTTTAGTGAAAAACACTCTTTTGCCTCCAGGAGGCCCCCAAATCATAGAGAAGGAATTTCCGACAACGTTTTCGATAGGTTTTTTGATGCCCTTTCAGATGCCGCAACCCGCAAATCGATAGCTATTCAAAAACTCGAAATATTCCCATTTTCGTGAATAAAAGAGCATCGATTTTTACACGATAAATTTTCGGTCTGTTGACGGATATGCGTGCAATGGAGAGGAGAAATTTTTTTTGGGCCCCATAGGTGGTCCGAAGTTCCTATTTTGGGCCATAGAATCGAATGAAAAAGGTTAAAAAAGAATCTGAGAGATGACCCCTTTTCGTAGGTCGCTTTGGCGTGGAATTCATCATATATATATATATATCATCTCTCACCTATGCATGATTTACGAAGTATTCATCATCCATTCATACATTCATGAATTAACCCACAACCATAGCATGTTTTTGATATTGGATAGTAGAATTAACTTGGTGAAGTGGTTAATATCTTATTACCCCATCGTATCCCACACGTACGCACTTATACCGAAAGTTTTGCGGTACTTATACTCATGGAATCAAATCATCGATGCGCGCGGAAATCATTGCGTATACGATGATTTTCGCACCGCGCTACACGCCTCTTCGAGCCGCCGAATTAGGCTCATAACTGGGGAGGGTCCGCGATTTGGGGTTTGCAAGCCCAGAGTGTCTGCTCTGGACGAGAACTTGTAATTTGGATTACCTGGTGACAAGCTGTGCCTTTCTTGGAGTTTCCTCCTTGGAGTTGTTTCCTTGAAGAGAGAGAGAGAGAGAGAGAGAGAGAGAGAGAGAGAGAGAGATCCACTCCATACACCAGGACTCAGGCGTACGGCCGAGCATTTCAAAAATTGTCAATTTTTTCATTGGATTTCATACAATATTGAAGGTAAATTATATACATAATTTTATAGGATAATAAGCCCAAATGTGAGTTTTCCTTTGGGTCTCGCGTCGCGGGACAGGACACCGATTACCTTCGGGCCAGGTGTCCTGTCCATGGTGCAGCTTTTCCCCATCAGTCGGGTAGGAAGCTCCATATCCAGGACAAAGGGCAGTGGATGAACACACCACAGATTCATCTACGTCCTGGATATGCGGCATGGCAAATTCGTATTTCCCCAGAAGGGATGTTATAGAGTCACCCGGGCGCCCCCCCCCCCCGGAACACATGAAATAAAATCATTTTTCGTTTAGAGAGAACGAGACCAGCCGCGATAAAATCATTGGGCATCAATTCTTCTATTTTGCCAAATTAATTGGTTGGGTGGGATAAAAACCAATTAATTATATATACTTTTTTCAGATAATTATTCATGATCATATTTGTAAAAATGAATGTGAGATTTACGAATATCTATTCAGTAAAATATGAATAAAAACCTCATATTAATTATAACCAATATGTTGTATAAATTATTTATGAGAAACCCCCGAAACGAGAGCATTTTCTAAGCATATCGAATTCAATGAATAGATTGATTGAAATACATCATTAGATTAAATGCTGATCTAACAAATGCAATTGGCATTCGAATTCAACCTTTGAGAATAGAATAAAATCATTCCCATAGCGATATTTAGATTAAGTTCAGAAAAACACGAAATATCTAGGCCATAGTCGAGACACTAGATTTTCTGCGTTTTCGATCAGATTTTCATATATTTCTCGTGCCAAAGTAATATTATTCAGTCAGAATCATATGTCAATGGATATCTGTATTCATGACGAGTAAATTCAGCTATTATACGCTGAATTCGAACGATGAGTTTTGAAATGATACGCGATTCATGCATCGAAATTGAAAAATCATAAAATCGCAATATACATGCTTCGTATGTATACGTGTTGGCAATAGCTTACACGCTTTTTGACTCAGCTTCTCATAGCAGAAAGGTGCATTTTGCTTATACTAATAATTTTCGGTACAAACAATTATAATCCCCGGTTTAGCAGGTTTGAGAATAGTTATATTAATCACAAATGACCGAATATTATGCAAATCAAATGCATAACGTTTGATACTACAAAATGACTTATATAGCTATTTCCCTACCGTATCAGAATATCTGAAGTCTTAGTCAAATTCGATAGAAGTATTTCAAATCTTTATCTATAATTATACATTTATATGGGCAAATCTCAGGAACTATGCGATTTCGACTTCGAAATTTTGAGAATTTCCAGAATGGCAGCACACCTCCCATAAACTCTTGTTTGGTCCAAGTAATGCTTAAACAATGATGAAATACTCGCGTAAATTATTTTGGAGCTCCGCCGTGGATTTGTGAGGGAGTAGAAGATTTTCCCATGTATTTGGATGGGACCCTCACATTTCCGTAATTCTAATTGGCTCATGTGTATGTGAATACGTGGCATCCTCGGTGTTGGAATAGAGGAAAGAAGATAAGTTTAATAGTTTACAGTGTCTTCTGAAGGTCTGTGGTACAAAATGAAGATGTGCCACAGCCGCCAAAACGCTCATTTTCGTCATTTGTCAATCATCACGAGCCTCGCATCACGACCGGGGTGAGGATGTAGTAGGGGCGATTCTCATAGTCATTTCTTGGGGTACAAACATCAGTTTACACGTGGTTTTAATACCAACGGAATCGAAATTTTCGTGTGCTACACGAAAAACGATTTTTTTGACCCCATTTACGCGAAAAAAACTTTTCTCATTTCGAGCCGCATCGTCGTGCGGAATCGAGCACACTATCGTTATTGGGCTAGATTTGTAGGTTTTTGGATGGAGAATAAGATGCCGTTTCTGCAGATACGAAATATTCACCGCCCCGAGCGCTGCATCCATTAGAAGAGCGATACAGGAAAAAAAGTAAAATCGGAGTTCGCTCCAACGAATCATCGCCACTCTGACGCATTGATAGGCACATCCCCGGGTGAAAATTATATGTTTCTATATATTGTAATCCATCACATATCCAATTTTCAGACCGATCGGTGAACCGCCCCGCCTGTGGCGAGCTAAGGCGTGAGAGAATCATGGCCCTGTTCGGTCAAAAATTGTGATTTTGTCACGAAGAAGCGTCTCCCAGTACCTTCATATAGCAAGAAATAGACTTCTGAATGATGCAGAACTGTTGAATATGAGTGGATCTTAAGAATGATCTAATGCGAGCGGCGGAAAAAACGCGAATGTTCTTCTGACAACGTGAAAATAGGCCTGTTCGGCCAAACCGCATACTTCGTGAGATTTGCCCATATATTCACTGTTTCACTAGAAACATTATTTCGTAGAGTGAACGCGAATTATAGAATAGAATCCAATTATTGATTCGAAAACGACATATGAAAGTTCTCAATAGGACATATTCCAACATATGTTGATCTCCAAATCTTGAATCACTTGTTAAAAAATTTCAACTGATTACCACCATCTAGCTCCATAGAAAAATAGCTATAGTTTTAATCTTATTGGCTCTCGATATCTTGACAACTCATAACTTCCTCGATAACAAATACAGAAACTGGAATCTCATACACCTTCATCCTGATATGAATATCACATTGGACAACATTCTACACTGACACGACTTCTCAAGATCAAACCGTTAGATTTCCTCTGATCTAAACATCGTCCCTTGGCCCGTGAAGGTAACCAATACGTGTCAGGTTCATCTGATCACATCTCTCCCGGTCCCTGTGACGTGAAGTTACAACTACTCAAAATACACTTCTCAACACTCATACCACCACTATGATCATAATATATACTCAGCATTATATGTTGCACGGTGGTCCTGAACCAAGTCACCCTCCGCTGACGACAGCAAGTGGGATTCTTGTTGGATATGGTTCGGGACATCTGTGGGATCACAACCTACTAAGAATCAAAATAGCCACTTGGGTCGTTTTTCGAAAAAGTCGAAAAAACGTCTTTTTTCGATGTTTTCCCCTCTTTCACCCTCGAAAACTCGAAAGGGGCGCATTTTACCGAAAAATATGTTGAGCAACTTTTTGTAGAACTTAAAACGATGAACAAAAAAGGTCCCCACACATTTTCCCACATAAGACCTCCTGTTCCTGTAATAAACGTATTTTCGTCTGAAACTCGTATTGCATCTGTCCCTTTCCACGGTTCTGACCCCATAACTGAAAGGGAACGCATCTTATCGAAAAAAGTGTACAGTTATTTCTTGTAGATCTTTGAAAAATAAATCAAAAAGGTCGATACACAATTTTCGATACAAGGTCGTCCGTTCCCGTAATAAACGTATTTTCATCTGAGACTCGTATTAGATACAGGGAATCTTACATGAAAGAATGTGTACATATGTTTCTTGTTTATCCTTTGAAGATCTACAAATATTTAATGTACATATTTTTCGATGAAATGTGTTCCTTTCAAGTTGTGGGGTCGAAACGGTGAAAAATGACAGATAGAATACGAGTCTCAGACGAAATACGTCTATTACAGGAACAGGAGGTCTTATATGGAAAAATGTGTACAGACCTTTTTTGTTCATCGTTTCAAGTTCTACAAAAAATTGCTCTACATATTTTTCGATAAAATGCGTTCCTTTCGAGTTTTTGAGAGTGAAATAGGGGAAAATCATCTAAAAAACACGTTTTTTCGCCTTTTTAAAAAAACGGCTCAAGTGGCGATTTTGATTCTTAGTAGGCTGTGATCCCACAGATGTGCCGAACTATATCTAACAAGAATCCCACTTGCTGTCGTCAGCGGAGGATAGACTCGGTTCAGGACCACCGTGGCTGGAGATGATAAATCATTTTCGAAAATATTTCAATTTCAATTTCAAATTCAAATATATTATATATGTTACCGGGAAAGTCCGAAATGGATGCTTCATTCCAAACTTTGCCTGGGCAACCCTAAGAATGCCTGTTGAGTCTTTAGGCAAAGTTGAATCCAAGCATGATCTCAAACGCCGGGGTCTCGAGTTGTCACTTTTGATGTGTTTCCGCGAGGATGAATAATAAGTATGAGTCATCATTCACGTATCTCACATAAATGAGACATTCTGGAGGGATCAGAAGGCGCGGTAGCGCCTTGCTGGCGAGTATATATAGAAGAAGAACTCGCAGCGCTGTCGTATAGCCTTATATACGCCAAGTTGGGTTTTTTTAACCTCTCGTTTTGCCTCGATCATTGAATATTATGGATTCTTGCGCTTATCAACCACGATGTGCCCCAATAATCGTGAGCTTGGTCATTTCTCTATCGAAATACTATTTTGTTTTGTCGATGCATGAACTAATAGCATCGTTCCACGACCGACAAATTTGAGACCCTCCCCGACGAAATTCATCGTGGATTTTCATCTTCAGCCACTTTCGAGATTCGACTCATCTCAAAGTCGACACTGCATCGGTGTGACACAATCGGCCTTGTGTGCGTGAATGAGCTACTCAACGCTGTATCATAACGCAAGCTAGCAGACCATATTCACCATTCCAGATTCTGTTCCAGATGAGTGTTAGTTTACTCTGCACACAAATTGATGGCAATCGTAATTGTAAGAAGCCACCTGATATATGCTCTCTTGTTTGCAGTGATTTTAAAAATGATGGCCTGATGGCCAGGATGTGTGCCATTCTTGCTGTTGTACAGTGCATAAGGTGAAGTGTCAAGAATAATCGTCAAATATATTTGGAGAGTTTATGATGCATGGGTGCCAGCATTAATGTACATTTCATCAGTGAATTCATTTTTACTTCCTCCGATACTTGAGACAGACCAAACTCTGAAGCTATAAATTGTGTATCTCAAGTTCACAATCTACTGTAGTGAGAGAATTACATTGCAAAAAATGTATCATTATCCAAACTACTTCTCGTATCTCATTAAAAACTCATCCGGGTCCGACACAAGAGGGATTGTCTCTCACATTTAGATGTTGAGGGACTGGTCAGTCCTATTAGTGACTTGGAACAGTTGTTGTGATATGTGTATTAGTGATCTCTGATGCTGCTCTAATCAATTTTATATACTTTCATTGCATATCACTGTACATCTTAGTCTTGGGTACACTTTTACTCTTGATTTATGGATCTGAGCTGTTTTGATGTGCCACTTACATTCATGCGTAAGACTTCATCAAGAGCTAGTGGGCATACGTCAATTCCTAATTAGGTCTAATTGAGTTTTTCAGGGTTCATCCGATTCATCAAAATGATTATTGAAATAGAGTAGCACATTTACGCTCTTAGAGAGAACTGGTAAGTCCAACTTGGAAAAATCCAGGTCGGAGAAGTCAATCAACAAAAAAACTAGATCCATACATTCATCTGGATGTACTTTGAGGATCATTCTGTCTCTCATCAAAGCTCTTCTCACATGGCGCTATTGAATTTTCATTCTCAAAATGAGATCCCACGCAGAACTTGAACTTCTTAATGTGTCACAATTAATCAATGTCCTAGTTGAAATTTGTTCAAGTTTTTGATTTCAAATAGTGTTGAGAAACAGATGTATTGTCATAATTCCATATTTCATTTGTTAGTCACCCATTAGTTGGTCATTTGGGTGTTTGGGACCCTCTCTTCTTGAAGAGTGGATGAACCAACTCGTGTAGGGAATTTCCACAATCCAAAAGTTTCTTCACAACTGAAAACCTTGTCCTATTACAAGTAGGGTTGAGAGTCTTTGCATCAAGGCAAGTTGAATTTCATGAACTAATTCCAAGTTTTGCTATCAAAAATAAAAAGTTGTACTGCTCCAGATTCTGTTGCTTGGAATTAAAAAGTATTCATCTCGGAACATAGCACGCTGCTGTTCATTGGGGGGATGATTTTCAAGAATAAGATATGGATAAGTTTTTTTGGTTTTTCTACATGTTGCTATTCACAGCTTACATTTGTCTTTCTGGGAATTTTCATTCATTACCATAGCCAAGTTTTGAAATCTTCCTCCCTCCCACTTTACTTTTTCCAAAAGTTTAACTTGGCGAGTATCATCATCCTTTCCCCCCATAACTTCATTTGAGATCAAAGTATGAATTTCAATTCTTGAGGGTCATGAGATCAGTGCAAACATGTCCAGTAACTTTTTACCAAAGTCTAAACACCAAACAAATGAAGAGAGATTGCAAAATATTGATTCCAATTCTTGAGAGTCATGAGATCAGGAAAAGTATGTCGAGTAATTGTTTTGCAAAATCTGAATGTGAAATGCATGAGAAATGATTGATTACATTACAATCTGACAATTTGTCTGTAAGTTTGACTCAACTTGAGTTACTCACCATCTCTCTTTTCCTTGAAATATATTGGAAATAATAATCTATCCAGACCAATAAGAAAAAACAGAAGTAAGGAAATTCAATCCACCATTGATCGTTCCAGTTTGGAAGTTAGTGAAGATGGTGAGTAACTTAAGTTGAGTCAAACTTACAGACAGATAGTCAGATTGTAACGTAATCAATCATTTTTCATGCATTTCACATTCAAATTTTGCAAAACAATTACTCGACATACTTTTCCTGATCTCATGACTCTCAAGAATTGAAATCAATATTTCGCAATCTCTCTTCATTCGTTCGACGTTGAGATTTTAGTAAAAAGTTACTCGACCTGTTTTTTCTGATCTAATGACCCTCAAGAATTGAAATCCATACTTTGATCTCAGATGAAATTCCATGGGAAAAGGATGTCCATACTCGCCAAGTTAGACTTTTGGAAAAAGTAAAGTGGGAGGGGGAAAGATGAGCATGTACTACAGAGGATTGGAAAAGATCCTCGAAACATCTGATTCGCTATACTTTCTTACTTCGTTCACCGAGAAGTGTTTCACGAGGACTACTTCAGTGGATGTGTGATGCAAGTTGCTTCACTTTGTCTCTGATAGTTCGAAAGAATCATTCAGGGAACCTTCTATTTATTACAGCATGTAGTGAACCAAGATATTGAATGTCATTTTGAATAACACAAAACTTTGAGGCGTTTACATTTGCAATCGTTACTGATTTATTTCTTAGTTCAATTACATTTTAGCAATCCTTGGCCCGCGTGGAACGAAGTTTTTGCATTGGTAGACCGCAGTATGATCTCATTTTGAGGGACTTGATCGATCTCGATGAAGTTTTCCTTACAGGTTCATTATCATCTAATTTGAGTTCGTCTTCTCGTCTTTCAACTCAAATCTCAAAAGAATCGGATAAAAGTGAGAATTACAAAGTGCCTGTGTTATAGGTTAGGGGGTGCCTGCGCTCAAGTTATTCCCACTTTTCTCCAGTTCTCTTGCGATTTTAGCCAAACGATGAGAAGACGAACTCAAGTTAGATGATAATAAACGTGGGTCTTCTCGTCGTTTCACCCAAATCGCAAGCAAATTTGATAAAAGTGCGAATAACTTTCAGCGTGCATGATGCACGGTGACCGCATCGCCTTAAAATGATGATTCGATTATACCGTGGCCCGTACCAACTTGATAAGAACCATCTTCGGTAATATCCATCACGACTCCGATTACAAATTGAAAATCTCCTTTACAACGATCAACCTCTGGGATGAAAACTCTCACTGCGGAACCTTTGTCAATCTTGCAAAATTTCTCATGAGATAAAGCCACCATTCTTTCACCTTGACATTTCAATCCTTTGTGAGCGGTCTCCTTATTCTTCGACCGTTTCTTATTGTTAAAAAAAACGTTACATAGAATTCTTGACTTCTCATCTTCATTTGGCTCATCGCTAGCTGGTTTACCACAGATAGTATGCGAGCTTTCGCCACAGATTTCGCATTGATGTGCATTGGTAGATTCTTTTCCGCAAACACGACATATAAATCCTTCGACACCTATAATATATCATTCAATGGGTATTGTTAATAAAACTTGGCAATGTTGCTGATAGGAGTCCGTGAATACGAAAAGAGACTTTGGAATTTATGAGATGACAGAACATTCCAATCAGACTAATTTTGATGATGAAACATTCTTGCAAAGAGATTTTTCCAAAATACAATTCACGTGTGAATTTTTATTTGGTTCACTCAATCGCTCAGAGCGAAAAATGAAAGTTTGATCATATCATTATCAAACCCAATTTTCGCGAAGCGCGCTCATTCAAAAATTATGAATTTATCCTAGAACTGATGCGGAGATGAACAGAGTTGGAATCACATTGCACGTGTCACCTTTTTCAATAGCTGGATTGAAACTTTGCGAAGATTCTTCATCATTCTGCTCCTCGTGAAAACCCGGAAGGGGGCCTGGGGCATGGTGCCTCATCCCTGGAGTCTGACGAGCTCCCGGCCCCAGTCAGCGCCCGCCGGAGCGTGGAGACCGCACATCTCCATCTGGCACCACGGAAGTGGGTGAGTTTAGGGACTCTTATTGGATTCGCCCTCGGGCGATAACAATGCGAGCCTGAAATACTCATCCATCATCCCGAGAAATTCTTTGGGCTCTCAGGAAGCCTAGAAGAGTCCCAAAACCCCCCACCGAAGGGTGCGGGCATTGGCCTTGTGCTGGGGGTTGAGCCCGGAATCCGGTAGTCGGAGAGGAGGATCGAGCCATCACCGAGCCGTAAGTGGCTCGGTGATGGCCATCCCCCAAACTGACGCGCTGGCAGGGCGTATCCCTGCCCCGCGCCCATGGGGGCAACCGGGATGAAGGCAAAAGCCAGGCACCCGGGATATAAAAGATAAATTCCTGACCCCCGTGAAATATACCGCAAAGGGGTTGGGGCATGGCGCATCATCCCTGGAGTCTGACGAGCTCCCGGCCCCAGTCATCGCCCGTCGGAGCGAGGAGACCGCACATCTCCATCCGGCACCACGGGGGTGGGTGAGTCTAGGGACCCGAATTGGAATCGCCCTCGGGCGATAACAATGCGAGCCCGAAAGACTCATCCATCATCCCGAGGGACTCCTTGGGCTCTCAGGAAGCCTAGAAGAGTCCCAAAACCCCCCATCGAGGGGTGGGTCTCGGCCTTGTGCTGGGCGCCGAGCCCGAAATTTGGTAGTCGGGGAGAAGGACTGAGTTATCACCGAGCCTGGCTCGGTGTTGGCCATCCTCCAAACCGACGCGCTGGCAGGGCGTATCCCTGCCCCGCGCCCATGGGGGCAACCGGGGTTGAGCCGAAAGGCAGAGATCCGGTATATAAAAGACAATATTCCCTCGTGAAATATTTGGCTCGTGCCTCGTGAAATAATGTCATCATATCTTCCTCGAGAGGGCATATGTGAAGAATTGCGCTTCGGGATAAACGCCTTTAGTTTCTGAGTAAATGTTTCCTTAATTTTCTGGTACTCTTTGTCTTTCTCATGCATAATTATTGACGAGTTGCGTATCAGAAATAAATTCATTAGATGAATGAGTGGATGATCAAACGAATCATTTCATGTTCCTTGCAGATCGGGTTGCGAGCTTCACAAGAAGTCAAACATGATTTCTTCGAACCACCAAAGTCATCGCAAATCCTCCATGCAAGGAGAGAAAACTCCTCAGTTGCCTCTCATTTCATACTCAAATCATCAATTCCGTAAGACACGACTGGAGTTAATTCCAATAGCTGAGCGTTATCATCCCTATAATCCGAACGGAATCACGAAAAATGAAATAGCTATTGGTTCAAGAATAATTATAGTTAAGTGCAGCAATTGTGTTATACAACATTTTTGAGAGGCGTTGATGATGTTTATTTTGCGTTTGCAGCAACTTTGTGGATCACGTGGACACCAAAAGTCTCTGAAACGTATTTTCTATGTAAAAAGTATAAATTTTATGTTGAGTTGGCAACGCCGTCTAAAGTGGCATCATGATTGTGAGCTTCAATCATGAATCTTATACAGCATCAGAGTGGGAATTTATCTACCATGTATCAGAATAATAATCGATCAAACATTCTTATATTGACTATTCTGCTCAAGAGTAGACAGTGATTCTTTTCTCTCATTGAATACTTCAGTCACTTGTGATATCGATTTGAACTTTTTCTCCTTCGATGTTCATCTTCAAACAAATCTTGACACCTAAGTTTGGCCTAGCAAATTTCGTTTGCATTCAATTCTCTCATTTGTATTCTTCTATAAAAAATATCCCATTGACACTAAATCAGGTTGAATTGTTACGATGACCGAAAATCAGGATGACTTCCTCTTTTTCTCTATTGGCACATGTTCATCTCCCAGTGATCCCATCCTCGTGAAAACGCATCAAAAGCGACAACCCGAGACCCCCGGCATATGAGATTATGCTTGCATTCAACTTTGCCTAAAGACTCAACAGGTAATCCTAGGATTGCCTAGGCAAAGTTCGGAATGAAGCACCTATTCCGGACTTTGCTGTAACATATATATTATTCAAAGGAAAACATCGTCACAACTCTAACGAAGTTATATGATGGTAATACAGTAATGAACTCGTGAAATGAGTGTATGTGTCATGGGCTGCCTCACAAGGAAGGATTCCACACATTCCCACAAACACAAGACACAAAAATAGACGCACACTCACACGAACACAAATCCATATCCTCGAGCCAGTGACAGCACGCCTTAAAATGTGAATATATCCATTATATTCGTCTAGTAAGTGTACGTGTATTGGACTGCCTCACAAAAGAGGATCCCATGAACCAACAAACACACACACACATCGAGCCACCGACCCATCCACCCATCCACCCATCTACCAGCCCATTAATGAATATATACAAACAATCTAAACAAATCGAGGGACTTTTACACTCGCCTAGGGACATTTGTCTCGTCAAGTTGGCAGCCCTGATTTGATTTTATTGTTGGCAAGCCTGGTCTAGGGATTCTGTACGGATGAGAGGAACTTTGTCGGTTAAGATTGTTAATGTGCATCCAAAAAATGTAATTTTAAGTTCATGAGACATTCTAAGTTCTTGTCATCTGAACCATCTTGGCTACAATTTTCTTATACTTCGGACTCTCCTCATCACTTAAGAAATTCTGTAGTACATTCTTGAAACTATTCCAAGCTTCCCTCTCGAGTGGAGTCATCACTTCAGGGAAATTCTTGTCTCCGAACATTAAGCGAATTTTCGGACCATCGAATACTCCTTGCTTGATCTTCGTTTCTGATAGTTTCGGGGATTCCCTTTCGAGGTATGTGTAACATGCTCCTTCTTCATCCAGAGCTTTCACCCATTGCTCCACCAGGCCGAGCTTTATGTACAATGTAGGAATGAGGAGTGTTGATGGATTCACCAGAAGTTCCTCAATCACGTTAGCTGATCCTGGAGTGAATGAGGTTCTTTTTTCCCATACTTTTGACTTATTGTAGTGGTTCTCTCTATCTCTACTATTCCATAGGCATTTATAACATGGTAATTTGACGAACCCTGACTGCTGGCCTAGAATCATCGATATTATCTCCAAAAAACCACAAATCATCCATGAATGCTCTTCATACTGGGTTTTTTCAAGAAGTATCTGCTTGTTGTTGTACTTCTCTTGCATTAAAACTGAATGGACAATCGGGACTGGAGCATACACATTTGTATTATGGGGTATAACTGCCTTGATACGCCGCCTAGAGGCGTCAATGAAAAGTCGCCACTCAGAAGCCACATAAGAATTGGGTTTCAACTCATTAATGAGGCCTTCAGATTTAGTACAATGAGTTAATGCCAAATCTTCATCTTTTACAGAATATTTGCGGAACTCTTCATCTCGATCTCGATACAGAGAAACTTTGACTTTGCGTTTCAAGAGTTTGTGATCTTTTAGAAAAGAAGCTAAGGGTTCAGCACCGTCTTTCGGAAGACCTAAGTCACGAATAAGGTCATTCAGTTTTGGATGAGATATTTAACGTGGTTTCTTTGATGTTCTCTCACGTTCATCAAGTTCAGAACTATTTCTGTCGTCACCGTCAGTCAATTTTTCGGGAAGGCGCCGCCTGAAAGCCTTCGCGCACGCGAAACCATATCCGATTCGCGTACGCGAATATGTTCAGGATGGCGCTTCGCAAGGCCTCAGCGCACGCGGGAATTTTCGCGTACGCGAAAGCACCCACTCCTCGCGTACGCGAAAATAGCAGCAGACAAACACACCCCTCC
This sequence comes from Eretmocerus hayati, assembly GCA_029851415.1. Classification (NCBI taxonomy): domain Eukaryota; kingdom Metazoa; phylum Arthropoda; class Insecta; order Hymenoptera; family Aphelinidae; genus Eretmocerus; species Eretmocerus hayati. The sequence goes on from CM056742.1 coordinate 116,137,784, forward strand.
TAACCACAACCAAGCAGAATACACAATGTAACGCTTTGGTGTAATGCTAGCCGTTAAGCATCACACACCAAGCGTTACTGACATAATGCTAAAGAATACGTTTTCGAAATCATGTGCGTAAAGTTAGTGCGTAAGGAACATTTTTCCGTGCGTAAAGGAATTTTTGCGCACGGAATGCGTGAAGACCTGTGCGTAAAGTCACCAACAGTGCGTAAGATAGGTCTTTGCGCACTGGAACGTATCTTTACGCACTGCCGTATTTTCTTTATAGCCTGATATTCTACAACATTTCTTGAACTTTCTGCGTTGTTTAGCAAAATGATCTCTGTCTTAATTCTGTAGAATCGGAGTGCTCCAATCGTTGATTCGAAGCTGCCCAAAGTAGGTGTAATGACTTCTTTCACTCGATAGGATGAAAACTTATGAGCTCTCTAAATTGTTATACTCAGTCTTGCTCTCTCGATAAGTCCATACGATTGAAATATCCTGATCGGCCCATCGAATTGAACATGGATTTAGTTCACTTCGGTGGATCATGAATTTAATTGAGTTCAATACAATATATAGACCTTTTTGGAGTGCTTCCACCGTGGTTTCGGTGGTTTGAAATCTACCTTAGACCGTACGCCCAAAGGAAATGTAAATTCACTTTTCGTATGCTTCGCCTCAAAAAAGAGTGTCGGCGATGTATTCATATTCTTTTATGAGAAAGAATCCATAGGTTCCGAAATCGCTTTCTATCCCCTGTATTCAGAGCATTATTATTATTGTTAGAATTGTCCAAGTTCTTTCTATTGAACCATAGAAATGGCATATTATTTCATCAATCCGTTGATTTATTCTTGCCCGTTCTTGACGATATTCATAAAACTCCATAGTAATTTTCTTCGAAATTCAGAATTGATATTATCTTATGAACTTACATATTTCGGATCTTGTCCACTATTTGTACTTTTGAGGATTGAGATCGATATTTTCAAACTATGCGGTAACATATGATATATCAAACAAAAGATCTTTTTCTGATACATTTTCAGGATTTTTTTTCAGACGAATCCCCCGGCGGGGGCTTCGCCCCCTGCACCCCCACCAGGGGCTGCCGCCCCTGGACCCCGCTCTGCGCCCTTTTCCTTCACCTGACCCGATCACGATTTGATTACTGGCGTATGAGGTGACCGACAGAATACTAACTTTCCGCACAAAATTTCGAAAAATATCGTACGCAACTCTGTCAAAAGGTTTCCGCACTCGGAAAAACTTTACACACGAGATGTGAATCTTTACGCACTGTAGAGATACTTTACGCACTCGTGTGTAAAGATTTTCACTCGTGCGTAAGTCCAACTTTTCGACATCGTTGCGTAATATACTATTTCGAAATCATGTGCGTAAAGTTAGTGCGTAAGGAACATTTTTCCGTGCGTAAATAAATTTTTCGCACGGAATGCGTGAAGACCTGTGCGTGAAGTTAGCAACAGTGCGTAAGGTATGTCTTTACACACCGGTACGTATCTTTACGCACTGCCGTATTTTCTTTCTAGCCTGATATCCTGCGACATCTCTTGAAGTTTCTGCGTTGACTGGCAAAATGATCTTTGTCTTAGTTCTGTAGAATCGAAGTACTCCAATCGTTGATTCGAAGCTGTCCAAAGCAGGAGTAATGACTTCTTCCACTCGGTAGAATGAATACTTATGAGCTCTCTAAATTGTTAAACTTCAGTTTTCTTCTCTCAGTAAGTCGGTAAGTCCATACGATTGGATATCCTGGTTGGTCATCGAATTGAACATGGAAATCGATCGCTTCGGTAGAATATGGGTCTAATTCAATTCAGTACAACATGTATATACGACTGAGACCTTTCTGAAGTGCTTCCACCGTGGTTTGCGTGGTTCAAAATCTACCTTGAACTGTACGTTCAAAGGAAACGGTAAATTTACTTTTCGGACACTTCGCCTCATTAAAGAGTGCCGGTGATGGATCCCCGTATTTTTCATAAGAAAGTGGTTTTCCTCTGTCAGAGGCGCTTTCTATCTCGTGTATTCAGAACATTATTATTATCATTATAATTGACAAGTTCTGTCTATATCGAACCAAGGGAATACAACATTATTCCACCAATCCGTTGATTCAGTTTTGCCCGTCCTTGGTGACATTCATATAACTCTGTAATAATTTTCCTCAGAATTCAAATTCATACTATCTCATGAAATTACATATCTCTGATCTTGTTTGTTACTAGAACTTTTGAGAATTGAGATCGATATTTTCAATCTATGCGATAACATATGATATATCGAACAAAAGATCTTTTTCTGATACATTTTCAGAATTTTTTCTCAGTTGGAGCCCCCCGAACCCCCCGGCGGGGGCTTCGCCCCCTGGACCCCGCTCTGCGCCCTCTTCTCCCACCTAGCCCGATCGCGATTTGGTTACTAACGTATGAGGTGACCGACAGAATACTAACTTTCCGCACAAAATTTCGAAAAATATCGTACGCAACTCTGTCGAAAGGTTTCCGCACTCGGAAAACCTTTACACACGAGATGTGAATCTTTACGCACTGTTGAGATACTTCACGCACGAGCCGCGTAGCGGCTCGTGCGTAAAGAATCTCACCAGTGCGTAAAGACTCATACTCGTGTGTAAAGATTTTCACTCGTGCGTAAATCCAACTTTTCGACATCGTTGCGTAATATACTATTTTTCACACGACAGTTACAAACTCAGGAAACTATAACAAACTCTCTCGATCTCACCAATCGAAAATAACACACTCACCGCTACCCAATTTTTCCGGGGTGTACACGAATTCTGAAACATGTTGTATAGATCATTTCTACAAGTGGTCGCTAAGTTCCCGAAACCCTGAAATGTAAAATAATGTCGGACTGTTCATGCAGTGATGTCATTTCCATTACACTCATGGATTATATTACTCTGCCAACCCACGAAAGCTATAAAGTCAGCCTTGAAGTTGTTCAGGATTCTTAAGAAGGTTCAAGAGAAGTGCCAAAAGAAGAGGCGTAGCTTGAATTTAACTAATATCCCATTGAATCTTCACTAGGCTGTCATAAGATTATTGAAAATATTCGAATACAGGGAATTCCCGTGTACTCGGATCAATCTTTATAGCTATCTACATTCAATGATGGAATATTCCACGTACGATACTCGTGAAGCAGAACTTGAATTTCATTTTTCTTTCCTTGCACTACCTTTGTTAGTGGTAATATCTGCAGGCGGCAAGGAAGCGAATCCTTCTCAGATGCATTATCTGTACTCAATCTCTGCAGCACATTCGCGCCTTCACGCTTGTGCTTGCATACGCGAAAATACGGCCCCTCTCAATGTTTCACTGAATTATACATAAGTCGAGGACTCGATAGAATATGCCGCGAGTAATGTTTTGCACAAAATAAGATGCGCAAATGTGTAGAAGCGCGCGAAAAATTTGGCGCATATATGCTTGTCGCCCGCGCAGTTCTGGAAACCACGCGTTGCACGATAACACAAGATCACGAGTGTACACTTACATTGCCCTGCATGCCTTGCGCACCATGGAGGATTGTCCCGATCTTGCTGTATTTTACACCACCAACCTGTACATGCGCACTTACTCTTTATGGGCCTTAGACTATACAGTTTTGTACGATTCTAAATTCCGCTGTAATTTATGGACTGAAATTAGTGATTCCATTGGACATATTCGTGAGTGCGAAATAAAACTTTTTCGAATTTTGAAGCAAATTCCATTGATTGAGAAATTTTCTATTCGTATCTACAGGTACAAATTTCCGTATGATCGAGATGTTGAGAACGTGTTATCAGAATGATGAAAACTCTTGTTCAAAGAATATTTCTTTACTCGTGATGTCACACAAGAAATTCTGGTTATTGATAGTTTGCAGATAATCTTGACACTGTCTCTGATCGGTAAAATTTCTGCTACATCATTGATTGGGAGATGAACAGTGCCTAGTTTAATTACGAGTAGGTTTTATAAGAGGTTTAGTAGAAGAAAAATCAATATCTCCGTTTCAATTGCCATTAGACAATATAAATGGCACTTCTTTTTTCCACCTGTCTCATTTTCTCTGCTCGCCTTTTCCCAAGTCTTGCTTCTGACTCACCTTGACTTCTGCAAGCTTTCCATTTGTTTAACAATAAATACGATTTTTTAAGGAACCATCAATAATTTGTTGGATGATATGCAACAATATGATTGTTTGTTACGCGTAAAATGCGCCAAAACTTTGAGATGCCGCTGGGACCTTATTCCGAGAGCGCGATGTTAGGTGTTAGTAATGGTATGTCACGCTAATTCCCTTGAAAACCACTGTGAATAAGCAAGGGGGCGCTTCGGTACTGATAACCAGCGCCCCCTCGCTTATGCATAGCGGGTTTCAAGGAAACTACGTTACATACCATTACTAACACCTAACATCGCGATCTCGGAATAAGGTCCCTGAGAACGGTCATTTGGAATAATAAAGTTCCCCAGGGAATTCAGCCCTGAATACAGTCGTATACACGCCTTGAACGATACCTCGTTCATTCTATGAACGATTTCTCGTTCCTCTCAGCTAGCTCGAAGTTTCTTCGTTCCGTTCTCTGAGTTGAAGGGCGGTATTTGAGTACCATGGTAACTGGTGCGCTGACTGTAACATTTACACAGGAAAACTTCTTCAAAAACCTTTTGGGCAAGTAGCTCTCACTCAACTAAAAACTTTTCATTTCCATACTCAGTGCTTCCAAGCTGGTGCACCAATAACCGGTCTTTTCTTGGTCATTATGTGAGTGAGCAAGAGAAACCAGACGCCTTTCTCTGATACCACCTTCTATCACTTGTTTACGTCTCTTTCCCTGTGCACTCATCGTTTCAACTTCTTTTGCTACCTTCCTCTCACCTTCTTTCTCATTCCCGCTCGATTCTCTACCCTATCTCTCGATCCTCTCAGTTTGTCTGTTGAACATCTTTCACCAGTCTTCGAAAGGACGGGGCTCTGACGTCCAAGGCCACGAACAAATCAGATTCTTGGAGCTGTTCTCTTTGCTTGTTACTTCCTGACTCCGTTTCGCTCTACTAAGGGAAGAACGAAGAGAACTGAAAGAAAGAAAACGAGGGGAAGATAACTGTCTCATATTTTATCTTATGATGCTGAGGACATCATTTTGTTTCCGCACGTTTGGGATCTTGCATGTTGTGTGTTTGTCAGAATGGAAGGTTCTTAACACGTTCACTGTGGAGGCTAAAATCGGTGATTCTTCCCCACGTGCGTGGACCCCGCTAAATGTTATTTCCCATAAGGCCAAAATTCTCAGCATTGAGGGAAGGACAAGCGGGGCCCACAGGTGCCCGCCCCCCTCCCCCCCCCCCCAGCGAATGTATTAATCAGCAATATCCATCCTAACTTGTGATCCGCATTTTCTGAATTCTCTTTCTATAGAGCATGGCATTCCTCAATTACCCAGTCGAATGCACCTCGTGTTGCTCGTTGAATTATTCTCGGTAGATCCTTCAAACAAATTTGGGAGTTCAGGGGCTGACTGATTTTATGCTTCCTAACGATATTCAGAATATGCGTTCTGAAATACTGTTGATAAAGGTTCTGAGTGGAAATCGGTTTAAGTGAGGCCCTTGGAGGTACGCCTGATCAGCAGAGAATTCATCCAGTCTCGCGATCTGGTGTCTATTCGCCGATTATGATATTTTTACATTCAAATGTAGCAAATCGGTAAATTTTAGGCACATGCAATTCGAGCACGTAGCTCGCAAACAGGGTGGGTTGACCATCAGATGAGTCTTTTAATCACAGATTGATGTCGTTATAATTCATCACCATGGGTGAACAGCCCTCCCAAAGGACGACCGCACAGTAGAATATGGTCACCTATATTCAGTCTACATAATAATCCTTGTCAAATCTTTACTCCACGTGAGAGTTCTCCTCGTTTTAATCCTCTCCATTTTTTTCGTTGACACCCCAATACAATGACGTTGCCCACGTGGAATTAGCCTACGTGACAAGTCGACGAATGTGTTAGAAGGTATTTGTTCCCAAAATGTGAGGAATAATATTCTGTTGAGTAAATTTCCGTGCACGCTATTGTTGTGGAGAGATACTAAGTCAAACTTCGATTCACATCGAGTGGACCTGTTGCGAGATTTTTTGAAGAGAAACGTAGATATCATCCATAACCCTGTATAATTTTAGTTAGATTGAATATACTGGATTTAAAGTCGACATACCATCTTGAGAGACTCCTTGAGGGGAAATCCTGATGTTCATATATGAGTAATTCCACGCGAAACAGACCTACAAAAAGGGTCATGTCCCAGATTTTTCTCTTGGCTTTTCCATTCGATTCTATGGTACAAAACATAAACTTCTCACCACCCATGGGACCCCATAAAAATTTTCTAGGTATGTGGGGCACATATTAATGTATCCTTTTCAATCAATCATCCACAACAACGAAAATAGGGTCTTTTTCAATGAATTTCATATTTCCTGAATCCGTTTAGAGGTACAGAGATGCGGTTTGCGGCATTCGAAAGGTCTTGGGAAAACCGAACGGAGTCAATCTTGGAGGATTGATTTTGAGGTCATGAGCGGCTTCAGTGGGCAAGAGAATAAAAAATACAAAGATATTAATTTCTCAAAAAGCCATTATTTTCATTCCTTGAGAATTTGATATTTGATGTAAAATGTTGTGTTCTTTCAGAAAAAAGTAGTCCCAAACATTTTCTCGCGTCCTAAGGCCTGTTTTTGCTACTTTCTGCAAATCTATTGTCTAGGAGATTGAAAATTGTCTGTTCTCTGCGCATGCGCAGGAATTAGGATTCTGAAAATTAATTCTACTGGAAAGCCAAGAAAATTTCCTTCAAAATGACAACTTGGCGAAGTCAATTCCATGCATTTGGACCAGAGCTACAACGTCCAGAAGACCACTGGATTTCAGGAGGTATGTCGGAGGTACCGGAGGGACCCAAGTGAAAAAAATCTATGTTGTTCATATACAGAATCTATATACGATTTTACTATATAAATCATATACAGTTTTGGTAATATAGAAACTATATATGAACTACAAGCAAAATTTGAGCTACTCGGCATCAATGAGGCCTGCCCCAAGTGAAAAAATTTTATGTAGTTTATATATGGATTATATATTGATTTTCTATATATAATTCATATATATTTTTGGTAATAAAGAATGGCTATATGAACTACGTGGAAAATTTTTTTTCGTATAGAATCGACTCTGAAACAGCCGTTTTTGTGTGAACGTTCAATTTTTCAGCTTCCGAAGACTAGACTGACTAAACTACCACATCACAACAAACAAGTGCCAATTCAGTGTGCTCAAATCTTTGCACACGAAAAAAGTTGTCAACATTGCCGCATGCCTCTTCGCCTATATCCTCTGGAAAATCGTTGCAGCAAAGCCGAAAAATCGGCACCAATGTAATCGACCATGAGAATTACAGTGTCAGATAAGTACTCATCTGCTTCGACTACAATATTTTTGCATCCATCCAAGGCCCAAGGTAAAAGTCATAACCTCAAAAACGCTTTTGTGTTGCTTTCAAGCGTAAACTTCTCTCTCGCGCGAATTTAATCATAAGCGAGATTCATCAATCATTGTTGAAATTTCCTCGTCGATCAATGTTATTCTCTGGGCAACAATTTCGATCCACAGGTGATCGAAGAAAGGTGCATGTTTCGTAGAAGGCGTACTAGAACGAGATGCATGCGACAGGAATTTCTACTGAAGTATCTCTGCCTTCCTGACGAGTTCTGAGAGCGATCCTGCCTGTGAAATGTCCGTCTTGAGGAGATACTTGACTGCAAATTATCTGTGTCACTATCTTCTCTGATCCCTGCTGTCCAAATGGAAAATTTTTGCAGCAACTGGAGCAACTGCGATTGAGGCCGCCAATGAAAATCGAAGCGTCAGATAAGTACTCTACTCCAATTTTTACACTTTTCTGTGAGTTACTCCAATATATTCAATTTCAAGGGTGATTTTGGACGTTGATTCGAGTTTTGTTCAGGATGGAACCAGCCTATAGGCGTCCAACGTGACTTTTTGTGTCGTGACTTTTCTCACAGGCTATCGATGGGTTCAATGTTTTCCACCGATGGGAATTTAAAGAGGCTGCGCTATTCATGTCGTCCGTGGGTCGATGTAGAGAATTTATACTTGCATGGTGATGCACTGCCTTTTCCCCTGACGACGAGTGCATCCCGTGCTCAACTCATATTATACCCAGTCAATCTCGACGACGGGCATGAAGAGGTGATCGTCAGTGTTCGTATCATTCATGCGTCATTGGTCGTATCGCGGGAACAGACTGCAGGTATTCCTGCACGCACTCCGCGAGGCAAAATTCATCTGGAGTAGAGGCGGCGTGTGTTGATAGGGCAAACGATTGTTGGTACGGCGCCTTCACGACGCTGGGACTAACAAGGGGAGGACGTGACCTTTGGGTCACCAATCCTTTCCAAATTTTTTTTACAGTTTTGTGTCACCTAGAATATGAAGAATCCAGAGTAACTCCGTCAAATAGGCCTTCTGTCCAGAGCTATAAGCAAAATTGTTAGCGATGCCAGTATACCTATATATATCACTTTTTAACATGGGCCCATATGGGCAATGTTAATATCATGGGCTGTAACTCTGAACAGGAGGCCCATTTGACGGAGTTACTCTGGATTCTTCATATCCTAGGTAATACAAAACCGTAAAAAAATTTTGGACAAGATTGGTGATCCAAAGGTCTGGTCCTCTCTTTGTAAGTATAAGCACAATATTTTATGTATTTCTCAGAGTGTCAGTCAATATGATACGAATTACTTTGCTGAAAAATCTGCTCTCGAGCTTAAAAGCACTCATTTTATCGGGAGAACGCTGGAAAATTGAACGTTCACACAAAAACGGATGTTTCAGAGTCGATTCTATACGAAAAAAAATTTTTCACGTAGTTCATATAGCCATTCTATATTACCAAAAATATATATGGATTATATATGGAAAATCAATATTACATTATATTAAATCGAATGACCACTGTTATGGTGTCCGGAGTCACTAGATTTTCCCCTAGATACTAACCTAACCCTGTAGAAATGTCACTAGCCCTGTTTTTATCTAACCTAACCTGACCCGTCGTGGTGGAAAATGTCCCTAGACGTGTTTTGACCTAATTTTGTCCGATTTTACCCCTAGGATGGAATATCCCTAGATTTCGCTAACCTAACCTTACCTGAGGGGAAAGTTGAGCGTATCGCGGTTGCTATTCGCGTTTTCCTCTGAGATTTTTTTACTCACCTTGGATTATAGTTTTTCAATTTCGCACTTGTTTATCACACGATACAGGTTTTTTACCTGATTCCGGTTTTGACCTTCCTAATTGTACCTGACTAAAAATTGGAGCGTAGTGCGGTTACCTTTCGCGTTATCTTCTGAGAGTTTATCACTTACCTTGGTATACAGTTTTGTAATTTCGCAATCGTTTACCACACGATATAGGTTTTCTCCCTGATTTTGGTTATGACCCCTCTATTACCTGATTTTGATTTTTAACTCATCAGTATTGTTTATTCATTGTTTCCGCTCAATACGGCTTCTCAAGCCGACTACGTTTTGACCCACTACCCTCCCCCCTCTATTTATGATCTTAATGATTAAGGACGATTAATGAGAACGAAATGATCTTCTGAAATTTTCTAAAATATAATAAATTAGTCGAAAGTCTGTTCGTTGCACCCTTGCCTTGTGTTATCATTGTTTTCGCACCAAGTTCTTTGAAGCTCCCGCTCACCACACTTTCGTGTGGTGTCAGGTAAGGAACATGGGCTCCTGCAATGTTTCTAAGCGTATTGTGGGTCCCTCTGTTTCTGTCTGAATCTGTTTTATTCATGATGTGAAACTGTCTAAAGTCTGTCTGTTGAACCCTACCCCCGGGTCACCGTTCAATTCGCACCGATTTCCGGACTTACTCATCATACATAGGTATTATGATGTCGCAAGTGCGGAAATACGGATTGTTTCAACTATGGGAGTTTGGGTTCCTCTGTCTTAGTCTAGAGATGGAATGTGATGTATGGAAGTGATTAATGGAATGTCTCGGATGAAGTGGATGATGAAGTGAGAATTATGTAGAAAAGGAGACGAGATAGAGTAGAAAATGGTATGAGAAATGGAGAGATAGAATGGAGGTAAGATAGAATATTAGAAGAGAAGGAGGAGCGATGAAGAAAGAGTAGGTAAGAAAATAAGATGGTGATAATGAAGAGTATGAAATGAAATACGAAATAGGAATGTGATGAAACATGCAATGAATGACGAATATGTATGTCATGTATGAGGTGGATGGGTGAGTTATAATGGAATGAATGGTTTCCTCACCCTCCTACTTGGATGTGAATTCGGACGCAACCTCTGCACCCGACGGCGGCTCACCTGCTTGCAAAAATTCGCGTGCAAGTAGGCGATCATTGGCGTATTTATGATGAATATTATGAGGTGGTGAGAATGATGTGAAAAAGGAGATGAGATGGCGGTAAAGTAGGAAGTTGTATGAAAGGCGACGAGGTTGAATGAAGTTGAAATGGAATGAAAGTAGAGAAAGGGAGGAGATGAAGAATATGTAGGAAAGGAGATGAGATGGGATGAATGAAGAGTATTTGTGATGAACGTGATGAGGTGATAGAAATAATTTAGACAAGGAGGTAAGATGACGGTGGAGTAGAGAATTATATGAGAAATGATGAGATTGAATGGAGGTAAGATAGAATCAAAGAAGAGAAGGGAAAGTGATGAAGAAAAAATCGGGAAGAAAATGAGATGGTGATAATGGAGAGTATGGAATGAAATACGGAATAGAAATGAGCTGAAACATGCAATGAATGACGGATATGTGTGTCATGTATGAGATGGATGAGTGAGATATAATGGAATGAATGATTGCCTCACCCTCCTAGTTGGATGTGAATTCGGACGCAACTTCTGCACCCTAAGGCGGCTTACCTGCGTGCAAGAATTTGCATTCAAGTGGGCGATCATTGGCGTATTTATGATGAATGTGATGTGGTGAGAATGGTGTGGAAAAGGAGATGAGATGGCGGTAAAGTGGGGAATTGTATGGAAGATGATGAGGTTGAATGAAGTTGAGATGGAATGGAAGTAGAGAAAGGGAGGAGATGAAGGAAATGTAGAAAAGGAAATGAGATGGGATGAATGAAGAGTATTTGTGATGAATGTGGTGAGGTGATAAGAATAATTTAGGGAAGGAGGTAGGATAAAGTTGAAGTAGGAAATGGTGCGGAAAATGATGAGATTGGGTGAATGGAAGATGGAATGAAAGAAAAGAAGGGGAAGTGACGAAGAAAAAGTAGGAAAGAAAACGAGATGGTCATGATGGAAAGTATGGGATGGAAAATGAAATCGAAATGAAATGAGACATGCAATGCATGACAAAACAGTCTTTGTTGTATGAGATGTATGGTCGAGTGTGATGTAATGGAAGAGATGATCGCCTCACCCTCCTATTTGGATATGAATCCCGACGCAACCTCAGCACCCGAAGGCGGCTCACCAGCGTGCAAGAATTCGCATTCGAGTAGGCGATCATTGGCGTATTCATGATGAATGTGATGAGGTGGTGAGAATGATGTGGAAAAGGAGATGAGATGACGATAAAGTAGGAAATTGTATGAAAGATGATGAGATTGGATGGAGTTGAGATGGAATGAGAATAGAGGAGGGATAGAGATGAAGAAAATGTAGGGAAGGAAATGAGATGGTATGAATAAAGAATATTCATGATGAATGTCATGAGCTGGTGAGTATGATGTCGAAAAAGAGATGAGATGGCGGTACAATGGGAAAAGGAGAGGAATGGTGTTGATGTTATGAGAAGAACTGAGAATGATCACCTCACCCTCCTAGTAGGTGATGCGTGTAAGATTTCACTTTCAAATAGGCGATCATTGGCGTGTATGGATGTTGTGACGAGAAGGTATGGATGACGGAGGAATTGAATGTCAGATGAATGTAGAAAATGAGATGTATTGTGTTGATGTAGATAATGGAGAGAGAGAATGAGAAGCAACGAGGGAGGGGAAGGGAATGAAATGAAAGTGAATGAGTTGGTTTTAATATAAAAAATTAGTTGAAAGATGCAATGAATGAATGATTTAAATGAGATTGAGATGAAGTAAGCGATGAGATGAATGAGAAGTATTGCCTCACCCTCCTACATGGTGATGAATTTTGTCGCAACCTCTGCACCCGAGGGCGGCTTATCTGCGTGCAAGAATTCATCTCCAAGCAGGCGATCATTGGCGTGTATGAATGATGTCATATGTATAATCGTCACTCTCTGCGTTTACAGGGTTGAGACTGTCTACCTCATCAATGACAACGAAGCATCGAAAGAACGCCCGCATTTTGATGTTTGATAATGAGCATTAGCTGATTTAGTTATAGATTTAGTGAGATTGATAAATCATAAGCGAAAGTGAGTCACTGGTGAAATTAGAAGAGAATTATACGTACATGCATGTAAAAGTTTAAAATTGAATCATCGAATACCTCTTGGTATACCACGTTTTCAGTACAGGATGAGAGTAAATATCCTTCTTTATTTTTTTTCCTGGTATCATGTATATCGTTTTGTTCGAGAAACACTTTGAGATTTGCACTTGACGTAACACGCGATAATCCTACATAAAGTTGGCTTCAGATCCACAAAATAAATTATTGGCTCCCTTATATGGTCGTTTCTTTTTCAATTTTCTCATAACCGTCAAGTATTTTCGATCAAACAATCATGATGACCAAAAATAATGAATTTGATTGTTAGAGTACCCACAATAATTTGTACTTTTTCATTTTTCGTATTCGTATTTATTCATCCCATGAGACTTTTGAAATTCCCTTCAAAAAGTCGTAAGCGGAGCGAGCGTAAGCGAGCGCAGCAATTCCGCTAGTATAATCCATATATAAACTACATAAAATTTTTTCACTTGGGTGTAGCCTGCGACTTTTTCTACGAATATTTGTGCGATTTCCACGTTTGAGATTTTCGTGCGCGTGTGTTTATCGGATCTTATCATGGAACTTCGGCAATTTACGGCCTCGAAATGATTAGTTCAGCCGCGGGATATGCGTTTTTCTATTCATTCTATCATCGAAACTACTTAAGCAATATACGTAGGAAGAAGTGCACAGCAACTTTGTGGTCATTTCGTTGGCCATCTCATCAGAATTTTGGGGCCAGTATGCGCCGAGCACCATAGCGCTATGCTTGATGACCTGAAGCAGTGATAGATGATGTTGCTGCAGGAATGATTTTCATCCTGCACTTATCTTTCAAGCCCAAGCGCGTATCGCACGACGTGGGGACGATTCCAAATCACCGCTTCGCTGCCACACATCACTGCAGCTCTTTTTCTTGTGATCCTTAATTTGAGAATCGCCATCACCTTCACGATAACACGACCATCTGATACCTATGAAAATAGGAAGGAGAGACACAAAGTATCGAATTTTTCCACTGTTGTCATATCACGGTGTTGAAAAAATACCCATCGTCAATCAAAACATATACAATTTTAGGGGTTATGCCGATCGCAAGGTTTTTAAGCCTCTGATGAGCGCAATTATATGGCACTGAATTACTTATCTGAATCCTCTGACTCCATAAACCACAGAAATTGATGCTCTGCCATCCGTGATCTTCGAGAAACTTTGTGGAAGCAGAAATTTCTTTGTTGTTGTGATGCGAAATTTTGACAGAGCCCAACTGACTGAAACTGCAGCTCCTAGTTATATGTTGTATTCACGCATTGAGGTGCCAAATTCAGTCAGTTGAACTTTTGAAGTTGAACTTTTGAGTTGAACTTCTGAGACATGACCCTTTCTTGTAGGTCTGTTCCGCGTGGAATTACTCATATGTATTACTCTGGAGAATTTTTATTCTGAAAGTGATACAGCGGGATCCTATTCGACATCAAATTTTACAAAACCCATAGCAGTTAATCAATGGTTTCGTGTCCTCAACAGAAGCAAGCTTAGAGTCAGACATCATTAAGTAGTAGGATTTTTCGTTCCGTTATTGAATTCCAAATCATCCATACTCTCCTAAAGCCTCTTGTATTCCAAACTCAATCTTGTCATTCGTCTGTTGTTTGAATCATCGCTAATCGGGTCAACTGGAATAAGGTGTCACCTTATTCCAGTTGACCCGATGGTGTGACACCATATGGAGTTTGAAGGTCGTATCGAGTTTCTGATTTTCTAGGAGAATTATACAACCCTTCATGAAAATGACGACACAGAGGAAACTGTGTGCTAATATTGTACCTGAGTGGGTCTAGCTCATGCCACATATGAACCAACCAGTTTTGGTGACTAACCCAAGTGTGGAGAGCATGCCTCTGGCAAAAAAGCGTTACCTTGGTCGGAGAAAGCGAGGGAGGGTCGAGGAGCACAAATGAGCCTCATCGCATGATTTCATTCTCGCTTTAGTTGAAACCTACGATTGGAGATGGGGTCATATCAACTATCAAAGCAGTGTGCGCACTTGATTTATGCGGGGTCCGTTGACAAACTCCGCTGCAATAACTGCATTACCAGTACATAAGACTCTTGTGGAGGTTCAACCGTTGAATCCGAAATGAAAGAAAGCCAGTCACCATTTGTGAGGCCTGAACCCTGAAATTCAGCCTCCGGAATGAACGTGTCAAGTATAACTTCGGTAATGATCGCCAGGCAGCGTGATCCTTACATCTTATCCAGTGAAAAAAATATGGACTCCTCATCGTGGAACTATGGCAAATGATCTTTTGAATGAGTCCCCCGCAACCTCGCAAGGGAGATCTTTGTATCTTGGGAGAGCAACAACTCCCCGGCCCCAGTCTCTCGGCAAGCAGGATCTTAGTATCCCGGGAGCACATGACACCTCCCCGCCCCCAGTCTTCAGCCCCAGCACTCGTGTGTGTACTTTCACCACCTCGTCCGCCTCTGCGCGTATGAGCGCTGAGTGGTTGTACCGCTTCAGGACTCCCGCTCCTTCGCAAGCCTCCCTGTACCTTTCATCTTTTCTCTACTCTCTGTTCCTTCCTTCCTTCTTCTGGAACTACAACCTTCGGGTTGGCGCCCTCTGGAAAGGGGTTTCTATTTGGTAGGTGCCCGGATTTTCTCGGGTAAATACTACCCACACTCTCGTGGGTGTCTATGAAGATATTCCCTTCCCGGCTTTTTTAAGTCCCCCGCAAGTTAGATCTTCGGGTCTGGGGATACTAACGACTCCCCGGACTCAGTTGAGGTATCCTTCGTTGATCCTAGGAGAGAGATGCACTCCCCGGCCCGTCTTTCGGCAAGCAGGATCTTAGTATCCCGGGAGCACGTGACACCTCCCCCGCCCCCAGTCTTCTGCCCCACTCCCCGTGTGTGTACTTTTACCAGCTTGTCCGCCTCTATGCGTATGACTCCTGAGCGGCATCTTGGACCACTTCGGGACTCCGCTTCTTCGCAAGCCTCCCTGTATCTTTCATCTTTCCTCTAATCTCTGTTCCTTCCTTCCTTCCTTCTTCTGGGACTATAACCTTCGGGTTGGCGCCCTCTGGGGAAGTATTCTAGTCGGTAGGTGCCCGATGTTTTTTCGGGTGATTCTGACACAACCCAAACTCTTGTAGGTGTCCATGGAGATTTTCCGGCCTACCTCTTCCCCCTTCCTCCACCCAAAAAGTTCTGAACCAGTCAACGACCTAAGACTTCTTCTCTCATCAAACCTATACCTTCCGCGATGGTAACTGACGGTTTCGATTTCATCCTCTAAGCTGTATAAGTCTTGGCCTTCTGTTTCTGAAAAAGTAAAATACTATCGAATCACTGCAAATAAGCGGGAGACAGTTGCTAATTCCCATATGGTTGCACTGCCGACATAATTTTACGAAGAAGACGATTTAACCACGATATACTTCATTCCAACGGACCATTGAAGGCAGCTAAGGGATGACTTTGGGTTAAAAACCTTGCGATTCGCCTCGTTACGGGCAGGCACCTAGTGACCTTGAAAAATGCTGAAAACATAATTTCTGGGATAACGCCTTATGTTACTCTCCTCTGTACTCTGAGCTATTCCAGGGATGATTTCACGTCAATCCACGAGTAAAAACAGAGAAAATGTGTTGTTATTGTAGAAACCGAATGATGGCTCCTGGTCCGTTTCATGAGCTTCCCGGGATTTAATGCGAAATCGGTCGATTTTTGCTTACAGCCCCCCGAAAGTTCGGCTAGACTTTTTCGTTTCGGGAATTTACCAACATTGTGATTAGTAGGCCAAAAGTCTTAGGGAATCATTGTTCTCATATGTTCTCGGCACACTACAAGAAGGTGTCACCAGAATCATCAATTTACGAATTGACCAGGAAATGTAAGAAACGCTGTTTTCGTCGAAATCACTGTCTTGCGATTAAAGAAATCCTGGCGTGTAGGCGCAATACTGGGGCCGAATTCGATTTGTACGTGAAAAATACACGAGAAAATCATAGTTTGTTAGTAGAGATATCCCGACCTAAACGTTTGTTCTTCAGTGAAATGGGCCGTGTACTATATAGCATTGCGGCAGAAATCTTCGAAGAGTGAGAGGAAACCGTCTGGATCCGTTCGTGAAACTTTGCATTGAGCTTGAAGAGTCATGGCATAAACCATCGCAAGTCCTCGAAATGCAACGAATGAGATCAGATTCCGAAATTGTAATATCGCTGCATAAGATTCAAAACCAATAACAACACAATAACAAATGAATCTAATTCAATGCGCTCTAGATTACTGAAGCTACTGGTAGTTGGTACCCATCATCTCAGAAGTCAATATACTTTTTGAAGTTATTCCATGTTTTCAAGTCCTCATATTCTATATTAGGATACTCTCTGAAGAAATTCGATGAATCAAGTGAATATAGAACTCAGCCCTCTGATAGGCTAGTTATAATTGGAGTCACACTTCGAACTGTGACACTATATTTGCTTATTCTTAGAGTTTATTCAAGATAATTGACCCAATCTCTCTCATGGCCAACTTTGAGCTTCAGACATATCTCTATAGCCATGACCAAATTTCATTCTCAGAGCCAAAAAATCACACGTTATTGAGAAAATTTTGAATGGAGAAGGTCTCATCGTTAGATGAAGCTTACCGTTCCTAGGCTATATTCCTCATAATGCAATACCCAAATTTTGATTTCTTTCTCACTCAACTCTTTCAAAGAATCCAGATTCACGACTATCTAGTGAAAAATTGGTATCAATCTAGAAGCAATCCAAAAAAGCTCGACCAGGCCCAGCCACTCTCTTGCTTGCATGGGGGTCCTACTCACAGAAACGTGGTGCCTCTGACAGCCTGCATCAGTCCGGGTGAGGGAACCGGCGAAAGGCATCGAGGCGCGGGTGCGATTTGGAGAGTGGAGGAAAAGAGAGCTGGAGGTGGCCGTGGCTCGACGGAGAGAAGGATGAGACCGGCACGGGCCGATCCGCGCTTTCAGAGCGAGTCCGAAAAGCGATCGGAGTGTGTGCGTGTGTTGTCGCTTTGGTCCGCGGACCAGCGCAGACTTTCCGTGAGCGCGAAACGCGTGGCTAGTACGGGTACATTTGCCCGAGTTTCGTGCGGTACAGCTTGTCATGGCTGGAGCACGTGCTACGCTCGAGTGCCGGTGTCTATTATCGCGAATCATACTCATCTTCGAGGAGTAATTGAGTGAACCTCACTCTAGAGCACTGCATAGCACGACCAGCTCATAAACTCCATTTACTTAGCGCCCTACTTTCACGGCCACCTTTCATTTTCACGGCGACGAGTGATAGACGGTTTCTGTGCTGTGCGCGACTTCTGGACTATTTTTTCAGCCGCTCTTGCTGATCTACCGACCAAATAGTTGAGAACAGCTTGAATAACAGTGAGTACTAAGCGATAATCGAAAATATCAATGAACATCCACTACCAATTGTTTTTTTTTTCAAAAACTCGTTAAAAATCTGATTCGTAGTGAAAATTGCAGCCGTGACCCAGTGTTCTACGGCATTGAAATCTGACCAAAACATTCTCCGAGTGGCATGTTTAATGTTATATAGAAGCATTCCAAATTAAATTATCGCACTTTTTCGAGTTTGTCACGGTCTTTCGATTACATCTTATCATTTTCCTGAAGCTTGTACCTCATACGAAAGGAACTCAAATTTTGACTCAATGCATATTCCATTTTTCATGGTGAACAGATGAACAAAGTACCAACGAAACTGTTCTCTCTGAAAATTTGGAAAAGTCAGTTCACGAGATTCGCAGAAGAACGGAGCGATAATTCAAATATGATGCAATGAGTACTTATCATGTCTGAGCGACAACATGATAAGGTTCTCATCTTGGTCAATTAAGTTGCTTCGGATACTATGATGCTCAATTCCATCAATGATCTTACATCTCACTTCAAAAAAGTTCGCATAGTACTGTTTCATTCGAGTGCGGGGTGTGTTTTGATAACGTTTATAGCTTCAAATCCAATAGAAATTGTGAAAAAGCATCATCATTAACTATAAGTAAAGAAATTGATATCTTGTATGTTTCGCAGCGTGTGAGATTACGATACATTTTCTGTTTCAATCACTCTTGGCATTTAGGGTTGAATGTGTTGGTGACCAATGCTATTTTCACAACTAGATCGGTGGATGGTTACATTAATCCATTGGGGCCGATGAGCACCAGAAAGAACCATGGAACGCTATCAGATATTTCATGATTTTCATTCTTAAAGGCAATAAGTTCTGAAAAAAGAGTGCGGTTGTTGGTGCAGCAATTAAGCTGATAATCTGAAGCATCTAGCGAAGAAACTGCTAACGAGAAAAGTCCATTCAAATATTGAAAATAGAAATTTGACGAATGTACGAGCTTTGATTACGATCTTTCCAAATCAAATGTGGAAATACGATCTCGATAATCATCTGATTAGCCGATGATTACTGGGTATTGATACTCTGATGTAAGATTGAAATCCAAATGAATAAGCCTTGATGGCATATGGAAATTCGTTGCTCAAGCTCAAACAATATTAGCCAGAATCTTAATCCTCATCAACGATTGGATGATCTTGGGTACGTCATTGAGGTTGATATTGGAATTTATATGAAGGAAAGAGGGAATCTAGAAAATTAGTATTCGTCAACAAAATAGATCTTGGTATGAGCCCCTATGCACAAAGGAACGCGCGAATGAGAATTAGAAAGGATCGCCTCCTGGATTTCAATGACGTCAGCGATTAGAAACAGGGGCTTTGCAATGTATTGAATACACTTATGTTTTGTATGTACATGAATCCTACAGTAACATTCCATTCGTTTTTATTCAACTCTATTTGGCCAAAGTTCACCACAATGAGCAATCTTGGGGTCTTCCATTTTCACTCATGTAGTAACAAGAGGAATCCATTAAACCCGCACAAAATATTGATATTTCGAGAACTAGTGAAGGTAGGGTAACAAGGTCTGAATACTTTCGAGCTCACTCTTAAACTAAAATTTCATGAAGCTGTATTAAGATGTAGATCTTGCACCGTGTCACTTGCTATCAAGGGAGCCTACGATTGCATCACTTTGGTGAAAAAAAGGATAACGCCCGTAGGTGTAATAGAATCAATCAAATTGAGCATTCCAGTTCAGTTTTGATTCATCCGAAATAATAAAATGTTAAGGCGATGCGGTCACCGTGCACCGTGCACGCTGAAAGTTATTCCCACTTTTCTCCGACATTCTTGCGTTTTGGACTAAACGACGAGAAGACGAACTCAAGTTAGATGATAATAAACGCGGGTCTTTTCATCGTTTAGTCCAAATCGCAAGAATATCGGAGAAAAGTGGGAATAACTCTAGCGCAGGCACCTCCTTATCTAAAATATACGCACCTCGATACTCACATTGTAATTCCCACTTTCATCCGATTCTTTTGCGATTTGAGCTAAAAGACGAGAAGACGAACTCAAGTTAGATGATAAGTATTCATCTTCTCGTCGTCTATTCCAAATCGCAAGATATCGGAGAAAAATGGGAATAACTTGAGCGCAGGCACCTCCTAACCTATAATACAGGCACTTTGTAATTCTCACTTTTATCCGATTCTTTTGAGATTTGAGCTAAGCGACGAGAAGACGAACTCAAGTTAGATGATAGTAAACGAGGGTCTTCTCGTCGTTTCACCCAAATCGCAAGCAAATTTGATAAAAGTGCGAATAACTTTCAGCGTGCACGGTGACCGCATCGCCTTAAGCCTGAAAAAGACGAACTCAATTGGCAGGTGGGATGACGATGACAATATCGCGAAACGAGTAAAAAAATTCAACAAGTTCTTCTTACTTTCTTGGAGCACACAATCCGTTATGTCGAAGTTTTGGACTGTTTCAAAATCTCAAATTCCCAGTACTTCTCTGGACAAAAGAGCCCGTATCGTGAAATCAAGCGAAGAAGAAAGTTTTTAATAACCTTTTAATAATCAATGAAACATCTGTCCAAAGCACCACAGTGCGGTATAGACAACTGACACTGTGTACGGTTGAGCATGGTATTGATACCATAATCAAATTATTCGTCTGATAACAGTAAGCCAACATCATCTTGCCAAAAAAGTCAAAGTTCGCACTTGAGGCTCTTGTCGTTGTTGCTGTCGTTAATTAACTCAAACTCATAGCATGATACGTCAGGCTTACACGAAATTTGTATCGAGTAATCCGTTACCAACCTTCTCGTAGGGGTCCACTCTTAAGTTAAAAGTTTTCAGTTGTAATTCAAGTTCTCGCATGAACTAGTGAAATCGTCGCTCGCTTCGCTGCGTTATGCGAGGTGTAAATATGAGGCAATCAACTCGAATCAACTGCTCGAAGGTTTCTTAATTGAGTATTGCCCATTGCGGTCCATTGAGGGTATTACAAGAACTGCCCTTTTTCGAGCACTATGAATCAAGGATAAGCTTTGCTTGGGCAGACTTGTTAACTTGTTCTGATGAAATCAGATCATTCTCTGTCATTGTTGGGTCCAAAAAATAAAAATTTACCATTCTTATGAAAATAGACGTAACTTCATTCTTTTTGAAACTGGAAGGATTACTCAAGATTTTGGTTCTCTTATACCCTGAAATTCTCTCTTCTGTCACACAAAAGCTCAGACTACTTTCCTTCGTATAATGTGTACTCCCCAGCAATTTGATTTGTAACTCTTGATGCAATCTGTTGCGTCTCCGCGATACTCTGAGTCATGAGCCAGGGAATCTAGTGAAAAGGATAATGACTCACTCTTTTGGTGAGTGGTTTTGAGCCTCTGTGAAATTTAACGTGAGATTAATCAACAACGTTCATTATTGAAGCCATGGAGCATGTTGTAGTAATGTTGCGAAGGGCCCTTATTCCATCAAAACGCTACGCGTAGAGACAAATGGACCGCAAGGATACGCTGAAAAGTTTTAGGTCCTGATCGAGGAGTTGGATCAATATCATAACAGCTTCTAAACCGCAAATGACTCTAACTCGGAGTTCATCTCTCTAAGACATTATTACTATGAAGTTTGCTGAGAATGAAATCTGTCTGGAATGATCGTAAGCATGTCTCAAATCGATACATCGACTTTGCTTGAGTTGTGCTTGTTATCGAGCTGACAAGGGGAGTCTGGTTGGTCCGGGTCACCAAATCTCACCAAACTTTTTCCAGAATTTCGTCCCACCTAGAATATGAAGAATCCAGACTAACTGTGATGAATAATCGAATTCACTAATGGTAATTGTTTACACACTTTCTGGATAAATAATTGCAAAGATTATTCCAACTTCATTCATTTCGGACTCGTTCACTCATCACTTTCGTGATAAGCTTCAGTCGGTTGTAACGTGGTTTCATTTATTCTGCATCTTACCACCCTCCACTCATTCAAATTTGAAGAAATGAATCCAAAATAAAAGTAGAAGCTATGATCTTTGCAACCATTCGCACAGTGAAAAGTTTATTGCCAGGATGAATAGATTGAAACCGTCATACAACGACTCGATCGGACCAGACTCGGCTTACTCGAACTGATTGAAGAGTCTGTAACAAGGCCCCAGATTTGGGAATCCCACAGAAATCAGAGAGCTGAGAGCGGTACACTCACAAAAATATTTAACTTTCTCTCTCGCTCTCTCGATCCGTCAGCCGCGAGCGTGACGCTGATAGCATTGCGCAATGATACCAAGCGTGATCGGCTCGGACTCTTTCAGAGCAGAGAGAGTTCAACCCTCGACTCGCGGAGCGACTGACCTCTGCAGTACGTCAAGATGTCAGTGCAAGATGCGGGGCGACCCTTCGGAGCGCGCGCTCGCGGACACAGGGCCCAGCGCATCGTCCAGCGAGAGCGCAAGCCGGCGCATGCGGTGAGAAGGGCTCCTCGCTCGCGCCGCTGCTGCTGCTGCTGCTGATGGGAACTAGCTGCGATGTGGTGGCGGAGACCGGGCGCTCGGGCCGTAATGGGCTCACAAAGCGTAACAAACTGATGCCGAAGTCAGGCGCACGAATGGACAATAAACACACGCCAAGATAAATGGCCGTTGTTGTTGCGAAATAAGAGGAGCGAGCGTCTCGCGCCCGGCCAAGAGAGGCAACGCTCGCGCGCGATGGATGCTGAGGGACAGGGGGTTGCCCTACCGGGGTGCTCCGCCAAACGAAGCAACCCAACGCGGCTGTGATACGCCCGATAGATACACATTAAAGGGAGCGCTTATCTCGTGAGCCAAAGTAACGCGTCGATTCTGGATGGGAGGAAGATCCGAGACGAGGCCGGGGCAACTGCTCTGGTGCCTCTCGAGACGATCGTCCCTCGACCTATTTAGGAAAATACTGGATGGAAGGTTTTTTGGGAATTGCGCTCGATATGCAGAATATGGAGGAAATTCGTGATCGTGAAATAATAGAATTAATCGAGATGTTGACCAACGCTACGTGATACAGTGTATCTTTTATCAGCATTCCTCGGCAATGGAGTCATAATTCGATATTCATTAATCACTGACCTCAACTTCGTGTGCTCGTGTTGCGACCGATATCTCAGCGTGCTCGAGAAATGATAGTTTCTGGGAGAGATGCGATATTCTCTAATCATTCTTGCATTCCATTAGTTGTTCATCTCCAAGATTGCGACTGTCTCGAGCGCAGATTTTCAACAATCATAAACTCAACTCGATCTGAGGGGTTATCACTTTGGTATGTGTATTTGGATCATAAATTCATCCGATTTTAATATCTCTTACACGAGTATGAGGCGAGTTAATCACGATACAGACGCGGTAGAGGCCCATGAAAGTATCCGCAGTCGTAAATTACTTCACCGATCAGGATTTTTTTGATGTCCTCATTCATCTTCTGTTCTCTCCTGAACATTTATATACCCGCATATATCTAACTGTTTCTATCGGATTGTTTTTTCTCTCTGTCTTTACTACGGCCAGTGAACGAGAGGATATTATTCACACGCCCATGGGATATCAACGGTAGATACTTAAATGTCTATCAGAATGATGTAAATCGATACCTTGTTAAACGTTTTCCCGTCAAATTGGCACAATTGTTTTCTGGATAGAGTGTGAGAGTTGGAAATTCTTCCATTGTTGTTCGTGTGGTTCAACTCACTCTGCTTGGTAGACTTTGCTCTGAATACTCGATTCCCAAAAGTGCCAATTAACCTTCTCTGAATGCCAATCGATTCCTTTCGGTGTTTCTTCGAGTAGCACTGAACAATCTCATTTAGTCCGCAACCCGTGAAGTAGCTGTGTACAAATAGGAGAAAGATGTTTTTGTCGCACAAAGAAACGAGACAAGAATGAATCGGTAGAATAAAGATGTGGGATCTGGCTGTGGTATTCAAGAAAATAGCATATATTTCGATATGTCATGTAGGACTTTTTGTCATCGAGGAAAAATGTCTTGTGTACTTTCAGATGGCTCAAACGGTCCCAACTGGTCTGGGGTTCTCTCCACCGTACGATTACAGTGCTTATCAGTTTGATTTGTCGCTGCTCTCCGATGACTACTCAACGACCAGTTCCTCTTTCTTGTCGGTTCCAAGTCAACATCCAGACTCGACCGAACTCAAGGTTTCACAAATAAAACAAGAAACTCGTTCACCCAGACCAAGCACGCCAAACTACCTTAATCCAAATTCAAATTATCCCGATGGTCGCTCGCCAAGCTACTCGCGAGACGCCTCGCCCGCTTATCCCGCTAGTCCCTATTACGCTCCTCACAGTCCACAGAGCGCTCAGCTCTATCCCTCTAGCCCCGAACAGTCGGTCACGACGACTAAACAGCCCGTCAAGAGGGAGAGGAGCTTCGATCTGCTTACGATTCTTCACGAGTCCAGGTGAGAGATTTTTTAAAAGTGATCCAGGAGTCATTTGGAATCCTGTGGTATCCATGAAAAAATATCACCCATCGATCGAATTCAAGTTATTGTTTTAACCCATTCACTCACCGCGTCTCATGTAATAGACATGATTTTTTCAACGATTTCCAATAATCAGCGGTTGTTCTTTTTCGACTCATCAGAAAAATCTGAAGACATTCTCACACGTCCATATTGACGCAAGGAATGAATCAAATGATAGGCCAAAGTCAAACACCTGATTGCAAGCTGAAAGAAAATTTGTAAAATGCTTATTTTTCATCTTCCGTCACATTCACATGAAACCACCATAGTATGAGTGCCAGAAGTACACTTCTACGCGTCCAGAGCTCGTGGTAGTGAATGGGTTAGAGTGGAGTATTCAGAAGGTCCCCTCTGTATGAATTGAACTTACAATTTTCACAGGCTTTTGGCAGAAAGTCTGGGCTACAAAGAAGATTCGACAGACTGTACAGTGCCTTGTACTCCACCCAGAACGGAAGAAGACATTTACAACAGTCTCGATGCAGATTTTGTTCCAAAGAGGAGCATGCCTACCCCATTGCTCAGAGAGATGCTCTTCAAAGAGGAACCAAACGTCCCGACGACCTGTGCCAACTCCCCGACTCCCATGTGCACTTCATCGTCGTCGAACTCGTCGTCAGCCAGTTCATTTCTCGATTACGAAAAATCAACTTTGCGAGAGCTGCTGTTCAACAAGTGCCCACCAAAGAACACAATCGACCGCACGAACGTCATCATAAAAATTGAAAGCCCTTCCGAGAGCATTGAGGACAGGTGCAGAGACAAGGAAGACCACCAGCTGCTACGCGAAGTTCTCAGGGATACGAGCTTTCAACGTAAATACAATCTCAAACCGATAGATTTGGTTGAGGTTGGCGCTGGTTATGTTGAAGACATGGTAGAGAGCGGAAGCTGCGTCGAAGAATTGGCTAGAGAACAAATCGAGCCAGTGCTAAGTTTGGCGATCAAACAACTCCAAAGGGACTTCGACAACACTTGCGTGGCTCTTGATATTCATCCAGGTAAGACCACCAAAAACTTAGATCGTGGTCAGATTCTTCACGAGTAGAGCTCACGTGGTAGGTTATAATCGTTCTTTCTCCCTTTGCTTTCGAAAGCCCTGCATTAATGTTTTATTGTCATTTCTTCTCAACTATGGCCCAATTGCATTGACATGCAAGCGTATGTTCCTTGAACGACTCCAAGATAACGGCGATGTCGTTCGTTTGGCCTCGGAAAATCAACTCTAGGATCAGTCTACATCTTCATCGATAAAGCGTGTACAATCTATCATGTTTCGAACAGGCCAATGCACTCATGCTCGCAAGCCTATACAGCTTATCTATAGTGACTTTGATAACCTTAAGGGTGGGATTTTCTTTTCCTTTTATTGATGACGAGCTCAACTGATTATTGACTATTCACTAAGCATTATTTGTCAATTCATAATCATTTATGATCGTCGTAGAGCCACACCGTTGGAGCGCTGCAAACGTCGCGGCATGGTTACAATGGGCAAGGAAGCAGTTGCAACTACCATCAGTGCCACTGGAGAGTTTCGACGTTGACGGTGCGACCTTGACTTCTTTCACAGAAGAAGATTTCTATCAGAGAGCGCCTCAGGTTTGTCAAAATTCAATGATATTTTTATTTCTGAGTGCATACGACTAGAAGCTCCTTATTGATTTTCCTAGTTCTGGGTACCGTAACAATGTTTGTCTGGTGACAGAAGAGATTCCAAAGGTTGTGCCAAACTTGGAACGATCAATTTTCCCGAACACCCCGATAGACCAGAACTTTTTGGAAATGACTCATAAATTTTATTCTGGTTGTGAAAATTCTGAAAACGATTTCCCGCTAAATTATGACACTAAGAATATTAACTTTGTGAGGTGTGCCCTGCCTGAAAAGATCCAAATGATATTTCCGACCGCTCGGATGACTCTTGTACTCCTATATATTATATTGTTCACCCATTGCGATTCCGCGCCAATCAAAATTGCCCACGAGACACGTTTTTGAAGTGGAATTCACTATTTTCCTAAATAATCAACAAGGGATCGAAAGTAGCGATTCAACCATCAATCACCTGTATTCCTCTGTAGATGAAAAAATATTCGCTGACTCGAAAATAAATTGAGTAACTTTTTATGAAGATTCTCAAGATCTACAGAAACGGTCTCTTGAACATTTTTTCAATGATGCATCCATTCCGAGTTGTGAAGCATTCTTGTTTGAATGTTCTAGATTTCAGGATTTCACAATATTTTCACCGTACGTCATTTCGCTATATTTCATATTCTTAGCAGATTTAGGAAAGCCGAGAAATTCTGTATAGCATTTTTCTCGCGGATTCGTCGAATATTCATCCAGAGAGGTGGTCTAGATGATCTTTCGGCTTTCCTAAACATGCTAAGAATATGACATAGGTAAAGCGAAATAACGAATGGTGGAAATATTGCAAAATTTAGAACATTCAGACAAGGTTCACATCTCCGAATGGATGCATCATCGAAAAATGGTCAATAGAAGTTGTTATTCTTAGATCGCGAATAGTTCTAAGAGAACTTACTCTACAAAGCCGATTAAATAAACATTTCTCGAGTTACAGAGGAATATTGGTGTTTAAGGTGAAATCCTTACTTTTGGTCCCATGCCAATTACTCTCTCTCTCTATCGGAATCAGTGAAAATTGCTCCCAATCGATTGACTCGCAGTGAAATTCACTGAAAATCAGTGCATATGCACTGCAAATCAGTAGTGATAGGGAGCGATCTTCACTGATTCCGACGAAGAGGGTATATAAGGCGATAGCGCACTTTGAAAAACGGACCCGTGAGCGATTGTGATTCTTACGGCATTATCATGTGTGAGCGATATAGAACGAGAAGAACAAAAATCAGCCGGGTGGTCGGAAATAGAATTCAAATTATGTCAGCTTGGAAGTGCTTCAACGCTCATTTGACTCAATCACTCCATGTTCGAATCAAATTATTTTTGCGGATGCTCGATTGACTCATCTAACCATGACCATCGAGATATTTGGTCAGCAAACGTTGTTTACATTCACTTTACACACTTGCGAGGAATAATGGTACAGGTGTACAAAAAATGAGAATAAGAGTTCAGTGGCTCTTTATTCTCTCTCCTCTCATTAGTTTACAGATCTGTATAATTTGTTGGCGTGAAAGTCTAGGACGATGATCTCGCGTGCGGTTGGGTTCATAATAGCTACAATTTCAAGTAACTAGTGGGTGTACACGGATAGCAGGAGATTGTACGCGATGGAATGCCTTATAGACAAACGACGACGCTCGGGCAAATGCTCGCTCGCGCGCCTTTCGGATATAACTTGATTGTTCGCGGGGCTACAAGTTGGTCAGAGCGATGGCTTTGATCTCGAGAAAAACGAGAGCCAACTTTTTCTCTTGTCGACGATTATTTTGGGCGGTTCGCCTCTATCGTTGTAATTGCTCGCGATGTGCCGAAGGATCGCACCAAGATCTCTAATTGAACTTGTCATTACGTGAATTGAATGCGAAATTATCGTGGTTCGGTGTCCCACTAAGGTGTCAATCCACCGAGTTGGATCGAGGATTGGAAAGTGCAGAGGCTGGAGCGTGACGACAGTCGTGTATCTCCGCGATGAGATACGCGCCAGATAGCCAAGGTCGCTCTCCTCTGCATGCGCTGTCCAAAAGAAAGGGGACGATGGATGGGTGAGCGAGCCGAACGAAGATTGCGTGCCCATAGAACTCGCGCCAGATTTTTTTTTGAATGGGTTGTCTGAATTTTGAAATTCATTAGTTCGCACGCGTAATACCACGCAAACAGTCACATGAGTGCGGCACATCGCGAATTTTGAGAAATTCGCGCAACCTGGCTGGCGATCGGTAGAGCTCGTATATTGATATAGGAGCCGTCGTCGTCGCGTGCACAAGATCGGCGAGCGCATGTAGGTCTGCTTTTGCGCGCGCTCGCCACCCGGCCACATTGCGGCGAGGCACTCGCACATACTCGCCCATCGGGTGAAAGTGAATTTCCGGGAAATCAATGGCCGACTATGACGTCTTTCCTCAAGCAATGAAGACTGAAGCTGGCTCGACTCGACAACCTTTCGCTCTTTCTTTCTCTAACTCTCCAATTTCTCGGCGCGACTCGCGAATGCTGCCTCATCGCGGTTTCGCAATGGGGTTTTGCCCAACGAGTGTCATACGCCACACGCCGCTTATACAACGCAAGGACTCACGCACTTGGCTCGCTTTGATCTTGCTCGTCGCTCCTAACCCGCCGGATCGCAACTGCAATTCAGCGAGGGGTTTGGAATAGTTGTTGCAAAAAATATATTTTTGGCCGAATTTTACGCGGAGTGGAATTGACCTTTTCAAAATGTTTACGATCACCTGATACTTTTGCATCCACGGTAAATGAGATTCGAATGAAAAATCAACGCAAGGGTCTCAGATCCTGACACGAATCCACGCGAGACTCGAATCAGATTTCGGGTCGAACTTTGATTTTCTCAGAATTTTGTCAAGGGATTGATGAATATTCGTCATGAATATAATCGCGTACCAACCCACTCGGCTGAAACCCAAAGATCGTATTTTCCAGGATATTTTATGATATGCTACCGAGTATGCTACCTATTAAGCTTCATCAACTATAAACAGAACGTATCAGTATTCAGTCATTATTCACTCACAACGTTCACTTGAGTAAGTAGACTCTTACAACGATTAGAACGCATTTTAATCTAGGTGCAAAAATACCTACTATCGAGCCCGAGGTGCTTATTCTATAGATTAATAAACATGATTTCCTGGATCCAAACGTATTACAATTTATTCTTGCGCAATAGCAATGATAATCGTTAGCTGTCACACAGAATAACATTCTACTCCGGTGATATACTGTGTCTCTCATCGAGTCTTCGATAAGTTGTTGCCCGATCGAGAAACATTGGGGAAAGAATGAAGCTCTAGATCTTCATTATTATTTTGTGCGATAGAATTTTTTTAGTCATCGGTTATTGTTGAGATGTGGTGATGAATGGCAACTCGTGAATCCAGCTTTTTGCAACTGACGGGCTTTAATAGCGAAGTAATAGCGCGTAAACATGACATATACACTCGAGATTGAACTTGGAAAACATCGTTATAATTTGAATGAATAAATCACTTGTGCGAATTCTATACTCGCGATCATCGTCGATAAATTGTAAAAGGCAATTGAAACTCGAGTCAACAACTTTCAAATTCCGTCGCAGGTAGGCATTTGTTGTGATATCATATCGAAGCGTTTACCTAATAGACCAACTGGTCGAGTGATTGAATTCCCCAAGTTACCAAACTTTTCGACCTTTTTGGTCTGCAGAACTTCAATCTGCGCACCTTCATGATCAAAGCTGATTTGCAATAATCCGAGCCAAACACGAGTAAACGTCAAATTTCTCCGCCTCGTCTTGCACGGGATATATCGCGGGTCTGTCTGAAAATACTTGGAATGGAACTAGGAAGGCGAAGCGAAGAGAGCAGCTCTCGCATGAACGGAAGTGGGTCAGTGACGTCGCGTGATATTGCTCGCGTTGCGCATATACTATGGGCTTACCGCGACTGCTTTCTCCTGGGCGGCCGCAAGAATATTATAGCGATCGCGCACGCGTCACGAGCCTGTATGGGATCGTTTCGAAAATTCTCGTTACGAGCTTTTACTACAACATAATACCTCTCTCGAAGATTTATCTGTCGATGTTCGCCATTAAAAAACACTCATTCATGTCCTCGCGTTCTCCGAATCTTCGGGCATTCCAAGAAACTCCCTCGGCATGGGTAGAGCGAGGATTATTCTATTCATCGTATCACAATCAGTGTTTCGGAATTGAATTCCCCCCCCCCCTCCCAGACATTCCGTGTCTCATTTATATTCAATAACCACGTCGTTGTTTTTCGCTAACTTGTTGTTCTCGCCTCCGGCCACGGCGACGCAAATGTTTACATTTTTCTCCGGAGATCTATTCATTACGAGAATCAGCAACTCCCTGATAGACATGAGTGAATTCATTTTGATGATTTAGTCAATTCAAACTACTAATTTGATATGAAGTAGAATCTTACTGTGGGTACCTCAATAAAGTGGTACAGTAAGACTTCGATAAGTCGAAACTCCATTATCTATGAGAAAAACGTCGAGTTAGCAAATATTCGACTTACAAGACGAGGACCAGGTATCCGGATCACCAATCTTGGCCAAATTTTTTCACGGTTTTGTGAAGAATCCAGAGTAACTGCGTCAAATGTGTCTCCTGGCCAAAGATGCAGCCACTGAGATTAACATTGCTCATATAGGCCCATGTTAAAAAGCGATATACACAGATATACTAGCAATGATAATGTTTTTGCTTGTAGCTCTGGACAGGAGTCCCATTTGACGGAGTTACTCTGGATTCTTCATATTCTAGGTTGTACGAAACTGTGAAAGAATTTTGGGGATGATTGGTGATCCGGGCACCTGGTCCTCCCCTTGTTAGGTAGTGAAAATTCGAGTAATTTAAGAGGCTTGGATAGAAATTTGATTCGAGAATAATTATTCATCCACGAATCGGTATCAATTCAATGCAAATCACGTTTACAATCAACACAAAATAGAACCAATTTAAACCACATTGAAAATGATTATGCTTCAAAGGAATAGTCGGTGGTTCTTTTTTTGGATCCGATTTTGAGCAACGCATTTGTCTACAGGGTTGTCTAGTTTGATGATTGACGAATAGACATCCTCGAAATTCTCATCCACTCTTTTGAAGAATGACTTGATCACGTTAAGAGCATCTTTCGGTTCACGACGAGATACATATTGATCGGCAGGCTCATCGATATCATCATCTTCTTCATCGTCCAGACCAGCTGAAGTGACATTCGAATTTTCTAAAACCTCTGAGTCGGTCATTTAGCCAGTTGAAACTATATCATCATTGATTTAGCCAGTTGAAGCTATATCATCATCGACGAATGAGATTTGATTCGTTCGAGGATTTCGTCCTGATTTTTGAGAATTGTTGAAAGAGTATACGCAGGAATACCAACTTCTTCTGCTATTTCGATCTTTGTTTCGATATTCTCCTTCACGGCTTGAGTCACTGTGACTTCATCGACAATTGCCAATGTTTGCATGGCACACTGGAAATTCCGAGTTGGAGAGCTCCATTACGAGTTTATGTATGAGTTTTGAGTTGCCGAGGGTTAATTCTAAATCCCAAGCACATACTCCGATATGACGAGACTTTCGAGTTAGCGGAGTTCGACTTATCGAAATTCCACTGTACTGTCGATACAGCGCTAATCGGGTGAGTTTTTTACTCTGAGTCATCGCCGATTCGGTTGGAAGTCTTTCAGTTTCTCTCAGTTGCTGAACGTTGATATTTCCCTTCCGCAGATAATCTCTTGCATTAGTCTACGATCTTTGCAGTCAAAAAATCACTCACTAACTGAAGTATTTTTGTCTCATTTAGGACTTCTTCAAACCCTGACGTCGCGCTACGATATAATTCAGATTCAAGACAACTAGGCCTCGTGAAAAAAACGTGTGTACATAACTTGGATTGTTCGAGGTGGCAAGCGCGCCCCCTAGCAGACAATGGTATTCTAGATAGGAGTAGGCATTGCGACAGTTCAATATTTTCCCACTGTACGCGTTCATTCGTGTTGTTTTGGCGCTGTAGTCAAGGTTGAGACCTCGAATATGTAAAGTAAACATGGAGTCCCGACAAAAGTTGAACGTTTTTATATTGAAAAAATGTGTTTTACATCCTTTTATCCAACTTTTCTCAAGAACACATGCTGAAATATAGAAAACGAGGAAGCTTGTTAGCTTTGTCCGAGTCAATCTAGGTTCACGAAAATTTGTTTCAACGATATACGTGGCAAACACCAGCTCCCCTTCGATCATCATCAAAATCTCTCGGTTCGGATGATTTCATCGTCGCCTCGCTTTGTTTGCTATGCATATTTTCGCATAAAAGGCGTACATACCAACCTTGGGGAAGGGGGAGGGGTATAATTTGCTTTGAGACAGTGCGATGTCGAGAAATGATCTGATAGTCATAATCTCACGTTACAGTGTGGGAGTATGCTGTACGCCCAGTTGGAGATCTGGAAAGCGGCGGTTGAAGAATCACCGAGAGACTTGCTCACGCCAACCTGGACGCCAGCTGGCGGTTCGATAGCATCGCAACCCTCTGGCAACATTAGTGGATCTTCGTCAGTCACAAGCAGTGCCCCTGGTAGCGTCAAAAACTGCAACGCAGACTGTTCAGACGGTATGACCCCCATGCCAAAATGTTCAAAAATAATTTCTATTCCTTACTACTTTTTCATCGCTGTATTCAAATGTAAAGGAGATGGATGAGATACACTGTAAACGATTCCATGAATTTCGACCAAAATTCCCAAGTACAGTGGTTGAATAGTCTACTAGTGGAATTGAAATTCAAGCCTAGTAGTTGAATTGATAGTTTGATGAAAAATCATAATCATTGCCCTGTACTCGCAGGCTCGTTCCGGGCGCGGACGAGCGATTTTACCTCGCTTCGCTCGGGAATTAAGCTGTCCTAGCGCCCGACCTGGGCTCACGCGCCCAGGGCAATATCGCACAATTTTCAACCACGTGGTGAATTTCCATTGCATATCTTCCTGCAGTGAATAATCAAATCCGTATTGGATTTCAGACGAGGACGAGGAGTCAAACGGCGTCGAGTCGCTTTGCGAGGACGCGACGGTGGGTGGCAAAGTTCGGAGCGGTGGCTCGCACATTCATCTGTGGCAGTTTCTGAAGGAGCTGCTCGTCAGCCCGAGCACGCACGGATCCTGCATCCGCTGGCTCGATCGCAACAAGGGTGTGTTCAAAATCGAGGACTCGGTGCGCGTCGCTCGTCTCTGGGGGAAGCGCAAAAATCGCCCCGCTATGAATTACGACAAGCTCAGCCGAAGCATCAGGCAGTACTACAAAAAGGGCATCATGAAGAAGACCGAGCGTAGCCAGAGGCTGGTCTACCAGTTCTGCCACCCCTACTGTTTGTGAACCGTCAAAGCTCGCGCCCCTGCTTGCGACGTCTTGGCATGTACATTAGGAGTCTGAAGGGTCAGAATGAATAATTCATACGTCTTATGTCGTTAATTACTCCTTCGAAGAATGGTTGTCTCTTAAAATGATGAAGTTTAACCTCGATGACAACAAGAGTTTTCATATCTTGCACATCGCTGAAATAATTGTTAATGATTTCACTGTGAAAGATCGTGGGTTCCTTTTTCTCTGATAACTTTCGAAAATCGACCAAAGTTCCTTCTCATCATCACGGACTCCGAGCTGCAACATCTTGAATTTCAATTTGTATCATTAAAATGGTGAAGCGTCAAGCCTTTGACGCTCATCGCAGAGCTCTGGATATATTTAAAGAACCAGCCACACTTGTGGGGGAATAATCGAGAATCGAAATGCTCGAGTGAGAAAAGTCCATATTTATTCGTCCTATGCCTTGATATTCCATGGTTTTGATTTCCAAAGTAATGGGTCCGTTTCTTGATGCCGTTTGTTCAATTGTACCTCTCCCGTTGGAACTCCGAATACGTTGAGAGATTCCCGAAAATTTTGTGTGACGTGAAACAAATATCTTATGACTCACAGGTGTAGATCAGTTTTTTGGTCATTCTCGATGTGATTAAATATTGTATCATAGTTTTTGGGAGGTACGTCCCAATGTATCATATTTTCATAATGTTAATAATCTAATATTTAAACACGATTGCGTCTAAGGAAAATGTTGAATCATTCGTCTTATAACAGCTTACTGATCCTGTCCAAGCTGAGCCTCTTGTGGATCCAGAAGTGATCTTAGCGCGCGGAACCATTCGCTGCTGCTTGATCGCTTCGCTGATTATTCTTCAACCAATGAATGTTGATGCCTCGTTTCAGGGCTCTTCCTTGTTCTGTGCATACAAATTCTGAAAGTGAGGTATCGATAATTATCAAACATCAACCGATGGATGGATCACAAGAATGTAACTCGCTCTCGGGCAGGATCGGTGATTTTGGTCCCATATATCTATGATATATTGAATCTGTATGTTCTGTGAACGACTAGATTGTAAAAGTTATTTAGGTTTAAAATTGGCTCAAGTGAGCCACTTCTCGATACTCGATTTTTACATATTAGATATATAATGAGATTGAAAAGTTATTTCATAATATTTGAGATATTCTGCTCAGTGGTATCGCAGTATGTCTTAGTCTCGCTATTATTTCACGACCATCTTATCATTATTCGGTGTGAGCAATTTTTTGTAGTTGTTGTGTAATCGTGTGTGGATAGATAATAATACTCACTCTGTATCAAATCAAGGAAGATGAAAGAATGTTTGATCGCATCTGGGGAAAATATTCAAATTTATCTCTCATGCCCAATATCATTGAGTTTTCTTGATGAAAGATCCAAGTCCATCGACACGTGTCGTCGAATTCCGAATATCGTAAGAGAGCTATGAATGTAAATATGTGTGTAGATATATGTTTCGTGGTAAACATTCTGTACATTTCACGCCTAGAAATACTCGCGTCCTCCAATAATTGATGAAATATTTCAATCGAGTGCTCTCAAAATGTTCATCGACCTTGAACGACGAGCGAGATTTTCTTCCAGAACGAGCAGAACAAGTATGCTCAAACAAACGCTCGTCTTAAACTTTTTGTAGCTCGCTTTGTAGCTTTCGTACTTCATGTTTCCTCTGCAAGTGCTAGCATACATTGAACTTGTTTATTTTTAACGAAATGATTAACTGCTACAAGCACTGATTTTCCACTGATTTTGTCGATAACTCGCATAAAGGGTTGGCATGATTTCATCTTCATGAAATATCCAACTGATGATCGAGGACTAACTCTCACAAGATATTTTGTACCTGATTAGTACCTCTGAAGATTCAATGAGTCATTCCTCAATTGATATTGAAGTTGGGCAGCGTGAGAGCTGACTGAGCGAACGACGACTGGGTTACGTAATTTCAAAAACATTAGAAGGATACTAATCTGATGAATAAAATGTCCATTCACTCGAGAGTTGTTATTGTTATGGATTGGATAGTTGCTATTACGATTGGCAATGAATTATTCATATAAATGTCCCATTATTGTGATAAATCAATTAAACGTTAGGTTGAAATGGGTCGAAATAGAGCAGTTGGAAGGATGACGTTCATAAATTGATGCTCACACTGTCATTTTGTTATGACAACGATGAAAAGCTGTGGCGAGTTTTTTCGAGCATCCTGTCAAATGCTGACGGCAGGAACAGTTGCGTTCAGATCATCTCGTATGTTGCGTGTCTTCTTACATTCTGCTATCTTTTTGTTAAGGTATACGCCTATATGCTGTTATTGGAATGAGTACATATTTTCGGGGCAGCTTACCATGTCGCCTTGCATCGTCCGATGCTGTATGTATTTACATATTTTGTAATCCACACTTTTATATAAGGATCAGGATATGGTCAATGTAACACTGATTTCCACATACCTAAAGCTCCCGAGTACACGTATGTAACCAAATAATGTGATTCACGAATCTCAAATAAACATTTAGAAACGGACGCGTACTTTTTTCTCGATCATTTATGTCTCAAATCGGTTGAAATTTCATAGTCTGGCGGGAGATGTTTCCGACGAGAGCGCGCTGAATTTCAATCCGCTTGAGTAGCGACCATTCGCCTCCGAGCAGATCCAATCCCAATATAATTTTCTAGAACTCAATATTGTTGAAATTAGAAGACTAGAAGAGATCTCTGCCAAACAAGGTCTTGACATCTCGAAATTTCATCCAAAGCCCATTCTGCGACCTACAAAATCATCTGGAATACGTTTGAACTGGATAGTAATTTGAAACCCGCGCATTATGGAATAAAACTATACCTCTCATTTCAGTTTCATACGTTAACATTGGAATTTTCGTTGGTTGAAATATCAGGAATTATTCAAATTGGTCAAAATTCTGACACTCGAGCAACAATGGCGCACAGATCCATCTTCACAAGTGAAAAATTAAATTTCCTCAAATCCGCCTTCCCGAACTCTCAATCAGAATATTTTGTGCTCAGTGGAATAGTCTGCCTACCCAACACTTGATCAAGAAATTCGTTCCCCTATGTTCTTCGGAGATCCAGTCAAGTTAATATTTTTCTGGAAAAATATATCGGAGTGCATGCTACTCCATTCAATGGATCGCAAACTCATAGTTTTTGGTCGATCAAGGCAGTTACTCTTCGAGCCTCGGAATGCGAAGTCGTTCTGTGATAATCTACATAAGACCAACAGAATGGAGAAACACAGCCTATATACTATTCAATGTTATGTGCGCAAAGTATCGTGATCCACCACCGGGACACGGGTGTCCCACCGTACAGACAGAGATGGTCCACCATTGGGACATTACGACGCCTTAGGAATTGATTTATTATATCTTTTATATTACATTGAGTCTCACAAAAAACATTGAGCTTGTTCTACAGACAGTTATTTATCCAATTATTCATTAGGAAGTGATATGAGGACATCTCTTTTGGACCATCCGAGAAAGAAAATTTTTTCCTCCTTGTCGCTTTTGAAACCAACTCCATAGTATTCCGGTACCTCTAAAATGTGAAAAAAGTTGTGCCCACCATTTTTGAAGAATGTTATCATCTGAGAACAATGAAGTGGAATTAGTCTATTACGTTTTCATCACTATTAGAGGCTTTTCAAATGGATGAATCGTGAAAAGTGCAGGATGATGGTTGATAAAGATGTTGTTGCACCCGTTCAATGGAATTCTATTCTCAAAATTGAGCCTCTTCCTACTTTACTCATCAAACTCCACTTTTCCTGCGTCCACAGAGTTGTCGGAGGTATATGCAATTTTTGCTTTTCCAAAGCTTTCTCACTTGAATTATGATAAGCTTGTAGTGTGAAAATGGTGTGAGAACCACATACAAAGTCGACAGCTATAATTTAGACCTGTTACGTGCATCTTTTTCGATCGGAAGAATCAGCTTTCAGGGGCTGAACAAGTTTCCCGAGCTCCTCCCTCAAATAACAATCGTTATAGGCACCCCATTGAAGTGCATAATAATTCATCATACGTCAAAGTAAAATCGGCAATAGGATTTGGGAGCGACACCTGCTCAATATTCGCTTAACAACGGTTTATGTCCTTTTTTGAAGCGGTGGGCGCGACGAATCTTCCAAGTTCAACGTCACAGATTTTTGGCCAGAATAATGTGTCGCTGTCAAATGAAGGGACATTTCAATTGTTTTTTCTTACTCTTCAATTTTCCACCACCCGATTCATCCTAGCTCGAATTTTATTTTTTTTTTTGCATACGGAAAGGTGGAGGAAGTGAGTATTTCCCAAAAACCGACTTACACTTTTTATGGGAGAACGATTCTGACCAGGCATCTGAATCGCCATCAGAACGAATGTTTTATGATTAAATGACGTTTGGAGAGTCACATAAGATTTTCTCAGATTTTTTGGAACAATGTTATTTTTTCCACAGGGAGTATTGGAATTCGAGTCAGCCACACTGAAATGTACGAAATTCGACGATTCTTCAATTTGTATCAAGATCACTGCGTACATGTCATGAAAAATCGATAGAGTGCCATTCTGGAAACTATAGAAACCATCTAAAAAACATTTTTCCAGGGCGTGAAAGTCCCGATCTCATTGAAATACTGCATGGTACGCTAAAAGTCAAAGATTCTGTAGATTTCTTCCTATAACTGCTCTGTGAGAGACAGAATTCCAATGTAACCACGATACGTGTGAAAAATCGTCTCTTCATTGGTACTTTTACCCTACTCTGTCGATACCTTATAAGGTATTGTCGAATACCGGCATAGGCAACTTTCGAGATCATTCGATAATCTTTTGAGATATCGCAAACACTAAAGTCGTAGACGACTCCTTGTAACGTCTAAAATCGCAAATGACTTTGATCTTTGTGATATCTCAAAAAATTCACCGGAAATTCTCAAAAATCGACAATGTCGGTGAGTGTGCAATGAGCGAAGGACTCCGACATACCCCTCAACTTTCCCCTCCTTACAACTGCACGTGTTCTGACCGCCGCGCCGTTGTAGCTTGGACTACGGTCTGAATAATGTGTTACTAGCGACGAGCCCAGGCTGAGCCAAACAAATGAGCTCAACGCGTTGCTAGGCACGTGCACATTGTGGCGTTCTTAGTCTGCTCTCACCAAAGTACTGACATTAGTGACTCGACTATTTACTTAGGGTAGTAATAATACCAGCACTCACTGATTCATTGTTTCATCTTCTATTGAGCTTCATCACTCCAGATTAATTCCTGAAGTGAGGTAGATTTATGTTTTACACTTTGATACTGTTACTTATTGTTCTGTACAGCCTCCAAAAACATAAGAGGAGAAACGTATCAACGTGCAACAAGATTAAGTGATACTCTATGTTTGGAATAAACATGGCCCAAGAATGAGAATCTGATCGCCCTGTGAGTACATCTTAGCCTCATCTTCTCATCTATTTTTTAACCACCCAATCATAGGTTATGTACTAGATCGAGCGAGAAAGTGGAAATTTTCGGGAATCGATACTGCTTCCCAACTCTTGTGAACGCTCTATGGCTGTTTTCAAATCTCCTTTAAAACACTCCAGATCAACTAAAATACGTCAAATTTCAATCAACCGAAGCCGAGTTATCACAATGTTCTCAAGAATAAATTTCTATCGAGAATAAACCAACGATTTGACGTTGGAAAGTCTGTTGATCGCGCAAGCTTCTGCAGCATTTAGTAGTGCTGTGTTGGTTCCACGTCTGGTCGCTCTGCCTTCTGATACAGAGAGATATAGCCAAGAAAATTAAAAGAAGACGTCTGGTCGCTCAAAGACTGCGTTTAAGGCTGCCACAATACATGACAATACAATAATTTGCTATGTACTGATATTGGTACTCTCAGATTTTGCCTGTATCGATATCGTTACTGGTTCTGAAAATTATTGAGGCCCATTGATTGTCAGTGTGTCGATTTTGACGAATGATTATTGCGATATTTATCGTAATCGTGCCCAAGTGTACGGCTGCGGTTCGAAACGCGATGGAGACCATTCTGATGATTTTAAAAAAGACAACTCTCGAGTATTCCTATGATAGATGCGAGGATCCGATGGAGCAGCGAATGCGATGTGTTCGAAGTTGTTCAACACCTCAGGCCAGCTCAAGATGTCCAAAGTACTATCTGGCGTAGTCTCGGGCGAGGAAAGTGCTGATTCACCCAAACCCGCTGTCTCCCGCTTAATATCCTTGTGGATAAAAATAAAGTTGACCGAGATTCAATTGATGAAAAGCTTCTACTGGCTTTTCAACAAGGAAGAGATGGGGTAGTGAAGCTAATCGTATGAATGTAATTAAGATGCATCACCAAAAATAGATCTTCTTCAGAAAGTTGGAGTATTAGAGCAATGCATGAGACATTAATTCTTGGTCGATTAGCTCCGTGAGGCGAACGATCTATGAATTAGAAAATTCAGAATGGCCGTGATATCAGAAATTCGTTTTGTCAAATTTCAAATATGCGTGTAATATTTTCGTCTACGTTAACTATCTGTCGTTGAAGTCCTTCATCGTTGATGTTGTGATATGCAGCAGAGTTCATTTTTGTACTATGGATTCGCCGAAGAACAGCAAACTTGGCATCGATATCGATATTTTCGCGATATACCGTGACAAATTATCGATCGCCTTTTCAAAAAATATGTCATATCGATATTGATATTGAAAAAATTGATATTGCGGTATAATGACGGTAAATTATTGAATTTGTGGCAGCCCTAATTACGTTGCCCGTCATCAAAAGTGCATTTGAATAGTGAATTCTCATTGCCATTGGCTGAGAGATGATAACATTTTGGGTTTAAGCTAATGCGTTGAAGTTTTGCTGATGTATTCCGAAAATACTCCTTCCGTGATACAATTAATTATTCCCTGATAACACAACACGTTCCTGAAACGTTGCAAAAACGTGTCGTGCCATCAAAGTTGATGTTCAAGCTCCTCCTAGGGTCTGAGGGCAACGAATATACAAAGGACCACCCTGTATGCGAATCTGTAATCACTCCAGCTTGCGAAAAATCCCACCTCAACCTTCCATGTACCTCCTTTACCGAAGTATCAAATGAACATACAATCAAGAGAATCTGAACAGAGTGAATAAGCTTTTTCAATCATTCATATTATTATTGAGCTCAAAAGTTCCACAGAGCATAAGGGAATGCAACTTTGAAGAGGGTCATAGGGCAATCTTTCGGCCGTTCGACGTGTAGCCAGTACAATTTTGCGGAGGCTTGCGTGTTCTACAAACTTACCAATGTCCAATTGCCCACTTTCGGTATTTTTCATAAAAGTCACTCCTTGATGAAAGGCTGAGATGGCTCGGCTCTGGTTGATTGAAATTAGAAGGTGTTAGATGATCATGTAGGATTTGAAACGAACACAACTTTTGAGGACGTATCCCAAAAATGTCCACGTCTCAAAGCACCCTATTATATATACTTCAACGTTACAGAATAATTAGTTGTACGTCTAAGAATGAATCTCGACGAAGCATCACAGAGTAAGAAAAAGACAGGAAGGCGGAGATCAGGCAGTGAATCCAATGCAGAGGCAATCTCTAGAAAAGATTTCCAGAGTGAATCAGAAGATATTTTACACGAGCTCGAAGAGGTAAATATCTTCAATCTCAACGTTGCAGTTCAAATTGTGAGGTTGAAGAACCTTCGAAGTACGCTAGTTTGAGAATGTATAACCGCGAGCACTTAAAGAAACATTATCACATTGTTGATTGGTTGATCAGAAAGAATCCCAACGCCTAAGCGAAATGCCCACATCTGATGTTGAGAGCCCTGCACTGATCATGCAGTGGAAATGTAACTTTACACGACCGTTACGTGAAATCTCCACATTAAGAGTGCTCTCCAGCTGTTTTCAGCGCCATCTCGCGGTCAGAACGGTTTATTGTAAATGATTAATTGACCGAACGACTTTGAGTGGATAGCGATGCAGACCCATAAGCGGGCTACTCATCTGCAAATGTTACAAAAAGTTCCATTTCAAAGACTGGTGCAAAATTAAGCGAGTATAGTTGCAGCAAAAATTTCTGACGATTTTCAAAACTAGTGAAACTTTTGCTGCAACTATTCTCGCTCAATTTCGCACCAATCTCAATGAAACTCTCTTTTAACTTTGCTGATGAATTTCCCGCACCTGGGTCTGCATCGCTAACCACTCAAAATTAATCGGTTGATTATTATCGGTTAATTATTCCCAATAAACCAGTTTGACCGCGAGATGGCGCCACTGCTATTTCAAAAAAGCTGGGGAGCACTCTCAACTGCTGAAACTATTCGGGCTTTGTGATTCGCGCCGAAAAATTTCTCATCTGTAGTTATTGAAAATCCAACTGCCCCGTAATCTCATGTCTTCCACTTGCTTAGATTAAAGGTGTGTGGGTAGTGATAAGGTGCACTAATTCTCACACATTTCAGACCAATCAAGTTCCATCCTTTCCTTCAACGCTGCAACGAAAAAACTCTATGGATGATTCGGTTGAAGTTTCTGCATTCTCAAGACACGCAGATAAAGAGTTCAGTGCATCAAGGAGGGAGCTCAGCTCTAGAACGTACATTTCAGATATTTTATCCGAAGAGACGTCGGATGAAAAGGATTCTACAGAGAGGAAAACACGAAATAGGACTTTGAAAAGTAAGAAGAGAGATGAAAAGAACGAGCATGGTAGTACGAAGTTGGGCAGTTCAAGCCTTAGGAAGAGATCAAAGACTGACAAGAGAAATCAGCGAAGCAAAGGTGAGAACAATTCTGAACGCCACTCCCATTATGAGGTAATCCTGCCTAATTTACTCCCTGTGTGCGATATTTTGCACCACCCCACGCTCTTCTCAAGCTTGCTGAGTTGTACTATATTCAGGAGTGAGTGCTGAGGGCCGATCCAGGAGGACCTTTGCATTCTATTGGTTTTCACTTCTTCTGATTCCTTCGTTTTGGTCACTGAAAGCCATGTCAGACAAAATTGTCACAGCAAATCTTGATGTACCACGGATCATTTATTTTGTCTCTCAACTCCACAATGACTTCTGCGGGATTGCGAAGCTCTCTGGTCCTTATCGCATTGCTAAGAAAGGTGCAGTTTACCGAGTCAATTTGAAAATTTTTTCCTTGAATTTGCTCCTTATTCTACGAAAAACCCATTCATTAAACTCATAAAAAGCGTAGAAGAAGCTGCGAAACGAATCAAGGAACCTTTCACTCAGATTTGCGAGAGTCAAGAGAGTATATTCCAATTATGGGAATAGGACTCTCATACACGTGGGGCTGGTTCAGCGTCGCATCCTCTGAGAAACTTGCAAAAGATCACTTCCCGAAAAATTTGAAACAGCTTGGCTCTTGTTCGTAAGGCTTGAACTCATCTTAGATCGTTCTAAAGATCTTGAAACAAGTTTCGAAGTATAAGTTAAGCCGAGACTGATGTTCTTCAGATGGGGGAGTGAAAAAAGAACAGGGCAGGGCGTAAACTAGGCTCATTAACCTTAGAAACAAGACCAAAAATAGTTGCTTGTACACTCACCGGACATGAATTCCGAGCAAGTCTGGAAAAGCTTTTCGTCCTTGGGCTGCTGTATCAATCCAAATCAGACTGTTTTTGATGTCTTAGTAATCGTAACTTTATTCGTATACCAACAGAATCGGGATTCAATCCCAGGATTTCAAGCAGCAGTGCAGAGACAAGAAAGTTTTCCCATTTTTTCTCGCTCAGAACTACTTTATCACCGGGCTAAAAAATTTACGACCCACGTTTTTACAGACATGAAAAGTTCAATTGAGATCCCCATTACGGAAATTCTAAGAAGGACGCAGGAACAACGCACAAAATATGAGGAGCCATCTCCCATGTCGCAACTTACAGCCAAGACAATGTACGTGCAAGGTACAAATGGCTTCAGTGCTATTAAATTCAGCAGTGCCAATGCAAGATATCCAAGGAAAAGTATTGGATCAGTGATCTCAAGTACAGGTCCAAGGCCTCAGAAGGTAGCCACATATTTTCAAAAAATATGGAACTCGTATGGGTTAATAATCCAAGGCCTGCTAGGAGGAATGGCTATGTTGCACTTCATCCTCGTGAGTATGCATGTAGCCACTAACTTTTGTTGCATGTTGAGATCTCGTGGAATGAGAGCGATGATGATTCATTTGGACATCTTTTGAACAGATCGGGTGAAGTTCAGTTTCCGGAATGAAAAAGATCTAGTTGGTCTTTCTAAGTCTGATCTCGTCGTCGATCTTTTTCGGGGACATATCTTGGAATATTGAACTAACTATTCTTTGACCTTACTAAATGTGCGTATACATTGATGATATGACAATTTTGGCTCGAAACTGAGGCGACCATCTCAAGTTGTGACCATTTCTCCCGCTTCCGTCTAAAGATTACGTTTGGAATGAATCGATAAAACATTCCATCACATATTGTTTTGAGATTCAACTACTCTCGAAGTTTCTAT
Source organism: Eretmocerus hayati (assembly GCA_029851415.1). Taxonomy (NCBI): domain Eukaryota; kingdom Metazoa; phylum Arthropoda; class Insecta; order Hymenoptera; family Aphelinidae; genus Eretmocerus; species Eretmocerus hayati. Next base: position 116,181,902 of record CM056742.1, read on the forward strand.
CTCAAATCTGTAGATGTTTGGTTTTATGGAGTTATTTTATGTATGACTTGTCTCAGGATAGCCGAATGTTTGGGAAATTCAACCAAGGTTATCGCATTAGACATCGTCTTTTCGTGATCAAATGTAATTTTCATGACAAAATCGATATGAACACTATGATTGTTTCAGTTGGAGTCGTCGATGGCAGATTTGACGGACCTATTTGATAATTACTCACATTTCTCGGAGATTTACACGTGCTTATTCTCATTCTTCATTTCCCTCTGCATCATGTCAATTTTAGACAAGTATGTTACTTTGACGATTGATATTCACTCTAGAATAAGTTATTGTTGAGTAATTTATCACATGGTGAGTAGATTTGATCTGGCACACGTGAGCAGAGATCACTTCCGACGGATCTTTGAGAACCACAAGAGGTCAATCCTCGCCCTGCCATTGTACATCACTGCATTCTCGCTACACCAATTTATGGCTAAAATTGATGACAAATTGAGTCTCTACGGGCAGAATTCGAGCAGCACCACCAATAACTCTTTCGGCGAGCAAGTGGTGGGTAACAAGGAATCGTAATTTTTTTGAACGGATTGCTCTGCACACCTTTCATTTTGGGTCTTTTCTCATCAGATGCACTCATCAGAAAATTCTGTTTCATTCCGACCAAATTCCTTGGGAATTTTGCATGAAACTTTCTGTACCAGTTACAACTATACATATTTCGCAGCTTATAATAAATCAGTTCAGATATTTTCCCCCAAATGTGCTTCTCAGATTCAGATTTCATTGAATGATAAAATTACGGATGGCTATTGCAGACTCTTGAATTTTCCGAAATTCAGACATGGGAGAAGATGACGCTTTCGAAAGACGCACTCGTTACTCTTGGCTGGATGATTGTCTCAACCGGCGACGATAGCAACTTGCTTCTCATGAATCTCGAATCATCAAATGAATACACGGACAGCGAGTCCCCGACGTAGCACTATATGGACAGAAATCCTGATTTTTTAATTCAGTTTGATAATATTCCAATACAAGAATTGTGACGAATAACTACCTGCTCGAGCACTGCAAACTGTTTGCAGATGGCAATAGAATACCTTGAGATTACTTCAGCACCATCGTCGGAAAATGTCTCTCTTATACATGATCTTGGATCTGTCAAAACGTACCTGATTCAAAATTCTACTCAATACTTCAGACTGAATTTGTTAACAAACTATACTAAATAATTGGATTTTTCACACAGTCGTATAAAAATCATGAATCTTGTAGTGAATAAAAGTTAATGCATAATCGATCTGGAATTGAGAATCCGTATTCATTCATTTTATCATCCTTTCGGCTTTCTACCCACCTTGTGCTGTACACAGCAGAAAGTGCCCACCTCGGTTCTATTTGAATAAAGAAAATTAATGGATTGGAACAAGACCAAAGTGAGTACTTTCCGCCTTTCATGAAGAATGGATTCGAAAGGCATTTCACTGACGTAGTGAAAAGGCTGCTGGGGACCGTGCTAGTAGGTGGTATTTTGAGGTACTTTTTTTTGGATGGCTCAACGATAACGCCCAACTAATTTGCAGAATGAGATGTAATACACTACCGGTCAAAAGTCTCAATACATCTTGAAAGCAAGCTGATGATCTTCAGAGTTGGATATCTCAGAACCTATTGATCGTAGAGAGGCCTGCGTGGTCGCATTTTGTAGCTCATATCGAGCACTTCCAAATCCATTTCCTTTGTTTCCCGTCCCGCGTATTATACCGGAGACACACGAGTCAGAAAAATGACTTTTTTCGCAATTTTTCAGGCAAGGTACAAACGCCTGCAAATTTTGGAGAGATTATTGGATCGCTACGAGACCGATGACATCTTTAAGCCCATGAAAAAACTCCAAGATCCATTTTTGAACGTCTCTCAAAGTGGTTCTGGCATTGAGATATGACAGATTGTCGGCGGGTCTTTTCCTCTCAAAAAATCACACGATAATCGAAGAAAGATGAGAAACAGCCCAGTTCAAGGTCGGTAGCCTTCATTTTCGGAAGCTATTCCGATATTGAGTCAAACTCTTGCGAGAGTAAGGGTCAGATGCCCCAAAGTGGGGTGTTTCTCGTCATTTTTGTATTATCATGTAGTTTTTTGAGAGAAAAACTCCCTCACTAAATCACTTGGATCTCGGGACTAGAACCACTTTGAGAAAGTTCAAAAAAGGATCTTGAAGGTCTTTTCATGGGCTTGAAGATGACATCGGTCTCATAGCGATCCAACAATCTCTCCAAAATCGGCAGGCGTTCGTACCTTGGTTGGCAAATTGCGAAAAAAGTCATCTTTCTGACTCTCGTGTCTCTCTGGTATGATACGTGGGACGGGAAACAAAGGAAATGGATTTGGAAGTGCTCGATATGAGTTGCGAAATGCGACCACACAGAGCTCTCCACGACCAATAGGTTCTGAGATATCCAACTCTGAAGATCATCAGTTTGATTCCCAGGTGTATTGAGACTTTTGACCGGTAGTGTATACTCTCACTATCACTGGAGTTTTGTGAAATACGGGATACTGTACAGCAATTTCTCCAACAAACATGAAAATAAGCTCTATGTCCATTTTCATTAAAGGCATTAACTTTTGATTACGTAGATAATGCGTGAGATACATTTACAATATTCTTCAATTTCAAGGTCGGGAGGGGTGATGTTCAACAATTTTCATTCTTGGATTCGTCTTGCGCATCTTCCGCTGAAGTTATTTTCAACTTTGGAGCCTTCTTATCACCACCTGATTTCAATAAAGACTCCAGCTTCTTCCTCTCATTTGTGTTTGTGCTTGGGTCTCGTTTGCTAACCTTCAAACGATCGCTCAATATCTAAGTTGGATGAAGCATATTATATGATATCTTTCAGTCGAGAGTGCACGAATAACTCACATCTTTCAAGAGCCGGATATCTCTTTCCAAACTAGCTATTTCTCTCGATGCGTTCATTTTTCTCGTTCAGTAACTTCAGACCGCGAGGAGACTTTCGTCTTGTTATGACATTCAACCTCGCAGAGAATCTATTCGATCGATCGACTTTAGCTTTTTCGTCATGTTGTGCTGATACTCGTATGAAATAGATAAATAAACGAGTAGATGGATCTACTGGAAATTTGCGTCTATCTGTGAGGAATATCTGAAACGAAATATTTACGTAGCTCGTGATCAGAATATTTTGCTGGTTTGGATTCGGCAAATCTCGCATGAAACTGTTGCGTAGATGGGTTACAATGATTCAATGAAATTAAAAAAAAAAAAAAAAAAAAAAAAAAAAAAACGAATCAAGTCTCGCTTATCTTTCTAGGGTTCTCATTCGTCTTGTTGGCTAACCAAACATGGATGTTGTACACGCAGTTCTTTAATTGGCCTCGTTACTTCTTTAACAAATTTGCAATCGGAAGAAGACATTGAGAATTTTCAATCACGTCAAATGATACAAATCGATAGGAACATTAACTTTATTACATGTAAATAATTATTTGGGTATTTACAATATATATATTCATGATTTCATATAAACTTTGTGGTATACAATCGCTCCTATTTCAAATGCATCCAGAAAATAATCATAATCTCGTACAGTGGTATAAATATAAATGTTTTTTTGACTATTCATCGTGGAATCTCATATTTTTTTGAGTTCGTAGGACTTTGATCCATGTACTCCCGAAACACGCCGGGAAGATGATTTTTGTGCGTCTTTTTCGGTAATTTCCAAATCACAAAGTTAATCATTTCAAGACCAATAACATTCCATCGAAATCTCATAGACATTGCCTGGTGTACTTGGGATGTACCATTGCAATAAAATCGAGTGACTTATCAACAGATTTATCGAGTATCTTGAGGAGACAAGATCAGCCGAGATGAGAATGCGGGGGCAGACTTGCAGATCAAATTTGATACAGCGTGTTTTTTCAGCTGCAAGATCGTGAAAATTCCATAATGGGAATATTAATCCACTCTCATCTCCATTTTATGAAATACTTATTTATATTTCTAACATGCTTGTATTGTAACAACAAATTTCCAAAGGCGATTGCACTTGATTAATTCACAAATCGGACGAATACGTTGGATTCGTCTTCAAACGCTAAGGCACGTTTCAATTCGATTTTTAATACTAAATCAGAAGCGTTTCTTGCATAATAATACTTATAGTAGATATCGACTCAGCACTTGTGTGAGCCCAAACTCTATCACCAGATACTCAACCAGCATCCGAATTCAGATCTCTAAAGTTTCACACACTCTCATTCCTATGAAATTGATCCAAAAGTTATGAAATCACTTTTTGGCTCTGAGCTAGCCTGAATTCAAGATCATCATTCATGTCGTTGGAAGAGGCGTCATTTAAAAGAGGCAAAATGCGTGCTGATTCGTCCATTAATATTGATCGGAAATTTGAATCGACGACAACGTATTTTAGAACAGTGATCGGATGAGATTACAACTTTGACTTCTGTGACTGGTATCATTCGAATCAGCTTCATGCTTTTTAGACAAAAATCATTCAACAAGAGTACAAAATATAGTGCCTCATCTTGGTGTAAGAATGTGAGTTCATAGAACCTGAGATTTCTGTTTCAATTCTGGAATCTTAGAACTTTTAACGAGAATTTCGTTTCTATTGACTAGTATCGAATTCCCAAGTGTATCGGGAGCTTTGTATATCGGGCTTTCGCGCAATTACAATCGTTGAGAAGTAAGAGATTTATCAATGACTATCCTTCCACTCCTCAAATCTACAGTCTTGTCACTATAAATAGCTTCATTGGTTCCTCAACGTCGCTGAAAAATATTCATACTTGTGACTCTTCTAACCACTATTCTAGACTTTTAAACTGAGTTATTGATTAAACGTATCAAATATATAGAAGAATGTGAATGAAAAGGACGTCATGAAGAAATGAAATCAGCAAGGTATCATTTTTCTTCGTTTTAGAATTTCCATTCTGGTCAAACTAGTCAAAATTTGAGCTGGAAAAATCCGAGATCCCGAGTAGTGAATGATTGTTAACGAAAAAAAATGCTCTGCCAGATACCATTAATTCCAATTCCATCTCATTATGTTTTCGGGACTTTGAGATTGTTCGATCTGTGAAAAAAATCAGCAAATTCGTAATGACACGTGCGTTTGATGAACTTTTTCTATAATCACAAGAAGAACGTACCCTACATATTTGGAACAACGTCTGATCAATTATGCAGTATTGATGATTAATCAATCTTATCCCTAATATTCAGTGTTCTGGACCAGGTCTACTCATAAAATATCTCGATGCATTTTTGGCACAATATATCAACAGCTGAACCCGGCTCTTACGGCTCGCTGTTTAATTTCTGAACGACTCATCCCCACGTGAATCCAGAGGGACAATCCCGCCACTGTATCTCTCGAAGCCATGATCCATGTGGGCCAGCACGACGACAGCCGGGATGGTCATTGTCGTTGGATTCGGCGCAGGTTCACTTTCAATCGTCAAACTCGTGCCTGAGTTTTATGTACAGGCACGAGCCCAAGACTATACCGAATACCTCGAGGACGCACAGTCCCAGACCCACAGCACCCAAGATGATCAAGTGGTCCTTCGTTGTCTCCAAAAACTTGTACACGCAACCCTGCAACGCCAAAACGTTAGCTTATTAGAAAAAAATCCTATTCAGACACTTTTTTCTGTTCTCATTTTCGGGAGATCGGACTAAAATTCAGATGCTTTTGTGAGATTCCGATTACCTTGTCAGATTATTAAAATTGTAACATAAGTAATGAGAAATTGGAAACCCATTGATTGGAGAGATCTGACAAAACGTTGCACCACATTCAATCCGATCATGCTCGACAACTCTGTACATACGTTCGTGGAAAGAATATTTTGCTACCGTCAAATTGGGTAACTTCGGTACAGTGGGTGCAACTTTGGTACACCCCTGGAAAATGCCTTTCAAAGCTGCATTTGGCAAGGTGAATTATTTTATCGATCTGAAACCTATTTTCCCCCTTTCTAGCTCGTATGAACAATGTGTTGAGCCGTGAATTATTGCAGTCGTTTATCGATGCTTTTTCCAAAAAGGGTGATTTATCAGCAATGCGCGAGTGTCCAGTCAGTGTATCTAGCAAGAACTGTCCCGAAACTAACTACGCGTGAATAATGGTAGAGATCAATCACGTATATCACCATATTGAAGAAATCATCGTTACATTGGGGTATTTGAAGCATTCGGAATTTTAATGAATGAAGACAGGGGAAAAACCATGAAAAGGTGTACCAAAGATACCCCACTCTACGTAAGAAGCATGAGAATAGGGTAACTCCAGTACAGCTTCCTATGACAGCTTCTATTCATATCATCTTGAGTCGAGTGATGGTCTATGAGGTTTTAAAATTTTTCAGACAGCTCAAAACAAGACTTCTGAACAGATAGAATTGATCCACTTGCTTAGTGGTGGGTAAAATTTGAATATTTCGTAAGTGTCCCAAAGTTACCCGGTCGGGATCTAACTTTGGTACACTTCTTCAACTGCTAGTAGCTCCAGCTTAGACACATCAAATTGAACTTCGTAGTTGGTCAATCAAAAGCTGAGACTGTGAGCTTTCAGTTGACTATTAGTACGAGTAGGTTTCGTCAATGTATGTTGGAATGCCGAGCCAAACAAAATGGAAAACACCAAAAACGTACCAAAATTACCCAATTTTACGGTATGTGAATGCGCAAAATAGTACATTACGCGTCGAGTGCTGGAAACATTTTTTTCTTCGGGAAACCAAGCTGGACGTGGGCGATGGCACCGTCCAGCTTGGTTTTCCCGAAGGAAAAATGTTTCCGCACGAGACGCGTATGCAGTTTTATATGTTTGTACGCAGAAAAAGCTTGTTTCCAGGCCTCCTCGCGTAGCGAAGGAACACGCTGTTTCTACGTATGGACGTATAAAAATTGATAAAGGGGAGATGTTGACTCTTACCGTGTATTGAATGTTGGATGGATGATCCCGTTTACCGCAAAGGTAGCTCGGAGTTTTGCAGCAGCTATCTGGCACGAGGTTACCATTCCTTTGCACATCTTCGCCTTTGTACCATTCGCTCATCAGCCAATCTTCGAATCTCAAAGCTCCGCAGCATTTGAACTGTAAAATTTGAATGACAATTTCTATTTTATCGCACGTCTTAATCCAATCCAATGACGGGAGCACAACACCAACAAAAGTTTTGATCTGAGCACCTGGTATTTTAAAAAATGATTATTTTACTCGCGTCAGTGTCGTTGTGTCGAATTTATTGTCACATTTGAATAACCGTAATATCAAAATGGATCTCAAAATGGATAATAAGAACAATCAGCAGAAGAGAATTCTAGATAACTATAATTTGGAGCTTGAAAAGATGTGTCGAGAGTTATTCTGGACGTACTCTCATGATCGTATCTAATAATATCTTTATACGTGAAAAAATCGTATCGACAAACTATGCCATCGATTATTACACCTTCGATCAAAAACAGGACATTGAAGAATAGGAGAGAATTTACGAAGGAAGAATGTTCATGTATGAATGATTTTCTCCCTCATATGCAAAGAGCAGTAGATCAATGCAAAATCTTTTTACAATGACCTTCCTTTCTTTATTCTTTCATTGATTAATGAATTTAGTTCGAGTTTCATAATTCGAAACGTTTTATGAATCCGAGTTATCTATGATTTATAATTCCAATAAGTTGGTGAAACACGAGGTACTGTGATGGGGGCCTTGTGATTTTGAATAGTTTGAAATGGAATAGAGAGAATTCGATAGATAAAAGAATCTCGTGTTGTGGACAACATCCCCTTGAGTTTCGCGAAGAGAAAATACTCGCAATTTGTGCGCAAAAATCTCCTCCGTAGATTGCCATTCAGGCAATATACGTTTTACAGCGCTGTGCGCGCATGTGCAACTGTTGAGGAGTTATTACTGCGTGGTAGACGACGTTCGAGATTCAATTCGTCGTATGGTTCGGCCAGATATGAGTTCATCCAAAGCCATATAGCAAGCAAAAGTGAGAGACGCCGTGCTCGAGTCAATCGAGAGCCGTAAGAATTTACTCACCTCTGTTTGCATCAAGTCAATAGCAGCGGTCTCTTTTTGCCTCAACGAATAAGCTTCGAGAAACGTGCGATTCAGATTCATCCTCAGCTCAGGCCCAACCTGCTCCTCGTACAGTCGAGCCAAAACTCCCACTCCAGCTTCCAGTACGAATACGGCCATCACGACGAATATATACTAGAAATAATTGAAAATTGTATTATATTCATTTGCATCTCCGAGTCAATGAGAAATTCAAGTCCACTATTTCATATTGTTATTGAGGACAATATGATGCTTCAGAGAATTAAAAAAACCTGGCAGGATTCCAGTCAGGGACATAAGGTAAGTGTACCCAACTTGCCTCTGTACCCAACTTGCCCCCATATGCCGATCTCAGGAATGGGCGCTGGTTGACCTTCCCGCAATTTTTTTTTACGTTTGTTATGTTAAAATATGAGGAAATACGTAGTTTTCATCGACCCCGGATCATTTCTGCGTTCTCCAGAAAATATAGAGTGAGTTTTCCATTTTTGGTGTTTGCACGGCTAAGAAATCGAGGAGGAAATCGCGTTCACTAAAACCGGTGCCAATTTATTTTTATTCGACCAATCTTGACGTACCTTAGCGCATTCGATTTCTTGTCTCAAGACCTTCAAAATCCGCTCTTTAGGGTTGCAGAACTCTGATTTGGAGCGATTTTATGTACAAAACACGAAGATGGTTTGAGAATCAAGAAGGCCGACATCGGAGTGTACCCAACATGCCCCCATAAGGTTATCTCGGAAAGGCGTGCAGTATGGCTTTTTTCACCACTCAAAACGTGTTTACCGCATCAAAATAGGTCGGAAACAGTGTTTTGGGCCAACTAAAAGCTACAAATGCCGCTGCGCGGTGATCAAAACGGATCAAAGCCATTTTTCGCATTTCATCGCCGATTTACATTGTTTTAAATGACGGGGGCAAGTTGGGTACACACTCTTGTAAACTCTCAAAAATCACCTTTTGGGAGAATTCAAACAGCTCGGCTCCACTTCATCCAAATTGGACGTATCTCAGCTCATTTTAAAGGTCTTGAGACAAGCTTTAAAATGAGGTGAGATACGTTGGAAAATATGGAGATGGACCAAAGTTATTAAGAAAATGGCTTAATGGGGGCAAGTTGGGTACACTTACCTTATACAGAGTTTTGACGAGATAACGAGATGGCACGACGTTTGAATTTTGAACATTTGGAATTGTTTCTTCAAGACTGCATCAACATTCTTCGAGTAGAGTTGTGAGCATCGATGACTTCCCTCTGAATTTTGGCGTTATTAATTTTGAAATCAAGATAGAACCAGCAGTAAAGATCTACCGTGACAGCAAGGCAAATCTGATTTTCGACTAACCACCAAAGAGCATAGAGCACGTGCATGAGATAACACGCGTCTCGTCCAATTTGTTTCATATTTTGACCATATCGCACACGCTGTCGCACGTGTTTTCGATTCTGGTATCAGAATGGTCTCGGAATTCGAATTGTTGGCGACTGTTACAGGAATTTATCTTTTACATCCCTCAGGGTGCTCGGTTTCCACCCCCCCCCCCCCCCGATCGTGGAGTCTGTTGCAGTTAGTAGATTCATACTCAGACAAAATTACTCACAACCAATATAACACAGCGGTTCTCGGACGTGACGCCTCCACAGCCCAACCAACTGCCAATGACAGCCAATGCTCCTGCTGCTACGAGCGCATAAGCCAAAATTGGATAAGTTGAAGTTGACATGAGAGATATGTAATTGTGTTTCGCAATAACGGTCCATACACCGATGCCGCCGACCACTATTCCTGAGAGCTGAAATAATTTTTGGACTTATTTGAGAACCAGATTATACGAGTCATGTGGAGTGCACGGATTCAAGATACAAAATATTGAAATATTATCATAATAATCGTGATCCCAGGTAGTCATTTGGAAAATGTATGCTGCTACTTCAGATTCCCAACAAAGGACTCAAAAAAAATGAGAATATGTGGACTGCCATCAGTTGTCACCGATTTAGTATGAATAACATAAGAGTGCGTCCACAAATACGCCCATGCATTTATTTAAGTATACACTGCGCATACACATTGTACACGTGCACATATGCACCTCATCAAATTTTATCAAAACCAGGGGGAACTCGCTGAGTTTTGCTTTGAATCAGCCGATAACGGAGCAAAGCGCGCAAAGCGATTCAAATCCGAAAATCTCCGATTTGAGCCCTTCAATCTTTGTTCAAATGTGATGAGCTGCACATGTGCACATGTGCAGTGCATATGTATCATTTGTGGACACACCCTAACGTTGAATTCCAACAAGTTGACAAGTTCCTTTTATTGAGATAAACTTGCTTCGACACATGTATCGTGAACTGTAAGAAATTGATCGTCTTTCAACTAAATTGGTCAACCACGGTTTGGAAATCGAGCCAGTTGATTGACAATTCAGTCACTGGTTGATCACCAAATTCAACCACTGGTTGACAATTTTACCACAGCGAATATGGGAGTGAAAATGGGATCCCAGATTGGTCTATGATAGTTTTCGGGTGACATTATTGGGTCAAGAAAACAAGTTTTTTCATATTTTTCCATCAACATACGCAAAAGAATATCAGCACCGGCCACACGAGCCATTTCGGAAAAAATTCAGGTGAAAAAACGTTTTCGCGATTCGGTATCCAAATTGGTGACCCCTCGGCTGAGGCTGCAACACTTCCTTCGCGCAAAATAATTCGTCAATTCTTTCATCCGAGGGTTTAATGTGGAACCCATGAGGTAGGTAAAAGGTTGTTCTTGGCCAACACGATTAAGTCAGGAAAACAAGTTTCTTCACGTTTTTTCGTCAACAAATGGGAATGAAAAGAAGCGCCAGCATTAAGAACCTTGTCTGGTTAAAAGCCCGGATCAAGCAACTTTCGGCGATCCAGTATCTGGATTGGTGACCGATTGGATGGGACTGCTTCAACACGGGTCTTCAGCCCGAAATGATTCTTAATGCTGGAGCTTGTTTTATTTCCATTTGTTAACAAAAAAACGTAGAGAGACTTGTTTTCCGGAACCAATCATGTCATGCGGGCACCACCACTTACGAATCTCATGGATTTCATATTCACTCCCATATTGACATGTAGTAAAATGTTCAACCACTAGTTGCCGCGAAAAATCAACCAATTGGTTGATTATCGGCGTCAACGACTGGTTGAAGGAAAAACTTTAACCAATTGGTTGAAGTTTTTCCCACAAATTTTTTACATTCACAGTGATAGCTTTACGACCGCGCCATATTTTCTAAAGAGAATCAACACCTACTTCAATGTCTCCCACAAGCCATGTCTGATCATCATTCGAGTCTCTAAACGATCTTCTGGAGGCATGGATGCGTGACAAGAAGAGAAGAATTCAATAGGGAAGCCAAACAAAGCAAAGAGCAAAAACTTGGGATTTTTCACACGCTCTCTTATCTAACAACTTACAGTACCGTGCAAAAATTCCTGAACGGTGGTATGAAATCCTCTCTTACAAAAACGTCGATTGCTCGAGCGCAATTTTATGTAGAGGAATTTTGAGTTAAGCATCTTGAAAATGAGAAAAAATGCTAACTTTCTGTGGTTTTCGATTTTTCTCTCAGCTCTTTTTGATACCTCAAATAGTTGATGTAATTTCAAGGATTTCGGGGGGAAAATCGTTTTTACTCTATGGGCTGTAATTTGAATGCGGACGAAAATAGAACAATTTTGCAAAGAGCATCTTGAAGAGCGGAAAAAATGCCATTTGCAATGATTTTTTGATTATTTTTTACGTCGTTTGAACAAGAGTGTGAGAGCTCTCAAAGTAGCCAAAACCGTAGTTTTTTGCCATTTTCTGCTGTTTTGGCCCGTATTTGATTGGAAATTCGAGAATCTGGCTACTTTGAGAGCTCTCACACTCTTATTCGCACGACGTAAAAAATAATCAAAAAAAGATTGCAAATGGCATTTTTCCAGCTCTTCAAGATGCTTTCTGCAAAATCATTCTATCTTTATCCGCGTCCAAATTACAGCCCATAGAGTAAAAACGATATTTCCCCGAAATCCTTGAAATTACATGAGCTATTTGAGGTACCAAGAAGGATTGAGAGAAAAATCAAGCACCACAAAAAGTTAGCATTTTTTCTCATCTCTAACATGCTTTTTTCAAAATTTTTCTACATCAATCTGGGTTCGAGCAATCGGCGTTTTTGCAAGAGAAGATTTCATACCACTGTTCAGAAATTTTTGCACGGTACTGTATACTCGTTCCTCTTCGAAGTCAATCTGTTAAATCACTTTGTGAAAACTCGGTTGAGTTTTTCTTTCAACCACATAGTAAAATTCTTCTCCAATTAGGTAGTTGAAATTTCAACCAAGAGATTGAATCCCAAGTCACGCCCCGGTCGGGAATCCAGGTTAAGCCAACGTTTTGGTGGTGGTCGTATGCGCAAGAGCCATAAAATTGGTAAATGGTCGTCTCCAGATGACATTTTTGGATCGGAACAACAAATTCCCTCGTTCGTGTTTTCTTGTGAACAAATAATAGAAAACTTATCGGCCATGGGCACGCGAATCTTTTTGATCAAGAATCCAGGTTGAGCAACGTTTTCGCGATTCATATCCGGATAGGTAACCCGTCTGATTCTACAAAGGCAATACACAGCTTGGTTGCGATCAGGGGCTACTAAGTGAATGGAGAACGAGTGGTCACCCATCCGTGAGATCCGATTTGTGGAAACCTTGTTTTCTGGATTTCTACAGAAGATAGTTTTTGTGACCCAAAAATATAGTTTGATTTCTACCGCTCACCAATCTCAGGAGTCCTTATATTCCACCCACACCTAATAAAAGAGTTGTTAACTTTTTTTGCGAGCTATGCGTGGTAGCCTCAGCTGAACGATCACCGATCCGGATACTAAATCGTGAAAACGTTGCTTAATCTGGATCTTTGACCGAGAAGGGTCGCGTGGACGCCGCGGTTGTCTTGCTCTGTAAGTTGACGGGAAACGAGAAGAAATTTGTTTTTCTGGCCAGAAAAAGGCTCCCGTAGACCACCACCTAAGAATATCCGCGTCAAGAGTCGCATATTGACGAAATCGCAGCCGTTGAATATTCAACCACTGTGTTCCTCAAGTTTTGATTCGACTGCCAAACTGGAATTTTCTAATGAATGTTATACTGTGCATATTTGCTTCGACGATGAATATTTTTGATTTTTTTTCCAATGACCACGTCAATAGAAGAATATAACCCACTGAACAATGGCGATTCTTCGGAAGCAAAACAACATTCTGGAGAAATCTGATGTAACTGACCAAAGCGAGCTCACAAAATCAATGCGAAAATATCATGTCAAACGTGGTGAAAAGAAATTTATTATACCAATGATAAGAATATTAACTTACAAAAAGGACGACGTTGTAGATATGCAGGACGTATTTGAGGAAATTGACGGAACAGCAGCCATCGTCTCGAGTGTGTATCCTGGTGTTGGTGCCAGGCAATCTCTCGGAACCTTTAGCCATCCTGCCTGAGACGAGCTTGGCCTGATGCTGGGCTGCTGCAAAATAGGTGTCGTCCAATGATGCCCTCTTGCTGCCGTACCACGTCGTCAAATCCTCATCGTTCTACAAAGACAAGATTTCGAATTGGTCGTGGAAAAGTCTCGTGCAAGCTCCTCTTCATCGTTCTAACGTGATCAAAGATAGTTTTCATTCAACTCATGCGCAGTTCCGATAATGTACATTTCATTATTAACTATCGATCCGGAAAAGTTGCGTGCATTATGATGAATGATGAACTTTTTTCGGTATTTATTCAGATGATAGTGAGAAAACGTCTCAAATCTTGTGGGTGGCACTCTTATTTGTGAATTGTTGACTCTGGACAGGCGAATAAAAGGGCCACTAGTTCAGGCTCGCAAAGGAGCTTGCGAGCAACGGAGCAAATTGAATGATACGTTCTCCGCAGACCTGCGATACCAAAACAGTGAGGCGGTACGTGGGACGAACGTTTCCCCCATTCGGACTTCGAGCGAGTCGCGAGCGTGAGCAAGAAGTTGCTCACTACTCATACATACGGTGCTCGAATGGGAAGAAAAATTTCAGAGTATATATTAGAGAAATTGAGAAGGAAGAGAGATGAGGATAAGGGGCAAAGATGATGGGCATATAGTCACGTGGAATCAAAAGAGCAAAATAAAAGGTCAGGGCGCGTCTTATATGCACAAAAGTGACGAGGTACGCTTGCATATTGTACGAGTGCAACAGTGTCTGAGAGAGGATACAGTGTCTGTTCTCGCGCACCGTGTCCGTTTTCACGCCTACACAAATTATACGTGGGTTGTTGCTGACGATTTTTCTCTGCACACACACCTCCTCAAAGTTGATGATGATCGCTTCGACTTTACTCAGGATGTGAGAGCAAGATAAACCATAGAGACAAGAAAGACCTCTGGTTATGGTATCAGAATCACCTTCTCTAACGTTTTCGTGCTCAAATGCGTAGCCACTGGGATAAGTACCTAGTCCTCGCGGGTGTGCTGGAAGGTAAGCAATTGAGAGAGTAGAAATAATCCTTCGGATGCTTTTGCAAGAGTGAGCTATTTTTTTGAAATCATCGCACGGCATGCCTAAACCAATTTTTAATGAAATTTTCCACTTTTAGCAATCATGGACCACGGATTTGAATGACTGAATCGTCCTTCGAAGAATCGAAATCCATCACCGGGCCGATTCTCAAGAATGTCAATTTGAACTTTATTGGAACTCTCAACTTTCAAAAATTTACAAAATATTGCTCGCGTGTAGATTTTGTCACACAAACATCAGTTGTTGATGCTGCATATATTCTCATCACAGGAAGCCTGATGCTTTCCTGATAATCTCCAAGGATGATAACCCAAAGTCTTATTCCATTCATGATAAAATTTGATCACTCATTTTCCTTGTTGTTGGGTAAAGGTTTGGTGGGTCGTTTTTAATGAGTCAACGTGATTGAAATATGTATAATGCGGCACAACGTTCCGGTGGTGTTTCCCACCCTTATCAAGTACCTAACTACAAACTTTACATTTGTTTGATCACATGAGTGATTCGTCAGTCTGTTCTCTCATATAAATTCTGGTTTGAACTCTGGATGATCCATATAATCGTTCAACATATTCAAAGTGTTTTCATTGTGGCATAGTATTGTACAGTAAAGAAGTATCTTATGTCTGAACAGTGAAATTTGTATAAAGGAGTATAACATTATATCTAGTTTCGACTGATGTTATAGCCACTAGATACTGAGTTGGACTGTTGTTTACATCGTGTATCGTCTTATTCCATTTAGTTACTCGTGGGAAATCCCCATGACTTGCATGTTGGGGTGGGTTCCCCCTCGGATAATATCAGAAAAATATCATCAGATTGGTAGACTTCGTTATATTAAGACATTCCTTATATTAAGGATGTCGATGGACTAGAACATCCATAGAAGTCGAAAAATAAATTCCAAGTAATGCCAGAATGACGTTCAATGATTTTCAGTGTACCTCTCAAACCTTCCAGTAAAGTCAATGAGCTTTCGATAAGTAGTTTTTTTTCCATGTGTTCCACGGTCGCCTTCAGCCAATGGACTATTACAACCGTAGCGGATCTCGTGGGTTTATCGTTTCATCTTTTATCGTGGCGAGTTTGAGATCCAGCCGCTCACCCTAACCTCCCTAATTCCTCTCCGCATTTGCCCGGGAATCATACCCGTGGAGCGAGGAAGAACTCCTGAGGGGAGAAAACCTGCTCCGTAGAAATTTCTGCACATTTATCATCCTATCTTTACGATAACCCCCATACTACCCTTACGGTGCTCATGCCACCGCGATCGTAACATTTCGTGCCTTCCGCTCACGTTGCTGAGGTGTGAGTGTCAACTAATCGATCAGAAAAGTCAGCAAGTCGAGGTTGATTAGACCGAGATGGGCGGTCACCCATCCAAGCACTAACCGCGCCCGATGATGCTTAACTTCGATGATCGGCCGAGCTGACACTCAGCGACCCCACCAACTGTGTCGCTGATGTTTAGTAGTTTGATGCAACTTCATAGTTCATAGTATACGCATCACCGAATAATCATACACGAGGGATACTGTAAGCACACACTGCATAAAGAAGTTTGACTTTGTAGTTTTCGTTTTACTTCGCAGCTTGAGAACTCCCCCGAGAAGTATTGATTGTAAGATGAAGCATCTCGACTGCTTGTTCACTGTAGAAACCTAGCCATCTTTTTTCCATTTCAGAGAATTACTCCACGTGGATGAAATCAAGTTCTCGGCGGAACTTGGCCAATAGACTTTGTAGGTCGGATCGAGATTTTCTTCAGAACGCGAACTCATAATTGTCTTGTAATCCCATATCGCTTCAACGTATTTCATAATCCCAGATTCGATTTTGACCACAACCAATCAACGTCCCTTAAAAATTTTCAACGGAAATTCTCTTTGATCACTGGGCTACCATGTGTCACCTCTCGCCCAATGGTGAATTTCTATTGCATGCAATTCACGTGGCAATTTGAGTTCGAGAAATGTATTCTGTTCTTTAGAACAGCGGCTCGTTGACGCGATTGATGTAGTTTCTTGCATCACTCTTGGCAGATCCAGCTGATACCCATCTCTCTTATTCAGATTCCCTTGGACAATGATGGGTTCACAACGTTTGAAGACTCACTTTTCTTCACATTACACGAAATGCATGAATGAGTACAGCTTTGTATCACCACTCCACTCAGTATCATACGATTCAACTTTGAATTGGTAGTTACAGCCCTGTTGAGGCATTCTGATGGTATTCTTGGACATTGAGGCCTATTGACAACAATAGATTATAGGATGTTAGATAGCATGATTGGAAACGTTGCATGACTTTGCTGAGAAAACGTCCATAAGGACCTGGTGATCATGACTCAAAATTTTGGAATCTGTTAGAATAATCGTGCTGCATCGATCAACTCAGGTATTTGAAAAAAATCGAGTATCTTTTACAGAACGCAGAATTATTAGAGATGACCCGTGCTAAGTATTTCGAAGAAACCTTTGGAGGAAATATCTGTGAACTCTTTGAATGATGGCTCATTTCCTTTCATGCACGACAATCTTGACAACAATGGTCACATGAGTTGAGCTGAGATTGATTTCCGTACCCGCTCTTTGTTACAGCTATTCAAGACAGAGGGATGCCTCGCCATGAGTTGTGCGGCAGGAGATGAAAATTTGCCGGGATTCTCATTAATCTCTGACTGCCTTGAGCATCAAAAGACGCGTTGAGAACCGTTATTGACTTGCTAGAGACAATCACCGTTGTTTTCTCTAATTGATCTTCAATATTGATCAGCAGGTCTAGAATGATAGTCGATGACGATTTCTTCCGCTCACATTTGAAAGAGAGGATTAGGCATTGCGAATCCGTATCTGAAACTGGCATCGAAGGATTGGAGCAAAACGGAAACGAGTCCTCACCTTCGCCGAGTTCTGTCGATGAAACTCGACAATCATGTGTGAGACGGTCGGAGGATCGTTGCGGCAAAGTCACTAATGCAAATGGCCAATCCCACGCTCATGATCCAGCCCAACGACGCTTGCCCACCTACTCGAGAATGTGCTCTATCATTGTCGTGGATCGAAAGCCTCTTTTCGTTAGCATAGCCGCGGCAAATGAAGCGTAGTTGTGAAAGTTGCCGTGTAAGTATATTAGAAACAACCGACGGCTTGCCGAAACGTCATCAAAGCTGTTCGTCAATGCGAAGGATTCTATAGGAATCTGAACCACAAAAATATTTTGATAAGTTACAATCATCACAGGCAGTGAAGATACCAATACTTTGGTCGGCCGATGAAACAATTGATCCTGCAGGAACGCAGTTTCAGCAGTAGAATTTCTTTATACCAGAAAATATGCGCTCTCGGTCTTTGAATCCCCGAAAAACGCGTCATCCAATCGATAAGGGTCGTGAGAAGAGCAAAACGTCCAACATCAAAATCAAATAAGTTTTTCAATGAGGAAATTGACTCCCATTTATCCGGAAGAGTTGAGCGATCGCAGTTACCGCTACTCCATCGCGTAATGGACCGTAGACCGGGGTGAATGTGTCCGCTTCCCCCAAAATGATTGTCAGCATCATATTTTCGCTTTTATGGGGGTCATTTTGGAGCTTGAATCTCTACTTTTCAAAAAAATGCCTTCAATTCCATGGAAATTGAGTCTAAAGTACTTCCTTTGCTGTTTGATGAAGTTTGAAAATTGATGTCCCAAAAAAACAGTTTTTTTCGTGGCCAGCAGAGAATTTCGCTTCAGCTCAAAATAAACCACGTGATCGTGTTTAGACGATGATTTTGCGTTGGGAAACTATGGCGAGGTACCCCGTTCAGGGGAAAATTTTCCGTTTCGTGATCTCAACACAGCGAGTGTTATTGCAAAAACAGGTTTTTATGAAGAAACAGTTCTGACATCAATTCAGTACCTTAACGGCTAACGGACAATTTTTTCTGGAACGTATGTGATAGAGCAAAAAAATGCGACCTTGAATGTTCAAATTGATGTATTCTAGCCCGTATTGTGATTTTTTGAAGATTTATTGCAAATTTCGATTTTTTCCAAATACCAGGTGGACTATTCAGCTCATATGACCACAAGGTTGCATTGTATCGTTCTAAAACCACTGGAATCATGTTCAGCGGATCAAAGTACGTAGGATAAGGTATCCTGTATGCATTCAAAATCTTGAATTCACGAGCTGTGCGCTTCAGACGCAGGCGAGGCATATAGGTGGACACCTTCACCCCTGTCGACGGGGTGAATGTGTCCACCCTGTTTTTCGCAGTTTTTGAAGAATCGTGGGATCAAAGTCAAAATCTGACAACGGGATCTTGTCGCTGAGCTCAAGATTCAAATTTTTACTACCCATACATTATGTTTCGGTATGAATGAGACCAAGAAAATCACAGTGGAAGGTCAAAAGTGGTCCACATTCAACCCGGTTTACGGTAATGAAAAAGTGAGCGCAGAGAGACAACACCCCTAAAGCCAACATCATCAAAACTATTTTTTGGAATTAATTTCCAACAAAAAGAGATCAAGAACAATAAACCAAGAGATCGCATCTGCGTCGAAAAGCGGTTAATCGCAATGGCGAGAGGAATGCGTGCACGGAGGAGGGAACGAAAAGTTCAGTCGCGCGCTCTTTCTGTTACATAGGAGCTGTAATTGTGCGTCTGACGTGACGTGAGTTGCATGTGCCGAGCAGAGCAGAGCGGCCAGTTGAAGTTCTCAGAGCCCATACGGGGCCATATCCTCATTTATCGTACGCTAACGTGGGCCAATTTGCCAATCAAGCTAATCTACCGATCGCATTAACCTTGTCGTCGGCCCACTCAGACGTTGGTGCTTGTGCTTGTTACACCGGACGATTCTCTATCTCTCTCGTGATGTAGGTACCTTCATAATACGAGCGCGGGACTGCCAATGTCCTCTCCTCTCCAACAATAACACGAATTCTGTCGTTCATTACACCCGATAACTGTTAGTGAAAAATGGACCACGTTTATGTGTCGGCCACGAGAGCGAATCTTGAAGAAGTTGTATTCGAGTAATCACACATCAGTGGCAAATGCCTAATGATCTTCGCGAGTTCTCATACATCACAATGCAAGGCCTTACCCCGAATTGAACGATCAAAAAATTGCAAGGTCTAGATAATGTCGTAGGCATCAATAGACATTTGAGTAAGATTCCCGAATATTAACGCTAAAAACAAGTTGGCTCGGTTCGCAAAATATTTAGGTAACCTGCCGTTTGGTTGATGCTGTACTACGGAACAGCGTGAGTTGGTCCGCTATCCTGATAAATCTAACCTTCGGAGTTTTTAGTCAAAAACAAGCTCGTCCAGCAAAATTTGCCCGCTAAGCTAGCAATTTGACGTTGCTGGCCGGCAGATTTTTTTCAAGAGAACAGAGAGTGCTTTGCTGTTCTAGCAAGAAATTTTTTGTCAAAAGTAAATGAACAAATCGATACTTTGACAAAAGTTACTTCAGCCAGAGATGTCTTTGGCTGGATCAGTCACGCGATGGAGTGCTATGCCAACAAGAAAATCTGTACACGAATATCGAAGAGGTTAGTAATAACAATAATTTTATGGTTAGTGATAACCGCTCTGCTGTCGTAGCCAAATAGATTTTTAGCGTGTGGAATGGTGAATTTTGCATTGCACGTGAGGTTGTATCTCGGAAGCGGGGAATCTCACGAACGAAGCGCGAATACTATTTTACGCAATTGAATAAGCACCCAAACATCGGAAAATGGCATAAAATATCTGTCACAACTGATGAAAAATCAGTGGATCAATGATATCTGGATGAAGACATATGATATAAGACTTGGAGAGTGTCTGAGCGTAGGATGGCACTAGCTCTTAGCACGGCTCTGTTGATGCAATAAACTGGGACCAGTCCAAGCTAAAATATAAATTGTTCATAGTCAAATTGAGCTAAGAGTCTTTTTGAAGGAGGTGCATGAAATCGCTGGCAAAATTCGTATTTCATCGTCTAATCGAGTAATACATGATCAACGGGTGTTTATTCTATATAGATATCTTGCAACTGTTTGGGTGAGAAAATGTGACGCATCTCGCACAAACATGTTACTGTAACATGCTGTCGTGTGGAAATATTTCACTTGACCCTCCTGAGGCTGGCTCCGAAGCGGACTCGTGGATTGATCTCTTTGATTGAGTTTCCAAAATTTAACTGCTTTGCCGTGTTTGAGTGCGGGAGGCATGCAAACGTGCTCATGAATGTACAAGCTCTTTGATCAGCCATAAAAAAGATCAGGTGAAGGTGAAATTGCATCTATTGATGATACGCTCTTCTCTGTCGACAATATTTTATCCATGGGCTTAGTGCCACCCGATTATAGAGAATCCCGCAGTTTTCATCGGTACTATTCGAAATTTTTTTTTCAAAAACTTGAGAATGTGTGGAGTGTATAATAGTTCTTATAAATCAATAGCTGAATTCCAAGCGATGTGCTTCTTATCTTGATACAAAGTACGTGCGAACTGTGAATGAAGAATCATGCCCGGAAGTTGATGATCAAACATTTCAGTCTCTGACATTTGATTCAGTTCCAATAATATCAGGTATCTGTGCTCGTTCTGAATATGCAGTTGTAACTCAACTTGATATTTATGAGCTAACTTGTTCTTTTTTCCTTGTATGACGAGAATATCTTAAAACTAGTTCTCGATTCATCTTGCAAATTGAAGTTGGCTCAATTTTTTTCAACGCACTCAAACAGATTTACCCAAGTTTTTAATATCGACCGTTTCTGAATTCTCATTCTGTTATTTTTGTAATCAACAGGAGCTGAGTGAAAAATACCACAATCTATCAATCTGTGATCAAAGAGAAATCTCACAAAATTGCGTTGACTATATCCGTGATACCTGATGGCAGATCAAGCGATGGGTCAATATCATTCACTCATACATCCTGTTCATGAAATTGGATTTCAAGTATTTTCGAATCTACAATGAAAGAGTGAGCAGAAACAAAAATAGAGTGCGAGATGATATTAAGATATCAGTATCGAGTAAGGAAGAGAGAACCTGTTTATTCATCAAATACTGATGTGTCAAACCAGCCTCTACAGGTTGATCCATGCCGACGTAAAAGTTCTTCTCATAACTCTTGGTCCTGTATTTGAATAGAACAACTGAATTCAAGCAGGGCTATCTTGAAAAACTATGTCCCCACATATATAAATCGCTAATTTTTTTCTCTCCGTACTTCTCTCCGCATTATTTAATCACAGACATTGTTCACGAAAATCATTCGATTCAGAGACAACCTCGTCCGATATAAAACAATAAGAGCAATTTTGATAACAGGCTTGATATTTTGAAACCGTTCAATATGGCAATCAAACAAAGTTCAATGGCTTTGGGAAGAATATAGATTATTTCATAACATTCATACTTCTCAGGGCGAGGGAGCAGCCGAGTCCCGTTTTGAGATTCCTATGAATTACAGCTCTATGGAAGCATTGCATTTGAAATTTAGATATATATTATTGACCACACACAAAGACGCATCAAACACTATTTCCATCATGATCGATTCTTCTACAGGGTCTAATGAGTTTTCCACTGTTTTCCACCATATCTCCAACAAAAATGTATGTCAGTCTCAATATTTGGTTGAAAAAGGATAGCCGTTCCCTATTTTTTCGAAATTGTTGGAATAATATCTGATTCACTCAGGAAGGAAAGCGCTGGTGTATGATAAAATCGTTGATTCAGCGCTAACTCGATTGTTCAAAAAACCCGAAAGCTGTCCAATGATACCAACCGCCATCCCTCGATATTTGTAAAGAAAAATGAATTTCAAGTATTCCGTTAGGTAATGTAGAAATCCAACTCATCTCGATTCACGGAAACGTCATTAATTGCCTCCCGCTTTGATTACACTGCTTTATTATTCTCAGACTCGTGCGAGTCGCTGTACAAGAGCACAGTGCTCGAGCGTGAAGATAGGAATGGTAGAGATGATCGTATTAGCAGCTACGGTGGCCTCATTATGAGTACAAATATAACGCGCTCGAACAAAATCCAAAATTTATTTATTTATTCATCAGGATCACGATGTTGGATTGTCTGAACAAAACTATAGCCCGACACTTTCAACTGTAACGTACCTCACTCATTTCGTCCAACTTTTCGAAGATGCTGTAGTGTAACTATCATTGTGTTTCATATCATATCATAACACGAAAGGTTCTATCTACAATGGGACGAGAGTTTCATTTCTGCGTTCAGTATTGACGAGAGATTGTGATTTTCTGTCCATCGTACTTGGTATCGGCTTGCAATATTCTGACTGACAACGAGAGATATTCCACTCATTTCAGATCAATTTGCATTACGTGCAAAAATTGCAACCCAAACTCACCGAACGTGGCCGGGGCTGTCCGGACGCCCCTCCGCGGCTCGCACCGGTCTCGCACTTGACACCCACTCGCGAATTTAGCCACGAGCTGGCGCGAGCTAGATTCGCAGCAAAATCGCTCGCTCGCGTCGGCGCGATGTATTAGATCGAGTGCAACGAGAATTGCCAATCGTTGCGGCACGGATCTATCGACGATATCGACTCAGACGATGGCCCGAGACGCGGGGGAGTTTGAAACGCTCGCGGGATTGAGAGATGGAACCGGTCACAGCGATTGAGCTTGCAAGCAGGCGCGATTTACAGCACGCGCACGGCCGATCGCCCGGGCGCAACTGGTCGCGCGCGCGTGCCGAGAGCAGAATAGAGCAGAGACTCCGGCCGGCCTATAGAGAGACAGCTGATGAAGTGGTAGAGTACATCCGCTCCGTGTTTGTGCGAATACTCTCGCTGCGAGCGTCGCGCACCGGAGTAAAATTGGCCATCGTCGCTCGAGCCGTTGCCCATGCGAGTATATTTTGCTCGTCGTGGTGAAAATTGCATGCACCGATGCTCCCGAGCCCTAATTTCCGCAAGCGTGCGCTCATCCCCGCGGTTAGAAATGGGTGGTATCAAAGCGTCGCAAACCACTGGTCCGCCATCCTCTGTACATGGCGTTGCCGCCGTCTCACTCCGAGCTTGCGATCTTCATCGCACGATGTTCGTAGGCGTTTGTTAGGTATCACTGACGTTTGAACTCGACCGATCCACCCGATCAAACTTGGAATGCACACAAGCTCCGTAATTTACAATTGGTTATAGAATAAAAATCGGATATTATGTTGCTTTTATCTGTGATTTTAACGTGCAAAAATGGTAAATAGTCTCAAAAAAGAGTACCATAATTCAGCCGGGTAATGTTCATATATGATCAGCAGTCTTCTAGAGACGTCATGGCGACATTTGAATTGATTTGGTGGATACATTCTCTATTATTAAAAGCATCATGAGTGTCGTAAGATGAACGATTTCACTGTTACTCAGCCTCATAGAAAAGTGACGTGAAATGTTGCCGCACTATGTAACTCTACGTTCTTTGAAGTAATAATTTCTCACTGAGAAGCATACTCGGGAGGAAAACACGAATTTCACAGATGAAAACTAGTACTCTCTTTCCATGCGAAAGAGGAATAACAAAAAGAATACAAAGACAGACATCAGATTTAGCGGGAGGAGTACGAAATTCATGATTTCTCAGGCGGAAGAGGGATAACGAAAAGAATATAAAGACAGACATCGTATTCAACGGGAGAAATACAAATATCATGATTTTTTGGATAATACTCAGGAAGAACAAATTTTTCCGAATGAATTTTTCCAAGGAACTCAATATCAGTGTGTAAATGGAACTTCTTAGAGTACCGTAAACCTGGGTGATTATGGCCACAAGGTCGCACAAGGTCGACTGTGGTCACTTTTCCGGAAAGAGATTGTTAAAGTCGTAGCTTCGACGCTATACCACCTATAGAGCGACGTTCAAAAGCTCATTTCATAGCTTAGAAACTCTTTTTTCAAAATATGCTTGCTTATTTGTGATGAGACAGGTTCCATTTACCCTTTTTTCTGTAGGAATAAAGTGAGAATTTTCGAGTAAAATATTCATGTCACAAAAATCTACCTGAACAACCCACTGGATCCACTTCTATCTCTTTCTCGTGATTTTTTCGCAGTAGGTAATGACGTCCTCTGCATTTTGCGCTATTGCCGATCGAATTCAGTTGCGACAGCTATTTAGGAAGACCGTTTTATTTGAACGAGGACTTGTAATTCATTGGCTTCCCCGAGGTGACTGTGGCCACCCCATCCGTCACTTCTAACGACCATGTGAACGACAAATAGTAATTTCTTGGGTCATCCATGTCGACTTGGCCAGTTTGGAATTGGTCATATAACGATACTTATCATTATTTATTCACATTTGGGGTGAGAGAGATGATATGTCTGGGGGTTTAATGATCACAGCCTAGTATTCGAATAATCTGCACTCGAGATATTCCAATGAATGAATGAAGATGTCGAGGGAAAATATATTGGAAGTGGTTATTCGCAGTCGTATCCCGTGTATGTCCGTGTAGAAAATATACCCTCCGTGCGCGTCCGTAAGAACATTAAACTAAGATAATGGAGTACATCCGTTCACTTCCGTGAGCTTGCAAGCTCTGTCCGTGGCTACCCGTCTACCCGTTCTTGTCGCATCCGTGCACACCCGTCTACCCGTGTGGATCCGTTTTGGTTCGTTTCGGTCGTTGTATCCGTGCAGACCCGTGCATCCGTGCGACAGGCTTCTCGTCCCCGATAATAATTGACAAATTGTAGTGATTTTTTTTTTGATCTTGGAGGACAAATGTTTAGAGTAAACACTCTTATACGATGTTGATACTATATTTGATCTAGCCTGATGAGATCGACTGATAGTCGACGAAACGTCGTAAATATAGTATTCAATATCGTATTAGAAAGTTTGACTCCAGACATTTGTCCTCCAAGATCGAATAAAATCACTACAAAATATATTCATATCGGCAAAAAAATCGGCATCAAAATTCATATCGGCAAGATCGAAATAAACAGAAGCCCCTTGCCATATCGCCAATATGGCAGATCTGGTCCAGCTTTCTCGTCGGGGCGTGTATCAATCCAAAATTCCAGGAAACTCGTCAAACCCGTAAATGCTCGGGTCGGACCCGATATACTGCGAGGGAAGAACGAACCCCAAGACGTAGAGAGGTAATCGAACCCACGAATACCCGGTTACTCGTACCAGGTTTCCTATCGGGGCGTGTATCAATCCGAAACCCCAGGAAATCAATCAAACTTGAGAATGCCTGGTGGCTCGGACCAGATAATTTGCGGGAAGAGAATTTATCCCAAAACCTAGGAAGGTAATCAAATCCGCGAATACTCGGATACATACCCGGACCAGATACTCTGTTGTGGAGAAAATCAATCCCAGAACCTAGGGAAACGGTAGAATCCATAAACGCCCGGATGGCCTAACCGGAAATTCTGTCAGGAAAATAATCACTCTCATGTAAGCAATAAAACCCTCAAGTACCTGTTAGGTCCGAGATTCGATAATCAGCGGAAACGCATTTTGTAAGTTCACGAGTGAAGTTATTTTTTTGGTTTCAGCCAATGCAGGCGTATGTATGTGTGTTTGACTAACTTCACTGATACATGCTTTTGCGACAAAGTGTCAGTCCGAGCATATAGATACTAGTAAATTCACTCTCCTCCCTCAGTTATGAGATTCATTTTTCCCCTTAGAATATCTAATCCAAGTCCTATCTTTGCGATCACGAATTTTTGTGCTCTCCTCAGATTTGAGATTGATCTGTCCACCGGCTGGATTGATTGATTGAATGATGTCCTTTATTCATTCAGAGACAAAAGAGTAGTTCACATACAGCAATATATGTCCGTTATGAGTTCATGAGGATATGAGGATATCTCTGAAACTTTTGATTTTCGGACTCAAAAAGTGTCACAGCGGTGGAAATCGAGATATACGGCTAAGAGCCTGTTATTGAGCAAGCACAATGGTTCGAGTATAAAGATTGCACGCAATCAAGTGTTAGAATGTAGTAACGGAAGTCAGAATTGGAATATACTGAACGCTCCACCAATGGTTTCATCATTTCTCGATGCGTTTTTCACAAAATTGCGGCTGCACAGCCCTCGTTCAAACGGATGATACTCGTGGAGCGTCCAAAGTCTCGGTGGGTGGAAATTGGTATGATATTTTGAGGGTATTGGTAACATGTTCACAAAGTTTAGAGGTCTGTGCCCCCCCCCCCTACCGCGCGCGTGCCTTACCAAGCTGTGCGATTAGACATGTTGTACGGTCCTTCTTTTTTTCGCTTTATCCGGTTCCCTGGCTTCTCCGTCAAGGCACATAGGTCTACAGTAGCTCAATTTCTTCGTTTTTTCGTGGAAAATACGATAAAGATTCTCCGGAGTGTCTCTAGATTACGCTCCACGAGCTGTAGCGTCTAATTGACTCAAGAATTTTTCTCAAAAATCTGTGACACTCTGGAACATTGGAAATCAGTGTGAGAAGTTACAGAACTTGATCGACAACGCTCCACTTACGAGAGCCTGCCATATTTCAAGAGTTTTACGCTGTGACACGTGAATTCTTCGATTTCCGGCTGTCTTCTCGCACATGATTGACTCTAGTATCTCCCCACATCCATCAATCAAGCTTCAACTTGTTGACCATTCTCAGGACATCCGAACAAAGATGGTTTGACAGGTTAGACCTGGAGAAGCGTCCTACAACCAGTTTGGCTGAGCTGTGACAGCAAAAGTCAAAAGTTTCAGAGATATCTTCAAATATTTATGCACACGAAGAAATGAATTCTACTAAATACTAGTGTGGTCAAGGACGAATATTATCACAGCTTGAGGTTAGTCAAGGTGTATTCATTTCAGGCACTGATGAAATACTACCACAAATTTAGAAAAGAAAAGAAAAAAAGGGGCAAGGACTCTGAGTTATATAACAGGAGCATCAAAGTTTTATGCATCAATCTCAAGACGAAAGGTCACATAAGAAGGATCTACCAACTAAAAGTCAGGAAAAGAGTTCAAAATGTCTGATGGGTGTCTGGTTCGAGCATCCGGGCATTTCCGGGTTTGGGATTGCAGTCCGAGTATAAAGGATTCGCTTCTTCCCCGCGGAACTCTGGTCCAAACATCTGGAAATTTGCGGATTTATCGCCTTCCTAGGTTTTGAGACTCCTTCTTTTCCTGAAGAATGTCTGGACCGAGCATGCGATTGTTCGCGGATTTGATTACCTTTCTGGGTTTTGGGGTTGATTTTCCCCTTACGGAACTGTCCAAGAGCGTCTGTTTATTTGTGAGTTTGAATATCTTCCTCGATTTTGGGATTCGTTCTTCCTCCGCAGAATATAGGATCCGAGCATCCGGACATTTGCAGGTTTGGTAATTTTCCCTGGTTGTGGGGCTTCCTCTTTCCCCACGGAAAATAGGATCCAAGCATCTCTGACAGCATGCAGCGCCTCCCCCCACTTCCTAATCCGAGGCCCAGGTTCACCCCCCCCCGCCAACCCTCCCCCCTGGGCGGCTATGTCAGGGATTAAAGATATTTTTCGCTCTCATCCCAAGTCTCCCATCCCGAGAGCGGTGGAAGTTCTGAACAAGTTTCAGCGTTCGATAACTGGTGGGAGCATTAATCGTCAGTCGCTCACGCGCTTGCTGATACACATGAAGAGAATGCTCCCAACTTGTAGTGAGCATTTACTATAGGGACACGATCTATGGAACAAAACTTTGGTGGTTGTCACATATACAGTACTAGCAAGACGCATCTCGCTGGGATTGATTGATCGATTAATTTTATTGGAGCTATGGGGTATATAATAATGGAACCTTATACGGATCTGAGAAGACAATTACTGATGGTAGTTCAGATTTTCCATAAAAATTACAACAAAAGTATGTAATGAGTGATTGATAAATTAATATCAATGGTAATAAGAAAATCGGGTGATCATGTTATTCCATGAATTCGCTATAACCAAAGAAAAGTATCACTGCGAATGTTTCCATACAAGAGTTGGTGTACATTCGAAGGGCCGGAGAATACATTTTGATAAAATGGAATATGCAGGTAGTGAGATGAACGACGTTACTCATGTCAAAAATTCATAGTAACATTCAATTTGATGGGAAATTCACTTGATCCACAAGGTCACTAAAAGCCTTATGATTCGGAAGGGGGTTATGGCAAGTTTCTCCCTTGCTGCTCGTTTACACCAGTTGACAACCTCTTCATGAAATAGTTCATCACGAACTATTTGTTTTGTACTGTCTAAAAATTTGAGTTCAAAAGCAATGATCGATGTGCGATAATTTAAGACTACGTGGAAGGAAAACAGTAAGGTGTCGGTCCGTGAGTCGGCGTGAAGTAGAGGTGGAGGAATGTAGCGCGTAGAAGAACGTCCATTCGACGGCGGAAGAACTTTGCAAGGTGTGATGGTTCTCGTGAAGAGATAATATTGAAGCCAAGGGATGCAATACGAACCTTACGCCCATCCTCAACTGAGAGCCAGCCTATAAGAGGTCATAAGTGTTGCCCAGGGAATATTACCATGAATGAGACGTATGCATCTATTGAAAAGTCTGTGGAGATTCAGATTCTGTACTTCAGTAATGCCATCATTCAAAGTACGATACGCTTGGGGATTCAATAAGACGCTGCGCAAGTCTGCGAGAAAGAGCATACTTGTGGAAACACAGTGGGTACAGGGCTTAGTGAACAGCGCTCGAAATTGAGGTTATCTTTTTTTTTATCAATAAGGTAGATCTCATCGAAATGAATTCGATGAGATCTACCTTATCGGTATTATTTGCATATTTGAATTTATCTTTTTCCCCAGTTGAGTATACTCACCAGTTGCACACCAAGATCCATTACATGCTCTGAGTGTGGTACTGCAATGCCATCAATGATGAAAGGCGGAAGTGACGGAAAATCAATGTGTCTTACATAGTAAGGACTACCGAGGATGATGAATTTCGTTTTACCGGGATTGAGCTCGATCATATTCAATTTGGCCCAGTCATGCACCCTTACTGCGTCAAAGTTCAATTTGGTCATGAACTCGAGGAAATCAGAAACTGTACAGTGGCCGTTTATTCGAGTATCATCGGCGTATATGCTGTATTTACAACGTCCGAGAACTTGGAGTAGACCATTAATAAAAATGGTGAAAAGAAGGAGGCCTAAGACACTGCCTTGGGGAACACCTGTGGATGTTGATACGGACTCTGATAGTTCTCTATTGTTATCTCGAACTGATTGTTTTCTTCCAGATAAGTAGCTTGCAAACAGAGCAGTGTTGGCTCAGTCGGTAGCGTGCTAGCTTCGGAATCAACACTGCTCGAGGGGTCGTCGCATTCGCAAATCACTCGGAAATTTTTTCTGAGGTTTTTTCAAAGGGAAAAGGACCCACCGCACCCCGCCTGCTTTGGAATGGCGTTTTCCCCGGGATTATCCTTCAAAGAAATCCTGGGTTTTCCCATTTCACGAGGTTCGACTAGCGGGCCTTGGGCGAATGCGAAGCAGGGGGAGGGTGGGTAACGTAGGGAGTTAATGAGCCGACCCGACGTGCCTTTCTGAGTGCACGGGGAGGTGCGGGGAATGTCAGCCTTACCGGCATTGGAGTTTTGAGTCTTACCAAATCATGGCCTTGCAAACCATGAAGAGGCTCTCTCCGGGAACGCTAAGGGTACAGCGGATCCGATGGCTCACTTCGTGAAACAGGGAATGTCTGCCTCACCGGCATTGAAGAGAGACATCCCATGGCTGCAAACCATGGCGTAGGTCAATCCGGGGAAGCTGGAATCCATGTGTAGAGGAAAAATTCGGGCATAACCCTTCACACTAAGGTGGTAAAGGGGCCCCCCGTGCTAGGCCGAGAAGCCTGCAAGGGGATCTCGGAAAAAAAGAAAAAAAAAAGTAGCTTGCAAACCACTTGATCACATTGTCAGAGCAATTCATACCTCGAAGTTCCTTAGGAACAAGCTTATGAGAGACGGTATCGATCGCTTTGGAGAAATCAAATAGAATGAAGGGTGTTATCATACCTATATTTATCCACTGCAAGGCGGACTTCCTCAGTAAAGCCAAGTAAAGCAGTTTGAGTTGAATGGCGTGGTCTGATACCGGACTGACGTTCGTCAAGGAGCTTCTGAGCTGTGAGAAATGATAGTAATCGCTTGTGTATGATACTTTCGAAGACTTTAGAAATTTCAAAGAGTAATGCGATAGGGCAAGTGTCTGATGGTGATGACGGGCGGTCGATTTGAGCTAGCGGTAAAATAGTTGCTATCTTTCAGCAATCAGGAAAAGTTCCCTCTTGTACTGAGGAGTTGGAAAGCCATCCTCGGTCCGGCCGAAGGACAAGGCAAGCTGAAATCAACATGATTGTACACAGTGAGTCTCTACCAGCACAGTTTCTCGCAGCCTTAGATGGAGCTCCATCAATTTCTTCGTCGGAAATTATTTTGAGACCAAATTGATAAGCTTCACGAAGTGGGGTACTGAGTATCTCATCGAGATCGGATTGTTCAAGAGCAGGAGTAACACGGGACCTAGCTGAATAGTGCAGATTTAGTGCATGGGACGAGTAATATTTCAAAGAAGATGGTATTTGGAGCTTTCACACCCATGATTCCAAGTTGCTTCCAAAGATGTTTCGGTTCTGGTATTGTGTCAAGCGTGAACGACAAATGCTTGTTCTTGGCGATGTCAATGTCGGTACTCTCTGAAGATCGGAGGTTCCTCCATCGTATCACTTCGCGTGGCCTCTGTGTTCTCTTTGCTCAGCGATAAGCAGCATCCCTACTATGGAGTTGATTCCTGATATCATGAGCGCCCCAAGGCTTCTGATTTGTCCCAATGGTGACTTGCGTACACGGAGCGCGGTCATCGAAGCAATCAATCGTGGTTGTTAACAGCGAGCATGCCAGTGTAGATGTGTGATTCGAATGAGTGATAGTGGTTTGAGGAGAAATACTTCCTCGGTGGTTGAGTTTGTGTTCCAATTCAGGATGGAAAACTTGCACATCAACATTCTTGAGATTTAGAGTGAGAATTGTTTTTGGTAGAATAGTTTAGGAAGGAAGATAGATTCTAATTAAAAGTATGAGATGAGAAGGATCTGGATAGGATAATCAATAATCCAATGCACTGGGCTCTATGATGATTTTCTGATAGCAATGTTCGATGATAGATAAATTTTTTTATTGACGCATTTTCAACCTTTTTGATGTCATTTTGTAGGGCCTGCAGTTCGGGTAAGTATAGAATCCCACACGCTACCGAAACAGGCATTTATGAGAATTCACATTGTCATTGGTGTCGGCCGAAATTCGAACCCTTGCCCTCTGCGTTGAAGGCCAGGACCTTATCCATGAGGCCATGTCGACGTCTCTATCACATCTAATGAATGGCCATTCATTCGCAAGTGAGTATTGAATTTTGTTGCCTGTCGTTAGAACTGAGACATTTTTTAAATGAGGAGGGCCTCTTCTATCCCTGCTATTTTGAAAACTATCTTAAGATTGGATAAACATCTTCTTCGAATGGGACATTACTGATCTAATAAGGAGAATGCAAAGGTGAATCTTAGAACATACGTACAGTTTCAATTATCCTGGAACTCGGAACGTTGATTACCAGTAATAATGAGACGATTAAATACATAGTGTTCTTCTCTCGATCCTATTTAATTTGCATATCTCGACATCTTAACTTTGATGATGCTTTGGTCTGAAAAATTAGTTTTGTTTGTCCTACAATCCTGAGATCTTGCTTCATTTCCGTAGGTTCGTGTCTCGCGAAGATTTCCGTGACCATAACAGGTTGACGCAGACGCAGCCTCAGTTATGATCCTATCAAGAGTAAATTGTCGACAAAGGAAGAGCGCTAGCGCTTGTTTAGAATTGTAAGCAAGCTGGCGTACAGGTCATGTGCTCTAAATTACACTCAATTTACGGTGGAAAGTTGCTGACTCGAAGATCCAAGGCCTGTCTTGGAAGAAAACATCAATCTAGGCATTCATCTCGTGAAGCAAGAATGGCTAACAAGTGCAGTACAACAGACACGAAGGAGATTATCGTAATTATCCACCATCAGTGCTAATTTCCCTCCGCCACGGACTCCACTCCACTTTGCATTCCGCATACCGACGCACGGAAGACGGAAGCAACATCTTTATGGAGAAATGGCACGCCCACCTGAATTTTTTTGATACGAGACAACCAGATGTAGATTATTAGGATATTCGTGAACGTGCCTTGGCTACCGTGCCACAGAATAAATTAAAAGAGGCCTCCTCATCCTTGCAGACAATACGCTGATCAACCTTTTGGCTACATTTCATGGACTAGAATCTACCTATACTCTTACTATCGACAATTTCCTCATATACAAACGTCAATCATTTCTCAAAGGTTGACCCATTCGTCTTCGTCACGTCCCAATTCATGTCAGTGCATATCAATGTGTGTTTAAGAAGCCTCTTGGAAATCATCCCCGATTTTTATCACTTTTTTTTTAGACAAATCTGTAACAGTTTTTCCAAGCTGGAATGAGATAATTATATCTCCAAAATTATGAGTGGCAAGGCATATGAGCGCGAGTGAGATCAACTTAGATAACATCATCTGATATGACTCTTGGATTCAAATGATTTTAGAGGCTTGCTTGGTCCGATATCACGTGGATCATGAAATGTAACTCCGAATTTTATGAATTTCGTAACACTTGCGAACGTCTCAATGATAATATGTAACTGACCCGTACTCCAGTCCAGTCATACTTTGCCCGTATCTTCACAGCAGGTATAAAATAGTCATCACTTGGTCATGACAGGCACCAATCTGGAAAATCCGCTGAACATGGGTTCGCAAAATTGATAGTCGATATTTCTGAGAGTAGAAAATTGGCGTAAAATATGTACTAATGTATTTGTGCTCACTATAGGTTGAGACCATTTCTGTCATCCACCAGTATTGAAACAGCAGAATCTCGGTCAACAAAGGAGTCATGCCTAGGAAATTCTTTAACAAGCATAGATAATTTTGAAATCACTCAAGATCGGAACAATAATTGAAATACTCCTGGCACAAAGTGGGAGTCTTGGGAATAAAAATTAAAAAAATTAGTCATCATCGATTTTCAATTCGTGGCGGTTGCGAATGGAAAAGCAAGATCTAGATCGATTCTACTTATTTGCTTACTCCAGGAATCACACATTCGAGAATCATTGTTGCCCTTTTGCAGGTTCGTAACTCATCTCCAAATCCAAACTTTGAATAAATGTAGAAGAGAAATACATCGTAGAATACTAAGGAATAGTACATTACGCAACTAGGGAGTAAAAGAGGGCGAGTCCCTCACGGGTGGATATTCAAAAACCCGGGAAGTGGTCGTCCGCTTTACTCCCCAGTTGCGTATATTACTCTTCACTACGAGGGAACGAAAACTCGCGTCATTTACGCTCCGCGAAGCGGGAGTACAACGCGTCTTTTAGCCCCCAGTAGTGAAAATACATTTGGATTACCACATCATTGACTGACGTTCCTCTCGATCACTTTTGGCCGGTCATGGTCTCATTTACTCTTCGAGAGCTTTGTGAAACTCTTTGGGACCAAGATTCTCAAGCTTGACTGTATTCTCTGATTCTCCAATGACTGTTGAACAGAGTTTGTGAATAGAGGTCGCGCGGAACATTACCCGTTCTTGTGGAGAATGCCAATGCCTGCATCAAGTATGAGCTATGTTGACTCTTTCCGAGTTCGCCTTTGGAAGTCACAGTCTAATTGCTCAGCAAACCCTGCACACCACTCGAAAACGCCAATGTTTATGTCTCCAGCGAGAGCGAATACTCGCCACTCATTTTTACTGTGCGAGCACGCACGCTGCGTAAACAGATTTATAAGTGAAAGACCAGTTGGGTTGAGAGCTTTGCTTCGAGAGAGTGCTTTTTCCAAATCGGGTTCGTAAAGTCTTTCAGGATGACGAGTGAGTCTCTCAATGGAGATGTACTTGTGAGTCTCGGGCTCCTTAACAGGTTTCTTGCAAACACCGCCTCGGCGTGGATAAATTCCATCAAGCGTGAAGTCGAAATGAAGAATCTCACTAGCAATTTTTCAGTGAAAGTCTCTCGATTTGTAGTGTGTAATATGGAAAATGGTTACTTCTACTCATTTCTCAATATAAGTGATCAAATCCACGGGTCATATTTGACGTGGGATCATATCCCTTCTAGGTTGTATTCGATCTTAAGTGTTTAGCTCTTTTGTGAGGGATGGTAAATTCGATTCACCAGAATCAATAGTTTCTACGAAGCTGAATTCTCCAGTATATTGCTAGCCACAATCAACATAGACAGATTCAGATGAACATCAGGCCTAGTCAACCCCTTTATTCATAATTTTTTATCCCTTAAACTCGAGAAATATTACTAGCGAGGGCTACGGAACTCTCCCATTCCAGATAGGTACGAAAATCATAGAAAAAAGATATCTCTGTTTTGGTGTCCAGAGATGGAGAAATCCGTACACTCTTGCTTGCAATCAATGATGTTCTGGCAGATGTATAATCTTGTTCAGAGTGCAACTTGATGCGCAGAATCTGTTCATGCCATTGACGAAAGAAATCAACAGAATAATCCGGGAGAGCCGTTTCATCGGTTCGCAAGCTCGTCGGAATCAAACGAGTATAGCAATTACCACATTATCTGATGCATCGAACAATCACAGTAATGACCGGGTACAAGAAGTTGAATAGGAAGGGCTTCGACCCTCGGTCTCATTCTCTGCCTGTGCTCCAATGATTCCTCCCGATTGAAGCTTTTGTTCGCCACTACGTGATTGGAATGAAAGTTGCCCGATCACCTTTGCCATGTGCTCGTCCGTGTCAATGCCCGCCCTAAGTTTCTCGTAGTTCGAATGGCATACGATTCCAGGAGGATTGCGATTGGTTCAACTAACCGATTTGTTTCCACACTCGACCCCTTCCTAAAATAGCATTATTAAATTTGGAATTCCTAACTTATACGTGCTTTGGATCGCCTGTTCTCGTCCTCCTGTGGTCCAAACGCCTCGGCTTTATTCAACCCCTCTCTCATCTCACTCAATCAACACATCACTAGCGCGCTGGGAGTCGTTACTCGGGAGGATCATCGAGGCGCTCAGGGACGGCATATCTTTTCCCATTTAGATCTGTATCTGCGATCAGAAGCGACCGGCCGATCTGAGCAGCTTTCGCCACGAGCGAGGAAATGCGATGGAATTTCGCGTTTAACTGCCACTTTACTACATCATCAGGTGTGCGTGAGAATACCATGTCGTAAAATTTGAGCACCGACTGGTTCTCGGAATGATTTCATTCACACGCTATTCGATTTTTGAAAAAGGATTCGACGAGCCGAGCATTAGTAGGCCTCGGACTAGATCATTGAGCAAGTATTGACCACGACTGCTTCTATTTTTCCCCCCGATTACTCAGAACAAATTTGGCCTCACTATGAATAATCGATGCAAATATTGTAAACATGCATAAACATTATCGCTCAGCTATGATCAATAGTTCAACGATATCATACGTCCTTACGCGTATTCATTGTTCAATTTCGTACTGGAATCATAACTGATGCTCGGATCATTCTATAACCTGTTCATATGCAATTAAAAAAGTTCATCTTTAAATATTACAGCTATACAATAACTCACCATCACAGTATGACTGTTCCTATTGATTGAATGATACAGTGATTAAGCAGTGGTGATCCGACAAATCGTCTCGAATTAGAAAGATTATGACTCAGCGCTACCTTTCGAACTTGCAGTTGGAGAAACTCCCTTGACTCGTGAGTCCACGAAAAAGCTTTGACAACCTTTGTCAGTAACCAACGATCATGGTCGATCCACCAAATTCTTTCATGCTTCCGTCTGCAGTAGTCTCTTATTTGAATATTTCCGGAGCAATTATACCGAATTTTGGTTCGCTAATGCTGCGCCTGACAACCGAATCGGTCGCGCAATCTGAGAGTGCCCGAGGACAAATGCGAATCGATTTGTTGGTTTGGAGAACCGCATAAGAGCGCACGAGGGTGCTAGGACGAAAAGCCAATCAGTTTTACGCTCGTTCAATGTGTAATCCGAGAGATCCGAAAGACCGCTCTCAGGCCCAATCAAATCGTCGTGGAACCGGTCCAGGCCACCTTGTGTTGGATCCCATCGTGTCCTCTACCCCCCCCCCCCCCCCCGCCCCTCTGTCTCTCTCGCGTCAAGTTCAATCGCGTCCTCGCCGCCGGCACTGCTCATCAACTATTCGCTCCGCTGCGCTTGATCACGTCCGAGATGCGATCTTATCTACAGATCCAGATCCCCGCATAAATATAATGGGTGAAGATTCGGCAGCTACCGTTCGCGTGTACTCCCGGCCACGCCCGGTCATATGTCGGCGACGCGCAGTGTTCAGATTTCCATCCCAAAACCGCAACGACGTCAACGCGTCGTTACGTGCTAGGATCGATGTAATAACTAGATATGGTCAGCAACTCGTATGTGGGTGGACTAGCTTTTGCGAGATATTGCACATCATACGCTCCTTTGTCCCGTGCAAGGAGCGATCGGTGGTGGCGGAGTTATAAGCTATATATACATGTGCAAGTGTCGACCCCAGGCACAGTACCGTCGACCGCGAGCGCAGCGTGGGCTCAGAGCAGAAATTCGCACGCGGCTCTGATTACTGCATATATCTCCAATACATTCATGCACGTACATTTATGTACCAACTCGAAGCGCGTGCCAAATAGAGGGGGGGGGGGGGCGAGACGATGCAGTCGCGTGCGCGCCCACTGATGCGAGACGTAGCTTTTATTGTGCACATCGCCCACGCGAGGAACGATTCTCCGTCCGTCCTCTCTCATCCCTCCGAGCTCTTCCTTTTCTCTTCTTCCTTGTGATAACGCTGTACCTAAGCGTTCTTATTCGTGTCTGAGAAAACAGAAACGTTACATGGATAACCATAAAACTATATGAAAAACATCACATCACAACGCACAAGGTCTTCGCATGAGAAGCTCGCACGGATACAGCCCATGAAACCGTGTCATTATGCATTGAATTGTCACATCATATAAATCGGAAACGTCACAAAGAGAGTTACAAATTCATGAAAAGAGCCTCACACCACAACACATGAAATTCGTTACATTGGAAGCTTATATGGACACATCACTTGAAAACATATATGCAACGAAGGTCGACTTCGCGTCAGGACTTTAAATGAACGGAACTGATGGAAGCATAAGAAGCTCCAATGCCATGTGCGTGGTGTTGTATTAAGGAATTCGTCATAATGTGCCATCATCATTCAAGTTCACACGAAAAGAGTGATGTGATGTCCCTCCAGAGGTCATCAAATCAAGATGTCATCAATGGCTTTACGAAAGAGTCAAAAATTCCCTTGACGAAACTTTCAACGGCACCGGTCAGGAATGCACTATGTAAAAAAAAATTTAGGTTGGTGGCAGAAACTCACATCAAGCTGTAGTGGGCTTGGCGAGTTGCGTGACCGCTGCGGGGGGAGAGCGGGGAATCTGAGATGTTACGGACATGGAAACGGTAACTATCTGCGCGAGGCCCACCCCGACGAACCCGCAAGGGAGATTTTTGGATCTTGGGAGAGTAGCGACTCCACAGCCCTAGTTAAAGTCAAGGGCGATCCTTCGTTGATCCTAGGAGAAGCGCACTCCCCGGCCCCAGTCTTTCAGCAAGCGAGATCCTAGGGGCCGGGGAGCACATGACACCTCTCCCGCCCATAGTCTCCTGCCCCAGTCCCCGTGTGTGTACTTTTACCACCTCGTCCACCTCAGCGCGTATGAGCCCTGAGCGACATCTAGGACCGCTTCGGGACTCCCGCTTCTTCACAAGCCCCCCTGTATCTTTCACCTTTTCTCTACTCTCTGTCCCTTCCTTCCTTCTCCTGGGACTATAACCTTCGGGTTGGCGCCCTCCGGGGAGGGGTTTTAGTCGGTAGGTGCCCGAGTTGGCTCGGGTGAATCCGACACGACCTACACTCTCGCGGGTGTCTATGAAGATTCCCCCTTCCCGGACAAAAAAAATAGATAATTGAATAAAAATAAAAATAAAAAATGGAAATCCGACGACCCCCGAGTACGCGTTAGCCACCCGCTAGGTGTCTAGTGCAATCACCTTGAACATAGCGAATACCGCGAGAGAACGTTTGGGACAGGGTTTGATGAAACTCGGGAACCCAATGTGTCGTCGGATGTGCTGATATGATATTGAAATACTATGGCGTAGAAAGGATAAATTTGAGTAAATTTCGAACAATCGAAAATAAAGGGACGTGGCTCAAGAGTGTAGATGGGGTACGGACAGACTTGGTCCCAACATTTTTGTCGTGAGCATTACAAAGATGTACTCTGTTCACTGAACTTGAGCTTAGTGACAAATTCAGAGCCGCAGAGGATATTTACGAGTGAATCAGGGTTGATGACTTGATCGAAGGCCAGTTTTTGGTCAACGAGATTGACAAGTGTCGTTCGCGTGTTATTCAGAGGAAACCACCGGGTCATATGGCACCGAGTTCCCGCAACGCGAAGTCTCTCAAACCATCGCAATCTTGAGATACTCCAACACGTGTACATTAGGGAAAATGGCAGATGAGCTTTGTCCTGTAGTCGTTAAATCATGAACTACGACTGCGCCAATTACTTTGATCATTCTAATGTGCAACAATCTTCTCCATCTGATCAACGATCTGTCAAAAATCGTGTTTTGAAGCATTTCTAGTTTCTTCCAGATTACGGGGTATTCCTAAATTTACAGTTCAACATCTCTATCAGCACTGCGTTATCTTGATTGTAAATCAGGGCTAACAAATATTTGTGCTCGCGAAAATGAACAAGAATATTATTTTAAACATGCTATCGAATTGACTTCTGCGAGGCTCAGATTTGCTAATTTCTGAATGAAGTCGTAGTAATAGCTTGAAACAAGATTCATAACATCCGGGTTGGTAGGCAAATATCACACCAAGGGCCAAAATCCTAGACAGGATTCCGTTGCGAACCGTCGTACCGGTAAGACGTGCCGACAAGCGTGGGTCTCGCAAGTTCCGTGTGTTTACATCTGTGATTTGAATTCAACTGGCGATGTACGAGTCAAATTTGCGGATTGGATAGGTAGCAGACAATCGCAGCCGAGAGGTTTCTGCCATGTAGAACAAAATGCACCAAGAAAATTTGCAATTGTCCTTGACTACAGGGACATCTGCAAGCACTCAATCATATGAAATGAACCTACAGTCACGACGTTACAGACCAAGTTATAAAAGATCATATGCTGGAATAGCCGAACAGATGCAATGCCCGACAAATGAACAAGCTATAATACTAGACTCGATTGAGGGATTGACCATCGAAGGTTATGCAGTTGCAGTCGCTACCAAGATCAAACCGATTGACATTTGTTACATTTCGCGCATATCTCAGGGTGGGGTATGCTTATACTTGAGTAAAAAGGAATTCGTGGACAAACACACCGAAACAACGACAAAGGTAACCATCAAAGGGCATGAGCTTGAAATCAGGCCACTGATATCCAAGGCAAAGAGGATCATTCTTTCAAACGTGCGCCCAATTATACCCTCGAGTCTAATAATCGAAGGACTTGAAAAGAAGGAGATCAAATCTGTCTCACGAATAATGAAGATCGAAGCTGCCATAAATCTCCCGGGTTCCAACCATATTCAAAAACTCCGGAGGCGAATGTTTATACGACCTGAGGATGAAGAAATTTTGCCTGAATCTCTGCAAATAAATTTTGAAGGTGCTGAATACTGGATTTATCTATCCACGGAGAAGGTGACTTGCCTTTTATGCAGGGAAGAGGGTCACAAGGCTAAACACTGTCAGAATACAGGAGGATTTGAACAACACTTCCCTTACCAAGAGGCTCAATCAGAAAGTAATGACAATATACCTTTACCTAGCCCATTCAAGAGACCCCTACCAACAGAATTAAGCTTGAGCAGAAAGAGTGCAGAAAGAGTTGACCAAGAAGAAAAGAACAATAAGGTAAACACTCAATCAAAGAAGGCGAAAACGACTGCTGAGCAGCCGCTAGACCCAGTCAAAGTTACAGAACAACTGAAAGACGCCAAACAGTTAATCGAGGATAACAAAGACAAATATCCTTCGAATAATGACCAGCTGGTTAAATTTATTTGTGATGCTCATCAAGTAACGATGTCATCACGTGATCTAACGAAAAATCTACAGAGCATTTAAGAAATGCTGTCTGACATCTATCCTCTACTGAAAACTCGACCCATGAAATCTCATTTTACAAAATTGAAGAATCGTCTTGTTGGCGCTGCAAACGTCGAATCGACCACAGGTGACGAACTAACCCAATCAGAGAACGAGAACGAATTCTCAAAATAACAGCAGCAATGGATCCATCGACTTCATCACCTCTGCGGATTTTCTCCTGGAACGCGAGAAGCATCATCCATCGAGAAAAAGATCCACCAACTCTATTGACTGATTATGACGTATGTATTTGCGTTGAAACTTGGCTCGTGCCTGATGATAAGTTTGAAATTCCAGGTTTCCTTTCGTACAGGAAAGATAGAACTTATGGGCGAGGGGGAGGTATTATTTTTCTCATTCGAAAAAACTTGGCTTTTTCGGAAATTCAAAACATCACAGCTCCGAATCGGTTTGTTGAAATGAGCGGGATTACGATTACAGATACGCAACCAAAATTTGACTTGATTACATCTTACAGAAAACCTGGACATTCCTTAAGCCAAGCTGAATGGAATCAAATTATTTCAAATGTAAGCAATAACAATCGATGTATTCTGACAGGCGACTTTAACGCACATAGTATTGAGTGGAATTGTGATACAAGCGACGTTCACGGTAATAGACTCGAGCAAAGCATCGATGATCATGATCTATTTCTCCACAACATGGATACCAAAACGCGCATTGATGTACATACTAAGAGGAAATCGAATATTGATTTACTTTTTTCAACAAGAAATATGTCACAGAAAGTCAATACTCGCATTTTCGAACAGAATTACGGCTCAGACAACTTTCCGATTCACATCGAAGTGCATGTGAAGAAAATATTTGATAAAAAGAAAACTTTCAAGCTCAGCTCGCTGAAAACAAATTGGTCAAGTTCTTCCGACCAGTTCAACGATAAGGCACCAGGTGAGAAGTATGAATATTTTGTGAATGTTATTTCCCAAGCTATTATTTTTAATACTACTGTCAGAAAACCGATTCGTAGAGAGAAAGGACAAAATCCCGTTCCATGGTGGGATGAAGAATGCAATGAAGTGAAAAAAAGCGTCACGATGCGTTTATGAGAAGGTTAGATCACGGCAAGTTATTAGATGATTGGATTGATAATAAGAGACTGTGTGCGCTTGCGAAGCGGACCTTCAGAAGAAAAAAAGAGAGATTTTCAAGGAATTTGCAAAGACAATCGACCACAGAGTGAATTCGAGATATGTTTGGAACAAATTCTAAATATTCAAAAATAAATGAGTTAACGTAAAATCTTCAGACGTGACGGAATATTTGCAAGGACTCGACCAAACATTGATTGCTTTGAATAAGATTCCCCCGGCTTGGGCACCAACTGATCCGGAGTGGCTACCAGAGGGTGCCGAAAATCCTTTCTTCGGTGATGCTTTCACTGTTCTCGAATTTAATGTGGCTCTCTCGTCAGCAAACCAAAAATCGTCACCTGGTAGAGATGGAATCACTTATGAAGTTTTACAAAAGTTACCTATAGAATACAAGCTTCTCCTTGTAGATATATATTCAACGAAATGTTGAGAAAGAGTATATTCCCAAAAAGTTGGGGAGAGTCATTCGTATACTTCATTGACAAACCAGACGGTGAGGGCAAACGCCTAATTGCTCTCCCTTCTTGTCTTTGCAAACTTTTTGAGTCACTTGCGAAAAATAACTTAAATTGGTGGTTAGAATACAATAAAATTCTACCAGAAAGTCAAAACGGGTTTAGGAAGGGAAAGTCATGTATCGATAATCTGATAAATTTGATCCTAGAGATAAAAGATGCATGTATAGACGAACAAGATGTTTTAGCAGTATTTTTGGATGTATCAGGCGCTTTTGATAATGTTATCTGTAACATATTACTGTTGAAGTTGATAGAAATCGGATGCTCAAATCAGTTTGTGAAGTTTGCGAGATTCTTAATTTATGAAAGGTATGTTCACGCGGATGTTCTGGGCGATCAGTACAGAACTGTATTCAAAGGTTGTAATAAAAAACTTCAATTCTTCTCGATACACTCGGACTTTTATGCCAAAGTATTGTCAAACGTTTTTAAATTTCCGACGTTTCGGGTGTGTACATAACACCCCTCATCAGGGAAAATCTGAGCAACAGAATTCAATTACATTATAATCACAGGTTTTCTTCTTTTCACTTAAGACATACATGAGACAATTGTGAATTAGGGAAATTATAATTTTCTATAGTGCTTACCAAGGAAACATGGTCAAAAAGTAATTAGAGCCCGCGATTTTCGTGTCGGCGGGACTATTGTATTTTTACGAGTGTAAAATCTCAGAGATCTGGAAAGATGGAACAGAATTAATGAACACAGACAAGAGCACATGGTAGAATCTTACTGGCATTTCACTCACGTAGTTCTAATTGTAAAATTTCAATATTTTTGAGACTGATTGATATAAATGTATGAAAAGGGAGCGCGACCAGGAACGAACATTGATGTTTATCATTCGATCACCTGATCGGCACTGAACAGTAAAATGGAAAATGTGAGGACGGCGAAAAGTCGGTAATGTCAGGATCTTGCGCTAGCGGTCAGCTGGAATTGACAGCCGCAGCAAGATTTCTCTTTCTTGAATTTTTACGGTTATGAGGGATGTGTGATTGGTTTGACAAGAGACAGTTTTTCATCAATTTGACACAGTTTTTGTAACTGTTTTTTAGGAACCTGGTGTCATCTGTTTTATTCATATTATTGTTGAAAAATTGTATATTTAGCATCTCTGAAAACTCTCTGGTTTTCCAATGTGTTTCTTTGTCTAAGATTTTTACGTCCTCAAAATTGAGGGAATGTTTGTGTGTCATGGAATGTAATGCGGTGGCATATTTTTTGTCTTGTCTTTTCGTAGCGGATATATGTTCTCTGATGCGTACTCCGAGTTTCCTCTTTGTTTGGCCAATGTAGAACAGGGGACAATCGTGACAATCGATTTTATACACGACATCGCAATTTTCACGTTCATCAAGTTTGTCTTTGCCCAATTTGATGTATTTTTTCAAGTTACTCAAATTTCTATAAACAGGAATTATCTCTTGGTTATGAAAGTACGCCTTCAGAGGTCTAGATAACTGTGGTATGTACGGTAGAAAAATTTTTGGTTTGCAGCGTAGCATGTATTCAAAGGTGTTCCTCAAGGTGGAGTCCTCAGCCCGTTACTATATGTAATTTATGTCATGAGTATTATGAGAGGTGTACCAACGGGTGTAAAGATATCCAAGTTCGCGGACGACACGGCCATATACTATAAGAACTCTTCCGTAGACGCATGCAAAAAGTTTATTTACAAATCACTCGGTATCATTCACAAAAATTTCTTGGAGCTAGGGCTGGATCTTGCA
The DNA here is from genome assembly GCA_029851415.1 of Eretmocerus hayati. Taxonomy (NCBI): domain Eukaryota; kingdom Metazoa; phylum Arthropoda; class Insecta; order Hymenoptera; family Aphelinidae; genus Eretmocerus; species Eretmocerus hayati. Next base: position 116,226,303 of record CM056742.1, read on the forward strand.
GAACACAAAACTGTTCCTATTCACTTCAACAACAAGAACATTTTGCCTGGAGAAGTTGAAATTCAACTCAATGGTCATAGCATAAAATCAAGCGAGCACACTCGTTTTTTAGGTATCATTCTTGACCACAAACTTGCCTTCATACATCAAGTAGAATCAGCCAAACAAGAATGTTTAAAAGCCATGAATATGAAGAAATTCTTGCGCGGTACATGGTGGGGTTGTGATCCAGAGACTTTAATAATTTTGTATAAAAGTTACCTCAGATCCATCATAGAATACGGTAGTTTTTTTATATCTATCAGGCTCGAGGGAGAATTTGGATATTATTGAGAAAATCCAATTCGCAGCGATTAGAATCGCTTTCGGGTATCGTTTTTCAACCCCAACAAATATCCTATTAGCAGAATCCAAATAACTATCCATCGAAGATAGAGCAGTATATTTATGCAATTGCTACTTGAGTAAAGTTTTTCCAAATTGTAACTCTCCTTCGTATCATCGAATTAAATCGTACTCGAGAAAAATTAAAAGAAGTCCTCAGGAATTTCACGATATATTGAACACGTGTATCGAAGAATTTTCAGAGTACGGAAAAATCACTGAAAAAAGTTCTGGTTACAATATATACAGGTATCAATATGACATAGTCATGAGTAGTATACCAGTTGACACAGAGTCTGGTAACAGACTAAAATACTCTGAAAATGTGAATCTTGACATTCAGGAATTTGTTAATGAGAATAATGCTGTTTCTATATACACCGATGGTAGTAAAATCGATGGAAATGAATCTGTTGGTGCAGCGTGTTATTGCCCAAAGTTAGGTCTTGAAATCTGTGAAAGTCTAGGTGAGAATGCTTCGGTTTTCACCGCAGAGTGCGTAGCAATCGTCAAAGCTATGAATTTAGCTTTAAAAAACACGAATCAGAGGTACATAATTTCTTCAGATTCCCTCACTGTGATAAAATCCCTAGAATATCCCAAAGTAGATGTAAGAGTAAATTCAATCATATTAGATATTAAAAAGAAATACATCGAATTTCGTAGAAAAGCAAATGGAAGCGAACAATTGAAACTTGTTTGGATACCTGCGCACGTAGGCATGAAAGGAAATGAAAAAGCAGACACGCTAGCAAAATCAGCCACAGAACATATCCACTCTCGTAAGATAAGAATTATTCACCGACTTATTCGAAAGTTTTAAAAAAATCCAATAGAACACACGCGATGGGATATTAGAGATCAAGGTGCTTTCAAGGGAAAGGAGTATTTTGTTCATTACTATAACGAGAAAGCCAAACCATGGTTTGCCAACTACAAACTCCCAAGGGAAGTTATTGTAACTATCAATAGAATAAGAGCAAACCACTATAGTTTAGCATCATCTCTAGCTAGGCTCAACATCATCGATGACTCAAAATGTAAGTGCAGGGCACAAGACCAAGATATTGATCACATCTTGTGGCAATGTCACTTGTATGATTGTGCAAGAGTGAAATTTGTGAGACACCTAATGAAAATTGGATATAGCCTACCTCTGTGTGCAAGAACACTTGTTTCCCAACCGAGTAAACGTGTATGCAGACTGATATATGTATTCCTATGTGAGTGTGATCTCAAAATTTAGTTTGATAAGTAATATGCCATCGATCTCTGTATCGCCAATATAAACCCGAAAAGGTTTGAAGAGCAATAATAATAATAATAAAAAAAAAAAAAAAAAAAAAAAATCCTAGACATTGTTTTCAAGAAGGGTTTACTTCAGAGTAGATTTTGAGGTTTTCTTTGTGCGCCTTTTATCGCGGTCTCGAAAGTTCAAAAAAGTATAAGAAAAAGGATTGGGATGAGGAACCCATTTCAGCCATCAGATCGGTTCGAAACTGTGAGTAAGAGACTAAAAAAGAAGAAATGCCGATATCAAGAAATGATTTTAGAAAATAAATCGAGGGATATGGAATATAGGAGTAGCAGCTGAACAAAAGTGATGAAGGAATTATTGTTGAGGTCAAAACAATATGGTACGAAAATCAGCTACATCAAAAAATTTTGGGTATCTGGTACACTACAAGAAGGCTACCACATTACAGCCATCCAATCGATCTAGTAACTAAAATTCACCTGTTATCGACCTTACTATCTCAATTTCCCAGGGAAATGACTCATTGGAAGGAATAATCGAGCTTCGAGTGATAGAAAACGCTCGGGTACAATCAGGAAGATTCAGGTTAGCAACGCATCTCTTTCTCGCGAACGGGCTTTCGGCACAACGCTCGCTGTGCTTAAATTCGCATTCGTATAAGAAGGAAACGTGCTCTTTTTAATGCAGATAAAAACCTTGCCTCGTGGTAGAGCTCTGCTAGGGCACACGACGGGTCACCAGATTCCATAACCAAGTGTGAAGAGGAGAGGGCACGTACGGCACAGAGCCGCGTTGCAAGAGTGGGTAATGCATATCTTGGAGCCTATATTACATGTTCCAGGAGGGCAATCCAGCGATGCAAGTATATGTAGCGGAGATGAGGAGAGTGCGAGTTGGGCAGAGTTCTTTCTCATCCTCGTGTTGCCCTTTCATGCACACCCACTCGCTCACTGCACACGTTAAAACAAATATACAGAGGAGATCGCTCGGCCAACGGCACGACCCGAGTGAAAGTTAGCGCGAGCGAGCGCGAGGGGCTCGTTAAGGGTTTCTCAATAAGGAGCGTTTTAATTGGCGGGTGGCTTCACGAGTGACTTTATTTATGCCGTGGAGCGGCGGACTCCGCGGCGACGTCCACCATGGCGTTTGCATCCACGCCCGCTTACCTTATTTGGCGACGAATCTCGTGTGCCGCCAGAATCCGAACTCGCGAGTCGTGGCCTCGGTTACACGATGTCAAATCGCTGCGCGCGGACCCTTTAATCCGCAGCCGAATGGGATATCTGCTCATCGCCAGCTCTCCTCGCGAAGACGGCACGTGCCATCGAGCAGTCGTGTCTATTGTAGTATTATTACATGAATTGCATGCATGAATTCATGTAGTTGTCTTGGGAGCAAGTGTGACTATAGCTCCTGATCCGACAGAATAAATCTTACGATTGTTGTTTCATTACAGTCTGGTGTTGTTCATCTCGCGATATCAACGTAATACATACATGGGGAAATCTCAGAATTCGAGCGATTTTGGTGGGAATATTCGAACAATTTCAATTTGACAGGACGTTCCCGACTTTTTTCTCGACGAAATGGTACTCAAACAATGATACGATACCGCGTAATTTATTTTGCAGCTTCGCCGCGCCTATGCGGTCGAATCAGGGATATTCCCGTGTATTTGAATGGGGACCTCGTGTTACAATTATTATAATGAGTGCTCTTCCTCGTGGGAATGAGGTGACTTGGATGTCAGAAGAGTGAAAAGAAAACAATTATAACAGGTTACAGGGCTCCCCAATGGACTCTATTACAAGATGAAGGTACTCCTTACTTACTCAAATGTACGTTTTCGTGAACTTTTATAATTTTTAGGGGCCTCGCATTACTCTTGGGATGGATCCATTATAGAGGCGATTTTTATATACATCCCTGTTGAAGTAGAGATTAGGGTAAACGTCCCAATTACTGCGAGTTTTTCGGGTACCTCCGGCTCAAACACCGCAGATTTTGTGTTTACCATAAAATATCGGGCCCGGGCTTTTTCGAGGTTGTTGGTCTACGTCTTGAGAAGATAGCACCCAATTTTCAGACCGATCCGAGTTAATGGAAAATTATAATAAATTAAATGCCGAGTGAAAATCAGTGCTCCTATTACTGCGTTCGATTCCCTATTACTGTGCGGGTATTACTGCGTTTCACCTATTACTGCGTCCCAATTACTGCGAAGACAAAAGTTCGGGTTTTAATAGATTTTGAACAGTTTTCCTTGGATTTTCGCGTAAAAGGGTCTAGTTCAACTTGATACGACGTCGATTCTAGCCCTAAATTACACGTGGTTTCAGTCACAACGAGGACCTCATTTTTATGTCCCATGCAAGGAAGACATTTTTGTGGTTGAATTGCGCGAATACAATTTCTTTTTCTTTCGTGATCACAACCACCAGGATTTGATGACATCAATAGGACTTAGCTAGATTTATAGATTTTTTCGTGCTGTATCACATTCTGTTTCCAGAAATTCATATTTCTTTATCGCTCACGTGTGTGAATTATAAAGTCCAACGATGTGGACATTTTTGAGCACGCACTCTGCGCAAGATCGAATACAATTTTGGAAATTAATTTTTTTATACGGCACATGCGGACAAACCATCAAGACAGAATATTAACGTTTTCGGGTGACGTATGATCAAATCCTTCCAGAGCAGTATACATGATACGAGCCAAGCTCACAAGGCATTCCAGCGCTGAGTTAAGGAATTGGGAATCCCTCGAGGCGCGGATGCTCAGAACGGTCAGGAGGAGTGAAAACCTCACGGTAACGAGTTGTCTCTCTTCCAGACTTGTCGGGTTGTTTTAGAAGCTCACCAAGTTACTGGAGAACCCTCGAACCTCGCACGGACGCACAACCTAGAGGGAATTATGTTTTCATGTACTGTCACATATCCAAGCTGCTCGCTTCATTTATTAAATCAAACTCGGCTGCCCCTGGCACTGATGGTAAACCACTACAATTCCAAAAGAAATGGCAAAAAATCAGACATCATGAAAATTGTGACTGTCATTACAGTTTTCCAGTAGTGACGGTCAGCAATGGATCGATAATAAACTTACAATCTAAAATTTCGATTGAGGCAAGAGAGGCTCTATCAACTTCGCTGGTTATCTCACCGCCATCTGAGAGTCGGCGTCTCGTAATTATTCTCTTTGTTGCTAAAATGCAGGAACGGAATAATGAAAAATTTTCGCCATATCGCACTGGACGTAAGTATCGACTTCTCAAAGTACAGATATCATACATCAGCGAGCTTGCGAGTTCTAGCGTTGGGGGTCGTTGCATTAGAATCCCTGCAAAATTTTGGAAAGAAGAAGACACTGAGAAATATTGAAACCACCATTCATCCACGCCACAGCGAAACTATTCCAGTCAAGTTTCTCGCGATCGCCATTGATGACAACAACATAGGTGATGCTGAGATACTAGCAGAACCTACTCGATTAAGCGATGGGTCCGTTGCCTCGGGTTTTGATCGGTCGCTCTCGCAACAGCGGTTATAAGTACACGTTTCATCTGTCTTGCGATGCTCTAATGGATGGAAAATATGGGGGGACAGTGCTCCATGCTCCACGCGCTCCCATATGCAACTAAGTTCCAGCCCACGAGCGCGTTTACAGGGTAATAGCATCCGTTCGCGAGCAAATCGCTAAACATTTACAGACTTGCCATCGGCATTGCAGCGCGTATGTATAGATTGCAGCTTCTTGCACCCACGAGAGTAAGCCCACACACCACACACGCATGCTCCTAATACTCGCTGTGGCCGAGACTCTGGCACTTATTACCGCTTGTAATGCACCAACGCTCGAGCTAGGCCGTGACTCACGAGCGCGAGCTTGCATTCAGCACGATTCGCCACGCTGAACTACTTACATATAGCATACGGTTTCCGTTAGGCCCTTCTTGATGAATGCGTAATGAGCCGATTTCTGTAATATAAGAAGTGGTCCACGCCGGAGGCCAGGATGAACAAAAATGCGACTTGGCGTGCGGATGGAGTATATATAATACGTACGCCCTGCGGATGAGAAGCGCTCGCGTTGTGCTTCATTAGGGCGTCGATTAAAACGCCTAATTGGGGTCGGTTCCGAAAGATATCGGGTTTTCCGAGCCGCGGTCGCGCGCAATCGTTCCGGCCTCAATTTCATCAACGAGTCACAATTGATGTGCCAATTAGCTTGGCCACGCGTATGATATCCGTGAGCGATACTTAGCTCAGCCCGTGTGCATCGCACTGCATGCAGCAATGTCACGCGCACCTCGTCATAGTGCGCGACCACATTGCTAAGTGACGCTGAAATCTCGTTCCCCTATGAGGATAGTGAAACGATGCTGGTACAATTCTGATCAACATAGCGTGCGAGGATATCCATTCCGACAGTGTGCTCGGTAACCGAGGTTTACAATGAATCATAATGTAGACGATGGAACAATCGACTCGTCCACGCCCTTCAAACATCGAATTTGCAAGAATTTCCGGTTTGAAAAGCTGGATAGTCTTTATCTTGTATATAACATCAATGAGATAAGGTTCCTTATACAATGATTCACCTCCATGATTGAAGGGACTTTGTGTGATTCAAAGCGCCTCAGTGGTGTACATTTTCCTTGGGCACCTATAAAACTTCATCACTTTTCCTTGAATTTTTTTCAACTCTGAATGAGTTTTCGAGTCTCGGAGCCATAACGAAAATTCATGATGAATACCGTAGAGAACCGCAAATAATGTGATGAAACCTTGATTTGAAAATCAATTTCGAGCGCAATTTTAATATACTTGACACGATGGGTGTCATTGCAATAAGAGTCTCGACTTATTCACGCTTAAGCAATTTCAATCCACAACGGGAATGGGTTATGGTTTGCGTCCCAAAAATGCTTGCGAATTTCCTCACAGCTCCCGATCCTTGTCATAATCTGGCTAATATTCAGCGAGGCCGACTCTCTTTCTAAGGTAACAGCGATATCCTTGCAGCTAGTCGTTATTCGCTCGGGAAAGTAGGAGGCAACCAGAGAGTGAAAGAGAAGTACGATTATCTGAGGGTGGCTCGAGGCCGCCTTGTTCCGCGCTTGTTTCAGGGAGCAGCGACATCAGATGGGCTTGCGCCGAACGGCCGAACTTTGCTCGCAGACCACCGGATGGATAATGGCATGGCTAGCTTCCGCGTCGTGCCACCCACACGCTTTTCTTCAAGCTCTACAGCAAAACTGCTGGGGGCATAGCAGTCTCAGCTGCAATGCTCCCTTGTCGTGTAATACTCGAGCCTCTCATCGTATCAATAGAGTTAGAAATCTTGTTTAGTTGCTGCAGCAGATCACATCCAAAGCAATGATTACCTCGTGTACTGCGTGGCCGATCTTTTCTGCACCTGTCTTATGAGCTCGTGATGCTTTCTTGGACATGGTAAAGTCAAGACCATCCATTTGGCTTACAAGGTGAGAATACTCAATCGAAAGCCTGGTCCCAACTTGATTTTGTATGTTCATCTAAAGAACGCGTGCTGTTTAACATTTTTCACAATAACGTGAAAGTGTGGTAGAATAAATTATTTGTACCATAGTTAACACCTTGAACGTGCTTGCTGAATGGCGAATAAAATTCCATACATTTTATCCCCCATTGACACTATATCGAAGGTGGAGATAAGTTGGGTGCAGCTCTCCGCAAAAAGATGGAAAATCGCTTTTCGGGGGAATGGAGATAACCCTGTGCCAGTTGGGTGGAGCCGAACGAGTAGTCGAGCGAATACCTCAGACCCCGCTCCCCTTTTCTCCCTAACCCTGGCATGGCCTCTCATTCATATGGCCTTGCATAGACCTGATAACGGTACGGCCTGATGCAAGGACGGCCTTAACACGTTCGCTGCGAGGGCGAAAATCGCGTTTCCGCCTCATATTGCGAGAGCGTTCAAAAGTGCATTTTTGCATTTGAAACAGCCAAACCTAGTGCAAAGTCATATATTTGACATCTATTTACATATTTACTATGAGTTTTTTCGGGACCCACCGGTGAGTCCCAAATTTTTTTCTCTAGTGTATGAAGAATGATGTGGATGATCGATATGAGCATTTTATTGGTACAATTCAACTCAGACACCGAAATCCGTGCACCGTGCTTGTGTCGGTAAACTATGTATTATACGTTATAGCATTAGTATGTTACTGTATCGTGCTAATTTTTCATATACTTTTGAATGAAATTCATTAGAACAACCCAAAAAATAATGAAGTTAGTTCCTATAACTTTGGAGACCATATTTCAACTTTCTGATATTCTTGTAAAATTCTCTTATACTGATTGGAGTCTTCCGGTTTTCCTCGAGTCGTGAGTATACGACCTACTCGCGATGTATGTTTTATTTACGACTTGAAGATAATATCCTTCGCCTATCAAGAAGTTCACTCACTATCTGAATGAACGAGCCCACCAATATGTTATTCTCTAAGTTGTTGGATTGATACCATTACTGACATGTTCCTAATACACATGCACATATTGACGAGAGCTCGTCTAATCATGATTTCGACTGTTGGCCGCTTCCAATACTATTTCTGTCTTTCTAGTAACGGGTAGTGAGAGGATGTTTGATCATAAAAATTCACTCCTTTTGTGACTTCATTCAAGTCAAAAAGTCACTGGGTACCCACTTGATTATCTCTCGCCTATCATTACATTAGTTCATTCATGAGTATGAGGTGGAAGATACATGGCATGTTTACCAACACTGAGAGTTATCACCGGTGATAATTCAACTCGCAGTCGCTCAAATCATGCGTATTTGAGCTCAACTTGTAGTTTTTTAAGTAAGTTTCAAAATGAGCTAAGTTACGTTGGAAAATTTGGAGTACGAGTGGAGTTATGCATCCACAATTCCGTGCTTTTAAGAAAATTGAGATTCATACCGGGATTCTGCTCTAGCTCGTGGGAATTAAGCTCTATACCGAAACTGGCTTGTACATATGTTGTTAGCATCACACTCAACGATATAAACCTGCTACATAAGCCATTGGACATGTCTGCAACGTTGGGTGCACACTAGAACCAGATAAGACGCGGGACCCACCCGTGGATCCCGCCGCACACAAAGAAGGACGCCCGGGACCCACGGTTGGGTCCCGCCGCAGCGAACTTGTTCAATTGGTGAAGAATTACGCGAGTGTTGTGCTCCACATCGCCGACAGACACCTGAGCGAAGTGTATGCGACGATCTAAACTGATACGAGTAAGCATCATTCATATTATCTCGCAAGGGAGATTTTTGGATCTTGGGAGAGTAGCGACTCCCCAGCCCTAGTTAAAGTCAAGGGCGATCCTTCGTTGATCCTGGGAGACAGACGCACTCCCCGGCCCCAGTCCTCAGGCAAGGGAGATCTTAGTATCTCGGTAGCACACGACAACTCCCCCGCCCCCAGTCTTCAGCCCCAGCACCCACGTGTGCTTTCACCACCTTGTCCGCCTCAGTGCGTATGAGCCCTGAGTGGCATCTTGGACCACTCCAGGGCTCCCGCTTCTTCGCAAGCCTCCCTGTATCTTTCATCTTTCCTCTACTCTCTGTTCCTTCCTTCTTTCCTTCTCCTGGGACTATAACCTTCGGGTTAGGGGCCTCCGGGGAGGGGTGTTAGTCGGTAGGTGCCCGAGTTTGCTCGAGTGAATCCGACACTACCCACACTCTTGTGGGTGTCTATGAAGATTTACCAAACCCGGCCGACCTAAACAAAAACAAAGGACAGAAGCATACATATCAGCTCTAGGCGCTACCAAAAGAGAACGGTTAACTTGGCTGATATGTAAAGGAGATCTACCATTGGACATCCAGGAGAGGTCAAAATTCTGTACCCACTTTCTCGCATAAGAGGGATCTTCAGATCCCAGCGAAGTAAGGACTCCCTGGCCCCACTTAATTAAGCACCAGCACCCGGAGTGTGCGCTCGAAACCCGCCCGTTCGCTTTTGAGTCCTGAGCAAGATCCTTGGTCGCTTCAAGACTCCGGTTTCATCAAAAGCCCTCGGGTATTTTTCATCCTCACCCTGCTCTTTTTCTTCTCGCACACAGGAACCAGTTGCATGTTTGCACCATGAGATATGCATCCTCTGCTTGTGAAGATACACGCTGTACATGATTGGACTGGAGCAGATAGCTCCTCCGTACTGCCATGATATTTTGTAGGGCTATTATCTTGATGCCAATAACATGAAAATTCAACATACATATTCATAAACCTCTGAATTTGGTTATGGATGAATGGTTATCCATTTATTCATAACCAAACTTGAAGGAAATGCTTAGATATATTTTCTAATAGGGAACTTGCATGGTCGAGCGTTTGCCAATATAGAATATGCAATCGATAGCACAGACCAGAAGAGGATTTTTGGTCAAAACAGAATAATTTTAGGGTCAATATTCGATTAATAATAAATAATTCAAAATGCGCCCGCGAAAGACCCCCGATTCAAATCGATGTCACGTGACTCCTACGTCATTGGGGTAGTCGCCGATACACACACGCAAACCCGCGCGCGCGTTGGTGTTGCATACGCGTGACGGCTGCAAAATAACAAATCGGACCCGGCTTGTATTTCGCTCAAAACAATTTTTTGAACAAATTGAGGGTGAATTTCCCCCATTAGCAGTTGCACCTAATCTTTTTCTACAACTGAGGTGCAGTGAGACCGCCTGTCATCACGTTTTTTGTGCATAGTGAAGTGAAGAAGGATGCAGGTTAGTGGGCTTTTGGCAGGTCTGGCTTTTGGAGCCACAATTTTGAGAGAGAGAATAGTCAGATCATCACTCAAAGTGGTATATCTGGCTCGTGAAATGAAGCAATAGTGCCATAATACATGTGACTGTGGTGCATAATTTCCACATTGAATCATCGTTTCCTTCTTATGCACCTTCCTATGTGAGAATGTTGACATCCTTTGACGGTGACCAATGAAACTCTTTTTGTGATGGATCAGATAGAATCAAGTTGAGCGTATTCCATCCAACATTCAGTGAAGTAGTTGTGTGCTGTGTGTCCTGCTTCTAAGCATCCAAATAATGAGTTGGGGCCTGGTGCCGACATCAAAAATGAGCACTCACCACTTCTAGCTTCCCAGTACTAGCTCATTATGCTGAGGCTGCGTTACTGGTTTAGTCAATCATAAACCTGCACATCAATTCTATTAAGAATGAATGGTAATCATTTGGTATCCCTTTTGTGGTTCTTACTGACTGAGCCAATTATCTAACACAGCCACAGCATAATAATCTAGTGCTGGGAAGCTATAAGTGGTGAATGCTCATTTTTTATGTCGACACCAGGGCCCAACTCTTAATGTGGATCATTGGAAGCACATCAAACAGCTTACAACTACTACTCCACTGAATGTTTGATAGAGTACGCTCAATTTGATTCTGTCTGATGCATCACAAAAAGAGTTTCATTGGTCATCGTCGAGGAAAGTCAAAATTCTCAGATAGGAAAGTGAATAAGAAGGAAACGATGATTCAATGTGGAAATTATTCACCACAGTCACATATATTATGCCACTATTGCTTCTAATCATGAGCCAGATAAAACTTTCAGTGATGATCTGACAATTTCCCATCTCAAAATTGTGGCTCCAAAAGCCCACTAACCTGCATCCTTCTCCACTTCACTATGCACAAAAAACGTGATAACACTGCAGTCTCACTGCACCTCAGTTGTAGTAAAAGGCCAGGAGCAACTGCTAATGGGGAAAATTCACCCTCAATTTATTCAAAAATTTGTTTTGAGCAAAATACAAGCCGGGTCCGATTTGTTATTTTGCAGCCGTCACACGTATGCAACACCAATGCGCGCGAGTTTGCATGTGTGTATCGGCGGCTACCCTAATGACGTAGGAGTCACGTGACATCGATTTGAATCGGGGGTCTTTCGCGGGCAAATTTTAACATTAATAAATAAATAGTTAATGGCCATGAAATAAAAAACTGTATTGTAACTTTGCTTATTTTGATGTGATCTTTCGATTAAAATAGGAATTATTTTTCATGCAAGTTCCCTATTCTGTACTCTGGATCAATTCAATTTTACCCGCAAACTTCGAAAGACTAACCTAACATCATGCACGATGGAGAAGATCGCGAGAAACGCACAAACTGCCGTAAGCAGTAGTCGTTTTACCGTAGTCGCACGCCTGAGCTTGCGGCGTTTACAAGTGACGCATTTTTAAAATAAACCCCCTGGGCTCTGCCCGACGCTGATGTTAGTCGCACCGGAGCGTCCTTTTATATGAATCGCACTCCAATTTGGGCGCTTGCGAATTTGACGAAATCCTCCGATGCAACTTTGTATTTAGACGGAGCTCGAAGGTACACATGCTCAAAAATATAATACACTTATTCAGTATGTGTGGGAACCAGTACATAAACTGGTATGTTAAAGGTATTGTTCTATACAGCCAAACATCTCACATTCATACCAAAATTCTGTCAATAGTTGCAACAGTTGACTTTGGGAATCACCGTCTTGATTAGTTTCAATTTACTGAGAACCGTCAATAATCAGTGGGTGGTTTTGTACCTATAGTCTGCGGGGTAGTATCTGAAAGAGGAACGGCGTACGAAATTTTCGTCAAATTACAATGGTGAGTAAAAATGTATTAACTTTCCATTTCAGGATGATAAATCTGAACCTCTTACTGAAGGTTCGTTATAGTCCGGTCTCCGGCCGACCTTTTGTTGGTCTGTTCGCCTCCAGCGAGGTGACAATTTGGCTGGATAAGAGCCAAAACTACAAGAAATTACCGCCAAAGGTGGACACTCTACGTGTGGTACAAGCTGAGATATGGATTTTTTAAATAATCAATTTGTAAGCGTTATATGTCCGTTATCCTCCAGTGGCCACCCTATGCTCATTTGGAAGCTCACGAAACGTATTTTGAGATGGAAAGAAGGTGGACAGTCCTAGTGTGGTCGGAATTGGAGTATTGAGGGCCTAAAGGTCAAATTTTTGGGTCAAAATGGCGAAAATGACGATTTTTCGCGTATAACTCAGAAACGATGCACCTAATCAAATTTTACATCAGTACTTTTTTGTTTATCTTGTTAAGATCTTGAAATTTGTATTCGGGTAATTTTTCTCAGAAATGCGTCATTTCTGAGATAATGGCGTTGCGAGTTGTGAAAAGTAGGCGCTGAGACCTCCTAATACGTACAACTCAAGAACGGCGCACTTGGTCAAAATTTTACATCATTACTCTTTTGTTCGTCTTGTCAAGATCTTGAAATTTGTATTCGGGTAATTTTTCTTAGAAATGCGTCATTTTTGAGATAATGGCGTTGCGAGTTGTCAGGATTAGACGTTGGGATCTCCGGATACGTACAACTCAAGAACGACGCACTTGACCAAAATTCAATATCAGTACTCATTTACTATTGATGTATTTTGGGATCTTCAAATCTGTATACGAATCTTTTTCCTCAAAATCGGATAATTTTTGAGGAAACAGTGAAACATTTCTATCGTACAAAATTACCATCGTTCCTCATCACTTTCATCGGTAGCATACATATCGAAGTCACTCAAATCACCATCAGAATCACCACTGACCTCATCTTCATTGCGATCATCGCTAGCCCCAACTGATAATGTTCATACCTCAAAAATTATCTGATTTTGAGGAAAAAGATTCGTATACAGATTTAAAGATTTCAAAATACATCAATAGTAAATGAGTACTGATATTGAATTTCGGTCAAGTGCGTCGTTCTTGAGTTGTACGTATCCGGAGATCCCAACGTCTAATCCTGACAACTCGCAACGCCATTATCTCAAAAATGACGCATTTCTGAGAGAAATTACCCGAATACAAATTTCAAGATCTTGACAAGACGAACAAAAGAGTAATGATGTAAAATTTTGACCACGTGCGCCGTTCTTGAGTTGTACGGCCCGGTCTGGATTCCAAAATTCAGGGCTCAGAATCTCTACTGAATCAAAGCCTGCTTCTACTGGAGTTTGGAGGGAGAGGTCAGAAGATCTCCCATTGATTCCACAAGAGCCCAATTTCTATTGAAAAAATCGATCACTCTAGAGGATGGGTTTCCGACAGTGTTGACAACAGTAAGGATGTTTGTACTGCAGAGAACGTGCATTTTAGTTTCAGTAGTGATGTTTCACTGATGAAACCGATTCACTCATAGTTTCAGCTTGAATCACTGGCTTCTCATTTTCTCTCTCATTCGTGACTTTGCCAGGGAAAATCTTCGAAAGGGAGTTATTGAATCGTTGTATCGGTTCCTCAGATTATGAGCATCTCTCATGAAATTCATCTCCATTAGAGAATGAAACTTGCACCTGATTGATATTTTGATCATGGATGTTAGAAATTTTTGCAATATTGTTCTCAAGGGTCATGCAATTTTTGTTATCATCTTAGCTGTAAACTTGAATATCAGAATTGATAATCAGGATGGAATTTCAATATGAACTGTCTGGACTCTGGTTTGCCTTCCCACATTTGTGAACGATCTCATACTCGGAGTCGAGAAGCTTTATGTTCCAACGAGCTGGTGTTGAAGTGGAATCTTTGAGATTGTGGGACCAAAAGAGTGGACTATTACCAGTATAAATATTGAACCTCCAACCACATAAATGATGTAGGGAATCATCAATAGCAAAAACTATTCCCGATGATTCTCGTTCTGTAGTAGAATAGTGGGTCTCGGCGTCAGTCCCACTCCGTGAAGTTCGAGCAATAGTTGCGTTTCTTCTCATTTCTCCCTGACTCAAAATCGGCCTCAGAGCCATTTTTGAGGCATCTGTGGTCACAATAATACTCCTGAAAGATCGATATTGTAACAAAATTGGTATGGTTTTGAGCGGATCAAATCTTTGAGGCCACAAGAAAATTTTCCTCGTAATACCTCAAGAAAATTTTTGGTCCCATCTCAGAATCATAGTGAGTGGTTTACTGATGTTAGAGGAATTGTGTATAAAATGCCTAGAATAGCTGGCAAGTTCAATAATCTAATCAATATTAATCAATATTCTCCTTGGCTTTGGAACAAGGGTATTCAGTCACAGCTTCGATTGACTTCCTCAGGGATTAAATAATCTCGATAAGTTACTCCCATTCTGAAAAAATCACGTTGACCTGGCCACAGAACAAGACTCGCAGTTCTGAATCGATCAGGTAGTTGTTCCATCTTTTTCTCGCGATTTCACAAGCTGTTACTGTTTAGTTCTATGTAATCTATGAAAATGAAAGTTTCAACGCCAAGCAAGCCACGAAAGATAGTATTCATCGTGGATTGGGATTGAGCTGGCACCCTCATTCACTATGAAACGTACATTCTGATGCGGTTTATTGAATGTCAGCTCTGGCTTCCTCGATGGTGTATACCTGATGGAAGTCTGGAGCCAAATCTATGGTGGTCGAATACTTGAAAATGCCAAGTTGATCAAAACTTTCAGTGATATTGGGCAAGGGATATGCTAGAGCAATCGTTTCTTTGTTTGAAACTCGATGACTCAGGACAAGCTGCCATCTTTCATCACCCTGAGCATCAGAATCTTTAAGGGCTATCCTCAAAGGAGAATCATGAGAAGATTCTGATTTCTCCAAGATATCATTTTCTAACGTCTTGTCAATCTTTTCTGAGAGAATATCTGTATTGTTTGACAATCAAAGATGTATCTTCGATAGTACGTATTACAAGTGGAAAAATTATGATTAACTGATAACACACCACCAGGGAGGTGGAATTCATGGGGATCTATAATGATTGAGTCCACACCCTGCTCCCTTCCTCCGGCGTTTGATGATATCAAGTCTAATTTTTCAGAAAGTTGTGCGATCGCAACCATTATCATCTCGCAGCCTCTTTGTACCGTGTCAAGATTGTTGAGTCCCCAAGATGTAAGTGCGAGACAACCGACGAAGATCTTAACCACGTTCTCTGGCAATGCCATTTGTACTCCGAACATAGAGTCAAACTTCTGTATAATTTAGCTGTACTAGGACAGCACCCCCCTCTGTGTATCGAGATGTTCATCAGCACGCCCAACATAGAAGCTTGTCGAGCTATATTTCAGTTTTTTAATGATTGCCAATTGAAAATATGAACTTTTTGTATCGAAATTCACTAGACTCATACTTTTTTGATGATGTGTTATCATGCCTGTACTTATATTAAACATCACATAATGATTATTTCCATGTATATTTATATATATATATTTATATCTATATGTATGTATTTGTATATGAATTTCCTCTTTTGATGTACAGGCAATGCCTGAATAAGCCTCCCTGAGGCTTGAATTGGCTTAATAAAAAAAAAAAAAAAAAAAAAAAAAAAAGAATGAACTTATTCTTTCCTTTCTTTTCCCACAAATTTTCACATTTCATACAAGGATAGAAGTTTCGTAAACATTCGCGTAATCGCTCATCGATTGAGGCCATACTTGCATGAGACTTTATCGGCAACAGGTGTATTCAAGGCCACGCCAGCATTCGGGAGGGGGGGGGGTGGTGAAGTCCGTACCAGAATGGTCATTCTAGGGCTCTTACCGGCATCCCCCTACTGCGTGAAAGTGCTATAACTCATTTTGAAGGGCTTGAAACGAGCTTCAAAGTGAGCTGATGCGTGTTTGAAGATGATTACCCTATGCCAAAGTTATTAGCTAAATAGCTTATCAGGGAGTGATGTGTTGAGTATGGATGCCCAATAGAAAAGTCATGGGGCAGCATGGGGGAAGGGGTGGAGAAGGAGATTTATCAAAAAGAGAGTTTGTACATTCATGTGAAAAAATCAGTCACGGCGAAAATTGATACGTCAAACTTGATCTAACATTAAATTATGAGATTATTGTTGATGAGCGTAATCTCTCAATTCTTGGAGATTCATAAAGCTTCCTATTTCATCTGGGTGGAAATCATCACCGAAACAATTGTCTTATTCAAGCGTCTTGGAGGAGACGCCATTACTTTGTTGGAGTAGAGATAGTCAAGATGGACTGGTAGCACTCGTTCAGTCCTGGAGTATAACGACACGTTATCCCGCTTGAGGTGATTTTCTACAGCGAGGGATCTCACTCCCGATAATATCAAATTTATCAGTCTAAGTCTTGTCACTCATACAGCTATATACCCACGCCCCCCCCCCCCTCCCCCCAACTTCCAGCGTTTGCTGATCCACTCGAGTGACACTGTACATGCATACATGCACACTCAAGCTGTCCCTGAGCAATAGGGGAGAGTGGGGCGAATTAGGACAGGGGCGAATTAGGACAAGCAAGATAGCTCGGTTGTGGGTGAGTCTAGGCTTCCGCCGCATGAAAACATTTTCAATACCATCATAGACAATGGTTTCTATCGCGGTTAGACCTCTCAAAACGATACTGGAAGGCCACGCTGACATAGGGGTGCGTTTCGAGGGCCTCACGTGGTTTATTTTGGAAATGCAAGAGTTTACGCTGCTCTTGCATAACTGGACGGACTTCATCGCCATTTGAGGGTCAAAAACTACATTACAAAACAAAGATTTTTAGCCATCGTGGGTCAAAATCGGCCCACTTGAACTCAAGTAATTGCAGTTTTGCGAAAAAAACGCTTGGGGGCATATTAGGACAAACTGGACGGGGCGAATTAGGACAATGCTGAATCCCATATAAAATCGGTCGACCGGTCGCGAGTTCGTGTTTTTCGATGATAATTACCCGTATCTATATATATTATATAGATATAATATGATGTATATTGTATATTGATACATATTATGTATATTATACTAGGTATTCACCGCGCGCAAGCGCGCGGATTTTTTTCGGTGTATCGGCTATTTTCTGAACGAAAAAGTATTTTTAAGAGTCACACCGATCCACAGTCACCTTCCTCTACACAGATACTCGAGGGGTATGCCACAAATCTGCTCACTGTCGCTCGGACGCCAGTATTCGTCCAGTATCGTCCAGTTACGTCCATTCGCAGCCGTTCAGCGTATATTTCTTGAGAGCTGAACTGGACTGCGAACAGAGGTACTGGATAGCGAGTGGCGAGCGAACGGCAGTGAATGGCGATAAGCGGCGATTGAGTGGACTGTTCGCCGAGTCGGTTCGCCCCGGCCGCACTCTATAGTTTGTGCTGTTTTGATGAATCGATAAAATTATTATCTAACAATTATTACAGATAGATTTTGTCATTCTGGGGTCAACGACAAGCTGTAAGTGACCCAGGCGGTCCTAAATTTTACTGATAAACTACCGAAATGATCCCTAAATCACAAGCCCCGTATAGGGGCCCGATGAACATGAGGAACATTTGAGCTTTTCATGCATTAGAGAAGATTAGCGCAGGGGTAGCGGGGCCGCTTCACACGCGGAAGGTCCGGGGTCGATCCCCCAATTATTATTATTATTTTTTTTTCCTATTCGAGATTCTTTTTTAGCCTCTCCCCACGTTCGCAATTTCCTACTATCGCTATTTGATTGAATGAGCTGACCTCTCGTTTTCTTGGTTGACACAACTGTAAAGACTTACATAATTTCATTATAAACTCTCCGAAGTCTTGTCTATGGCGAACAAAGCTCGGAACATAGTCATTCGCCAATTACAATGATAGATCTCTTTTTAAAGTAGTCGTCGAGCACGTACAGATCAATCTATAACTTGTCACTTGAAAAAAAAAAAAAAAAAAAAACATAATGGAGCTTGACAACCAGCCCGCCGCGGAAATTGGCATATTTTTATCATCAGCTGATGTATTTTGATCTACTAATATGTATACGATTTTAATAGTAAGGTAAGTGTGCCCAGTCTGCTCCCGATTTCTTCATAAATTTGGCCCATCCCAGCATATTATATCCAGCTTGAAAGTATTTTTCAATCTGTTCCGAGCCACGAAATGACTCCAATTACGCCGTGACCCTAACCACTCCGAGCCGAACTATACCAATTTTTGCATATAGCAAATTTTTTTGTATTCAACAGAGAGAGAAGTTTCTGTATTGAACAGGGTATTTACTCTAATAAATTGAATTGCATATTCCTCCAATCGATGGCTCAGAACCAACAGGAACTATCTGGAAACGTAAGAGTTAAAAAGAACTATATCCAAAAATTTTTGGTTGGAAGGAACTATTTAAAAATTTTTGGTTGAAAGGAACTATCTAAAAGTTTCTGTGAAGAGAACTATCTAAAAATTTTAGGATGAGAACTATCCAAAAACGTAAGAAATGAAAGGAACTATCCAGAAATGTAAGAATTAAACTGAACTATCTGAAAATTTTTATTTTAGGAAAGAACTATCTAGAAATTTTTGGTTGAAAGGAACTATCCAAAAACGTAAGAGTTAAAAGGAACTATTTGTAAATTTTTGGTTGGAAGGAACTATCTGAAATTGTCTATTTTAGAAAAAAACTATCTGTAAATTTTTGTGAAAGGAACTATCTGTAGATATCTGTAAAATGAACTATCTGTGAATTTCTGTAAAAGGAACTATCTGTAAGTTTTCGTGAAAGGAACTATCTGTAAATTTTTGTAGAAGGAACTATCTGTAGATTTTTGTGAAAGGAACTAGAAGGAAGCATTTTGTCGAATGTAATGTTTAGTGGGTTAAGGCTGGTGAATCGGCTCTAGTCGAGTGTCATCTCCGTGGATTTTCGGGTATTCGGGGTCCTGTTTATGGAGTCATTCTCTGGAGGAAGTCATCTTTCGAGGGTCTGAACGGATGAAAAAAAGCAAGAAAAAGCAAGAAAATCGGGAAAATATCGAGAACTTTAGATAGATGTTCCAATTAGTCGGGAATTTCAGTTTCTCAATTTCAGATGAGATCGTGAGGAGAGAACTGTATAATTTCCCGGCATTTTTTTCTGGGACGAAATCAAAAGTTGTCGGAGCGTGAATATTTCTCCTCAATTGGTCAACGTTTCAAAAACATGTCGAAGAATTGCAGATTGATTCAATCTGATGCGTCAGGATGCGATCCCGCAGGAGGAGCATCAATTTTAGCGTTTTTCACCGGATTTTTCACGGTGCTGTACGACAGAAGGAGCAATTTTGGGCCCTAAGAAACCTATTCTCCTACTCGTTTTGGTGTTAGAAATCGGGGGAAATTAATTTGTGGGCCATACTTGATAAGGGCCGATTCATCTTGCTGATACGCCTAGTCAATTTAGCTCCTCGTCTATATATAACCACAATATTTCCAAGCTCTAATTCTATTCAAAACTTTGTCCCACGAACTAAGTATCTCACCACATGATTTCAAAGTAAAATCTCCTGTCCTTATACAAGATGCCATTAGATCTTATACAGGATATTGATACTAAGGTATACTTGACAAGAGCCAATTCACTAGCTCTACTCGCCTGCACCCTTTCACATCCTGAAATAGCTCTATTTTTTTCTGGATACTTCTTTTCAACGAAAACTTTTCGGAAAGTTCATTTAACCAAAAATTTACAGATAGTTCCTATAACGAAAATTCGCAGATATTTCCTTTTACAAAAATTTACAAATAGTTCCTTTTACAGAAATCTACAGATAGTCCCTCTTACGAAAATTCACAGATAGTTCCTTTTACAAAAATTCACAGATAGCTCCTTTTACAAAAATTTACAGATAGTTCCTTTCTACCAAGAAATTCTAGATAGTCCCTTTCTGAAACAGAAATTTTTGGATAGTTCCGTTTAATTCTTACATTCTTGGATGGTTCCTTTCAACTCTTACGTTTTTAGATAGTTCCTTTCAGGCAAAAATTCACAGATAGTTCTTTTCTAAAACAGAAATTTTCAGATAGTTCCGTTTAATTCTTAGATTTTTAGATAGTTCCTTTCAATAAAAAGTTTTCAGATAGTTCCTTCTACAGAAATTTTTGGATAGTTCCTTTTAACTCTTACGTTTTCAGATAGCTCCTTTTGGTTCTGAGCCATCGAAATATGATCATAGATGCGGAGATACGGTTTGCGGCATCCGAAAGGTATTAAAAAAATCTATCGAGATTGATCTTGTAGAGTTGATTTTGATGTTGAGTATGAGCAGTTTCGTCGGGCAGACGTGTGGGAAACGCAAAAAATTCAATTCCTCTATTGTTAACATACCAATTTCTCAGATCCTTGAAAATTTGATCAATCATGTGATATTTTACGTTCTTGTATAGAAAATGGTTTCGAATTCCTTTAGCGTTCTAAGGCTGATTTTCACTATTTTTCACGCATCTAATTCACAAACGATTGGAAATTGCCTGTCTTCTGCGCATTCGCATCTGGACGCTGTAAATCTTGTTCATTGATGCATGGAATTGAGTTCGCCAAGTAGTAATAGTCGTTTGCAGAGGAATATCCTCGAATCTCTAGTGGTATTGGTACCAAAAATTCAAATTACTGCGTATGTGTAGAAGCAGACGATTTTTAATGGTTTATGAAATAGAAGTGTGGAAAATAATAGAATAGCCTGGCCTTAATACGCTACAAAAACTCGGGACCATTTTCTATGGAAAAACATAAAACTTCATAATCAAATATCACATTTTCATGAATCTAAGAAATAGGTTTGTTCAGAAATTGAATATATAATTATATGAGCAGTTTCGTCGGGCAGACGTGTGGGAAACGCTATACGCTGCCCGACGAAACTGCTCATGCTCAACAACAAAATCAACTCTACAAGTCATACATTGATCTGTACGTGCTCGACGACTACTTTAAAAAGAGATCTATCATTGTAATTGGCGAATGACTATGTTCCGAGCTTTGTTCGCCATAGACAAGACTTCGGAGAGTTTATAATGAAATTATGTAAGTCTTTACAGTTGTGTCAACCAAGAAAACGAGAGGTCAGCTCATTCAATCAAATAGCGATAGTAGGAAATTGCGAACGTGGGGAGAGGCTAAAAAAGAATCTCGAATAGGAAAAAAAAATAATAATAATAATTGGGGGATCGACCCCGGACCTTCCGCGTGTGAAGCGGCCCCGCTACCCCTGCGCTAATCTTCTCTAATGCATGAAAAGCTCAAATGTTCCTCATGTTCATCGGGCCCCTATACGGGGCTTGTGATTTAGGGATCATTTCGGTAGTTTATCAGTAAAATTTAGGACCGCCTGGGTCACTTACAGCTTGTCGTTGACCCCAGAATGACAAAATCTATCTGTAATAATTGTTAGATAATAATTTTATCGATTCATCAAAACAGCACAAACTATAGAGTGCGGCCGGGGCGAACCGACTCGGCGAACAGTCCACTCAATCGCCGCTTATCGCCATTCACTGCCGTTCGCTCGCCACTCGCTATCCAGTACCTCTGTTCGCAGTCCAGTTCAGCTCTCAAGAAATGTACGCTGAACGGCTGCGAATGGACGTAACTGGACGATACTGGACGAATACTGGCGTCCGAGCGACAGTGAGCAGATTTGTGGCATACCCCTCGCAGATACTACTGCCAATTTCTCGATTTTAGAATTCATTCATATGGAATATAGTTTTTCCCGGAACACAGATGAGATTCTCAATCCTCGAATACACGGCGAATAATTTGCAATTATCATAACTCTCAGGAATTAGCATGTCATGATATTAAATCAAAGCTCATCTAAACTTGTACTACATACTTCTACCAAATTTACACTGATGAGTTCCATCTCTCAATTCTACATGATGAACATTGAAAGGTATGGATTCTTCATTGGATTGAAAACCCCATACATTCAATAGTCAACTTCAACAGACTTCATCAACTTTCCATTTAGATTCCTTTCTATAGCTTTTATTTTTGATGGGAGCTGATAAATCAATTTTTGGATTGAACTTATCTTACATCGTTCGAGAAGGTCAGCTCAAAACATTTTAATAGTTTTTGCGGAATAGCCCATATATCTATCACAAATAATGGGGGGGGGGGGCAGCTCGTAAAGAGACTGATTAAAATAATAAAATCGTCCATCAACTACTAATTCGAACCATTATCGAATGATCCTGAAAACAGGCAACCAGACATACTTGTTTGGTGTATACGTCCGCGTGGTCGCGACCTGTGATACCGACACACATGGAGGCTATAGTAATTTTTTTTGCTTTTTATAGTCTCCATGCCGACACACGAGACAATCCAAGATGGTCGAATGTGGCATCTTAGCAGTGGTCGATAGCTCTCGACTCTAATGATATGGACATTAGATCTCACCAACGTGAACGTAGTTGCACTACGAATTCGATGCTTTCGAGAAATTTATCGATCAATCGCACAATCGCAATTTGTGATAGGATGGGGGATATTATATAATATATATATGATGTATATTGGGTATATTATATATGAATGATGTATATTGGGCGTTTCTCGAGGCGCGGGAGATTCAGGGATAGTTGGATGATTGAAAATGGGTGAGAAAATGAAGTTACGATGTCTAATGACGGTCTTAGGAGTCAGATTAGAGGTCAAAAGTCGCTCTCGCCGTGTTCCATAGTCCTCGATTTAAGCATTTTCACTCTCGCATTCGGTGACACTGCCTTGAATGTTGCACTCCATCATTTGGATCGTTGACTTGGGGCAAGTATGAATACCTCCAATATGAAGAAAAACTAATGAAAGTAGACTCTCCGAGGCTGCGAAACGATTGCTTATTCCTGAAGACGGTAGTGCGCCAATAAACCGCCTAATTTAATAATGTTCAAAAATGACACAAAAATGGCTCGCTTTCTGAGGCTCTAAGGAGGATATAAAGGTCGCGGGCGAGTTTCCCTCTGTATTTAGGGTTACTACTACGTGTTTTGGTGAGCAAATGCGACTCTAATAGTTGAGGAATATTGGAGTATACCTCAATTTTCAAAGGCTGTCCTAATTTGCCCCCAAAACTGTCCTAAAGTGCCCCCAAACGCGGGGCGAATTAGGACAGATTTTTTTTCTCAAACTTCCAAAAAATTTATGAAAGCGGTGACCTGGAGGTCTGAAAATTTTTTTACAATATATTCAATAGTTGAACTTTCAAGTCCCGTAGCGCGCCTATCCCCAAGTATCGCCAGAAAGCCCCACTGCAAAACCTGCAGGTTAGGACATGTCCTAATTCGCCCCACTCTCCCCTATACGACTCGCAGATACATCGATCAAGAGAGCCCTACTGTAAGCTGCTCCTACTGCGGGCCAACGAGGGAAGTAGTGCGTAGCGTGATGAAGTTTCGGACCACTACGATTGATTGTTTGATTGACTGATCGATTAGTAATTTATTGAGTCTTTGGGGTCAGACAGTATTTAGCCCTGATGGGTAAAATACATTATTGATAACAAATAAGTGATTATAATGGTAGTATGGTACTGGCAAATACTAGTGCAAATGTATATGATATATATATATATATATGTACATATAAAACTGAATACCTGATATACTATGTACATACTTTCCAACGAAAATAATAGTTTTACATATTGAGGTTCTACAATTCCGAAAGTGCTAAGCAGGTAGTAATGATATTTGATAGAGAGTACGTAAATAAGTAAATAAGTGCTCAGACAACTAATAACAAGTTTCAAAAAGAATTATATTTCATCTAGAAGTTCCGACGAAACCGATTCTTTCGTCAGCGGATCCACCCCTGGCCCGCTTCTCAATGCTCGATCCCGCCACTTCACGACCTCATCGCGGAGTAAGATATCCTGGATTTTATCCTTCAATCCCTGTGAGTGTTTCAAGTCCAAAATTGTATCAGGTACTTTGGCGTTGATAGGAGCGGACGCAGTGATATGAAATGAATCCTTCATTTGGTACGTGGTATTGCATATAACTGGTGTCCGGATGTATTCCTGCTCGAGGTCCGGAAGTCAGAAGCTTCGGATCTAAATCGGAAAGGCTGGCTAAGTATGCAGGTTGTTTTGTGGATACGACATGTGGAGCAAGCGATGACAGCAGATACGCGCAATGGTTCTCGACGGCAAGCTGGCCTAAGGCGAGACGGTACGGTGTGACTGGGGCCATCCAAGGTATGTTTCCATAGACAAACCGAACACGTGCGTTCATGAGGCGGTGGAGTTTGAGGTTCTGCTCATCGGAGACGTCATTATAGACAGCGCAAGCAAGGGTGTCAAGCGTAGTAGAGTACCTCCCCTCAAGCCCCTCCAGTCAAGTGCAGAGAGCGTCGCGGCTCGCGGCGAAGGAGCCCCTTCCCTGCGACGCCGCGGCGCGGCGCAAGCGTAGTCAAAGGAGGGAATATGAGAGTCTCTACGAGACGCTGTTTCAACTTGTGATTCAAGGATTTCTTGTGGAAACGCAACGTGTAAAGGGAGCCATGCACGCGACTGCATATCGAGTTTACATGCTTTTTCCAACTCAGGTTGGATTGAACTTGGATACCAAGATCGGTCACTTGATTTGATGGCGAGATATTGATACTGCTGATGATCAGAGGCGGAAGATTTAGCGATTCAATGAAGTATATGTATGCAGAACTGCCAAGTCATGATGAATTTAGTTTTATCAGGATTGAATTTCATTGAGTTTTCGCAAGTCTATACGTATACTCTGTTTGAGTCATCGCTTAGCATTCGAATATGATCACGAAGGTCAGATGTCCGACATTGGAGATAGACACGAGTATCATCTGCATAAATTCCATGCTTTGCGTGGTGAAGGACTCTTCAAAGATCATCGATGGATATGGTGAACAACGAGGAACCTAGGACGCGACTCTGTGGAACTCCTGCAAAGGTTTTTAGTGAGCCCAAATGCAGTGCCATTTTCATTCCGAACATATTGTCATCTTCCTGATAGGTAGCTCGCAAACCATTCGCAATCGATAACTAAACAGCTCACGTTCTTTAGAATAAGCTTATGTGATACAGTATCAAATGCATTGGAGAAGTCAAATCAAATGAGTGCAGTGAGCATACGCTGATGGACACCGTGGCGGACCTCTTCAGTGAGCTCTAAAAGAGCTGTTTGGGTCGAGTGGTGTGCAAGGAACCCCGACTGATGAACATCGAGTCGGTCATGATTTGCCAAATGGAGAACTCGCTGTTTGTGCACGATTCGTTCCAGGAGTTTTAATATCTCGGATAATAGTGCAATAGGATGAGTATCTGTTGGAGAAGAAGGGGGGAGGGGCGACATTTCGCTAGAAGGATGGTCGTTGCAATTTTCCACTACGAGATAGATCGCGCGAGACAATGCTGAATACGTGCATGTTCAGCAAGCTCGGCCGGTCGTGGGTTACAGCTCATATCATCTATGTGTTAGAAAGAATGGGCCAAGTCTATCTGATTGTTTCAGCTCTCACCCTCGATACTCTACAAGCAAATATCTCGATTCTTTATTGCTTTTAATTTGTTAGGATCTTGATCAAATAACTTGAATCCTTCCAACGATTAATCTCAATAACTGGATACGATATCAAGACAGAGAGAGAAATTTTTTCCGCGTCGTCAAACTGATCGTTCTTACAATTTACTCGCTGTACTTTGATTCGATTTCAGTTCGAGATAGACAACTCGCTCTCGGATTTTTTGACATCGCGAACTCAAAGCTCCAGAATCATCAGATTCCAGATTCCCTATGATAGATGCGATTGTGATGCACTACGTTTTTCTACACTTTCCGAACTCGATCGCGTTTTTGCCTCGGTGAACTGGCGGTCAATCTGAAGCAAGCACAGTCGTCTAGCTGCAGCGATCACTCCGCATGTTGTGAGCCCGTCGCACATCTCACATTGTATATGTTTTCCAGCTCTGCAATTGGGCTCTCATTCCACACGGAGCTCCTTTCGCTCTTGGTCTCATTCTATGTCTGAGGGATATGAATCTCTTATCACCCTGACCTAAAAAGTCCGGGTTCGAATGCAATTAGGGGTTTCGTAATCAAGAAATGCGTCAGCACTTCGCTTGCACGCCCATTTCTGGCACTGGAGGACATGTCTGTCTCGCTTCGCTCAACTGGCAAACTGCCCTAAAGCCCGAAACGGGCTAACGCACTCACAAGGGGAGGTTCAACTTTGCGGGTCCCGGATCTTCACGAAACTTCGGGAATCTTCTTGTTTTGGTGAGAAATGGAGGCACCCAGAAGGGTTTTGTCCAATGGGCCTCCTATCCCGAGATACAGCCATGAAGATTAGCATTGTCCATATAGGCCCATATTAAAAAGACACATATATAGATATACTAATAATGCTAATCTCTATAGCTGTATCTCAAAATAAGAGGTCCATGGGATTGAACCCTTTAAAATACCTTCATCTCTTACCAAAACAAGATGATTCTCAGAGTTTCATCGAGATCCGTTTTCCGCAAGGTTGGACCTCTCCTTGTCAGTATGGGAATATACTGTTTTTGATCGACTCCATCTACAAGATAATGACACGTTCCGAGGAATTGCTCTCGAGCATCTTTTGCCCAAATATCCAAATGGAACAGACAGTGCTCATTAGATGTTAGGATTTAAGAACAATGGCTCGAACTTATACCGCTCTAATGCAGTAGCTCGGATTTTAGCTCCTGGCTCACTGTCTCCCCATATCAAACGATTAATTGCGAAGGTACGATCTAGAAGAGATTGATAGTTTGAAATTAGGAATTTTAGTGTATCTTGTCTTTACTATGAGATGTCACACCGCTGACAATGTTGAGAGAATCATTTGTGCCACAATAGCCACTCGTGAATGTCTTTAATCTTCTATCGTGAAATGAGATTCAGGAGTTGAAAATTTTTCTATGAAAATCTCTGAGGAAGTACAGATGAAAGAATTATGGGTAATCATCTCGGCGATCATGTGTGGCAGGGGAACTGGGCTGAGATAAATCCAAAATTTTTCAACAATCATCACAAACGCTTTTAACCCAGCGTCGGAAACGTTCGAATAAGTAACATGCAGTGTTACCAAGCATGTATCTAAATGTACAATTCCGTTATTCCGCACAAATTACTGTGTTTTTTCGTCCACGCATCACCTCGCTGAATTGACAAGAATTATCATCTGTACCTCGGGCGTAAACCATATTTGCTACCCTCAAGTATAAACTACCGTCAAATCGGGTAACTTTGGTACAGTGGGTGCAAATTTGGTACACCCCTGAAAAATGACTTTCAGAGCTTCGTTCGGCAAGGTAAACGATTCTATCGCCCTGAAACCTATCACACCCTCTCGGCACACGCATAAATAATGTGTTGAGCCGACGTATACCCCCCGTGAAAGATTGTACTCGTTTATTGAAGCTTTTTCTGAAAAGGCTAATTTAGCACCGATACGCGAGTGGTCCAGTAAGTGTACCTGGCAAGAAGTGTTCCGGAACGATCTACGGATGAATAATGCTACATTTTCATCACATATATCACCATATTGAAGGAATCATCGTTACATTGGGGTATTTGAAGCATTCGGAATTTTAATGAATGAAAAACAGGGGAAAAACCATGAAAAAGTGTACCAAAGATACCCCACTCTACGTAAGAAGCATGAGAATAGGGTAACTCCAGTACAGCTTCTTATGACAGCTTCTATTCATATCATCTTGAGTCGAGTGATGGTCTATGAGGTTTTAGAATGTTTCAAACAGCTTGAAATAAGACTTCTGAATGAAAAAAATTAGTTCACTCACGTGGTGTTGGGTAGAATTGGAATATTTTGTAAGTGCACCAAAGTTGCCCAGTCGGAGTCTAACTTTGGTACACTTACAAAACTGCTAATAGCTACGGCTTAAACTCATCAAATTGAACTTTGTAGCCCGTCAATCAAAAGCTGGAACTGTGAGCTTGAGATTGACCACTAATAGAAGTGGCTTTTGTCAATGTATGTTGGAATGCTGAGCGAAACAAAATGGAAAACACCAAAAACGTACCAAAATTACCCAATTTTACGGTATACTATTATAAAATGACGCGTAGTGAAATATGTGGTCTATTATGCTAGGATGTACTCCATTATGATTCCATACGCAATCATTCTGATTCTCACAAAAATAGTAACATTTCAAAATTTATTGATGGTACCTGATCAGCGATCAGACCTTGAGTATGCGCCATTCTGCGCAAGACTTTCTGCCTTCAAAAAATCTCGTTCCCACTCATGATTCCAATCACGTTACGATACTCATATTTTCAAATTACATGCATCAGATCAAGCTAGTTGGTAAGTCTACTCAAGAAAATTTACTTTACTTTGAATCAGGAAATAGCCACGGACCCAGTTCATCGGCACTGTGGTAAAAATGATACGAAGAAGACATCTCATTGAACAAGGTTTGCGAATGAGGCTCCCGATGCTCAGATGGGTGCATTGTATTCCATCCGAGTGGCGACGTAATGAGCCGAGGAATAAGCTTATCCGAGGCTCCCAAACAGAAGCAGACAAAGAACGTCAAGCTCTAGCTGTCCTTGCTCGAGACTTCTCTTTTCTGGACCGATAAGACCTCGAGGAGAAGCCATGTACCATGTACCGCCACCGAACGTGTCTTTGAGATCGTGATAAATACAGCGCAACCTGTTTTGCGCATTTGAGCTCGAGAGTGCTATCTACCTTTTAAGCGACGATCTTGCCTTTATTGGTCAAATTGGTGTATTGCCAATAACGATTCTCAAAAACAATGAGGAAGGAAACCAATAGTACCACCCCTGCGGATTATTTTTCTGCACATAAAAATAGTACATTATGTAACGATGCGAGGTTAGGCTGTTTTGAGTGACGGGAATCAATTTTCCCAAAGTGTAACGAAGGGAAAAGACTCCAAGAGCCCCAAAATGGCCGAACGGGCGAGGTGCATATACTATTTTTTGGTATCAGGGTAACCAAACGCCAATTTTCTGATTCGAGCCGGGAGGAAAAATGGCCGTTTAGTCGCACTATGCCAAAAAAGGTCATCAAAATCGGTGCACAATTGAGTCCAAAACGTTAAGGGACTATACTTGCAACTTTTTCAGCCCAATTCGGCACCTATTCCGATGAAATTGTTTTCTTGAAATTTGCAGAAATAATTCACAGGGCGGCACTATTGGTTCTCCTCCTCACGGAAAAGATTAGTTACGATAATAATCAGGTTGGATACGATAACCAAAAGAAGTTTGTTGTCGTGAGGTCACAAAAAAATAGGTTATATCAACCAACGTGCTTTTGTTCGGAGTCGACTAACCTCTTCCAAAATGTTTACATTTTCAAATTTGATATTATGTAAGTCCGATCATCTTAGAAGCTAATCTCAGCAGTAGTGTTTTTTTCTCAATAAATATTGTAATGATAATTTCCAAAAGTGGGCTTCACATGATACACCTTCCGAAACGCATAAACCATATGTAAGGTACAAATTCGGCCAATTTAACCAATTTCAGTTTGTTAGTCTGACAAACAAAGTTGGTTCCGTCAACAATGTCTATCCTAACCGAGTTTCGTTTGTCAATCTAATCTGGTCAATTTTTTCCCGTGTTTTTTGTTTTCAAAAATTGTTGTTGGCAATGTACCAATTTGACCGCTAGAGGCGCCATCACCGGTTCCACAAGTGCGAGCACTCTCGATTCAAGTAGTGGCAAGATCTCACGGTTAATCATTTCATGAATAATAATGAGCGCGATCTCCTGCTGGTGCATTAATCAAGACGGGAAGCGAGAATGAGAGGCGCTGAGAGAGGGAAGCCGCTTTCGCAGATACATTCGCCTGATATAATAATCTAAGATGAGATATTGAGATATATGAATTTTAAGAGTTCTTGAGACGGCATCGTGAACTCATCTGTGAAGAATTAGTCAATAAGTGCAGTCAAATTTTACATCGCCGCTCATTTGTAGTCGACCAGAGAGATTTCATAATACTTCCTCGTCGTCTCAAGATTACATGTTTGCCTTCATGTTTGAAGAAGGAGGGTACCACGTATGAATCCACGACCCATACTGCTTCTCAATAGATAACTTCTTCAAACAAAGCGAGCAAGCTTTGTCAGTTTGGATGACAATCGAATAAAAAGTCAAGTGTCAATATGCTCGTAGACGAAAGGTCAATATAACGAAGCAGTCAAGTCGGCGAATCAAGAAGAATCGGTCCACGAACAGTTGATTAATGATCGGTGAGAACAGGAGCACGCTCGAGTCCACGCAAGTGCCAGTTCGGCTTTTGAAAGTGGGACCAGTAGCCTGCATTAGTGTTAATCTGAGCTTGCGCGATAATTGGCAGCTACAGAGTCACTTATCGCGCAGTCGCTGAGTTGAGATAAGTGCAACTATGCCAATGTGTGTAATGAGTGCCGAGCATTACTTATGTGCACGCGTGCGTTGCGATTTAGCCATGTCTGTCTTTGCGCATGCAAAGAAGCGCGTCCTTCTAATCGCATCACGGAACCCGGGCCAGGAGCATCAACTACTATCGCATCGCACGTCGTTAGCTGCATCTTTCGCATACGAGTAGAGTATCAGAGTCCTGTACTCGTTCATGGCTATCTCGGACGAGTGACGCCGGGACTAGATTTTATACGGGTATTTTGCGTGCAAGCGTCGATCTCGGGTGTCTATACACGCCACGGGCAGCCGAGATGCATGTGATAGTATGGCGCGTGCCGGACGTCGGAACCGGTATAACCGGCGCGGGCGCGGCGCCGGGCGAGAAAACTCGCATACGCACGCGATCTCGGGCCGAGCCCACGCGATGCACGCGGAAGCTCGAGTCGAGGCCGGGCTGCACCCACGCCTATCAAGGAGAGGACATAAAAGTATACCTGCGAGTGGCGCAGTCGTCACGTGGAGTTCTGGTGTATTTTTTCTACCCCTATAAGGCTACGCGCCATGAAAAAAGGACGGCATTTGAACTCACCACCATGCGCGCTCCGCAGCCGGAGCTTGCGCTCGCAGCTGCACTCGGTGACCAGCTCGGCCTCGCAGACCGTGACTAAGCTCCGTAGACTCTGCGGGCCGAGGGATATCGTCGCCGGTAACCGCAGACGGGCCGCGGACACGCGACACCTGCACTCGACACTGGTAAATCGCGTGACAGTGCTTGCCGTGAAACAAACGCACGTGTTATTCGACGCCCTCGTGCGCCTGCGCCCGGTAAGCTCTAATCGAGGGAAATTCAACCGCGATGCTCACTTTTCACCTTGTTCCGCCCTCGCGTACAACTGGAATTGGAGCTTCGACGGTATCTTGGAGACCAGGGTGACCGAGCGATTTGCGAGTGGTCAAACGCGAAGTCTATCCTCGGGTAGCCGCACCTCTGTCTTGCTCGGTGGTCGGCGGAATACTGTACTCCCGATACACCGGTGCGCAGCGTCTGAGCACCATGTGAGAGAGGCGGCGAGCGCTCGCGTAAAGCGACAAGCCGGCATCAGCAGCCCGCGCACTCTCGCATCTTTACTCATCACGAGATTCCCCACCTGTGCTTACCTTCGTGGAGCGAGCCTCTCTTTGTGTAATTTGCGATTTATCTTGCTCTCATTTTAGCGAGCATCTACGTGGGCGAGTGCGTGCCAGAGTCATTTGTGGCTGATGCACCATCTTAGTCAGGTTGGATTTTTAATGGTCAGCCATTCGAGAACCTCGAATCGAAATGCGTAAGAAAGAAACTTTACACAGTTATGCATAAAACACCGAGTCAAATGTTTAAGCGTAAAGGACCTCCCCCACTGTGTATTCCTCCGGGCACTGAATAGTATACTCCTCCTTATCATTCTCAACTGATCTATCTCCTTTTCCGAAATAGCTATCAAATTACCAGAAATCCTCATTGAAGACATAACTTGGCAATTTTCCAGATTCGAGACTATGGATTGGACTTTCTATACCTGTTACGGTCAAATCAGTTTCCAGACTTCGATTTCTACACGGCATACAAGCCGGGATACTGGAAGATTCCATTCCGTCGTGGCCACATAGCTCCCTCCCAATTGAACCGGTCTTTGAATCCAATTTGTAAAGGACAGGGCTTATTATAAGTCACTAATGAGTCGACTTGTCAGCTGCAATTTGATATGAGCTTGCAATAATTGTTTCTTTGAGAATGAGAGTAACTTTGGATTCTACTTCTCTACGACCAGAGGAGCAGCTTTCTATTGTTAGATTTTAGTCGAGGAATATGATTCTACTCCTTCTTATACAAGATCATTAAATTAACTTTAGGATACAGAATTTCTCCGCTCATGAGGAAGTGGGGATTCTTCTTCCGGCGAAATCATCGAAAGCTCCTCATCTATCTCTGTATTCATCTGGGGTTACGGCTACACTCCGGAAGTTTCCAAAGATCCTTGTCACTTTATCTGGTGAAATCGATGAATTGATTATGTCAATATATAGGGGAGAGTGGGGCGAATTAGGACGGGTTTTGCAGTGGGGCTATCTGGTGACACTTGGGGCTAGGCGCGCTATGGAACTTTGAAGTTCAACTATTGAATAGATTGTAAAAAAATTTTCAGACCTCTAGGTCTTAGCGTTCATACTTTTTTTTGAAGCTTGAGAAAAAAAATCTGTCCTAATTCGCCCCGCGTTTGGGGGCACTTTAGGACAGTTTTGGGGGCAAATTAGGACAGCCTTTGAAAATCGAGGTATAATGCAATATTCCTTACCTATTGGAGTCGCATTTACCCACCAAAACACGTGGTAACAACCCAAAATTATGAGGGAAACCCGCCCACGATCTTAACATCCTCCCATAGGTTCAGCGAGCGAGCCATTTTTGTGTCATTTTTGGACATTGTTGAAATAGGCGCTTCAATGATGAGATATCGTCTTTAGCAACCGACAATCGTTTCGCGGCTTCCAAGACTCGACTTTCTATATTCTTTCTTCTTATTGGAGGTACCCATACTTGCCCTGAGTCAACCATCCAAATGGTAGAGTGCGGCAAACAACCGGATATCAGCGAATGCGAGATTGAAAATGCGTAAACCTAGCACTATATTCTAACACGTAAAAAGTGACTTCTCGACTCCAGTTCGACTCCTATGACCGTCATTGGACATCGTAACTTCACTCACCTATTTTCAATCACCTAACTCACCCTCAACCTCCCGCGCCTCGGAAGATTCGCACAGATGCACACGCGACTCGATACGAGCAATTATCCTCGAAAAACACGGAAAGGCGATCGGTCGACCGATTTTAGATGGGATTTAGCATTGTCCTAATTCGCCTCGACCAGTTTGTCCTAAAATGCCCCCAATCGTTTCTTTTTCGCAAAATTGCGATTACTTGAGTTCAAGTGGGTCGGTTTTGACCCACGATGGCTAAAAATCTTTGTTTTGTGATGTAGTTTTTGACCCCCAAATGGCGATGAAGTCCGTCCAGTCATGCAGGGGCAGCGTGAAATCTTGCATTTCCAAAATAAACCGCGCGATACCCTCAAAAAGCACCCATATGTCAGCGTGGCCTCCCAGTATCGTTTTGAGAGGTCTAACCGCGATAAAAACCATTGGTTTTGATGGTAAAGAAAATGTTTTGATCCGGCAAAAGCCTAGACTCACCCACAACCGAGCTATCTTGCTTGTCCTAATTCGCCCCACTCTCCCCTACAGGACCACATCGACACGCGCCGAGAACTGGTACAGGACCAGATCGACACCGGTTCAGGATCTTACGTTTCCAGTTATATTATGGTCCAAGGTAGAAATATGATTAAGAATTTTTGTTCGTCAGGAAACGGGGTATCGTGGGGCAAACTCCAAAATCACGAAATCTAGAGGTCTATCCGGACCTGCGGAGGCTAAAACCCTGTAGGCGTCACCGTACGTGATCCAATTATTTGATTCCTCAAGGTGGACATATGAAAATTGCCGCAATTAGTTTTTATGGTCTTTGTTCACCAGGAATCGGGGTGTGATAGAACCTCCCCCCCCCCAAATCATGGAATCTAGAGCTTTATTCGGACTTGCCGGATCCGGACAACACTGCAGGCATCATCCCACATGATACTGTTATCTAATGCTTCGAGGCAAAGCTATAGAGATCGCCGCTGGAGTCATTTAGAATATTTTTCGACGGGAGTCGCTCGTAATGTAGAACGACCCAGAGAATCGTGAAATCCATGCGTCTATACAAACTTGCGGAAGCCGAAAAACACTGCAAACATCATCTCACATGATTAAGATATCCAATACTTCGAGGGAGAGTTACGGCATATGCCGCTGGAATCATTTAGAACATTTCTCGACGAAAATCGATGGTAATATAGGACGACCCAGAGAATAATTCCAATCTTTCCTTTACAGTTCAAGTTTTTCTTAAACTTCACAGTTGCAATATTTAGCTAAAAGAATTCAGTTCTTGTCCTTCAGCTAACACAATCGCAAGAAGATGAACTCTCCCTTAGATATTATTATACCCATGTCGACGAATCAAATCATCCGACAATGACAAGAATGAATTTCTATTCGATTCATTTATCGAGCAAGTACAGATCTTTATTTAAACTGTCATTCGAAAAGACATGGACCTTGCCGCTCGCCATGGAAGAAGATATTTCTATAATATCTACGATTTTGTCTGGGATTACGTTCCCATACCAATCATTTACTCATTCAAACTATCAGCAAAGAAGCACACATAATTTCGTCAATAAAAAAAGTGGATGATTGATTTGTAATTTTCTTCTTAGGGGACGCTTTATGGTACCCTGATCCCTGGCGAACAATAATCATAAAAACTACCTGCGGCAATTTTTGTACCTGTACTTCGAAATACCATATCTCTACCTTGAAGCATATGATAACTGATCACGTAAGGTCCTGAACCGGTCCTCACGAGTGTCGATCTGGTTCTGTCACGGTCCTGAGCGAGTGTCAATCTTGCCAGGTAACGGTGCTGAGCGAGGGTCGATCTGGGGTCCTATTCAAGTAGAATTTTGCGCGAATCGCACGCGTGTGAGCATGATTTTGTGCGCATGAAATGTATTGATCTTTGATGCGACCGCCGTATCATAACCTAGTTGAGAAATGGAGGCAAATGAAATGATAAAATAGTTTAAATAAAATCTTCCGGTAAGTGCATGCTGACTCAAGAGTCAAGATATTCATATTGAACACGGGAAAATAATACCAACGTCTCCAAAAACTGTACGTAAAGAGGGAAATTTTTAAGCAGACATTGAAATTGAAGTCTGCGAATATCACTGCGGTATGACGGCTGATTAGTTTCATTTCACAAAAGTGTTGTGAACTCTTCAGGCAGAAGTCTTCCTTCATATGTAAAAGGTGATCCCCCACTGAAGAATTTATCCTTGTAAACAACCTTATTAATAACGTTATGAATAACCTTGTAAGCAACGTTGTTTACAAGATTGTTTACAAGGTTGTTTACAACGTTGTATTATCGACCGATTTACAAAGTTGTTTACAACGTTGTATACAACATTGTAAACAACGTTGTATTTGGATTTTTTGGACTGAAAAAAAATATTCCCAATCTCTGATGTCTCTAAGGAACTCCTCAAAGATTTCAGAAATTGGAGGTGGATGATGAATCATTTGGGCGGGCGAAAATTAGTCTGGAGAATGCGTGGTTAGTAGCAAAGTGATAGGGGCGTTGCAGATACTTTTCAACTGAACTCTTCTCGAATTTTCTATGCACTACGTGCATTTCTAGTCAGTTTGGAGACAAATGTTGTGATCCTTCAATCCCAGACTTGGCCCTGAAATTTATCATTCTCTCGATCGAGAGAATGATAAATTGTCTCACAATTCTTAACTCAGTATCCTGAGCTTCAACTTCAATTCCTTCTCTAGAAAATTTTTCTACCATGATTAGTTTTTTTGAGACGTTGGTATTGTTTCTCTGTGTTGATGAAAAATATCTTGACTCTTGAGTTAGCATACACCGTTACGCCTATCCCAAAAAGTCCAGTCAAAATAGTTGTTTGAAACTATTTCATTTTAACTTATTTTCCCAGCTAGGTTATTATACGGTGGCTGCAGCGAAAATCAATACATTTCATGCGCACAAAATCATGCTCGCACTCGTGCGATTTGCGCAAAATTTTACTTCAATGGGGCCCCTGTACCAGTCCTCAGCGAGTGCCGATGCCTGTACTGGTCCTCGGGAAGTGGCGGTGTGGTCCTGTTACGGTCCTCGATGAGTGTCTGGTCCTGTTCCGGTTATCAGCGAGTGTCGATCTGGTCCTGTACCAGTTCTCAGCGAGTATCGATGTAGTCGTGCCACCGTCCTCGATGAGTGTCGATACTTGTCGTGATTGCCGCAATCATTCCGCACAATTCCACAAAGCTGAAATGACCATTAGCACAGGAGAAAATCTCTTTCTCATCAGATGTAGGTGCTGAATCGCAACGAGTATTCAGAAAGTGTACCAATCTGATCTGTTCGCTTGGTTTCGGCTGCTCGTCCGGCACTCCCACAGAACACGACCTGAATCGCGGCAGGATTACCTCAGGGCGAGACTTGCAGTGTGTCCTTGCTCAAGCCGAAAAGGGAGTACAGCTGTTCAAGTTTGGGACACGACTGGGAGTGAAGCAGAACTGGCTCAAGTAATGATCGAGAGCTCAGCAGGGCTCGCTTGGTACGGGGCTGAAAGTATTTCAAAAACGTGGTAGATTATCCAAGCTTGTTTCGAATCTCGACGATCTTCATATTGAGTGCCTAGGACGACAGAACGAACCAATAGAAATTGCCAATTTGACGTAGTAGATTTAGCAAGCAGATTTATTTAATAAAATTGAATTGAACTATTTTGGTTCATGAATGGGAACTCTTGTATTTGTGTCTCTATCAAGAATGCCCTGCAAAATCCTGAGTAGTTTCAACCTGCCTGAAATACATCAGGAATAATCGAGTTTGATTTGATAGAAAAGAATTGCTTGTACGATCCATGAAAGTACAACCTTATTCGAGAGATTAAAATTTTTGAAAGCTTTCAAATACAATGAAGCACGTTAAAGAATATTCAAGTAGGCCAAAGATATTGGCAAAAAGGCTGAAGGGAGGAAGCACGCTGAGTACACTTACGTTGCCAATACTAATTTGGTATTATTCACCATGCACCAGTACGATGCACTATAGTTGTGCCGTTCAGGGGTGCTGTCGGCTGCTTCTCTGCGGCGTGGCACAGTGGGGTGAAACATCGATTTTGGGCCATAAATTGCATTCGTGCAAATTTTTGACCGATTGACTTGATCCGAAGAAGATTCTCTTCGTTTTTCAACCCCCCGCCACGTGGTATTGCAACAATTTTGATGAAAATCGTCCTGGAATGTGGAGAAGGCACTGAACGTTGCACTGAATTCGAAACGGGAATAAGGTGAACTGCCCATTAGTGGAACGCTTTTCGGCATATGAAAATTTCACCGTAGTATACTCAAAAGAATATTTGATTTGCATGAAAATCAAATACTATATCTGAAGGGCAAGAGTCTCGGGATCATTTCTAAAAAAGAAAATCGAGGAAAAGTTGAGATTTAATAATTTGAGAAGTAATTTAGTGAGAGAAGGATTTTGCCTAAATTGGGAACTACACGAGTCCACTTTTTGCCTATAGTGGAACACCAATTTGCCAGAAGTGGAACATGTAAATTCCTATACCTCTTGAGTAGGGAAAAATCAAAGCTAGATGGAGTCTACTTATTAGAATATAGAACACAGAATTTAAGAAGCATTAATAGTGGCTTTGATTCTAATGCTGTTCTTGGACTATCCTTTTAAATATGCTTATGAATCATAAGCATATTCAAAAGGATAGTCCAAGAACAGCATTAAAAACAAAATCACCATTATTCTCTGTCTAGACATAAGAGTCAAAATATAATACTAACCATTAATATCTCATTCTTTTAGCTTGATTAGAAATTTTAAGGTATTTTATCTACAATTGGACCAGTCATATTAGTGTACAATTGCCACTTGGTCCAAATTTGCGAGCAAGGCAGTAAACTCAATCAGTTCACTGGTTTCATAATCTCACATGAGATTGATGAAATAGGTATTTACAACTAATACTCTAAAGCAGGCTATATTCGATTTTGAGTTTCATTTTTTTTTCTATGCATGATTCCCAACTCAGATAATATTGATTCGTTGATCAACACTACAGCAATTAAGTAGATTAGGTATGATTGTCTCATGAAGTTACGCCCAGTCTGAATTCGATCCAACTACAAATCTGTTCTCCCTCAGCACTCCAAATTTTGTTGGCAGGCCCTTTATAACATTCAAGTTGTAATCAAATCCTTCCAATTTTTTTTTTCAAGTCATTGAAGCATCATAATTCTGGGGAATCGCATGAAGCAAAGCACTAATTTCAAGTTCTTCCCCAGCGGTTCTTAAATGTTCCACCTCAAACCTTGAATGACTTCATTTTTGATCGGTAATACTTTCACAGCATTCAGACAAAGACAAAGGTCTCTGCCTGGATGCTGTGATTCATTCATATCAATTCTTGGCATATCTAGTTATGTACATACCAGAGGTATGTTCTGATTGTTTAGTTAGACACAATCAAACTTTCATTCGAGCACCTCATTACTACACAATTCCACAAATAGTTATTACTTGCAATTATTTGCAATATAGTAGAACAATAAGTAGTTTCTCATAATATTAGTGGTTGACTATCAATCCGGGTATGCACTCTGTGCACATTGAGCCGCATACAGTAATGGAGGTTAGGTTGCCACTTTACACAAAACATTTCTCTGCCTTGAAAATTGTCAGATTATTGCAAAAAACACAATCCCCACATCACTTATTGTACCTTAGCACTTGAAAAGTAGACCAGCATCTACAAAATTGAATGAATATTCGCAATAACAAACATTTGTGCAACTAATGTCTGTACACGTTCCGCTTCAGGCAAGACGTTTGCCAATTGTGGAATACAGAGTTCGGCTCTGTTCCACTATCGGTTGGGTAGGTTTTTTTGTCACCGGTAAAGGAACAGCTAATTATAAAAAGTACAATTGAATTTGAGACTCATAGTTGCTATGAATTGAATCTAGAAGACCTTGTTCAACTATAGTGACAAGAATTTCAATCTTAGCTGCTTTTGATTCACTATGCTGGCACTTTGAAAAAATCAGGTCCCGGGCTCGGCCAAGTGGAATCGAGCCTGCTGAGCTCCAGATTCTAACGACGAATTTTCGAGAAATTATTATAAATAAACGGCTGAAGCCATGTAAATAATTCAACATGCATTATTTAGAGAAGGCTCCAAACTATTTTTATATCTTCATAAGATCTTATTTGAATATACACTGACTAAATTATCCGGTCTGTTCCACTATAGGTCGAACTCAGCGGGTTATTCCACTTCTGGGCAGTTAACCTTACGCTAATTTCTTAGGCACCCGGGCTGTATTTGGCAGCTTGACATCGTCCAAATTGACCTATATGGTCCTTGGAATGTGTATACTACCCTTCAACACTTTCCTGAACCATTTTATCGTTTTTGATGGGTTAAATCGCCAGGAATGGGAAAACTCGAACCTATGTTGATATACATGCTTTCTGGACCCCTTTGAGGGAGAATTGATCAACTTAGGAGTGTTGAACAACTTGCGGGCTCTGGAAAACACTACAGGTACCATCTCACATGATTAAGTTATCGAATTCTTCAAGGCAGGGGTCAAAAAATTGCCGCTGGGATTTCTTAGAATATTTTTTTGCCGGAAAAAAATGGCAAAAGATGAAACGACCCTGAAGATGATGGAATCTAGGTATCTTTGGGAACTTGGGGGATCTGGAGAACAAGGTTTTTAACGAAATCCATTTCGAATTTTGTTGAATTTCGTTGAGTCCTATTTGATGACCCCTTTCGTAACGAAATCCCACTCTAGAAATCATAATCATCATTTTACGACGATTATGATTTTTTGAGTGGGATTTCGTTACGAAATTGGTCATAGGAAAGAATTCAACGAAATTCAACGAAATTAAAAATGAATTTCGTTAAAAACCCTGCTGGAGAATACTACAAACACGATTCTACGTTAATAACTCATCGAATGCTTCAAAGCAAGTTTTATGAAATTGCCGCTGGAATAATTTATGACCCTTTTTCACTGGAAAACACTCGAAAATCGTAGAAAGGCCCCCGACATCAATAAAATCTAGGTGTTTTTGGGACTTGCGGGGTTGTGAAAATACTACAGACACCATCTCGCGCGATGAATTTAGCGCACGCTTTCCAGCAGGTATCATAAAATTACTCCTGGAATGTTTTATGATCCTTTTTCACCGGAAAACACTCGGAAATCGTAGAACGACCCCCAAAATCATGAAATCTAGGTATCATTTGAGACTTGCGGGATTCGGGAAGAGCTACAAGTACCATCTCCAAAGATCAACTGGTTGAATGCTTTGAAGCGGTTGTCATAAATTTGCCGCTTGGGTGTTTTCGGACCCTCTTCCGCCAAGAAACGACCAAATATGAGAGAACGACCCTAAAAATCATGGAATCTAGGTGTCTTTGGGAACTTGCGGGATTTGGAAAATACTACAAACACCATTCTACGTTAATAATCCATCGAATGCTTCAAAGCAAGTTCCATAAGATGCCGCTGGAATGTTTCATGATCTCTTTTCACGGGAAAACACTTGAAAATCGTAGAACGACCCCCGGAATCATGGAATCTGGAGGTTTTCTGAGACTTGCAGAGATCTGAAAACACTACAAAAACCATTTCACGCAATGAAACCATCGCACCCTTTCCAGCAGGTATTGAAAAAAGTGCCGCTGGAATATTTCACGGTCCTCTATCACCGATAAACACTCGAAAATCGTAGAACGACTCCCAAAATCATGAAGTCTAGGTTTCATTTGATACTTGCGGGATTCGGAGAAAACTACAGTCATCATCTCACGTTATCAATTTTTTCGAATGCTTCAAAGCGGGTGTCATAAAATTGCCGCTGGGGTGTTTTCGGGCCCTTTTTCGCCAAGAAAGGATCGAAAATGAGAAAACTACCCTAGAACTCATGGAATCTGGGTGTCTTCTGGAACTTGCGGGATTTGAAAAACACTACAGACACTTTTCTATTTTGGTAACTCGATAAACGTTTCAAAACAAATTTCATAAAGTTGCCGCTGGAATGTTTTATGACCCTCTTTCACCGTTAATCACTCGAAAATCGTAGAACGACCCCCAAAATCATAGAATCCAGGTATCTATTTTCACTTGCGGGAGCTGGAGAACACCACAGACACTGTCCCACGTGATATATAAATTCGACATCCACCTGGTGCAAGATATTATCTTGCGGAAAAGTTTGCGTGGGTTCAGCTCATAAGTGCGTAAAACGAGCTTGATTACCTTCAAGATCTGGCTATTGCCGATCACAATCAGAGAGCACTGGACATTGCTAATTGTGGTACCTTCTCGAAAGCTATTGATCTACCTCTACTCACTTCACGGTTACCCGGACCGTACTTACGTAACTGGTGAGTCTCATCTTTCCACAATTACTTATCCCAAACTGAGTCACGCGAAACATACAGGTAAAATCATTGAAAAATTCATCTCTGATGCACTAATTCTAAATTGATTTTCAAACATCTCGACGTTGCAACCACAAGTGTCGTAAGGTGTGCTAATAAAGACTCATCGGCTGATATTCAGACGAGTGGTGTTGG
Organism: Eretmocerus hayati; assembly: GCA_029851415.1. Taxonomy (NCBI): domain Eukaryota; kingdom Metazoa; phylum Arthropoda; class Insecta; order Hymenoptera; family Aphelinidae; genus Eretmocerus; species Eretmocerus hayati. The sequence goes on from CM056742.1 coordinate 116,268,493, forward strand.
TGTAGTTGACGTAGTCAATAATGGCAACGACTTTGAACTCGACCGAGTCATATATGCATCAGACCTTTCGGAGAACTTGCTCTCTCTGCGAAGATTCGCCGAAATGGGTCTTGGAATCTATTTCGACAGTCAGAAAATTCGATCCTTGACCCAATCTCGCATGAAACCTTTATAACTGGAATAAATAAAGAACCCTTCTGGATCATCAATCTTGAAGTTCGTGACCGTCCTTCTGACATTGAAGAAATTTCAGTCAAGCAACACCAAAATATAGCTTTCGTGAATCTCACAGATGCAAATAGTCTGCACAATCCTCGATACTTCGCTCGTAGTGTTACTTCCCAATTACAATCAAATATCCCTGAATCAGCAACTATTGATGAAGTCGAAGTTGTATCCCCAAATGCAGTCGGAAAAGGAGTGATCCATGACATTCCAATTTTGACACAACCATCTGAGATCGACCGATCCACAACGCCGATGAAATGCAAGTATTTGATCCTCTCGAAGTGGATTCCCCTTTTATAGAAAAAGATGACAAGTTTGTCAAGAATAACAAGGCAATGTTATGGCATGTTCGAATGGGTCACGCATCTGGAGAATATCTCAAGGATTTACAAAAAAGTTTCCCGTTCAATAAAGATTTGCAAAACGCAATTTTTGATGATTCCATCCGCGAATGTGAAGTTTGTTCTGTTTCAAAAATGAATAAGTTACCTTTCAACTCGACTCATAGAAGAGCAACAGAGCCATTGCAAATAATACACTCGGACACTATGGATCCCATTAGTCCGAAGTTTCGTCCAAAGGGCTACCGGTTTATTTTAGTTTTTCACAGATGATTATTAGAGATTGGCTATGACACATCCCATGAAGTCTAAGAGCGAAACAGGTCACTGTTTAGAGTCATTTGTTCGAAGTCGAAGAAATTTGCTAGGAAAAGGTGCAAAATTTTGCTATTTGAAATGCGATCAAGGTGGAGAGTGCACTGGTGGCTACACCATCGTGGTCTTAGATAAATTTGGAGCAGAACTTCAGCTAGCTTGTCCCGATACTCCAGAACATAACGGAGTAGCCGAACGATCCAATCAAACTATTCAAAAGGAAATCCGGTGTCTGATGTATGATTGCAAATTGCCAGAGAACATGTGGGACTTGGCCCTAGGAGCAGCAGTTTACGCGTACAATACAACTCCTCATAAATCAAACGATATGATCATTCCACTACAGAAATTCTCACCTTCTCACAGCTTTGATATCAATCAGATAAAGAGATTCGATTGCTTGGCTTTCATAAAAGTTCGAAGAAAAACAGGTCCGAAATTCCGTTCGGAAGGAAGGAAAGTCGTTCTGATAGGGTATATACCCACTGGCTCTGTTCCTGAAACCAGAAGAGGGTAAATATTACGAAGGTCGACATGCTCGTTTCAATGAAAAGTTAGTTTACGGAGACAAATACGGGAAAGATGCTATCAAAGATTGGCCGGTCGTATCTGATACCATCAATGGAGAGCAATGGTTTGTCGAATTTGAGGTCGAAAATCAGAGTCCTTCGAGTCACTCCCCCGTACAAACTCCTGCAGAATCCAAGAAAACGGAGGGAGAACAAAAGCGAAAGCGAGGCCGACCCCGCAAAGTTTAAATCACAGCTACTGCACAGATTGCCAGATTGCTAATTTGAGTCAGATTTGAACACAGATTCCTGTAGTGAATACCGGTCATTTCTCAAGTCCAAATAGTTCCATGGAACTTGAGGATCAATTTTTGCATGCTTTGATCTCGAGAATGAATGATAACCCAGGTTCATTCAAAGAAGCAATGAAAACGAGTGAAAGTGAGAGTTGGATGAATGCTGTTTTGAGTGAACTTGGGCAAATGGATGAGAATGAAGTGTGGGAGTATGTTGATAGGCCTTCAGTTGGCACAGATGGCAGACCACCAAATATGCTTGATTCGAGGTGGGTTATGAAAAGAAAAGAAGAACCAGACGGGCAGATCAAGTACAAAGCTCGCCTCGTCGTTAGAGGATTCAAAGACAAAATCAGTTATGATTTGAAGGAAATATATGCCCCAGTCTCTCGTTTACCTATTGTTCGATCGGTCCTCGCCATCATTAATGAATACGATTTAGAAGTGTGCCAGCTTGATGTGAAAACTGCTTTTCTGAATGGTACAATCGAGGGCGAGATTTTCATGGAAATTCCCGGAGGGGTGAATTGTTCAAATGAGTTCAGGAAACACAAAGTCTGTAGGTTACGTCGGGCTTTGTATGGTTTGAGGCCTAGTTCAAAACGCTGGAATGAGAAATTCACCGAAGTCGCTCGCAAAATCAGTCTGAAAAATGATGAAGAAGAACCCTGCCTGTTCATCTGGAGGGAGGGAGAGAACTCCGTGATTCTCGTTCTATACGTGGATGATATGCTCATTGCCAGTAATTGTCCAGCTGAATTGAATGAAGTCAAATGTAGTTTGCATAATGCTTTTGAAATGACAGATTTGGGTGAGCCTCGCGAATTTTTAGTTATCACAATTGAAAAGAGTAGACAAGAGCGAACAATAGTTTTGAAGCAGGAAGAGTACATCAATAGAATCTTTGAGAAATTTCATTTTTCGAATCCATATCCACAGAGAACTCCGATGGTCACTAATCAAGTTGCAAATAGAGATCGAAAAGCTCGCGAAGATTCAAATGCCTCAGTCCCTCAGGGTCAGGCCAGCCCTGCTGACGTAGCGTTGTATAGAGAAAACATTGGAAGTCTTCTATATCTAGCCAATACGACTCGACCTGATATCACTTTCACAGTGAATGTTCTGAGCAGACATCAGCTCAATCCTACCGAGAATGAATGGAGAATGGTGGAGAGACTGTTCAGATATTTGTGCGGTACAAAGAGCCGTGGTTTGACTTACTCAGCTCGTCTAGATAACCTGCAAGCTTACTCAGACTCTAGCTTCGCCGACTGTAAGAATTCAATTTCTACGTGCGGTTACGTGATTTAACTTTTTGGACATGCAATAGCTTGGAGTACCCACAGACAAAATTATGTCTCCCTTTCCACATGCCAGGCCGAATACATTGCTATGAGTAGTACTTGCCATGAATTAATTGCTCTGAATAATAGCTTGAATTTCATTTTGAACAAATCCTTTTATCCTATGACATTGTGGTGCGACAATAGAGCAGCTCTTACAAGTGCCAAGACTGCGAGTAGAAAACTACAATACATAAGTGACGTCAAAGAACACTACGTGAGAGAATGCGTTGAAAGAAAAATGATCAAAGTCGAGTGAATCCGTTCAAAGGATCAACTAGCTGACATTTTTACGAAACCTTTATCTTTTGAAGTCATGAGAGACTCACCAGAAACATATTAAATCAAAGCTCTTAGAGTCATGTTCATTCAAATCACGAATAGAGCTATTGAATTGACTCAATGATAATAGAAATATTCTTTCGACCTCTTACAGGACCTACACAGGAACAATAATAATATTCATTAATGCATTACCTATTTTACACAAATATCCTGACCCTATACCTTTTAATCTCATATTTTCTTATATTGATATCACCTGCATTTTTCGGATAATTCTTTTGCTTTCTCCAAAGAGAAAGCTTTGTTTTCGACCCAACGAAAATTTGATCAAATTTTCCATTAAGACCAACATATTATTCAACAAAATTCCTTTTATCTAAAAAAGCCAAAGACCATTCTCTTCCTCTCGCCAAAATCTATCAAATGTAGGTAACACTTTTCCTCCTAATGCCCTTCCAAACCCGTCAGAGACTCATCTTTGCACCCCCTTTTCCGTGTATGTGTGTGTGTGTGTGTGTGTGTGTGTGTGTGTGTTGTTTTCTATCGGACACGCTTTCTCTTTTTCTGTTCACCATATCAACTTTTGGCTTTCTACAAGTTGTGAAGAATCCAATTTCTGAGAGCCCAGTGATTTGGCAGCTTTCGGCTCCCAGTCAAATATGATCCATGGGCTTTTTCAAGCAAAAGTGCTCGAATTTCGACTTTGAATACATAAATATCTTTTCCTCACACGGTCTCACCACGAATTGAGTCACCTAAACTATGGTTTTTTCCGCAAGATCTATCGATTGGTTAATACCGAAATTTTAGAAAATCTTCACAGATCTCAAATTTTCGAAAAAATCAAAATTTTCACAAGAAATTTCATTTTAACCCTTTTCAAACCCACTGCACCGTAATTCCGTCTCAACCAAACGATGGATATTGTTTAAAAAACCTCAGACTAGAAGGCCCAAATCTCTCTAAAAAGCTTCCTCTAAAGAATAACTGAAAAAATAATGGGAAATTTTTCTTAATATTCATTTTTTCCTCGTACCTTCTTTTATGACTCATTTATCTCGATTTCAATGACCTAAACTATGGTTTTTTCTGCATTATCTATCGATTGGTTATGGGTTATGGGTTATGGGTTATGGGTTATGGGTTAACCGAAATTCATTTGAGTCTTCACAAATCTCAAATTTCCGAAAAAATCAAAATTTTCACAAAAAATTTCATTTTAACCCTTCTCAAACCCACTGCATCGTAATTCCGTCTCAACCAAACGATGGATTATGTTGAAAAAACCTCACTCTAGATGGCCTGAATCTCTATAAGAAGCTTCCTCAAAAGAATAACTCAAAAAGTAGTAGAAAATTGGAATTAATATTCATTTTTCTCTCGTATCATCCTTTACGACTAATTTATCTCAATTCTAATGACCTAAAGACTTACTTATGCGCCATTCTGAATCGATTGGCTGATACGAAATTTTCATAAAATCCGTAAAACATTGTTCATATGAAAATTTTTTCGGGGGAAGGGAATTTCCACAAAGGACTCCAGTTTAATCATCCTTAAACCGACTATATCAAAATTTTCTCTTAATCAAACAATAGATATTGTTGGAAAAACCTCCTTTCAGATGACCCGAATCTCTCTGGAATGCTTCCTCGAAAGAAAAACTCAAAATATAGGATACTTTCTTTTTCGTTAAAATTATCATCATATAACGCCGTGAGAAAGCATTCTGCTAATCACTTTTAGCAGCGTATTTTTTATCTCATATTGATTACTATATTTATTTAATATACAAATTATGGAAATGAAGCCGGTTAGATATGAATCCGGGAGGGAGTGTGCGAATTCGAATCCCCCGCTCGGGCCCAGAACATGGCGCCCGGGCCGCTTGGTGGCGTCGCTGCGCGAGAGTCGCCGGCGGCCATTCTTCAGTACGCTTGAGTACGGCACACCATCTACATCGCCCCCTATCGCCCTTTTCACTTCTAAACGGTAAACAGTGTTTTTCCGTGAAACCCGTGTGTCTTCTGTGGGCTTGCCCGTAAACCCATAACCCAAACATTTATGATCCTCTTTCACCGGGAAACACTCGAAAATCGTAGAATCACCCCCAGAACCATGAAATCTAGGTGTCATTTGAGACTTGCGGAATTTGGAAAAACCCACAGGCACCATCTTTCGTGATCAACTGATCGAATGCTCCAAAGCGGGTGTCACGAAATTGCCGCTCGGGTGTTTTCGGGCCCTTTTTCGCCGAGAAACGATCGAAAATGAGAGAACTACCCCAAAACTCATCGAATTTAGGTGTCTTTTGGAACTTGTGGGATTTGAGAAACACTACAAGCACTTTTCTCTCTTGATAACTCGATGAACGTTTCAAAACAAATTTCATGAAATTGCCATTGGAATGTTTTATGATCCTCTTTCACCGTAAATCACTCGAAAATCGTAGAGCGACCCCCAAAATCATGGAATCCAGGTGTCTATTTGCACTTGCGGGAGCTGGAGAACACCACAGACACTGTCCCACGTGATATATAAATTCGACATCCACCTGGTGCAAGATATTATCTTGCGGAAAAGTTTGCGTGGGTTCAGCTCATAAGTGCGTAAAACGAGCTTGATTAACTTCAAGATCTGGTTATTGCCGATCACAATCAGAGAACACGGGACATTGCTAATTGTGGTACCTTCTCGAAAGCTATTGATCTACCTCTACTCACTACACGGTTACCCGGACCGTACTTACAAAGAAAATACGTGCGCGTTTATACGCTGTGTCACTGGGAAGAGGATCGATTTCACTAAGTGGACCCTGCTGGTCCCTCAAGATATTCCAAAACAGTTTTGTTCTGTAGGAGACAGGAGTGTCATGACCATGAATTGCTGTCCGCATATTCTCACTTGGTCACACATAGTGTGCACTGGGAAGTACAAGGTCTTCACTGATGAAAACATGGATCCAATCCGTTGCGCAATCGCTGGAGCGTTACTGAAGCACAATGGGTTCAGAGAGATGGCTACCCCGCGGGAAGACCAGGAAAAGAGATCTCTGAGAAAGACTCGGGAACGGGAGATCAAATTGAACGTTAGAGAAGTGAAACTGATCGAAACCAAAAAATACCCGATTTTGAACCACGTGAACACTTTTGAACTTTGCGCTGGTTTATATGAATTATGAAATCGTGGACATACTGCAACTCCTGAATGTACTGTACATTTATATATGTTTGAAGAATGATACAAGTTTAAGTTAATTGATGTTACGCCATGATGATAACTATTCATTTATTTCCTCAGGAAGATGTGTTGTTGTAACTAAGCGAATTTCATATCGCTATTGAATTGGAATTTTTCACGAATGGAATCCTTTATATCCCATCAAACCAAAAGCCAATTATCCCGCTCACCAAAATCTGCCGTCTGAGGATCGATACTCATCCGGTAATCATTTCATCGTTACATGGGGATTTCGCACTAAAATTGCCTCTCAAACGAGGTGAATGAGAGTGATACTGAGTGTGCACTTGATTTGTTGCAAAGATTACTCTTTACGATTCTGCCTCGAATAAATTACACAGATATTACGTGCGTGGTGATCATATACGTGACAGAGGACGTGATGATTCCAGTCGTTCTATAATCTTGCGAAACATAAGACAGTTCCATATATGTATTAGGTCGCGAAAGTATTCTCGAAGATCCTAGTGGCAGCTTTCATACCTCTATTGTCCTGCATTACAAAGATAAAACTCCATTTTTCAATCGATCGATCATGCAGAATAGTCTCCGCAATGTATTTGAGTTTCCGCAATTCCGAATAGACACCTACATTTCACGATTTTGGGATGTGTTCTGTCATTTAAGAGTACTTTTCAGCGAAAAAAAATCCACAAACTTCCAGCAGCAATTTTTCCATCCCTGCATTGAAGCGTTCGATGGATATTCATCATACGAGATAGTGTCTGTAGTGTTCTCCAGCTCCCGCAAGTGCAAATAGGCACGTGAATTCCATGATTTTGGGGGTCATTCTACGATTTTCGAGTGATTTACGGCGAAAAGTGAATTAAAAAACATTCCAGCGGCAACTTTATAAAATTCGTTTTGAAGCGTTCATTGAGTTACCCAAATAGGATAGTGTCTGTAGTGTTTTTCAAATCCCGCAAGTTCCAGAAGACACCCAATTTCCATGAGTTTTAGGGTCGTTTTCTCATTTTCGATCGTTTCTCGGTGGAAAAGGGCCCGAAAACACCCCAGCGGCAATTTCATGACACCCGCTTCGGAGCATCCAATCAGTTGATCGCGTGAGATGATGCCTGTAGATTCTCCCAAATCCCGTAAGTCTCAAATGACACCTAGATTTCATATTTCTGGGGGTAGTTTCACGATTTCCGAGTGTTTACCGGTGAAAAAGGATCATAAAACATTCCACCGGCAATTTTATGATACCTGTTGGACAGCGTGCGATAGTTCCATCGCGTGAGATGGTGTCTGTAGTGTTTTCAAAAACCCCGAAATACCCAAAAAAAAATCTAGATTCTATCGATTTCGGGGGTCGTTCTACGATTTTCGAGTGTTTTCCGGAGAAAAAAGGTCATAAAACATTCCAGCGGCAACTTTATGAAACTTGCTTTGAGGCATTCGATGAGTTATCCACGTTGAATAGTGTTTGCAGTATTTTTTGAATCCCGCAAGTTCCTAAAAACACCTAGATTCCATGATTTTCAGGGTCGTTTGATCATTTGCCATTCTTTTCAGTCGAGGAAATATCCTAAAAAATCCCAGCGGCAATTTGTTGACCCTTGCCTTGAAGAATTCGATAACCAAATCATGTGAGATGGTACCTGTAGTGTCTTTCAGAGCCCGCAAGTCCTTTTACACTCCCAAATTGATCAATTCTCCCTCAAAGGGGCCCAGAAAGCATGTATATTAACATAGGTTCGAGTTTCACCATTTCTGAGCACATTTAACCCATCACTAACGATTGAATAGTTCAGGAAAAAGTTGAAGGGTAGCATACACATTCCAAGGACCATATAGGTCAATTTGGATGATGTCAAGCTGCCAAATACAGCCCGGGTGCCTAAGAAATTAGCGTATTCCCGTCTCGAATTCAGTGCAACGTTCAGTACCTTCTCCACACTACGGGACGATTTTAATCAGAATTGTTGCAGTGCCACGTGGTGGAGGGTTGAAAAACGAAGAGAATCTTTTTTGGATCGAGTCAATCGGTCGAAAATTCGCGCGGATGCGATTTATGGCCCAGTATCGATTTATGGCCCAGTATCAGCAAAGAAAGTCAACAGAGCCCTGTATGGTCTGCGATTCATAAGGGCGTGTACCACCGAGACTCTCCGCCGAAGACTGGTCGAGACCCTAGTCCAACCCTACCTGGACTATTGCACAGTGGTATATCTTGACGCAGACGAAACGCAACGGACGCGACTGCAACGACTGAATAATTCATGTGTGAGGTACATTTTTGGCGTCAGGAGGGACGAACACATCACCCCGTACAGGGAGCGTCTGTGTTGGCTACGATTAGACTCTCGTAGACTATATTTTGCAGCCATTCTCATCTACAAAGCAATTAGAATGAAAGAGCCCGAATACTTGGCTGCAATGTTCACCAAGTACCAGCATAGATGCACCAGTCGGAGTGATGAGAGAGATCTCAACATCCCCAGAGTCCGGCTCAAAGCCACTGAATACTCCTTTCAGTATCGTGGTGCCAGGCTCTGGAACTCTCTACCGCCCCTTCTGCGCAGCTCACCCTCATTATCATCATTCAAACTCGCTTTAAAGTCTCATTTCTTCATGCTTGACTCCCGGGGCTCCCCGATCATCCCAGATGTATTGGAATGAGCATTCTCAGCAAGATAGAAAAAGGTATATATTTCATTAGTGCAACCCTGTCTTTTTTTTTATATTTATTAAGTGACGTGTCATACCTGTGATAAACTAAGACAGCTAGAAGCGCTGACCAAATATCTATACTTATTATATTGTAGCCAGAATTTTTCTTATTTCTTTGCAAATGGTATTTTTAATGTGTGCATCTAGTAGTGAAATACTCTGACAATATGTTTACATATGTGATGATTATTTGGTTTTTGCCTATTGGCAGAATAATAAACGTATCTATCTATCTATCTATCTATCTATCTATCTTTTTTTTTTTTTTTTTTTTTTTTTTAAGTGGAATATAAGGAAAAATCTGATGACAGGCTATCCCTAATGGATCTCTCACCGGCAGACCATAAGCGCTTTCATTTTGCTCACCCGGTAAACCGGATGAGCATGAATCCAACGCCCGTGTGCCCTGGGGGCTAAAACCTTCTGCTCTCAGCCCTACGATGTTGGCAAGCCATCATTGCAGAACTGGGGGCAGCTAACCACTATCTAACCAACCCACCCCGGAACCGCGTTAGCATTACTTCAGGGTGGGAGGCGTATCGCGCGCCATGAGGCGTCCCTCTTCGGTGTGTCCGCTCTTCTGTCTTCTCTCTTCGTCGTCAATGATCACTCTTCAAGTCGTCGTTGTTCGCTATGCAGCGCCCCTTGCTTGACGCTGCAATGCCCGTTCTCGCTCTTCTTTTCGGGTGATCGCCGTCTTGATATAGGCGGCGATCTTATCCCATGTCTCTTTGTTGCGGAGCATGAACGGCAATAGATTCTCAGCGGTGATCTGATTTCCAAGCCAGTTCACGAGCTCCGCTCTCTCCGTAGCTGTGTTCATGCAATGGAAGAGTGCATGCTCCACATCGTCCCAGTCTGCCGCACACATCTGACACACCGGGGTCTCCCTCTTCTGGAACCGCTCCAGGTACTCTCCGAAGCAGCCATGCCCACTAAACGCTTGCGTCAGCCAGTAATCCAGCTCTCCGTGAGCTCGATCGATCCACCTGGCTATGTTGGGGATCAGCCTTCGCGTCCACTTCCCTTTCGTTGAGCTCTCCCACTCTTTTTGCCACTCTTCGACGGTCTCCCCCCTCTCGACGTCTCGTATGAGGGCCTTGCGAGTGGGGTTGAGCACGACTCCATCGCTCTTGAGGGTTTCTTGGCGTTTCCATACCCGCACTCTCTCGGCTACAAGCAGTCGAATGGGTGGTGTACCCGCAAGCACACAGGCTGCGTGGTCAGACACCGTGCAATAAGCACTGATCGTCCGTAGCGCGAAACGCCGCTGGACTGGACCTAGCTTTGCATCGATTACGGACCCTCTAGCTACCTGCCCCCAAATTGGTGCACCGTACAGCATGATGGAATAGCTCACGGTGCTGAGTAAGGCTCTTCTGTTTGGCTTGGGGCCGCCAATGTTTGGCATGAGCCGTTGAAGGGCGCAACCAACCCTGTCCGCCTTCAGCGCTGCTTCCCTAACTTGGGCCTTGTAGCTCCATCGGTCGTCAAACCAAACCCCAAGATACTTGAGTTCCCTCTTGAGTGGGATCTCGTACCCGTTGATGGAGAACACGGGGGTTTCGAAACTCCTCCTCTTGGTGACTAGCATTGCTTCGCACTTGTGCTCGGCAAGCTCCAGCCCGTTCTCAGGGAACCACTGACCAATGCGGTAAAGAGCTTCATTGGCCGCACACTCCACTTGCCACGCGGTTTCGGCGACCACGACTAATGCCGCATCGTCCGCGAAGCCAATAAGTTCCGCCCCATCTGGCATGCTCATGTTCAGGAACTCGTCGTATTGCGTGTTCCATTCAAACGGTCCTGACACGGATCCCTGAGCTATCCCTGCAGAGAGTTCCAACTCAACCCTTCCCTCATCGGTGTCGCACACCAGGACTCTGTCGCGCAGTCCATCGCTGATGACTGCGAGCAGGTAAGGGGGTACTCTTCCATCTAGGGACCTATAGATCCGTTCCCAACTTGCCGTGTTGAAGGCATTCTTCACATCCAGGCATATTATGGCACAGAACCCTCCACCTGGTTGGAGAGCCATTGTATGCGCTCTGTGAACTCTGTCTTGCACGCTCTCTATTGCGTGCATCGTACTGCGCCCCTTACGGAAGCCAAACTGCATCGGGGACATACCTCCGCTACGCTCATACTCTTCCTCCGCCCGGTTCAGGATCATGCGGTCATACATCTTGCCGATGTTGTCCAGCATATTGAGTGGCCGATTCGATGATGGTTCCGCTGGTTCCCCACCCTTCCCCTTGGGTATAAGCACTAGCTTCTGCCGTTTCCACACTTTCGGGAACATTCCCGCGAGAAGACACTTGTTGAACAGCTTCAGTAGCAGGCTGGGCTGCTCTCGGACCACTATTTTCAAGGCCTCATTTGGGATACCGTCCAGCCCCGGGGCCTTACCATTCGCTAATCTCTTAGCGGCTCGTCTCAGCTCTTCTTCGGTGAAGAGGGGGATCGGCTCGGAGATTAGCCCAGGGAATGTGAGTCTGGGCTCACCTCTCGGGTAGAGTGCCCTGGCTATCCGTAGGACTGCCTCTTTGTCGGTTGGCGCTGTTGGTCCATCTCTCGTGCGCAGCCGGCTCATGACTACCCGGTACGGTGTCCCCCACGGATCGCGATCGACCATGCTGCAGAGCTCCGCCCAGCACCTTCGTTTGCTGCGACGAATGGCATCCCGTAGGAGTTTCTTCGTCTCTTTGTAGGCCGCTTCGTCTGCTTCCGCTGATGGACGTCCGCGTTTGCGCGCTCGCTTCGCTCGTCTCCTCTTAGCGTTTGCGTTGCGGCGAAGGTCTCGGATTTCATCGTTCCACCAGTATGCTTGCCTCTTCTGGAACCGGGGTTGCTTCCTCCTCGGCATGGAGGCGTCGCAAGCTCGGGTGATGGACCGGATGACACTCGTTACCGTCTCTTCCGGCGAGAGCTCTTGTCCGGGGTCCTCTGCTTTCAGGATTGCTTCTTTGAAGCTTTCCTCGTCAAGTTTACGGACTTGCCATCCCTCGATTTGCCGTGCTATGCCCGCGTCTCGGCCACAGTCTATCCTGAAGAAGATATGACGGTGGTCGCTGAGCGTTTCCGAGTCTAGGACCTGCCACTTCGTGACTCGTCTCATGAGAGGCGGGCTAACGAACGTTAAGTCGAGCACAGAGGATGATGCCCCCCTATGCCATGTCGCCTTTCCTACCTCATTGAGGCAAACCAGGTCCAGTTGGGCCATGGTCGTTTCCAGCGCGTTGCCTCTTTCATCCTCTGGCCCCCCACTCCAGGCTGGAGCCTTGGAGTTGAAATCCCCTGCTACTATCGCGAGACCTCTCCACTGCCTCAGACTATCCTCGAGTTCTCGCAAGTCCCGGAGGAAGTCATTCATCGGTGCGTTCGGTGAGTAGTAGCAACTATACACCGCAATATCCCCGATGACTCTTCGGGCGAAGCCCGTCCCTTCGGTCGGCTTTTTTGTCTCTTTGAGAGTCTTGTTCCAGACTTGGATGGCTGCTCCCCTCTCAAGATCTTCCGTGGTTCTCGGTCGCTCTTTTCGGAGGTACTGCTCGGAGATTATGAGGACGTCTACTCCCAGTCTTGAGGCCTCTGCCTCGAGTAGACTGTGAGCATCGTTGCTCCTGCGAAGATTCGCTTGCAGAAAGCTAGCCATCGTTATGCCTCTTCCGACCCTTCCATACTGCTCGCGCCTGCTGGTAGGCCTTGCAGCACTGCGTGCCCGACCTGTGCTTGTGATCCTCTGAGAGGGCCTCGCAGCTCAGACATTTCTGCTCTCCGGTTTCACATGCCGCTGCTATGTGTCCTTCTTCCCCGCAGTTGAAGCAACGTTTTGCCCTTCTCACCTGTGGCTTGTCGCACTTCGCGGATAAATGCCCGTATTGCAGGCAGTTGTAGCATCTCGGGATTCCGCCTTTTTCCCGGATCCGCGCGTTAACGAAGTCTACACGGACTTTCCCTTTTGCCAACACTCCTTTAGCGAGCCCCTCTGGCAGTGTGATCACCGCGACCTGGGTACCCCTATATCCTGGGCGGATGGTCCTAGCCGTGATGCTACCCGTATGCTCTGCACCGAGTTCTTTCACAAATGCCTCCTTGACTTCTTGGAGTGTACTGACGTCATCTAGGTCAAGCACTTCCAGCGTGACCGTTGGGGAGAGACGTCGTACCACCCCCGCGTCCTCGATGACCGTCTTGAGGGCATCCTCAACGGCTTCCGCTTCTACCCCCTTCTCGAGCTCTATCAGGAGATGTCCCTCCCTTGACTTTCGGAGTTTGGAGACTTTAGTAGCTACCTGCTTCGCTTCTTCTCCTTGCTTCACTTTCCTGACCATGTCTGCGTAGGACAAGCCATCTTCTTTCACTTCTATGAGAATAGCGTCAGGTCTGATTCTCCTCCTGTTTCCTCTGTTTTTCTTCTTTCTCTTCTTCTTCGTCTCCACTCTTCTTTGCGTGTTGGCACCCTGCTCATTCTTCCTCCAGCCCTTGTTACGCTCTACTGTTTGCCATCTTGACTCATCGTCCCACGGCTGGCTGCTTTCTGTGCAGGTTGACGCTGGTGTGCCCGGCGTGAGTAGGGTTTTCTTGCCCACTCCTGCTCCCAACCCCCCGAAGTTAAGCTGCGCCGGCCTAAGGGCTGCTCTTTTCACTCTCTTGTTGTCCATTTCTTGCTCTCGATTCATGGGGCTTGTGCGGCCCCTTTTCTGTTGGCTCCCCTGTCCAACTCTTTGCGAGGACACAGTGGAGTTCCATATGGCTGTCGAGGCTGTTGCCCCAGTGGCATCCTTGGCCTCCAACTCCAAAGTGGAGCTGATTACCTCCCTCATCTTCGAAGCTCTTGCCCTGGCAGTTTCCAGCCCATCGCGTAGGCTGCTGGCCTTCAGGACGAGCTTCTTGGTCGACTTTTTTGCCGTCGCGTGCTCGTTGACTTCCTTTGTGATGTCATCGAGGACTTTCAGGATCTTCCCCATGAGATCTTCCTCTCTCGAATGGGCCTCTTTGAACTTATCCCAACTTGTTTTGAGGTCAGGAGTGTCAGTTCTGCCTGACTTCTGTTGGCTGGCGCCCTGCGTGTTGTTGCCGCCAGTCTCCATCGTTTCCACATCAGCTCGCCCTTTGCTCGATGTTGCTGATGTTTGTGTTTGGGCGGGACACCCAGTTGGCAGTGTCGCTCCGAAATCGTCCAAATTCGTTCTTGATTCTGCCATTTTAAAATTTTTTTTTGTTCCCCCTCGACTTACTGTGTGCCTTTGTTTGTGTTAGTGGTCCCACCTACTCGCGCCCACCGGTGCCGGTATCCTGTTCCTGAATCCCCCCACTTACCGTCCGCGCCTACAGTCCGGTGGCCTCAGATGACGTTCCAACCCCCGCACCCTGCAGCATGGTCCCATCCGGTCACCAACCGGCACTACTACAGGAGCGGGATTTGGGGTTCCCCCCTACCGTTGTGCGGGACTGCCTCCCCTCGTGGTTAGCGTGGGGTTCGGGTCCCCCTACTACCGGCGGCCCAGGAGCGATCACTGGTTTTAACGCGGTACCCTCCAGAGTGGGCGCGGAGACGGCAGTGAAGGGATCCCCTCCCAGGGACCGTTGCACCAGTGGCGTGAGTAGTGCGCTGTGTGTGTGGTGTATGTGTATTGTCAGCCTCATCCCTCGTTTCCACCCGAGTCCTAACTCTTCACCATGCCCGCTGGTTCCGTGGTAGCATTCCCTAGTTCGGCCGGTCGCTATCCCCATGAGGGCTCTTGTGTTTCCTTGGGGGAGCCCGTGTTATCACTCAGCGAGAGATCACCCGACTTGATTCAGGCCCTCGCATCACTCTTGTGACTCGATGCATATACGGTAGAGATACCCTGTATCGACAAGGTCACCGCGTTGCTTCTCACCAACTTACGGTCTGCCCCTCCGTACCAGCAAGGCAGTCGATGGTCGGCTCCGAATGTCTGCGCGGGTTCGCCTATTGCGTCAGTGTGGTGTTGTATTGTGTATCTGTAGACTCCTTGTCCGCGCTCGCTTATTCTACATATTCGCGAGTAACCAGAGGGGTTGAGGTTCGTAGCGAGCCCCAGCTACTCTGGCCGTTCCACTATCCGCACCCCGTGGACGCGCCCTGTAGCATGGAGGATGCAGTTTAAGCGCTTCTTCATGACCACTCGGTGAACCGAATGAGCATGAATCCGTCGCTCGTGAGCAGGGATCTATCTATCTATCTATCTATCTATCTATCTATCTATCTATCGATGTTTCGCCCCACTGTGCGTGGCCAGGACAGCGCGCCATCGGCTTCTGCTGCCACGTGCGTACATAGATCGAGGGTTGCTTTGCACCCTTTGCACGGGGACTGCAGCTACATATGGACCACGAATATGCCATTGCACCAAATCTCAAAAAACACAACACTTGACACATAAATGCCCTCCGCTTGCACAAAACTGCAGACCACGATGTGCCACCTCGGGGAAAGGTTATGGCGAGCGCCCCGGGCAAAATCCAGCTATTATTCAGACACAATAACTCGCACGGCATAGATTGTTCATTACACTCGAATTCACCGTTTGCTCTCAATCCCGGTTCTTCAAGAATGAACTCGCACAATGCATTCACGTGGCTGAACCCTCGCACGCTTGCAGTCAACTAGCAGACGCGCGGAAACACCGAATGCCAACATTAGCGTTACAAGCGTTACAAAAGCGTTACAAACCGCATATAATTTTTTTTCGGCAACAAAATCATATGAAATAATGCAAATATCAAAGTCGGAAACAACCATTTCCGATTCAAAATCTCGCGATCTTCCTGATGGTGTATTCGAAATCACGTTCCGATCGATATTCGCCGGGATAAAAAAAACATGCTTGTGAAAATTTATCCACAATTCCGTAACCAGAAAAGATATCGTGATTTCGACCACACCAATCAATTTCGGAGGAATTTTTACGTCGAAAATGTGCTTGCCACACAGATTTTATACGATCTCCAACATTTCCCAAACCAAAATCGGAAGCTCAAAAAATCCACCAACGTATCTCTTTCAGTATGTGTACGTGCTTGTGTAGAGGCTTAAGTCATAACTGTACAAAAATGCAGCCAGACAAAGACAACATAATAAAAAGACCAAGAAAAAGACGATTTTTTCTGCATCTACTCCTTTCATTGAATCGAGTTTCGCACTCGATTGAAAGCGTTCAGTTCTTGTACCATTGGAATCAACAGATACTTTCCGAAAATGCAAGGGACCCTTTTCCGCAAGCCACCTTCTGATGTCCTCACCACATAAGAGACAGTTTATACTTTGATGGTCACGGAAAAGGGCCCCTTTCACGTTCGGGAGGTATCGGTTGATGCCAAGTATCCTCCTATCCTGCATTCACAATTTTTTTGCCAATAGGTTCATCGGTTAGCGAGCATTAGTGATGAAACCTTGGATGAATGTCTCGACCAACCGTAACAGGATGAGATGGAAAATATGACAGAGAATTGATCAAACTTGAAAGAGAATCCGTGAGCAAAAGTCAAAGACAAGAAACTTCGAGAGCTAAGGGCTGGATGAGCCGATTTACGATGCAGTATAGTTCGATCGTCGAGATGCAGTGCAAGTTCGAGTCGGTGTGATACCGTCGCTAATTAGAGTCACTGGCAGAGATTAATTTGAATCTCCCGGGTAGCCTAACTCACAAGGGGAGTCCGGAGTCTCCGGGTCTTGAAATCTCACCAAAATTTTTTCACAGTTTCGTACCACCTAGGACATGAAGAATCTAAAGCAACTCTGTCAAATGGGCCTTCTGTTCTGAGCTACAGCTAGAAACGTCAACATTGCTGGTATATCTATATATATCACTCTTCAACATGGGCCTATATGGGCAATGCTAACGTCATAGGCTGTAGCTCTGAACGGGAGGCCCATTTGACAGAGTTGCTTTGGGATCTTCATATTCTAGGTGGTACGAAACTTTAAAAAAATTTTGGTGAGATTTCAGGACCCGGAGACTCCGGACTCCCCTTGTCAGTCGAATAAATCTTCCGAAGCAAATGGAACAATATGTTTCGGTCCAATCATGTCCATATCGTGCGTGTAATTCTTAATCAGCCCTCACGATGCGGATATCAAGAAAATATCCAATCGAGAATTTTTAGTTGAATCCAACTATCATAAATTCTTTAAAATATTTGATCAGCACTAGTAAGCATCGCATCAAACTAATTTCTATCAACTTACTCAATTTTCAAGGCCCTATGGTACCTCGATCTGGAAGAGGTCTCAATTCCAATAATTTGAAATTCGACATTTTTCGTTTTATTTATTCATATTAAATACATCAACCTTAAATTAATATCTTAGGAACTAATAAATAAGAAAGTTGATGGAGGCTGTTGATGTACGATTCTTACATGATTTGAGTACAAAATTGCTATTCCAATGGATCTCAATGGAGCCTTACTGAATGAAATGATTTCAAATTATGGCTATTATGACCAAGGTTGTCAATATTGAGAACGAGAGAATGCCGATTCCTTCGTGGTATATACAACGGATCTGAGAAAGAATAATTCATCTCATTTCATCGGTTAGCCAACATCTCGTGGAATCGTGGGTTTCAAAAACCTTGTTCCACTATGATTTTCATGACTATTCGCGTTGCTGAAACGAATTTTTCCTTGAGAAGAAAAATTCAAATCCGAGCAAAGGAAGAATATTGGAAAATACAAGTCAACTTTCAAAAACAGAATTCTCATCTATCAAAATTTTTTGAAAAACTCCGCTCCATTATCTTTCTTACCTCATCAAATGTACAAAATCTGCCTTATGTATCTCGAAACACCAATCATGTTCTCTGTTTCAAGAGATATTATTTTTCCCCGTGATAATGCCAATACGAATTGAGCTCCTTTGTATCTCACACGAATTCTTCTACGCATTGTCGAGTTGAATGTGATACTGAAGATGATGAGAACTTCTTAATTAAGTATTTGTCTGTGGCAGTCAGAGATTCGAATATGAAATGGTAAGTTCGAGTGAACGATGAACCTAATTACCCTCGATCTTCTCTTCGAGAATTTTATGTATAGTACTAAGCACCAACATGATCAAGTAGTCTCAGCTTCTGGCTGAGTCCATAGTCAAGCACCTCCGTAGATGGATGAATTATATGTGAGCATGCTCGGATGAATCTTCAACTTCATGAAATGAATATATGGAGATATTGCAATCGAAACGAGCCCATTGCCAGAAATGCGTGATTACGCAGCAGCTGCAAAATAGGATGAATCGGTCAGGTTGTGTACATGATTATATATTCCAGTTCGAGTATTATCTTTCAGCTGTGCCTATTGCACTGTGAGAGGTTGCAGGTTGTATCATTACAAGGTGGGAGAATTTTTTTCAGTTGGCAATTGGTATCAGGAGTTGACAAACATTTTGAGTCTGGATTTTCCAATGTTTCACGCTCGACAAGATAAGCTGTGATATACTTTTGGCACCGATGAAAGTATTCATTACGGCATTAGTCAAATCCTTTCACTTGAAACTTTCCCTGTAAGGCTGATCTCAAAGCTACAGTAGGAGAATGAAAAAGATGGAGATTTCACAGAGAGAGAGAGAGAGAGTTTATGGACTATCCTCGACTATGTTAGATTCTTCACGAAAAAAAATCTCCCGACAACAAGGGAGATACGGCAACTTGATTTGAAAAAAAAAAAAAATAATCCGAATGAATCTTGCTTGAAGGTTTCAAAGTTGAGATAAATCTGCACCATCTGAAGTGAGCCATGAAGTCAATTAAACAGTTGTCATGGACTTACCTTCGACGGCAGCGGGGGCTTCAGCAGGGGGTCCTTCGACCGAGGCCTCGGGCGCGGGCGCGTCAGTCTCCGTGGATGCCGCGGGAGCCTCTCCCTCCGCAGGGGCTGCCTCGCCGTCAGCGGGTAGTGCGTCGGGTGCGGCCTCGCCTCCTTCGGTAGCCGGGGCCGCCTCACCGTCCGCTGGGGCCTCACCCTCGGCCGGCTGAGCTTCTTCAGCTGGTGGCGCGGCAGCTGTAGAAAGGTTTCATGTTTCATATTTCAGAGAACCGTTACAACGATTGCGAAAATTCATCCTGGACAAAAAGCATGCAATTTGATCTCGTTGGGGTGGTTGGTAGTTCGAATTCGACCTAAGAATGTAGGACCCCCTTACCGACAAGAACGCTGACGCGCTGATTGAACTTATCTCAGCCTCACGTACATGGGTTATCGGTATGTTTTCCTAATAGGTGCGCCCGGTTAGAACTAACGAAACAAACACATTCTGTATGCACGATTGATGAATTTCGTGATGACACTTCGCAATGGCTGACGCGTACGTCTCGCCACTTCCATTTGAATATTAGATGGCTTGAAGACTAATCATGGATTTGGATGACTACGTAACAGTAAAATGTCAAGCTAATCAAGCTACTGTCAGATGAATGGAATATCAAATTCGAACGATGACTGTCGATACTTCACTCTATTGTTCTACTCTTCTCATCCATCCACGATGTTGTTACCGTAAAACTTTGTTGCAACGCGATTGACAATATAAATCCTCGATTTTGTCAAAAAAGTACACCAACCCCATGTGAGTTGATTATCTTTCAACCCACAGACGACCCACGAACGATTCCGTTCAACTTGGACTCGGATAACTCGGCCATAACTTTGAAGTACATACGGCTCTTTCAAATAAAGATCACCGAAATTTGAACTCTATTTGTGAACCGAAATGAGGGAGTATCGCTTTCGATCTTATTCGCTGCTTGCTCGAATTATATGATGAATCCCGTATTCTCAGACTATCGACTCCCCCCCCCCCCCGCTCCCGGGAAAGTACCCCCGAATAATTCTACATTGAAGCATCCTTCGCTGAATGCTGTTGCAATTAAACGGTTGGAAGTCGCAAGACCGATTCGGGTGAACAAAAATAGCCTCATTTGTACTCGCTGTTGCCAGAAGCTCTCATTGGTCTTGTACCTGATTTATTGCAGTAGAGGAGCACTGATTTGGAATCGAACAAAAGATATAGGGCGTCTTCTCCTCAACTCCGGAGAAGAAAATACGTTGAACTTGCAATGAGCGGGGATGGTTCAAACAAATGAAATAAGAAAATCATTATTCTGAACAATATTGACGGCTACCACTTGTTTTGATGTGACTATTTTGTCATCAGAAAACTTGTATGAATTTGATAATTGAGTCGGATGGTCAATTGCGATGCTACTCGATTCCGTTGAGGAGAGGGTGATGAATGAAGTATTTGAGAGGCAATAGACCATACACCATCTCAAGGTTGTTTTCAGTTGTTTTTAATGTAGTGAAAAGAGGCAGACTTGCTATGAGGTAGTAGGCCACCACTAGGTGGAGCTCATAAGTTTTTGTAACGCACCCCGTACCACGAAGTCGATCTATGCAGTCGTTTGGGCGATAGAAGCAGTCAATTTCGACTCCATTCACTTACCGGGCACCCTATAGCACCTCACATACATATTGGGATATCTAACCTGGATTCAAAATGTAGAAGATCTTGTTGCATAGTTCTACATCGACATCTGTTATGTCTCCCGCGGAGTCTGTCGTTTCCATAGCCTTCAGTTTGGAGAGCAGCAAGTTCAACACATTCAAAGGATTTGGTGGTGGAGGTTCTATAAGAGTGAATGAGATTTTATGAACAATGGTATCATCAATGTATATTCCTAAACATGATATTCACCCGAAATCGATTCACCTGGAAAATGTGTCTAATAGGTGAGACACTTATAAAAGTAGCAAAAAATTCTGAAACACGAAGGTAATAATTGAAAATAAAAAAATGCGAATGGAGGGGTGAATCCACTGGAAACAGATATGCGAGACACCGAATAACAAGAATGGGGAATTTCCTAATACATGACAGTCAACAGAGTAATAGGACTACATGGGGAATTACACCAAAAATGTTGTGGGTAGAAGCACAATAATTCCTGATCTCACGCAATCGTTGGATGCGATAAAGTGTGATTCAGTTCGATATCGAACAAGACTGAAGTCTTGAAAATCATCTGGATCGCGAGTATAAAATAGATGTAGACTACATGAGTTTATCATTTCTGCCTGAGAATAGTAAAACTAAAGCGACGACTGTCCCAACTACTTTCTACGAAGAAACCTTTCAATGAGACTCTCCTCAAACCCCCACAACCGAGAGTAGCATTCCTCAAGTAAAGTACCTTCAGGATAGTAGTGAGACAGGCGGCGGAGAAATATTTTTTTAATTATTGGAAAGTTAAATTTTATAATTGAACTTACGATCATCCTTTTCAGGCATGGGTAGTGTGATGGTCATTTTGCTGATTAATCTGGGTTCCCTACACACTTAATGTAGCACAAACAGTTTTAGAACGATGACTCGAGTGACACAAAAGCTGCACTGGCACCTCTCCTCTTCAGAATCTAGCTCAAGAGTGACTGCAAGTGTAAATAGCACCAGGGGTGCGTTGTGCAAGGATGGGTGTGACGTAATGATGATGTAATGGATAGGGTGGGAGGGAGGGAGATGAGAAATAGGAAAAAGTGTCGCTGCTGCTGGTACTGCTGTCGCTGCTCCTAATAGTGGTGGAAAAAGGCAGTGGTGGTGGTGGCACTAGTGAAAAATGAACGCGAGTTGTCGAACATGACATTCACAGGGGTCGATGACCAGAAGAGATTTATATTTGTCACAAAAGAGACTGTCTCTTATAGTAAGGAACAAATAGAATCAAATACCAAGTCCAAGCTTAATCTGTAACTTTGGATGCGTCGATATACCTTGGACTTTCTATTTTTGAAAACGTGAAAGTTGGACGATCCTCTCAATGAAAATACAAACAATCGCTAACGTGAGAAACCAAGGGAAATTCTTCGAAATTTTGACGAGCAATCAACAATCCTCTTTTAAATTAGTTTCCGTGAAAAAGTCAAGGAGTGAAACTAGAACAAGAACCCATTGTCAAGTTTTATGAGGAAACGAAACTAAAGGGAGACCCAAAACGCAGACAAAAGCTTTTTGACTTCTATCTCATCAGTTGAATCTAAAATCTGGTGCTTGTTCTAGATTCCGGTTTGATCACGGCAAGCGGATTAGAGAATCAACGATCAGCTGAGTTGGATCGAAAAATAGTGGGTTGGGTTTTCAGATTTGAATGGCTTCATTCACGAGTTCTATTAGAGCAGTCTATACCGGGTGTCAAAAATCATTTCCATGCGCCCGAAACTTAAGAAAGATGATGATTTTCGCTCCTGGTTTCATGAAGAATCAGCGATTGAGTACTTTGACCCTCCGCGCACGGTTACGTCCTTCTCAAGTACTTACTCTGGAGCTTGGTGATACACATGAACATGCCAGGTACATGGAAAACTTGAATTTTTGATCAAGGTTTTGATCATGGACTTATGCTATGCCATTCTACCAAGAACGTATGGATTAATATGTATAGAGGTAAATATGCAAAACCAGACTTCCTAGAAATCGGTTCAACGGATATGAGTAATTCTGCTAGAACTTGCTCCAACACGACCCAATAATGGTCGGAAGGAAATATTGAATACCTGGGCTCGTTAGGTCGATGTTTTCATTACAAATGTCACCTAGATCGTGGATCAAAGCTAGAAAGTATTGGGAATCGAAAAAAATGTTTGCAGGTCACATTCGATCACGATGCTCGGAAAGGGGCGGCAGGCTCAAAAAAATGTCACGTGGGAATTCAGTTCTACGCCCAAAGATTAACATCCCGTTGAAATTGAAATGGAGCAGCCCCCCCCCCCTTAGAAATGCGAGCTTGATCCGTATTCATACATGTTAATCTCTTGGAACTTTCTTGAGCACTTTCACGGGGTGAGATGGTGATGGTTCCCAAAGCCCATAGCTCGAACGCATCTCAATATTTCCCAATGTATATGCCTCAATTTGAAGCTTGGTTCAAGAGCTTCGGCGCGAATCCAGTGACACGGTGACACATCGAACACACGACAATGGGTGGGTAAATAACCTAGTTGCAATTCTGAGAGTGTGAGAACATGTCCGAAACATGCTCAAACTTGATATTTTTCGCGTGGGTACCGTCAAGTAGCCGTACATCATTGTACCGTGAAAATTGAGAGTGCTCTCTAACTTTTGAAAAGCGATGGTGGCGCCTCTAGCGGTCAAATTAGTATATTGCCAAAAACAATTTTTAAAAACAAGGAGGAGAAAAACCAATAGAACCGTGCCCTTATTGCAGTTCGAACAGTATGGCTGCATTGTAACGTGGTATTGCTGTCAGGCCAATACTGGATTGTTAACACAGTATTATGATTTGTTATTGCCGTTAAACAACCTCAAAAAATCTTTGGATTATAATAATCCTTCGCCGCTATGATTACGTGCGAAGATTAGATGGCTTTCCTGGTAAAATAATCGTAATGTGACTGTGATTCCATCGAGTATCAAAGTATTTGAAATATAAGGGCTATTGTTATCTATTCTGGCAGAAATACTAGATGCCAAATCATTTCGATGGCTTGTCATAGTGACAAAATTGGTATTGCTCTCCTGGCTATACCACTTTTTGGTCGCATGGCGAATCACATGGCCGTGCGACCAAGAATTTTTTCTCAGGGTACAGATTATTTTTGTACGAATTTCAAAAAAAAATTTCATCAAGATTGATGCAATCCTGAGCTCAAAAATTTGCATCGATCTCGATGAATTTTTTTTTTTGAATTTGTAGAAAAATGATCCGCAGGGCGCGGTACTATTGGTTTCCTTCCTCTTCGTTTTTGAAAATTCTCATTGGCAATATACCAATTTGACCGTTGGAGGTTCTACCATCGCTTATCGAAAGGTAGAGAGCACTCAAGGGTGCGGACGTGCCGAACCTCCAGCTTGGTCAACTCTGACTTTTTGCTTACGAAAACTCAAATAATACATAGGAAATGTGTCTGCAGGTTATAGATTGAGAACGGGTGGACGCCGAGACACATTGGAATCAAGTTCCTGTGGAACAACTCATATTCACTCTTTTCGCGAGTGCATTCGATGACGTTCATTAAGACTACGATAGCAGTTTTAGAGTAGGATTAAGTAGGAGTAGTAGTATGAACGAATTCAGAGAAGATTTTTCAATTCCACGACCTAGGTGTGATTTCATTCGACTGGTCAGTCGAAAAAATTTTTATTGCATATTTCGATCAGAAATGATGCGGTAATCACGAATAACACATCGGCGAAACCATCCGACACCTCTTTTTAGGTTAAAAACGCGTTTCAAGTTTGAAAATTTTTTTTTTGGATTGCAAAAGCAGCTGGCGGGCTAAATATTGCAAAATATTGAAATGTTAGGCAAACTGCATCTGTGTGCTTTTCCCCGAGGTGATACGTGGCTGGGAAAGTGATAAAAGCTACCATCCAAATTTTTTCGGGAGTAGCAATCTCTGGAACCATGGCCGATGGCGGGCTAATTCTTGCGGGGAATTGAAGATCTAACAGAAATACATACCTCTGATTTTTCCCAGCACAATACGCCACTGGGAAAGTTGTTTAGAACCACAAAAACAGGCTCTGGGAGTGGTTTTGATTTTTTGTAGGTTATGTCAATGGCGCTGGCGGACTAGATCTTACGGGAAATTGAAGGTCCACCCGGAACACATGTCCCTGATTTTTTTCAGCCCGATACGTTGCTGGGAAAGTGATTTATACCCCTAAAAATGAGCTCTGGGAACGATTTATGATTTTTGTAGGTTATGCTACAGCTGCTGGCGGGCTAAATCTTGCAGGAAATTGAAGGTCCGTCTCGATCACATGTCCCTGATTTTTTCCAGCCCGATACGTTGCTGGGAAAGTGATTTGAACCCCTAAAAATGAGCTCTGGGAACGGCATATAATCTTTATAGGTTATGCTACAGCTGCTGGCGGGCTAAATCTTGCGGGAAATTGAAGGTCCGCCCTGAATACATGTCCCTGATTTTTTCCAGCCCGATACGTTGCTGGGAAAGTGATTTTGACCCCTAAAGATGGCTCTGGTCTGGGAACGGTATATGATTTCTTTAGGTTATGTTACAGCCGCTGGCGGACAAAATCTTGCAGATGACTAAAGGTCTATCCGGAATACACGTTTCCAAGGTTTGCCAGCCTGATTTGTCGCTGGAAAAGTGATATAAACCCGTCTAAAATGAGGTCTGGGACCGGTATATGATTTCTGTAGGTTATGGTACAGCTGCTGCCGGGCTAAATTTTGCACGAAATAAAAGGCTCATGCGGCATACATGTTCTTGATTTTTGCCAGTTCGATACGTTGCTGACAAAGTGATTGAACTCCTTGGAAATGATCTCGGAGACCAGTATATGATTTTTGTAGGTTCTGTTACCGCTGCTGATTCTAATAAAAAACTGCGAGCAAATGCGGGTAGTCTAGGGTAGCGAGAGAGTAGTGAGCGAGTATCGGAGGGTAGCCGGCGGGTCAGGAAGCGAGTAGTGGACAGAGTAGCGCGGCTATGGCGAATCGCATGCGCCCGAAAAATCGATGCTATGTTTTATCATATAATAATAGCCGGGGAATACTCCGAGACAACAAAAATGTGATTCATTTGCCTCAGCTATTTATTCAATGATCTAATAATGATTCAACACAAATTCCCAATCCCAGATCCCCTGTGGGGGCTTGCGACTTAAATATAACATTTGGTTACTCGATGAGCAAGGTGCGACCGGCCGAATGGTAGAGTACTCGCCTGGCAATCGGGAGATCGTGGGTTCGCGCCTGCTCGAAGTCAAAATTTTTTCCGTTTCCTCGTTTTTCCATCATTCTCTTGTCTAGCACTACAGCAGATCTCTCGACCCTCTTGTTTTGGAAAATAGTAGTCGTACAAAGTCGACCCTTGTGAGTCCACGCGCACTCAGGTGACTTATTTTGACTACTTACATAATTGGAATCTTCATTAATTCTTTTGAAGAAAATCGACTGTTTGATCAGTACAATGGTAGAGATATCGTATATTAATGAGTTTGGACGAAAATAATCTCTGATCCTCTCTTCAGAATCTTCATAGCAATTTTGAGCAAATCAACGTTCATAATGTTTCTTCACGCAAGATTAGAAATGAACTCCTCTGTTGACTTTGAACTGTTCGCACTCTGCTTGTCGCTTTTAAAGTCATGACCGCAGGAATAATAATTATTACGAAAAATAAGCAGATACTTCAATATCTATGTTTTCTCGACCGTTCCCACTTTCGTTAAATTTCAAAGTTCAAGATAATAATAATGATTCAATCATGGATTTTGTTCATCCTTGGAAAATCGACGTTTCATGGACAGAAGATTGTCACGTGTATTTCTTCGATCAATCCACAGAGAGGAAAGATATCAGTAACTGAGAATTACACACATGGAGTTCAGTTGGAAAGATTTCAGAGTTGTGACACCGAGCATAATTCTGCCAAGGTCCTTTGCCCTACGGAAATGTTTTCTTTTGACCAGGTGTTTATTTGAATATCGAGTTCAACTTGAAAATTCATTTAAGGTAGTATTAGCGGTACTGGATGTGTCAAGTGCAGAACATACCCGCGCTTGACTCCCTTTCGCCCGCGATATAGGTATAGTGAGTGCACGCAGCAGACGACGACCTAACCCCGAAACCGCAGAAATGAGTGACACTTGGGCTCACATCTTTTTTTGTAGGCTCTGAATCGTCAATCTGATCGCTCCTGAGTGTTTCTTGTGCATTCTTACATCTGTGTATTCACTGCCATGGAAATCTGTGCGTCAGGTATCACTCTACTGGTGATTTTCCATAAGACGCCGCGTTAAACGGCTTTTACAAAAACGCTCATTACTTTTTTCCCCCACTCTGAAGGCTTCTGAAATTTCAACTGAAGCACTTTGAGACCCTAATATACAACTGTGCCGACTTTCGTGATTTTCTGAGCGTCAATTCGAGTACCGCTAATACTACCTTAAGTATTTACTTTTCTGGAGTTTTATACTTCTGTCCCAGTAATCAACCTGTTTTCATATTTTTTTTTTTTTTTTTTTTTTTGGTACAAAACTATTTTCCAGAACAAGAGGGTCGAGAGATCTGC
The DNA here is from genome assembly GCA_029851415.1 of Eretmocerus hayati. Lineage (NCBI taxonomy): Eukaryota > Metazoa > Arthropoda > Insecta > Hymenoptera > Aphelinidae > Eretmocerus > Eretmocerus hayati. The sequence goes on from CM056742.1 coordinate 116,295,810, forward strand.
AGTAGTGCTAGACAAGAGAATGTTGGTAAAACGAGAAAACGGAAAAAAATTTTGACTTCGAGCAGGCGCGAACCCACGATCTCCCGATTGCCAGGCGAGTACTCTACCATTCGGCCGGTCGCACCTTGCTCATCGAGTAACCAAATGTTATATCTAAGTCGCAAGCCCCCACAGGGGATCTGAGATTGGGAATTTGTGTTGAATCATTATTAGATCATTGAATAAATAGCTGAGGCAAATGAATCACATTTTTGTTGTCTCGGAGTATTCCCCGGCTATTATTATATGATAAAACATAGCATCGATTTTTCGGGCGCATGCGATTCGCCATAGCCGCGCTACTCTGTCCACTACTCGCTTCCTGACCCGCCGGCTACCCTCCGATACTCGCTCACTACTCTCTCGCTACCCTAGACTACCCGCATTTGCTCGCAGTTTTTTATTAGAATCAGCAGCGGTAACAGAACCTACAAAAATCATATACTGGTCTCCGAGATCATTTCCAAGGAGTTCAATCACTTTGTCAGCAACGTATCGAACTGGCAAAAATCAAGAACATGTATGCCGCATGAGCCTTTTATTTCGTGCAAAATTTAGCCCGGCAGCAGCTGTACCATAACCTACAGAAATCATATACCGGTCCCAGACCTCATTTTAGACGGGTTTATATCACTTTTCCAGCGACAAATCAGGCTGGCAAACCTTGGAAACGTGTATTCCGGATAGACCTTTAGTCATCTGCAAGATTTTGTCTGCCAGCGGCTGTAACATAACCTAAAGAAATCATATACCGGTCCCAGACCTCATTTTAGACGGGTTTATATCACTTTTCCAGCGACAAATCAGGCTGGCGAACCTTGGAAACGTGTATTCCGGATAGAACTTCAGTCATCTGCAAGATTTTGTCCGCCAGCGGCTGTAACATAACCTAAAGAAATCATATACCGTTCCCAGAGCCATCTTTAGGGGCCAAAATTACTTTCCCAGCAACGTATCGGGCTGAAAAAAATCAGGGACATGTGTTCCGGGTGGACCTTCAATTTCCCGTAAGATCTAGTCCGCCAGCGCCATTGACATAACCTACAAAAAATCAAAACCACTCCCAGAGCCTGTTTTTGTGGTTCTAAACAACTTTCCCAGTGACGTATTGTGCCGGGAAAAATCAGAGGTATGTATTTTTGGTAGATCTTCATTTTCCCGCAAGAATTAGCCCGCCATCGGCCATGGTTCCAGAGATCGCTACTCCCGAAAAAATTTGGATGGTAGCTTTTATTACTTTCCCAGCCACGTATCACCTCGGGGAAAAGCACACAGATGCAGTTTGCCTAACATTTCAATATTTTGCAATATTTAGCCCGCCAGCTGCTTTTGGGAATCCAAAAAAAAATTTTCAAAACTTGAAACGCGTTTTTAACCTAAAAAGAGGTGTCGGATGGTTTCGCCGATGTGTTATTCGTGATTACCGCATCATTTCTGATCGAAATATGCAATAAAAATTTTTTCGACTGACCAGTCGAATGAAATCACACCTAGGTATTCCACGTTGATCTCTCAAACAGCTTAATACACTTCTCTGCAAACATGTATACGAAGACGGCTCTAGACCTTGATGTGTGAGTCGATTGCAGACAAAAACCTCTCGTATTTCAAAAACTCTTATTACCGCGCGGTTACCACTGACCGAAACATTTCATTGCTATTATATAAAAAGAGGCCTATATGTAAGATTTCCACGAAGTTTATCAAGAGGAAATCGTCGATAGTAAGTCTTGAACATACCGATGTGTTCTACTCAGAAATTGAAATTGAAGCATCTTTTCCATCCGAAGACATTAATCCACTCTCTCAGTTTCAATCAGTGGGAGAATGCTGAGCATCAGCGCATTTCGGGTCAACTTGGACTGACGACTTCAATGTGTAGGAGCCGTTGATACTTAAGTTGGCTGGTAGGTCGGACAAGTCCTCGTTATTGAAGTTCCAGTAAGCATCACTTGTGGGATAATTCACTGAAAAGGACTGTATAGAGGCGGGTAAGCATGGTGAACTGGACCGTGTCAGGGACGGCCCCGGAAAAGATTCCACTCGGTTTCTAATATCAAAGTATGAGGAATTTGTTGGTTCTCAATCCCAAGGTCAACGCTATTTCCTGCACCCCCCTATGGATCCTCTATATTAAGAAATGCTAAAAGTCAATGTTCCTTGTATTGAATCGCATTCGAATGCATCTTGAAGAACCTCTCTGAGTTCCTTTCAAAATGTTCTGGATAGTTCACAGGTTGAAAAATGATATTTTCATTTCAACATTTTTTATCTAGGTTCTGAAACAGATCCATAAGGAACTGAAATCGATTGTCAATAATGTAATCCACGATTGATACGTTAGTGAACCATTTCATCGTGTCTTTGTATGTTGCTGAGTTCATTTTACGACAAAAAAAACCTAGGAACATATCACTTCGGCGCGTATTGGCGTCAAATCGACTTCAGTGAGTAGTCATCCTGGAGAATATCACACTGATTAGCGATTGAAAATACTTTCAGAGGCGTGGAACGTTGCGTGTGCGCTGGTGAGGCTAATTTATGAGAAAAAATGAATGGTAAAATGAGCCGGCAAACACGATGGAAAGGTCAAATTCCGTTTGAGTCATGGATCTCAGTGTCAAGAGTCAAACTCCATTTTTTAGAAATCTTTCTCGGAGCCCAAATGAAAAGCTGTCGAAATGGAATAGTATATTACGTAACAAGTGCGAGAAGGTCAATTTCCGCACAAGTTGCCAAACGAGTGCGAGAAGTAACATTTACGCACACTTCGAAACTTCTCGCACACCCAGAAGAACACATTTACGCATGCTCGCGAAGCGAGCGTGCGTAAATATGTACTTTTAGGTGTGCGAGAAGTTTCGAAGTGTGCGTAAATGTTACTTCTCGCGCGAGTTGGCAACGTGTGCGGAAACTTCTCGCACGTGTTGCGTATACTATTTTTTGCAACTGTGCGCGAAGTTGTAATTAAATGCACCACTGTCCGAGCAAGATTATCTTGGAAACGAAGTTTTCAAGAAAGGCCAAATTCAAAGGGATGACGTGACATCATATTTTGGAACTGTGCGTGAATGAAAATGCAGTAGAGCGAGAAGTTACATTTACGCACACTCCACCAGTGCGTAAATGTAAAACTGTGCGAGAAGTCATTCACGCATTACTTCTCGCACTGTAAATAATGAAGAGAAGTCTCATTTTTTTACAACTTCGCGCACACAGTTGCAAAAATACATTTTCTCAATTTGTTAACATTGCTAAAATATGTCTCGTGTCAGGAGATATTCAGAGAGATTCCTCTGGATGCATTAGAATGCGATTCAATACAAAGATCATCGATTCTTACCTCTTTTAGGGGGTTTTCAGCGTGCCGTACGAGATAGGGGTGATGGAATTCAAAAATCGACAAATTCCTCATACTTTGTTCAAGTAACTGAATGAAATCGCTTCGAGGGCTAGACCTGGCATGGGCCGATTCCCAGCTGACCATCGCCACTAATTCTCCAGTGAGCAATTTCATTCCACTGGCGATTCATCAGGGTTATTCAGTCGAGAATTAGTGGCAATGACCAGCTGGGACCCTTGAAGCACGAGAAATTGAGTGAATTGTCCCATCAGCGATGCCCACTAATTAGTTCAGTGCGTATGTACTATGGTTACAATGTATACATACACAAGTCAACACTCGCCCATTTGATTGAGACTGAGAGAGAACATCTACGTAGTTGATTCTCATTTGCTCCCGGCATTCTTTTCCAACTAGAGTCAGCTTGTTTGATTCTAATTGTCCACAGAAAAATATGAGTAAGGAAAATTATAGAGAGTACATCCTTCAGGACCTCCGTGGTCCCACAATTCCTGAATATCATCTAGAGGTAGATTGACTGGTATTATGGGAATATTGGATATCACTCTAGACTCTCACGAGGACGTGGGGAGTGAATTAACTGTCAGGAAAAGAGTATGTACGGTTCTCTCGATCGACACGAAATCGGTTATATCAACATGAGGTGATGAGCAAACATATAATTGACTTGGTTAGATTATTCATAATTTTATTCCACAGATGATTCTTACAAAATATTTTATGGTCTATGGCGAAACATTTTCCAGACTCTCATGGATGTTGTTAAAGTTTGTCAGCGATTCTTGCGTCATATATTAATAACACAGAGAATGTGATGATTAATTAGTGACACAATGAGAACAGAAAGCCAATTTATATCAAGATGATCCTTTCTGAACAAGTTCTGCTCGACAAAGAAGAACTTGACATTACGCAACAGTATCAGCCAACGCTATTCGAAATTCGAGCGATTGCTTTGCCTCACACAGTAGTTTGATGCTTTAAATAGAGCAGAGATTGGTATGGCAAAGTTTGTGAGCAACAATAATCCCGTCTTTATGTGAGCGATCAACCATGGAAGTGAAGTTAAGTCTAAGGCGTGGTCCTTGTCAAGTTCTTTCCTCTATATTATAAATTAGAACTTCTCACGCTCTCTCATAGTGCGGAAACTAATCTCTTTGAACAAAAACAAGAAACTACATTTCGATGAGTATCAAATGAATAAGAACTTGCAACTCTTATGACGAGTGGCCTTTGGCGGAACACCCACTTTTCATATCATGCCATGCAAAACGTTGCTCCGAGAGCCAATACTTATTCGCTCTTCAAATGCGATGTGGAATAAACAAATTCAGTGGAAATTCTAATCACTCGAATTCATTAAAATTGGTCTGAAAACGATGTGAAGCTTTTGTAAGCTCAATTGATTTCTTTGTCAAGAAATGCCTTACATGTGTAAATGAAGAACGGTTAAATATAGAAACTTAGGATGTATAAATGCATGATCTACTTCGGTAATGCACGAGCACTAGAGCAAACTTCCTGATAGGATTACATGATCAAAACGGACGTGAGGTCATAGCTACCTTTGGGTGGCTCTGGAATAGGCTCTGGTTCCGGTTCTGGTTCGGGTTCTGTGAATCGTAACAGAGGAACTCAGTTACAACTGGAAATCATGATCTAATAGTTTACGGAAAAAGTTATTGTTCGATGGGCAGGATACGCACTTTCCTCGGAAGAGAAAAAAAAATCTTGCTTCAGAGTTACCCATATGGATGATTCCGCACGAAACAGACATATGGAAGAGGGTCATGTCTCAGATTTTTTTCATGACTTTTTTTATTCGATTCTATGCAAGAAAATGAGCTTTTCACCACTCATTGACCCCCAGGAGAATTTCCCAGGTATCTCTATCCGAATGCATTACTTTTTCCTTTCAAGTTATGTCCAACAAAAAAGTTTAGGTATCTTTTTTAATGGAATGTATAATACTCGAATCCCTTCAGAGATACAGGGATGCGGTTCGCAGCATTCGAAATATCTTGGAAAAAAGATATCAAAATCGATCTTGTGAAATCTATTAATATCGGTCTCGTGAGATCGGTCGTGGACGAAATTCCTCTTTTGCGTTCCAAGGCCTATTTTTGCTATTTTTCACAAATGTTTTTTTTCGGGCTTCTGGAAATCGTCTTACGTCGTTATGTCTGTTCCCTGCGCATGCGCGGGATATTGCATTTTCCGAACCAATTCCATTGAAAAGCCAAAAAAATATCCTCCAAAATGACCACTTGATACATTCATTACATATTCTTGGGACTTGTTTTTGGGTACGAACAAACCCTCAAAGGAAATATCTAGTGTATTTGATCAATGTAAAATTGTCTGAACTTCCAAATTATTTGATACAAAATCCCATTGGAGGCAATCCTAGATAGCCACATTCAATTTTCTGTTAAGAATTACGATATTTTCCATTCAGAACTGTATTTAGGCAGCATTTTTGCTTCTAAAATTGATAGATATGCTTATCGGAGGTCAAAATCCCTGTTATTGGGTACTAAACTACAAAATCTATTAATCAGAAAAAGTTCAAAATACGTATCTGGGCCCAAGACATCGACCGTAACGAAAGAAGTTATTGGAACGCTTTTGCATCGTCATTGAAACCTCTCAACCTTCTCGATCTCAATTCTGAGCATCGAATAGCTTCTGGAAAAGTATCATAAGACATGTCTCTGACGTAAAATTGTCTGTTATTTTAGTTTCTGTTTGGGCAAACATAACGTTCGAAGCGAGAAAATGGGCATTTTTGTCAGAACCTACCTATTGTGAATGAAAACTCCATTCCAAATCCTATAATTCGAAACATTATCCCGTGGTACATTGAAATATTGGATCTACAGACTTACAACCTCACAATTATGATGCTATTAGAGTGCAGCGTTGACGTCAAGAATGGCACTAAACCAGACAAGTTTTCGATCGCGCTTAGTATGCGCATTATAGACTCGTCATCAAACCTTTGCTCTCCCTGAACCCAGGTTCGTCAGTTTTCCGATGTGAAATTGTCTATTCTTTCACATTATCTAGTCAGAACTGGAATATGATAGCATTCCAAGCAAGAAAAGTGGGATTTTTGAAAATTTCATTTTTCCCTGATGCAGCTTTAGTACGATTCAAGCTGCGAAGGCGTTCAATTCTGATCGCACATTCTGAAAAAAGAAAGTTTCACGTGGGTAATGTGTCATATGATCGCATTTCAAGGGTTTTGACGGACATGGGTTCGGGAAGAATGAGGGTTTAATGACGAGTCTATATAATGCGCATACTAGCGCGATCGAGAACTTGGCCCATTTGATGATATTCTTGACATCAATGCTGCACTCCATGGTTATGATTCTGAGGTTGTGAGTCTCCAGATCCAATATTTCAATGTCTCGGGGAACAATGTATCGACTTTTAATATGAGGATTGGATTTGGAATATAGTTTTCATTCAATGTACGGTAGATTCTGATGAAAATACGCGTTTTCTCGCTTCAAAAGGCATCTTAGCCCAATTTCAGTCACAGAAAAATTCATGTAAAAGACAGTTTTACGTCGGCAGTATGTCTTGTGATATTTTTTTAAAAGCTCTTCGATACTCAAATTGAGATCGAGAGGGTTGAGAGGTTTTAACGATGATGAAAAGGCGTTCCAATAACTTTTTTGTTTCGGTCAGTGTCTTGAACCTAGATTCTTCTTTAAAAATTTGTCTGGCCCTCCAATTCTGTGGCTCAGGACCCAATCACACGTGTTTTGAGGGGTTTGACATCTCAAAGCTAAATCTATCGATTTTGGGTGCGAAAATGCCGTCTCAACACGATTTTGAATGGGAAGAATCGTACTTCTTGACAAAAATTGAATGTGACTCTTAAGGATCGCCTAACATGGAAATTTTCATCACAAATTTTGGAAGTTCAGACAATCTCACGTTGATCACATGCACTGGATATTTCCTTTGAGGGGTTTTTTGTACTCATAAATGAGCCTCAAAGAGATGTCATGGATGTATCATTTCGGGCGTTAATGAGTTAATTTCATGCATTTAAGCCAGAGTTGTAGCGTTCAGAAGACCACTGAATTTTGATCATTTGAAAGATGTGAGTTAGAGGTACCAGAGACAACGGCAGGGAAATCTGCACCTGCGCCTGTCCGATGCCAGGAACAGGGTGCTACCAACTTGCCGCTCTTGAGCTAAGAGTTCATCGTTCAACCGGTGTAGCTACGGTTCAAATGCATGAAATAGACTTTGTCAAAAGGTCATTTTGAAGGTAACCTTCTTAGTTTTTCAATGAAAACGGTTTGAATAATCTAATATCCTGCGCAGGAGCAGAAAACAGACGATTTCGACAAGCCTGAAAAAGGATTTTTGAAAAATAGCAAAATATAGGTAGAACGTAAAAATGGAATTCGGGACGAGACCGATTTTGCTATACTGATTTTCATAGATTTCACAAGATCTACATATACCGATGAGGTGATTGAAACTTTTTTTGCCGAGAAAATTGCCATTTTATCAACTTGGAAAGACGTCAGTTGATGGTTTGAATTTGTAAAATTTACAGATTCAAATTGTAGATTTAGCAATTAAATTGCATCCGAGAATCAACAGATTAAATCTGTTCCAGAGAACAGTTTTCTGTGTAGTTTTTACAGATTGAGATTCACAGTGTGACTTCGATATATTTTTTCAAGGTCTTTCGAATGCCGCGCACCGTATCCCTGTATCTCTGAAAGGACTCGAGAAATATGCATTTTATTGAGAAAATATCCAAATTTCCTTGTTGGACATAATTCAAGAGGATGAAGTAAAATATGCCCGAGAGACCTTGAGAACTTTTATGGGGCATCATAGGTGGTGGAAAGTTCATATTTTGTACCATATGATCGAATAAAAAAGTCAAGAAAAACATCGGAGACACGAACTTTTTTCGTAGATCTGTTTCGCGCGGAACTATTCCTATATACAAGATGCAATGGTATTTTTTGTCAGAGAGTTAGCATGGTTCACCTGGTGTTGGTTCCCTAGGAGGCTCTGGAGTCTCTGGAACTGGAGATGGTGTTGGTTCTGTCGATGTAGCTTCGGAAGTGGTTTCACTTGCAGGTTCCTCCTGGTCGAAAAATTCAAAGCCTAGTAATTCATGGTTTGAGATCGAAATAAACGTAATGTGTGGAACAGTCTTCACCACATCCCGGGGAGACCATTGGCTATGAAAAAAATCTTATCGAAGTTTTGATTTAAAGTCGTATCTGATTGAAACACGTTTGTGTGGAATTCAACACATCCACTTCCATGCGCTAAAACTTTGTTAGAGAACTATGCATCAACTCTCGTTACATCACAAAGCTGATCTCGAGGCTGATCTTGAATGCAGTTAGTCAAAATTTTGATTAATAGTTGCTCGCAGACCCTTGTGTACAGCTAAAGCTTGCTCCTTGTGCAACGAGAATAAAGAAAAGCTAGCAGATTTTTCACAGAGCATCCGCAAAAAACTAGGAGAAGATGATGGTATATCTTCGTACTGTGCGCGTTAGTCCACCCCCTCTCAGGGGGCGCCACGACTGAGAATCCTCTCATGCACTTTCTATGGCGGTTTCGGTGGTTTGATTCCCACTACTTGGAGACATAAGTATAAAGAGAGGTCCCATCATTTAAAAGCAGTGTGGAAATCATAATCAAGGCGACGCGGTCGCCGTGCATGCTGAACTTTTTTCACAAAAATATCAAAATCTTCTCAAATTTGGGCCAAACGACGAGTTATCCAGGCTTTATAATTATCTAACTTGGCCTAAATAACTCTTCGTTTAGCCTGAGGTTTAGCCCAAATTGAGAAATACTTTGAGATTTTTGTGGAAGAAAATGTGGTTGTTACACGGGTTAGGAAGTACCCGAGGGCAAGTTATTCTCGTTAATCCCCGATGCTCTTGTGATTGGTGACAATTGGCGAGTTATCTACCACAGTTCATATGATAATAAGTAGTGGACAACTCGTGTCAAGTTCTGTATTGTCGAATTGGTGAGGTACATAATGGAAGGGAAAAACAATTTCCGGCTTGCACAGTGACCGCATCGCCTCAAGATGGCAGTATTTCCTTGTTTTTGACTAAGATGACTAAGGGAACCATCAAAGATAACCCATATGTATATACTCCAAGTATGAAGCCTCCTATCATTTTCTACCGATGATCATTGATGTATGATGACCTTTTCTTAGGACAAATATTGCGTAGAGAAGAATATCGGAATTTCTTGTAACAGGGACGACGGAGAATCGAGCTCTGCGAGAATGAGTTTCTGGGACCGACTCTGAAGTGCTTGAGTAGTTCTTTGAGATGCCGTGAGTTCTAATTAGATCGATGAACATTCGTTTTCCACGAACGTTCAAGGAGTGCAGCTCGTAAAATATAGATGGCACACCGTTGTTATGCGAAGTTCATTCGATTCGTTGATCAGAAACGCATGGAATGAATCAAAAATTATCCCTGAAAAATTATGCAGGCACGAGATGTACCTTGAAAAGCGGAGGATGATGCAAGTTGGTTCCAACTTTGTCATCGGTAAAGTTGGAACGACGTGGCAAAAACGAGGTTACAAATTACGCGGTGATTTTTACACCAAATAAGATGGGGTTGGTCGCAAATGACTCGGATTTGCTTCGGAAATGTGCCTCTGGTACAATCTGTGAGGATAAACGTCTCTCGAGTACGTCCATGTCAAATTCAAACGGTTTCTGCAGCTATTTTTTTAAAATTCCCATACCATTTTTTCTCGACGTGGGGTACCAAAATAAGATGTTTCCTATAGTTTGTAGGTCCAAAAAAATTTTTTTGTCTCAGATAGGCCTACAAGAGTGATTTTACCGAAAAATCAAAAATTGAAACTATCCTACCGTATTTTGCTCGTAACTTTTGATTGCTTTGACCAATTTGGATTTTCCAAAAAGCATTTAAAAGGTGACTTCGAGAGCTATCGATTAACCACTAGTAAAACCTCTCCCAGTTGTTTTTTGAACATCCGAAAGCTGAAATACTCAAAAATCACTGTTCGGCTCATAACTTTTTTGACGTATATTTTGATTTTTTTTATTTCATTTTTTTTCGATTTTTATAGTAATTAACTACCTGCAAAAAATTTTTCAGCCATTATTTTTACTCTTGAGGCCTCCTAGAGCTGTTTAAGTGCGCAAAACCATCTCAAAAACTTGAAAAATGCGTTTTTACCTCGTTCAACTTTCTCGGGGGACCTCGCAACTAATTTCATTGTGTTTGCAAGACTGTTTTACCTCAGAAATGACTGTTCTGAGTATTTTTTTTAGTGTAACGGATGAACAGATTCGTAAAAATTTATTTCAAAAGCAAATTTTTATTCAATAATTAGCATCTCCTGCGCATGCGTTGTTCTCTACGTCTCTGAAAATGTTTCCAATCGATAGCTGGTTTAATTTCCTTCAAAAAAACCTCTTGCTGAAGTCAATTTCATGCAGTAGAACCGGAGCTACAGCTGTCAAACTAAAAAGAAATGTCTTAGGTATCAAATCCGTGAGCCTGGAGAAAGATTGTCGGTCTCGTCTGCCGGTTAAAGCGTGTATTTCCGCTTCTACTCCATCAAATTAACTTCAACAAGGGGTCATTTTGAGGGAAATTGAGTCAGCTACCGATTCAAATTAGTTTTGAAGCTCTAAAGTCATTTGCATGCACGAGAAATTCGAATCTAACGAATCATTGCCAGCAATTTTTTCCGACTCTGATCAGACGATTGTGAAGTTTCTGCGCAGGTAAATGATTTTGGTGCTTCAAAAACGTTTCAGATCGGTGGCTGACTCAATTTCCTTCAAAATGACCCCTTGTTGAAGTTAATTTGATGGAGTAGAAGCGGAAATACACGCTTCAACCGGCAGACGAGACCGACAATCTTTCTCCAGGCTCACGGATTTGATACCTAAGACATTTCTTTTTAGTTTGACAGCTGTAGCTTCGGTTCTACTGCATGAAATTGACTTCAGCAAGAGGTTTTTTTGAAGGAAATTGAACCAGCTATCGATTAGAAGCATTTTCAGAGACGTAGAGAACAACGCATGTGCAGGAGATGCTAATTATTGAATAAAAATTTGCTTTTGAAATAAATTTCTACGAATCTGTTCATCCGTTACACTAAAAAAAATACTCAGAACAGTCATTTCTAAGGTAAAACAGTCTTGCAAACACAATGAAATTAGTTGCGAGGTCCCCCGAGAAAGTTGAACGAGGTAAAAACGCATTTTTCAAGTTTTTGAGATGGTTTTGCGCACTTAAACAGCTCTAGGAGGCCTCAAGAGTAAAAATAATGGCTGAAAATTTTTTTGCAGGTAGTTTATTACTATAAAAATCGAAAAAAAATGAAATAAAAAAAATCAAAATATACGTCAAAAAAGTTATGAGCCAAACAGTGATTTTTGAGTATTTCAGCTTTCGGATGTTCAAAAAACAACTGGGAGAGGTTTTACTAGTGGTTAATCGATAGCTTTCGAAGTCACCTTTCAAATACTTTTTGGAAAATCCAAATTGGTCGAAGCAATCAAAAGTTGCGAGCAAAATACGGTAGGATAGATTCAATTTTTGATTTTTCGGTAAAATCACTCTTGTAGGCCTATCTGAGACAAAAAAATTTTTTTGGACCTACAAACTATAGGAAACATCTTATCTTGGTACCCCACGTCGAAAAAAAATGGTATGGGAATTTTAAAAAAATAGCTGCAGAAACCGTTTGAATTTGACATGGACATACTCTCTCACTCTTGGAGAGGAACCGATGAATCGCGAGGTATTCCATTTCTGATTCGTAGAGAGCGTAATCTTACACCTTTACATCACACTGTAAAAAATTGGTTGAATTTTCAACAAGTTGGTTGAATTTTCAGCCAAGGGATATTACTCAATGTTAAATTCCAAGTTACGTCGGTCGGAAATCCAGGTTGAATAACGTTTTGTTGGTGATCGTAACTGGATGGGTGACCACTGGTCGGGATATGCCACGCTTAGCAGGTATTCTATTATTATGCACGGGTCTCTAGAACTAGGTCTAAATCCATGGTGCAGACCACCCAAGGGATTGTTGTGGGATATCATTCTAGGCCTCTGTGGGATCATTTTCCAGCTAGTATAAAAATCGCCACTTGGGCCGTTTCTTAATAAAGTCCAAAAAACGTGTTTTTTCGCGACCTTTCGACCTCTAACGCTCTATAGCTCGAACGGGACGCGTTTTTTTGGAAAATGTGTAGAGACCTTTTTTGTAGATCTGAAAAAACCAACAAAGAATATGTCCTTATCCAATCCCGGGAGACTCAACTGTTGGAGAAATTAGAGCTTTTTTCTCGAAAAATTATATCCCTCCCGCTCTCTCGTCCCACAGCTCGAACGGGACGCATTTTTTCGAAAAGTGTGTGAAGACCTTTTTTGTAGATCTTGAAAAATTAAGAAAGGATATGTCCTTGTCTCATCCCCGGAGACTCATTTGTTGGACATATGAGAGGTTTTTCCACCAGAGATCGTATTTCCCTTGTAATTCCCCATTGTTTTATAGACATAGTTATAAAATAATGTGTTCCATTGAAAGTTCATAGTTTAGAGAAAGTTATTCCATAGAAATATCGATGGAACACATCATTTTATAGTTATGTCTATCAAAGGAAAATTACGGGGAGAACACGATCTCTGGAGAAAAAAGCTCTCATATGTCCAACAAATGAGTCTTATGGGATGAGACAAGGACATATTCTTCCTTAATTTTTCAAGATCTACAAAAAAGGTATCTACACATTTTTCGAAAAAATGCGTCCCGTTCGAGCTGTGGACCGAGAGAGCGGGAGGAATATAATTTTTCGAGGAAAAAGCTCTAATTTCTCCAACAGGTGAATCTCACGGGATTGGATAAGGACATATTCTTTGTTAATTTTTTCAGATCTACAAAAAAGGTCTCTATACATTTTCCAAAAAAACGCGTCCCGTTCGAGCTATAGAGCGTAAGAGGTCGAAAGGTCGCGAAAAAACACGTTTTTTGGACTTGATTGAAAAACGGCCCAAGTGGCGATTTCTATACTAGCTGGAAAATGATCCCACATAGGCCTCAAATGATATCCCGCAACAATCCCTTGGGTGGTCTGCACCATGGATTTAGATCTGGTTCTAGAGACCCGTGTATGGTTATAATTATACGGGACCCACGAGATTGATAGATAGTGATGATCGGTTGACATACTTGGGCCAGAAAAACAAGTTTCGTCAGGTATTCATGTGAACAAATAGAAAAGATTATGTACCGTTCCCATTCAGAAACTTATCCATAGTGATAAATTTTCGAAACTAGAGATTGAATTGGATACGCGTCACTGAATTTTTTCCCGAAAACGCTCGCGGGGCCGCTGCTGATGTTTTTTCCTATTCGTTTACGAGAAAACATAACGAAATATGTTTCATCTGACCCAAAAATGTTTACCGATCATCACCATCTGTCAATGCCGTGGGACCCGTACTATAACTATACTACAACATCTCTAGCATGTCGTGTTTAGATCATGCGGATATATTTCGATGATTCTTGATACACCTCAAAAAGGTATATGGGTCAAAAGTATGGTGGTACATCTGCATTGTTTTTGCGACAATAACATGAACCACCATACTTTTAAGGCGATTGCGGTCGCCGTGCACCGTGCACGAAGAAAGTTATTCGCACTTTTCTCCGATATTCTTGCGATTTGGACTAAAGGAAGAGAAGATGAATACTTATTTTCATCTAACTTGAGTTCGTCTTCTCGCCGCTTGACTCAAATCGCAAGAAGAATATCGGAGAAAAGTGCGAATAACTTGAGCGCAGGCACCTCCTAACCTGTAATATAGGCACTTTGTAATTCGCACTTTTATCCGATCCTTTTGCGATTTGAGCCAAACGACGAGAAGACGAACTCAAGTTAGATGATAATAAACACTTGTCTTTTCGTCGTTTAGCCCAAATCGCAAGAGAATCGGATAAAAGTGCGAATAACTTTTTTCGTGCACGGTGACTACATCGCCTCAACGCATCATACCTGTTTGAGTTGTATCAGATCACGGAATGTTTGAGATATAGTTATATCAAAGGATTTGACTCGGACCATGTGTAAAACGCAGTACTTGAGCTAAATCCGCATGCACCACACATCCCAATATTTCGAATATTCAGATGTCCGCGCGAGCTATCGATCGAATCATCGATCGGTAATGTCCGTGCCTTCCGCGTCCCACCACAGCAGACGACACACACACACAGCCACACTTTCTCTCGCGTAGTTGCAGACGACACAAGTTCGGGCTTGCACATTTGGTCACATTTGGAGTTGATTCGGTCGTGAAATACACTGACTTTGAATGATTGAAAGAAAATACTTATTGGACTCGAAAGGAAAAACTGTATTGTAACTTTGTTTCTTGGGTTATCAATCATCTAAATTGAGGAGAACCGGATGGATCTGTGTCGCCGGTAGTTTTGTCAACAATCAAGTATTGAGCTGCGCTACGGGATTCGAATATTCGCCGCTCCTTGCCGCGCTCTACGAAGTATATATATGTACTTCCGTCAAAACATTTTTCCGAAATCGATCTCGACCATCACAAAATACAATATTACTTATCTCGACGGAGAAATGACCAATCGCAAAGATCCAAAGTTTATGTTGAAGGGCCTCTGATTCTGAATAATTTTGATGTGAGAATGTTGTGTCTTTGAGGTCGGCAATGATGATTAATGTATGTTCGAAAATTACGAGGAAGTTGGGATCCCCAACTTTGGCGTATATGCCACAGCGGGGCTGCTCGAAGGCTTCGCCATACTTTCGAGTACAACTAACGCTATGTCAAATAATGATAGAGTCAGCGAATTTTTTGCGCGAGCTAAGCGTGGCAGCCCCAGCTAAGCGTTCACCAATCCGGATACTGAGTCGTGGAAAAGTTGCTTGACCTGAATCTTGGGCAAAAGAGTGAAAAACGTAGGAGATTAAATTTCTCGAAAACCCAATTCTTTAAAACCTTGAAAATTTGATATTTTATGTGAAATGTTGTGTTCACTCAGAAAAAAAATAGTCCCGAATTCCTTCTTTGCGTTCTAATGCCTATTTTTGCTAATGTTATGATTTTATTCTTCTTCATGCACTGAATAAAAAGTGCGGCCACCGGGAAACGATCCGGCGACCTCTTGATCAAGAGTCTGACACGCTGTTGACTGAGCTAGTCCGGCCGCACCCAGCGACAGTCCTTATATGTGGTACAATTAAAGTGCGGGCGCCTGTGTAGCTTGCGCCCGTAACATTAATGATCATGAATTCATTTTCCAAGCTTTTGGAAATCGTCGGTTTTTGAGCCAGAGTTGCAACGTTCAAAAGACCACTGAATCTTGATAGTTCCTCAGAGATGGGTCAGAGGTACTGGAGACAACAGTGAGGAAAATCCATGCCTGCCCCCGTCTGATGGCGTCCATCGACGTGTCGCACTCGAGCTGAGGGTTCATCTTTCATACGTTGTAGATACGGTTCAAATGCATGGAATTAACTTCGACAGGTGGTCATTTTGGAGGAAATTTTGTTGGCTTCCCAATGAAATTGGATGCAAAGATCCAAATTTCTGCACATGTGCAGAAAAGATACGGTTAAAAAGGCGTGAGAACGCAAAAAAGGAATTCGGGACTTTTTTTCTGAGTGAACACAAAATTTCACATAAAATATCGGATTTTCAAGGTTTTAAAAAATTGGGTTTTCGAGAAATTTTATCTTATGTATTTTCACTCTTTTGCCCGATAAAACCACCCAAGACATCAAAATCAACTCTACAAGACCGATTTTGATAGGTTTTGTTAAAGACCTTCCGAATGCCACAAACCATATCTCTGTATCTCTGAACAAATTTGAGAAAAATTCATTTTATTGAAAAAAATACCCTAACTTTTTTGTTGAAAATGATTCAAAAGAACAAAGTAACGTACGTTGAAGGTACCTGGAAAAATTTTTTGGGGCCTCACAGGTAGTGAAAGCTTTATATTCTGTACCATAGAATCGAATAAAAATTTTAAAAAACATTTAAGACATGACCCTTTTTTGTAGGTCTGTTTCGCGCGGAACTACTCTTATATTAGTGGATGTCAGACTGGTCCCAAAATAAACCTCAGAGGAATACCTGACTTTCTCGCAGCCCGACCTTTTTCGACCTTGCTCAGCGTGCATCATTATAGGTCAGCTTTATAGAATATTATGCTTAAAAATTTTATTGTTGGGGAAGCAGTTTCAAGTTTCAAATTCTGACGGGTGGAAAGCCGAGGTCAATTCTATGTTTCTCAACGGAACTTACAAGATTTCCAAATCGAGAGGTGTGAGCAGGAATCATGCGCAAGTTTCAATTTCCAAAGGGCTGTTTTCGGTGCCTCCAACTTCCATGTGAGTGATACCACAAACAACTAATACAATGGAACTCTGTTAACTCGAATTCTGCTAACTCGAAAGTCTCGCCAATTCGATTGTGAATGCATTAGGAACGGGAAAATTGACTCCTCTTCTCATAGGAAAGTCGTAGCAACCTCAATGCCTCCAAGGAGTGAAAAACGCTCCCGTAGCATATTGTGCAAACAAGAAAGCCTGAATGACCTCGGTCTCATTCGGTCAAAAATGCAAAAACTTGACGAGCAAATGATCCGCCAGAACAGGAAGATATTACTCTTCATAGCCAATTGCTCTGCTCATAACAACATCCCATCATTGAGTAATGTAAAAATTGAGTCCTTGCCTCCAGGTACCACTCCATTGTCACAGCCTTTAGACCAAGGCACTATCAAAAATTTCAAGGGCTTCTACAGACAACAGATTGTTAGAAAAATCATCGATAACATTGAGGAGTGAAGAGTACCATCTTCCACACTGTTGCATGCAATGAGCATGACTGATAGAGCTTGGAGATCCATCATCTGCACCCAAAATTGTTTCAAAAAAGCTGGATTTCTTGTTGATATGCCACCTGACTAACCTGCTCTACCAGATTATCAAGAACGATTCGACCATATGAACTCTCCTCTAGCAAATCCTGAGCTCGCATCATTTGAAGAGTTTGTGTCATTCGGAAATAATGTAGGCGTGACTGGACTAATGAGTGACGCAGAAGTCATCGAGAGCTTGGAAAATACGATTGCTATCTGGGCTGATTTGGATCATGGTAGTGATAATGATTTCGATGATTTTATCATTGCACATGTGTCTCGGCGCCAAGTTAAAGATGCTGTTCACGTCATCAGATCTTTTTTTAAAGGTCAGATGTGAATTTTGAGGATGTGAATCCAGCAATAATGAAAGTTGAAGATACTGTTAATCAGTGCATTGCTCAAAACTTGATTCAGAGAAGGATTACTGATTATTTAAAAACAATAAAAAAATAGTTCCACGTAGCACTTTTTCCGCTCTACAAAATGCTTTTTTCACAATTCCCGGATCTGCATTAGCATTGAAACTGCACGTGTATCAATAGAAGTAGAAAAATTTCTAGATTTTCTATCTTTTCATCAGCGTACAGGACCTTCAAAAATATTCGATAAAAATAATCCAAACCCAGTCAAAGTTAGTATTTTTTCTGCTTCCAAGATTCTTTCTTGAAAATTTTCGTACAACGCATAGAACTCGACTTATCGCTGTTGCAAGTCAGGGTACTTGAGGAATCACCCATCGAGAACTTATGAACGGTACTGTATATGTATCAAGTCTCCGATTCCGAGATGAATTCCCTGTTCTTGGATGTTTTCATCGTAGTATTGTGCATCTTTTCTCTCACCCTTCGTAATTGATCAGACTATCCTCGAGATTGAGAGTGAATAAAGAACATCGTCCACGATGACCATTATTCAAGGAAAAATTCACCTCCTTGATGGAGAAAAGTGGATTTTAGCCCAAGATTCTGTATGTTGGGCAACTGCTTAAGTTGGGAGATGTTTTACGGAACCAAGAATGCTCAGCTTAAACAGTTTCACTGTACAGGAATTTTCAAATTCACGTGGATGATTCACACCACAAAAGTGCCAAGTATAAATAATCCGCGTAAGAAATGTATTGTTATTATGGAAAGGGGGAAATCCGTTCCAGCTCCAAGATTTCTGTCCCAGTTTCGAGAATTTTCGATCCAAAAACAGAGTAAATTTTCAAATTAAACGGATATTCATTAGAATCTGTTTCTGATCATAAACATATATATCTCAAGAACGTACTAGAAATCGAAATAAAACAATTTTCATAGTCCAGGCTTGGGAAAATTGGTCAGCCGAGTCTGCTTCTTCCGTTGCATGCCTAAGGTAGTACTAGCTCTCTTCGGACAGTCGAACAAAAAATCACGAAATTCGGTACAGTGGTAGATTGATATCTCAAACTGCCTCAGTCAAAATTTCAGAAGCCTCCAGAATCTGAGAAAAAAGTTGTGAGCAGTTTCGTGAAAGTTGTCAACACGACGGCTTATGGGATTTGTCGAGTAGAGTAATATCTAGATTTTCACGGGAGTCGGCGCACAAGGAGAGGAGTGCACAAAAAACACATAGAAACAAACGGATCAACGATCCAGAGCCCATAAACGAAAATCTAAGCACTTGTGACACTCATTTCTGCCGTTTCAGGATTAGGTTGTCGTCTGCTGTGTGCGTTACTATACCTATTTAGGCGGGCGGAAACTAGTCAAACGAAGACCTAATCTGCACTTGGACTTATCAGTAGCGCTAGTACTACCTTAAATTTTTCCCGCACTTCTTTTTATCTACGGGTCCCAACTTTTCAGTCATACTTGTATCTCATCGTCGATTTTTTTCATCAATCATTCTAGTTGCATAATGTAGTCGAATCGAATAGCTCGCATAGCCTGTTTCGCAATTTGCATAATCCTACTTGCAATTTCTGTGCAACAGAACAGATCTTCCTGCCACCCAGTAGTGAATAAAAAATGCTGACTTTCTCACCTTTAGTCATGTTTCTCGCGATTTTGTCATCTCCCAAAACATTTTGCTATTCAGAAGCCCTCATGTTTGCGTCCCGAGGGGTCTTGTCGACTTACAAACCTTCCAACCGCTCTCCTGAGACACGTATGCATACTACAGTACCCGCAGTATTAAAATGAAAAGTACACTATCAAAATGAATGGAACGCGGATACCTTCACCAAATTAACCAAATTAGCAATTACTCCGACACCGTTGCGTCTATGGCAATTTTTCACAAAGCATGCGAAAGATGAGAACAAAAGCTATCAATCCATGTCTTCCGAAAATTCTTTCAATCCAGTTTTGATTGGCTCCGAAAAGTGAGAAAATGAGAAAATTTTCATTTCAATATTTGTCAGGAAATTACGATAGAGCAAAGATTCTCACGGGATCTCGTGGTTTTATCAAGACCTTCAAAATCGTTTTTTTATACATTGCTCTCCGATGTTTTACTCCTGAGTTACGAGCGATCAGGTAGAGAGAAACTGGTGCGGATCGAGGGTACTGGTGGTATGAAGGTGTAAGGTTTTTCTTTTCAAAGCTGTCCGTGGACGGTTCGAGTGCATTCTATAACAAACCTGACTTGTATTTTCCGGAATTTACTATGTTTTACGTCAAAATCGTGGATCACGCAATTTTTTATGTTTCCGCTACCGCTAACACCTACAAATTTGCTCTCACTTGATCGCTCGTAAGTCAGGTGGGAAAAATCGTAGAGCGATGTATAAATTCGGAACGATTTTGAAAACCTTGGAGAGAGGTGCAAGATCCTGTCAGCAGTTCTGCGCTATCGCAGTTTCCTAACAAATGATCGATGATTGATTGAAATGGAATTTTCTTTACTTCTCGGAGCCAATCGAAACTATGAGTTTTGGTCTGAACATTTTTTTGGAATACATGACTTAATAGCTTGTGGTCTTATTTTTTGAATGCTTTTTGAAACATTGCCGCAGACCCAAGAGCGTCGGAGCAATTGCTGTGTTAGTGAAGGTATCCGTGTTCCATTCATTTTGGCGGGTACTGTACCTCAAGTTGTCATGGGGATTATATTTCGGACAACCCATATTCGATCTGCGTGGAATCAAGGAATTTATCCGCGTGAGAAGAGGAATGGGAGCAATTGTGGATCCTCATATTATCAAATGCGCATTTCAATGGTCCGCGTAAAAACCAGAATCTCATACGGGGTCGACCGACAGCCTATTTGACAAGTATAAGATGATGTACTTTTTCTTCCCATGAGTGATTTGGTAGATTTTTCGTCCTTGATGGTTCATATATAAGTTGATTATTTGGTCTCATCGATCTTGAAGGACGGTCCGTCCTTCAAGATCGATGAGACCAAATAATCAACTTATACTTTTTCTTCCCGTAGAATAAACATGAACCATCCCTGACACTACTTTTTTATTTAGAAGGAGTGTTCGGAGAGTAAATTTACGTCTTGCTGGACCTATAACTTGAGCTGGATTACAAACCATCAGAACCGCAGTGAAGGCACTTGAAAAGAGTCTCAGTGTTGTCGGCAACGGGGATCGAATCCCCGAATTTCCGATTAAAAGGCGAGAAATCTAACCACGCTGCCAACGCGGCTTCCATTTAGCAGACTTTTTTGACCATTAGATGTTCCTGCCACACGCAGTGACTCAATTATTAATTTCATCTCCATATGAGTAACGCTACGCCGGAATATACGTGAGGAATCATATTCTTGATCTTTATTAGTAACCTATCGGTCCCAATCTTATGATGCACAAAGGGTTAGAAACGCAAAAATTGCTGTATTTGTGAATTAACTTTCATACCTAGTCAGGTTACCTACCTGTGATGGCACCAGGTGCCAGTAGATTAACAGAGATAGGGCACTCATTCATTGCTCTTTCTTTTTCGAGAGTTAGACTCTTATATCTCACATGGTCCAGACCACAACTCGCAAAATACAATTCGATCTCTGCAATCTCGAATGGAAAAAGTTCATTCACAATCGAGCAGGGTGGTGTCATTCACATAGGTTTGTTTGGTTTCCAAATTTCAATCAATATGGGTACACTGAAGATCGACGGGAGAATTATCATGTTGCAGGATATTTTGGGGTAAGGTCAAAGATGAATCATCTCACATGAAAACATATATAGTTAATTTCGTTCATTATTCTTTCCATTCAGGATTACATCAAAACTTAAGGTAACATTCATGTTTTTACATACTTAAAGAAGGATTTTACCGAAAACCGATAAGCGTAACATCCACCGCGGACCAATAAGATTGCGATCAACGAGTTGCAGAAGGGGATGTAAAAAAATACTTCGTGTGAAAAAAGACTATGGAAGAACATTCGATCAGGGTAAACGGGTTCCGTGTGGGTCACGCGTGGTAAGGTGAGACGAAGGAGGTGAATGTAATCAGTGCGGGAAAGGGAACATCGAAGGAATAGTGCAGTTTAATAGACAAACTCATTATGGAATCCAAGTCGTTCGTGCACATACTTTTTCAACGTAAAAACGAACGCTTTGCGAGTGTGACAATGAGAGTATTGTTTCGTGCAAAATTATCTAGTTGGCTATCATTTTTGTATCGATTCTCGGCTCTTGTGTATGACAGTGAATCTTTGTGTGTGAGTGATGTGTGTTCGGTGTGTTGTGACGTTTCTCATGCTTCAACGGGCGCCTCCTCTTCTTTTACCTTCTTTTCCTCGCCCTTCTTCGACCATTCAGGTTTTTTCTGCAAAAAGAAAATAGGAAATAGTGAGTAGCATCCAGTGATGAGAAGGGTTGCTCATGCTATGTCTATCTTAATCCTTTTTTTTTCAACGCCGACTAATTTTCTTTTCCAAAGCCTCCTCAAGTGTTAAGGAGTTCACAGAACTTGAACAATTTTCAATGATCTTGAAATAATCTCGATACAATCGACAGGACACCAAAAGAATAATTACTCAGGGGTCGTTTTCAAAATGTCATCTGCATTCGGATCTCACGTATTTAGAATGAATTTAATTGCTGATGCCACGTGAAATGGATTTTCCTACGTTTTTGAGAGAAAAATTACATATATATCAAAAGAGGACAGCTTCACGACACTATGCGTACAGATTTTTTTTGAGCAAGCGTGTCTACAGTCTATTATAAGGGCGAGTATTCGGCGACATAACATTCTCAAGACAGATTGGGAGTCATGAAGGATACGCACGTACAGAAATCGATTAGACAGAGCATGCAGGATTTGTCATAATACATCATAATAGTGACAACACACAACGAAGCCTCGTTAAGCAAGTATTTGCGCCTAATTATATTTCATCTAATTATCTTCATTCTAAAAACTTTTTCAGATTTTTACCTTATCTTTCGCGGCATTCTGCAAATATTAAGCAAAATTAGTAAACGTGAAGGTTTAAAATTGTTAAATAAGACATTCACAGATATAGCGCTCTTGATTACGAAGCTCTATTCATGTTTCAAGTTCCTTCCTTCTCAGAATCAATATTCCACCACTCACAATGACTTGTCGAATCTCGGGGAACACGGATCATGATGAAAGTCTGGGGATCACTTTTGTTTGGGAGGAAAATACAGACACAGATACTCTAACAATGCCATCAGTCTCCGTAGCTGTATCTCAGAATAGAGGGCCCATTGGATCTAAATCCTTGAAGATATCTTCATTTTCGATCTACACAAAAGTGATTCCCAGACTTGCATCGTGAAACGTGTTCCGTGAGGTTGGACGCCTTGATAATCTGAAAGATATTTAGTGATGGGTTATTGAGACAGACATGGATATACAGTTTTCCCAGTAGAAACGACCATTCTGATAATTGGGAGAAAAATCATCAAAACATATGTGGAATTTGAATTGATGTATGGGATCGCATCTAGGCGTTCCTCTAGAAAGGTATAACGTTCTGGTAATTTTTCGTCCAAACTCACGAAAACGAAGCAATCCACCCACGAGAATCCTTGTCTTGTGAATCTTTGCAATGAGACGGCGCAAGACTTTCACATGAAGCAAAGAAGCTTGATTCCGGTTAATATACCGTATAGATGCTTAAAAGTTTCGGGTGTACTTGAACAAGTACACCAAAAGAGAGGGGAGCTATAGAGGAAAAAAAAAGAACAGTATCGCGAGTGGTATCGTAACATTGTCCATGTAACCCACGATCTAAACGAGAAACTGCAGCCAACGGGACATTTTTTCATTAAAATTGCACACACGTGAACTGAAGAAGAATTCAAGAGCAAAAGTTAAATAACGTTTGATAGCTAGAGTAGAGAGTTTTAAGAAATTAGAGAATTGTAGGAATTGAAAGATAGAAATGATGAGAAAATTGAGCGTAAGATCAGCCAGCGGGCCAAGCACTTACAGAGCGCTTCTGAGATTATTATTTGATGCAGAGCGCGTGGATAATATGGTTAAAAAGAATAAATCTCACCTTCATACTGAGCCCTAATATTTCAACTTAACTCATTCTCGAAGTGTCCAACAGGATAAATTGATTTAAGATGATGCGAGAGTTTACCAAGAGCAGTGTTAATCAAAATAATGGATAAAAGGTAAAAAAGAGGGAAAAGAATTCATCAAAAAAGTTCCTGTCAAAGGGGCACATTTCTTCACTCAATGAGTGAAGTAAAAGTGAGTGACGCTTTGAGGAAGTGATGACCGTAACCATGTAAAAATAGGACAAAAATTGTAGATTTTGCACGTAAAAAGTGCAAGATCTTCGTTCAATTGTGCACACTCATTCGTGGATCGGAGTGTTATTCACAACAAAACAGTACAAAAATCATCAAAAACTCAAAAAACTTCGTGGATTTCCACGAGGATGACGACGACAAAAAGGTTGGCAGACTGGCATATGTAAGTAGATTTCAAAAAAATAAGGGAGCCATTTTGGAAACTTGAAAATAAATTGCTCCTGATCGTCCCATCAAAATCCAAAAGAAAAAACCACGGCCGCTCAAAAAGTCAGCAAAGCTGATCAGACATTGGGCCTACCAGACATGTCTCGAGTCTAGAATCCACTATCTGATTAAATTCCCAGAGATGGGCAAGATTTCATTATTATCCATTGTTCCCATGTGAATTCATCGTGTTCATGAGATATTCAATCGAAAAGGACAATATGAAACCATGAAAAATAGTCTATCAAGTGAATCCTGAGTAATTTCATTTTTATTATGATCAAGAACATTTGAACATGAAGGATGCTGACGCTGAAAGAATGTACCACAAGAATAACAAAATAGCAAAAATGTGAGACTTAACAAATGTATAGATCGTTCATCGACCGACTCGAGACAGTGTACCGAGTGAACTATTATATTTTCACCGTTTTTCTACATAATCCGGTTATGTTTTCTCTGTTCTTTCTCTTTTATATCATTAACACCTCTCCATGGATTTGATGCGACGGATTTGTTTTAAATTACGATGAAGTTCATCTTTGATTAATCTACTTCTTCGTCTGCCACTCTGCCTTCTCGGACTTCTTGGGCTGTGGAAAACAATACATTCCATAGTCAAGCACAGACTATACTACTCCATGTACGAACACTTTGAACTATGATTTCATCCTCTTAGGCAACATTCAGCTAACACGAATTCATGGCTTCTCAGCAGTTGACAGTCGCTAATGTCATATTGTCAAGATCCATAGGAGGTCTCGACTGTTAAGGCAATGCAACTGAAAGCAGCTTTGGAAGGATCTCAATAGTAATTTCAGAGTCCAGAGGTCAGTATCTCTTCGGATGAATTCCCTCGAAATTCATCCCCAATTCTGCTGCCTCGTGGCATTCGAAGATACGGCAACCTTTAATTGGGAAAAACTGCGACCCATTGTGTGAATGTGTTCATTAAGGAATGTTCTTGATAACAAAGTACAGATAGTAGAAAAGTGAATCTATAGCCTTCCTACTCTCTTGAGAATGTCAAATAGATTCTTGTTGAGAAGCCACGAATTCAAAGCCACTTTGCTCTAATTAATATTCATGATGGGATAATCATACATGGACATCCAATAATTCTCTTTGTCATCGGCAATTTGATGAATCCTGAATCCTCGATCCAGGAGAATTAATTACATTAACAAACAGAGACACGGAAAGTGAAAAAGTTGTTAATTTGAATCTATAAGGGAATATGCAACACGGAACAACGATTGGTCGATTTGCACAAATTTAAAAGCCCTAAAAACTATTTACATAAGGACCCGTACACGACGAAAATTTTTACCAGAAGCCTGTCACCCAGAATTTGAAAGTCACGCAACATATCAATCTAAAGTTTCACCCATAAAATTTCATCTACTTCCACGACGATCTAGTGATCACCACACAACTTATTAGCGGAGAAACAAGGAATCAACCAGACATCCAAAATCGAAGTCAAATTTCTTCAACGAGGTGAACGCCTAATGAGCTATTCATCAATTACTTGCGACCCCAAGACCATTCAATTGTAGAAGACAAGTGCGTAGGAAATTCCAGGTATCGTAATCACTGCTTGCAATTCTAGACGCACGTTAACAACGATCAATACCATCAACCGTTTCTCTATTGGATATTGGCTCACACAAATTGAAGTTTGTTCCAATGGGTGGGAATAACTTTTCTTCACAATGTTGTAATTTGTAAATTTGGAGGAATGGTCTATCAATGAGTTGCCACTGCGGTGTTAACATGAGTGACTGCAACTTCATAAGGGGCCGTCCATAAACTACGTAGGTGGCCAAGGGGGGGGGGGGGGTCAAAAATTTAATTTAAAAAAACTACGTTCGTTTACGGGAGGAGGAGGGGGGTCATCAGCTTTACTACGTAGCTTCATATTTTCAAATTACGTGCGTGAAAATGGCTCTCGGTACATGATTTTAATATTCTTATCGGTCAGATAAATTTTGATTGGATGTAATAATCTATGAAGCCACACAGCCGATGGTTGTACATTTAAAGCATGTACGTCAGATGTTCATTCGTTCGCGTCATTGTTCACATTTGCTGAGTGCTCGTGTGTAAGTATCGTTGGAGGTTCCGAACTGGTGAATCGTTTTCATGCTTGAGCTTGGCTCACTTGTATATCCTTTATCAAGTATTACCTATGTTTTCCAAATTTATTCCCTAAAATCTTCTGACTTCGAATTCGAATGTCCCTCCATAAGGCAGATAAACCTTCTAATACGTCTGATCTGACAAGACGAATCATGCCCGTAATCAGGGAGAAGGTAAATGATCTAAATTATAATTACATAGGATATTTTAAATAAGTCGTGCTACTCCAACTCAAGATATTTTGAAAAATAAAATAGTTTCCAGGATCTTTGGTTCTTTTCGGTGGAATAGAACTTTTATTCTTTTTTTGAAAAGCTACGTAGTTTTTTGGGGGGAGGGGGGGTCAGATTGGCCAAAAAGCTACGATTGGCTACGGGGGGAGGGGAGGGGTCAAAAATAATTTAAATCGGTCTACGTAGTTTATGGACGGCCCCTAAGTATCAGCTTGTCACACTCATTTTGAGCGCATTCTAGCCCTCTAAAACTACTGCCATCATGTTCATCAGGTCAAGTTACATAGAAAATCATAGTTCTGACACGCCCTAGGCACACTACAAGAATGCGTCACGGAAGCCATCAATTTAGATGATTATCAAAATACGCTGAAATCGCCCTTTCGGGAAATCAGTTTCATGCGATTTGAAAAGCCCTAACTTGAAGGAGTGAATCTGGCTACGGATTCTGTTTCGACATCGAAAAATACTCAAGAAAATCATGTTCACCCTAATGGGTCAATCCGGACTAAAATGTTTTCCCCCAGTGTATTTAGTGATCGCTCTGAGTGTTATCGGCGTATCCTGTTGCGCAGGCTCGTCTTTCATTGGCGGAACTGGATTGATTTCTCCATTCTCCTTCTACAGTAATGCAAATCGCGATTCGCTGGGAAAAATCAGCTATTGATCAGGCCTGCTATTGATCAAATTACCGACGGGTCCTATCGCAAAAAAAATGTTTTCCTCTGATCGGGTGCAGGGTCTATCAGAATTCGAATACGAGGAAGGAAGATACAAGAAGATTGTACGGGAATTTCTGTCTCCCGATCTCACAAAACTCTTGATCATAACTAAGCACTCTTCATAAAGTACTTGATAATTTTGAGATCTTTCGAATACTTGCCTCTCAAGCCATATCCGACACTTCAGCTTAGACAAAGCCTTGTATTCGTTTTTACCCAGCTCTATTTACAGATATTACAATTAAAAAAGGAAATCCTAGTTCTCTTTCAAAACTAGCGAAACTTTCAGGATGTTCGTGACTACAACAGTATAACGATCGTTGACACGTTTGTTGCGGGCCCGATTTTTCGTAATTTTTTTGTGGTCATGAACAAGACTCCCGTACTCTGGCAGAAATGTCTGGATGGGAGCAAACTCAGTTTTGGCTTGTTGTTTATGCCCTAGACAGACTGAATTACCTCGGAATATTCTCTTTGGGGATGTCTTTCGAATCATCGAGAAATGAAAAATCGCGGCAGCGAACGTGTTGAAACAGATCCGACAATCTGAGGGTATTTTTTTCCGATGGTCACATTTTTCTAGTGTTATACTTCCATTTTGATTGCAATATCTTATTCCAAGAATGCAAGGGGAATCATCTTACCTCTTTATCCTCTTCTTCGAGAGTGAACTCCTTCTTCTTCACTTGCTTGAGTTGGTTACGGAAGTTGAATTCAGCTGCTTTCTTTTGCAGTTTGGCGAATTTGTTCTCGTATTTCGAGACCTTTTTCAGAGTTGGCTTCATGCTGCAAAAAGAATTCATCGGATATGATAAACAATCGAGGTATCGCTGCTCCAAGAAGAGGCGCTGCCGTTCTATACAGGATTTGGAATTTAGTCATCCAGCATAGCTCCCTTGAAAGTTGCATGAACTTTGTCGAATTTATTATATAATTCAGTACTATGAGACCGAATAGTACATTACGCAACTCGTGAGTGAAAAAGAACAAGTCCCTCCCCGGGGACCATAATGGACCGGGGAATGGCCGTCCTCTTTGCTCCCGCCGAGTTGCGTATTACATTTTCCACTACGAAGAAGCGAGAACTCGTGACACTCCCGCTTCACCTACTTGACAATGACTTTTAGATTCTCGTGCTATAAAATATCGTATGAGACTGCGTGCAGATGGGGTAGTTTCATGAAACACTATTTCTTGCATATGGACCATAGCTAGGGTTTTGGCCTTTTTCCAACACCAAAATTGTACTGTTGAGAAAGCTTCCCAACTGTTTTCAGTGCCATCCTGCGGTCACACAGGTGGATTAATGATTAACCAATCAATACTTAGAGTGAATCGCGATGTAGCGCCACGTGCAGGGCATTTTCCTGCCAGGTTTTAAAAAACTTTGATCGAGTTTAGTGCGAAAATGAGCGAGCATAGTTGAGGAAAAAAATGCACAATCGTCAAAAATGTTTGCCAAAACTATACATGCACCATTTTGCACCGATCTCAATGAAACTTTTTTGAAAATTTGCGGAAAAATATCGCGGTTTACTCAAAGTTATTTGCTTAATTAATAATCCACAATAAACCTATTTTACCGCAAGAGGGCACCACCGCTGTTTCTGAAAAGCTGGGGAGCACTCTCAAACAGGAGGCAGATGGTCTTATAGCGATCAATGTGTTTACACGTTCACTGCGACGGAACCCATGCACTGGTACTCAGGTCCAGCGGGCCCTTCTCTGTGAGCTGAAAATTTTTGTCTTACGGGATTCAACATTGCGCGGGACCGGGCCCATCGGTGGGACTCGTCGCAGTAAACGTATCATAATCATCATTCGCTGGAGATCTAATCGTGATACTTACAACTTTCCTCGCAGGTCATTAACTTGGCTGTTCAATTCTGCAATCTGCGCGAATAAAGAAAGTAGAAGGTGAATTTTTGACTCTTGATTTTCATATTTTAGTCAGCATTTCAAGCAGAATAAATGTAAATCACGAGCAATAATAATCAAATACAGAGAACCATACTTTCATCTTGACTAATTCTGTCGATATGATCAACTTGAAGAGTCCAAGTACAGTGAATTCTGCTTGAAATGCATAGGAACTAATCCATTGATGCACTTCTGCAATTGTTTGCCTATGATCGATGCTAAAGCAGACAAGCGTGGACAAATCATGATGTACTGATTAACAAAAAAAAAATTTATTTTCATCATTGCTATACGTTTCCTGTTAATAACTTATCATCAAAAATTGATGACGCACAATCCGCTATGCTACTGTACATGTGAGTAAAAGCATAGTACACAAGAAAATCTATGATTGGAATATGCTCAAAGACAGATAGATTATTGCAGTTACAAGGCGTAACGAAGGAAGACATGCGAAGAAAACAAACAATGCTCAAGAGTTATGTATTTGATATGATGTTGGGTCTGAGAAAATGGAATTCAACAGTTCTTGGAATCAACACCCAAAGGGACCACACGAGATGAATTGGATCATTCAATTTTTGTCTTTCTGCTGACAGGATCTATTCACGGAAATTGTGAGTCATGGGCATCGAGATCTGAGATCGTCCGCGGAGCGAATGCTTCTCTATTCATCGTAACAATAGAGTGATTCGGTCAAGATCGAAGTCTCTTTGCACTTGATGGTTGACATTTTTTTCATGATGACGGGAATGGTCAGCCAAATGGTGAGGTAGAGGACGTCCATCGGGGCAATACTCAGTGGGAGCTCAATACGTCTTCATGCTTGGAGATGAAAGTTATTCCATCTTGATTTGATGCAGGGAACTCAGGATCAAGATGTCATTATCTAAGATTCGGAGAATGGAATCTCATCTAATTTTCCGATATCAAACTCTAAAAATGGATCAATTCATAACCCAATATCTCATTTTTCAATAGATGTAGAGATACGTCGATTCGCCACATGGGAGCTCAACACACTCGTCATCCCATTACAATCGATTCCATCCTCTTCGACAATTACATGATTTTTATTGGTGATGTTGTTGAATTTAATGTTTGTGGAGTATCTTTGTTCGAAAAGAATCTCACAAATTAAATGACAGAACAAAGGAGAATAAACCGTATTATAGTCAAACCAGGATCAATTGATATCAAACTAGCTGGTCATGATCAGTTTTGACATCTTCGAGCTCAAAAATTAGCACAGAAACGCTTCCATTCTATGATATCACGTCTGAAGTGATACTCTAAACATTCAGAAATTTTGAGAGTATGACAAGACAACGCTTCCGATAATGATACGTGAATCAAGAATGGGAGCGTGATTCAAGTATTTCCCGATCCAACAGTTTTTCACTCAGGCTTCGCGTTGATTCCAATTTCTACTAAGATACAAAGACTAAATTCTAGACTATGCTTGAGAGATGGTTCGATGTATTGAACATCTATTCCGAGAACCGTTCAATATTCTCAGTAGATAATCGATCGAACGACTCGTACATTTTTGATCTGCTAAGCGGTGCAAAATCGACTCCAAGATGTGGATCTGGACCCATCAAAATTTGTAATATCATCCATTCCAATTCAAGAAATGACATATTATGTCACCACACTCTATATCCTGATGTTTTTCTTGCTCTTAATTCGATAAAAAGTCACTGGACTGATATCTACATCCATAATTGTAAAATTTTGAGGCTCAAAATTGAGGAAACCCATAAGACTGTTCATCCAGGAGGTATATCAATATTGACGACCATGTGGCAAAGTTATCGTGCCAAACCGGGATTATGGGCTATTCTACGCGTAAGAACGATTTTCGAAGAAACTTAGAGTTTGTAGATCTTACATCCATATGAACCAGAATCTCTAGGTGATGAAAACGACAAGAATTTCCTCAGCATGGCACGATTTCAACCGTTCTAATATTTGGCCATTAAGCGGGATAAGGCGTCCATGTTTGTGAGAGTCTGAAGTGTATTCCTCGCGTGTAATAAAATGTAGCCTCACTACTTGTGATTTCAAAATCACGACAAACACCGATTTCCTGATGCCTTGAGAAAAATATCTTGATGCCTGATAGCTCAATGGATCTTTTTTGGAATTGCTCAATACATACAGCTAAAGGAAGCAATATTCTGAAATGTTGACCATGCTATGGTTCATTGTACAATGATTTCCACTGTTTTCAGAATACAGAAGAAGCGTTCTGTTTTCAATGCTCATGATTTTCACATGAAGATTTTATTTCTTCCTCCTTGTTGGTTGTTTCTTTTTCTTTCATCCCGAGTTTGCTCTAACTCTATATAGATAACAATATATTTAGCTGGAAGTTTGATAACGGGGCGTGTTACTCTTTGTATGTCAGGATAAAAAATTGATCAGTTTAAAAGTGCAACTTCACTTATCGAAGGACATTAGAATAAGAAAATGACTTAATGACTTCCAATTATGACGCAAGCCCGGTTAGTTTGAAAGCGCCAAGGGATTAGATGTAAGAAATGGAAACCAAACTTTTTTCACCGTTCTCATAAAAAAGCATCGCTCTCAAACGCAACTTTAAGTCTCACATGATAGATATTCATGTCTACCCAATGCTCATGAGGCCATTTCACTATCGACTCAATTCTTTCGCTTTACTCGGAGGCAAATTATCCTTAGGCCTGAGCTCAGACTAAATGCACTATATTACTACTAAAGGCTAAGCATCAAATTGAAGCAGAACGGTCTAGAATACTGTAAATCTAGATAATAATTCCCTACAGACAGAAAAAACAGTTTACAATATAGAAATCTTGATGCTATATATCTGATCGTATTTGTGATCCATTTGCTAAAAATTGAATGCTACAGAGTTTTTAACTGCCACGTGTCATTTCGTTGGGACTATTTCAAGTTTGTAATGTCTCCCAGCGTGTCTTCGATTCTTGTGTTCATACCTTGCTGACCGTCGAAATTAGAGTCAGTCATCCATCGTCAATGTATTGTACAGTCCAGATAACGAGAGATGTAGAATCCCAATTTCGAAGACATTGACGAGGTTCTACATTTTTGAATCACGCATGAAAACATTTCGATAACCCCGGGTTGCAAGATTACGGAAAAAAGTAGTGAACATGTCATCGCAGTGTTCGAAGAAATTACTCAATACAGCAATCGCACGGCGGAGATACTATTTTTCGTAACATCTGATTTCAGAGCAAAAAATTCTTCATTATAGATATATTTAGAACGTGAACCGTGATTTTTGTTAAAACAACCTCTAGGTCAAGAAATTCGAATCTTCGGTGAAAAGATATTTGCTCGTATTAGTTTTCTTCTCAGTTCTCTGAAAACAGGTTTCATAAATCATTCGATGAATCCAAAATGATCTTAAACTTGCGCAGTTTTTCTTGCGATGAAATAAACATGAATTGATTGACTCTTTGGAACACGATGAGGCCACTTGGAATGATTTACATGGATTAACAAAAGTATGAAGTACCATATTTTACAGTCATGTAAGATTGGAATACGAAGGAATAATAGTGCTAAAAGTTGGATCACGCTCTGACCACCATCATTCTCGTTTCTAATGAAGACGAATATCATTAGCTGAATCAAGTATTTGATTCAAGATGAAGTCGCGATTGTATTCAAAATGCAAAACCGTTGCTCCAGTGAAAGATTTTCTTACTATCATAATATTGACAAAACTTGAAATCATCATGTGGTTATATTAGCATCATTTTCCAAAATATCTCCCTCAAGCGACTACCTTCTTGGATCTTATATAATCGCAGGGAGGATATGAGATTAATTCATTCTTATTGTTACGTTCAGTATTTCTTGGACAAACATCCCACAGCAGTGTCAGCAATCCAAAGAGAAATCTCTATATGATCAGCAAATGGCCGGTATATATTCAAGAAACGCGTCTAAGAAAAGTGTCGCATCAGTTGACTCTAGAGAGTGTCTTAATGTTGGATAATCAAACAACACATTTCGACAGCCTAACTTTGATTCATACCATCAGAAATAGTCTCATCCGGTGAGATTTATTCGTATGTCCTCGCGAGAAACTTCGATGTTCTAAGCTTTGATTGAAAACTCTGAAAAATAAACTTCTTTGCAAAAAAGAGTGATCTTCAATAGGTGGCATGATTTTTTCCACTTTAGCTGAATAAAATCCGGATTCTTCAGGACGATTACACTTTGTTTGGGAGCTGAGGTGCTTCCCTCGAGTTTGAAGTCCAGGGTGGACGTGGAGTTGGCGATCCAAGCCAGTAATTCGTAGATTTCATGCAACTTCACAAAGAGCCCCATTCATTCACCAGGCTTATGATCTAACTACGCAGTTTGTCACTCGTGTGAAGTTTACTTGGTCGCGCGAAAGGACACTCTTCACACCATTTGCGTGTATAGCAGACGAGTACACGATACGATCGACCGATAGTCGACCTAACAGTCAGTGACCGCGGGAGGCGCACTATCCTCCACGATTAATACTGAATCCTCGATCAAAATTCCCCGCTGTAGTTTGAGCCGTTAGTTGCACTTCTGGAGCACATGTAGATATATTTGCTGGGCCGAATTTTCTGTAAGTGTTAGGTTAATCAACGCGCCAACTGAGATCGACTGAGTCTCGATTCTGAACTATCCAGAAGTGATTAAGTGGGCACAGTTTTCAGGGCTTGCCAATCAAAAAATGCCCGCGCATGAGAGCTGAGAATTTTTTTAGGTTCATCGACCAAAGGTGCTATCGAACGCGAGTTTAAACAACATTCTATTTTACACAGTATCGTTGAAAATCTATCAACTGAGAGGGTGTGTGTACCAACAATTTTCCTGAGGTGTGATTTTACATTTTCATACCGACCTCCTACAGACCTCCAAAACGCAGGCCCCGAGGAGGTGGAAAGTGCCAGTTGATTCCGTCGGCAGCCAGACGGGCGTGAAGTGACGGATCTTGGATGACTCTCTTGTAGTTCAACCGAAGTTCTCGATTGGCGCCAACAAGATTCTTACCATTATCACAATATATGTCGGACGGCAGTCCACGACGTGATACGCAGAGACCGAGTGTGTCCAAAAAAGTCGGGGTTCAATAACGCGCCAATTCGAGGTGAACGGCACGCGTCGCGACGCAAACATAATCCAAAATGTACACTCACCAGACATCATATCTGTCCAAATCTGAGAAAGCTTCTCTGGCCCAGGGCTTTTGTTTCAATCCAAATTAGATCGTTTCTGGTGCCTTGATAATCATAACTTCATCCTCGACATCTCAAAATTGGAACCTTGGTCTCAGTAATTCAAGTAGCAGTCCAGGGACAAGAAAGATTTTCCAGATATTGACGCAGATACAATGTCCAGTGAGTGTACGCCTGTAGTAATTTTTATTCTCGTCCACAGCGATTTCGGACGTAAAAAGACCCTGCGTAGTCGACTCCTGTATTCGTGGATGAACTGGAGGGGTTCATCGAGCCTCAGGTAGATTTGCCACACATTTTCGCGATATCTTACATAGATGGCTCGCTTATGGGAATGTGATCGGCCGAGGTTTCGTGTGCCAAGAATCCATTATTCTTTACGAAAGACAGTAACTGCCAAATTTGGATTGGACCGCGAGCTTAGTGAATAAATGCGATTTTTGCGAAGTCACACGAATCTCTACTCATCAATGGCTTTGATCGCTCAATCTGCTCGAGACTCTTCATTCCAGCGTTTCACAAGGGAGGCACTTCAGCTCCCAAACACACACGTTCAGGAAGTATTCTTCACAGAACTTAAATCGATCCAAACGCTGATCGAAGTACCCGATCACGCGATTCTTCAAATAGTTTTCTAAGATACAGGCAATTCCATCCTCCATTCATTTTATCCTGATTTATTGTAACCAGAGATGGATATTGCTGACTTTATTCAATGAAATATGAAAAGTTCGAATCATCAATGGCAAGGATTCAGACACTGGCTGTCGAAAAAAAAGAACCAGGGACACAATTCAACGGATGACGAGACATTAGTATAGAAACGCCTCGGAAAAAAATAGACAAATTTCGGCTCTAAAACTTCCGATTTGAGAACCGGTATGATGAAATAAAGCTTACGGGCTGTGATGTGACGTTACCAACTCCTTTAGCGAGCTTAGCGCACTCGGGTAAGAATCGTAATTCATCGGAAGAATCAAAAGCATCTAGATAAGTTTGTAATTACGTACAGTGATTATAATTCCTTTTCTGAAAGTGCATGAGGCTATTGCGAAAGGTTTGTCCAAAAAATAATGCCTCAATAAGCATCACTCTTGAGCCATGCACCAATCGTTAGCTAATGCGTCAACATAATCTTTCGCAAGATAAATAAAGTAATTCAATATGATATGGATCTTTACTGTGCTCATTGTTCCGTTTTTGTTACATTTATCTGGCATCAGGGATTTTGATATCTTGATTTGAGATCGATTTTGCACCGCGAGCATATAAGACACTGTATCGGATCATATACATGATCCTCGCAACCTACGATGTTCCTCGATTTTTTTGGATGGCAAGAAAAACATTGTCCGGGCTTCATCTTCCCCCAATTGATTCATGATAGAAATCTTGATCTCGTCGTATTTAAGTTCTTATTTCCGAATGATACAGATGTTCGTGAATTCCCGTGACTTTCGAGAAATAAAAGTTGAAGAATAGCTCAATTTGATAGAAATCGGGTGTGAGTCTAGTAAAAAATAAAAAGGACGAGACTCGATCATTTCAAACTGATGAGATATCAAATGATGACAGTTGTACCTTAGATCTGAGTTGAGATCAATGTTTGCAGATCAATTTTCGAGTGCAACTATAAGCTTGCTCAGCCCTGACTTGGAAGAATCTTCTGGGAAATTGTTTCTATTGTCAGATTGTAAATGTTCAAAAGAAGTTAGTAATAAGCCGAATTATGCCGTGCTTGAAAGCAAAAATCAAGAATTCGTCGTATTTTTTTTCCATAGAATCAAGTTTCCTCAGAGAGAAGCAATTGCATCAATGCAGTAAAGCGGTCTTGATAGTGGAGTTCCTGAAGCAGAGTGCATCAATTGAGAATCATAGTGAATCACTAAACAGTCTTCTCTGCTGGAAGCAGAGGTCAGTTCTTTCATGCGTACGATGAAAATTCGAAAGGTTTTGGCACTCCACATGACTCCATGATCAAAAAGTAATCAATTAAGACTTTCTGAAATTCGATACCTTCATCAGAAATTTGATTAGGCACTCAAATCGGGCAACATCAAGACTGATCAAGTTTATAGACTGATTCTCCACACTGAGAAAAAAAATTGAATGGTTTTGATAAAAAATTTTCTTAAATATACTTTCAGATCCTCCTAGGCGAACATTCATTCAAAATAAATTGTATATGGATAAATATTCATCCAAGAATATGAGACCTTTATTCATTCGAGAAGAATTAATCTCCGAACCAAATCAATCTTCTATAAATGGATATATATATATATTGGGTTTCAATAATTTTTTTCTCAGTGCAAACTGATATTTTCTTTATCAAAGTCATCACGGGTGATCGGCTGTTTGCAAGCGATGAGAATGATTCTCGGTTTTCGTAATCATCGGAATCGTGACAAAGAAAAAATTGAGCAATTTTCATTCCAAAAGTACAATTTAGTCATCACGAGATTTCATGGCTGCCCATTGTACTTTTGATGATAATCGATTGAGTTAATACAACAGAAAAGATGGTGAGGAGTAGTAGGGAGAGCTAGTAGCTGGTAATCTCTCCGAAGGCAAAGGGCTGCAGTTAAGGTGTGTATTTTAACGGAGAGAATATGACCTTGGGGTTGCACACTCGTCATTCATATTTTCAAACTGAAGTATGGTTGATACGAATTCGAGTCATAATGAGAATGAGAGACTGCTAGAATTGAATTTTCGCAACAACAAGCAACGAATAATGTAGTAACTATCTCTCAGTATTAATCGGCATCCTTCGAAAATTTGGTTTTCTGTGAGCACATTTGCACATTCTCTCCGTATCTTTCCACTGAGAGGAGGAAGAAATTAGAGAAAAAGGGAGTTTTGGTTTTGATGTCTCGAGAGCAAAAAACCTGGTATATTTGATTAAAAAACCCTTTTTTTCTGTCAATTATGTATGTTAAAACTATGCACGTTGCTTCATTCATCAGTAGTACCTCGTAGTCTCTTTTCCGAACTTCACGCTCCAAATCCCACTTCTGACCCTCACAAATGTAGACGCGCTCATGATAAGCTGTGCAAATCCGCTTCAATTCGGCTACAAAGAATACCAAAAGAGCAGGCTAAGAATCTATTCTCCTCATACAAATTTCATTCTGATCATGTTGATCGAAGAATCTCAAATAACCATCATTATTATACCAAAAAATCACCCCTCTTTGGTTCTGCCATGCCGCACAAGAACTCAATCGATTGCGGCAAAGTAGCTGAGTACAAATTACCCTTCGTATCGATTTCTAACTGTAAACCTCGAGAAGATTATACGTTACTGGTAGGTGGAGTGTCTCGTAAAAGTCATCCAACACTCTGAAAATTTTGATCGGTGCAAGAGTACTGAGCGAAAAAACAAGGACGGAGCAGTCGTGCCGTTTGCACGGAGTTAAAATTTGCAGCAAATCTATCTCAAAAACAAGAAAAATGCACGTGCACGAGATAGCTTCAAGAAATTAATGACTGTTCGTGAGGTAACTCAAAATATCTTATGCTTCTAAGCTACCAGCAAAATTTCCTTCGTGTGAGGGCTTCATTAAGAATCATAATACCGTGAAAAAATGGAGGGGCACGAGAGGGAGGGAAAAAACAGTTGAAAATGGGCGAGGTGACTTCAATCAACAGATATGAAGGGTATTCCATAAAGAGAACATAAATGGACGGGGTAATATGAAATTAAACATGTAGAACAAGAAAATCTACAATAATATTTGGATGTGTCAAAAATAGATCAACAACAAAAGTATAAAATGGATAGGGTAGTACAAGTGTAGGGAGAAGGTGGGGGACACGTAGAAAAAGTAACAAAAGGATAATGGACTTTCATCACAAATCGTCAATTCTGTTATGTCCATTGAATTTGGGAACCGTATTTCGAACAAGCCGTGCAGCTCACGAATTCATTACTTCAAATTGATTCCGAAATTTACGGCAGAGAAAGAAATCTAACTGTAAGATGGAGCGATTCTTGAAATAAAATCAACTCCTCAATCACCGTGCACGTAAGCAAATGACTATGAATAATATAGACTAGATGCTTTTCAGACAACAATCTGTTTGACGAAATGAGGAGAGCGCCAGACACAAACAGTAATTTCCTTGAAGCATTGAATACGCAACTGTATAGCTTTTCGATAAATTTGAACGGCCTCGAATGGTTGTGGCACCTTGGGATTCACGGATGTTTAAAACACTCCTTTTTTTCAATCGCTGACGTTTAGTTACCTCGTAATCTTTCAAAGCACTCTGTCGCTCAAGATCAAACTTATCTCCCTCAAGATCGTACATTCTTTGCCAGAGTTCCTGACAAATAGTCTGCAGGTCGGCTAAAAAAATAAAAATTCAAGAACAAAATTTCAAGGAGATGTCAAAATTTTTTCCACTTCAAGTGATTGTATAAGTGATTCCGGACATGGTTAGTTCTGGATAAGTGTTTTTCCCCCTTGTCTCCAGTAAGCTTCCCATGAGCCCGGGGGTGCGGGATTGTAATCCACGAAATAGTTCCTCAAACTACACTCGAGATGAGCTGTTTCATCCATTCGCGGATTACGTGCTCCTGCATTATTTTCGTGCTGAAAACAAGATCATGCTCAAGACTGAAGATTATCCCATAATAAGAGTCCCAAAGATTCTACACAAAATGCAACAGGGCGCGCATTCATAAGTTCCATGAAAATATTTGGATGCTAGTGAGAGGATTCATTTTATTTGTAACATCCAGCTCACAACGTTGGAACACACGATGACTAGAAATATAGGATGTGTACCCTCAATTGAACCGTCGAAACCGCGAGATCTACTGCGTCTCTGGCATGCCCACGGTGGACTGAGGGTGCGAGTGAAACACACGATTTTAACTGGCCGAGACCACGGTTTAGACAAATCCGAGTGTGCCATTGTGTGCTATTGAATAGTTTCTTTCCAAATTCAGGGGGTTCTTCATCTTTGTCTCTTTTATTTGGTCACAGAATGCAAGCTCGGCTGCACATTCAAGCGCAATAACAATCACAAATGGCTAGCTGGATATAGAGTCTATCAATATTCCTATCCACTCGATTGTTTGGGCGAAATGGGTCAGATTGGGTGATTTAGCCTAGAGTATGAGTTCCTGAATGGACATGTATGGAAAGTAAGTATGAGTGAGTATGTGCACGAGTGTAAGTGTAGATATGAAATCCAGTAAAAGCCATCATTTTATAAACATTGATATTAGATAGCGCCAAAAAAGAAATCTATCAAGAAAAATGTAACTGATTATTATTTCACGGTCAAAAAGAAGTTTTGTAATCGTAATCTATGAAGATAGAATGCGAGAGAAGTAGACTACAATGCCAAATTTTACGAGGCACCAGCAAACTGCTGCATAGTAATCAGAAATTCTTCCGGGTTTAGAAAACAGCTTTGCTCAGTGGTAGAATGATATAAGTTCACTCGGTTAGTTACAGACTTCTTGACTGGCAAAACTCAAGGACGCTGAGCTGAAACTCGTGAATCGCACAACCAAGATCACAAAAATCGAAAGAAGTCGTACAAAGCCAATTGAGATGCAAACTTTTTTCGAGTCCAAAAGAATATGCACGTTCCAATGTGAAAGAGCAGATCATTGAATTGATATCCATTTTGAAAATCGCAGGAATACGAGTCGTGATCCAGAATTTACTACCCTGTTCTGACTGTGCTAGTTGAACTTTCAAAGGTCCGAAATAAAAGTGTATGGGACCTCTCCATCGGATTGTTATACAGTAGGCCCTGCTTAATGTGATCGCATTGGGACGAGAAAAATTAATTCTAATAAGCGGGTGATTCTTATATCCGGAAAATTATTGTATTACATTCTTCAATATAGAGGCGAATCGGACCGAGCGATTCTGATCACATTAACCGATTGATTCTATTATCTGTGATCACATTAAGCGGGGCCTACAGTATTGAGTTCACTGCAGATCCTAACTATTCTGTATAAGCAATTGACTTGAATTATAAGCCACGAAATGATGAAAAATCGAGCAGAGTTGCAAACCCTGATTTTGAAGTACAACCTGGAAAACTGTGGAGAGGGGGGAGGGAGTAAACTGTCAGGGCTCATTTGAAAGGTCTTTCTATGTCATTTGGAATGGCATTATTCATTTTCATCAGGACAAATCTAGATCTTCCCGTTTTGAGCTTGGAATAGTGCGAATCTCGATGATATTTGGAAGAATCTCCTAGCTCCGGTAGCTCAAAGGTACAGGAATATTCTGGAATGAATCTTAAAAGACCTACAAGTACAAGTCAAAAGCTTCCAAATCCGTTTTCCAACATTATTCTACGTCACTTCAACTCCGAGCTATGAGATTTTCTGTGAAGAACAATTTTTTGCGAAAACTAACACCTGAATTCAAAAAAGATAGAGAACTACGTTGTAGTAGGAATATAATCTCTGATTCTGGGATCTGTCTTCTATATTATGATGAAGAGCGAAAAACCTTTGGAACATGACCAAAAAGTGGATTTCTTCGTCATTCTCTAACAAGGGTGCTACTTTTTTCGAAAAAACTTACTTCAGAGAAAATCTCATAGCTCGGAGTATGAGTAACGTAGAGGGACGTTTAAAAACGGATTCTTGAAGCTCTAAACTTATACTTCCAGGTTCGTTAAGTTCCATTCAAAAACATTTCTGTACCTTTGGGCTACCGGAGCCAGAAGATTCTTCCAAAGATCATCGAAATTGGCCCTTTTTCAAGCTCAAATTGGAAAGATCCAGATTCGTACTGATGAAAATGAATAACTCCATCTTGAAGTACGTGGAAAGAAATTCAAAGTGCGCCCTGATAAAGTCCATTTCGGTCAAGTGGAGCCTAGCACTTCCACTTACAAAATTGGGAGAAAAAAATTTCGGCTGTCCTGAAACTTTTGACCGGCAAAAGTGACTGAACTAAGCCTGCATGCGATTTCCTTCCGAAAACGATAATGTTTGGAATCGTATCGGATATTCAAAATTGATATCACTCTCCTTGCTCTCTGCGTAGGAATTATAATTGTAGTAAGAATATTTATTGAAAAGAGTCTTTGGCTATCGAGATTGTTAATAAGTTTGCTTCTCAATTTCATAGGCATATCTAGTTTTCTAAGAAATACATTCTTCGATAACTTTTTTCAAATAAGTGTATGGACTTTGAAATACAAGCTTTTGATACGCATATGCATGACAGAGGATTGATCAAGACTCCGAAATAATATTCAGTTGAATGCAAGAGAAAGGAAGAATACAATCATTATTATTAATTAATTAGAATGCTCCCGTGAATCAATGAATTACAACACTGTGCGTGAAAAGATAGAGAAATCAGATAGAAATTCAACATGGTTCAAAATTCAGAGATTCGAGAAGAGATGGAAAGGTAGAAAATGACGCGTCGACAAGTACCTCGTAATCTTTCTTCTTCACGATATATTCGATGTCAAATTTCTTATCTTCTAGCTTGGCAATTCTATCGTGATAGTCTCTGAGCACTCTTTTGACTGTTTCTGCGAGTGTGTTGAAAAATTTATGAGTATTTATTCAGGACATCCGGCGCAGGATCTTGTAGGTGGTAATTCTTGATGATTTCTGAATTCAATGCTACCAACTTTTGCGTCACACCGAGGATTCATTTTTCTCGCTACCAAATTCTAGATCCAACAAAGCTCGTTCGATGGAGCAAGTCGTCTTTGACTCAATCATATAGAAATATCTACACAAAGTTTGAGGATGGGTTTTCTGGAGATGATGAAAATCATCCTGTCGGTGACAGAAAAGTTGCAGCAAATGATGGTTGGTATTCCTTATAGCTATACGCAACGGTTAATTCCAACGAGTCTACATTACCCTCGAAATTTTCGAAAATTGAAGAATCTGATGGTAATCATTAATATAAAAAATCTAAACAAATGCCATCGGGCATCGAAAAAAATTAAAATGCTCTACGGAACTACTGAATGATTAACTTTGTTCCAATCTATCAATGAGAAGAAAGTTATGGAGCCTCATTATGTTCAATTTGCGTGAGTGTAATATTTCGTCGATATAAGTGAATACCTTCTCATGTCGGACATTTTCCATCATTGAGATTGTGCGATTTTTTTGGCGGAATACATCATCACTTTCATCAGTCAAAATTGTATCGCAATCAGACCGATTCTCTTGAAGACAAAGAGCAAGCAAGTTGAAAATTCATCTCTTGGTTGGAGAAGAGATCTGCTTCTTCCGGAAAATACTTGACAATTAGACTCTTCATGTAAAGTCAAGTTCGTTAACTACTTCTGGGAATTAAACTAATTGCTTCTTGGCAACTTTTTTACAACAAACTTTTTTTGTGGTGCCTCTATACACGAATTCTTCAATAAGTTCAATGTCGTTGATAATCTTGAAAATTAATAAGTTGAGACAGTTGAGCTTGAGTCCGATTTAATAAGCACGTGAGTGATATAAGAATGCGCGATTTAATACACCCCATCCTTGATAAAATCCTTCCCTTTTCAGTGATTAACATACTCGGCAAATTTCAAGATTTTTGATAGAAACAGACGAGAGGACGAAGGATGGTAATCGTTCCAGTAAGACTTTAAGGCGTAAATTGAATTTTCCATCATACTTCAACTGTAAGTGAGACTGTCTGTTTGATGATCTTATCCTTTGATTGAGTTCGAATCAAACCAATCATTTTGAATTTGAATCTTGATAATCTTGATAAAATTGAAATCGTTGTCAGAAATGAGAATATTGAGACACGTGTAAAATATGGGTTGGTATGAATACCTTCATTAGCATTGTCGACGTCCTTTGGTTTGCCACAACGTTCCTCAATGATACGCCTTCTCTCGGCTGCTTTCCTCTCCTGCTCCTTCTTCAACTCTTCGGCGGCTTTTTTACGCAACAACAGCTGTAAGATCGGGAATCATGACTTTCTTTTTCAATAAAAGCAATCAAAAAATAGCCTAATCCAGACAAAATTACTGGGATTGTTCACACAAACGATTCTATCCCGACTCTATCAGCAAGGACGAATTGAATCTAGCATTGTCATGTGGGAATCGAGATAAATTATTCGTGACTCTAGAAAAGGGCCATTCTTTTCAGACAGACCAAAATTCATATTTTTATTCCGAGTATGATGCACAATTTTGAGAAATAAGTACTTTACAAATCACCAACGTCTCCAAGTTGACCAATCGTTTTACAGCACGCGATGGCACTTTATCTATCAAAATTTTGAAAACCGACCTCTTGGCCATCGATTGAGCACATTGAACTCTGCTGTAAGGTTGCCACTCTCTGATCCACTCTCGGAAAGAATTGCGCGTATTCAAATTCATGGAATAAAGGAATTTGCACACGACGAAATAGACTCACCCTCAATTTCTTCTTACGGTCAGGTGTCATGAAACCCTTCTTCGCCTTCTTTGCTTTGCTGGCCTCCTCAAGGCGGGCGCGTACTTCGGCCCTCTTCCTGTCGGTCTCCGCCTGTTTCCTCTTCTTTTCCTAAAGATTTTGACGGGCAAATTTCACGATAAGCTAATGATTTGTAATCCAAACACGAATTTGTATTTTCACCCAAACGAAGAGAAAGAGAAGATTTCGATCCGATTTTAAATATTTTCCCATCACCGATAGTTTCATGTCTAATTCAATAGTGAATAGATATCTATGATTTCCTTGGATAGTTTTTCATCATGAGTGAATCATGTAAGCAACGGGAATCGGAGAGTTCCAATAAACTTTTCCATATAGTATATAGCAGCAATGTGACACGTGGCATATTTATGGGTAGAGAATGGATAATCTTGCCAACATATTTACGTTCCATTACCCGAGAGACTATAAGAAC
Source organism: Eretmocerus hayati (assembly GCA_029851415.1). Taxonomy (NCBI): domain Eukaryota; kingdom Metazoa; phylum Arthropoda; class Insecta; order Hymenoptera; family Aphelinidae; genus Eretmocerus; species Eretmocerus hayati. Next base: position 116,340,259 of record CM056742.1, read on the forward strand.
TCGATGAACAGCTCATCTTGTATCCAACTAATGTGTGTGGCAAATGTAACGAAAAGTTTTGAAACTACGGATATCTCGAAAAGAGTCTATCACATACACGAAATTTTCAAATCCACCGAGACCCAAGAATTATGATTACTTTTTGTTTCACGTTTCAGGCAAACAAATGAATCAAACTGATTCTGAGTTCCAAAAACTGCAACGGTCAAAAGATTGAATTCATCACGAATAGAAAATTACCTTGTTCAGAAAAATATGCCATTTTCGAACCATTCAAAAGATCTTTGAAAACTCATTGTCAGGTCAGCGCGGACTGTAATTGAAGACAGGAAATAAGAGATTCGTGTTAAAAGTCCTCAAAAGAGGAAGCGCGACTTATCCAGCGAATAAACTGAGGTAAGTGTACCCAACTTGCCTCAGTACCCAACTTGCCCCCATTATGCCGATCTCAGAAATGGAGACTCGTTGACCTTCCCGCAATTATTTTTACTTTGGTTGTGTTAAAATATGAAATAGTAAGTAGTTTGCATCGACCCCGAATCATTTCTGCGTTCTCCAGCAATTTAAAGTGGGAAATCGCGTGCACTAAAACCGGTGCGAATTTCTCTTTTATTCGACCAATCTTAACGTACCTTGGCGCATTCGATTCCTAGTCTCAAGACCTCCAAAAACCGCTCTTCAGAGTTGCAAAACTCTGATTTGGGGCGATTCCATATACAAAACAAGGAGATGATTTGAGAATCGAAAAGGCCGACATCGGAGTGTACCCAACATGCCCCCATATGGTTATCTCGGAAAGGCGTGCAGTATGCCTTTTTTTACCACTCAGAACGTGTTTATCACGTCAAAATAGGTCGGAAACGATGTCTCGGGCCAGCTAAAAGCTACAAATGTCGCTGCACGGTGATCAAAACGGATCAAAGTGATTCTATTCACTTCATCGCCGATTTACATTGTTTTAAATGATGGGGGCAAGTTGGGTACACACTTTTGTAAACTCTCAAAAATCACCTATTGAGAGAATTATAACAGTTTGGCTACAGTTGATCCAAATTGGATGTACTTTGACTCATTTTGAAGATCTTGAGACAAGCTTCAAAATGAGCTAAGGTACGTTGGAAAGTATTGAAATGGGTCAGAGTTATCAAGAAAATGGCTTAATGGGGGCAAGTTGGGTACACTGCCCTTATTTTGATAAACATAACTCTGCAGATCATCGATAAGAAACCGTGGATGGATATATTGCCCCACACATTTCCATTATTACGAGGTACTATTAAATTTTGAAAAAACCATAAATCTCTGAGTCTGCCATTGAATTGTTGCAGATGCCGGCCGCAGAGATTTCGACTTCTTTTTCGACCCAAAAGTTCGGTAACCTTCATTGGCAGATAGCGCAACACTCGAATTGAGATCCTTTAACGTGTTGGATTGGAGCAATCGATGATTCCTCTGGAATTGTACCCCATTGACGAGGGGTAATAGAGATTCCCCGCATCATGTGTATCAGGAATGCAATAATTAAAATTTCTCCCGGTTAAGTTTCATGAAAGAAGTTGATTTTCTTCTGAATTAATTTTCCTGAACTAAGTCTTCTAGATTTCAATTTTAGCCGTGATCTAAGGATACTCGTAAGATCATCTTATTATCCTCATTCATTGCTCATAGTATTATGTTTCATTCGTCGAGTGATGGTGAGAGGAGTGATCATACGAAGGGACAAGCGGCACAAAAATGTATGGATGGCTAGTTGAACACATTTCAGGGATGCTGTGCATTCACTATCCAAGGAAACTATAGTAAATTACATCGAAGTTTTGTGTCTAAATCTATTCATTTGATAGATTGAAAGGAATCGCGGGTGAGAAACACAAGAAAATGGGGGCTCAATTGCTGGATGCCGGATCCAGTTTGATGAAAAATTTGGCAACTGAATGAAGAATCAATGCAATTTCTTCCATGGTGCACAATCTCCAACGGTCATTTGCTACGTACATCCTCGATGCGCTTCCTCTGAAAGAATCAAAACAAACATACATAAGTCGTTGTTGTAACATAATATGATCATCTTTCACTCTTTCTCATTTTTTCCAGTCTTTACTATCATGAATATTTCAATGTTATTCTAGAATTGAAAAACTTGGAGGCAAATTGTCTTTGGAACGACTGCAAAAGATAGCTATATTGGCGAATTGGCTCATTTCTACTGCTGAAATTCAACCGGAATTTCGAGTTGACGTTGATAATGTTTCAAAAATTAATACAACGACAATCTCACTCATCATGAGGTATGGAACACGCCAGCCTCTCTCCCCTAATTTTGATTACATCGGGCTGGGGTAATCCGTTAACCAGATTGGAATTTCTTGGTTAATTATTTTGACAAGGATATTGAAAACGTTGCTCATTTTGTTTCCGATGTGGAAATTTTTCAAATCTCAAAATCCAGATTTTTTCGGCAACATCATCTTTCCATATTTTTTGCAAATACTTCAAGTTGATGAGGCTGTTACAGCTTTTCCTTGGTCTGGTTCCATCATGGCTAAGATGCGCCTGAGATAAATTTTTTCATCCATTTCGTATGATATTTAGATGATGAACGTACATAAATGCCTTTCTACACAAGGCCAACATAGAAAAGAACTAATCATTATTTCAACTAAAAATAATTTTGGGCCGACTTTTGGAGCTGCTATCGGCAAGTTCTGACGAATTCTCCAATTAATTTGAAGATGCTCGTATCGTTTCTTTCGTTTCTCTAACGTATCATCGTTTGGTTATTGTATTGCTTGTGCCTCCAAGTTTTGTTGGCCAATGTTATCAATTCACTGTTTCTACTAAATATTTGATCAATAGTATACTGTGAAATTCTTGTATCCCATTTTGCACATGGCTAATGTATTTTTTCGTGTTCAACAGCTGAACCAAAAAACCTCTTCGAAAACCCCAAAGACATTGGGGAAGAAACTGGCGGAATTCCATTAATAGTACTATTGTGGTATTCTGGAGCAATGCCTCGAAATGAGCTCGTCAATGAATGTAATACAATTGGCGTTTACACTTTCAAAAAAAGTGAAGGATAGCAAGGAGCATTAAGATGTCAGTTGCCACATACATACATCCTATGATATCTCATTCAAAGATTCATTGATGGAAATTAAACAACTTAAGAATATTGTTAAGGCCAGGCCGTTAGTCCGCCGTCATATTAAATGTAGCCCTGAATCCGTTCGGAGGATAAGTCAAATTTTACTCGACCAAATGACTCGAAATTTTACATACATCTATAGAATACATGTCTCAATCGCGCTATGGAGCCAAATATGTCAATTTCACTGAAAAAAAAGTGTCCAGATGAGGTTTACTCGAGATGTCGTAGGTTGCCGCTCTCTAGCAGACGACGTTTGTGTACATCTCGTTTGGATACTTTTTTGAGTGAAATTGACATATTTGGCTTCGTAGCGCGATTTAGACATGCATTCTATGCATGCATGTAAAATCCCAAGTCATTTGGTCAAGTAAAATTCGACTTATCCTCCGAACAGATTTATGTCTATTCAGAGGACTACGGCCTCACCTAAAGGCGATGCGGTCACCATGCAAGCTGAAAATCATTCCCAAGTTTCTCCGGTTCTGTTGCGATTTGGGCTGAACGACGAGCGCACAAATATTTGTTATCATCTAACTTAGATTTCTCCGCTCTTTGTTAAGCCCAAATTGCAATAGAATCGGAGAAAGTTGGGAATAAAAATGTGCGTATATTATAGGTTAGGAGGTTCCCGCGGCCGAGTTGTTCCCACTTTCCTCCGATTCTCTCATGATTTGGGCTAAGCGACGGATTGAGGAATACAAGTTGGACGATAACAAGTATCCGACAACTCGTCTCACACTTTGAATCATCAAACTTTTCATGTGAGGTGTATTTTCAAGGTCTATGGTCACGGTGCACGGTGACCGCATCGCCTTAAAAGTAAAGACTATGTCAACCACTGGGATTTGGAAACTGTTATCTAGGCATACATCACAGTGAAATTCAAAGCAAACTTGTAGTGTTAATCACGGATTAAGATGAATATATTCAACATGCAGACATTAGTTGATGTACATCAATACCAACGTGATGCTAATGAGAGTCACTGTATTTGTGTGTACCTTACCATGTCTTCCCAAGAAGTCGCAGAGTGTTTGTCATGATTCATCAATGTATCACCTCAAGCCAATCATCTTTTACATCGATACAAGATCAAGAGAAGATGAAGATTTCATCGACACTCTATCAGACAGTTATCCGAATCTATGTTCGCATCAGACGACCAAGGATTTTTCGATGGATTTCATTTTTGGCAGTAGAAAACTGCACCAAGATCATAGAGAATGCTGCATTTTGGGTAAATCAAGAGGATCAACTTTTGAATAGATTGCAATATTTTGCCGGATGTATGAACATGAAAACCGAGTCTGACTTTGATTTTTGCATAACTTCATGTCAAGTAATTTGGAACTCGGAGAGGCCCACTTACCATAGGTATCTAGGTCATCAAAAGGAATTTTTAGACGATTCACTAGTCGTACCTCGAGGTACAGTTGGCGGATAATGTATTTCGAATGAACATGCTAGAAATGTACTTTGACTCCTCGACCGCCTTGGTCTTATGATGCTGACCAGGAGGGGTCATCACATCCGGATCACGGATTTGGCTGAAACTTTGGGAATAGTCTTCTTTCAGTGCCAAAAGATGTAACCCAAAATTATAGACCCTAACGCTCAGGCGTTTCCGAGCTACAGCCAAGGACATTAGCATTGGCCATATAGGCCAATGTTAAAAATTATACATATAGGTATACCTGTAATGCTAATGTCTTTGGCTGTAGCTCGGAAACGTTCGAGCGTTAGGGTCTATAATTTTGGATTTCATCTTTTGGCGCTAAAAGAAAACTATTTCCAAAGTTTCAGCCAAATCCGTGATCCGGATGTGATGACCTCTCCTGGTGAGTAGAGATTCGCGAGATTATTCTTCCCATAAGAATTGTTGTCCATGTTTTTTCACTCAATGAAGAACAGTTCACACGACCAAATCATACGTGGAACGAATTTCGAACCGTGAGCGATACCCGTCAAATTTATTTACTCAGCTAAATGAATACTTCATCATGTGAAGGACATGCGAATGAAAAATGTCAAAGTATATGAGAAAGAAATAAAATCAATGAGTATCGATTAGGATTTCTCCTAGTCCGTTGGCGACTCAGATGTGATGGATCAACTCAAAAATACCATGTTCATTGGATTTGATTGGCAAGGTTTTGTTACGCTTCTTCAAGATTTTGACGTTTCGGGTGCGAATATCATACCCCTCATCAAGGAAATCTGGGCAGCAAAACTTTTTTTTTATAAAAATTTTTGTTACTCAGATTTCCCTGATAGGGGGTATAATACACGCACCCGAAACTTCGGAATCTTGAGGAAGTGTGTCGAGGCTTTGGTGATAAAGTTCGTTTGAATGAAATTGTGGAATTATTCCCCACATTAAGACTCATAATCCAGATGCACAAAGCTGGTTCTATTTCGTCCTGCTACACAGGATCAACTTGGAATCGAATTTGAGTATGTATTTATGTACGGTTAACAACAGACAGTGGTGTATGACTAACTACAGAGAGCTATCGTTTTTCCTTCTCTCGTATCACGGACAACACGAGAAAATCTTCACACGTTTGATCAAGGCGAAGAATTTCTGTTCTCCTCTCTTTGCGAGTAACAAAAAGTCTATTCGGTGAAAGTCGTCCAGGGGTCACCGTATTTACAAGTATTTCGCAGTTTCGTTTATGCTATTTACAGCTGATTGGGTACATAACTACACACAGCTCCCGCCATCGCGTCAAAATTTGAGTCAGGCAGGTTCCGAGATTTTGGGGATACATATAATGAGCGAGTGAAGCAAAAGACGGAGAAAAGGAGGAAGCATTCAATATATTCGACAGATGACTGATTTCTAACAAATTTTGCATATCTTGCCAAGGCTTCTGATAAGAATACACTCTCTTGGGAACTTTTACCGTTTGAATTACTCAAGAAGAGATGAAATTTATAGCAGCATGGAGAACTCACTGCTATTTCGGAACAATTTACCCAAACGAGTACAAACGCGTCTTTGGAACAAGATTCAAGAGCCAGAATTCTTGTCGTCTCATACCTTGGGGCTAATACGCCAGGCGAGTCGATTGGTTTTCGTTCTCGGTGTTCAAATAAGTATGATACGAAGAAAGTTGAAGGCAAAGCACAGATTTTGACATTGGTTGACCTGACTTCCATTTCCTCTGTCTTTCACGTCTCAACCCGATAGTTCTTCATATTTTCTTATGCTCAAGATCCAAACGTAAACATATGTACATTGGAATAGGATTTCAATCATCAAGTATGAACATTCAATATGTACAAGATGCGGAAGGTCTTAAACTATCAAAACACCAAAAACACAAAACCCAAGCAATTTATCTTACCTGTTAATGAGTCAATTGTATACTGCAATATTCCAATAATTTTGAGTCACCCAAAATAGCCCAGTAAGTCATCGTCGAGCACCATATTTGGTTGTTCCATGTAGGATGTGAAGTAGCAGAGAAAATGGAAAGAATGAGATGTTCAAATTAGAAAAGGAAACACAAGAGTCGCTCAACTTCAGCAAGGATACTTTTTTGATCAAGAAACCGAGTTGGAGCGATCGCTGTGATGTCGGAAGAAATTACAACACCCTCGCTAATTTGTCCCATAAAATCGACACTATCGAATTTCTGATGATTCTCCGAAGGTGCATAGAGAAAAAGCTGAATATTTTCTGAGAAGTCTCTATCAGTGCAAGGAAAATACTGAAATACCCGCGAGTAATGAACAATCATTGCGCGTATATCCAACCATTCTCACTTTCACGAAGAGTCGTCAAATTTTAGACGGTCCACAATAGAATGGCTAAATTACTGCTTTATGAAAAACAAACCCATTTTTGGACAGATGTTTAGGCGTTTCGTACACATTTTTCTTCTGGAATCGATAAAAAAAAAGAAGAGCCTTCATAAGTTGGATTGGACTAGCCAAATAATCGTATTCAACAGGTCATGATAAATGAGAAATAACAACCCTGGAATATTTGTTCCTGGGTCCAATAAGCATTGCTCGTGTCACATAAAGTGAAGATAACTGAGAAAAATTCTAAGAATGCGGTTTCCATTGAGAATTATATCCCCTTGAATCCAAGCGACGTTTCAACGCCAGTACTTTGTAGACCAGTGTTAGACATGGATTTGAATTTTTTTTCAACAGTGTGTGCTTGTCACGGTCTAGTATTTCCAGTTTCTCGCTCACCATATATGTCCGGACTAGACTCTCCAAATACACTCCAGATTGGGAAAATCCAATCGGGTCGAAGAAATGCTCTTAAAGTAGTGAAACTACCGGGGTGCTTACGAACATAGATGGTCCTAAGAAGGTATAAACATGCAATTGCATGCAGAAATTACATTTGCGGTCTCTCTGGATTATGAATTTTGTCACTTGGTTGTTCAAGTTTGATACATACCTAACCTCATCGTCGGCCATGTTGGAAGTTGGTTGCTCTTCTGACTGCTACCTGGAAAAGAACATGCAGCGTTGAGAATTTTTTTCAAGATGAATGCCCTTATTTCAAAAGACTGTATCGATCAACAGTTTGACGGAGAAATTACGCGCTTCTTCAATAAAGTTTTGTACGTGATTTTGGGAGCTCTGAGGGGAGTGAACGAGTGTAAGTTCTTCATTTAGATTTACAGGGTACTCAAATATTGAACCCCATTCATTTTACAGAGGCCGATCAGCTATCGACCCCACGAGTTCTCTATTTTGCGAGAGAACGAATCACAGAAATTTTATTTGGGATTTTTAGAGCTGAACAAATATACAATCAAGGTACCTCATGCATCATATATTCAAAATTAATCGGTAAGTACGTTCTCTTAGAAATGGAGGAAGTTGTTATGCCCCTAGAGATAACATTACGAGGGATTTTGTGAAAAAAAAGTCTCTCGGAAAATTGGATTTAGTTAGCAGGTTCCCAGGATACACGACCAAATATTCATTTCCCTTGATCATGTTCGTTCCACCATTCCACTCTTTCAACGAAAATGCTACAAATCAAACGTCCTAAGACAACTTTGAAAATGATCGGGAAAAAATCAATGAAGTCTCTCGGTACGCTCGATGAATACATCATCCGTTGTGGATAGAACTTTTGCACGTTTGAAAATTCGATCCATTGGAGGGATTAAATTGTTTTAATGTTCAGAAGAACTATAGCCACATTATCTCCACGTTTTTGTGGAAATTCATACATCTTCGAATTTTGAACCGTGATCTGGTTTTACCAGGATTGATGATCATTCCTCCCCTATTTTAAAACAGCAGCATCCGGTAAGTGCGGGCCCCAGATTCGGCTGATGCTTTGGAAATTTTCCCCCTTAGCACGGAGGACGATTTTCAAAGCTGCAGGATCCAATGCTCAACCGATTCGAAATTACAGCTCGTGACATTAGTATAGGTAACTCGCAATAATAATGCCACATGCCAAATGCTTGGGCGTTGAGCCCTGCAGCTTTGAAATTTTTTTTCATGCTGAGGGGAGTTATTCCCAAAGTTGTAGCGGAGTCCGTGACCAGCACTCCCTGAACTCTCCTTTTGATCAGATTCACATTATCCGTGTGGTTAGTGTTGATCGAACAGAGTTCAATTTATATTGCATTTATTTGTTGTTATCAAAGCAGTTGGTTACGATAGAAGTGCTTGCAATACTTTTATTCCAGCACTGCATTGGTGGTTAAATACATCAGCAGATTTATGTCATTTCAAATGATGATCAGATCAACAATGATCCACAGAATTACGAGCAGAATTAGGTAAGAATCTCATACTCATGGGCTTCGCTGAAGTTATTTTCTACTTGCGTTTCACGTCTTTTCATAAGCAAATTTTCACGCTCTATCTGACATAACTGAATTATTGACCTATTTACAGTGTGACATTAGCCATGATACGACTACTACGCTCGGCTTTTAAAATTTGATCGAAAGATGTTATCAAGCGGGGGTCTATCTCCAAAATTGTTAATTATAGCTATGGTGCGGCCGATTGAGCTGGAAAATCTAAGTATAGCTCTGACTGACTCGAGCTGCTAGCCTACGTCACTCTCGGGCTCTTTCTTTCTCTCTCTCTCTCTCTCTCTCTCGTTGAAACAGAGCTGCGGGCCGAGGAATGCAACTTCCGCCGCCATTTCGAGGCAGCCGCAAGTGGAGTCAGCTATCCGATGTCAGGCACGGGAAAAAGTGATACGAAAATAGTGAAGAGCCAAAGGCACCCGCGCAAACGGTGAAATACGGTTTTTTGCAAATCATTCTTCCATCCTGCTGGCTCTGTTGGATACCTCACAGTTTGGTCGAACTTCGGAATATCAAGAACGTGCCATTCTCACACAATATTAGTAGGAAGTCGAGAGATAGTGGAGCTTGCGAGGGCATCCAGTGAGGTCACAGGTTTATCGAACAAATGACGCGAGTTCTCAAATTACAAACGGTTCCACCACTGGGATTAAATCGAGCCACATTCGCCCGCAATACTCATAGATGACTGACTCTTTTTCAGTTATTCAAAAGTTTTTCGAGGAGTGAATCAGAAATTTCTCATCGACAAAGGAGGTAATGGGTATCAGGCTCTCGAGAATTTCAAACTTCCAATGGTTTTAATATTCCTCAAAGTGATCATCAACTTCCATCCAATTATCACCTTACAAATCACTTAGATAATTACGCTATAGTGAATCTGCAAATTATCCAACTTCTAATTTTTTTTTTTTTTTTGAGCAAGTTAATCGAAGAGTACTGGGATGGTCGGTCATGAGAGACGAATTGATTCTCTGGTCAAATTTATTTCAGAAAGAGTGAATGTTGCGGCTTTATTCATTCAAGGAACAGAGCGCCCTGTAAGAAAGTTGAAAAGGGTTTTCAGTTCAACTTACAGTCAACTCATGGTTCCCATGTTATTCTTATTGCAGTCGAAAATTGCAGACACCATGAAAATGATATGCTAACCGTGAGTTGACTGTGAGTTGGCCGTGAGTTGGACTGCAAACCCCTCCAACTTCTTTACACGATACTGGACCATCATTGTTTATGGTGGAATGGATCCATGAGTCTCAAAAAATCTTCCCAGAGTCTAACTTTTTAGACAAAGATATTAAATTCGATGATACGGTGAACAGTCGTCATTGAAAAGCAGATGCAAGCGGGAAACCAATTGATTTCTTGATCGATGAATAGTTGATGAAAATTTTCATCTCCACGTGTCAAAGGTGTGATTCACTCGTCATCATCAAACGATCGGTTATTGAACAAGTCCCAACCACCAATAGGCTAATCTCTGATTTTAACAGTATTGAACTCCTTGGACATTATATCAAACGATTACCCACACAATCGAAAAGCGCGGCGGTGCCACATTTCGTAGATAGATTGAAATAAGAATAGACGACTATCATCAAACTTAGCATCTTACGATCTAATTTCTCATGGAATAGAAAACTCGTAAGCTCTCGCAGCTAATTTCACAAAACAAGTCTAGAGAAGATGGATAAATTGCGAGCTTGGATCTGCTCACATGAGACATTATTTCGGTTTAATATGAAAACGGCGATTTTTCAAGCGCTCTGTCAAACGAAGCCTGCGCACATGACAAACCAATCGATGTAAATCACGCATTTTTTCCAAGCTAGATGAGCAGAATACTGAAATGGGCTAACCTAGCGTGTAACTAGGCCACTTGGAATTCAACAACAAATGAATGTGAGGAAACGAAAGAAAAGATGGTGGCCCAACGAGTCTGGAGAATTCAGAAAAATTCCACAAAAAATTGCAAAAATAAGGCTTTACTTTTGGATTGATAAATATTCAGTGAAATACTCAAAACGAAAGTGATTGAACCGAGCTCGTGAAATTCTGAAGAACCATCCAAGTTACGCTCAGCAGTAGTTGCAAATTCTATCCAATAGTGTATCCATGGGAGAATACAGGCTAACCTCAGAGATCAACCTTCTCTCAGTCTGTCTCGAATGGGTCAACGAGGGTTTGAAATTTCCCAATTAGCTCGCGAAATGTTTGAAATCACTTATTTTCTTGGTATGGTTCGGTAGGACTTGCGTATCGTGTCGACGCGTGAAATTGTAGAAGGACTCGGATCCCGTATCGGAATCGTCGTGGACCGAATTCGATGCTCCCCGTCAATAACGTCCAATCTTAGAAATGACGTCGAACAATTCGCAGCAGGAACGTTGCGCGTGCATCCGATCGTCAAACGTTGATTTACACTTCACAGTGGCACACTCTCACGACCGATCACTAAATTTTTTTATATTTTCTACGAAAACCAGCCCCATAAAGCGCCCCGTCACTCGAAAAATCTTGTGGGTTTATTGCACCGAGAGCTTACCTCAAAAATGAAAACTGAGCAACGAGTTGAACGTGAGTGACTAGTCAACTGGCCTTTCGCTGGCTGACTGTGTGAGAGGTGGCGAGAGTAACACAAGACGCTGGCGCAGCGCTTGCGAGAGACCGGGCAAACGCGACGATTGGTCGCGACGCTTTTAGGTACGCAGAGCTTGCACAAAAATAGCCGATCTGAAAACAGAGCCAGACTCCGAGATGCAGAGGAAACTGAACTCTCTGCAGAGTTAGCCCAATCAGTTGCGAAGCACAGATTTTCCTATAAATTTTTCTGTAACTACTTATCGATCTCTCGATGAAATCATACGGAAAATGATGTATCGTGGTACGTGGCTGTTGCACAGCTTACGAGGCCTGGTACGTTAGATAAAGTTAAAATATACCCTTGGATGATACTTGAATAAGAGTATATAAGCCAACCGTTTGACTTTGACATTGACTTCCGACAATCTGATCTAATTTGGTGATAATTGCGTGTCAATATAAAGTATAGTCCTGCCTAGTGGCACGCAAGCTCGAGTTTATTACATGTTATTTATTTTGAAATATTTTGTCATTGTTATTTAGCTTCAGAGAGCCAAGAGTATATTTGCGAACCAGAAGTCAGACCCCCAAATTGATTGACAAGCTCTTCAATACGGAAACAAGACGCATCAATTCTATTATCAATCAGTTTTAGTGAAGAGATCTCGGGAACTCCAAGACTATTGTATTCATTTCATTTCATCCCTGTGAATTTGGGCGTATCGAAATTTTCCGATATCTCACGAATGTGCATCTTATCGCGGAAAAAGGTGGTACTAACATGTTCATCAGCTTGTACACAACAGCAAAGAATTGAACGAAAACAAATAATATAACCCATAAATCGATTCTTTCGCTTTATGATGATAAAGAAGACACAGTGCTCCTGAAGGGTTGATAAGTCTCGCGGAAATGTTGACGAAAACGGGTCACGCTATCTTTTAGGGTTGCGCCAGTACATTCAAATCCCGTTTCAACGAAAATTACAGCTGATCATTTACCAAAATGCGAGCAAAAAGTGTGAAAACGCCATTCAACTTCATGTATTTTCATCGGCATATATAAGCAGTCGAAGGATGTCAGTTGCATAGTGGCTGACACAACGTCTCCGAACGAGTTAGAGGGGTGGTCAATGTGCATTCTCATAACAAATTCCCCGTAGAACATGCTGGTGTATTCCATTCTTTCATATCGAGCGTAGTTCTTGGCATGCGAACCAAGTAGAGCAAGAGCCGTTAGCAAAATGCAATCTCACAGCAACGTCTTGTTTTGAGAACTGCATCGACAAAGAGGGTATGGGGACCAAGATGAGGTATTAATTCACGATTTTTATTGTATTTTTTCATGGAGAATACGAATTTGGGATCACTTTCATTCTTGCTAGTCAGGTTTTCATGAGAACCGCGGAGGACTGTCGTGATTTTCCATAATAATTCATTACTATTGGGTGCATAACAATTCGATCGAGTCAGCCCTATGGTGTATTTCTAAGTGCGTTTTCGGATCTCAGTACCTTATGCATCATATTAAGTGGACCGGGATACATTGAACGAGTATATGAGAAAGGCTCTTGTAAGACTTCGTGGGAACAGCGTTTGATTGATTGCTTAGTATTCTTTCAAAAATTTGAATAAAATCTGGACGTTTTTGGAGAGTTACGACAATTCTTTGTGATCTAAATGAAAACCCGACTAGTAAAGAAGAAAGTGGGCTCAAAATCGGATTTTACATGAAAAAATACAATAAAAATCGTGAATCAATACCTCATCTTGGTCCCCATACCCTCTTTGTCGATGCACTTCTCAAAACAAGACGCTGCTGTGAGATTGCATTTTGCTAACGGCTCTTGCTCCACTTGGTTCGCATCTCCAGAACTATGCTAGATATCAGAAAATGGAATGCACCAGCATGTTCTACGGGGAATTTTCTATGAGAATGCACATTGTCCCCCCCCCCCTAACCCGTTCGGAGACGTTGTGTCAGCCACTATGCAACTGACATCCTTCGACTGCTTATATATGCCGATGAAAATACATGAAGTTGAATGGCGTTTTCACACTTTTTGCTCGCATTTTAGTAAATGATCAGCTGCGATTTTCGTTGAAACGGGATTTGAATGTACTGGCGCAACCCTGCAAGATAGCGTGACCCGTTTTCGTCAATATTTCAGCGAGACTTATCAACCCTTCAGGAGCACTGTGAAGGAGTATATTGTTGGTTGTGAATTTATAATTGGGAGACACGTATTCTGTGAGACTCTCAATAGTCTTAATTCAATGAAAAAAAGGTAAGATGTGAAAGTTCGAATGTAATACCTATATACTTACCAATATTAGCTTTGATTCACCAATTTGTTTCCCGTCATTGTTAAAATATTCGCCCAACACTTTCTCGCAACCATATCCTTGCAGAAGAAGGTATAAAAAGGCAATTAGCATGATCGGAGTTATATTAAAAGGATTCGATGAGGGGGAGTGGGGAGTTTCGTGAATCTCACAATGAAACGGAATGGGTGCCGTCACTGCGTATCTGGCCGAGTACAGAGATCAGAATCTGATGAACTATATCCGAGGCATTCAAGAGTTACAGTAAATTTTACGTAAGTCTTGGAAATTTGATTATTACTCCAAATTTCTTGACGGTTTCAATTGTGCTGTAAACCAAATGCTGTTCTTTCCATGATTTCGTAAGGAAACGTAAAATTTTTAATCAACATAGAATTGTTGTTAAGTTTCAGCGATAGTTCCGAGCTAGGACTTGCTCATTGAATTCAATATCAATATCAATACCAGCACCTCCAGAAGCGAATTGTACTCGAATTCAAAGAAATGGACGTGTATCAGACCATATTTCCTAAATACAAAAAATCGTGACCAAAATTGAGTATCATCAAATAACCTTCAATGGATGATTTTAGAATTTTTGATTTGCACTTTGAATTTATCTGAATTTAGATACTTGTTTGCTATTTACCATTCGTGAGATTCTGAAAAAGAACTCTGAATTCGAATCTGATACACGAACACAACAGGCATGCGACAGAGTGCATAAAAACTTTGCATTGACACAAACCCGTTCACTTTTTTGGCCCATTATGAGTGACAGTTTTGAAAGATTTTCTTTAAAACCTCCTGCCATTGATGAAGCAAATTGATGGCACCATACTCTCTTACAAGGTTTCGATGACGAGGAAAAATTGTCCCTAGGCCCATAAATTACATAATACTTTCTTGAGATGAATATCACGAAGAGCAATTGAAAGTGCACTTTCATCTCCGTGTATTATATATTCACCGAATAAGATATCGAATTCTTACTAAACTTTCCAAAACGATGCACGACTTTTTTTAGATCAATAACCATCAGTTTTTGAACATGTGAGCTCTGAAAATCATAAAAAAGAAGAAAACCTCATTTTCTTACTCCAATGGCCATTGTGAGCATTGATCATCATTTTCGTATTTTCTCTCCAATTTCCAACAAAGTCCAATTCCCTCTTTGCCTCTAAGCCAGAATACGGTGACTAGATAATGAGTAGTTGATATCACCTTCCTGAAAAAGTTTTCATTACTTCAACAGTCAAGTAGTTGATTTCCCCAGATACCCATGTAAAACATACGATTCCATGAACATATATGATCATGGAATCCGAGGATTCCATGGTCATATATGATCATACGTAAAACCGCTCTAAACATTTTATTTTTATTCCAAAAAGTTGTGACATATTGATTCAAACCTATTCTAATATCAATACGTCACGATACTGATCATATACTACTGAAAAAAATCTTTCCAGGAGTCGGTCTCGATTTCCCAAAAACTGACATTTTCGACGACAAATGATATTTGATGTGAATTTTTTCTATTCAGTACTTCAAATATTCAAAACCTGAGAATGACTTCGGGAAAAAATTTTCTGAGTAATATTCGATCATCACTGTGAACTACTGATGTTGTAAATTGGTATATCACAAGTTTGCGTAATGAAAAGGACCAATTTCGAAACCGATTTTATTTATGATCATATATGACCATGGAATCCACGGATTCCATGATCATATATGTTCATGGAATCTTATGTTCTGGATGGGTAATTCCAAGTTATCCTCATTTTTCACCTTTCTGACACATCATATTTATCCAATACATCAGCTTCAACCCTGGTAGAATTTCTGTTCAGCAATAAAACATAGTTGGGCCCTCTCGAACCTGGCCCACCAATTTCGACCAAAATATGCTCATGGTAGCCCCGTAAATGCTCGAAATGCTTATCCAAGCCCCAAATTTTGTCCAGCTGCTTTTTTGAGGAGAAAGCCCTGGAAGTAACCCGATTTCACCCCCCTCTCTTCCCTACCTACACATTACAAAAATGCTCAGATCGACACGAATCAAACTGCCCGAGGGGCGTATCTAGGCTCAAATTGAAGCTCTTATTCACAAGTGTACTCAAACGATGGATCTCAGAACTCTGAACAAGAGTCCCTACGGCCGCAAAACTCGATGCCCTCTTTGTTTTGAGATGTTTAATCAGGAAAGTACCCCTTTATTGCATAGGAATAGTGGGGTTAGGTGCCGATTTCGATCGAACTTGACTCGTGTATGGGTGTGCACCTAATTTTCGGGCTAGTTTTGAATACTCGGATATTTGCGTGAGAAAATAATGAGATTAACAACGTCAAGCCCGATGAAAATGAGCGATTGAATTGAATCCGTGAAAACTCAAAAAAGGCATGTTTTATTACAATTGAATTCGGCAAACGTGTGAGCCATTGCGCACATAATAATTCTTGGAATGATTCTGCAATCTCATGTTTTTTCGTATTTAAGAGGGTGACTGACTCGCCGTTAGATGGGTCTGATCATATTATATCAACTGCTGAATTCTGGATAGATCATCACGGATTCTTTTTGATTTTGATCAAACTACAATCAAATCAAACCGATTCTGATCCAAATCGAACGCACACCTTGATATTTTCTCCAGACTTCGGGAATTGATATATTATCATCGAATTCATTGTTGGTAAACCAATTACTGTTCTACAGAAAAAATACGAAATCACAAATTTAGCCCAAGAATTATGTGCGCAATGACTCACACGTTTGCCAAATTCAATTATAATAAAACTTGCCTCTTTTGAGCTACCACGGATTCAGTTTAATCGCTTAATTCCATTGGGCTTGACGTTGTTAATCTCATTATTTCCTTACGCAGAGATCTGGGTATTCAAAAATAGCCCGAAAATTAGGTGCACGCACCCATACACGAGTCAAGTTCGATCGAAATTGGCACTCAACCCCACTATCCCTATGCAATGAGGGGGTACTTTCCTGATTAAAGTGTTCTCAGATCTATCGTTTGAGCACACTTGTGAGATGTTTGACCGAAACCCAAAATCCTATGATTTAGTGCGGGGTCCTTTGCCTCTCAGCTGGAAACGACCAAAGAGACTATGCGAGTAAACATGGTGGATCGGCCCTTGTCAGCTATGACCCTCGAATCAATTTTACCCAGTTTCTAACACCATAATGAGTGGAAAAAAATTTTCTGAGGTCCCAAGGTCATCTCTGTTGTGTGCGGTGCCCTACGAACCGTCTAAGAAACGCTAAAAATCAATGTTCCATTAACTGAACCGCATTTTAACGCATCTTGATGAATCATTTTGAATTTTCGAAATGTCGATATCGAACGATCAAAATGGATCTACGATGGGTCGAAGAATTTACATGTAATCGTCACTTTAACGAAATAATCCTTGACAACGTTAAACGGGATCCTCCTCGGTTGTTGGCGAAAATTGATAAGTAAGTAGGATGTATTCGGAAATTATTGGTAGAGTATGTACAGTGAGTAGTATCGTACTTGGGTACTGCACAGTAAGTAAGTGGTACTTATAGCAAGATCGTTTTTGTAATATTTTTACATCAAAATGATTATAACTTGACGAAATTAGAGCTTTTTTAGCTTGGGATATGGAAAAAAGAAAATCCATGAGGAGAGTAGTATGACAGTTCACTAGGAATTATTCAGTTCTGCGCATTTATGTACACGAGTTTAGTGAAGTAAGAAGCAGAAGAATACAGTATTCTACGATACGACCGTAGGTAGACCGCTTTTCGCATTTCGAATCATTGTTTCCATCACGATCCGATCGCAAGGTGAAGTTCCCTCGACATTCGATCACTAAATGGCTAAACTGGGTGCAAAGTAGGACGATTTCGGGCTCAAACGATACGTGACACATTTAATAGTCGATATCAACAAAAATCATTGCTCATAAATCGGGGTGCGGTGTGAATGAACAATAAAAACATGCATTTTCTACGTCTTTCCCGGTTTTTCCGTCATAAGCCGGAGGATAGAGATTTTTCGGAAGTATTTGTCTCGACAAAAATTGTAGATCTTTATAATATCTACAAAAATGACCGCAACACTCCTCTCGGAGAAATGCATCCCTTCGGAGCTAGCCTTAAACAGAGTCATGATCTTTGTTCGAATAAACTAGCTAAAATTGTTCATAATGAATTTAAACTATTTTTCGAGAATAGTTGCCTCTATTTCGAACAAAAAAGGTCTCTTGGCATTTTTCTCAAGTTTGATTGTTTTCGATTGTGAAAATAGCAAATCTTGCAAATTTCCTCTCCCATATTGATTTTATTGAGAGTTTTCAAGTCGCAGAAATTTTGCTATCTTCGTGTCTCGAAAACGTTCAAAGTTAAGAATAAGTACCAACAGACCTTTCTGGTTCCAAATTGACCCAATCATCTCAGGAAAAAAACAGTTTCAACCCATTATAAACAATTTAGCTAATTTATTCACACAAACTCGATCATGACTTTGATGAAAAATAATTTCAAAGGTATGCATTTTCCGGGGGAGTGTTTAGATCATCTCTGTAAATATTTCAAAGATCTACAGATTATTCTGGGACAAATTTCCCCGAAAAATCGATATCTTCCGGATCATGGCGGAATAGCCGAAAAAGACGCGAAAATGCATGTTTTTATTTTTTATTTATACCGTAACCCCATTTTTGAATGATAATTGTTGTCAACATCAGTTATTAGTTGTGTCACGTATCGTTTGAGCTGTGAGCCCAAAATTGTCCTGCATTGTACCGAGTTTAAGCTGTTTCTCCAACCAGGCGCGTCTTTTGGGGATTAACTCAATACTCTAAAGGTGAGAGTCGGAGTCACCGTATGGAAGCGGAGTCATCGAAAAGAAGTAATACCTCGTCGAAGAATAAAAACCTACTCATTTCCATCATCTGTGTGCAAATGCGACGTTCTTGCAGTTTCTTGGTTTTCTTTCCCACACAGATGGGCGAAAAGGAAGATTCCCGCACGAGTGTCCGGAAAGAGTGCGAGAAAGTAATTTTCTCACACGATCCCACTTTCTCGCACGGTCATTATGTTGATCTCGCTTTGCGAGCGAGAAAGTCGAAAGAGTGCGAGAAAGTTACTTTCTCGCGCGGTTCCGGACACGAGTGCGGGAACTTTTCGCCCGCGTTGCTTATACTATTTTATGCAATTTTCCGATGCTTGGGTGCTTACAAAATTGCATAAAATAGCATTTGCGCCTCGATCACGAGGTTCCCCGCTTCCGAGCGATTATTTCGACCCTCGCCTGCGGCTCGGGCCGAAAACCAATCGCTCAGAAGCGAGCTACAACCTCATAATCTGGGTGCAAAATCTACTATTATGCAACCTGTGCGGGAAACTGTGCCTTCGCGATTCTTAAAAAAATTGACCGTCAGGCTTGAATGGAATAATGACAATTACTATTCTATATTGAGTTTCAATCGCTCCAGAGCACCAACTCGCTAAAGTGTAATGTCTTTCCGCGCAACCGAGGATCTGGCGCGCTAGTTTGAATCAGATCATCGGCACAGTGTTTGCACTTGTAAACGAGGCAAAAATTTATGCACTACTTTGCAAGAAAAGAATTCGATTTCAATTCACATTTCCTGTAAGTCATAGTTCCAATCCATCCGCGACAGACGATGTTGTAGTCAAATTTTTGGTACTGAGCGAGGAACGGTACATCAGAGCCGCTCGTTCGACAAAGTTTTTGCGGTGGTCAGCGGTACAGGACGGGCGCCCGAGGCGCGGAGCAGGGTCCAGGGGCGGAAGCCCCTGGTGGGGGTGCAGGGGCGAAGAGCCCCCCGACTGAAATAAAATACTGAGAAATGTACCAAAAAACAAACTCTCGCTCATATCGCGTATTACCTCGTTGCTCAAAAATATCGCCAGTTTTCAAAAGATTCGATTCTGATAATGGAATCATCCAACTATGTATAATGATGATCAATCATCTGAATACATTTGTAAAGGTAGTTTTGAAATTCATGAATATCGTTATCCACCAAAAGTATATTTCAAGCGAAGATGATATAATTCATATAAAACGATGAGTAATCGAAGAATTTGGATCCGCCTCCTAACAAACATTGACATGCAAGATTGACTCATTGAATTATTTTTCCAAGGTTTAAATTTCCTATGAGAATTACGAAGAATTCATTTTTGCACAGATTTCACTTTGTCTCTAAGTTTTGTCAAACATAGTGAGAAAGTTACTTTCTCGCACACTTAGCCGTGCGATAATGATTTTCCGAATTTCTTTCGGCACGGGTACCTTGCATAGAAAGTTAACTTCTCACACAGTTTTACGCACAGCGTTGCATAAAATTGTGTTAGACATTCGGGTGAGACGATTTTCATGTTTGCTAAGATCATTATTCTCTATCTTGAATATTGGAATCCACAATTGCGATCGTCTATATATAGCATATATGCTCGAAAGAAAGTTAATGCATGGCGACACGTAAAGATTTAGGTTGATGTAACGACGCGCAACCGTTCGTCCCCGAATTCAGAAAGAAATCCGTAATCACGCATGCTTAGAGGCATCGCACCTCTCTACTCCTCCCCGGTCGCAAAGGCAGAGAGGATTGCACTTCGCAGCTGATCAAATCAATCTTCTCATATCAGATGTAGTTTTGCGACGGCTATCCGATGAGCGATGAGCGTCTGCTTTGGAGTTTCCTCGATGCGCAAGCCAAGTGGATGACGATGAATAGAAAAAGGGTTGAATCGCATCGGGGGCTATTTTTAGAAGTAGGTCACCCGCAAGCGCGCGTGAATGCATCGCGTGACGTCACAGGAGCGGATCGTTGTCCTGGCAACAAGGACAGTATCGGTCGACAACCCTGCACGCTGCATTGACTGACTCGATCGTTCCAACATCTTTAGCCCTCCCCCCCCCCTCTGCTCGGAATGCTCGGTGCAACCCTGCGGACACCTCCGCAGCTCGCGCAATCGACATCCTGAGATTGGCCGTGACACACTTCGTCGTCGTCTCATATAATAGTGGAAACAGATTTGATCACCATGGCCATCATTATTCATAATTGACGGGCTTATTGAGTTGTTAGAATCACCAAAAAAGCAGGGAACGCAGTGAAAAGTAAGCTACTCCATGTCTGTATCGGTCTCTTTGATCATAGTAGCGTCTCGGGAAGCTTATTCGGGACATTAGACCTCGCATTAGACATAGAGTTCACAACGAAAAATAATAAAATGTTACGATTTCCCTTCTTTGGCCCATCTCCCACGATTTCACGATCTCCCCAAAAATGATGATACTATCGGATGGCTCATCAATCTCGAGTATATGCACCTTCACAACTGAAACTAAAATCAACAACTGATGTAAGAATTGTGATGAGTCTTAATAAGTGAAGCACATTCAAAGCACTTTTTCCAGTTCTCTTTGAGCTCATATGATGATCGAAATACTCAAATTACGTATAATGAGCTGTGATATCAATAAAACATCCTTACTGCGAACTTTTTGGGTGAAATCAACAACTCATCGCAATAGTGGTAGATGCTTGAATAATCACCCAAATGGATAATATGAGAGCAAATATATTCTTCGTGAGTTAATCAATTCCCCATCCACTTGATTCGCGCTTTTTCGAGATTTGATCAGTTCACGGGATGCATGGATAATTCATGGAGGCGGAGAATCGCGGAACATCGCCACAAGGTCCGTGGAAGTGATAATTGATAACAGACGCAAAAGCCGAGTGGTTCAATGTTGCAGATTGTTTCATTTAATCTTGCAGAAATATTGTAATACCTACCTCGGATAAGTTCGTGCCACAATATACTTGGAAAGGTTCAACTCGTCTCTCAAGTGCAAAGTATGAAATATTCCAAAAGCTTGCGAAGATCTTTGAATAATAGTTATTGATGCTGGAGAGGGTGAAAGACTGATACATGAGCTACTAGTACAGTGTTTACATGAAAATTTGATCACAGCGTCGGGTACATGAGATTCATCGTCTCACCCAGTGACAAAACTTGACCGTAAAAATACAATTTCTGAAGAATCATATCAAATCGATTTCGTCAATGATCTCTTTTACCCTGATAGAAATCTTGATACTTATCTCACTGCTTACAGAGAGTATCACTGAATCATTCATTTGTTTGCACCAGGCCAAGCCAGAGATGAAAAAAAATCATGGATTCTCATCTCACATTGGTGCGATTCTATGAAGGTCGCGCGTGATCATGTGTTCTCTTGACATGATCATCGAGTTCCGTTCAAAGCCTTGAAGATGAATTACAGACTTATCTTATTCTGAAGAATATTATTGAAGAATCTTTGATGTATCATTCGATGAGTCGTGAAGTGAGATTGGCCAATGTGGGACAGAAAATTAATGATGAACATCTAATATTTCCTCCGAATACGTCCGAAATCCTCCCTTTTTTGTTTGCTAGTCCTTCGCTTGGATTGCTTGTTCAAGAATACAACCCAGATTCGCTCGGGCGATGGCGTTGCGAGTGACGTCATGTTAAGCGGTAAAGTGGGTCGCCAGGTCGTGCTCAATCGCTACTAATACGATGGGCCAATCCGAGCCCCGTTCAAGTCGCATTCCAATAAATTGTCAATACCTCCAATCAATCGGCAATAATTTACATATCATACCGTGTTACTTGAGATAATCGTAAGACTACGTCACGAACAGCGTCAGCCATGCAGTAGTACCATAATAATGAAACTGACAATGAGTAGCAGTGGTAGCAGTGGTAGCAGTATATACCACTACAGTGAAATTTGGCACGCACTATCTCATCCATCAATTTGGTAATAAAATCCTATAATTTCATTGTTACCAGAACATTATCCCCGTGGATTTCTCTGTCTAGCCAATCAGTCCTTTTCCACAGAGCCCGACAGGCATCCCATTCGAACATCTATCCATGGTGTTTTTGGAATATTCAACCTTTAAGGTCATAAGTCTTGCTCACGTCCAAGGGTTGTCTCTGAATCACTCCAAAATGAATAATTGACAAATCTTCGCAGTGCGAGAGGTATTCGGAGGGAATGCTTGCGAGACTCGGTTGAGGAAGACTGATCATCTTCTCGATGGAGAAGTCCACGGAGATATTAATCTGGCAATAATAAAATCCTACGGCTTTGCTTTTTTCAGAACGATGGATGAGATATTGATGTCGTGTTCCTTTGGTACAAAGTGCACAAAATCCTACGTTCAAATCCCTCCCGGGCAACACTGAGATTTTTCCTCGAGTGCCTCTTTCCGGCGGTCTCAGTGGTTCAGATTCCACCTGAAGGTGTAGTTCTCCCTCGCCATGGTTGAAAAATCGGTAGTAAGCAGGACGCTGATGCGTATCTCAACCCTGCGCAGATGGGCGCTCTGTGGGTCAGTGGGTCCCAACGGCGCGCGGAACTAGACGTTAAATTCGAATCGAGTGTTGTTTTTGCGGAATGCACAAACATTTAGACGCTATGAGATCTCCGAAACTTTGGAAGTTCATATGAGCAAAGACCCGAATGACAGGAGTTTCTCAAATTCTGGTAGGAGAAAATTCAACCCGTTGCTCGATTCGCACTCACAAAAGTTATTGGAAGCAGTTATAATACTCCTTTCTCAGTGTGATATTACAGGGTTCTCGCGGTATTTTTGAGAATCGATCTTTTGAAATATGGCAAAATTTTTGTTTATCACACATGTTATTTATTTATTCATATGATTCTTAGACCTTGAGAACAAGTGAAAAAAGTGGCGCCACTCTTATTCAAGCCAAGGTATTTGGTTCAGAACGACAAATATGGAATTTCATAACTGAAACATTTCTGAAGCAACTTCAGTTGTATAGATTTGGCTCAAATTATTGTTTAGACGATTGTTAGGGATTATATTTTGCCTGACTTGACTCTGGGAAAAAATTTCTCGTTGAATTATCGAAAATTCGTGAGAATCTCATCAATCTAGTCATGACCTATGAGTCTTGTTTGAGTTCCTGGAATATACTGCAGTGTTATTCCATTCAAATTCCAAAAATTGAACTGTCGCGAGGCCGTTTCCTATCTCAAATACATTGTCTGCTACGGGACAGTTGCCACCTTGAATACCGTGACATTTGGAGGCTTGTTTTGCCTACGACCGGGAATCAAACATTCTCCCTTAGCTTCCCCCAGAAATACCGATCGACAATTACAAGTCAAGACAACTAATGCATTCATGTCCCTCTTGGGATGAAGAGAAAATAGCACGATGACTCGAATCTGTACGTGCTTTATGTCTGCTGAGCGCGGCACCAAAAAATAACGATTTTTTAAGCCAGTAGCACGATAACCTCATAAGCTTTAAAGTGTTGTAAAAGTTTAGACCACGAGACAGACACAAACCAAACGGGATTTGTTTTGTCTTCCTTTGAACTCCGAAAACTCATTGTCACAATCCCCGTTACGCACGAGGTATTCCATGATTTTAGTCAACAATAGATAGAGTGAATTTTTCACAAAACTCGGTTACATCGATGACTGAGAGTTGATATCATAGCCAAGTCGATGCACACCTTTGAATTAATCATATTTCGAAATATGAGGTGAGGAGATGATTATATCGTTTCAGCAGAGTGTTACCACCGTAACCTAACTCTCCCTATATTTCTGTCATGCGTTCTGAACTCACAGCTTGTTTTCATTTACTTTATCTCTCACTAAGGTTCGAACTGTTGGAATTGAGCTGGATTGAAAATGCTGATAGGTTAAAGTGTACCACAGAATGGAGTGATTGTCAGAATCTACATGTGGAAATGCTGCGCCCGGCAGTAAGCAGTTCAATTAAGGACGTTCATTTTCGCCTCCAGCGAAAATTATTAAAGGAGCATGGAAACGTGATGCAGATGACTTTAATCTTACACTGCAAACAAACCCAGAATATGCATACGCGTATGAGTTAAGGGAAGCCCGTGAAAAAGCGCCTTTACATTGTTTTGATGTTTATGTTGTTTACAAAGGGATCACGACCCTTCATATAAGGTAGCGTGCTTTACCTAAGAATATTGACAGTTTCGCAATGCCTTGAGACGATACAACAACTCAGCTAGCTCATAAATGTTTGGAAAAGCTTTACAAGCATTAGAATCTACTCCGGGTCAAATTTCTTGTAAATCTGATCAGGAGCTTGGATCGAGAGATCACACCGACCATTCAAATCAGCATGAATGGCCATCCATGGACCTCAGTTTTCATTCCGGTCAGTTGCCGGCAAGCTCCGGGGACAAGTGTACGGAAAGCTCACGCCAGCCGTTTTGCTACCGTGCAAGCGGCGTACACGAAGTATACGGATCCAGGTACGGGGCGTACGTTCCACGTGAACTTATTTCTCCTCGGGTTATCTTTCATATCCCGGGTGCCCGGGTTTCACCTCCACCCCGGCTTGAGTATTTGAGACAAAGGTGTTCTTGGTACAGCATCATCGATCTAACAAAATGCTTTGGTTCGCTCTTGAATTACCCAAAAATCATCTTTTGTGGCCTGCTGTTGACAATCCAGGATGCATTTCAGCAAAAGCGAATGGAGTACGTACTGGATGAGTACTGTATAATACTACTTTTGCGCGATCCTAACAGCTCAGAACACTCGTGGAATATTGCAGTAACACAAAACTGAAAGGTTCCGTGGAAACCCTCATTAGTATGATCAGGCTGTCAAACTACATTCCCGCACAGTAAACTTACGGCTCTGATAAGATTTTACATGGGATTTTGGTGCGGTTGAGGCATCGGTAAAATCACCTTGCCGAGCTGTCTTTTGGATGGCGCAGAAAGAAAAAGTACCATCCCCGGAGGCTTATTTTGAGCTTAGTGATTTCTGTCGCAGAGACGCGAGTCGTGTCATTCCATGTTCCTTACGCAGGACTACCAGCTTCGTTCCGTGATTCTTAGGATGATGACAGACAACGCGTTACTACGCGATTTTCCCGCCACGCCACGACATGCTGTCGCACGCCACTACCCAAATTTCATTCCCCGAGCCTCATTCTAGTTAGTTTTCTCCTCGGGTGTAGAAAGAAAAGAGCAGTAATCGCCGTTTCCGCTTATAGCCTATCACGTTGTTTGTTATCGGAAATAAATCGATTCCACGTTCAAATGATTCGTAGACCAATCTTTGAACTGTGTGATCAACAAAAGTGTTGAGGGGGTTTGGGGGGATGCGCTACGAAGTGCAGTCACATGATATTCATCTAGCAATGAAAGTAACAAACTAATTCGTTCACTGACTGTAAACTAGGCGAAAATGGACATAACTGAGTTTTCTTCCGCCTTGTAGCGGGAGAAACGTTTTAGAATAAGGCCCCAACGAACCCAACCATCGATGGATTTGTTTTACTCTCATAATTCACACTTGGTACTGTGAAACTACATCCAATCTATCGATGGTTGGATTCACTGGAATGAATTTTGGATCGTGGCGTGCGATAGCGAGTCGTGACGTGGCGCGTTGCCTTTCATCACCCTTATGCATGGTGAATGAATCGAGTCACGCCACCGCTGTGACTCGCTCTGTGCTCGGAATAAGACCTGCAAGGGAGATTGGGTGCCGTGGCGTCTCAGCTCTGGAGTCTGACGAGCTCCCGGCCCGGTCAGCGCCCGCCGCCGGAGCGTGGAGATCACACATCTCCATCCGGCACCACGGGGATGGGTAAGTCTAGGGACTCGCATTGGGATCGCCTCCGGGCGATAACAATGCGAGCCTGGACGACTTATCCATCAACCCGAGGAGTTCTCTAGGCCCCAAGAAAGCCTAAAAGAGTCCCAAACCCCCCATCGAGGGGTAGGTTTCGGGCCTTGTGCTCGGGACCGAGCTCGGAATTCAGTAGTCGGGGAGGACGAGCGAGTCAGTGCTGAATCACTTGTTGGTTTGTTGGTGATCGTTCTCCAAACCGACGCGCTGACAGGTCGTATCCCTGCCTCGCGTCCATGGGGGCAACCGAGGTTGAGCCGAAAGGCAGTTCTCGATATATAAAAACCAATATTCCTGTGCTGGGAATAAGGCCCCGGGCAATACATCTACTTTTTCTGTGTATGTGGAATAATAGTCCGAACCTCTACGGAAGTACACTGTGAAAGAAATTCCGAAAAAATCACCACGCTGAGAGTAGGAAATCGCTCGCGCAATCTACGCTGAGCATAGTGAAATCACAACCGAAATCTTTTAAATTTACTCCAGACTAGAAAAGTAGTTAGGGCGCGGAACGGGGCCCGTCAGATTTCCCTAAGAGTGCGTCCACAAATGGAGCGCGCGCGCGTACCCCCGTGCTTCCGCGCGGCTCCCGGCGCGCGCGCTGCTTCTACCATTGAGAAATTACAAGTTTTCCTCGTTACCGACTACTTTCAAAGTATATAGAACTGGAGCACCCATCAGTTGTGTATACTTTGAAAGTAGTACACTACCTATGGGTGACAAGGGAATTTCGTAATTTTTCTATGGTAGGAGCAGCGCGCGCGCCGGGAGCCGCGCGGGAGCACGGGGGTACGCGCGCGCGCTCAATTGTAGACGCACCCTAACTGCCCTCATAGTGCCCGTACGGGCGGTAAGAGGGCATGCGACGCTTAGAACGCTATTGCCCTAACAACAGTTAGGGAAGTATTGTGGAATTG
Source organism: Eretmocerus hayati (assembly GCA_029851415.1). Classification (NCBI taxonomy): domain Eukaryota; kingdom Metazoa; phylum Arthropoda; class Insecta; order Hymenoptera; family Aphelinidae; genus Eretmocerus; species Eretmocerus hayati. Next base: position 116,367,793 of record CM056742.1, read on the forward strand.
TTTGGGCGTTATGAGGGCAATAGGTAGTCGAGAAATTATATATTTGGTGGATTGCCATAGTGTAATGATAAGATGCTGACTGAGTTTGGATTGCGTGCCACCAATCAGAACATCTCAATATTATTTCAAGGTATAATTTTAAAACTAGAGTTGTCTTTAAAAGATATTTCATAGAATTTCTATTCGATGAAGTTTGAAGCCAAAAATGAAGATTTTGAGATTTGTAGGACGGTTCTCCACCGGTTTTCATTTTTGAAGAGAAAAAAGCAATGAGAGCGATAGGAAGGTGACTGGTAATATTATTGAATGGAACAACATTTGATGAAAAATGTAGTTCATTTGAAACAGACTCGACACTTTACAAATAAAAAAGACTGTATTATACGTGTCTTTAGAAAATGCATACCACAACGTATCAACTGTACAGTTTACTTCTTGAATTTTCTAATCCAATTAAGTTATTCAGGTGACGAAGGCTTGCGTACAGATAATTCTCATAATTCAAAAAATATGTTTTAGTCAACTCTTTTTATCCTTGAGTACTTATAATATTGGAATCTCTATATATCGAGGTTGCGATCGTCAGACGATCATCGTCTGCAGCTGTCTGCACCAGTCTGTATGAAAACTCATATTAGAGGCGATATTGTGGCAGTAGTGTGGCATGTTAGGGCGCTACGGAGTTAGAGCAGTATGAGGGAGAACCCGTATGGGCCCCGGCCAGCTAAGCGTCGCATGCCCGATTCTTTCCCTCAGATTTCCCTATTCCAGACTTCAGGTCGCCCGTTAGGGCCCCTATTAACCAAGAGGGCAGCCCTAGTAGATTTTCTAGTCGGGCAGTTTTGGATAGTGACTTCATGGCGCCAATTATGAATATCGCCGACCAAAATTCTAAATTAACAAGATTGCAGTCGTGATTTCTCTACGTCCAGCGTGGGTCGCCCAGTTTCCTACTCTCAGCGTAGTGATTTTTCGGGAATTTTTCTACAGTGTAGTCATTCCACCATACGCGCGCCGTATTTCCGGCACAAAATTAGTTTCATTACTCTCACCTAAAATTGCTGCGTTCAAATGCGATTCTAGGGATCTCGTGATGAAAAAATGTATCCGCACTTTACTTGCAAGCTCATTTTGGGCACTAGAGGACATGTCTGTCTAGTGCACAAAATGGGCTACCGCGCTCAGTATGGAAATATTACTATCACTCCATAGACGAGTACCGAGTATAAAATTTAAATATGTATCAATCTCATGTAAACTAAAGATGAGTAATGAAAGGCGCGTTAAGGCTAGTCCGGAGTCCCCGGAAAACCGCAACCAGACACGCACCAGCGTACTTTGAGGTTGCAGCTGCATCCAATGATTCTGAGAGCGGTATCATTGTTTATACGCTTTTATTGGTACTAAATGTGTTACTCAGATACTAGGCCACCTATGAAATCTTATAACACGATACCATGCAAAGTTTCATGGCATTTCATTCATTAGGAATCGAGAAAAACTTGAAGGCAATTTTTTGGTGGGGCAGAGCACGTCCTCGCCTATTCCGACTTATTCCTCAATAACAAAACAGTTTTGGCCAAAATCAGATACTAGGCCATCTGTGGATTGGAATTACCTATCGAATGAGCCTTTCCACGCCCGAAAATTCTGAATCTAGCTCGCAAAAAGCTTGAACTAGTGTAAGCATCGAGCAGTATAACTTACTCAGCGAGCCAAAGAACTATGATTTTCTGGAGATATAGAATGAATCTCCGGGTATGGAACAACTCATTCGATGGGAAATATCATGGTGTTTCAGTTGCCATACCTCGTTTGGGTCGGAAATGTGAGGTTGAAAAACTATGAGGCAAAAAAGTGATTGAAATCTCCCATCGCACATTACGATCAAAGCGCCATCTATCGGGCAAAATATCCAGATTCTCTACGGACTAGCCTTAAAACAAAGTAAAAAGAACTCAAGCGTACGGGCTCAAAAGAAATCACTCTTTATCAGTTTCTTGGATTTTACATCACCATTTGTAGATGTTATCAGGGGAGATAAATCGTTCCATAATGCACCTGGGTACATAATGGTTCAGTTAGGTGAGTTAGAGCCTCTCTTATATTTATAGTTCAATCTATCAAGAAGAAAGGTTGTTCTTGTTTCATAGGGCTAATTATAATTCAATAATTTACTTCCAAGATCAAACACTACATTATGCTTAGCCATGTCGAATCTTCCATATGAACTGTCATGATCATGATTGAATTTTTGTGGAGGAAAATTCCAATTTCAAATGCTCAATATCTAAGCAATTTATGTTAAGTATTGTATTGCCCCAAATTATGATTCGGATAGTTGGCACGGGGTCTCCAAACCGGAGAATTAAACCCGATCTTTGGCCTTACAAGAGTAAAAAATAGTACTTCTTGCAGCCCTGATTTGTGAAATCGAACAAGCTCCTCTTGATGGAACCTAGTTAACAACTGCATTCATTCACATTGAATTTAACGTGATCTCTGAACGAGAAATCGTCATTAAACATGACCCTCAAGTCCCTGATTTCACCTATTCTAGTAAGATTATTTCCTACGGTGCTATAATCAAATTTCATCAGTTCTTGGCTCTGGATGGAAGGTAAGACACTGCATAGATCTGTTTTTTTAGACCAGTCAACTAATCTATTCAGATAACGTTATGGTTTGTCAATCTACTACATTTCTGACTTCTCTCATTTTCCTCTCGCTTCTCTTCCACTCATTCAACTCTGGCTCAAAATCAAGTTTTCGCGTAACTAGATAGGCGAGGAACGACATAATATTGGTTCGCTGGTTTACTTGATTACCGTGAATCTATCCTAAGCGACCGCAGAATTTACAAATATTGCATCCTATAGCTTGCAGCGTTCATTCTTTCAATAACTTCTGAAAAGGGCCAGCTCCTATTGCGAAGTGAAGTATCATCACTAATGAGCACTGCTAACCGATCCCCGGGTCCACTTTTCATCTTCATTTCAAACGAACTTATTTCGTACTCGGAACACCGTGACAACGAGCAGGTTCCAACTTATCCGTATTTGAAACACTTGAATAGAAATTCGGGTTCAATCTCATCTGATTCAGTAAATCTTGACTCAGGATAGAAATTTGCTTGAAAAGATTGCGAAAATGATCTGCGCACGAGATTGACCAATTTTGATAGAGGGTTGAGTCGGATAGATCCTTGAAGTATCACAAAACTCCTATCGATATCGATGAAAGTGCGAGAGCATATAAGTGTTCGTCCGAGGCACCCCTTCTTATCTCGATGAAAATGGCCCAATGAAAAATCAAGCGGAACCCGGAAGCGCACACATACCAATGACGTGCGTGCGTGTACTCGTGATCGATACGAGCTCGCGCACGCAGCCGATAATTGTTGACCCTGGTGCCCGCGCGCTTTCCGATGTCAAGGTGCATCCCTCCGCTCGAACTCATCTCGCGCGTCAGCCACGACCTTTCGCGCACCGAGCGCAACGTTAACGATTGTAAATCGCTCGGCCTGCAGCACATGTACCGACAGTCAGGGTTGAACGGGGCCAAACGTGGAGGCGCTAGTCGATTCAGCTGACGGGTCGCTCATGAATGGCCGCGTGTTGTGGTGAATGGAGCCGCGCTGCCGCTGCTACTGCTGACCCGGTTCGGGGCCGGCCCACCCGCGACCTCCACCCCGGACGCGCCGACGCACAACGCTATGATACGATATACCGATGGACACCAACTCAATCCGACGTGGATATACTAGTCAGCATCCCCCTTGGGTGGCCAGACGAGGACGCAAGACGCCTGTACCGCCGCGATCCGCCTGAATCCGCTTCACCACCACCCCCATCGCATCCTCGAAACGCGATCGCATCAGCTACTGCGCTGGGTCAACCGCGCGATTATTTACTGCACTAATCAGCACTTTTCGGCAGAGCTTCTGGTAAGAATCGGAAAAACGGTTCTATTGCACCGAAGTCAAGGGGCTTCCAGTTTTGCACCTCATCATACAAAAAGATTGATCTGTTTATCGGGCGGTGAAGAGACGAACAATTTTTGCTCTTTATAAGTGATTTTGTCGTGTTCTTCTCTTCTGAGGAATGAAAATGGAAGCTCGGTAGGGTGAGCGGTGAATTCAATCGAAAGGGACCGTCACCTGGTCCAGGATTGATTGATTGATTGATGTCCTTTATTCGTCATAAGACAAAATGTAACCCACATATTTTTACATATGTTGCATAATTCTAGAAATAATTGAGTATTCAAAAATTCAAAAATAAAAAGAAAAGGTGTAAAATATATATAACACAAGCGATTTGGTCAAGGACAGGTACATATCACAAATTGTGACTAGTCATTACAATTGCGAATTCGCGTATGTCTAAAATCTGAGAGCATGTGTTCACAAAGAGAAAATATCAGTTTGCTTCAGTCAGGTGACAGAAGGTCACGTAAAACTAATCGTAAGCTAAAAATAAGAACCCAAGCCTATCATAGATTAAAATAATGCCTCTTCTCCACATCAATCTTCTGAGGAGTCTGTGTCATCAAGAGATCTTTTAAGGCCTCTTTAAACAACGATATCTTCCCAAGCTGCCGAAAGCCCGGAGGGAGAAAGTTCCACAAATGAGCACACTGAACCTGGAAAGATCTTCTTCCATATTCAAGTCTCATGTTGGGAACTTTGAGTACCCGCTCTTCTAGATCACCCCGTGCGGGGCGTTCGGATTGGTACCTGGTAAACATCGCAGCAAGGTAGCCAGGTTCACCCAAATGCATGATCTTATGCATCAAAAGAGCTGCGAAGTACATTCTCCGCGAATCAGTACGTAACCAACCCAGACGCTCCCTAAACGGGGTGATGTGCTCGTCTCTCCTAAGATCAAGAATGTATCTCACACATGAATTGCTCAGTCTCTGTATCCGTTGCCGCTGTTCGTCCGTGGCGTCGAGGTACACGACTGTGCAGTAATCTAGATGCGGTTGAACTAATGACTCGACTAGGCGAATCCGGAGAGGTCTGGTGATACACGCCCTAAAAAACCGCAAACCGTATAGGGCTCTGTTAACTTTCTTAGTAACTTGGTCAATGTGCGGTTTCCACGTCAGTTCACTATCAAGTGTAACACCGAGACTCACAACCGTATCACTGAACGGGATGAAATTTCCATCCTGTATCTCAACCCCTGGCAAGTCCATTCTCTTCAGATCTTTGATATTCCTCTCAGAGCTGAAGTAGATTGCCTTGGTCTTGCCAGCGTTGAGACACAGGCCGGAACTCTTGGCCCATTCGGCAACTAGTCGTCCTATTTCACCCAGCCGAGCGATGCCCTCCCTGATTTTAGTTTTCTTGACTTGGAGATAAATTTGGAGGTCGTCCGCATAAAATAGATGATGTACCGACTTTCCGTCTAGCAAACCAGGTAAATCATTGACATATAAGCTGAAGAGTAAAGGCCCGAGAACGGAACCCTGTGGAACACCCAGATTGGTTTTTCAAGCCAATCAGAATTACCAGATTTTGAAGTGACTTTTTGGGTGCGACCTTGTAAGTATGGTTTTATCCACAGAAGTGCCGATATCGAAAAGCCAAGATTTCGAAGTTTACTCAACAGCTTAGATGGTGATATCGTGTCAAAAGCTTTACTAAAGTCAAAAAGCAGGAGCAAGGTGATCTTCTTCTTGTCAATGCCTACTCTGATGTCATCTGTCAACTTTAGTAGAGCTGTCTGGGTGCTATGGTATTGCCTGAAACCAGTCTGGAAGCGATCTTGTAATTCCTCTTGTTTTAAGTACTCCGTGATTTGGTCATGTGCGATTTTTTCCAGGACCTTGGCGAGAAAACACAGCAGCGCTATAGGACGGAAGTCCGAGACCGTTGATGGCGCGGCAGTCTTTTTCAGTGCGATCAGCTGTGCTTGCTTCCAAGCCTCGGGAAAAGTGCTATGAGCGAAAGAGGAGTTGAAAATATGTACAATAAGATCACCAATAGCCGGAAGAGCCTTCGCGATCACGCTTTGGGGAATCCCGTCTGACCCACGGGCTTGCGAGGAAAAATGTTTGATAGCAAGGACTACGTTATTGAAATTTGTAGGCTTAAAATTAAAACCCTCCTCTGAAGCCGAATTTATATCGTCCATTTTTGGATGGTCGATCGAAAGCCCCGAGACTGTAGCCGATTTCCACATCCGGAGCAAACCGAAGCGGTGCAGTTAGCGCGGGCTGACGTAGATGCTGCTCCGGTTTCGGATGATGGAGAGCCACGCGCTTGGAATATAGTTGTACCACCCCTTTCGTCTAAGTTCAGAAGTCAGCTGGTGGGGCTCTTCATGCGGGGTGCATCGACCCAGCATCGAGAGTCGCTTGCCTCCACTCATCGCAAATGCACTTGTTATGCGCTTCTCCCACAAATAAAATTCTTGATCAGCTCTGTAGAACCTTTCTCAAAAACTCAAAAGTCATTAGGTCGGTGCTTATTAACCGCACAATGTCAAGAATCTTGTTATTCTTACTCTAGGGAAATCAACACTGAATCCTTGATTATCGTTTTGAGAGATTTGTTATTTTGCATGCAGGATTAAATTGTGATGAGAATTCAAAATCTCATTTTCTGTAGCTGAGGTCGAACGCCGGGAGAATATGTCTCACGACCGATGAGTAATAGATGACGAGTTTGATATGCAAAACATGTATAGATTGCTTTCCCAGCTCGCAAGTTCTCATTCTATTCCTATAAAAATATGCGCAGAGTGACATCTCGAAATTACAATTATATTCTTATCCAATAGGAGGAGCTGTTGAAACCGCGAAGAAAATTCTAATCATGAAAATGTCGCAATGCAGATATTGTAACAGAACATTCAAAAGGAGTTCCCTTTGAAATGCCTTGGGGCAGATAGGATGCACGTCAATGCATTCGTGTCACCGCAGACCGGGTCACTTTGTAACATTGATTTTCTCCTGTTTGCTCTATTGATCAGCTCATGCTACAACATCTTGCGAGCTTTCAATTGGAAGTTTTCGAGGAAGCTTTTGGATCAACTATCGCAACGAGTGCCCACAGACTGCTCCTGGATGAGCCAGTCTCATAGAATGATCGTGAAAATGAGGATGTTTCAAAGTAGCCGTGGTTTACGGTACTAGGATCACACAATGGATTTTTGGCTGTAGAAAGTTCTCGAAAACGCTCACTAGTGATTGGCTGATTTATACAAGATTTCTATGTAAGCGACCCGAGTAAAGCAGATTAATACATAATAATATATAATAATATATTGATCGATGGGATTCTTGATTACCATGCAATAGATATGAAGAACAACGAAATAAGGAATTCCCGTCGTCCAACATATATATGACTTGATTCATTAATACTGAAAACGCGAATCACAAGTGCGATGAAAACATAGATTTTGAATAAGATCGATCAAAACTTGGATAATTTACATAAGATGGCGATGAGATGCACGAAAAACATTTTTTTCCCGTCTCAAATTTATATCTTCCACGTATGAATTAGATGAAGCATTACCTGTAATGCTACTTTTCCCCTACATTTCCGGTAGACAAAGGACTTCCGAGGTCAATGTTACATGGAGCTCTTGGAGATCTGATTGATAGCTTCTTGTAGTAGTGATCACTGTTACTGGTGACAATGTGAATAATAAATGTTCCATACATTCCTCCTTTTGTGCGAAACATACTAGGGATGGGAATAATGTGAGGATGGGAGATATTGCTCAAGGTTAATCGTTTGAATGAGGATCAGATTACCCTCTCTCAAGGTACATACATTTCCATTTCATTCATTTTTCCAGGTGTACGAAACATAAGTACAGAAAGGGATAATTCGGCAAAGGGTGAGATTGCACAATTTGAATAGTTGGCTTGATCAACGCCAACTGCAAACGTTTCAACCAATAATCAATAGACTTAGTATCTGTGATACCTGAAAATTGATGAAATTGAGACACTGTATAATAATAGATAATAGATTTTTGGACATGCTGTTAGCGCGTGAAACATGAGAAATTCAAGAATTTTCTGTTTTTTTTCTTCTTGATAACAATTTAATAAAGAGATTAGAAGATTTTTAAAGAAAAGGAGAATTGAATATCAAAAATCATGTTGATAATGAAGATAGGAATTTGTTATTTGTTGGAAATATCTTCGACTTGTGAATGAAGTTAAGAAAATCATCTGAATTGTTTAATCTTTATGGACTATTAAGGAGGCATGAGCGAGTAGAGACGAAGAACAGCAGAGAGCCGAAAAAATTCTCAAATATACTTGAACGAGCAACAAATCGATAGCCATCAAGAAAAGGGGGGTTGCCGATCACTAAAGAGAGAGAAAAATCATGAAAATTGGCTCCTTATTCACGTGCTCTTACGGAAGTACACCTTAGAAAATTCAGTACTCTCCAACGAAGAACCCTAGGAATCCCAAAAAAATTTACAGACTTGCATAAGACCCCGAAGAAGATATTGACGTTGAGAAAAATGAGTCGAGCCGATCAAAATAAATAATTATCCATGTGGCAAACAATGCATCTTCAAGAAACCACCAATAAAGCAGACAATCGACCATGGTGCGCGTGCGCGAGGGCGCGCTTTGGATGTCAGTGAGCTCGGAACATGCATGTGTTGCGGTCAGTGCGTATCAGAGAGTTCGAGAGGCCTGCGCCTTCAGCACGGGGCCCCCGTATTGATACGTCACCACGCGCTCATGCCTCCTTAAGTCTGGTGGAGCCACAAAAAAGTGCCAGTCAGTGGACCTCGGTAGCGGTCATTGGAACATGGTGACCCTCAGTGGAAGAACGTTGGCAGATCGGTGGCACTCATCGGCCTTCATTGGCATTCGGTGGCAGTCAATGGAATCACGCAATGTTTTTCGTTATGACTATATAATATAGGGAGATTATTATATGTTTGTGATAATATATTACCTTCCCAATGAGATTAGATGCAAGGATCCAAATTTCTGCGCATGCGTAGAAAACAGACAATTTCCAAAAGCCTGGAAAATGGATTTGTGATAATTGGCAAAAATTGGTATTAGAACGCAAAAAAGGAATTCGGGACTATTTTTTTCTGAAAGAACACAAAATTTTACGTACAATATCAAATTTTCGAAATTCAAAAAAAATCGGGTTTTCGAGAAATTTAATCTTCTATGTTTTTGACTCTTTTGCTCGATAAAATCACCCAAGACATCAAAATCAATTTTACAAGACCGATTTTCATAGGTTTTTTAAAGACCTTTTGAATGCCGCAAGCCGCATCTCTGTATGTGTGAACGAATTCGAGAAGAATTCATTTTATTGAAAAAAATACCCTAACCTTAAAAAAGTCAAGAAAAAAAATTTAAGACATGACCCTTTTTCGTAGGTCTGTTTCGCGCGGAACCACTCATATAAAAATTTGATTCGTTCATTCTCAAGAGTTGTGAGCAGAAGAAGAAGTGGAATCATACCTCTGATTTTTATAAAAAGAAATGAGGTACTCTCCTCTCCATTCGCTTTTTTCAAAGGTACAACTTGGCGAGTATGAGTTTGTTCCTCGAAACTCATTCAGTTTCACAAGATTTTTCCAGTAAAAAAGGTGTCCGAATGAAGTCAGCTGTATCTCATAATTTTAACTCTTGAAAGAAACGAGATCAAGGAAACCATGTCGAGTATTTTCAAAATTTTGAGGGACAACAAATTTTTGGGAAATGTGCACCATGGTTTCAATTCTTGAAAGGAATGAGATAAATAAGGAATCATGTCGAGTATTTTTCAGACAAGATCAGAGTCATCAAGATCAGAATAGGGTGGAGATGAAATGAGTTTGTTCCACCTCAACCGGATGTATTCGTAATACATCTCAAAAATTTTGCACAAACTCTCTTACTAAGTGTTTGTCAAATCAAAAAAATTGAATTGAAAAAGTTTGAACACAAAGTTTAAAGAATTATTGAGAAGATTTCGGAGTTAACTGGCTTTTATATATTTTCTCAACTCTCTCAATTCAAGTTTTGGATTTGACAAACACCGAGTAAGAAAGGTTGTGCAAAATTCCTGAGATGTATCACGAATACATCCGGTTGAGGTGGAATTAACTCATTTCATCTTCATCCTATTCTGATCTTGATGACTCTGATCTTGTCCGAAAAATACTCTACATGATTTCCTATTTATCTCATTCCTCTCAAGAATTGAGACCATGATGCACATTTGCAAAAAGTTGTTGTCCCTCAAAAGGAAAGACTCGACATGGTTTCCTTGATCTCATTTCTTCCAAGCGTTGAAACTATGAGATAACAGCTTATTCCGTTCGGCCACCCTTTTTACTGTAAAAGTCCTGTGAAACTCAATGAGTTTTAAGGAACAAACTGATACTCGCCAATGATGTTAAATTTGTAAATCGGCATTTGGAGGACTAATTTTCATTTCTCTATTGTTGACCGCGGCTGAAATAATGGCGCTAATGTATCAGAGTGACATCGAGACAAAGATCTGCCAAGCCCTGGATAGCTCAGCTGGTAGAGTGTCTTTCCCGGTGAATAGAAGGCCCCCAGTTCGATCTTGGGTCCAGGCATTTTTTTCACGATGTCATTCAAATGCATTTTTTCTTTGATTAACATCTCGACGATCAAACCCCGATCGATAATTTCTCATTAAAAATGGCCTCAAATCCGAGGTCAACAATAAAGAAATAAAAATTAGTCCTCCAAATGCCGATTTACTCATCTAACATCATTGATTCATAGAAGAGAACGATTCAAGTCCGAAAAGTGTAATTTGATACTCGCCAAGTTATACTTTTGAAAGAAGTGAATGGAAGGGGAGAGGATATATTATCATATATTAATCTTTCTTACTCAGAAAGCTGCATCTTAACATAGATGCATCAATGGAGGCCTTCCTACAGGAAGATCTTTGCTAATGCACGCGCGGGCGAAAGTGCACTCGCAAACTCATTCCCGTGAAGGGCGCGCAGCCTCCTGCGGGGCTTCTGGGTGGTACAGAGAGCACGTGGTCCGCACAGCCTCGTGACGTCATCCTCTGCCATGCCACAGCCCTCCATTCAGATCCGAGCGATCGCTTTTAAGAGCGATATACAGTTGCAGCAGCGCAGCGCCCACGGCGCGCCGTCAATAGAAGAGCTGTCTGACTCCTCTCGAGTCCAGCAGGACCCACGTCCGACTGCAGTTCGTCCTCGACTACTGAGTAGCGTTGCTCGCGTTCGACCGTCTCGCCCGCGCGAGATTACACGTGTTCCGCGACTCTGTCGTCTGCTGCAGCTCCGATATGCTTTCTCTTACTTTGCTTCCTAATTGTAAAAACAACTCAGGCCGAAATTTCGTGCAAAAATTAGTTAACTGTCGTTTGCGTTTAGAGCACCTTTGAATGGAGCATTAATGAGATCCGCGCGTGATCTATGATGGAATTCCCACTAGAAAGTTACGAGAATTTTATCGATAAAGCAATTCATGGACATATGTTCTACATTATTTTCGGCTTATTTGAATTTTTAATTGCTGATCCGACATTTGAAATGAGTTCTATTCAGTGTGTCATTGATGAAAAATTTCACTCGACTTATTCATCTGTCGTTCAAAAACATACGTGCCATCTTCCTTTTTTCTTCCATCTGAATTGTTTCTGAATTTTTCTTCAGTTGGAAAGATCTTGTGAGATCAATGTGCCTATCGTCGATCAGTTTATCGATTTTGTCAGAGCCTGCTGTAATTGGCTATCTTGTTGTTTCGCTGACAGTATTAGTTGTTGTGAATGCAGCTCTACTTCCAGCTAAACATTTCCGTTCAAAGCATGTTTCTTTATGACTCTTATTCAATTAGAGTCATCAGAGTTATGCGAAACCGTATCCGTGCATAAAAAAGTTGGCGGACTCGCGTCATAATAGTGCTTGGTACGATCAGTGCAGTCTCAAACGAGTGAAGTGAGTTTACAAGCCAAATTCTAGTGGAGGAGCGCTGCAGGACACTCGAAGCATTAACCATACTTCTTCAGAAAATTTTAGTGATTTACAAGATGTTTTGAATCTTCTGTTATCGGATCGATGAGATCCATTGTCGGTAAGTAGCTTGCAATAAAAATATATACTAGAAGATTTTTCGGGGTATTTACATTACACTCTACGCAGCAATGTTTTGTGATATGGAATCAGCAATTCGACCAGGCCATTCACAAGAGAATGATATTCAATTCAATTTCATTTGCTTTCAGCTGCATTTTTCCGCAACCAGAAGAGTTATTTTTAGTCAATGAAATTGTGCTAATCGTAAAAGAATTTCAACTTATTTCATAAGATTGCTTCAACTTACCTCGATATTTGATACCAAAGTGAAGAATTGCTGATCCGAGCATTTGGGACATAATTTTCGAAAGCCTGGTTTTACGGAACGAAATCTATCCCCTGCGCGGCAACGACTTTCTCAGGACAGCTGATATGAATTCCAATGCATGTCTTACTACTATAGCATCTAGTAATCCATAGACCAAGACAATCATTCAATTTCTATCAGGGTACCAGCGATAATTTCTCGCTGGCCCTTATTTGGTTTTCAAACGACGGAGGCGTGTGTAAGTAGTATGAGCTCGGTTTAGTCAGACGTCAGCAGTAACACCATCAGAAAATCTCATTCACCTATTGCTCAATTTGTTCATGACTCTCAATCATATTAATCACAAGCTCTCGAGTAGTTCCTGATAATTCAAAATATGAAAATCCATGACAACGGTTATCGTTATTGTTAATTTTAGTCCCTCAAAACGTTTATTGATACATTGAAATTTATGCTGGCCATGCTCGAATCACTCTACAAAGAGAAGAACTAGTTCACATTTGTTCAGTCTTCAAAAGATATGTCGACCACTCAAGAAGAATGATTGACTATTCTGGCTCTGTTGATCTATTACACTCGAATCAATCTCAAACTCAGTCGAAATTTCTCCAAGATTCTCAATTCCACTTAACGTGAGAGCTTACGACCCAAGAGTTCCGATCAAAATCCCAGTTTCATTGATAGTGCAATCCTCAGAACAGCATAATATGGTTACGGAGGCATTCCATTTCTTTGAACAGATGGAACAAGATTCCGAAAGATGAGACGTGGCAATGTAGAACAGGTATACTCCTTTACTGTCAAATCGTTACGTGGTTTTCCAAGTCACGAAGTGAAATTTTTCTGAAAGAAAACCGCTCACCGAATGGATTAGCCTTAAGTATCCACCTCAACCATTCAAGGCATTGAAAAAATCATCCTCACTCAATGGAGAATGTGAAGTTGTGCTTCACTAGAGGGTAACGCCTAGCGTGACTCACCAATTTTATCCAGGAGCAGGATGCCTTGAAAGCAAAAAAACGCAATAGGTGTGATGAAGTTCTTATTAAAATTATGAATCAGATCCTTTTGAAAGTAGATAGATCACATCCAGAGTATGGATGAGCTGTGAGAAGAGAGTGGATTAGTTTTTGCCGAACTCATGATGACCTGGACAAGACCTGAAAACGTAGTTACAATCGAAGGACAATGAATAGTCAAACGATTTAACACTCACACCTTCCTGATATCCCTTTTGCAAGTGCTCACTTTACAACTCACCAGATTTTTCTGGGTAGAAACAGATTTGTTCCGACCACAAGGCTTGGAAGAAGGTTGGGTGGGCAGTAATCTAACATAAGATTATCGGGACATGACTCTGACGAGGATTCAGCTGCGATAAGGGAAAAACGGTGGTGCTACTCTGCATAAATTGGGTCAGGGGGAATGCGGACAGGTAGAGATGATAGGGGCCAGTGATCGCTGCTGCCGAGGCGCTTCCGTCACCCTCCTCCCTGTCGCACAGATCGAGGATGGGAGCACGCGTCATCCTTGCGCGAGTTCGCGGACCAAAACGGCTGCGATGACGTCGCCCGGGGGGTTGAAACTCGCTTGGCCTGCAATCAACTGACGTCACAGCTGGTGGCGGCGTCGAGCGGTGCACGCGTGAGTGTAAGCGAGAGATCGGGGCGAGGGCCACCCGACCGCGTGGCGCGGGTGCAGCGCGGTTCAAAGTCCCACTTAGCCAAGGCTGACCCCGAGAGCGGCCGAGAGGTCACTGAGCCGGGCGAGCGCGCAACCCCGTGGTGCTATACTCATACGAGTTGATACAAGTTCATTCACGGTGCAGGAGCTCGGGCGTGCGATGCGTTCTTGATCAATTTTAGAAGAGCGCTTGCTTGTAGAACCTTTGATAATACAGGCGTCCCTCGTTCAACGCGGGGGTTACGTTCCGGCAGGTTACCGCGTTGAGCAAAACCGCGTTGAACAAAGCATTGCTCTTATGGAGAAGTAGGGGATGCGTACCAAAACCCATGATCGACCAACTATGACCGATTTTTTTTTTTTTTTTTTTGTGAATTTGGGATCAAATGAGAATCTTTTCAATAATAAAATCATCGTTAGTGCTGATTAACCATAAATTTCTCCCGGATTTTCTGTTCACTTTCTCGAATTGTAGTTCTTAATGTTGATTCATTTACATTAAATTTCCGCGCAACTTCTGCAACTCTTACACCTGTTTTCAAAAGATCCAAAATTTTCGATTCTTCTTCCAAGTTCATCACTTCTCGAGGCTTTTCAGCAGCGGGGGAGCTTTTGCAAGGTGATACTCATTTTCGTTTTTCAGACTTTATGGAAAAGAGATCGATTTTACTTTGCTAAAAATAGAGCCAAGATTCATGTAAACAAAAATTTGAATTTTTTGGTTAGGGGTTCAAACAATCAGACGTAGTTGTCTAAGAAAATAAAATGACTCGTCATAATAAATACAGTCTCGATTCGTTCACCCAAGACAGCATCAGAAAGTAGGATTCCTCAGAACTGTTATATGTGTGATTATTCACGAGTTTTAGCACTCAACAGATTCGATGTAAATTGTTTGTTATTCTTGCGGTCGATTGCGTCTTTTTGCTGACGTCATTCGAAGCTTTCTTCAAAAATTTCATTTTCAAAACCGCGTTGAACGAAAAAAAGGTGGCAATTCAAAAACCGCGTATAATCAAAACCGCGTTGACCAAAACCGCGTTGAACGAGGGATGCCTGTACTCACCGGTGATGGTTCGGTTTTGTTGCAATCTATATGCCATCTTCAATTATCGAACAGCATCATAAAGGATGCAAACATTGCTCGGAAGATTTGGTGAGAAACAGGCGCAGTGTTCAATTCTTTTGGATGAATGTGACTGGTGATCACTAGGAGAGCCACGCCTGTTGGTGATTTTTCAAATCTAATTTGATTTGATTCCTGATTACACTACTCAACAAAACTTCCAGTCAGGAATAATTCATCGATCAATTCCAAATTTGCTCCTACGCATCAGAATTTTTTGTGATTGGAAAGAACTGATTTTCCAAAAAACAGCGTTTTTCACATTTTTCTCTCAAATCCAAATTCGAAGGTCACTCAACTAGGAACTACCAATTGGTCAAGATGCATATCAAGATGGGTTTTCCCACGTATTTTGATCCGCTAAATACGATCCCGGTGGTTTCAGAACGCTTGGATGCAGTCGTGAGGCTACATTCGCTGATTCGTCCGCCTGGTACCTGGGGAAAAAGTCCAATATTGCAATAAATTTTCAAAAAATCATGAGCAGGATAAGATGGACCAAGTTGGACGTTCAAGCACGCCTTTTCTTCGTTATGGAATGGATTTTCAGAAAAAAAATTGGCCGGTACCCGTGGAGAGTATGGTTTAATGCCCCAAATTTTTTTTTCAAAACACCTATTTCTGCAATTATTTTCGCTGTGTAAAGGTCACAATTTCCCCTTGCACGGGGTATCCATCAATAGTTTTCCGACGCAAAATGACTGTTTCAACACGATTCCAGGACTACTACGTCAGGATTTTTTGCTAGCCACAGAAAACCTGTTTTTTCAGGAGTTTTCTTAACTTGGACAAAAATGCTGACGCCATGGACCAAACTATCACGAGATCATATTAAGACGGGCTTTTTGCATCGACAACAAGTTTCGGATTCTCCCTAGGAAAGTGAATTTCTCGTGAATTCAACACAGCAAATAGTATATTTCGGTACTGAGTGCGTTAGCCCATTTTGGGTACTAAGACAGTTTGTCTGTCGAGCGAAACGAGACAGACATGTCCTTCAGTGCCCGAAATTGACTTGCAAGTGAAGGGCGGATATATATTCTCATTATGAGAATCCTAAAATCAAATTTGGAGGTGGCATTTTTACGTTAGAGTAATAAAAAATTGATGCAAAAACGGGTGCTTTCTTCCTACCACCACGGAAGTACGCTCTTCCTTGCTAATCTTTTCGCGCTCTAATTGGCTGTCGATATTTGCTGCCTTCTTCGCTGCCTGCTCTGCTATCTAGTGCGTGCAACATAAAAGGAATGCGAAAGACACACATATGGTAGACATAATCTATTAAGGTTATGTTCATCAGTGTCTAATTGTAATGCTAATCAATAGTCGGTATCTCGCTGCAGATACTGCTGTTAAATGTATGGTTGGCGAAAGCTGGTTACAAAACAGGTTTTTTATTTATGCTCCATGCCATTATAAAAATGTTGTGCCAATGTGATGTTTCAAATGCTTTGTGAGTAGAGTTTTGGGCCACGGTGACTTGTATCGAACATTTCAAACACTAACGCTGCATCAAATTCTATTAATATAGTGACAGCGTCATTAGCTCTCCCTCAACATGTTTCACATCACTAATATTGCTTGTGTCCACCCTGACCAGCAAAAGCTTGCCTAACGCCTCACTTTTGCAAAATTCAGGCGGCCGAGCTCATCACATGTGTATTGAGCTATGCAAAAAGGGACCTAAGCGCCATTTTTTGCAAAATTGAGATAAGGTGGTATTTGCACCATTTGAACATTCCTCTATCATCTGCATATGGAATCTTTCCGATACGACCAATCCCTGAAACCCGATCCATGCAAAAGGGGACCCAAGTACAGGATATGGGGCCCTTTTTGCACGAATTGATAAGAACCTGCAGAAACTAATACTTGCGCACTTTATCATCACATCTATCATTCACACAATTAATCGCTGTGATTCTTGGCACCAGTTGGTCGACGAGCTGAATGCTTACATCTTGCCACGCCTCGAATGATGTATAGGCATATAGGTGTATACTCTCCGCTTTGAACTCAACTCGAATTTTGAAATGATCGAGAAGTGCTGTAGTATCTAAATTATCATCCGATAGTTCTGCAGACGTTTATCTTGTCTGTCTCAAAGTGTGTAAAATCTAGAGTATGGATTGTGACAGCAATAACGATGGCAAAAAACGGAAAAATTGCAGCGATCCTCCATCTTGGGCACGGATTGAGAGGAAAAGATCGAAAACGTGTGGTGAGCCTTTCTCAAGTAGGCAAAATGAATACATTTATAGATTCATACATCTTATGAATGTTAATGTTACGTGATTTAGATAGTTATCATAGTTTTGTTTGTTGTAATGGACTCTATGATTGTATCCGAAGTATTTTCAGTCAATCCGAGCAGAAAGGTACCTAAATCTCGCTATAAATCTATGATAATCATTGAGATATTGTCGAAATTCAAGATTTCCAAGTTTCGTAGTGTCTTGATATGGAATAATAGCTTTTTAGAGGGATCCATGCTAAAAAGGACCCAAGTCCACTCGAGTTTTTATTAAAAACCAACTCTGCAGACCGCCCTTAGTCGAAAAATTGAGAAGATTGTAGTACATACTGATAAAAAGTAAATGTATGTACATTGGCGTTGGGAAATTGTGAATGGTAGAGATGCAACACAGCTTTTTTCGTTTTCTCAACAATTTGTCATCTGCACGAAGATCCCTTTTTGCATGGCTCGATTCATGTCCTGCAGCTACTTGAGCACTTAAGACAGAAGCCGCGGTGAGAGGAGAGCAAGAGCGTCTGATGCTACAACGGCACCTCAATCGTAGGTTAAGGGTAGCCGCAATTGCAGCACGGCCGTAAAGTTCCATTCGCCACTTATGTCAAAATTTTCATGGTACAAAGTTTGAGATGAGTTGTCTAGTCATTGTCATTGTCTGACTCATACCTGACAACTCAGCGTTCAGCCCAAATCATTAGATTATTGCAGGAAAGTGGGTAATACATATACACACATTTTTGTTCCAATTTCCCTCGAATCCTTTACCGATTTGGGCTAAACGACGAATTAGGCCATTCAAGTTGGATCATAACTTGAATGGACAAGCTCGTCTTTTAGCCCAAATAGCAACAGAATTCGAGGGAAATTTGGACAAAATTTAGCTTGCACGGCTACCACATGCCCTTGGGCGCTAAAAATTTCGATGTACTTTCGGGCCGCGAGGGAGAAAAATAGTATACACGCAGCACACGGCAGAAATGTAAGATGGCCGTGACTGTGTGATGGAAATGCCTCGGCATTATCATCACACCGCCACGGAAATCCAACTTCCTTGCCTAATAGGACACCGTACCCGGGCTTCGGCCCCAATCCGGTAGGGAGAAACCTGACTCCGAGACTGGTCATCGGTGCTTTGGTCCCTCCTGAATACCCGCAAGGGGGGTTAGGTCACTTTGGTGCCTCATCCCTGGAGTCTGACGAGCTCCCGGCTCCAGTCATCGCCCGCCGGAGCGAGGAGACCGCACATCTCTATCCGGCATCACGGGGATAGGTGAGTCTAGGGACTCAATTCGGAATCGCCTTTGGCCGATAACAATGCGAGCCTGAAAGACTCATCCATCATCTCGAGGGGCTCCCTGGGCTCTCAGGAAGCCTAGAAGAGCCCCCCCCCCCCACCGAGGGGTGGGCATCGGCCTTGTGCTGGGGGCCGAGCCCGAATTCCCGTAGTCGGGGAGGAAAAGCGGGCCATTACTGAGGCACTTGTGGCCGTCCTCATCCAAACCGACGACGCGCCGGCAGGGCGTATTCCTGCCCCTCACCCATGGGGGCAACCGGGGTTGAACCGAAAAGCGGGTACCTGGTATATAAAAACTTGAAAACTAATATTCCCTGCCTAGTAAAGTGATATAATCATACCCTCTACATGCACCGGACAATTCATATCCTCTAAATATGTAACAAAACGGACAAAATGCAACGTCGAACGCTCAAAGGGGTTCATTCTAGCCCGTTTCATGATTCTTCGAAAGTTTAGTACGAAATTGGACTTTTTCCCTAGATACTAGATATTCACCGAGATATTCACCGGAATCTAGTTTGAGACCAGTAAAATGTGAAGAATAACCGAGCTAACCAAGTACTTGATCTTACTTTCGAATGATTTAAACGCAACCGACATTATCAGCTCGAAACTCGCAAAATTTTCGAATACTTCTCGAGAATTCGACTGCGGGCATATAAATCGCTTCAAGCAATGCCTTTGTAATGGCGGAAAATTGTTCCTGGCATACCATGGAACAATATTTCATTACTGAAAAGCTCCCCGAACGTTGATTTATACAGTCAATTTTCCCATCGCTAAATGAGAGTTGTCCTTGCCATGGTCGGCGGCTCTGGAACACTGAGCAATATCAGATCCCGGAAACTTTTTACAGTCACTGTCTAAAACTGTCATTGTAAAAGAGTGCTGTATATTTGGGGAAGCAATCCATAGTAACTTACGCTTCTGAGATCAGTTTTTATCCCAAATTATCCCACCGTATGGCAAAATACCCCAAATATGGCTGATATATTTGAGGTGAATTGTGAGGATCACTTCTTGTTCCGGTCTGGAAAATGTTATTGGATGTCACACAGAGCAAAAAACGTCAAAAAAATCGCAGGTGTATTTCAACAATTGGGATTTGGGTCCGATCCCGACCCCCGCCATTTTAGACATCAAAATACCTAAGTTACGACACCCAAGTATTAATTCGATCAAAAATTGGGGCTCACCTTTGTGATCGAGTTCATCAGGTTCATTCACACGAGAACAATACTGCCTTAGTCGAACTCATCAATATTGATTTGTGACTCTGCGAAACGAAATAATTCCTCCAACTGATGAGGAACACTTCCAAACCCACGATATTGTTCGCTTCACCCTGAATTTTGTTTATGGAGTGCAATCATTCATCGTAGATTTATGCGATATCTGTAAGAAATTACCTTGAATGGATACGTTTCATTGGCTCACTAGAATATATCTTTATCATAATTGTATATCATCTACATACAACCTATTTTGTGCAATACTGAGTCAGACATCTTCGTGTATTGATAATGACCAAAAATCCCGTCACACGTTCCAGATACAAAGCTATAGATATTTAAGTTATTGACGCAATATTTGAGTGAAGAACGCCGATTGAACTGATCTAACGAATTCTTAATAAAATTATGTGTGGATAGATAGAAACGGAGAAAACGTTGCATACAGTAAATTAATGGTCTATTGAGATCCTGCGCGCAGGGCTCCACCGAATAGAGTACGGTACGCGGAAAAGGCTGGTTGGTAAAGCATGACCCAATAACCTATATTCGCGTTTGCGTCATTCACAATCTCGCGTCCTACGTTTAACGACAAGGAATGTACAGTGCATGCGCTAGGTACTCCAAAAAGTGAATCAAATAATTTTACATTATCTGCCCTCAATCTAGGAATACTCAACCCACCACTCGTATCAAGAGCGCTTCAATCAAATTTGAAGATTTGCGAAGGGCAACATCACTCCAAATAGTCTATTTAAAGGTAGAAGATCTTCATATTAGGATAACACTCAGTTCACAAATGAGCGGAGGAAGGTTATAGACAGCAAAGAAATTGATCAGAAAAGAAGAGGTACCTTGCCATTCGAGCGTACGATTGTCAGCTCTTGATATTAACAATATTAATCGACAAGGCGCTTTTTATCCGTACGGAATCCTTAGACCAGGCTTGCCAACATAAAATCAAATCAGGGCTGCCAACTTGACGAGACAAATAACCCTAGGCGAGAGTAAAAGTCCCTAGATTTTTTCAGATTGTTTATATATATTTATTGATGGACTGGTGGATGAGTGGATGGGTCGGTAGGTCTGTGTGTATGTGTCTGTGTGAGAGAGAGAGTTCGTGGGATCCTCTTTTGTGAGGCAGTCCAACACATGTACACTTACTAGACGGATATAATGAATATATTCACATTTTACGGCGTGCTGTCACCGGCTCAAGAATATGGATTTGTGTTCGTGAGTGTGAGTGTCTCTATTTGTGTCTTGTGTTTGTGAGAATGTGTGTAGAATCCTCTTTTGTGAGGCAGTCCTGTACACGTACACTTACTAGACGAATATAATGAATATATCCACATTTTACGGCGTGCTGTCACCGCCTCGAGGATATGGACATGTATTTGTGTGTGTGTATGAGTCAATTTTTGTCTCTTTTGTTTGTGAATTCTTTCTTGTTAGGCAGCCCATGATACATACACTGATTTTACGTGTTCATCACTGTATCGCCATCATATAACTCCAGAAGAATTCTGAGGATATTCGTCTTTTTGAATAATATATAATATATATTTGAAATTGAAAATAAAATACTATTAAAAATGATTTATCATCCCCGATATCTAATGTTAAGTATATGTATATTATGATCATAGTCATGGTATGAGTGTTGAGAAGTGTATTTTGAGTAGTTGTAACTTCACGTCACAGGGACCGAGAGAGACATGATCAGATGAATCTGACACGTATTGGTTACCTTTACGGGCCAAGGGACGATGTTCAGATCAGAGGAAATCTAACGGTTTGATCTTGAGAAGTCGTGTCAGTGTAGAATGTTGTTTAATGTGATATTTATATCAGGATGGAGGTGTATGAATTTGCAGTTTTTGTATTCGTTATCGGAGAAGATATGAGTCGTCAAGATATTGAGAGTCAATAAGATCAAAACTATAGATATTTTTCCATGGAGCCAGATGATCGTGATCAGTTGGAATTTTTAAACAAGTGATTCAAGATTTTGAGATCAAGATATGTTGGAATATGTCCTATTGAGAATTTTCATATGTCGATTAGAATGAATAATCAGATTCTATTCAATAATTTGCATCTACTCCACGAAATATTATTTCTAATGAAACAGTGAATATATGGATGTGTGATTTCAGATGAAAATTTGCATTAGTTTTATCAAATTTTAGAAAGACTTTAGAGGTTGCAGAATAGATTTTCCGATATTCCTGTAAATTTCGGAGATTGGAAGGAGTTATCTGGATGTATTATTGTGTTGTTTATGATGTGTTGATGATATTGTATTGGATTTTTTGCGTCGGTCGCTCTCAGCGGAGTGAGTCACTCTTGAGCCATGGCCTAAGCAAGTCACCGCAACGTTATCATCAAAATTGCATGTAAATGTTGTATTTGTGGCGAACGTGTATGTTTATTTTGTGTATGATAGTTAATAACGTGAAGTGTGAGTTGTTGAAGAATCAGTATTGGATTTATTTGCGTCGGTCGCAATCAGCGGAGTGAGTCACTCTTGAACCATGGCCTAAGCAAGTCACCGCAACTTCATCCTCTATGTCAAGTATGATGTTGTAAGGGTGTCGTGTAGTTGTCCATTTTGCAACATCTTGAAGTTTATTTGGAATATTTTGAAGAGTTGAATATACCATCGTGATATATTAATTTTAGAACTTTTGGAATAACTCACTTGTTTTAGTATCTCAAAGTTGAACGAATAAAATCCTTATGATTGTTATATAAGAATTGACAGTTGAATGACTTGAATGAAACCTCATATTAAAGGGAGTAAATTGACTCAAGGGGACTGGTTGGGATGATAGTCCGAGCCAAATCATATTTTCCAACATACGTTAGGATCTCACACACTTTTTATGAATATTGTGATACTTGAATCATATTCAAAATTTTTAAGGAGTTGAATATATCATTTGATATAAAGATTTTAGAACTTTTGAAATAATCTACTTGTTCCATTATCTCAACGTTAGATAAATGAAATTGTTCAAATTGTTGTATGAGAATTCAATGATGATGAACGTTATTGGAAACTTACGTTAGAGGGAGTAAATTGACACAGGGAGGCTGGTTGGGACGATGTTCGCAACCGAAAATATTTTCCATTATACTTTTCAACACATTCAGGATTTTACATAATTTTCATATATATACTTATGACCTACTACAAATATCATATATTCATGAGATGGATATGTTAATTTTGGATATCCGATGTAAGATAATGTAAATTATATATTAATTATCAAAGCTTTTTCAAAGGATCTCTCATACTTTGGTCATTACTCCATTGTATCTTATTGTGCAAATTGAATTCGAGATAAAAGCTGGAATGATTATGACGGTGAATGTTTGAATCCTCGTTATTTGTTGGTATATGATAAGGTTGAATATATGATAGATACGAATGGGTTTCAAATTTCTGAAACTTTTCTGAATGAATTCGAGGAATTTTTTATTTGACTTTGAGAATGATAATTTTCGTATTTCTACTCATATTGAATGTGGAACTACGTAATACTTTGAAGTTTTTGAATTTATTTCTATTTGGAGGAGAAACTAAACGTTTTTTTGGAATTCGAACTCATGAAAATATAAAGTGAGAAGCGGTTCACGTCTATCTCGCATGCTGATATCAGAGGACGTTGTTTTATATGAGGGAGTGGTTGGGAGAACTCTCTTTACCAGTTTATGATTTGAGTAATTTTCATAAGATTTAGGAATCGATTATTCACGTTCGAAAACGATGTAGGTATCGTGTAGAGCATTCAAAATGACTTTCTTAAATGAATCCAATATCATTTGATCAATGTAGTTGTGGGGGGGGGGGGGAATTGAATTGATTCCATGCGATGGCCTCTGATACGTGATCATCAAAAGCAATTGTTAAGAATTCACTAATCAGTGAAGCTCTTTGTTTTCATACTATTTTTTAGCATTATTGTCGGAAGATTTGAATTTTTGAGAAGTCTCTGATTCGATGGAATGATTTTAATATTCATCATCCTCGCTTTTGGTTTATGATGTGAGATTGAGTTGAAACTGGGGAGTGTTTCATGTTCAGAGTAAAAATGTAACCCCTCATCACAGAGGTTGAAGGAGACATGATCAGATGAGACTGACACGTCGATCTGGGCTCCCAGTGTCGGGGCCAGAGCGATGCTCAGATCAGAGGAAATCCAGCAACGTGTTTCAGAAGAGAGGTGTCAGTGTTGTGTTGATTTTTTACAATAGCTCGGCAACAGGGAGTCACACTCTGTCGCACTCTGTCGCACTCGGGAATGAGAAACCCAACTCCCATTTGAGCCAAGGCATTATGTGCTGTTGCAACTCGTAAAAGTGTGGTGTGGTATTTTTTGAGCATGTGTGACGAGGATGATTTGATATTTTTCTTCTTAGGAAAGGTTGAGATTGGATTTTATGGTACAAGATTAACGGTAACCATTCATTTTTTGGTAAGACGAGAAAAATTACTTCAGTCTTCCAAGTGATATTGGATTCATACACAATTCTGTAAATCATCTGTGCGTTGTTATTATTATGAAAATTGAGCTTGAATGACTCGTCGAAATGTAAAGATCGATTGCAGATCATTGATGTGAATCGTATATGTTCTTGGGAATCCTTATGTTAGAGGGAGTGAGTAGACACAAGAGGGTGCAGTTCGGGACTTTCCCCGAACTACATGATTTTTTATTCAATTTTATGAGATTCATGAATTCATACACGGCCATTCAGAAGTATAGGTAAGCCCGGGAAGGGGTTGGAGATCTTGCTTGCCCGGTCCCAATCGCGTAGGCAAAATTAGGATTGAGGGCCTGGTCATTTTGAGAATCAAGTTTGAATGCCGTCCAGTTTTTGAAGCCTCGATCGTCTTGTTCGTCTCGCGCTGGCATCTTTCGAGGCGTCTCACAAGAGCGTCTCGCGCCGTTGTTTCACGGTTGCAGATCGCCGCTGCGCTGAGCAATCTAATTCATCAGCGCGAGTGTGAAAAGGGAGTCCAACTGTGGTTCTCTCCCCCGATGCCGAAGCGATGGCGGCGCTCATCTCGGCATCGAAACCCGCAAAAACGTCGGAAAATTGTATGATTTTTCTAATTCTTTTGGAATTGTTTTTCATCCCAAATCTTCCACTACATCGAAGGAATGTTCTTCAACTATGTGTGTGTAAAATTTCAGATCATTTCATCGAGTCATGTCACAGTGCCGACCATAGTGGCGAGGCACGGCTTGCCTTTTTCTTCTCTCATGGTTCGAACGCGGGTGTTGTGTCGATTTTTCAGGGGCAAACGCGCCGGCTCATCTCGGGCAAGCGCCCGAGAATTTGAGTTTGTTGACAATCTCGCTCTTCCGACGCGGCGCTCCGACTGCACCGGCGCGTTCTTCTTTGCGTGCAGCGACGAATTACAATCGAGCAAAAGCAGCTTGAGACGCGAGTCGCGAGACGCTAGACGAGACGCTTGACGGGGGTTATGGTCCGCGTGTTTTTTTCTGTTCGTGGCTGCTGTATTTTTTCGTCCTGATTTACGCGCAATGTCATCTTTTCTCGCTTTGCCGTGGGTGTAGTGTGTGTATGATTCTTTTTCCAGCGGCAATTGAGGCGGCATCAGTTGTACCGACATTGGACACATCAGCTGTTGCGTGTCTCGCGGGCCTTACATGTAGTGGCAGTGGATCACCGCACAGCAATATCCAGTTTAAATTACTGGATGTTCGGATGCTGTTGGTGTATTTTGCACTGCCACGAAAAAAGTGTTGAATGCGGAGTTTGGTGCGCAAGAATGGGACAAGGGCACAAGCTCCGTGATAGTTTTTTTCGCTATGATCAATTTCTGTGTTGAGTTCAAGATCAAGTGCGATTTTCAACAGTTTCAATTAAGTGTTCTGAAATCAGTGAACCTCAAACTTTGACCTGTGATTAATTTTATTTGTGCAGTTATGGTGAACATCATGACATGATAACTGAATTCACCTTTGCTCACATACTCTCAGTGTATCAAAGAAGGTGGCCCTCATGCATGTGATGTTGTAATTCATCACTCCACAGATAATTTAAGTCACTGGTCAAAGTTTGAGATGCACTATTTTCTCAACAAGGATTTGAATCTATTAAGTGCTGCATTCAATTCAGACCTTGGATACAAACACTGATTGGAAAACAAACTGTCGTGGAGCTTGTCATTGTCAGATCTCTGCTCATAGAACTTTCAAACTCCAAGACAGATTGTTTTATAAGCAATGTTTGTATTCAAGGTCTGAATTGAATGCAGTTCGTGATAGAGTCTGAAATACCAGTCATGGGAATAGTGCACTTCAATCTTCAAGTGGTGATTTATTGGTGAACCATTTTGTAGCTGAATCCACTCGCCCACATCTCATTAGTTCCAAAGCGCACGTGGGAAAAGATGGGCCTTAGGTGATGGTGTTTTCCATTATTTAGCAGATAAACTGAATCACCAGATGAAGATGGAGGTGCACTACTTTTTCAACAAGTATTTGAAACTCTATGAGGAAATTTCATTCAATTAGATCTTGCATACAAACATTGTTTGGAAAACCAAAGTGAGATGGAGCTTGGCAATTCTGAGCATGGGAGTTGGCCAACGACAATCTCCATGACAGTTTCTTTTTCAATCAGTGTTTGTATTAAACTTTTTTGTTGGTTGGAGCTCTCAATAATCCCAGTTAATTGTTGAGAGAGTAGTGAACCTCTAACTTTGACCGGTGTCTGAATCGATCGAGCGAGTTATGAACAACAACATTACATGAAGTCATTTTGTTAACTGTTACCACCTTGCTCGTATCTAACTACTTTCTAAGTTTAATGGAAGGTAGCCCTTTTGTGATGTTTTAATTTATCACTCCACAGATAAACTAAACTACCGGTCAAAGTTTGAGATGCACTATCTCTTAGCAAGTAATTACAAATGAAACTATTGAAAGCTGGATTGAATTCAGATCTTGAATAGAAACACTGATTGGAAAACGAACTGGCGTGGAGCTTGTCGTTGTCAGACCTTTGCACATAGAACTTCCAAACTTTAAGACAGATTGTTTCACAGACAATGTTTGTATTCAAGGTTTCAAATGAATGCAGTTTGTGATAGAGTTTAAAATGCTAAGTCATGAAAATAGTGCACCTCAATCTTCAACTGGTGAACCATTTGGGAGTTGAATTTGCTTACCCACTTCTCCTTTGTTTCAAAGCGTTGGGAAAGATGGCCCTCAAGTGATGGTGTTTTCAATCATTCAACAGATAAACTAAATCACCAGATGAAGATTGAGGTGCACTACTCTCTCAACGAGTAGTTAAAATTCCATGAGTAATTTCATCCAATTAGACCTTGCATAAAAACATTGTTCGGACAACCAAACTGAGTTGGAGCTTGTCAACTCTGTCCATAAAAGTTGGACAACGACAAGCTCCAACACAGTTTCTATTCCAATCAGTGTTTGTATTCAATTTCAAAATTGGATAGAGCTTTCTATAGTCCAAACCAATTGTTGAAAGAATAGTGAGTGTCAAACTTTGACCAATGTCTGAATTCATCCAGCGAGTTATGAAGAACATCATTGCATGAAGTCATCTTGTAAACTGTTACTATCTTGCTTCCATCTAACTACTTTCTAAGTTTCAAGGCAGGTAGCCTTTTTGTGATGGTTTAATTCATCACTACACAGATAAACTAAATAACTGGGTCAAAGTTTGAGCTACACTATTTCTTAACAAGTAGTTACAAATGAAACTATTGGAAGCTGGATCTAATTCTGAACTTGATTGAAAACACTGGTTAATGACAAACCTATTTTGAGCTCGGCAATTCTGTCCATAAAGGTTAGACAGAGGACCTAGTTCCAAGATAGTTTGTTCATTAATCAATGTTTGTATTCAAGTACAATAACAAGCAGCTTTAAATAGTTCCATTTGTAACTACTTTTCAAGAAAAAGTGCATCCCAAACTTTGATGGTTCATCTAGTTGGTTTGTGGAGTAATGAATAACATCATCACATGAGTTCTACCTTTTCTGAAACTTGAAAAGTCGTTAGATGGGAGAAAGGTAGATTCAGTTTTCAAAATGATATCATGTAATAATGTTCTTTATAACTCCACCGATAGATTCAAACACCGGTCAAAGTTTGAGGTTCACACAAGAGAACCTTTCAAACAGGGCCGTCTTCAACTATGTTGGGGACCTGGGCACAGTCTGCGCGGGGTCCATGTAAGACCCGCGAAATTTCGAGTATCAAGAGAGGCATGACCAATTAACATTTCTAAATATTTCGAATTAATTCCTTATAATTTCTTGGTAAACGTCGATCCCAAATTATCATGAATCATGAAATATTCTTTCCCTCACGAACGCACAAAAGAATTATAGATACTTGCAAATTAAAACTATCATAAGATTAGCATGATTCAGAATTGTCTTTTTCACGTCTTGATATGAGAAAATTTTGGAGAAAAGTTAGTCCTCAAATCGAGGGAGGAACTCAAAGCCCCCAAATACCCGGATGCTAGAACTAGAAGTTCTGTTAGGGGATGAATCTACTCTCTCTGCACGAATCTGTACAAGCTGATCTCAATCCGAGGATTTCACTGGTTTATGGTGAAAGGGACCAGTTGTAAGTGGATGAGCATGGTAAATCGGCCCTAGTCAGATATGCGGGCACCCGAAGTAATTTCCCCTCGAATTCAATATCAAAGTAACTCGGAAAAGTATTTTGTACCCGACAACTTCATTTTGATTTAGAAACCCTGGAAGAAGTGCGTAAAAATCAAAAATCATGGTGTCTAGCGATCTGGAAACCAGGGAATTCTCAGGGAAGTGACTTTGGCCATGGAAATCAGGGAAATGTCTTGGAAATCGCACTCGAATCATGGAAATTTGCAAGAACGATTGCATTTTGAACATTCTCACAACCACTCAACCGAAACAATTCCGATTCCCGGGTATATATTGCACTCCGCTTGTGCCGAACCAATATAATACTTTATATTGAATTTTTCTCTGAAGTCGCTGGTAGCAGATTTCAGCAATTTTTGGGTCTTTTTCCAAGTGATCTAGCTCCTACTAGACATGTGATAATCGACTTTTACCAGTAGTCATTTTGAAGGTCTTGAAAAAACCTACAGTTAGACCACAGGGAAAAGTCGATTATCGTATTTTTTATAGGAGTTACAGTCGTTACAAGTTGAGCAGTTTCGTGAAAATGCCAAACTTTGAGCTCAATTTAAGAAAATCGTTTTTTTCCTTCGACCCCAAACATGTGCGAATGTTTTCCGATACAAATACTATCAATTAGAACAATAATCTGGGTGGCTTTTTTGGTTTCTGATTTTTGGTAGACTATTTAAAGTGCCGTCAAATTGGCTAATTTTGGTACGTTTTCGGTGCTTTTTACTCTAAAGCTTACAGTCTCAGCTTTCGATTGCGGGGCTACAAAGTTCTATTTTATGTGTCTGAGCTGGAGCTATTAGCAGTTGGAGAAGTGTACCAAAGTTAGACCCCCGATTGGGCAACTTTGATTCACTTACAGAATATCTCAATTTTACCCACCACCGTGCGAGTGAATTAATTTTTATCGTGCAGAACTTTTATTTTAAGCTGTTTGAAACATTTTTAAACCTCATAGACCATCACTCGACTCAAGGTGAGTTGAAAAGAAGCTGGCATATGAAGGTGTTCCATAGTTACCCTATCTTCATGCTTCTAACCTAGAGTAGAGTAATTTTGATACGTTTTTAATGTTTTGCTTTCTCAAAGAGAAAGCCTTGTAATGGTGCGGAGTTTTTCGCTAAAAACTTTTTCGTTTTCTTCAATTTTCACCGTTCCATATTTCTTCCCGGCAAATGAGAGTCATTTTATCTTATTCTACTCGACGAGATCTATCGATTAGTACCCCCATACATTACCCTAAACACATTCAACATCCGCTACAAATTATTTTAAACTGCCATTTGTATATGTCCGTATGTGTGTTAGTGTGTTCGTTGTCTTTTGCTTACCATACAACCACTCCTGTTTCCTTTGTCCGATCTCCATGAAATTTTGAGAGTTCATTCTAAATTAACTCATGATTATCTCCACTGAATTTGAGCCTCAATGACTGATTAGTTGGACCTCCACATAAATTATTCCGCCAAAAATTCAACATGGTTTTTTCCAATGTTGGTCCAAACATCATATCATTAACTTCCCTCCAATTAAAAAATCTAGAGTCTCTCTCCGTATCATTTAATGCCATTTCCAAGCGATTGGCTGATACGGGATTTCCATTTACCCCTCTATAATCCAAATGTCGATTTCTCTATTTACCTCTTCTATGGCATTCGAAAACTCTTTGGCGTTTCCACCGATCGTCTTGAAATTTTGAGGCACTATTAAACATTAGTGAGCGGTGAGCCCAGTCTATTTTAAGCTCATTTGATCGATTAGTTCGTCAATCTCAATACTTTTCATGAGAAAAAATCCTATTTCTCCTCTCAATTTTATTACATCCCTCGACATAAATCCTCAACCATCCAGTCAATAACCACCAAATTTCAATCACTTCTCTCTTACTTCATCAAACATCTCTGTGCATTTCAAGCTTCATACTCAGTCCAATGCTTATCCCACTCATCCTATATTTAACATCTCATTTCTTTTATTACTTTCGAAACAAGATATTATCAAAAATTTTCTCAAATATAGATCTAGCGAATGTATCTCTATCATTTATCATCACTTTTCAAGCGATTGGTTGATACCGAATTTCAGTTCACCCCCCTAATTTCCAAATATCAATTCTTCTATTTACCTCTCCTATAATATGGCATTCGAAAACTCTTTGGCGTTTCTACCGATTGTCTTGAGATTTTGAGGGACTATTAAGCATTAGTATGTGGTGAGCCGGTCCTATTTTGAGAAGATTCAAGTGATGAGGCTTTGTGAAAGCATTCTGTTAATATCATTTAGCACCGTATTTTTTCCTGTTTTCCATTCATTAAAATTCCGAATGCTGTAAATACTCTGATGTAACGATGGTTTCTTCAATATGGTGATAAATGTGGTCGAAATGTAGCATTATACACCCGTAGTTCGTTCCGGAACACTTCCTGCCAAGTATACTAACTGGACCACTCGCGTATCGGTGCTAAATCACCCTTTTTGGAAAAAACTTCGATAAACGACTACAATCATTCACGCGGGATCTACGATGGCTCAACACATTGTTTATGCGTGTGCCAAGAAGGAAGGATAGGTTTCAGAGCGATAGAATCATTGACGTTGCCGGACGGAGCTTTGAGAGTCATTTTTCAGGGGGGTACCGAAGTTGCACCCACTGTACCAAAGTTACCCAATTTGACGGTACCCTTTTTTGACTTTTTTCTAAAAATGATCTCATAGGGATGACTCAAATATGCTTCCATCTGAACCAATGTGCGCCAACCTGTGGGAAATTACTCTCCAAAATACCCCCAAATATGTAGAAAAACTCCCGAAGAGGAGCCTCAAGCCAGACGCGATTCCCCGTGTTCCTGCCCACAAACGAGACGAGTGGCTAGAATGAAGATACAAACATGTTCTTCCGACTCAAAATGACCATCTTAACGCGATTCTGGGGTCAACTTGAGCCTACGATATCATACAATCCTCAACGGCGTTAGACTCTATAATAACAGGTTTTGCTTCTCTAATGCAAAATGACGATAATTCAGGGCTTTGATACTTTCGTTCACGTGGATTTTATACTCCATGTGGAACTTCATTAGTTCGTCGAGCCTAACATTGAAATTCTTTCATAATTCAACATTTTCTTTTTTGTCATGATTTTTCTAGTTTTCTATACCTTACAACTAAGTGAAGAATTGATCCAGCTTGTTTACATTGTAAATAGAAAAACTCGAATAAAACTATACTGATTTGACTTGAAATTATCGAGAAACTCTACTGATTTGACTTCAAATTATCGAGAAACTCTACTGATTTGATCCTAATAACATAAATCTGGAAATGTCTATTCATTGTCCTGGAAAACCTGGAATTCTCAGGGAATTGGCAGAAAAAAGTTCGCTAGACACCATGAAAATGCTTTTAACACTATCTTTTATGACTCAAATCTTGATAAGCAATTCCATCGTATTTCCTAGCTCATTTCACATCGATGACTACTCAGAAACGTATCAGTTTTAGTGGTCGAAAGTACCGTAAACCGGGGTGAATGCGGCCACTTTTCCGGAAAGAGATTGTAATAGTCGTAACTCCGATGCTATGTCACCTAGAAAGACGTGCAAGAGCGCATTTTGGTGTTTAGGATTTCTTCTTTTAAAATATACCACCTGATTGTGATGAGACAGGTTCCATTAACCCTTTTTTCTATTGAAGTGAAGTGAAAATTGTCAAGTAAATATTTCATGTTGCAAAAATTTACGTGAACAACCCAGTAAATTCATTTCTATCACTTCCCAATGATTCTCTCTTACAAGGGGAGGTCCAACCTTGTGGAACACGGATCTTGATGAAACTTTGGGAATCATCTCGTTTTGGTGAGAAATGAATGTATCTCAAAGGATTTAGTCCCATGGGCCACCTATCCTGAGATACAAATCTAAATCTCCTCAAAGCAAATCTTCGAAGTACAATAATCGATTTTCTCAAAGTTAGTATTTTATTAGGAAATTCATACAGAATCAACTTATACAGGATTTTTCGAGTTTTTCGTGGGCTCTAAATTGTTCCTGGTTCAGATTATACGGTTTTTTTGTGGATACTTGGGAGGGAAGCCTCGATTTGCACGCGGAGTATTGGGTGACTTTTTCTTACGATAGATCAAAGTAGTTCTTGATACTTTTGAGTGCGATCTTTTTCGCTTCTTTATAACTGATTAGTTCTCGAATTTGGTTTGAACTTGTATATATTAATAACCAGGATACGGTAACCGGCTATGACATTGTTGTACTAGAATATGATGGGTTTCACGCGAAGCGACCTACGGAAAGGGGTCATCTCTCAGATTTTTTTCCAACCTTTCTTATTCGATTCTATGGCCTAAAATAGGAACTTTCGACCACCTATGGGGTCCAAAAAAAATTTCATCCCTCCGGTGCACGCATATCCGTGAAAAAAGCCGAAATTCATCGTGTCAAGAATGGTGCTTTTTTTATTCAGTAAAATGCAAAAATTTCGAGTTCTTCGATAGCTATCGACTCGCGGGTTGCGGCATCTGAAAGGTCATCGAAAAACCTATCGGAAACGCTATCAAAAAAATATTTTTGTCGAGTAATGGGCCTCCCAGTAAAAAAATGGCTTTTTGAGAAATTAACGTTTTAGTGAAAAACACTTTTTTAGATCAAGGAGGCACATTACTGGCCAAAAATATTTTTTCGATAGCGTTTCCGATAGGTTTTTTGATGACCTTTCAGATGCCGCAGCCCGCAAGTCGATAGCTATCGGAGAACTCGAGATTTTTGCATTTTACTGATTAAAAAAGCACGATTTTTGACACGATGAATTTCGGGTTTTTTCACGGATATGAGTGCACCGAAGGAATGAAATTTTTTTTGGACCCCATAGGTGGTCAAAAGTTCTTATTTTGGGCCAGAGAATCGGATAAAAAAGGTTAGAAAAAAATCTGAGAGATGACCCCTTTCTGTAGGTCGCTTCCGCGTGGAACCCATCATATTCAATGAAGGAGAGGGAGAAGATACCGCTAAAAATACCACTAGCATCAAATCGTGTTGATGAAATACATTTATTTTAGAGTGTTCGCGTTCCCTCGCTTAAGCATAACAAGTGATCTTAAAAAATTATAAAATATAAAGTCGTAGAATGTTCATGACCGTGAAATATCAAAATGTTGAAATCGAGACAGGAGTAAAAAAATACGCTACTAAATGAGATTAGCAGAATGCTTTCTCTTAGCGAAATAGTTTAAGAGGTTCACTGAAACTAATGAGAAATTTGCAAAACTGATCAAATTCTAAAATGATGATTGGGATTCCTACAAAATAGTTATATTTTTCAATCTAATTTAATTGCATTTCATATCACACTCACAATCCAATGATTGAATCCAACCAATCGATGTAGAATGAGGGAAAAGTATCTCTCTAGTCCATTAAAAGGTGGATAGATTAGTTGTAGAGGGAGATATGAGGATAAAATGAATTTTAGCTGCAATTTTTTTCTAATATTTTGGGTTATTATTACGAGATTCACTTTTAGGGGAATTAAGATGACCTAAACTGGGGTTTTTAATGGAAGATATGTAGTCTGGTTGAGGGAAAATTTTGATATAGTTGGTGAGAAGATCATAGAAATGGAGTTTTTAAGAAAAAATTTGGATTTTTCGGGAATAAATTGGATTTTGAATGTATTTAAAAGGATTTTGAAAAGTTCGGTATCAACTAATCGATTTAGAACGATGAAAAAGTATAAACTTAGTTGAGTAAAATTTGTATATATTAGTTTAGGGTGTGGGTAATAGCGGAAAATGAATTTTAGATGCGATTTCCTTCTAATATTTTGAGTTATTATAAGGAGATTGCCTTTTAGGGGAATTCAGATGACCTAAACTAGGGTTTTCCATGGAATATATGTAGTATGGTTGAGGGCAAATTTTAATATAGTTGGTGTAAGGATTAAAAAAATGGAGTATTTTGAAAAAATTTGGATTTTTCGGGAATAAATCGGATTTTGAATGTATTAAAACGGATTTTGAGAAAATTCGGTATGAACCAATCGATTTACAACGATGAAAAAGTATCAACTTAGTTGAGTAAAATTTGGATAAAGTAATTTAGAGGAGAGATATGAGGAAAGTATGAATATTGAAAAAAATATTTTTGTATATTTTGAGTTATTTTTTTGAGAAAAATAGTTATCGGGATTTGGGCTACCTAAAGTGAGGTTTTCTTTAGCAAAACGTGTGATTTGGTTAAAACAGAATTTCGATAGAATAGGTCTAAACATGCTCAAATTGCTGTTTTTGTTGGAAATTTTGGTTTTTTTATAAAAATTTACGTTGATGGAGTTTGAATGGAATTTCGGTATTAACCAAAAGATAGATTGAGCCAAAAAAACCATAGCCTAGGTAATCAAAATTGGGGTAAGGTGAAGTTAGAAAGAGATATTTTAGTATGAAAGTACACAATTTCAGCGATTTTACCTCAAAAAACGTTTAAATCAAATTCGATTTGGAGAGGAGACCAGACAAATCACTGGTCTCATCTCTGAGTGATTCTCTACAACTTGTAGAAAAGCAAAAATCGATAAAGTGGAGTGTAGAAGAGAAAGCGTGGCGCAATAAAAACAACACACATACACACACACAGACACAGACAAAGGGCCGGAGAGATGAGTCACTGGGGCTTTTTGAGGATTATAAGGAGAAAAGTGTTACTTACAATCGTTAGATTTTGGCGAGAGGAATAAGATGGTTGAAGCACTTTTGTGATAAGATGAATTATGTTGAAGAAAATATTGAGTTGAATGGAAAAATTGATCAAAAATTTGCTGTGTCGAAAACAAAGCTTTCTCTTTAGAGAAAGCAATATTCTAAGAAAACAGAGGATTCAACACTTTATGTTTTCAAAGTCCTACATGAACCATTGAAATCAATTTCTAACACCAAATTCACACCAATAAATACATCTGATTCTGACGAGAATCGTAAACTCATTTATTAAAACGCCAATTTGGTATACTTTTTTAGAGCCTCATCGTCTGCATCTCTTCATCATGGTGTTATTTTAGCGCTTATCAAGCTTTCATCGATATGAGTTGATCATAGATGCATAAATCCGCAATCTACCTGATTAGGTCGGGAATCGTTCAAATTGACGCGCACATGAAAAATTTACAATCTTATGAACTATCGATTCAAACTTTGTGATGCTCTAGGAGTAATACCTTGATTGAAAAGATCATAATCAAGCTTGATCCAAATATAAATTGAAGTTCTATATGATTCAGTTTTCTCAAGAACTCGATATCTTGGTGAGTGTAAATATCCAATCAGATTGCCTGTCATCCGAGTAGCTCTGAATGTGAAGAACGAAGGCATCGAGAAATGCTTCCAAAATTCAACAGCTTCTTTTCTGCTTCCATTATCAGTTTGGAATCGGGATAACTCAACTTATGACGTTTTTCCCGAATTTCTTGATTGATCTTTTTCTCTTGTTTTACTATCAGTTTCCTTGCAACGGGGATAATTCAGCTCCGAGACAATCGTAGAAATGAATATTCATAGTTGGTGAATCAATCGTGTCTGACTGATTTTATTCTGAGGAAACAAGGTATAAGGTTTAACGCACCACTCCCTTCTCTTGATCTTAAACAATGCCTAGACAATTTTCTGTACAAACTGGATAATTACCTTTAAGTTGACCACAATTTTGATGAATGGCTCGTCGATCCTATTGAAAATCAAAAAAATAGATGGATGACATGCTCGTGGTTCCAATGAGCCGTGATAATGGGAATTCGCATATGATGTTACGATGTAAGAAAATTTACGATTGAAGAATGATTCGTATAAAGAAAATCTAGTTCTACTCAAACTCAACTTGCTACATCAGAGGACCGGAGTCTCAGTGGTCAAAAATGATAAAAAAAGAGTGGAAAAACATTTTGTACAAAATCACACATTTTTTCGAAAGTTGAAGGTTTTGGATTGAAGAGTAACCGAGGAGCCAGTCCGCCCATGCACGCTGCAATTTCGTCCCATCTTGCTCGAGAGTTCATCAATGATTCAACATGAAGCTTGAGTATTCGAATCATTGATACTGCTCAACATATCCCTGGTAGTAATGGTGAGCATTTTCTCGCCAAAATCTGGCAAAGTCGCATTGCTAAGTATTGTTACTATAGTTGTTTATTGCATAGGTGGCTAGAAAAAATGCTCACCATTCACGAGCTGCGTATTCGTAACCTAATCATCCACAGCCTTCGAATACTCGACCATCTGGTTAAATATTCAACCACATTGTTGAATTTTCAACCAACCGGTCGGAGTATTCATTCAACCAGTTGGTTGAAGTTTCGCGAGAAGATTTTTACAATGTTGATGGAATTCTTTCCAGAAGTAACGAGAATCGATCCTGCCTGATTTGAGTGGCGAATGAATGAACACCCATTATAGTGTATCAACGAATGCTCCCTTCTTGACAAGAGATGGACAATTGCTTTGCTTGATATTTGTGCTATATGGAGCATGCCTGGGTGCAATTCCTCTGGAAGATGAGATATCCATCGGAGATTCCGCTGTCGGACTCATTCGGTACCACTCTGACACTCACATGGGACCATTTGCGGATGAAAGTGGAACCGACCTTGTCGCTGCAAATATTCGTGTCCACTGCCAGCCAAATCACAGTCTTAATCAGAGAGAGCTCCTTATTTGCTCCGCTCATCATTTGTGCGGAGCTGCGAATGCTCGCGTGCGATTCCTCTGGAAAATGTGATATCATTCGTAGAATCAGCGGCCGGACTCATTTTGGTATCACTCTGACACTCCATTAGGGGCCGTTTCGGGACCGAACTGGAACCGATCTGGTCACCGTTTGTGTGAGTGTCCGACACTTGTCCAATCACAGTCCGAATCAACGAGCGCTCCTTCCGTGACATGAGATGGAACATCTGCTCCGCTCATTATTTCTGTGAGAGTGAGCATGTTCGCATGCAATTCCTGTGAGCCATGGATTCCGCTGCCGGACTCACACGACACCACTCGAACACTCGATTAGGACCGTTTCGGGACCGACCTTGTCACTGCGCGTATCCGTGTGCAACACGAATCCAATCACAGTCTGAATCAACGAGCGCTCCTCTCTTGACGTGAAATGGCTCATTTGCTGCAATCTTCATTTGTGCGAGAGTGGATATGCCCGCTAGCAACATCTCTGATAACTGGGATATTTTCTTTGGACATTCTGCTGCCTGGCTGCTTTGGTACCCTCCCGACACTACATTGGGACCGTACTGGGACCAAATTGACACCAATCCCGTCGTCGCGGTTATCTCTGTCTGACAATACTCTTATCGCTGTCAGAGACGACGAGCACTGGATATGCTCGCTAGCAGCATCTCTGAAAACTGGGATACCCGTCGTAGATTCCGCTACCAGACTCAATTAGTACCAATCTCACAATCCATTGGGACCAAACTGACACCAATCCCGTCATTGCGTGTATTTGTGTCTGACAAAAGTCTAATCACCGTCAGGACCAACGAGTGCTCCTTCCTTGACATGAGATGGCTCATTTGCTCCATTCTTTATTCGAGCGAGAGTGGATATGCCCGCAAGTAATATCTCTGACAACTGGGATATTCTTCGGGTTTACGTCGCGAGGCTGCTTTGGTACCCTTCCGACACTACATTGGGACCGTTCTGGGACCAAACTGACACCAATCCCGTCGTTGCGTTCATTTGTGTCTGACAATAGTCTCATCGCAGTCAAAGATGACGAGCACCCTTCCCTGACATGTCTTATCACACTTACTCTGCTCATTTTTTCGGCCATGGTAAGCACGCCCGCGTGCGATTCCTCTGAAAAATGGAATTCGATCTGATATTCTGTTGGAGAATTCACTCTCTATAGCTCATCCCATTCCAGGGAACTCTCGATACAATTCTGACAGTCCATTGGGAAAAGAACTTGTTACACGCACTTGAACGAATTGTTCTTGTCGATGTATTTTTTTTCTAATGGAAATGTCTATATTGATAAATACTATTCATCCCGTCAGAGAGAATTCACTCTCAATAGCTCATCTTATTTCAGGGAACTCTTGATACAATTTTGACACTCCATTGGGGCCGTCTCGGGACGAAACTGACACCAATCCCGTCGTTGCGTTTATTTGTGTCTGACAAAAGTCTAATCACCGTCAAGACCAACGAGTGCTCCTTCCTTGACATGGGATGGCTCATTTGCTCCATTCTTTATTCGTGCGAGAGTGGATATGCCCGCAAGCAATATCTCTGACAACTGGGATATTCTTGGGGTTTCCGTCGCCAGGCTGCTTTGGTACCCTTCCGACAATACATTGGGACCATTCTGCGACCTAACTGACACCAATCCCGTCGTTGCGTTTATTTATGTCTGACAATAGTCCTATCGCTCTCAAAGTCGACGACCACTCTCCCCTGACATGAGATACACATTTGCTCAACTGACTATTTGTGCGAAAGTCGATATGCCCGCAAGCAATATCTCTGACAACTGGGATATTCTTTGGGGTTTCCGCTGCCAGGCTGCTTTGGTACCCTTCCGACACCACATTGGGACCGTCCTGGGACCAAACTGACACCAATCTCGTTGTTGCGTTCATTTGTGTTTGACAATAGTCTCATCGCTGTCAGAGATGACGAGCACTCGTCCCTGCCATGTCTTATCACACTTACTCTGCTCATTATTCCGGCCGTAGTAAGCATGCCCGCGTGCTATTCCTCTGAAAAATTCGATTCGATCTGATATTCTTCTGGAGCTTTCACTCTCCATAGCTCATCCCATTTCCGGGAACTCTCGATACAATTCCGACACACCATTGGGACCGTTCTGGGACCAAACTGACACCAATCCCGTCGTTGCCTTTTTATTTGTGTCTGACAATAGTCCTCTCGCTGTCAGAGACGACGATCACTCTTCCCTGACATGAGA
This sequence comes from Eretmocerus hayati, assembly GCA_029851415.1. Taxonomy (NCBI): domain Eukaryota; kingdom Metazoa; phylum Arthropoda; class Insecta; order Hymenoptera; family Aphelinidae; genus Eretmocerus; species Eretmocerus hayati. The sequence goes on from CM056742.1 coordinate 116,407,417, forward strand.
TACACATTTGCTCAACTGATTATTTGTGCGAGAGTCGATATGCCCGCAAGCAATATCTCTGACAACTGGGATATTCTTTGGGGTTTCCGCTGCCAGGCTGCTTTGGTACCCTTCCGACGCCACATTGGGACCGTTCTGGGACCAAACTGACACCAATCCCGTCGTTGCGCTCATTTGTGTCTGGCAATAGTCTCATCGCTGTCAGAGATGACGAGCACTCTTCCCTGACATGTCTTATCACACTTACCCTGCTGATTATCTCGGCCGTAGTAAGCATGCGCGCGTGCGATTCCCCTGAAAAATTAGATTCGATCTGATATTCTTCTGGAGCTTCCACTCTCCATAGCTCATCCCATTTCCGGGAACTCTCGATACAATTCTGACAGTCCATTGGGAAAAGAACTTGTTACACGCACTTGAACGAATTGTTCTTGTCGATGTATTTTTTTTTCTAATGGAAATGTCTATATTGATAAATACTATTCATCCCGTCAAAGATCGGCGATATTTTGGCTGTTTGGATGATTGATTTCGCCCGAGATTCATTCTTCACCCGCTTTAGAGAACTTAGACTCTTTTAGATAATGCCCCAGAGCCGAACTGGCATTTATTCAGGATTAACTGACATTTATTTATTTTCGCATTCATTTTTATAGGCTCACAACAATAAATGAAAATCTTACTCTATAACCAAAATAATGCCGATCTTTCTTGACACTATCAACATGATCTACAGCTCGCTTCCAAATTAAAGCTCAGAATCCGGGAGTTTTTGCAAATATTTACAGTACTTTGAGGCAGCATTTCTCAGAGTTGATTAAAATTAAATAATTCACTCCGCGTTATCACTCACGTTTTTTGTGCCTCTTGGAAGCTGGGCAGCATGTTGATCAGGTTTTGGCACTTCTCTTTGCATTTCTCTGAGCTTAATTCTGCAACGTCTGAACAATCAATGATATTGTTGCAGTACCATCGGCTCATTGTTCGATGCGCATACCTACGCCTGCGAATAAAACACAGAGCTCGCGAACAGCGATTTGTATGGCTCACGTTTCATCTGATGTATATGGGTATTATCGCGAAAGCTTACATATTTTGGATACCAAAATCCTGACGTTAATAATTGATACCTATAGCGTGACTATCTCAACTTTTTTCATTCCTCTTCGCATGTTGAGTGATATTTTGCCATATCGGGCTAATTTTTCGGAAAGCCTAAAATTCGGTTTCTTTCCCCAGTTGTTGACATTTTATTATCTAGCAAGAAGCAGAATATTAATGCGAGGAACGCAAGAATGTATTCACTTATGTTGGCTAACAACAACGCGTTCCACGTGTCTAACCTCCGATCAAAATTACCGGAAGTCACGTGGTTTGGGAGGCGTAACGTTCGATACATTCATTTCCACCAAGTGTACCATCGACTGCGGATAACTTTTCTGCAAATTTAAAAAAAAAGTTTCATCGAAATCGATGTAAAATTGAGCCTATGAAGTTGTGGGACAAATTTGACGACGTTAAGAAAAAATTTCCGCAATATTGTGGGCTCAATTGTACATCGATTTATTTTAATTTGCAGAAAAATAATCCGTATTCGGCGCTACCATTGGTTTGCTTCATCTCTTTAAAGAAAAAATTGTTAGTAACAATATACCAATTTGACCGATGGAAGAACCCCTGTCACTTTTCAAGAGATAGAGAGCTCTCTCAATGGTAATGGAGATTTTCGTTCAGCTCTCTGAGCTCTACCGATTGATCGCAGAATCAGTCGAATTCGCTGAAAGCCAAAAATCTTATCTGTGGTAGGGTCCTTTTTTTAATAAAGGATAAACTAGGATGTAGAACTTTCCTTTATTCGCAGGTAGGAAAACAGTACCATTCATTAAACAACACATGAACATATCCATATTGACTAATTTCATCTTGGTTGAGGATTTATTATCACAGTATACGGGCTTCTATTCTTATGATAATATTGGATAAACACACGTAATAGAAAATAAATTATTTTGTACAAACCATAACTCTCATGACGCTTTCAAATTGGCTCAGCTTTTGAAATCGTACTTCTGCAGATAAAGTATATTTCACATCCAATTGAATCCTCGATTCTCAAAGGCACCCATCAATTGTGCAAAATTCTTCAATAGCATCAGTAGAAGTACTTGACTGGACGAAGAATAGCTGTGAGAGTATGCACATCCCATGCCTTACCAATTAACTGAAGTCGACGTGTGAAAGGCAAATTATTGACGTCTGTGTAGTACGTGGGGAATCCAAAAACTTGTTCAAGTTCAGTCGACCACAATCCATCTTCTTTTCCATCCATCAAGATTGGTTTCTTGTCTGAAAACATTTTTAAACCGGGACTTGAAATAGATTGGTCTCAGATTATCTGTTGTTAAATTAGCCTGGGGATAATAACTAACTCTTGCCAGCGTATGGGAAAATTTAATCAATCTTATTGTGTGTTGTTGGGTTCAGGAAATGTCCAATCGTACTTGAGGGGCAAGTAGTGACTCAAATCGTCGATTTGATATGTCTCAGTCTCACATGAAGAGCTGACACAATTCGTATTTCTGTTACTCTTTGTGGAACCAAAAATACATCCAGCAGATCTAAATCTACTACTCAGACTTGAATTTGGATCTGTGAAATGTATTTCTCGTTCCATGAAGAGTAACGGAAGCACGAGAGAGATATCAAACAACTTCAATCAAACACAATACGAGCAATTAAATTTTCCATACGCTGGCACAAGTTAGTGATTTGGAGAGAGGACATTGTGATGAAATGAGTAGTAAAATTTTGTAACAAATTTTTTCGGCAAATCTATTTTGCAATGGAAGTGAAAGGTCAAAAACACATGTTTTTGGCAAGTGTCTCACGAGCTGCCCACTTGGCCAAAAAAAATTGACAGATGGAAGTTGTAGAGGCTGTTGAAACAAAAAAGTGAGACGAAGTTGGTTAATCTGAAGAATTGGTCTCATTTTTCGAATTCATTACCGCTCAATATCTCCCCTCTCCAAATCACTAACTTGAGCCTGGGTATATTTTAGAAAGTTTAAAAGTTGCGGGCGAACTGGACTATTAATCTGCAAGAGCTCATTTCTACCGAATACAGTTGATATTCAGGGGCTTTTGGAGCAAGCCGGCCTAAACCGTCACCAATAAATAATTCTGGAGAGATAATTCTACAAAGATATGATTCCATAGCAAAGGTTTTGTTCAGCTTGCTCTACGATTCCCCATTTGTACCCAATTGAAAATAACCAAGGATTATTCATTAATTGCACTGTAAAAAAAATTTTCGAAAAACTGCAACCAACTGGTTGAATCAAAAATTGAATGGAAAATTCAACCAAATGGTTGAAAAAACTAGTTGAATTTTCAACCAAACTGACTGAATTTTCAACCAAACTGATTTAATTTTCCATTCAACCAGCTGGTTGGATTTCTCGTTCAACCAGTTGGTTGAAGTTTTTCGAAATTTTGTTTTTACAGTGTGTATTTTCATTGGGATATGCAAGTGTGTTTGACTTCTTTAACAATCGTTCAATTCAGATGCACATCTTGACCTTTGGATTGTCTCTGCTTACTTTGCTTTAATGAATTTGATTTTGTGGTAATTGTCCTGATCTTATCTACCACAGCTATACGGTTACAACCTTTATGTACCACATGTTGCAGAGTTACATTGATTGTTTCGTGTGCACACCATGGTATATTTCCCCAATATAACATTGGGCGGCGTTGGGCGGAGAATTCACTTGAGTCTACGAATCGTGGCTCTTGGCCTAGGGACCTGGAACATTCAGATCATAAGAGTTAGTGAAGCGATGCTCTACTCCATTGTTAGTCCTTAGTTCCATTCAAATATTAGACACTCACTCACTGATCTGCGCTCTGAATTCTTTTGGCATTGAAGCCACATTTTCAAATAGCCAAAACAAATGTCGATCTTTATTATGTTTTTTGATAAGTTTCAAGATTCTGCAGTATTCGTAGAATAATAACCCTGTGCCATTTGCATCTGGAACAAGGAAAGCACCTTCTTCAGTTTTTGAACAGAGTAAACATATTAATACACCCATGTAACTCTCACCATTCAACCCTCGTCTTCTAGGATTCACTGAACATTAATTCATTGCATGGAGATCCTCCAATTAACAAGTCAATTGGAGTGATTTCTTCGATCTTCTTTTCATCAATTACTCTGACATCGCCTGATTAAATAATTTCGTTAATGTGATTGGAGGAGCTTACTTTGATGGAATCGGGATCGATTTCTATTGAGTCGTAGCAATCAATGTTGACGTTCAATCTTTTCAATACAACAAGACCTAGAATCATAAAAATAAATTAACTTTCAAGAAGTCGCATAACGTTGCAGTGCTATACGATTAGTGTGTCAATTGAGTTGTATTCGAATAGTACTTCAGCAACGTTTGTAACCGCCAGAAGCAACTCAACGGGGTTTGCGTGTCATTTGAATTGTCTAATAATATTGACAAGTTTGGAATCTTGTATGGAATTAATCAATACCTGTTCCAATTCCATCAAAGAGTGATAAAACTCGCATTTTTTTCCCACAGCCCACATGGCTAAAATCTAAACGTGTTTTGTTCTCGCCAGCCTGGTACATTGAAATCACTGCAGTTCTCCAGTCTTCTCGTATCTTTAACACACTGTTCTTTATCTGTTTCGGATTGCAGTTAAAACACTGCCAGGAATGGTGTGAAATGATATCTTTGAATGACTCTGGACAAATCATATGCTCAATGCAAGCACTGCAGAATGCTCTGAAAAATAAGCAAGGGTAAACACATGATCGGTTATGAAAGATGAACTAGCGCGACCACCAACTATTCACAACAATTCTGCAGTTCACAACAAGGTTGCAAAGGAGGCAGCTCTACACTGATCTAATTTTCACAACAATAAAAGTGAAACTCTAGTGGAGCCACGTTATGATCTAATTTCGAGATGGTCATTAATAGATCGCATTTTCTTATCTCTTCTAACACGTGTGCATACCTTTGACAATCGACTCGATCACAAATAACAATGTTACAACCACTCCCGCACAAGGCACAGAAAAGCTGCAAAAAATTTCAAGTTAAAGTTGAGAAATCATATGATCACAAAGTGGTTAGATGGATCAACTTACACATTTTCCATATTTCCCATACGAAAACATCTTGTGCTTGAATTCATCCTGGAACAAAACATGGTTATATTGATATTTGGCAAAAAATTGTACAAAATGAGCTTACCAAGCATTCACTGCACAGCGAGGCTAGAAATAATGGATGCTCTTTCAAATCCCTGGTCTGGAAGCAAGTAATGCAAACAACTTCCAGAGTCACTTGCCTCTCCATAGCCAATTGTATACTCTCTGCAGCATTAATTGAATCAATTCCAGACAAATGTATGTACCTGATATATCTAAGTCATAATCAATTGACATATGAACGTATTATGATTGGCTTCTCCACGATACAAGTCGATAATATTCCACAGCAAAAGTTGTTAATCTTTATATTATTAAAGAAAAACTACTTTACATACCACAATTGAGGAGTCTTTGGCTTCTTCCTTCAGACTTGGATTTGCAATTCCCTTGCTTCTTGTTTTCCTTTGATTGTTATTTTACATATTTTTCCTTAATTTTTGAATTAATTTTCTTATAATCGTGTAACTTTGCCAAACACTCTGTGGGATAGGGGTCGAATACTATCGCATCCACTGTAAGAAACCAGTGTTTTCAGTGTTATAGAATTTCGAAGACAATATCAATCTTCCCAAAGCTAAAAACTGGCAAAGCTTCTCAGGGTCTAAGCCTTCACAAAATTAATCAAATTCCATATATTTGATCATGACTTCCCTGGAATTTTCAGGGTTTTTAGTATAGCAACAATGTAAACTCAGATTTATGATAATGGAGGATCTGATTTGCTGTAAATTATCTCAAAAGAAGACTCCTCATTCCTGATTTGAGGCCCCAAATAACGAATTATGTCATAGAATTCTCAATGCAAAAAATGTGTTAGATAATAAAACAATTCGAGCAGGCTTCCAGATGCTCCGTTTAAACAGTTGTTTCGAAGAATTAGAAAATTCGAAGAATTATTCGAGGTTGAATTTTGAGTGATTCAAATGTTGTTCATTCATTTCATTATGCCTGTTTATAGTGATGAGTAAGTAAATGAATAAATCAATGATAATGAGCATGGATGTAGATTTGATTACAAGGATCACGAATTGAGTCAATCTATAATCAATTCCTGTTAATTAACTTACATTCATGCTTGTGAGGAAGAATATTTTTTTTCAACCAAGATGTATACGGCTTCATCAAAGCTCCAACAGTGAAACGATCCTTCAGTAACTAGATCGGGATGAGATTAGAAATTATTTTCGATTTTCGCCGCACTTAGATAAACTCCAATTTGCATTACCTGTATGAGTTTGAAGCATGAAATTTCTTTTTGTTTTTTGGTTGAATTCTTCTTATCACACTGTGTTGATAAACGATCAAGTCGTTCTTCTACTTTATTGGAGAAGGAATCGATGCTTTTGCGGTCCAGCTAAAGAGTTCAATAAAAAATACCTGCCATTATAAGTTTTATTCGATTATGCTGTTCGGAGCGCTCCGAACTCTCGGGTGTCTCTCTCTTACTCATTGCATTAGAAAGAGAGGTCCGAGAGTTCGGAGCGCTCCGAACTCTCGGATGTCTCTCTCTCTTACTCATTGCATTAGAAAGAGAGGTCCGAGAGTTCGGAGCGCTCCGAACGCTCCGAACTAGCATAATCGAATAAATCTATAATTTACATAAACAAACTTTGTATTCACTGTCATATCAAACCTCAGAGATTTTTGCATCGCCGATCCAATAAACCCATACTTTATCATGGTGAGCTAGCATCCCAACATCCTCTGCTTTCACCACCAATGCTACTTACAGTTATATTAGTCAGTAAAGTCATTCAACACTTTCCAAGTTTTTACACAATAGCAAGAGAGGGAAAGAACTCACCTGGCCACCAATTTGGGGAAAAATATCCCCATATAAGTCTTCCCGGAGCAGCATCCATACATTTTTTTGCTTGTTCAATTCCACTCATGGGTAATGTATTTCCTTTTGAAAATTTAGCATCTCTTTGCAACATAATATCAATCAGAGGTATTGACACTTCCTTGATTGAGAACTTCAACCTCTTATCTGAGTTAGTGCTTACAGTGCCAGTGAACTGCACACTATCTTTAAGAATTTCTGGACCCAAAACTGAATTCTTTCTTTTGTTAAAATCAGTGGCTGACAGCGCCTCAAGTTTGGAAAAGTCTTGACTTTCATTGCTAGTAGAAGCTGTTTCCCGATTCAAAACTATCTCTTCATATGATGCAACAAGCATTGAATCTGACGGGGATCCACCTTCACATACATTTAGTACAGAATCCATGCTCTTAATTATTTCGTCTTTAGTCGTCAGGGAATTGAGGCTATACCCATGTTGATACTCTAGATGATCTATCATGCCATTGCCAAGCAAATTTGGCTTGCCACATAATTCATCAATTTCTTCCCTTGTCACATCTTCAGCTAACTCTATTTCTACATTTTTCTCAATAATACCCAACAAGTCCAAATCATTGTCCAGCGGTGAAGAGAATTCTAGGATTTGATCAAGCTCACCCGAGTTATTCAATGTCTCATCATAACTAATCTCAACCTCTTGTCGAATATCAAACAGCTTTAAGCATTTGCCTTGTTGTATCATGTTAAGAGTTGCAGGTGCGGGATTTGAGCCAACTTCTTCGAATGAACAACCATCAAGATTATTATCAATCAAATTAATAATTGCCCCAGCATTGCACTCAATTTTCTCAGGTTGTGACTCATCTGCGTGAACTTGGGTTGCAGCGCTTACCCTACAATTCTGCAACACACAAGATTCGAATGTCGACATTTATTACCGAGTGAAGCATGTCATACTTGAGTTGTTCAGAGGCATAGTGGGCTAAGTCCATTTTTGAAGAATCGAGTAACCCACCAAACAATGAATGTTGCCTCGACGTTTCTGGAACGTTGCAATTGCAACCTTGGGACGTTCCGTAAATAGTCGGAAACCCAAAAAAACGTAAAATGTCTCCGAGATGTTTGTTGTCTCAACGTTTTCAGCACGTTTCTGGGACGTTTCAACGGTTTTTCAAAGGTTGCATAATGGTTTCTGGGATGTTTCTTGTGCAACCAAGAAACATCCCGGTTATTTCGTTGTAATTAAAAATCGAGCCAAAATTCCTGTTCCATAATGGACAGTCCAAAATTACTCCTCCGCGCGTGTTGAACGGGAGCAGGCATAAAAAAAGTTTGCATCAAGTTCTTCCTAAGGAATACTCTCTCATTCTGTCGAAAAATGTGGACGAGAAGACAAGACGTTGTGACGAGACCCCCCCCCCCCCCCCAAAGCCATTCTGACGCCACCAACACTTGCGAGAAATCCTTGTTATCTTTTTGATCACCGTCGATTGATCCATGACTATATAGAAGAAGGGACCTGCTTATGGCAGAGGAAAGTGGGCCAAATTGGACGGATTCGGCAGTGGGACAACCCACACAGCATGGAAATATTTCAAAGAACGATTCAGGGAAATATTTCATTGCGATCTCCCGGGAATCTTGCAGGGATATTGCAGGAGATATTTCAAAATGTTCCGTGGCAATATTTCAGAGTATTTTTTGTGTTTTGCCCTATTATGCTCCGACTCGAAGTTATCGAATTTTTGTCATTCAATGGGCATTTCATAAATTAGCAACTTTTGATCAATATAGATGCAATTTTCCATGTGTAATGGCCTTCGTGGAGATGAGACTTGTTCAGGGGGGTCAAGTAAGTTGTATTGCACCAGAAAATCTTGGTACAGAAACACAATTAGTGAGCAGGATCCACAAAAATTGATTTTGGCCGAAATCGAGGAAAGTTGAATAGCTCAAAATAATCATCCTCAATTTTGATGGGAAATTTTCTGTGAACTCGTTGGAACATGACGAACAAAATGTACTTGGTCCGGTCTGCGCTACGTGGCGCCACCCACCAAACAGTGAATGTTGCCACAACGTTCCTGGGAAGTTGTCCTGTCAACCTGGAAACGTTTCGCCAAAGGTCGGGAAACGCGTTGCCGACACGTTGGCGCAACGAAAAAATGTCTACGAGATGTATGTTGTCTTGACGTTCCCACAACGTTTCTGGGACGTTTCAGTGGTTTTTCAAAGGTTGCACGATGGTTTCCGAGATGTTTCCGGTGCAACCAATACTTCGAATATTTTTTGTTAAATAAATAAACAAATTGTTTACAAAATTCCCTTTCTCGCAAGTTACCAGCTCCATCCCCGTTCAATCCCATCGATTGCGCTCAATCAGAAACATGCCCACTTGGTACAAGAAGTACGGGGAGATTACGCTTGAATGCAACAAGAGCCAATTAACTACAATTTTTTAATAATAATCCATTTATTTATTCAAATTCGAAACCGTCCTAGAAAAGTTCTGAAAACTTTGAGGCAACGCGCATCTGGTAGACATTTTTTCGTTGCGTCAACGTGTCGGCAACGCGTTTCTCAAACCTAAGGGAACGTTTCAAAGTTGACGGGACAACTTCCCAGAAACGTTGTGGCAACATTCACTGTTTGGTGAGTAAAGACCATTTTCTGGATTTAATCATTAAAACTTTTTTTCCATGATCGTTCGGACAGATTGAGTTCGTAATGAGTCTGTGGAGTGCTCCGTCGATACTTGGACGCTTCTATCCACGCTAATGGCTGTTGGAGACTGATTCCCTTGTTTCTCATGGCATTCATTCCATCTGAAAGACAGGATATACTCCACGCCAAACTTGTGTCGAATAATAACACAATTCTGATATCATAGATGAGTCAAACTTAAGGCCAGGCCGTAGTCCGCCGCCATATTGAATGTAGCCTTGAATCCGTTCGGAGGATAAGTCAAATTTTACTCGACCAAATGACTTGAAATTTTACATACATCTACAGAATGCATGTCTCAATCGCGCTACGAAGCCAAATATGTCAATATCACTCAAAAAAGTATCCAAACGAGATGTACACAAACGTCGTCTGCTAGAGAGCGGCAACCTACGACACTTTTTTTTTCAGTGAAATTGACATATTTGGCTTCGTAGCGCGATTTAGACATGCATTCTATACATGCATGTGAAATCCCAAGTCATTTGGTCAAGTAAAATTCGACTTATCCTCCGAACCGATTTACGTATATTCAGAGGACTACGGCCTCACCTTAAATTTGATAGCATCAAAGCATCATAGTATTACATTCATAATCCCAAAAAACGGCTTCTAACGATAAAATCCAGAAAATGATCTTAAGCGCCACTCTGCCCCACGTCGCGCATACTGGACCAAGTACATTTTGTTCCTCATGTTTCAACGAGTTCACAGAAAATTTCCCATCAAAATTGAGGATGATTATTATGAGCTATTCAATTTTCCTCGATTCCGGCCAAAATCAATTTTTGTAGATCCTGCTCACTAATTGTGTTTCTGTACCAAGATTTTCTGGTGCAATACAACTTACTTGACCCCCTTGAACAAGTCTCATCTCCACGAAGGCCTTTACACACGAAGAATTGCATCTATATCGATCAAAAGTTGCTAATTTCACGAAATGCCCATTTAATGAAAAAAATACTCGATAACTTCGAGTCAGAGCATAATAGGGCAAAACACAAAAATACGTGTCTCGTTAATTTGTCCTTACAAACATGTATTTCATCCTGGAAGAGATTTGAGACTTGAGCAATTTTCGACTGTCTGATCTTACATGGAATCAGTCTCCATGGAATATTTCTCAAATATCTCATGAAAGATTCCTGGCAATATTATGTTTGCGGTTGGAAATACTTCTAGAATCTTCCATGAAATATTCCTGGAATCTTTCATGAAAGATTCCTTACAATATTTTTGAAATATTTCAGGAAGATTACTATGTACATTCCATCTGGATTCTTGGGAAATTGCACGGAATCTCTTACTGTAGTTTCAATTTTCTGAAATCCTTCAGAAAAATTCAATGATATTCAGTATAGTTTTTTGCAGACAAAGGGATGGGAAGATTCTGGAACTTGTACGAATTGGAAGAACTTTTACTCACTCGCAGATGAATTTTTTACAGCAAATCCCAGATGTTTTCTGGTTATAACCTTCTGGTCACTTGGAGATAATACAGAATCTTGTTCAAAAACTCTTTTCAGAACTCACGCTAAACTTAACATCAGAGGCTCAAAAAAATCGCATTTGAAAAAGAGGAACGTTTGGTTACTCTAAATAGGAGACAACTTAGAAATCAGCGTATTGTTCGAATGTCTCACAAGTTTTCTTTTTCTCTGAATATTTAATCATGTTCCATCTGGGTTCATGAAAAGTTTCATGGGATTCCTCACAGTAGAGTTGAAATCTCTTATCTCTTATCTCTTATCTTGAAATCTCCTACCAACAGCCTAGTAGTAAATTTATTGTAGTTTCCTTGAGGAATAGGGCTAGAAAGACCTCTGATTGAGAAGTATCATCTCATGGCCAATCTGAAAAAAGAGCCAGCGAGTATCACCTGATTTTGTTCTCAACTCAACAGTTGTCATCTGAGTAAAATGAACAATGTAAAGTGTATTCACAGTCTGCTTTCATTAGTTCAGAACTAATTCATTGTTCAAATTGGTGGGACTGACAACCTTGATTCAAACAAAACTTTTCTATATTAAATGGAAATATTAGTGCGTGGTGATAGGATCATTTTTCTCTGGAAACTAATCTTACTTTGGATTTGTTCATCTCATTCTCAATGAAGAATTCGATGAGATCAGCTTCAATGAAACAAACCAGAATTCCACGTGGGATAGATGGAGGATTCATAACTGTATGGAGGGTTCAAAAGTGAGATGAGAAGCTAATGCAGAGTTTACGGCAAAGTCTCTAATATAATTTCATTTCATGAGGAACTTTTCCATTCGATTCTTGCGGATATCTTCTTGGAAGAGTTGTCTATTCATGGTCATATTAGGTTAAAATCTGAAAGTCATGATTTCTAAGACTCTTTTTCGTTCTCATCCAAAGGATTGTATGGGTACTTATTGCTCAACTTATTATTGTGAGTATGATGGCTGAAATACTTCAAGCTCTCATAGGATGTTTAATTGATATTTTTACTGATGTCAGAATCTCATGTATTGGTTATCCAATACATTCATCAAGGAAGGGCCTCGAACATAGCCTGAGTATACAGATGCTGCACAAACATACGCTTGAGATCAAGAGATATCTCTTTGTTTCATTACAAATACTGTCAACAAACACTTAAGAATGTCTTATTACAATCCCCATTCTTGAAGAGCATTGTCATGGACATTGAAAGTTCTGAAACATCAACGCGAATGACCCACTGATCATTGGCGAATTTAGCATTTAGTCATCACCAAACCCATCCAAAACACCAAACAGACAAAAGGGGGTTTGAATCCTAAAGATATTGTTGATGAGTTGCACATTTTGTGTATGCAGGCGAATTTTGAGTTTTTTATGGACTCTATAGGTGTTTTCATTCCGGAAAAGTATGATAGTCATCAAATGCTTCGACAAAAACGGAAATGCGCTCAACGTGCTTAAGCTGAGCTAAAGATCACGGTTCCATATGATTGTAACTTTCGAGAAGTCAATTATCACCAATCTTTGTGGAAACTTTTTTCCACAAAGTCTTCAAAGTTCTTACTTCACATGGCAGTGTAAACAGAGTTGACAAGAACGCTTGGTGATAATTTTGCTAATAGAGCAATGTCCCATCCACTCATGTAAGAAACGTCGGAGGAGAGTTCATCTACAAATGATGGTAGGGTACACGGTGTATGATACTATAACAGCAAGGTGGACTAAATGTTAGTCCACGATAAAACTGAAACTCGGACATGTTTCTTTCAGGTTGAAAATGAAAAACAAACAAATGTGTGGTAATAAGACTTCATCAAGTATTGTACTATGTCTTTGCGGTGATTCTTAATGGATGTCCCCAACTCCTGAATCAAATTCTTCAAAAATGAACTTAGTCCACTATCACTCTGAACAACTCACTTCAGGAACAAGTGGAGTCGAGGGATCATTGAATGGAATCATAATGTTTTTCACTACTCACTATTGATGGTTTAGGAGGTATAATTGCTTTAGGCTCAGACTCCATACCAGATCTATCATCCTCACAACTGTCTGCAGTTGATCCCACATTGAAATCCTGATCTGAATCCTGGAGTCTTTGTAAAGGCAAAGCACCTTTCTTGAGTCGCCGTCTACGCAAGGGCACCTAGAAGTATCCAGAAGAAAACACTCACAATCAGTTTACTTTACTAAATAGAAATGACAACAACAAATCAAGTCATCAAATTGATTTCACACATAATGAATAATTTGATTCATCAATTCATCTGAATTTTTCAATGAAGTTGATCAAGTGAAGGAACCCACTTACACTATAAATTATGTTGCCATACTGGTCACGGTACACTGACTGTTTCAGAATATCCTCTTTTTGAAAATGTCTATAACAAACTAGAGATTTTAAGTTCAGCTGAGCTACTCCAATTCTGCGTTGCCACAAATTTCTTGTCACTGGATCCGAAGGAACTTGAAATACTAATGTATTATTCCCAGTCACTCGGTTAGTTTTGCACTTGGGAACAATGCAACGCACCATCTTCGAAGCGCTCAAACCAACTTCACGCAATTCACACAAAGTTAAGAACAGTACCCCAACACTATCACTTGAACTATGCTATCCTCCCAAAAAACGTGCTCGAGAACGTTTAGCTTTCGAAACGTCAATTCATCCGAGTTAAATTAAGGAATCTGTGCAACTTTAAGCAACAATCGCGGAGTCGCAATGTCTGCTCCAAAGTAATGTCTGCTGGAGCGTGGTTTAGGAGGACCATCAGAAAAGCGATGGTGGCGACTCTAGCGGTCCAATTGGTATATGGGAGCGTCCACGCTATCCCGGACAGCACACACACGCGCTCTGCCCGATTCCGGGCGCTAATGGCTTGTTTCAATTTTGCGATAAAGGGGGCTCAGACGGATCTAAAAAATTATATCGAGTCATATTTTGAATGATTTTTTTCTGCTCTTTCTAATGAAGTAGTCAGATTTTAGCAAAACGGCCGAGAACTGCCCAAAAAATGATCGCAAAGTTGAGATAGTGATTGCAAAAAAAGCCCATCTTCAAACTCCGCGAAAATTTTTGAGATGGCTCTTGAACCAATATACTATGCCTCCAAATAATTTTCAGAATGGGTATGGGATTATCTCATACAGTACAAGTACTAGCAAAAGTAAAATCAGGCCCGCGTGGCTGACTGAGGCTGCAGCCGGCGCACGGGGCTCGAATCCCTTGCCACGACGTGGTCATCCTTCCACGTAGGAGCAGGGCTCGGCGAATTTAAACTAATCTGTCAGCAGAATCGATGCTCTCTCAAAGGGACTAGCTACTGGTCTCTGGCATTTTCTAAAATCCTGATATCTTGTGGTTTGGGGAGGAACAGAAATCGTCTATAGTTCTACGTTAGATATTTGGTGGCCCTGAAAAGGGCCTTTTGTGCGATATTCCATGAAAATCCTCGAGATTGTCTTGAGCTCATTTCGTCTTGGATTGATTCAGCTGCGGGCGACTTTTCTTGACTATAGACACTTCTTGCAGGATCTCCTCTGTCATTTTCCTCTTGACCTGTGACTTGGGAAAGAGGTCTACTTCAAGTGAAGCAGAGTACACTGAAAAACTTGTGGTGCACGCGTGCGCCACGAATCTGCGTCGGCGCATGCACCACGCTGTTGGTGCAGCCGCGCTCCACGGTGTGCTGCATATCTGAGCCACTGTGCTTCACCGATGCGCCACAGGGAGGGAATGCCCTGTTGATGCATTTGTGCGCCACAGTTGAGCATATTTGCACCACGGCGTGCTGCATATTTGCAGCACAGAAGCAACTCTAAAATTTCGGTGACTCTACGCTGTTTCGTGCGAGGAATCAATGGAGCATAGTTATTTCATGTCCTTCAACTTTCATTATGAGGAGTTATGCTCTGTGGAGTTGCCTTGACGATTCCCGGGGATACAAAAACCGGGATAGCAATACGTTTAGTGAGCTTGAAGGTGCTCTCAGATAGGATATAATCTACGCATTTGGAGGTTAAGTTGTTTAATGATGATTTTCATGATTAAAACTTGGAATATTGCTTTACCAAAAATTGCATAGCATCCAAGAGATTTGAGGACCAATACATAATTTTTAGGATAACTTTTAAATTCTAGTAACGCGACGAATAACATAACGAAATTCTACCGATTA
Organism: Eretmocerus hayati; assembly: GCA_029851415.1. Taxonomy (NCBI): domain Eukaryota; kingdom Metazoa; phylum Arthropoda; class Insecta; order Hymenoptera; family Aphelinidae; genus Eretmocerus; species Eretmocerus hayati. Next base: position 116,422,829 of record CM056742.1, read on the forward strand.
TTTAGCGAAACAACGAATATCATAACAGATATCAGAGAGTTTCGTTGATAACGCACCATAACGAAACTAGCGTTATTTGTCAAACCCTGAAAAATACCCATCTGCACGCAGTCTCATAAGATAATTTATGGCGCGAGAATCCAAAAATCATGTTCAAAGTTGCGATTTTTAGGTTAGAGTGCTATAAATCTACTCAAAAGGCCCGCTCCATCGACTTTTAGTTCATCATCTCATATTCAGCCCTAGTTTTGAAGTCTAAGTAGTGTGAAGATATTGGATTACAATTTGAACATGAAATCCTCGGTTAGCTCCAAAAAATTCAGTCCCCAACACTTTTTGCCCTCGCAAAGGTACGCAGCACGCTGTGTTGCACGCCGGCGACACAGTGTGCTTCAGATATGCGCCACAGTGTGCTTCAGATATGCGCCACAGCTCTTCTCGACCTTTTGGTAGGGGAGAGGCTGATGTGCCGACTATATGAAGCAACGCGTGCAGCGTAGCTGCACAACTGTGGCTCATATCTGCACCAACAGCGTGGTGCATGCGCCGATGCGGAATCGTGGCGCACGCGTGCACCACAAGTTTTTCAGTGTAGAGTCTACACTGCAGCTGCTTCGTTTCTTGTACAACCTTCATCGAATGGCGAGGGGGACGGAACTCGCGTCTCAGGAGAAAATGCAAAAGAGACGGAGTGAAACTAAGAGAGACCGCCTGAAATATATCGAGACGCGCAGAAACATACTGAGTTCGGGCGAGACATGGTGGGGAAAGAACGAAGCGTGGAAATGCGAGAGACGCTAGAAATCATTTGAGACTATTGAAGCGCATTGAGTCGAAAAGAGACGAAGCGGAGACGCCCGAGTGATGCCCCATCAGGAAGCTATATATTCTATGTAGCAAAATCCGGCAAAATTAAAGCCGGCAGAAAATTGTTTTTGCATTCGATTTTTTGATCCCTGGTGATGATTTCTATGTTATTGTTTGTTCCGTAATAATAAATACAGTTTTGTTATCAGCAAATGAGTGCGAAAATCACCGTTTCTCGCTAATAATTACTTGGTTATATTGACAACAAAACTTTTTGAATAAAGGTTGCGTGGTTCAAGGCAATTCACACTTCCATGCTCACCATTGTGATATTTAGTGCAAAAATTCGGGCTCTAAGTCAAAAATTATCGCTCTCACAAGAAGATCACAAGAACACTGTTTTCCTCGAGGTTTCCCTTTACAATTAAATTGTACATACGATATTGTGTCAAGTTTGCTTATTTTAGCAATTTTACAGTTGTCTTACGAATTTGTTATGAACAAACGTAATTTTTGCACTAACCATCATAATAGTGGATTGTCTGATCGCGCGAGAGTGTGAATGACCTTGAACCTTGCAACTTTTGTATGAAAAGTTTTGTTTTAACTATAACCAAGCTATGGGCCTATGAAAATTTTTTTGACTCAACGCTACAAGCTCTCAAAAATCGTGAAATTCGACTTTTTGGAAACTTTATAAATTTTTTGCGGGAAAACTAAGGGTTTTCATGAAAAACGTCGAAAGATCTTTTCGATTCAAAATAGTCCAAAAAATACTAAAAAATGTTTTTTGGACCGATTCATGCAACTTTTTGATTGTTCATAATAATTAGTTAGTAACAAATTATTGCATGGCTTTTCGACTTCGCACCATCGAAATTCGAATTCAACGGGTCAAAATACGTAGGAAAAAACGTCGGTTACTCGGAGACACCCAGAAGCCTACGGAAACCTACGCAGCCACCGGACTATAATGAGACATTTGAAAAACTGATCTGATATGATGAAAAAATTAATTTTTCATAACATTTCAAGTGTATATTTTAATTTATTTCTCCGAGAAACGCTTTTGGGGAGATGAGGATAACCTACAGTGTGGTTTTTCCAGCAAAGAATTTAGTTCATTGGAATTTTAATGGATTAGTTTGAGAGGAAGACATGAGGAAAGCATGAATGTTGAGTCAGGAACATTTTTCAGTGTGTAAAGAATTGAATTTATGCACATTGATCTCGAACATTAGGATACGTTCGATATTCGACGCACTGACGGAAACTTTACACACTTGAGTAACACTTCAAGCACTATTGAGATTCTTTACGTTTCTCAACTGTGCGTAAAGTTGTTAACCTCGTGTGTCAAAATTTCTCTCGAAATTCCCAGCAATGCATGAAGAATCGAAGTCGTTTCGTAATATACTGTTTACCATGAAAGTACAAAATTTGAGTGATTGTAGCTCAAAGAACTGAAAGCTTTTTTAATTTGCTTGAGCAGTAGCTTCTTCTGAAAGTAATTGAATCAGCTCCTCGACCAGCTCGCGATTATCAACACTTTCAAAATAGCGCTCATGAGCAGGTGATGGTCTCGGTCGCCACGCATTAAATCATAATTCGCTTATCAAATGACTAAGGGATTTATTGAGCATCTATTACAACAAAGAAGACTCTGAATAGCCTAGTAAAATCCGTCTAACCCTCACCTATGCCCAAATAGGGAAGATAATGCTCATTTTTGACTCGTAAAATATAACCTCCAGTCAGCGCCTCCGGAAGTATTTACATATATTTAGGCGTAGTTTGGGGGACAGTAATACACAGAATGGCGAGCATTAGTTCAGATGGAAGCATATGAGTCATTTCGGACCATTTCGGACAGAGGCGTCACCGGAGGGGGGTGGGGAGGGGTTCTGGGAATAATCCCAAAAAACATAGTCCGCAATCAATCATGCAGCCTAGTAACTTCTAGGAGCTATCTGCTGAGAGCAGATTTTACCGATTTTCGGGCCTGCTTCGAAGCGATCTAGCTCCTACTAGACATGTGATAATCGACTTCTGCAGGTGGTCATTTTGGAGGTCTTTAACAAAACCTATAATTTGACCACCTGTACAAGTCGATTATCGTACTTTTTCTAGGGGCTATAGCCGATACAAGTTGAGCAGTTTTGTAAATACGACAAACTTTGAGCTCAATTTACAAAAATCGTTTTTTTTTCGACCCCGAATCTGTGCGAGTCATGCCTATGTCGGCATTTTAACCAAAAAATCAAAAAACTGTATCTTCGAATGTGCGCAAAAAATCAGGATTTCTCCACCGAGATCCTTTTTGATATTGTTAGTGCTTGTCTCAAAGAACATATTCGCACACTCGTCGAATGGTATGACTGGGCACCAGGAACTGTTACTGCATTCAAGTATCTTTCAGCAAGAGTGTCTTTAGTCTTGAGATACTCTTCCTTTGGAATGAAAAAAACATCCATATTCTTCATTGTTCGGCTTGCCCAAACATAAAGCTCGTAAGGGGTTGTGATCTGATCTCCTGCGATACATTGTATACTAGCTCGTCGAGCATCCCAGCTGAAAATATATACGTATCCCCATGCGCGGCTTGGTGCGTATTGGGGCACGTATGGCGCAGCGTATTGCAGCGCGCAGTGTTGCGCGAAGGATCCGGGTCGATAATCCCGGGCGTCCCAATACGCATCTCCATACGTGCCAGCGCTTCGGAGTGAAAGTAATGGTGACGCCCAGCTGTGGGCCGTGGGCCGCAGGCGAGCCGGGAAGCTTTATACATATATATAGTGCATGCCACGTGGTCTTTCGTTCGCGCGCCCATTACATGTGCCCATACTGCCCATACGCGTCCCAATACACGTTCCAATACGTGCCTCGACCAGCTATACCAACTCAGCTAGGCAACTCTTGCCTTTGACCGATAGGTGGCTGCTAGGTTTTTGATCCTGCACGAGAATTTTTCATGATTTCCGACATATTCTCATCTGAGATTCTCAAAGAATAGGTCATGAAGTCTTCTTATCACCCTCAAAGTGATGAGAGGACTTCATGACCTATTTTTTGAGAATCTCAGATGAAAGTATGTCGGAAATCATGAAAAATTCTCGTGCAGGATCAAAAACCTAGCAGCCACCTATCGGTCAAAGGCAACAGTTGCATAGCTGAGTTGGTTTTATATAGCTGGTCGAGGCACGTATTGGAACGTGTATTGGGACGCGTATGGGCAGTATGGGCACATGTCATGGGCGTGCGAACGAAATACCACGTGTCATGCACTATATATATGTATAAAGCTTCCCGGCTCGCCTGCGGCCCATGGCCCACAGCTGGGCGTCACCATTACTTTCACTCCGAAGCGCTGGCACGTATGGAGATGCGTATTGGGACGCCCGGGATTATCGACCCGGATCCTTCGCGCTACACTGCGCGCTGCAATACGCTGCGCCATACGTGCCCCAATACGCACCAAGCCGCGCATGGGGATACGTATATATTTTCAGCTGGGATTGAACTTGAGATTTGCTCCTAGGCCATCGCATGCATTCTTTCCATGGGCAGTCGCATTGAAATGCCATTCAGCAATGATAGAGAAATCGTCTCTATGATGAATCAAATTCTGAAAATTAAACTTATTCTTGAAGTGTTGCGCAGCACCATCAGCAAAGTACGTCATTTTGGGAATCAAATCGAAATTCATCTTGAGGTAATCTGTCACTATCTTCTGGACGCAATAGATAGCTGTCGAATCATGGACCAAATTGTCAGATAGAACAACTAAGCTTTTGTGGCTGAGTTTTGAATCTTTTATGAAATAGATAACGACCGTGACGATGGTGCACTGATCGTTATTATAATGAAAAGACTGAACGGCATCTTGGATAAGGAATGCATGGTTTTCTGCAAAATCCAGGAGGATCAAAAATCCCCCCTCTCTGAGATTGTCTTTGAGCCATTGCAGATATGATGCTTGTTGTTTTGTAGTGAAAGCGAAGAGTCTTCAATTTGAAAATGAGTTTAGCAAGTTCCTCTACAAATTCTTCCGCTGATGTCACGCGAGTCTGAAGCTTGCAACGATCAGTAGTGAGCCAAAATTGGAATTGAACTTGGTCGATCTCTTTCTGTTCGAAAGATTCAAGGAGAAGACTCTTCAATGGCTCCACGCCTGGACACTGCCGACATTGGTTCAAAGAATATTTGTTGCTCGGCTTCTCACAGACGAGCAACGAAATACAGTCTTTGTAATTATTCAACTTCCCCGATGTGAGTTTTGAAACATCCACGCCTTCTAACATAAGTTTGACGTTTTGATGATAAATGCAAACGCATACGGTGTGTGTTCCACTCGATTCAGGTAACACACAGTGTTTTGGGCGGAACTGGGCAAACTTGCTGAATCCAATCTTGATTTCAGGGTGCAAATCTTTGAACGAAATATACAATTCTCTCAAAGTAGACAGAACCAATCTTTTCTGAGTGTAAATTTTCTCACCATTCTTATCTTTCGAACAAACTACATCTTTCATACCGGGCATTACTCTACTGTTATGATCGTCTTGATAGAATTCTTCCACCGATTCAACCGTTTCATTTAGAAGTTTTCGAGTTGAGGTCGTTTTTGTAAAAGCCTTATCTGTGCTTGTGACAAAATGTTTTGTTGCACCGAAAAAATCAGCTCTTCTCCGAATACTCCAATCTCTTGGGAGAAAGCTCATGATTAGTTCTCTGTCTTTTTTTGAAGTCTTCTCATCGCTGAATTTTTCAATCATACTCTGAATGATAGCCTCATACTCGTGAGTATTTGTCGATTGTTGACAATCAATTCTCTTCCTACATTTATCACATATTTTAGAAGCCGTATCTAATAAAGGAAATTGGTTTAAGATTTTATCTGAAACATTACGAAGAACTTTCGAATGACTGGAAACGTCATTCAAGGGATTGCAACATTTACCAAAATGACGTGATATTTTGACTGATTGCCGAGCAGATCATCTCATACAATCTCGTTTTGAAAGTATCGATCGATAAAGGGAGAGATAACTGCCCAAAAACTTATATCCGGTTAGAAGGAACGATCAAGACGAAATGGAGCACAGACCTGAACAAGCAAAAGGATTCAGACAATCTCTTGGATAAATCTAGCACGCACTGATGTTTAACAAGGAAATGCATCTGGTTTTGAAGTAATTTCCCCTTCTTCATAATCAGTTGCATTTTCCCATCAACTATTTGTTGGAGGAGAGAGGAAACCTCAGAATTCGAACTTGTAACCGTGTCGGCAAAATGACTTCTATAAAACTTCGTCCTTGCTGTAGTAATAAATTTGGGCAATAGTCTGAGTGACATTCAAATCTATTAGTTCTGCTGACAGATTAATTTAAATCCGCCGAGCCCTGCCCCTACGTGGAAGGATGACCACGTCGCGGCAAGGGATTTGAACCCCGCGCGCCGGCTGCAGCCCCAGTCAGCCGCGCGGGCCTGATTTTTCTTTTGCTAGTACTTGTACTGTATGAGATAATCCCATACCCATTCTGAAAATTATTTGGAGGCATAGTATATTGGTTCAAGAGCCATCTCAAAAATTTTCGCGGAGTTTGAAGATGGGCTTTTTTTGCAATCACTATCTCAACTTTGCGATCATTTTTTGGGCAGTTCTCGGCCGTTTTGCTCAAATCTGACTACTTCATTGAAAGGAACAGGAAAAAATCATTCAAAATATGACTCGATATAATTTTTTAGATCCGTCTGAGCCCCCTTTATCGCAAAATTGAAACAAGCCATTAGCGCCCGGAATCGGGCAGAGCGCGTGTGTGTGCTGTCCGGGATAGCGTGGACGCTCCCATATCGCCAATGAGGCTATAGCGAAAAAACGTCCACCAGGGTGGCGCTGATGGTCATTTAAGCTCCCCAACACAGGGATTTTGCTGTCCGTGTACGTCGGTGCGTGCTAGTGTGTATCTGTGTGAGTGAGTATGCGGCAACTCTCACACCCTGCTGCAAAAGTTCGATTGGATTCGATAGAAAAACACTCAATCGATCTGAATCTAGAAACTTATGATGAATTTGAAACATGATTTTCAGGATTGGAGAAGATTGGAGTTCAATCGCGATCAATGATGTTGATCGGGATTCAAACAGTGTTGACCAATCTTTACCAATGCCGACTATACGCATTGAGAGAGAGATTGCCAATCGACCTCAATACTGACTAGAATCATTGGAGACCTTATATCCTATTCATCTGAATCGATTTGAATGCTGAAAATCAGTATTGGATATCCGAAATCCTATCCGCCTCAATCGATTCCAATACTGTTATTCTGCATTGGAACCTCAATCGAACTCAATACTGACTAGAATCATTGGACACCTTATATCCTATTCATCTGAATCGATTTGAATGCTGGAAATCAGTATTGGATATCCGAAATCCAATCCGCCTCAATCGATTTCAATACTGTTATTCTGTATTGGAACCTCAATCGAACTCAATACTGAATAGAATCATTGGACACCTCATATCCTATTCATCTGAATCGATTTGAATGCTGGAAATCAGTATTGGATATCCGAAATCCTATCCGCCTCAATCGATTCCAATACTGTTATTCTGCATTGGAACCTCAATCGAACTCAATACTGACTAGAATCATTGGACACCTTATATCCTATTCATCTGAATCGATTTGAATGCTGGAAATCAGTATAGGATATCAGAAATGCTATGCGCATCAATCGATCCCAATACTGTTGTTCAGTATTGGAACCATCGAGATCTGAATCCGCCCCAATCGACCTCAATACTGACTAGAGTCATTGGAGACCTTATATCCTATTCATCCGGATCGATTTGAATGCTGGATATTAATATTGGAGATTCGGGATCCTATCTGCCTCAATCGATTCCATTACTGATTTTCAGTATTGGGAACATCGAGAACTCAATCGGCCTCAATCGACCTCAATACTGACTTTCAGTCATTATTACAAATCAACGTCTCACATATACATCACTCACATTACAGGTAAGGTTTCAATACAATTCAATACTTATTCTAATCATGATCGCATTAACATATCATCGCATTACATAACTAAACGCTATTTAGAGGTTCTGTCACTCATCATTCTTATATAGGAACAGGAGAGATGGTTCGTCGCTTGCGAGAAAGCAATCCCATGATATTTGGATGCAAACTGAGATGGTCATCGAAACGCCGCCTAGCGTCAGCCACTCGAATTCTATCGGCCTCAATCGATTCCAATACTAACTTTCAGGAATGGGAAGTTCAATGACTCACACTACGTCTATCGGTTCTAATACTGACTATGAGCATTGACGAGTTTATTTATCGCCCTGAATCGATTTGAATGCTGAATATCAGTATTGGGGACTTGAAATCCTATCTGCCCAGTCGAATCCAGTACTGTTTTCGAGTATTGGGAACTTCGAGATCTCAACCCACTTCAATCGATCTCAATACTGATTGTGAGTATTCTAGCCCTTATATTCTAATAACCTGAATCGATTTGAGTACTGTCTCTCAGTATTGAGTAGATCGCTATCTCAATCCACTTCAATCGATCTCAATACTGGAAGTAAGCATTAGAAACCTTATATACTATCTACTTGAATCGATTTGGATGCTGGATTTCAGTATTGAGGATTTGAAATCCTAACTGCCCCAATCGATTCCAGAACTGTTTTTCAGTATTGGAAACATCGGGTTCTCAATCCGCTTCAATCGATTTCAATACTGATTTTCAGCATTGCAGACCTCATATGATATTTACCTGAATCGGATTGAATGCTAGATATCAGTATTGAGGACTCGAAATCCTATCTGCCCCAATCGATTTCAGTACTGTATTTCAGTATTGGAAACATCGGGTTCTCAATCCGCTTGAATCGATCTCAATACTGATTTTCAGCATTGCAGATCTTATATCCTATCTACTTGAATCGATTTGAATGCTGGATATCAGTATTGAGGACTTAAAATCCTACCTGCCCGAATCGATTTCAGTACTGTATTTCAGTAGTGGAAACATCGGGTTCTCAATCCGCTTCAATCGATCTCAATACTGATTTTCAGCATTGCAGATCTTATATCATATCTACTTGAATCGATTTAAATGCTGGATATCAGTATTGAGGACTTGAGATCCTATCTGCCCCAATCGATTCCAGTACTGTATTTCAGTATTGGGAATATCGGGATCTCAATCCACTTCAATCGATCTGAATACTGAAAGTAAGCATCAGAAACCTCATATCCTATCTACCTGAATCGGAATGAATGCTGGATATCAGTGCTCGATATCAGTATTCAGGACTTGCCATCCTATCTGCCCCAGTCGATTCCAGTACTGTATTTAAGTATTGGAAACATCGGGTTCTCAGTACGCTCCAATCGATCTCAATACTGATGTTCAGCATTGCAGACCTTATATGATTTTTACCTGAATCGAATTGAATGCTAAATATCAGTATTGGGGACTTGTAATCCTATCTGCCCAGTCGAATCCAGTACTGTTTCCGAGTATTGGGAACTTCGAGATCTCAACCCACTTCAATCGATCTCAATACTGACTGTGAGTATTCTAGCCCTTATATTCTAATAACCTGAATCGATTTGAGTACTGTCTCTCAGTATTGGGTAGATCGCTATCTCAATCCACTTCAATCGATCTCAATACTGGAAGTAAGCATTAGAAACCTTATATCCTATCTACTTGAATCGATTTGGATGCTGGATTTCAGTATTGAGGATTTGAAATCCTAACTGCCCCAATCGATTCCAGAACTGTTTTTCAGTATTGGAAACATCGGGTTCTCAATCCGCTTCAATCGATTTCAATACTGATTTTCAACATTGCAGACCTCATATGATATTTACCTGAATCGGATTGAATGCTAGATATCAGTATTGAGGACTCGAAATCCTATCTGCCCCAATCGATTTCAGTACTGTATTTCAGTATTGGAAACATCGGGTTCTCAATCCGCTTGAATCGATCTCAATACTGATTTTCAGCATTGCAGATCTTATATCCTATCTACTTGAATCGATTTGAATGCTGGATATCAGTATTGAGGACTTAAAATCCTACCTGCCCGAATCGATTTCAGTACTGTATTTGAGTAGTGGAAACATCGGGTTCTCAATCCGCTTCAATCGATCTCAATACTGATTTTCAGCATTGCAGATTTCATATCATATCTACTTGAATTAATTCGAATGCTGTGTATCAGATTGGGAATGGGAAGTCCTATCTGCCTCAATAGATCCAAACACTGGTCTCTAACATTGGATACCGTATATTCTATCTACGTCAATATACCTGAATGATGATTGTTAGTATTGAGGACTTGAGATCCTATCTGCCCCGATCGATTCCAGTACCATCTTCCAGTATTGCAAACATCGAGATCTCAATCCCCCTCAGTCGATTTCAATACTGATTCTCAGCATTGCAGACCTTATAACCCGTCCACCTGACCAATAGCAAAACTCATCTTCAGGCTGTTCCAATTCTGCCCAGCAGTATTGAATTCGATTGATATATATGAAACCTAGAGTAGTTCAATACTGATTGTGAGTATTGAGAAGGATAGAATAACCATGTACCCACGATTTCCATTCGATTCTGTAGTATTCATCTCGATATTAGTCAATGACGCAAAGGGTGATTGGGTCATCATTGGAATGGATTGATGCAGTCGACTCAATGCTGCCCGGCAGGATTCAGACCGATAGCGAAACTCATCCTCAGAGCGTACCAATCCTGCTCAGCAGTATTGGATTCAATTAAAATACATGGAATTCAGAGGAGTTCGATACCGATTGTAAGTATTCAGGAGGATAGAAACCACTTTTTCACGATCGGTATTCCATCCTATAGTATTAAGCTCGATAGGCCAATCACGCAATGAGTGATTGGGTCATCATTGAAATCGATTGACGCAGTCGACTCGTTGCTGCCTGGCAGGATTCAGACCGAAAGCAAAACTCATCTTTAGGCCGTTCCAATCCTGCTCAGCAGTATTGAATTCGATTGAGATGTATGAAATCTAGAGGAGTTCAATACTGATTGTGAGTATTGAGAGAAATAGAATAACCATGCACCCACAATTTCACCTGGATTCTGTAGTATTCATCTCGATTGATCAATGACGCAAAGAGTGATTGAGTCATCATTGAAATCGATTGACGCAGTCGACTCAATGCTTCCTGGCAGGATTCAGACCGATAGCAAAACTCATCTCGAGACCGTTCCAATCCTGCTGAGCAGTATTGAATTCGATTGAAATATATGAAATCTAGCGGAGTTCAATACTGATTGTGAGTATTGGGAGGGATAGAATAACCATGCATCCACGATATCAATCCGATTTTGTAGTATTCAGCTCGATTGGTCAATCACGCAGTAAGTAATTGGGTGAGCATTGGAATCGATTGACTCAGTCAATTCAATGCTGCTTGGCAGGATTCAGACCGATAGCAAAACTCATCTCGAGATCGTTCCAATCCTGCTCAGCAGTATTGGATTCGATTGGAATATACGGAATCTGGCGGAGTTCAATACTGATTGTGAGTATTGGGAAGTATAGAATAACCATGCATCCACGATTACAATTCGATTTTGTAGTATTCAGCTCGATTGGTCAATGACGCAGAGAGTAATTGGGTTATCATTGGAATCGATTGACTCAGTCAATTCAATGCTGCTTGGCAGGATTCAGACCGATAGCAAAACTCATCTTCAGCCCATTCCAATCCTGCTGAGCAGTATTGGATTCGATTGAAATATACGAAATCTGGCGGAGTTCAATACTGATTGTGAGTATTGGGAAGGATAGAATAACCATGCATCCACGATTTCAATCCGATTTTGTAGTACTCAGCTCGATTAGTCAATCACGCAGTGAGTAATTGGGTTATCATTGGAATCGATTGACTCAGTCAATTCAATGCTGCTCGGCAGGATTCAGACCGATAGCAAAACTCATCTCGAGATCGTTCCAATCCTGCTGAGCAGTATTGAATTCGATTGAAATATATGAAATCCAGCGGAGTTTAATACTGATTGTGAGTATTGGGAAGGATAGAATAACCATGCATCTACGATTTCAATCCGATTCTTCAGTATTCAGCTCGATTGGTCAATCACGCAGTGAGTGATTGGGTCATCATTGAAATCGATTGACGCAGTCCACTCAATGCTGCCTGGCATGATTCAGACCGATAGCAAAACTCATCTCGATACCGTTCCAATCCTGCTGAGCAGTATTGAGTTCGATTGAAATATATAAAATCCAGCGGAGTTCAATACTGATTGTGAGTATTGGGAAGTATAGAATAACCATGCATCCACGATTACAATTCGATTTTGTAGTATTCAGCTCGATTGGTCAATGACGCAGAGAGTAATTGGGTTATCATTGGAATCGATTGACTCAGTCAATTCAATGCTGCTTGGCAGGATTCAGACCGATAGCAAAACTCATCTTCAGGCCATTCCAATCCTGCTGAGCAGTATTGGATTCGATTGAAATATACCAAATCTAGCGGAGTTCAATACTGATTGTGAGTATTGGGAGGGATAGAATAACCATGCATCCACGATTTCAATCCGATTTTGTAGTATTCAGCTCGATTGGTCAATCACGCAGTGAGTAATTGGGTCATCATTGAAATCGATCGACGCAGTCCACTCAATGCTGCCTGGCATGATTCCGACCGATAGCAAAACTCATCTCGAGACCTTTCCAATCCTGCTGAGCAGTATTGAATTCGATTGAAATATATGAAATCCAGCGCAGTTCAATACTGATTGTAGGTATTGGGAAGGATAGAATAACCATGCATCCACGATTCCAATCCGATTTTGTAGTGTTCAGCTCGATTGGTCAATCACGCAGTGAGTGATCAAGTCATCATTGAAATCGATTGACAAAGTCCACTCAATGCTGCCCGGCAGGATCCAGACCGATAGCGAGACTCATCCGCAGGCCGTACCAATCCTGCTGAGCAGTATTCGATTCGATTGAAATATATGAAATCTAGCGGAGTCGAATACTGATTGTGAGTATTGGGAAGGATAGAATAACCATGCATCCACGATTTCAATCCGATTTTGTAGTATTCAGCTCGATTGGTCAATCACGCAGTGAGTAATTGGGTTATCTTCGGAATCGATTGACTCAGTCAATTCAATGCTGCTTGGCAGGATTCAGACCGATAGCAAAACTCATCTTCAGGCCATTCTAATCCTGCTGAGCAGTATTGGATTCGATTGAAATATATGAAATCTAGCGGAGTTCAATACTGATTATGAGTATTGGGGAGGATAGAATAACCATGCATCCATGATTTCAATCCGATTTTGTAGTACTCAGCTCGATTTGTCAATCACGCAATAGGTGATAGGAGGATGATTGGAATTGATCCAGGCATAATTCGACTCGAATCTGTCCATTCATGATTGAAACGGATAGGAAAGAGCAAGGTTATTATACACCCAGTACTGCAGAGAATTATTCAGTTCGATTGAGGAATGTTGAAATAATAGTGTTCAAAAGGTGAAATCCAATCCTGTCATTTGGGATTGGTTAGGATAGACAATTAGTATCGTTTCGCGAATCGAATCACTTTCTGAAGCATTGATCTCGATAGAGCAGTGGGAGACGAGATCCATCATTCAATTAGATTGATTCCAATACTGAATCGGTTCATTAAAACATATTGAACCAGCAAAGATCTTCCATCCATCCTTCCGTGTCCGATCCTATGCTGAATACTAGTATTGGATTATATTCGCTTACATCAATCCTCATCAACAGTATAGAATTCTATTGGGAGTTGTGATCCCAATTCTACAATTCAGGATTCAGCTTGATTGGGTCTTTGTTCGATTGATCTGCATTGAATCCCAATACTGCTCTCGCCGGTTGAATGATAGAACCGATTGAAATGTATTCATCCCGATAGGATTCGATTGGTTTTCAATCCATCCCAATCGATCTTTTGCAGCAGGGCAGACGCGCACGGACAGAGAATTGCATGTGTTGGACCACCAGCGCTCCTAGCGGCCGTTTTTTCGCTATAGCCTCATAGCAATATGAAGCAATATGAGCCCGCAGACTTGGCCCGCGATGCGTTCTCGAATAAATATGGCGGCATCATCCTTTCCCCCGTTTATTAATCCACATCTGCGATTAGTGTTCACATGTATCGAATCGCTCTTTTCAACTCGAAGATCGACTCGATTCTGTTGGTCGATCTGTCTGTGGGGGTCGCCATTTTGGTTATGGTTTCCTGTTTATCAACGTCAGTATGGAAGAATTCTACTGTTATGTCTGTTGTTTCCCTTTCGAAGTCGGTATAGACGATTTCTACGTATTCACTTATATTGGGGCTCAGATATTGAAGTCGGGAAATGTTTTGGTGTTTGTTATGGTTTTCTGTTTATCAACGTCGGTATGGAAGAATTCTACTGTTATGTCTGTTGTTTCACTTTCGAAGTCGGTATAGACGATTTCTACGTATTCACTTATATTGGGGCTCAGATATTGAAGTCGGGAAATGTTTTGGTGTTTGTTTCGAAAATTCCACTTTGACAAACCGCGCGCGTAGCGCGCAATTTTCGTCTAGTGGTAATATGATCCCACGACCTTTGCCCGCGATGCGTTCTCGAATAAATATGGCGGCATTATCCTTTAGCAATATGAGCCCGCAACCTTTGCCCGCGATACGTTCTCGAATAAATATGGTGGCATCATCCTTTAGCAATATGATCCCACGAGCTTTGCCGTAAATATAGCGGCGTGATGCAAAAGCATTGCGAGAGAAGTAGGGAGGGTGTCACAGAGTATCATATGCCACAATCTCTAGATGCAATCCTTAACATTCATTTTTGACAAGGGTTTCGAACTGTGCTGAGCCTACGACTCTGCATACCACGTCATTTTTCAGTTGGCAGAATTACCCAAAGCGCGGTTCTGACTTCACTAACCGATTCCTGAAAAATTTTTACGTCAAATATGTGCCTGCCAAACAAGTTTCGAACGGTTTTCAAAGAAACCAATTGGAAAGAATTTGCTAACTTGCTCACTCTCTCAGAAATTTTCAAATTTATCAATCACAATAATAACTCTAACAATGTATGGTTAGGGATTTCTTCATTTCCTCTTGATAATTGCAAATGATGGTTTGAGATCCAGCTCTCTTTTCTAAAACAGATGGAAGGGGAAGGCAGTGAAGATGAAGAAGTTTGTGAAAAGAAAAAATATACCACCGTCAAGAAGAGCTTGAATCGGTTGGATAACCGATCTTTCCAGTCAAATGGGACTCATAATGGAATCAAGTGCGTTATACAATTGTCATCCATGACCATTTCTCTTATACGCGGCAAAATGAGATATCCTTGCTGACTGATTCATCAAATTGCTACTAAGTTAAATTGAGTTTCATATTAGTTCAACCAATCGACGACCGATATGAAACAACACGGCGTCGCGAGGCTTGCTAAGCTCACCATTTGTGCGGAACTGCGGACACAAATGAGGCTATAGCGGAAAATTTTTCGATAGGGGCGCTGGATGTGCAAAACATGCAATTCTGTCTTCTGTGTGCATTGGTGAAAGTTGTTGCATATTCTTTCACACAGATACACACTAGCACACACACCGACGTACACAGATGGAAAAATTCATGTTTCGGGGAGCTCATTTGACCATCATCGCTACCCTGTCGGACGTTTTTCGCTATAGCCTCATTTGTACCCTTCCGACACTCTATTGAAACCGTTTTGTGCCCAAACTCAAACTGATCTGGTCCATGCGCGTATTTGTGTCTCACACTAGTCTAATCGTTGTCTGAACCATCGAGCGTTCCTTTCTTGACAGGAGATGGGCCATTCTCTCCACTCATTATTTGTGCGAGATTGAGCATCCCCGCGGGTAGTCCCGAGAAAAATAGGATATTTATCGAAGATTCCGCTGTCGGATTCATCCGGTCCCACTCTGACACTCCTTCAGGACTGTTTCGGGGCCAAACCGACACCAATCCTCCGACTGTACTTATCTGTTCCTCACACTATTCTCATTGTAGTCTGACCAGAACTAAGCAAATCCTTGCCATATTGAGCCTGCACCTTGTTTCGAGATGGTTCAAAATAACAGTTTCGATTCTCACTGATTGCCATCGTAACGTAGTCATTCATCGTGCATTCAAAGTCTTATCTCACCCTGATCGTGCTAGAACCTCTCACCACCCAATATAGTGTCGATTCAGCTCTATAGTGGTGCATGTTTTGTGTTTGATAAGTACTTCACGTTTCCTGCTGTAGGTTCAGAATGAGTTTGTTCTTTCGATACTCGATAATGTGCGTGAGCTTTCTCTGTTTCTCCTCGGTTCCGGCGTTCATTGGCATATATCGCATCTAGTCAGTATCGTATTGAAATCTCAATAAGATCGTTCTTTATCCATCACTCACATAGCGTTGCCTATCTATTACCTCAAGGGTTTCGACGGAGATTGCGCTTCCGCCCTTTTCCCCCAATCTTTTCTCGCGCTCAATGGTCTGTAAAAATTGTAGTGAGGGCAAAAAATGTTCGAAAATTCGGTGAAAAATAGCTGATTCAAACTTTCTGTAACGGCTCTAAGGTTGGTTGTTCATGGACGTCTCGGGCGTGGGGGAACAAATGAGGGGAACCAGAGACAGAGGAGAAAATGCGAATTCTATGTTCATCACGTAATACTCGTTGATAGGCGGTATTAAGGAACTTCGCCTGTTCTACGGCATATTCTCGATACAATTGCCAATTGAATTCAGAAGTCCATACATTATTTGATTTCCCATAATCGAGCATGTTTAATATTCAACATTGGAAACGGTGTCAATCTTGCCCCAAGTGGTCCTTGATAAGCGTCGGTTTGGTACTCTATTCCTCGTGCGATAGGTTTCGGATGGCTTTGCCCGTTCGTGAGTACCGTGCGCGAACTTTCGTCATCCATCCCTTGGAATCGACGCGAGCCGAGATTGGTGGAAATATATCGACACTGTACAGTAGTAATTCTACATTGTAATCCGGCCTTGGAACCGCGGGGCTGAATTACAATGTAGAACTTCAAGACTTCAGGACCGGTGCAGGTGGCTCCTAGCGCTCAAATTAGAGCAGCTCTTTTTAGGACTCGCGGATTTTGTTCGTCCTTTCTTGATTCTATGCTGGGTTATATGTGGTCAAATTCCCGAAAAATCGAGGGCTCTGGATACCGAGAGACATTTCGGTGTCAATCGGGTCCCATGGCGGTCCTTCACGGGTTTTACATGGTGACTATACGTATCCTGTGGTGAATACCGAATGAATTGCCTTCAATCATTCATGGGGTTGTCTGTGAGTCCTCGTATCCTCCCTTCATCCAAGCGAGGGCTCGCCGACACGTATCCAAGCATGTCATTCTCTGAATAGAATCCGTATAAGAGTGTTCCCTAGATCTAGGAAAACAACGCTGGCCCCATTTTGCGATCAGAGTGCTTTATTGTATATAATTAATTAGGCGAACAACTTTGGGTGGATAGCGATGCAGATCCACATTCGGGGTATTTTTCCGCAAATTTAAAAAAAATTCCCATTGTGCTTGGTGCGAGATTGGACGAAGATAGATTTAGCAAAAATGTCTGGCTGTCGAAAATCCTTGCTCAACCTATTCTCGCTTAATTTTGTTCCACTCTCGATGGATCTTTTTTTTTAAATTTGCAGAAAAATTCCCCCACACGTGGGTCTGCATCGATATCCCCCCAAGGTTATTCACTTAATGAATCATTTACAATAAACAACTTTGTCCACACGATAGCCTTGAAGACAGCTGGAGAGCATTCTTAAGAAGATTCAAGAATCGTTCTCGTCAGACCTGAGCGCACCAATGGATGAACACCCAGTATGGTCTCCGCTAGCTGTTATCCAGTTACTCCATTAGTTTTGCATTATGTTCTCCGTGCAAAAGCCAGTTAGTGTATAATATTGTATGCGAGCTTTCTCCGATCTCTTTCGTCGCCAGCGAGTGTTGGCCTCTACTTTCGCACTCCCTCATTGTCTGTGCTCCCAAACATATTGCTCGTCCGGGTGATGAGAAATCATTTTAGTGCACGCGAGTCATGATCCGCAGAATAGCTCACGTGTTGCTTAACCCATTAATGCCGAGGATGACACTTTCGTGGCATCTTTCGAGGCTCGTTATTCAGTACGAAAAACCCTCGAAAGAAATTCCCATGGCATATATTCGACGTAAAATTGTCTGAGCTTTCGAAGTATGTGATGGAAATTTCCGTTTCAGGCGCTCGTGAGGGGCTACATTGCAATGTTCGCAAGAAAATACGATTTTTTTCATTTCAAATCGTGTTTGAACGGCATTTCGACCCCTAAAATCGATAGATATGGCTCTGGAAGCTTGAGAAACCGTGGAATTGGGTCCTGAACAACAAAATCTATGGGTCAGAATAATTTCAAAAGGCCAATCTGGGCCCAAGATATCGATCGAAACGAAAGTTTTTTTTCATGAATTTTCTTGCTATTATATAGCACAGTCGCATCAAGTCAATTATATTACAAACAAGAATGAAACAGATCATGACACTGAGGTCACTACAAATTCTCATCACTTTTTAATCGCGCTGGGAAAATTTGACTGGTGTATATAAAACAACTACATTTAAAGACTTTATTACATTTGCATCCACGTCATCCCATATATCCTTTTCATCCTACATCAGCTGTGTGCAGCATAGGTCAAAGGTGACGCATAAAAGGTATGTATAATAGTATATACCGATTGATATGCCAAGTAATCTGGTGCAGCAACTACAGCATGAACTGCTCTGGTGCAACTAATTGTGGTTCTTGATGATATTTTATAACAGAAGCAGCTGCTATCAAAGCTGGTTCTTTTCGTACAACAGCGTTGATTCCATTGACTGGATCGGCAATGTGATCGATTATTCATTTGTACTATCTACATCGATGACGCTGCATTGACCGACAACTACACCGCCATCACGAGTTCCAGATTGAGTTTTGGAATCACCGGTTGAGGCCTCGTGAACATCGTATGAGTAGGTGTATTGACGATGAGGATTGTGTTTGTAGCCAATGGTGTTTTGACAAACTGTTGAAGCAGCATAGGCTATAGGAGCTTGGTAAGCTGCATAAAGGGCTGGTCCTCCTGGGTGGTGGAGGACTCCGGCGTTGACGTATGCCACGAGAGCTGTTCACATGGCAGTTTAAAATAATTTGTAGAGGATGTTGAATGTGTTTAGGGTAATGTATGGGGGTACTAATCGATAGATCTCGTCGAGTAGAATGAGATAAAATGACTCTCATTTGCCGGGAAGAAATATGGAACGGTGAAAATTGAAGAAAACGAAAAAGTTTTTAGCGAAAAACTCCGCACCATTACAAGCCTTTCTCTTTGAGAAAGCAAAACATTAAAAACGTATCAAAATGACTCTACTCTAGGTTAGAAGCATGAGGATAGGGTAACTATGGAACACCTTCATATGACAGCTTCTTTTCAACTCACCTTGAGTCGAGTGATGGTCTATGAGGTTTAAAAATGTTTCAAACAGCTTAAAATAAAAGTTCTGCTCGATAAAAATTAATTCACTCGCACGGTAGTGGGTAAAATTGAGATATTTAAGTGAATCAAAGTTGCCCCATCGGGGTCTAACTTTGGTACACTTCTCCAACTGCTAATAGCTCCAGCTCAGACACATAAAATAGAACTTTGTAGCCCCGCAATCGAAAGCTGAGACTGTAAGCTTTAGAGTAAAAAGCACCGAAAACGTACCAAAATTACCCAATTTGACGGTACTTTAAATAGTCTACCAAAAATCAGAAACCAAAGAAGCCACCCAGATTATTATTCTAATTGATAGTATTTGTATAGGAAAACATTCGCACATGTTTGGGGTCGAAGGAAAAAAACGATTTTTTTAAATTGAGCTCAAAGTTTGGCATTTTCACGAAACTGCTCAACTTGTAACGACTGTAACTCCTATAAAAAATACGATAATCGACTTTTCCCTGTGGTCTAACTGTAGGTTTTTTCAAGACCTTGAAAATGACTACTGGTACAAGTCGATTATCACATGTCTAGTAGGAGCTAGATCACTTGGAAAAAGACCCAAAGATTGCTGAAATCTGCTACCAGCGACTTCAGAGAAAAATTCAATATAAAGTATTATATTGGTACGGCACAAGCGGAGTGCATTATATACACGGGAATCGGAATTGTTTCGGTTGCGTGGTTGTGAGAATGTTCAAAATGCAATCGTTCTTGCAAATTCCCATGATTCGAGTGCGATTTTCAAGACGTTTCCCTGATTTCCATGGCCAAAGTCACTTCCCTGAGAATTCCCTGATTCCCAGATCGCTAGACACCATGATTTTTGATTTTTACGCACTTCTTCCAGGGTTTCTAAATCAAAATGAAGTTGTCGGGTACAAAATACTTTTCCAAGTTACTTTGATATTGAATACGAGGGGAAATTACTTCGGGTGCCCGCATATCTGACTAGGGCCGATTTACCATGCTCATCCACTTACAATTGGTCCCTTTCACCATAAACCAGTGAAATCCTCGGATTGAGATCAGCTTGTACAGATTCGTGCAGAGAGAGTAGATTCATCCCCTAAGAGAACTTCTAGTTCTAGCATCCGGGTATTTGGGGGCTTTGAGTTCCTCCCTCGATTTGAGTACCAACTTTTCTCCAAAATTTTCTCATTCTCTTTTTGAGCATGTGTGACGAGGATGATTCGATATTTTTCTCCTGAGGAAAGCTTTGAATCAGATTCTATGCCGAGAGATTAACGCGAGAGTATTTGATTTCTAATAAATAAGAGGAAATGACTTGAATTCCTTCAGTGATATCGAATTCATACGCATATTCGTGAATTATTCGTAGTTCGATCGGGAAAACGATCGGATTGATTCTAAAAATTCTGAAATGTATTGAAAATTCGAAATTTTCTGAGATCTATCTGGAAATTTGCAGACGATCTCGATTTTCTTAATTCGTAATCAAACAAATGTAAAATTAGAGATTTCTGAAGATGGAATCATCTTTAAAAATTTAATTTTTCGAATGAATAATGAAATTGAACATGTTCTTTGTAGTGAGATATAAAAAGATTTCGTATCATCTAAATATATTGTCTATAAAATCGTGGTTTAAACTATGGATCACACTTTTCTTGATTTCGGAATTCTAAGTTGTACTCGAAGATCACACAGCTGAGCACTCACATATGATTCCTT
Source organism: Eretmocerus hayati (assembly GCA_029851415.1). NCBI lineage: Eukaryota > Metazoa > Arthropoda > Insecta > Hymenoptera > Aphelinidae > Eretmocerus > Eretmocerus hayati. The sequence goes on from CM056742.1 coordinate 116,443,966, forward strand.
GGAAGATGTCTTGAATCTTACTTTGGTGGGTTCTTCTCGTTGTTCTTCAAACACGCCATCCTTCTTTCTGCTGTGATACAAGTAATTATGTTGTAGTTCTTCAGTGTTATCCCATCGAAACGACCTTGAATGATTCGTAATTGATATCTCCTTTGTACACTCCAAATCGATTCTAGTCTGTAGAACAAATTAGAATACATTATAAGATTTTCAAGATTTGAATTGAGACTTATATGATGAATTGGCAGGTGTATGTATTGCTTTCTGTAGTATTGTGTAGTACACATATGGAGGGTCAAATGTCATGTGACGTGAGAGAATGATTGTTTGAAAACGATTAATGTTTTTTTTATGACAGAGATTATGTTTGAAATATATATATGTATATATACTCTTCAGTTGTTACTATCAAATAAATTGCGCTTATAAGGTACAATATGATCATGCAATGTGTTACATGAAGTAGTTTTTCGCGAGAATTGATAGTTTGTGAATATATTAAAAGTAGCTGATGGTTAAAAATGTCATTGGAATTGATTCTAAAGTGAGCACGAGATCGCGTTATTCATTGCGTAGATCAAAAGGATTTCATGATAAAAAAGAATAATAATACGCGACTTTGTGTTGTGTTGAATAGTTCTATTGTAATGGACATACTAATAGAGATCGTGAGAGTATTCGAATATTCCTTATCGAACGCGGTGTATGATGTCGATAAGAATTAATCCGAATTAGCTCTATAGTGAAGTCGACTTACCATGGATTGTAATTTCCTGCTTTTCAAATCTTATTCTGCGTTACTGATGGTGGGGGGATGGACTGGTATGCCTTAGTCCTTCTCACTTCTTTTTGTCGTTGGCCGATAAGTTCTGCTCTTGTTGATTTTCTTCATGGTATTTGAATAGAGTGGAACATCGTCTTGGGAGTCTGTGAATTAGGAATTGAGTTATGGATGTTACCATGTTTTGAGGGCAAGGAATTATTAGAATGAGATATGAAGTTCATTTATACATTATTAGTAATATGTATCACTTAGTGCCCATAATTGGTTATTATAAGACTCTTCTCACATTTCTTAGTTCAACTGACGGAAGAGTGCGACTAATTAAACTATTCACGCTTCCCATTAGTGGCTATATTTGACGTTTATCTTGGTTGTGCGAGTTGAGTCGCGGAGTGAACGATAAAATGAAATGGGAGCGATGCAAAAACTCACGTGACTATGCAGTTATGAAGATCACATCACGATATGCCGCAAAGTGGGAATTCTTTGAGAGTTTTTGGAGAAATTCATGCAGGAAGGAAAAACTTTTATATTTTTGTCCTCCCGAAATCACGTAAAATTTTTTGAAATTTCCATTTTCCATGTACTCAACCGCTCAAAATCGCACAAAATTGTCAAAACATGTATTAATCATGTTTTTAGACAGTTGAAATCGAATAGACTTCGATATTTTCGTTTTTTACACAATTTCATGATAAGAATAAGTTTAAATTTGATAGGAAAATCTCAAGATAATTGAACACGTGCGATACGGAGTATTATAACTAAGAATTCTTAGGCTAGCATTGACTAATTACATGAAGATATTAAATTTATGACTCACGTGCTCTCGTGTTGACTCCTTTTTAAATAACTTGATGGATGAATCATCGCAGTCCATCCTTGCCCTTCTTGATGACTCGTTCGAGCAGGCGTGTGTTGTCGCGACGGGAACAACAGGATGACTGCGAGCTGCATCGAGACCTTGTATTGCTAGCGCTTTCCCACTTTTCTTCAATTGCTGAGAGGCATCATGTTCCTCGGCGTGCACGTGGAGTCGCCGCAAGAGTCAAACTTTGATTGTGGCTTGCGTAAGAACGTGGGTTTTCTAACTCCACTCCCTCCATTGACTGTCAAGTATATAACTCTTCTAACGCGCGCGTCTGCTTGCACGGGGTGTTCAGCGAAGACTGGGGAATGGCGCCGAAGGAACTACTATTAAAAACCGCCTCATATCTCTCCGAATATTGCATCGCATGATGTCCTTCGGTATGCAGTTGTGTTCGCAACAATGGGCCACGTAAGACTGCGAGCTGGTGGAGAGGTGTGTTTGACTGGAGATTTGCGTTTCTCATTAGCATCTACATAGGACGTTTCTCTTCGTCATGCGAGTTTTGACGCGGAGTGAATGCCAAAATGACATTTGGAAGACACAAAAACTCACGTGACTATGCATTTATGGGAATTACTTTATATGACACAAAGTGGTAATTTTTCGGGAATTTCTGGAAAAGTTCACGAAGAAAAGGAAATTTTTTTTATTTTTGTTCTCCCGAGATCGCGCAAAATTTTTTGAATATTCATTTTTTTTATCTTGATTTCTTCCAAATTGCTAAAAATTATGACAACGGAATGATGCAAGAAATCGCGTGAATATGTGGTTACGTGAATCACATGGAAATATGCCGCAGAGTGGGAATTTTTGGAAAAATTCATGCAGGAAAAAAATTTTTTTTATATTTTTGTCCTCCCGAAATCGCCCAAAATTTCTTGAAATTTTGATTTTTCATGTACTTAATCGCTCAAAATTGCGCAAAATTGTCAAAACATGTCACATTCAATTTTTTTAGACAGTTATAACCGAATAAAGTTTGATATTTCCGTTTTTCTAAAACAACTCCATGATTCGTTTGAATTGGGAAAGAAAATCTCAACATAATCGAACACGTCCGATATGGGTATTGAGTATAAGAATTCTTAGGCTAACCTTGGCTAATTGGATATGGATATCAGATTTATTACTCACGTGTTCCCACGTTGACTCCTTGTTGAACAACTTGGTGGATGATTTATCGCAGTCCATTCCCGCTCCTTTTGATGACTGGTTTGAGCAGGCGTGTATTGTTGCGACGGGAACAACAGGATGACTGCAAGCTGCATTGAGACCGTGTATCACTGATGCTTTCCCACTTTTCTCCAATTGCTAAGAGGCTTCATCCTCCGCAGCGTGCACGTGGAGTCGCGATAAGAGTCGAACTTCGATTGTGGCCTGCGCAAGAACGTGGGGTTTCTAACTTCACTCCCTCCATTGACTGTCCATATAACTCTCCAAACGTGCACGTCTGCTTGCACGGGGTGTCCAGCAAAGACTGGGGAATGGCACCGAAGGGTCTACTATTAAGTACCGCCTCATATTTCTCCAATTACTGCGTCGCATGATGTCCTTCGGCATGCAGTTGTGCTCGCAACAATGGGCTACGTAAGACTGCGAACTGATCGAGGAATGTGTCTAATTGAGTTATTTTCGTTTCCTATTAGCGGCTACATAGGACACTTTTCTTCGTCGTGCGAGTTTTGACGCGGAGTGAACGCTAAAATGACACCCGGAAGACACAAAAACTTACGTGACTATGCGTTCATGAAAATCACTTCAAATGACGCAAAGAGGGAATTTTCCGGGGATTTTTGGAAAAATTCACGAAAAAAAAATATTTTATTATTTTTGTCCTCCCGAAATCGCGCAAATTCTTTTTGAATTTTCGTTTTTTTATCACAATTCCTCTCAAATTGCTCAGAATCACGACAACGGAATGATGCAAGAAATTGCGTGACTATGTGGTTATGTAAATCACAGTGTGGTCCTTCTTGAAACTTATTTCATTTGATTTGCAAGCATTTTCAAGAGCCAATACGCCTATCCGAAACATTTACAGGTCGAGCAGCGCGAGGCAATACCGCTAGTTGATTATTATTATATGAGACATTGATATGTCGAATACTCATTCACATATCTGAACACCAACTTTTATTACTTGAGTATGGCGAACTGTCTATCAAATTCTAATAGTTAATCGTAAGAAGATATGCAACGAGTCCTAAAATCAGGAAAGTCAATGTCAATGATAAATTTTCATTAGATTTCTCACTCACCAAATATATGAGAATTCTGTGAGCATTTGTTATGCAGATCTCAAAATATTGGTGATACAAAAAGGAAGATAAATTAATAACTTGGGGTTGAGGCTTCACCCGCTAATATCCCTCTCACATAACGGTCTTGCTTCGAATTTTAAAAATAACCATGTAACATTCTCAATCCCCTAACAGCCAACGCATGATTCTAGTCATTGGAACGCAGCAGTAGAACTTCCCAGGAAAGACATCGTGATTACCTAACGTACTCTTCCATCACATCGTAATAAGCCCGTGAATTACGATCATATATTACGACCATGAGCGGTACGATTATGGTCGTTTTACGATCATAAGCCCCGATAACTTTCTCACAAGAGGCAGATGTAGTGCGTTCCGGAGTCAGAGAAATGAGTGAGTGTCTTTGTTGCGACATTTTCCGTCCGAGTAAGAGGTTTGTTATCCTATTCTACAGCTTGTGAGTATACACTTTTGGGTAATTTTGGGAGGCTTGCATGAACCCATAGAGGCAAGTTGGGTACGACTCCATATTTTACGACCAATCTCCATATTTCGCTCATACAAAAGCTCCAGATCAGATTTTTGCAACTTCAGAACCAGGATTTTGAATGAGAGATCGATCGTACGCTTTCAGGTGCGTTAAAATTAGTTGTTCTTCAAATTGTTGACACCGGTTTTGCTAAACGCGATTATTAGGTGTGCGCAAACAGAGAAAATGCAGAAGGGCATCCCAAGTTATGTGGAATAAAACGCAGAAATACCTCTACGTTGGCGGAAAGCGCTTATTTTCTCTCGCACCAACATAAAAAACAAAAAAACTTTGGGATGGCAGCGGTGACCATTCCTGAGGTCGGCGTGTGGAAACTTGAGTCCAGAAGACATTTTGGGTACACTTGACTCTTTTGTCTCCTGTGCGTCCGTTTCTTGACGTTGATGCGATGTTTTTACTCGACTAGAAAGAGCCTGGATCCTATATATTCTTCAGAGAAACTTCTAAAACTTGATCAGCCAAACAGATCCCTCGACATCGCCAATGAAATCACGCCCTCGACTTCATAGGAGAAGGCAAAATTGGATAACACGTATTGAGTTGGGAGACAATAATTAACTCACCAATTGCACATTTGCCAATAAGTACATCCCATTGTTTTTCTGACATCTGAACAGTTACAAGAAGGCTGTAAGCACTGTGATCTCATTCGCCCGCTAATGAAGTGTTCTCTCGAGTATCGGAAGAAGTATAACAAGATGGATCGCTTCTGAACCATTTTGTTTTGCTTTTGGAGTTGGATCTAATAGTCCATAAGATTAATGTGTGAATCGTACAATACTCGGCTGAACCAAGGTAAGAGTATCCAACGTGTCCCCATATGCCAATCTCAGAAATTTTCACATTCGTTATGTAAGGATATGAGAAAACTGATAATCTGTCCCGATCCCGGATGATTTCTGCGTCTCCACTGAAAATCTGGCGGGGTTAGATCATTGCCGACGCGTCGGAGCTCCCGCATTACCGATTGTTTGGTGATCCTCGATTCTCGAAGTCGGAGCCCCATGCAGGCCCCCGACCGATAAAAACAGAGGCGCAGATTGTGAATAGCGTCGGCTGCTCGTAGCGAGTTTGGAAATGTTTTGGAGTCACGTACTTATTTATATTAAAAAGATGTCCAGAAAAACATCCATGGAGTATTCAAAGGGCATTGTGTCCCAGTGACGACGAGCAGACTTATTTTATTTACAACCAATAACCTAATCTTTCCCATGTAAAATCTTCGTCATCGGTTGAGGATTGAGTGGTTTTGACTCCTCTCTGAGTCTTGAATCTAAGTTATCAGAATTCATAAGAAATGCTTACTGTCATTGATGATTGAGTAAAATACAGAGAGAATATCACGATTTTCCTACGACAAAACATAAAGAAACCTGGTCACTCATCACACAAGAAGTGAACACCATTTTTATTCACGATAGTTTCATTTGGTCCTTGTGGCTCGGACTAATTCAAGCTTTGCTAGATATGGGCAAATAATCACGAGCTCTTAATTTGCCACGTGAATTTAGAGATCTTAATCATTCAATTGAAATTGAAGTTCAATCCCATCACATCACGAATTCATGAAATACAACGTGTTCTCTGACCACGGGAGCAACAAATCACAGAACATCAACGATTTTCGATCATTTTACTCGATTCAGATCGTGCACATGTTGTCATATCCATTGCGGTAATTTTTGGAAATTTCCACTTAATCTGAGTTAGCGCATAATCAAAGGTATTGACAAGATTGCCTCCGGCAACCCGACAGATTTTCAGTGTCCCACAAAATGTGAAGTGAGATTCTACATTTTTCGTGTTTGCCCACTTGAGCAATCGCCGAAAGAATCGCGTTCAGTCAGACCGGTAATAAAATTTTTCGGCTCGACCAATCTTGATAAACTTCAGCGCATTGGATTCCTTCTTTTCAAGCCATTCAGAATCCATTTCTTGGAGCTGCAGAACTTGGATTTGGAGCGGGTTCATGAGCAAAATGCGCAGATCGTTCGCAGAAATGGAGACCGAAATGAGTGTGTACCCATTATGCCCCATCCTGTTATCTCGTAAAAGAGTGCAGTACGACAAATATTATACGACTCGGAACTTGTTCATCGCACCAAAAGTCGTCGGAAATAGACTTTTAGACCCTCAAAAAGCTCTAAATGTGGTTATACGCCGATGAAAACGATCTTAAGTATATGAGCAAATCCACGAAACGCGGTGATTTGGGAGGGAAGAAATTTTGAAAATTTTTTGCATCGCACATCACTCGGGTTTCGCATACTCTTGAGTTATCAGTATCTAGAACTCAAATCCACTCGCGTGATCGATTTTCATGAAACGGCGTCAGGTGGGACAGAGGAAACAGGAAATGTCCATAAGAGCAATGTGCTATATCCACATACACAGATATACTCTTATATCATTCATTTGACCACTGACGGCACTGGAAAGTATTTGACTCATCACCAAAAAACTCGAGGAGATCATTGCAGTGATGATATAAACATTATTCGAGAGTTCGCCAACAGTGTAATTCCCAAAAATCCCTTTAAAATCGAAAAAAGTAGTTTGTACGAGTAAACAACGAAATATTGGCTCACGCAGTTACCTACTTGGTATCAAGGACAATCAAAGTGAGAGATCACAAGCAAAACCATATCGGTTTGCATCGTCTTGTTCGTGTGCGCCTCAAAAAACATGATTTCGTGGAGCGATCACGTTTTTTTCTGAAAGCGTGATATGCTTGTCAATCAAACATAACTCGATATACATCGACCCGGTCCATCTGAATTTCTTCGTTTTTTTGATGAAAAATAAAATGTCATTTGCAGAAATATAATTGGTCAGACTGCGTCGTCGTAGAGTGAGAAATATCGTAGGATTTTTTTCTTTTCAAAAAGTAGTCACGTGTCATCAACAGGAGATAGTTTCACACCTGTTGGAAGCTCATTTTTGGGCTTCAAGGTGGTTGTAGCCTCAAGTTAGAGGGTCATTTTCCCGCAAGAATCATACCCCAGACTGCATCCAAACGCCGACCTTAACAATGAGGGGAAAAAGCCAAGTCACGCACGAAATTTTGTGATTTTTCAAATTTGATGGTCCACCATTCCGGTCTATTTCAATATTAAGTCTTGAGCTCGTTGCAATTTGGTTATAAGATCTCAAAAAGGTGTCTGCTTTGTCGCGGAGTTGATATAATTGTTGGTGCGAAAAATCGATGCACAAAGGGCGTAACGCACGAATCACCGCGTTTCGTGGATTTGCTCATATACTTCATCGCCGATTCACATCGTTTTTTTTTTTTTTTTGGAGGGAAACCAAGATAGTTTAGTCCCAGTTGATTATAATCAGACGTACGTTAGCTTATTTTACAGGTCTTGGAACGAGGTTCGAAAAAGGCTTAAGGGGGGGGGGGGCTTAAGGCTTAAGGCTTAATGTTGGGTACACTTACCTCGGTAGGTGTGAAGTTCTACTGAGTGTTAGAACAAATAAGGTAAGTGTACCCAACTTGCCTCTGTACCCAACTTGCCCCCATATGCCGATCTCAGGAATGGGCACTCGTCAACTTCCCTCATATTTTTTTCACGTTTGTGATATCAAAACGTGAGAGAATGAGTAGTTTGCATCGACTCTGGATCAATTCTGTGTTTTCCAGAAAATTTAAAGTGATTTTTCCATTTTACGTATCTGCACGGCTAAGAAATCACTGAGGAAATTGCGTTCACCAAAACCGGTGCAAATTCATTTTCATTGGAACAATCTTAACGTACTTTACTGAATTGAATCTCTTGTCTCAAGACATTCAAAATCCGCTCTTTAGAGTTGCAAAACTCTGATTTGGAGCTGTTTTAAATGCAAAACACGGAAACGATTTGTAAACAAGGATGCCAATATCGGAGTGTACTAGCTCAACATGCCCCCATATGTTTATCTCAAAAGGGCGTGCAGAACGATTTTTTTTACCACTCAGTACGTGTTCATCACGTCAAAATAGGTCGGAAAGAGTGTTTTGGGCCACCGAAAAGCTCCAAACTTTCGTGCACGGCGATAAAAACACTTTATCGCCGATTTCCATAATTTATTTCGGAAGAATTGAAACAGTTTGGCTCCATTCGATCCAAATTAGGCGTAGTTTAGTGCATTTCAAAGGTCTTTAAACAAGCTTCAAAATGAACTGAGATATGTTGGAAAATATTGAGATGGACCACAGTTGTTGGGAAAATGGCTTAACGGAAGCAAGTTGGGTACACACTTTCGTAAACTCTCAAAAATCACCTTTTGGGAGAATTATTCCAGTCTCGCTCCAGTTGGTTCAAATTGAATGTAACTCAGTCTATTTTGAAGGTCTTAGGACAAGCTTTAAAATGAGCTAAGGTACATTGGAAAATATGGAGAGGGGCCAAAGTTATTAAGAAAATGGCTTGATGGGGGCAAGTTGGGTACACTTACCTTAGTAGCAAAGTTTAAAAAAATGGCAAGTTTGCAGTCGATAATGCTGGTAGGACCGATGTTACTTCTCGAAATGTTCCAATCAAAGAGTACTGATGGAAAAGGCATGACTACAGTGAGAGTGAGTACTACAATGCAAATACATGATACTCAATGGAAATACAAGGAAAGGGTAGAGAGAAGAACGGAAAGACGAAGAAACGGAAGAAACGGCGAGCGAGAGAACAGTCGTTGCGAGGAGGCTGAGATAAAAAGAAGCCGAAGCGAGAGCGTTGCTATTTATGTTGTGTGGCACATCTATCAATAGATATGTGGGTCACTAAATACCATGGATACGTGGGGAGACGTATCAGGCAGCTGTGGATGATAAGTGCATTTTCGGAGAATTGTGTTGCAGTATTAAATGCGGAAGTAATACCGCGATCACTCAAAATAGTGAATATTCTTGCTGCTCCGCCATATCCCTTCACTGCCTCTACATTTGTTGAAGGACAAATCCAAACCCTGTCACATCTCTGATTCTACAGAGCAATTTGGAACAAATGAAACTGTGTGCGTACAGAATATTCAATTAACGCCTGAATAAGGTTATGTATTGTTCGTACGCAGAAACTTTGGGAGCCTCTGATGCAACCCATCGTACCAGCTTTTCAAAAGTAACAAACTCTATACACTGAGAAAAAAAATTCAGTGTTTCCGAAGGAAACTCATTCGACTCAAAAAATATTTAACAGAATACTACTACCCCAACATTCATTCAAGATGAATGAACGCATATTCTAAAATTGAATAAATATTCATTAAATCTCAGAGTGTATTCAATGTATTGGGAATATTATTCCTTCCAGAGCAACCCATACAAACGGTCCGTGATTTCCAAACGGATAGATGTTATTTAAGATGAACAAATATTCCAGTGAAATAACGAATTGAAATTTCTCTTTGAATGAACATTTCTTCATCTTGAATATCATGAGACAAAAAGCAAAACTTATTTTATTTACATGGTCTGACACTCAACCATGGGAAGATCATTGACATTCAATAAATATTTATTCAAATTTTTTGACGACTATTTGAACCAATTGAATCCCTGATAAATAAATATATTTATTGGATTCTAGGAATTTTTTCCTCAGTGTAATGTATAAAGATTCCGAGTATTTTCACTTGCTGAATGATGTGACCTAATTCAGCTTCATTTCCTAGCTCATAAAGTGACTAACAACTCGATAAAGCTCTTGACCACTAGCGACGAAAAAGCATAACTTATGAAGATGTAATTTTATCGGTCTTTGCGAGTTAAAGTCAGCAAATTTTGCTGAATTTTAAGCATCAATCGAGAATGGATTTTTTTCCACTCTCGATCAATGCACCTTTAGAGCCTCGTATGGTTCCGAGGATGCATCTAAAGGATTTTGATGGAAAGGAATGAAAAGTAAAGATGAGAAATGAGAAACTTGATGAAAATTTTTGATTCTACGCTGATATTGTGCGTGTTTCGCCCTTCTCTCATTGCTCGGGCTTTTCAAAGTGGTGGAAGAGCAATGAGAGTTTACCACTGACACGCGGCTCAAGTGGCCGAATGTTCGATGGTTTGAACGCCCTTATATACGAAAGTTCATCTTCGTTATGCGCTTGCGAGAAAGGTCAATTTAACCCGCTATTTCCATTTGATTTCTCAACATTTTTACTTTGGCAGCTCTTCGGCCTTCTGCCGGAGATATATGTAATTAATTTTGACACTCGATCGATATGATCGGATATCGTATTTATCACTCGCGGGCATTTCAAATTATGGAGATGTAATTTTATCGGTCTTTGCGAGTTAAAGTCAGCAAATTTTGCTGAATTTTTAGCATCAATCGAGAATGGATTTTTTTCCACTCTCGATCAATGCACCTTTAGAGCCTCGTATGGTTCCGAGGATGCATCTAAAGGATTTTGATGGAAAGGAATGAAAAGTAAAGATGAGAAATGAGAAACTTGATGAAAAATTTTGATTCTACGCTGACATTGTGCGTGTTTCGCCCTTCTCTCATTGCTCGGGCTTTTCATAAGAAAAAGCATAACTTCAATTCAAGCTATTCATTCGAGTCGATGAGAGCACTCGGGAAAAACTTTTGTCGTGTTAGGTGCTCCGAAAGAAATTCAATTCTTTCAATTCAAATGAACTATCGTGCAAAATGTTGATCGCACGAAACGCAAAATACGTCAGGAGCAATTTCTCCAAGAGAAATCATGTAGTCATCGGTCCTTTTATTATTCTCTGGATTAAGTCCGGGTGATATAGTGGCTACAATAACCGAGACTAAAACACAGTTAACACTTGAATATTGGTAAAGGTCATTCCAATGTAATATCTGAGATTCAACTCATACCACGCACCACGCTCCGTGTGTGACTCGCTCGACATGTAGGTCTTGCATACTCCCTGCAATACCTTGGTTGGCCGGTAATGTCATGGACATCGGGGTTGAGTCAATGATACGCTGATAATGTACGAATCTGCTAACAGATCATTCGATTATATTGAGCTTGTAACGAGCTGATATGTGGATAAAGTAGATAACTGATGAATATGGTATAAGACCCGCGCCCGATTCAAATCACCGAATATAAATGGTCACTATAGCTGGCAGCGTAATTAGTTAAGAATAATTGAACAGAAGCCATCCCTTTTTGAAACCTATGAAGATTTGCCTCTCAAACATCGATCGACGCTCTCGCTAGCCAAGTAGCCACGAGTGCGAGAGAGACAGCAACAAGGCCCATCGGAAGGGCCCGACGCCCACGCCACCGTCGCATCGACGAGCAAAGCGGCCCGCCATCAGAGCTACACTGGCCTTCGGCTAGATCACATCATTTTGTCAAAGCGCTTCACGCTTCATCTATTTCTCGAGTCTTGATCATTCTGAACAATATATTAGCTCAAATAGTTTATTCATAACTCTGTGTATAAGTCATTCACCCTTCTCCCTACTCGCGTCGGCGAACCAAAAGGTAAACTCAAACATAAAATCATTGTTTAAAACTGGACCATTCGAGCTAAACTCATTCTTATTCATTCTTCAATTCAAATATCGAATACGTACTATTTCCCTAGATTTAGTACGTAACAAGCTGATGTACATACTCTTTTGGTATCGCATCCGTTGTAAATTATTAATTTTCCATTCTCGGTTATTCGCAATATTTGCTCGATTCAGAATCTTCCGTAAAATACGTCACCAGAATTCAATGAAATTCACCCATAGCCAACGGATACAAGATTGATTCAATAAATCGGTTTAGTCCATTTTATGTGAGTTTTATTTCGATATACTAATAAGTAGACGGGAAATGAAGCTCATGACAAAAACAAAAAGTCGCTTGTTCCGCAAAGGGAATCAAAGAATTTTCAAAGCCTTGGTAGCAGATTCCAAGGCAGGTCCAAGTCTGAGGTTTGTAGATGCGGTTGTGACGATACATTCTGGCGAGAAAATAGTACGCTGACGAGGAAAAATGGAAATATCAGAATCATCAATGGACTGAATAATAGACTGAGTGACTCGATGATTTTCGCTTTAATGCTGCATCTAAAAAATTTGAGCCTTTGCACCTCCAAACCGTTGAATTTCAGCCCGTACAAATATATATATTACGGGCAATGTCCGTTTTGCGGGCATTGTCAACAATACACGGCTGTTTGGGCATTGTCGACAATGCCCGGATATATTGGGCAATGTCCGCGTTCGTTGTATATTTCGGACATTGCCCGGGCATTGTCGACAATGCCCAAGGTTGTGCGGGCACGGTCAATCATTACCGAGCGCCGTGATATTTTGATGGCATCAAATAAGGTTCGGCTAGCGCGGGACTGGGCGGACTTTTTACAATTTTGTGTCAGTATCACCCACATGCATTCAATCATAAGGTTTATCCGTTTATGTCACTGATAATCAGTTCGAATCTCGACTGGGACCAATGTGATTTTCCATAGTCGCTTCTCTGTGGCTTTGGTGGTTGGGAACCCATCTAAGACTGTGGGCCCCGCTCAATAACTTAAAAAATAGGTTGAAAATGCGCAAATTGAAAAAAAATGAATTAGCGAATAACCCTATTCAGAATGCTGCAATGCTTGCACGACTCAATCCAAAGCGTGATAAGTAAACTGTGGACAATCTTTCCGAGGGAATCCAAACAATTGTTGAAAAATTTAACTAGCTGATTAACTGGAAACTTCAACATTTTGGTTGGAAATTCAACCTACTCTTTCATACAGCTAGTTGAATCTTCAACCTCATGGTTAAAATATTCATTGAGCCGGCTGATTGCATCTGTCATTTAACCACTTGGTTGGAGGTTTTCGAAAAAAATTTTCACAGTGTACACGCTTCCAGAACTCGCGCGGGCCAGGAGCCGTATTCTAAATTTTGCCGGCATCGATGGCGCTTTGTCGGTAACCTGTAAAATTTGCCGCATTAGCTGCAGTTTGCCGTCGCGGTCTGCTGTGATTTTTACGGCAAACGTCATCGGCAATGCAAACACGGCAAACCGCGACGGCAAACTGCAGCTAACGCGGCAAATTTTACAGGTTACTGACAGAGCGCCATCGATGCCGGCAAATTTTACCGCAAAATTTAGAATGCGGGCCCAGTGTCCGACTTGAAGTGTAGTCGCGCGTCGGTACCGAATCGTAATATAGTCTAAGCGATTCATTCTACTGTGATAGAATCTGATGTACTTGAAATGTGTTCTTTTAACTGTATTTATGAGTGATAAAAGTTGTTTTTCTGATCCAATAATGTCACCCGGAGACGGACATCAATCAATCCAATGGGTCCCGTAATATACCCATGATGAAAGAGTGGATAATTTTGTACGCTAGTTGAGCTCGAAAGACTTCGAAGCGGTACCACTGCTGTTTTTTCTGTTTGTTCACGAAAAACCATGAGGAAATTTAATTATTTGACCCAATAATGTCTTTCAGGCTCCACCGATCATCAACCAATTTTTCATTTGTAGAATTCTAGGTGAAAAACTAGTGATGAGACTGCTCCATGAAAATTTCTGCATTGAATGCTCTGAGCGTAAACGTATACGTGCGTATGCCCACGAGTTGAGCTCATCCTATGTAGAACGGTCCATAAGATTTAATCAGTTTGACTTTCAAAATTCGCATGCTCTGCATTCGCACGTTTGGAAGTATTATACAAGTAACGACCACGACTTTGATGCATTTCAATAGACAAATCCCATTGCTGTAATATGTTGAAAAAACAGAGTCAATATCTGATGAATTTTTTAGGCCATGTATAGGATACAGTGCCATCCAATTACATATACGGATTTTATAGGCTACTCACAATCAGTACTGAGTTGCATTCGCGTCAATGAGTGCCGCAGGGCTTCGCAAGAGGACGATCGGGATTAATCCATTTTACCTAGTACAGTTCTACGACTTCTCATACATCTTTATTCTGCCCGTATGGATTTACTAGACTGAACAATCACACCCAATCAATGATTAAAGTATTATCAGGATCGAAAAAATAGGATAAATCAAATACCATGCAATAGCAGATGTCGCATGTGTTTGGGGCCGATCTTGCTTATTATAATGCTGATCAAGAGAAATTGTGGGGAGAAAAATTTGATTTTAGAAATGGAGACCTTTATACATGTCGCAGGCAAAGTGATCAATTTGCCGACGTATACAGCCGCGGTCAAAGTGTTCAAGAATCGCTGCTGCAGCGTCGGCGAATAGTTTGCCTAGGTATAGTGTATACTTTGACTAGTGACAGTATCCACTGCCTTAGACCGACTCGGCAAAGTATTCACCGATGGCGCGGGCACCGGTTTCGATGGTTACGAGTCAATAATTGGAATTTGATTCTGTACATTAGCATACGTGAATGCACCAATAGAATATTTCCCATATTTATTTGAAAAGTCACGTTCAAGTAATTCAAACTATCAACGTAAAGAAAGGCGCCCGTTGATACTGTGACGATACTGAATAATGGGGAATAAATATGTGAAATCGAATTTGATTAAAAAATCACTCAATGAACACTTTCGATTGAATTACTCCTTCATTTGTCGGAAGAACACTTACACATTTTTTGCTAATTTTGTAAAAGAGTGAGTACAGTGGCTTATTCTTTTGGTAAGCTAGCGGTGTATCGAAGACTTATTTTTCCACGTAATTTGACCTGCTAAACATGATGGCAGTGGTTTCAGGGAGCTGGGATGCGTTCAGAACGAGTGAAAAGCTAATCTTTCGAGTGGTCAATTTTGTGAGCATTAGGGGTTTCATCGCAAAATCAGTTGAATTTTGCAGATAGCAACGCTAAAGATCAGGTTGACACTTGTTTTGAACGCATCCTAGCTCCCTGCCACCACTGCCATCGTGTTTTACAGGTCAAAATTCGTACAGAACAATTGTTTCGGTACCACCGAGCGAGGTGCCACCAGAGCCATTAATTCACAAAATTAGAAAAAAATATCAAAATCGCTGTTAGAAGGGGAGTCAGTTTCTTGCGATTGAAAAACTCCTAACGTATAGGGGAAAACAAAGGTCGGATTCGAACTCTACGGTGGGAAATACACAAGAAAATCATCGTCCGGGTCAATGCACTATTTTCAACCTAAAATGTTGTTGTCTTATTTAGTTTTCGTTATTCATTTAGTATACAAAATGAAATAAAAGTGATGAGCATTTTTCTATTAAATGAAGGAGTGAAATTTAATCCCAATCGAGAGTATTCATTGAGTAATTTTTAAATCAAATTCAATTCTACATATTTATATTCCCCATCAATCAGTATCGTCTTAATATCAAACGGGTGCATTTTCTACATTGATAGTTTAAATTATTTAGATATGAATTTTCAAATAAAAATGGGAGATATTTTATCGGTGCATTCATGTATACAGAATCAAATCCCAATTGTTGAATCTTAACATACGAAGCCGGTGCCCGCGCCATCGGTGAATACTTTGCCGAGTCGGTCTATGGCAGTGGATACTGTCACTAGTCAGAGTATACACTATACCTAGGCAAACTATTCGCCGACGCTGTAGCAGCGATTCTTGAACTTTTTGACTGCGGCTGTCTACAGCGCCTAGGTAATGTATACATCAACGAACTGGTCACTTTGCTTGCGACATAAATATGAGGTAAATGTACCCAACATGCTCTCTGGGCCCAACATGTGTCGATCTCAGTACTGGGCACTCGTTGACCCTCCCGCAATTTTTTCTTACGTTCGTTACGCTAGAATATGAGAAAATGAGTGGTTCGGACCAACCCTAAATAATTTCTGCATCTCCCAGAGAATTTAAAGTCAGTTTTTAATTAACTGTTTTGGCTAACCAAAGCTCAGGGATAGCCGATGTAATTGCGTTTAATGGAGCCTGTACCAGGTTTTTCTAAAAATGCCGCGTATGAATGCGATTTTAGGGTTCTCGTATATAGTGAAAAAAATATCCGCACTTCACTTGCAAACTTATTTTGGGCATTGGCTTTGCTCGACAGACAAACTGCCCTAGGGCACAAAATGCGCTACCGCACTTACAAGGGTAGTCCGGATGGTCCGAGACACCAAATCTCACCAAACTTTTTCCAAAGTCTCGTTCCACCTAGAAAATGAAGAATCCAGTGTAACTCCGTCAAATGGGCCTTCTGTTCAAAGCTACAGCCTACGGCATTAGCATCATATCTATATACATCACTTTTAAACATGGGCATACATGGGCAATGCTAATCTCATGGACTGTAACTTTGAACAGAAGGCCCATTTGACGGAGTTACACTGGATTCTTCATATTCTAGGTGGTACGAGACTGTGAGAAAAGTTTGGTGAGATTTGGTGACCCGGACCTTCTGTACTCCCCTTGTTGGTACGGAAACATACTATTTGAGGGAAATTGTGATCGCTCGGCTTCAGTGAGTCAAAGTTGAACTTTCCTTGACTCGTTTTAAGGGTCTTGGATTGAGCTTCAAAATGAGCTGAATTCAAGATGATCAATTTTAATTTCAGTAACAAACTCCTTCTCTTTGGTTTCTACTGCAGTTTCACTTGTATCTTATTTTTTCTGGAACTTTCCGAACAACCTGAATTTTAAATGAACATTCCCTTTTCGAACATTATCGAAGTGGATGAGCTGATTGAAAATTGATGACATACATGTCTGAAAAATCTGAATATCGTCGTGGAAATCTAACACTGTAATCAATTAAGGGGAATGAGACGTTAGAAGACCATCGTCGTTGCAGGAAGTCGGTGAAAAGAGAAACACTAGTCACTACAATAGGCAAGCCGTCTTATGTTTCTGTCTTATTTCATTGTATATTAACGATATGAAATATGGCACAAACTTAAGCTGGTTACCTATATGACCAGCGATCTTCAACTTGGTTATGCTGCAAAGAAGAAGTCTGGATTGCGGTGAGCGGTTCTCGTCCCTGATCATCTTCTGGAAATCATCAACTTTCGCTGAAATTGTCACCTAAAATCTGATTGTAAACAAGCTCATCTTCTTATGTAAATTAAGTATGCAATTTGTAATGTTATTATATCGGCGATCGCAAATAGTGCTTTCTTGGCAAACGAAAAACAACCTTATCGACGAGCGACGCTTTGTTTGGGTCATGAAAGTTTTTGAGTATGAAAACACATATTTGTGCGATGAAGCTTAACAGAGTTTGTACACGAATTATCTTGATCCTACCCAAGTACCCACATAGATGGATTTCGAGACCACCACGATTCAGATGATCCGCATGAATCCAGAGCGGCACAATTTAGCCCCTAACTGATCGCATATTATGTTCGATTGTAATCGAAACACATTCAAAGTCTCACAAACTTCTATTGTTTAATCTCTTAAGGTCAAATGAGAAGAGGAGTAGATGAATTTTTATTGAGGAACATTCGTATTCTGGCGTACAGATGCAGTGTGTGCTCGATGCGTTGGGGTAAGTGTTTATACGACTCGACGCACGTCTCGCCGTATAAAACAGCATATGCTATTTCTAATCCGGTTTTTCTAATCCAGTTTTTTCTAATACAATAGTTTTCCAGAATAACTTTTCTTAATTCAAGTTTTTCTCATGGGATGCGATTTCTAAGGTAGTTATTCTAAAAAAATTTTCCTAACCACTGTTTTTCCAATAACGTATACGAATATTATGGTGCATATTGAATTTGGTCATATAGGTTATCAATATGATTTGTCGCGTGAATATCAAGTTAAATTGTGATGTTATACATATTATGCATGCCCAATGTTTTTAAAATTATCCAGGGTCACATTCCTATTGGAATACTTTTAATACCGGCTTACAATGTTGGGAATTCTCTTTTTTGGCAGAGTGCGGCGAAACGGCCATTTTCCCTCTTGGCTCGAATCAGAAAATTGGCGTATAGTCGCTCTGATACCAAAAAATAGTATATGCACTATTCAAGGGCATGCGGCAGCCGAGCAAGCTAGATTTTGTTCCAATTTCCCTTCAATTCTCTTGCAATTTGGGCTAAACGACGAGTTAGGCCATTCAAGTTATCATACGCCCAGCTGCTCCTACATTTCTGCAATAATCTAAAGATTTGGGCTAAACGTTGAGCTGTCGAGTATAAGTCGAACAATAACAATAACTAGACAGCTCGTCTGAAATTTTTTACCATTCAAATTTTCACTTAAATGGTGTATGGAACTTTACGTCCGTGCCACACGCCTTCCGATCCTTTGGAATCTTTAATTCTCCGAACCAAATCAAGCTGATCATGCATCACATCGGCGTCTTATGCCCAATTCGTACTTTCGTTAACGCAAATATTGCGAGTAGGATGCCTTTCACCTATTACGAGGTTTAGGCAGTTGGGCCAGCTTTTCTGAGATGTTATCAGTCCGAGTTGTGTGACCAACGACTGACTGCTACAGATTCCCAGCTCTAACATGATATCGAGGAGGAACGGCCCTGCGATGAACTTAAGCTGGTCTCCCTTTGATAAAACGTACCATCGGACTAATAACATTGTAGACGGTTTGCACAACCATCTCGATCCCAGAGTCATGGAGAGATTGATTGGCTGATTGATGAACCTTTGTTTGTCCGAAGAGAAAAATCGAAAGTACATGCATATAAATTATTACATATGTCACATACATCAGTCTCATAAAATAAATTAATCTCGGTTTGGTAAAGGACAAAGTATATTACAATTTGTGAATAGTCACACAATAAGGTGAATATGGTAGCACCGAGGATGAAAATCCACAAATTACAATACATGCAAAAAAATAAATCATCAAGTCGACGAGTGCTTGCATGAGTATCATAGTCATTTTTTATATTTGAGTCATGTGACGGAGAGCCACGCCCCTTGACTTATGAGGGAAGACAAATAAAGAGCCCCCGTCAATTAAAGTTTGAAATGGTGCTTCCCACTCACATCAATCTTGTGCGGAGGTTGTTGAAAGAAGAATTCTTTGACTTCCTCCTTGAACAATGAAATTTTCCGAATCTGCCGTAGACCCGAGGGGAGGAAGTTCCACAGGCAAGCACACTGAACTTGGGAGGATCTTCGTGTATATGTAAGTCTCATCCTGGGAATTTGTGGACCTTGCTCTTCAGCCTGACCCGTGTAGGGTAATCGGATTGGTACCTGGTAGCCGGGTTCTCCCAAGTGCATGATCTTATCCATTAAGTGTGCTGCGAAGTACATTCTCCGCGAATCAGTCCGCAACCAACCCAAACGCTCCCTAAACGGGGTGATGTGCCCGTACCTCCTAAGATCGAAAGTGTATCTCACACATGAAAGTGCCTTTAGCCGTATTCGTTGTTGGTACCCGTCCATGGCGCCGAGGTGAACGATCGTACAGTAGTCCAGGTGGGATTGGTCCAACATCTCAACCAATCGAATTCGTAGAGAACTGGCGATGCACGCCCTGAAGAACGGCAATCCATACAAGGCTCTGCCGACTTTTTTGGTCACTTAATCAATTTGTGGTTTCCACGACAATTTACTATCAAGAACAACGCCAAGACTCAGAACTGTATCGCTAAAAGGGATGAACACTCCTCGCTGTGTCTCAATGCCAGGTTAGACCATCCTCTTTCGATCCTTTATATTTCTCCCCAATGAGAAGAATATTGCTCTAATAGTTTTACTAGCGTTAAGACGCCTACCAGAGCCATCAGTCGACCCGGCAACAAATCGACCTATTTCTTCTAGTCGAGCAATTCCTTCTCTGATGTTCTTCTTCATCGACGTATAAACTAAAGAGCGGTGGCCAGAGGACGGATCCCTGTGGAACACTCGAATTGGTTGCGAGCTAATCGGAATTTCCATTCTTGGGAGTTACTACTTGGGAGTGATCTTGTTAATAGGATTTGATCCACAGGAGTGCCGATCTCGAGAGACCAAGGTGTCGTAATTCGCTCAATAGTTTCGTCGGTGAGATTGTGTCAAGAGCTTTGCTGAAGTTAAGCAGTTGTAACAAGGTGACCTTTTTCCTGTCCACACCTATTCTGATGTCATCTGTCAGTTTCAGCAACGCTGTCTGGGTACTGTGGTGCCTGGAACCAGCCCAGAAGCAGCCCAGTCATTTTTCATCCTTCAAATATTCCGTGATTTGGTCGTGCGCGATCTTTTCGAGAACCTTGCAGAAGAAGCACAGCAGCGCAATAAGATGAAAGCACGAGACCGATGATGGAGCTGCAGTATTTCTCAGCGCGATCAGCTGCGCTTGCTTCCAGGCTTTGGGGAAAAATCTGTGAGCGAAAGAAGATTTATATTTATGTACAATAAGATCACCTAATACTGGAAGAGCTTTTGCGATCACACTTTGAGGAACTCCGATCCCCCCCCCCCCGCACGGGTCTGTGAAGAGAAATATTTAATGGCAAGAACCACTTCATTAAAGTTTCGGGGCTTGAATTTGAAACCCTCATCGGGAGGTGAGATGATGCTGCCCATTGATTCTTTTATATGTTCATGTGGCGAGACGGAGATCCCCGCAAAACGACCGTTTAGCTATTCCGGAGTGGAGCCATGGAGCTCCTCTCCTCCCTGCTCTTAGGCAAAAGGCCGAGATTGCGCATTTCCTTCCAGATAATCTTATCTTGATCGAGAGCATCCAAAAAATGACTTTGTAACAAGGAATTACACTCTCGTTCTATGCGTACGTCAACCTCTTCACTAACAAGGG
The DNA here is from genome assembly GCA_029851415.1 of Eretmocerus hayati. NCBI lineage: Eukaryota > Metazoa > Arthropoda > Insecta > Hymenoptera > Aphelinidae > Eretmocerus > Eretmocerus hayati. Next base: position 116,465,067 of record CM056742.1, read on the forward strand.
GAGTCCGGAGTCTCCGGGTCCTGAAATCTCACCAAAATTTCTCCACAGTCTCATACCACCTAGAATATGAAGAATCTAAAGGAACTCTGTCAAATGGGCTTTCTGTTCTGAGTTACCGCCAGAAACGTCAACATTGCTTATATATATATCACTTTTTAACATGGGCTTATACGGGCAATGCTAATGTCATAGGCTGTAGCTCTGAACGGAAGGCCCATTTGACAGAGTTGCTTTTAGTTCTTCATATTCTAGGTAGTACCAAACTGTAAAAAAATTTTGGTGAAATTTCAGGACCCGGAGACTCCGGACTCCCCTTGTAAGTCAGAAGTACTCATTCTGAAGAATGGGACACTTGCGTTGGTTGCATTTATTCCGATCCCAGCGCCTACTAGTCATATCCCGCCTCTTACTGAGTGCCTTCAGCTCAAAACCAATTCACGGAGCGTTACGTTTACGAGAATATGTCGTTTTTCAGGCGCTGGCTCATATAAAATTGTTTTTAAATTGTTATCAAGACAATTAATTGCGTCTTCCAAACTGGTTTCGGCATTTTCGAGTGGCATCCAGTCGCAGCGAACTAGACGATCATTCAACTGCTCAGAGGTGATGTTACGAGACTCCCTGTGAATGAAGGAATTTTTCGGCGGAAGCAGGAGTGAAGCCGTCGATGGTAACGTCGATGACCACATGCTCGCTGAAACTAGGAATGACCCTATTTCGTAAGTCAGTTATGTTGTCGTTTTCGTCTATGTAAATGTGGTCAATTTATTTGTGAGATACATTGGGGTTGTGCTGGTGAGCCGCACCATGCTGCACAATCTGTAGGGACAGTTCTTCCATCTGTGCAGTCGAAGTCTTTGTGTAGGGATGGTTCTTGTCCAGAAGATCTGCGTTCCGATCCCCCATGGTGATTTTGTGACTGAAATCGCGACACAGTTGGCGCGGTGAGCCAAAGAGCCCATTGTCTCTCAGCATAGCTATTTTGGGAGGTCTGAAGATTATTTATTTTATTATTTATCGATTCAAAATTAATTGTCTGCGAGCAAATGCCCATTACAATCGGGTGAGAATCACCACCACTTTCCCTCCAACGCATATTCAAATATAAAATGTATAATCAGCTTAATCCTAATCTTATTGAGCAGTACTATAGAAAAGTTGTTCTGAGAAAGTCTAATATCAAATCATGCTACATAGCAGTCATTCAGAATAAATGATCGTAACTTCATGGCGGCATTCATGTAGAAGTAGATGTTCTGTATCTTGTCAACGTCGTATGCTTTTTAATAGCTCTAACAACCCAGCATTTTTCAGGTGTTTATCTCTCAAGTTTTTGAATAGAGGGCATTCGAAGAGAATGTGCATCAAATTTTCCTCCGTATTACAGTTGCTCAGCAAACAGAGATCAAGTGCATTTACTTTGTACGAGAAATTGTTCAGATAGAAACTCAGAAAGTATTTCACCGATAATCTGCATGCAGCGAAGATTTTTATATACTTCATTGGCACATCAAGAGTCAAGTAATCTTCGCGTTTAGGTTCGTTCAATATTTTAGTGTCTTTGTAGAAGGAATTGTATGAAGAATTGAGCACTTTTTCCACGTCATTTTGAAACGAGAGTGATTTCCAGCGGCTTTCGATATTTCTCAAAGCGAGCTTGATCATCTCGACTTTTTCATGCTCCAGAAGATATGAGTGGTCTGTTGTCCTCAGAATGGGGCACAGTTCAGTGTACCAATTAGTTTTTGAACTACTTTGGTTCTCAGTGTGAGACGCCATCTCGAGTTTTTCGTACAACTCCTCGGGTATCTGTCTGATTTCATGTCGAGTAGCTTGAGCCAATATTTGATGGCTCGTTTACTCACTTCCCAGTCGAGGCTTTGGGATCCTGTTTCTAGTCTCAGCAGGTAACCAGGCGTACATTGTGGCAGGTACAAGAGTCTTTTGAGGAACATGGCTTGTATCGTTTCAATTTGATTTCGATGAGAAAGGCCCCATACCCTCAAACCGTAGAGCGGTGTTGATTTTACTGTAGCGTTGAAGGGGGTATTTGCGGCAAACTAGTTGGAGTGGTTACCTGTGTGTATCAGGTTCCAGATTGTGCCCAGGGCCACCTTGCCTTTGGTGACTGCACTCTCGAGTGCTCTGCCGAACGACCCTGATGCTGAAAAAGTCACCCCGAGATAGGTGAAATGTCTCACCACTTTCAACGTCTCACCATTCAATTTCAGTCTTCTTTCTGTTTTAGGGTGGCCAGCTTTTTTGAACTTTAGAATAACTGACTTTTCTTCATTGACTATAAGCTTTTTCGATGCTGCGTACTTTTGTAGTGTATCTAGCTTGTGCTGGAGATCGACTGGGTCCTTAACGAGCAGGGTTAAATTATCAGCGAATAGTAGTATGTCAATATTTTTTTCGACATCGCGGCCTTCTTTGGTGAAGAATCTTACGATGTCATATAACAGTAAGGCAAATAGCGAAGGGCTAAGAGGATCACCTTGCCACACGCCCTCTGTTGGCTCAATCTGGTCGGTTTTCTCTGCTCCTTTAGTCCTGACATACATCTCCGCCTGGTCGTACATCTTTTGTAGAATTGATATCAAGTTAGCGCTGATACCTGCATCGTAGAGAGTTTGCCGAAGAATATCGTGTTTTACCGAATCAGATGCTCTCTTGAAGTCTATAAAGGCTGCATCCAGCTTTTCGTTGTCCTTAGCATATTCGAGGTGTATTCGGGCCTGAAGAATAAAGATATTGTCATCCCATGAGCGCTTGCTTCGAAACGCTGCTTGACATTCCGGTAGGATTGCATTGGTCACACACCAGTTCTTGATTCGGTTTGCCACGGCTGATGTAAAAATTTTGGTGATCACCTTCATCAACGCTATACCCCTGTAGTTGATTGTTAACATATCGTCACCTTTTTTTAAGGAAAGGAGGACTTCAGAGATGCACCAGTCTTTCGAAATCTCTCCTGATTCGAGAATTGTATTGAATAGAGTACAAATGTATTCGATCCAGTTGCCTGGAAGATTTGCGTAGAATGAATTGGAGATTCCATCCGGGCCTGGAGCCTTGTTCCCCTTCAGCGAGCTGAGTACCTCTACAATCTCTTCATGAGTAAATAATTCATCAAGCGTTGGATGTCTTACCCAATAAAAGATCAGGAGCGACGGTTGCCGAGGGGGGTAGATTTGATGGAAGAATTGTTCTAGAGCAGCTTTTGGTATTGGGCACTCGGGCGACCTTCGCTTGGTCATTTCGTTGACTGTTAACCAAAAGGTTTTGGGGTCTCTCACATTAGCAATTTTAGATTGTTGGTCGGTGATGTGTTGCTTCTGTGTGTTTTTGCGTAATTTCCTGCAGTACTTTCTTGCTTCGAGGTAGCATGATTTCAATTCGTTAGAATTCACTTTGCGCCAATTACGTGAAAGAGATGTCTGCCACCTATTCGCCTCATGACATTCTCGATTGAACCAGGCCTTATTCTTGGGAAATTTCATGCGTTTTGGCGCATACGTACAGTGTCTGATTTCTGATTCTTCATCTGTAATCCTAACCCTTAGCTGGCACACCTCCGCCAAATTACATAGCTTGACAACCTGGGTCGATTCGACCCACGCCTTCAAATTGATGCTGTAGCTCTTATATTGAATCTTATGACTTGAAAACTCTTTTGTAGCTTTTTTTATATGTTTTTTATAGGCCAATGTGACCAGATGATCTCCAAGATCAAATAAAAAATTCCAAAAAATACAAATGTCCAAAAAAATGCAAAAAATCACCTTTTTCACTGAAAAAATTCTAGAGGACGCAAGTTATATGCGATTGAGCTGAAAATTTAACTGAGTTATCTCGAGATGAGGTCAATTCAAGAAAAAAAATAGCCCGAGAGTGGATCTTGAAAGAAAGGTATTTGTTCTGACATATTTCGACGCATGAATTGAGAACTTCTATTCTCACCTAATATGCCGGAATAAAGACCTCCATTGAAAGATCGACCACTGGACTATTTTTTCTTATAACAACTTGATCTTGAGATAACTCAGTTAAATTTTTAGCTCATCCCATTGGAAATTGCGTCCTCTAAAATATTTTCAGTGGAAGGCTTTTTGTTTGAAATTTTTTTCAATAATTTGTTATAAAAAAAACTCATTTTTCGCACTTCGTCGTTCTTCTCGTGCATGGATATCGAGTGTACGATATTGAGCTGCATGGACGTGAAGTCGGATGAGAAAACAACGTACGTAACCAAAAATTATATGTATTTAATTCTGATCCATGAAACAAACCCGAGTGAAAAATACACTACGCGCGCATAGCTGGCACACCTGGGTACTTTAGACCCAGCCTGAACTTTGCTTGGCTGTGGTGGAAAGACGCGCGCGCCAGACCTGTTGCTATATGTCGGTCAGTGGCACATCTTGACTACCAACAAACGTCACCCTGAGCCCGGGAAACTCCGAATTACGAGCGTGACGATCTCAGGGAAAAGGTCTTAGGTCGAAACGACCCACGTGTGCCAACCGAGGGCTAATCGCGGAGATCAACGCCTGGTTGAGTAAATTCACATCGGCCTGCTCGTCTATGTATTGATAATTTTCTGCCATTGCGTTGGTGTAGACTTACGTAACGATACTTACGACTCTGGTATAAGAGAAGTACTGGGGCAAACTGTGCGACACGGTTAACGAAGACCCGTGGGGCATGCCATTCCTCGTGGACATGTCAAAGTTCCGACCCCGAAAAGGCAACCTAGCACCGACCGCTGGAGCAATCTTACGTGGCATCGCGGGAGCTTTTCCTATCAGGAGAGCCTGACGTTACTTCCCCTGTGGAGAGCGGATACCTCATCCCACTCTTCACAATGCAAGAGCTACTCATAGTGGCGAAGAGAATGCCGAATGGCAAGGCCCCTGGCCTGGGCGGTGTGATGTCGAAGGCATCCTCAAAAAAAATTTTCTTTTTATTCCATCCCTAGCCACATTTTCTCTCGTGCATGGAAAATTGGAAACAGACATGAGCCGTTATCATCTCTGTCTAGCCGATCATCCATGCTACACTACAATTACAACGGAAAATATCGCTGCCTCTCGAGTTTATGAATACACCCTTACCTACCCATCCCTAAGAATAGGCACACGCGACATGATGATCGTGACGAATAATGTCCCTATCTCACCAAGTACACACATTCATTCTCATATTACACTATAAAAAAAAGATGATGACACCAACGTTAAATTCATGTCAAGCTTTTGGGCCACTCAATGTGACGCAAGACATTGACCCAGAAATTCACGATGGTGAAGAAATTCCAAAACACGTAGCCTGACCATGATTTCCCCGGTCGGTCGACCATAAATCACATCCGAGGCTGCGAGATTTTCCGCTGCCGTAATTGCGACGAAATCGTGTCGAGACAAAAGGGATCAAAACCCTTCTGCCATTTAGCAATAAACAATAGCTCGGAAGAAATAGCGTCACTAGGATATAAATTGTCCTCCTGCTTATGTAGTATTGTACAAATATTATATTACCCATTGTACTCTCGAACAAAAATGAATGGCACATGGGCCATACACAAAAAAACAAATATTTAACCATAGAGATTGTGAGTAAAGATGCCGAATATGAGCATGTAAAAATCATTATTATGGTGGAGGGATATCTTGTTAAGAAGAAGGGGGAAATTGGGTAGTGATAAACGACAACTCATTGATTCCATCTAACAGTGGAACCGACGAGTTGTCAATACATCTAGGCCATCTCCATCTAGATTAGAATAGGAGTGGGTAATGAACATGCTTCGACGGGGCAACAGAGTGGGAATGGTTCCCCCTGATTGCCGAAACTCTGGTGGCCCGGGCGTGGCATTAGATGTAAGAGGGGACTTGACACCATGAGGTGATAAAAGCCCCAAATTTTCTTAAGTTCAAGTTTTTTGCGACGGGAGTTCGTTATAACATCAATTCTCATTATTTTCTGTAAAAATTTCAAGTTCTCAAGAAATAAAATTAGATTAAAAATCAAATTCCAAGTTTCATCTGCTGATGTTGTTTTATTAGTGCCAATTGATATATATATTTTTTTTCTCACCCACCTTTTTCCAATCATTTACCGGGAAGAGTTCGAGCACCGAAAGCTCGGTCATTCAAACTTCCTGAATATTACTGGAAGACTAACGGAGATCAACCCGAGGAGCGACCTCTTTTCTTCCAGCTTCCAGTGTAAAGGTTTGTGATAACATATTATCAAAAAAAACTAACTACTTAAAGGCGAAACCTGAAGATTAAAACAAGCGATTTGTTCAGTTTCGAAATATCTTGTACCGATAAAACGGTGCAGGATAAGAAAAAACCGAAACGAATCACGAGTATTTTTATACATCTTTCTCCCTAGGCCAGACTTTTACTAGTCTTGGAAGCTAAGGAAAGGGTTGGATAAAAATCTCATGAATCCACGCCAAATCAAAACATACTAACCCACCAGACTACGTTCTTTTCTCAGTGAATACCTACCCAGTTATTCGCGGAGTCCCGCGAGACTAAAAGAGGTATAAATAGAAATGCACCATCAGTCAGTTTTCTACGCAGAAAATTGGCCGATGTAACAGCGGCATCCCAAATGAGGCTCTGGAGCTGGTCTTCAAATACAAGACAGATTTGTTCTCTGGGCCTCTTTTACACGTGTCTGAGCGCGAGAGTTTTCCTGGACAAGTGGAAACCAGGAGCTGGTTCTGATACATACAGGTTGACGTAGACCGGTCATGATAATTCAAAAAAGTCGGCTACGTCGGTTTATGGGTGGTTGCAAAAAGTGACAGAAAAACGGCTCGTTTTGAGAGTTAAATGGAGGAGTTCAAACGGAGAGAAGTACTGGCGATAAGAGTTGAATACGCATCGTAGTGGTGATCAGGATATTCGGGCGAATGATGACGAGAGAAAATATATAAGAATACTGCATATATTGCAGCGGAGTTTACGATTCACATTTCGCGGATAATGCAAGTACATACCATACACATAAGCTCGTTCTACATAGGATGCGCTCAGCGCCGTCAATACATTAAACCGCAACTCTCGAGAAGCGGGGTATATATTATCCCTGTCTCTGCGCGCATCTGATCTCGGCATATCTTCCTCTCTCTTTCTGCTTTCACTCGGCTGGTCTAGCATACGCGTGGAGCTCTCATGTTCCCGACTATTTTTTTCTGTTTGCTTGGATAAGTCGACAACTAGACGATAGATTTCCACCAAATTTCGCATGAAGGTCGATGAAATTATAAACAATGACATACTAAATTTTTAAGATGATAAACAGAAAACTTTTCGAGGGAGGAGATTTGGTTCGAGTTAATTGCCACTCTTGCGCTGTGATTCTCGTAAGCGCTGTGCAAAAGATCGCATTTTTGGAAATTTTTCTTTGAATTTTGAGACGATAAAAGTTGCTTAAATTCCCACTGCAGAATGGAAATACCTTCCTCTACATGTAAAAAAAAAAAAAAAAAAAAAAATTGGAGCCAATAACAGAAACCCGTTTCACGACAGTACTACCTTAAGGCGATGCGGTCACCATGCAAGCTGAAAATCATTCCCAACTTCCTCCGATTCTGTTGCGATTTGGGCTAAACGACGAGCGCACAAATATTTGTTATCATCTAACTTAGATTTGTTCGCTCTCCGTTAAGCCCAAAGTGCAATAGAATCGGAGAAAGTTGGGAATGAAAATGTGCGTATATTATAGGTTGTGAGGTTCCCGTGGCCGAGTTATTCCCACTTTTCTCCGATTCTCTTATGATTTGGGCTAAGCAACGTATTGTGGAATACAAGTTGGACAATAACAAGTATTCGAAGACTGTCTCACACTTTGAATCATCAAACTTTTTATGTAAGATGTACTTTCAAGGTCCATGGTCACGGTGCACGGCGACCGCATCGCCTTAATGCAGGGATTTCGTAAAGCAGCCTCACCAGTCATTCTTCACACAGAATTTCCCCAAGGAAGAAGTTAGTTGATGATTGGTAGGCCGTAATCTAGCCAAAAATCAAGCTTAATGCTTTTCCACAATCAACTAGAGAAAAACATCAGCGTTGACTTTCCTAAAAGTTACCCGCTGTTTCATTATCGGTGAAATACGGGACCCATGAGATTGATTTATGGTGGTCTCCGCGTGACATCTTGGGGTCAGAAAAACAATTTCCTCCGTGTTTTTTCATTAACAAATACAAAAAACAAGCAAAGGCGGCCTCGCGAGCCTTTTCGGGAAAAAACCTAGGTTGAGCAACGTTTTCGCAACTCAGTATTCGCAATCGTGACCACCCGTCTCAGTTTGCAAAGACTGTAACTTTGTTTGGGATCAGAAACTAGGCAAGAGCAAGACGAGCGGTCACCTATCCGGATACTGAATCGCGAAACCCTTGCTAGATCTACAATTTTCCCCCAAAAGGCTCGCGCGGCCAATGCTCATATTTTTCTCTATTTGTTCATGGAGAAACTTTATTCGTTGGCTCGATAACGTCACTCATGGTCCACCAATCACTAACCAACTCTTCACTTGTGGAATTGCCGAAAGGAAAATGACTGGTGGGGCTGCTTCATGAAAATCCCTGCATCGAATGGTTTAAGCGCAAGCGTACGCGCGTACGCTCACGTCCTGAGCGTATCTCATGGAGAACGAGCCGTAATCTAGAGAGTAGCGATACGTGGGGTCCGGCTTATGAGAGTGCCCAAAAAACGAATGTCTTTAGAGTTTTAGGGCTCCCCCATTTACACAATAGTAAAAAAAGATGACCAGCGGTCTCTCCGGTTCCTCGCACAGGTAGAGAAACCGCCATTTCTCGTCGTATGAGTTCGCGGTCGATGGAGTGAGCAGCCAGCTAACGTTACCGAATCGCTGTGGTCGATATTCGAGAGACCGAATTTACTTGGTCTATCTCCCATTGTACGCGATTTGCGATGCGTGGCAACCGACGGCCGGTCGATCAGTTTTACCACTAATTTCAAACTAGAGGTACCGGGACACTCGGTGCAAAGTCGACCAATACTTGGACACTATTTTGACAAGCGATTAATAAAAATCTGACGGATCTAGTACTCCATCCAAAAATAGTTTAGTATTTTCCAGGGTGTTGAGAATCGAGGCTCAAATTTTGGTTGGGTTGTGGTAGTAAAAATATTCAGAAAATAAACTATCTTGGGTATGGCGTTTTCGGAGTCAATTACTTGTCGTTTTGGTAGCTTACAAACTACGCGAGAGACCGCATCTAGCCGGCCTCTCATCTTGCGAGACCGAACGGTGACGGTCTCGCGCATTCTATCGTTCTAACGCTAAGTCGAGCGATTGATTGGAACAAATGATTCAGCTCTATGAAAAGAAAAATAACGACGATTATGGCGGCATCAAGGTCGAGGAGATCAACGCACACTCAGTATGCTCGACAATATCGGGAAAATGTACGAGAGGATGGTACTAAACAGGGTGGAGAAAACCTACGAAGAGAGCGGGCTATCACCCATGTCGTTTAGGTTTCGGAAGGGTCACGAAGAGGCTTCTGCCCCATCATTGCATTGGACATCAAGAACGCATTCAACTGTGCGAGCTGGGAGCGTGTCTACGAGTCCCCGGCAGGTAAAAAGCCTCCTACCTGTTGGCCGTAACGAACGGCTTCCAACAAAACAGAATTCTCTTGTACGATGCTAACGAGGGACAAGACATTCAAGAGCTGTCCGCCGGGATCGGTCAGGGATCACTCTCCGGTCCGTTCAACTGGAACACCCAGTACGGCAGTTTACTGCCTATCGAATTGCCAGAAGGAGTGATAATCGTGGCTTTCGCGAACGACGCGGGACTCATAGTCTGGGCCGACAACGAGGAACTCTTGGGCAGACGCGCAAACGAAGCGCTGGCCCGAGTCTACGAGTGGATGATCAGCAGGCTCCTGGAGCTTGCTGTCTAGAAATGCGAAGCGATCGTGGTCACAAGACGCAGCAAGTTTGACTTGCCCCACTATTACATCAACGGGCAAGAGATCCCACGCAAGACAGAGCTGGAATATCCCGGCGTATGGCTTGACGACAAGCGGTCGTTCAAGGAGCACATCCAGGAGGCCGCCCAGAAGGCGAGCAGGGTCGGTGCAACGCTTCAGCGGCTGATGCCGAACATCGGAGGACCGGGACAGAAGAGGCGCAAGCTGCTCAACACCGTCACCACCTCCATCATGCTGTACGGTGCACCCGTGTGGGGGAAGAGAGTAGAGAAGGCTATCATCAAGGAGAGAATGGGGCCTGTCCACCGAAGAGCGGCCCTGAGGAGTATCCGTGCCTACCGCACTGTGTCAGGAGATGCGGCTTACGTATTGGCGAGTACTCCGCCCATCCACTTGCTCGTCGCGGAGCGAGTGAGGATCTGGGACCGCCAGAAAGTGATCGGAGCCGAACGAGTGCTGACTCCGACAATGAAGGAGATCATCCACGACAACGAGAAGGAAACCACCCTCGAACAGTGGCGAACTGAGTGGGATTCGCCATTTGCGAATGGCAGATGGACGCACCGGTTGATCCGTGACGTAGCCAAGTGGGCGGAACGCACCCACGGAGAGATAGATTACTGGACCTTGCAGGCACTGACTGATCACGGTTGCTTCGGTACCTATGTGACTAGGTCCAAGAAGAAGACGTCCCCAGCATGCTAGTCATTTGGCGATAACTGGGACAATGCTGAACACGCCTTGTTCAGTTGTGGCGACAGCAAAAAAACGGAGCGAGCTAAATGAGTGGCTGGGAACTCAACTAACACTTGAGAAGTTACGTGAAGTTGGCCCGCCACTTTGAGATGAATATATCAAAAAATCAAGCAAAAAATCTCGAATTCAATGGTGCAACTCTTTCAATTTGAACAATTTGACCATTTGAGCAATGAATTTTCAAAGTGCTGAAATCTTACCCCCCATCAAAACACAATAAACGCTAATTACCCCGCGAATATATGCAGTAGGAAAACCCACGGGGGGTCAATTTGAAGCTCTTAATTTGACCATATCGATTCAATCATCAGAACTTATCACTATTCACGCAAAATTGTTTAAACAGACTGGGAGAAGTCCCCATGTATAAGGTATAGGCAAGGGCCGACTGGTGGGGACCATGCGCACCATGCGTGCTCCTCCTTCGCTGCCTCTCCTCTGCCGGTCTATACCTTATACATGGGGACTTCTCCCAGTCTGTTTAAACAATTTTGCGTGAATAGTGATAAGTTCTGATGATTGAATCGATATGGTCAAATTAAGAGCTTCAAATTGACCCCCGTGGGTTTTCCTACTGCATATATTCGCGGGGTAATGAGCGTTTATTGTGTTTTGGTGGGGGGTAATATTTTAGCATCACTTTGAAAATTCATTGCTCAAATGGTCAAATTGTTCAAATTAAAGGAGTTGCGCCATTGAATTCGAGATTTTTTGCTTGATTTTTTGATATATTCATCTCAAAGTGGCGGGCCAACTTCACGTAACTCACTTGAGACCCTTATGATCCATACTTGCTGCGAAACCAAGAGATATGGGATAGAGTCATCGACTACATCAAGCTGGCGATTACCGGGAAGGAGGAGAAAGAGAGGGAAATGAGGCACCTCGAAGCAGGCGAATCGTAGTGAGCTATCTGACTTAAACAGAAGAGGCATATGACTCCTGGAAGAGCATCATGGCCAGGAGGGGAAAAAGAGAAGAATGAAGAGGGAATAAAAAAGAGAGAAGAGAGAACAAAGAGTGAAGATACCCATCATGCTCCGAAGAGAGAACACAAGACGAGGAACCCTCACACGAGACGCCGCTCAGCTCGAAATAATGCTCACGCGGTTCCGGGCTGAGATGACAAGTATTGGTGGGTCTCCTACTTGATTGTCCGATGCTTCAGCATCGGATATCAAGGGGAGAGGAATTTTAGATGGCCAGGCCCAACTCCCGGGGCCCCACCCGAAACCGTCTCCCGCCAAGTATGGCCTGCGTAGATTACGCGTAAGCTGAACCAAGCCGGTGTCTGGAGACAGATCCGATAGGGTCTGGAGGCTGATTTTGACCTCGATAACCTCAAAAAAGAGAGATATTTTAATTAGTATGATCTTATCCTGCGGCGTTCCCGTACTATAGACCAGAACATCACAATCTGATTCGATGTGCACATAATATATTATGACTGATAATAACCCTCTTTGATGGAATCAGTACACCCTATGCAATTTTCATACGTATTCAGGAAAAAAGTTATTCGAAAAATAGGTATCAGAAAAACTAGCTGTAGGAACGGATACTCGTTAGAAATATGGATTCTAGAAAAATGTATTTTAGAAAATATTTCTTTTAGAAAAACAGGATCAGAATAAACGTACCCCATGCAACTGCTTGACGCAAATGTATTATACATTCCAATGGTTGAATACGCATCTTGATACATATTTTCACAGACCATTTTAACGGTAGAGCTTTTGATATATACCCTCAAATGAATGAGGTGAGTGATAATAATAAGTTCATGAGAGGCTCAAAGTTGTATTTTCCAGGATCGAAGAAGTATGCGTGTCAAAACCCACGCTATCATAACATTACTGGCTAGTTGTCTTTTTGAGTTATGTGGGTCGAGTTCTCTGAGTTCATCCGGAAATATTCTCTGATCCGTTTGGAGAATGAGTTTGAAAATTTTAAGAACTAAGAACTATCTGCATTACTATCACGATAAAATTGAAGTGGGTTGGTGGGAACCTAAGACTTTTGATGGCATTTTTTATAAATCTTGTATGGGTCCTATCGATGTCTGCTTAACTCAACTCAAAGATAAAGTTTCAATTTGAGAAGCTGGCCACAGTTCTGCTGTCAAAGTGTACTTTGGTTCCAAAAGTGGACATTTAAGCGATGAAAAAGGTTCAATCGGTCCAAAAAGGCGGATACTCTTCTCTCGCCTCTCCTTGCGGCCGATCTTTGTTAGAACTACTTAGGATTCCTACTCCAGTCAAGCAGCGCGTGTTGATGGAAGTGACAGTTTTCGTTCCACGTGAAGGATTCTGAAGAATAATCCCCGCGATAACAATTCCATGAGAATATTTCAATTTCACCCATGTGGATTCCACAGAATAGTTGACTCTACTGGATTTGTTCAGTCGTATGGTTACGGTCTTTTATTCGGTGTGCATTGAGTTTATCGATACTCAGGCTAGGCTTATGCGGGAGGTATCATTACTGGAACTCCCTCGTATTCGATTTTTAACGCATTTTTTTCGCTCATGATGATATAATGCTTTTATTGAACCTCGTATGAGATCATTTACACATTTTCAATCTCTATTCAAAATTATTATGCGGCACCTACAGTTTTGGGTGGGTTCATAACAACTGAGGGCACGAAGTAGACACTTATGAAAATTCACATTGTTCCGGACGAGATTCGAACCCAGTCCATCATAGAGGCGAGCACTGATAGCCACGAGGCCACCACGAGATTGCGGTGACTTTTTTGTAACATACTTTTTGAGTCGACTAGAATTTCGACCATGATCATTAATAGTTCCATTTATCAGAAATCATATTTTTTTCGTTATCACGAAGGGCTGACATCGTTTGCTAAGAAGAGTCCTGAACGGACAATGACCTCGTCGAATCGCCAAACACGTAAAAGCACGAATTTGATGTAAATTGGGTTGTATAGGTTTGAATATCGCGGTGAGGAGCTCGAGACCCAGACGTCGACGGCGCGGCGATATATAGTGGCAAGCGAGGGAAGCCTCGGTCAGAAGAGACTAAGCCGAACCCCGTCAAGTGTCTCGCCCAAGAGCTTACTCAGCTAGTATTACTCGAGTTCATGCGTAAGTGAAAACGAGGAGCGAGGAAAATACCAGAAAAACAGCTCACATGCACGCTACCGGCCGCACGATAACCCTTTGCTGCATCGTGAACCCTTGCACTCCATTCCACTCTTATTGGATGAAAGAGTATTCTTCGGCTTTTCTAGGTTATGTGGACTTCATCAGCTCCTCCACGCTCTGGAATGCACGAAAGACCAGCGCTGTTTGCTATGTTATGAGCTAGGAAAGCGTTTTTACACGATACCCGGGAAACCTGAGGACAATAAAAGCGTTTGCCCGAATAGATAGGTAATGTGCTCCTAATCTAAAGCCAAGATAAAATACGTTTCCCCGTGAACGAATTGCACGAGACACGCACAGTTATTAGCTTGAATACAGAGACCAGAGTCATATTTGGTTTTTTCACAATATGGGAATTTCTATTGATACTGAGAGAAATTTGACTTTAAGATTCCAGTAGACCGCAAAACGGCTCTTCTGATCTTCAAGGACGAGTATTTCATTCTTGTAAGGCATTCAGGAAGCTGGTGAAGGTTCGAGGGATTCGCACTCAGAATACCTTACACAGATAAAAAAACTTTGGTCGTACGGCCATGCGTTTTGCCGTACGACCAAAATGGTATTTTGCTGCATAATAATACTGATTTTTTCGATCGACTGTGGGTAAAGCACTGCTTTACGCCCGGTAGTTTATGTTCACTTTACGCCCAGTCGATCGAAAAACGTATTTCGATACTCGGGCGTGAAGTTTTTTTGCTTTCCTCGTGCTAATTTCGACCCTCGCCAGGGCTCGGGCCGAAAACAATCACTCGAAAAGCAAAACCAAACTTCCCACCCTCGAATCGAAAAATACTATTTTATCTCATCAACCCATCAAAAAGGGTTTGGCGATCTGCTACTACTGCTAGAGTGAATGAATACCACCAATATATTTGAAATGCCCCAATACTCCATGGACTCGCAGTCACATCACAGCTATTTTGCCTCAAAAGCTATCAATTTTGGCACGGAATGATACTGGTATAAGGGACAAATATAATCCAAAGATTTTCTAGGTTATTCGTGCCAGATTGATGCAATAACGCAATCATTTTGCTGTGGTGACAATCCAGTAATGGTCTGACGGCAAAACCACATAACAATACAGTCGTATTCTGCAAACGGCAATACTTTATTCTCAGTGTAGGCCGATTTTCTATTACTATCCAGAAATTGTTTCGAGGACAGACGAGCTCCCCGGTACGAGCGTTTCAGCGAGGGATTCTTCCAAGTCTATAGGTACCTTGCGGCCTCTCTGCCTTGGTGTTCATAGCCCCCAAGCGCAGCCATTTCCACTTTATCAACTTACCATATTAGGACTCTAGTTCTTCAATACACCGAAAGTTGTGTTTCTTCTTTTCTCTGCTATCTACTTTTCCGAACATTGAAGCTTTCTGTCTTGACAGTATTGAGTCATGCTTCGTATATCGGTAAAAGTTATGCTTCATCAACCAGACAGCATGTTGAAAATGAGAGAAAAAATCTCCCTCGACAACTTCATCGGGCAAACAGCAATTATCGCTCACTTTTCTGAAGAGACTTACTGTGAGATCACTTCAACTCTGAACTGTATGCATGTATTGGTATAATAACAATGCTAATTTCATTTTATACGCTGTAGCTCAGAAATACTCGAGCGTTGAACTCTGAGACCTTGGCTGGCGTCTTTGCTAGCTTGTGAGCTCGAAGAAGAGTTATCTCAAGGTCAAATCCAAATCCGCGATCCACATTGACTGGACCCCCCTGGTTTCATCGGTTTTCAGAATAGAAACTCGATATACTCTTGGGTGATGCCGCACAACCTAAATTCTCATGGACAACCATGAAGATTGAGATTTTTCTGCCCTAATTTAACCCTCACTCCCTCCCCCCTTCCTCTAACCGACCAAACCAATCTAATTCGAAAGCAAATTATCTTTTGAAGCATTTTCCTAGATTTTTGTGACTTTCTTCGCTGAAATAATTGCCTATGGTAACCAATACAAGTAGAACGAAACGAAACCTATAGGATAGAACATTTTTATGAATTCCTCATTCACATCTCGGCAAGTGTGCGTGCGTGTTTGTATGTGTGTAGGGCGGGGGGAATCCCCCGGGAGATGGAGGGTGCTATTCCGTGAAAATTGTTTTTCAATTGTTCCATCTAAAAGTAATTTCTTGTTAGATATTGAGAGATGCTAGCAAAATATCACATTCTTCGTGTATTTTAGTGGGAGCAGCTTCTTATCCAACACTAGTATACGGCTTGATTTTATAAGGAAAAATTCCTCATGCATGTTCAGAAACCCAAAACACGCATATCTCAGCGCAATCTGGGCCCCGCAACTTCTAGATGAAATCTGGTTTCATTTTCAACAGTTTTTCTTCACAATTTTCCAAAGAACTGATTTCAAAATTCGAATTTCTTGCGTCTACATGCGCTGATAACAGCTAATCCAGTATTATGGCTATAAAATGTACACAACAAAGTCTCTGTGGATCTGAAAAAGCAATTTGAAATTATTATCTTCGTGAAGAAAGCAATTTTTCATGGAAACAGGCAGGTGTGATTTAGAGAAGTGTTCAGTCAAAACCTTCGAGTGACAATTCCCCCTGTCGTTCCATCATTCGTGATAATGCATAAGAGGGACTCTTGTAAAGAAATTGCCCAGTGATCAAATGTGAACATGTTTTCTGCTGGAGTATGGTAATATATGACCACTCATGACCTGAGAAAGTATTCCTCGTGCATGGCCGTGGGATATTGTGATCGGACGGTTATTATGGGGTCCTTCTCATTTTTGGACGGAGACGTAGCACTGAGTGACATGAGCGCCCTCATTTCGAAGCTTTTTTCGGAGTTGACGATGGTGCGCTTCATTTACCACATGAATACCTATGACTGAGTATGCAGACGTATGACAACCTATGATGGCATCTTCATGATCATAGGTGGTGATATGGACAAATTCCAGAATTCGGGCGACTTTGCTTGAAAAAAATTTGATTTTGAAAACTTCAAAACATACCCGGTAAACTTTTTTTGGCTGAAGTAGTACTCGAACAATGATGAAATAGTCGCGTAACTCATTTTGCAGCTTTGCCGCGCATACATGGTCGAATAACGAATATTCCCATGCATTGGAATGGGGATTTCGTGTAACAATCATTCTAGTGAGTATACGTCCTCGTGGAGATGATGTGACCTTGGTATCAGAGGAGTGAGGAAAAGTCATGTTTGATAGTTTACAGTGCACCCCAATGGCCTCTGTTACGATATAAAGACACTCTACATCCACCAAAATGCGCATTATCGTAAATTCTCAATTATCATAAGCCTCGCATTACTCCTGGGATGGATCTAGGATAGGAGCGAGTTCCGCAAAAGGTAACTGTGTCTAATTTGCCCTCATTCCCTAACTTGCCCCCACTCAAGTTCTCAAATGTACGCACCCGCAGACCTTTCCGAACATTTTTTCCACGTTTGTTACGTTGAAATATGAGAAAATAAACGTTCTGGACTGATCCTCAATGACCCGCGCATTTCATACAACAAAAAAGTGGTTTTCGGTACTTTCGAGTTCTTTTTTGTTGGTCACTAAAAGCTATGCCAAATAAAATTGATGTGATCAATTCGAACGTACTTCAACTCATTTTCTTTGTCTTCGTCCCAACTTTAGAATACTATTTGCAGAATCGCACAATTCGATTTTTAGCCAATTCTACGTCCATATAGAAAAAGTGCCGTGTTCCTAATTTGCTTCTTTTCAAACTCATCCTTCAATCCATTCAAATACATTAATCTCACTCAAAAAAATCAAATAGGGGTAAGAAAAGCTACAAAATGAGCTAAAGTACGTCTTACTTGGAGGTCTGGGAGCCGAAATATCCCGGTTATACGAAAAACCCGTATAATCTCATGGAAATAGGCCTCTTTTCCACGTGGGGGCAAATTAGGAACACACTGTTAAAAACTCGCAAAAAATCTTCTTTTGCAAAAATTAATATATCTGGGCTCCAATTGGTTGAAACTAAACGTACCATAGCTCATTTTAAAGTCTTGACACAAGCTTTCAAAATGAGCTCAACTACGTTGGAAAATAGAGAGATGAATTAGAATGGCGAGCAAAACAAAATCAGTGGGGGAAAATCAGGCACACTTACCTTACATTTTTGCTCTTCTAGAGATTAAATTGTACGTATACAGATGCTACGGGTTCACATTTTCATGTCTCATGCAAAAAAAGACATTTTTTGTATTGAATTACGTAGAATAGTAGATATCGTACCGAGTTTATGGGGTTGCAGCTCGCTTCTGAGCGATTGGTTTTCGGCCTGAGCCGCAGTTGAAGGTCGAAATAATCATTTGAAAGCGGGGAACCTTATGAACGAGTTGTGAATACTATTTTTTACAAGTTTGTAAGCACCCAAAAATCGGAAAATTGCAAAAAAAAATTTCTCCATCATAACCACAACCACCAGAATTTAATGAAATTAATAGAACTTAGCTAGATTTATAAATTTTTTTGTGCTGAATCACATTCCGTTCCCAGAACTCCATATTTTTTCATCGCCACGATCATCGAATCGCAAACAAGAGCGCTCTCTCAAAATGGCAAAATTTTTGTGACACACCCACAACTTTCATCAGTTCTTTCATCTCGATGAGGACGGCCGTGAGGCAAAAAAGATTCGATTCTTTAAAGTACAATTAACCACCCATTTAATTCCCAGGGTGGTTGATTGATCGCCCTCGAAACTACAAGCTAAGGCGTGGATTTGAAAATCGTTGCTACAGACAGAAAATCGAATTTTACCAAACTACACATTTCGTAGCATTGGTCTATAAGAAGATATGGACCTCAGAAGCATTTGAAAGTGTTGAGGACGAGTAAATCCTCGAAAATTTCCAGTGAAAGATCACACTCGTAAATCATGTCTTTTAGGGCTAAAATAGTTCGTGCTTACAAAATCGCCTGAATTCTGAGATTCGCCCATACATGACCACAGTTGTTTGGATAAAATATTCATATATCTCCACGAGGCAGTCGTTTTTATCAGGACAGCTAAAATTCAACGACACAGAATCGTAGCGAAAGATCGTTCAAACACCTAGGTATGCGTTCTGTTTCCCACAACGAGAAGACGTATAAGGGGTGGCTAGAGTACAAGTGGAACACGAGTCTTTACACGCTATCGCAGAGCAAGACTCGGTTCGCCGTTCTCAGAAGGAAAGCGTCACGTTGCACGTGACATTTTCCAGAATATCGTCTCAGTGAGCGATCAGTGGCATGATAGGACAGCGACGGGTGTAGCTAGCCGATCGCGGCCCACAATCGGTAGCTTCGCGAGGGATATGGGGCCGAGCAGAGATTCGATACCGCGAGAGCTCGCTTTGGGCGAGGGTGTGTGTCGAGGTGCGTGTTGGGTGTACACGGCTCGGAGAGTGAACGGCGTGGACATTGGTCGTCGGGTCGGGCTGCGAGCTTCGTCGGAGCTCGTCATTGGCCGGTGCATTAACGTCGACCACGTGGGCTGCCCTCGAGTATATAAGGCAGGTAGCATTGATAAGGCTGCCAGCAGTGGTGTGGCTAATCTAATAGTGTCTCAGAGTTCGCGGACGCTCGCGAGAGCCCTGTGCTCGCAGTCGAGCCGGAGCGGAGCAGCGACTCGCTCGCGACGTCGCCGTCGTCGTCGTCGTCACCCCTCGCAACCTCGGACCCATTGGACGGAAAGAAGGAGCCCTCCGAAACGACCAGGAGTGATACTCAGGAGCACCGATTGTTCTCACCGATCCGGTGAGGAAATTCCGGATTCTAGCACTCCACTTGGCTTTGTGAAAAACAGGAGCGGTTTGCTTGAATACAGCCGAGTGACAACTTTGCGGAGATACAAGTACGCGTAGTCGAAAGCAATCAAGGGCAACGTGGTTTACTTCTTTTGTGCAAGTGTCACTGCGAGGATTCATTTATGAATAATTTTTCAGATTTTGGAAAGGTTCACCAAAAGTTCATGTCCGTACATACGTCCATTTAATAGTTTGTTCCACTCAATGCTCGATACAAATTAGCTGTTCACCCTTCTTTTCTACTGAAAAGGCATTTTTTTTGTATTTTCATGTCGCATGAGGAGCGAAACATGGGTCTTTTTGTCAATCACGGCTCAATCTTCCCTCCAGTGCACTATTTCTTGTTCAAATGCGCAAACATGTATCTGCCCATACAACAACCGGGCTCGAGTACATAAAATCACTTTTCATTCTCTGAAAAGGGTAAAAATCTCACTTACGCTCTTCGAAACGCGCAAAATCAAAGACTGTTGTTAGCACGCGCAAACTGTTGTCATATTCTCAGATCCAGTAATGAGAGATGGCTTAATCTTGGAAGAAATCTTGTTTCAAATTCTCCGCGAACGTAAGTCTATAACCGCGTAGATTTTTGTGAAGAGGGACATTCTTTAATCCACCATCCATGTTTACCAAACGACCGACTTGTAGATCACTATTTCATTGAACCAGGGAAATCCTTGTTACCGATAGATCACGCCGACAAATATCATACAAGTTATCGCACATCATGAGCAGGTGGCTTCAATAAATCTTCGCATAGAGATTAGGTGATCGCCGAAGTGTTTTTCAAGGCATGACATGGATCACAATGAAAATGTCTGAAGTTTGTTATGCATCAGATGTCAAATACTTGGACATGGATTCAATAATCAATCGGGAATCGCATATTTTTTTGGAATTTCATCTCCTCTTATCTTCAACGACCTGTTGTGAATTACTCGCAAATTAGACATCATCCGACATTCAGTAATATAGATGAATTCTTGAATGATTCTTCAAAAGAAAAATCACCACAAAAAAAGACTATTTCTCTCTAGTACCATCAAAGCTTATTCCAAAAAGTACCTTATGCATCTTGTAGTAGACACGCGCTCGTATTTGATTTAGGGTAATGGCTCAAACGATACGTATAATACTAATTCTTTTCATTCAAATTTTGTCTTGATTCAAGTTCTGAATCGTCAATAGCTAAACATGCAAATGGGTCATTGTTTATTCTTATATATCATGGTTCGGATCAAGTTATGGTTCTAGGTACACGTTCTACATTTTCATAATGCAAAACCTTCCATATACTCGCTCGGTCGCGCTGAAAGAGAGCTTGCAAGTTTCTGAGCCATATGGAGAGTAAGAAAATCGAATGCGATGAATTTTACATTCACGACTTGACCGCTATCTATATGAAGCCAGTGGGGTATAGTTTCGTATTTGAATGAACGCCCATCACTGTATGTGAGTGTCGTCAAGACGTGCTTTGTACTTGAAGAAGCCGCAGTGGTTTCTCTACCACTTATTCTCTCTTATAACTCCGACTGGATTAGAGAATTTTGCCAACACTTTTACGAGTAAAACGGCTGGTCTGACTTGAATAAAGGCTATAATCTTGTGGAAAATCGGGCTATCTGCATTCTGAAGATTGATCGAGTTTGAATGAACCTGTACTCTACTGTTGGTATTTGTGACAAGGGACGGGCTGTACCACAGTGATAACAAAGGCAGTGCGTTGCATATGTTCTTCCAAACCTCTAGTTGATTCAGTGAAATTTGCAGGTTTGAATACAATTT
Organism: Eretmocerus hayati; assembly: GCA_029851415.1. Classification (NCBI taxonomy): domain Eukaryota; kingdom Metazoa; phylum Arthropoda; class Insecta; order Hymenoptera; family Aphelinidae; genus Eretmocerus; species Eretmocerus hayati. The sequence goes on from CM056742.1 coordinate 116,486,570, forward strand.
TTTGATCGATATATCTCGGTCGAGGAAGTTAGGTGTCTATCGATGTCTATAGTCTCTAGGAGAGTCCAAGTGAAATTTCACTCAGAGCGAGTTGTTTTTCAGCCGGAGCTCGAGTCAAAAAATCGCAACCCGGCTTCGAGAAGCGAGTTATTTGGTTTGATCTATGGCGAGTCACTCGAGCTTCGGGTGATGAAAATCACTTAAAGTCTTCGAGAGAATACTCATTTTCAGTGAATCATGATGCATCTTCGAACATTCCGATGCGCGGGACACTATTCAAGCCTTTTTGTGGACTTCCTAACAATGCTTCCAAATGCCTGTCACGAGGACAAAAATATTCTTGACCTTACCGCGAAACTCTTTCGATAACACCAAGTAACTTTTCCATCATTTTGTGTATGATATCTCTTCTAAACGCAAGATGTTTGTAGATTTGATCAAACAACATTGACAAGGTCGAGATGGAAAAATAATCTCACCCCCCCCCTTCCCTCGTTGAGCAGAAAAGTGTTATGAGCATTGGGGCTATGGATTTGAATGAAACTCCGGACTCATTTTAGCACCAATAGTTGATATACCTATTCCCAGGTTGCGAACGGTCATGCAATTGAAAATTGCAAGTATGGACCCTTGTGGGCGATGTTCAGCCGTTTCAAGGGTATTTGAAGATCTTGTCATTGTCAAAGGAGTTTCAGCTTTCTCTCCACACCGAGGAACCGGGAAATGTAGTATCCACCAGATCATCTGTTGGACATGTCACTGTAGAATTCTGTATTCAAATTTTACAATGAAATTCTCAAGTTCCACTTGTAGAGATAAGATCCTTGATATTTCAATATGCTTTTCATAGTTTAGTCTATTCACTTCTTTAAACTCGAAGAGGGCTATTCAATATAGTAGAGCCAAAACGTCACTCCAATTGTGCAATAACAAAATTGACAGGTGGAACTGATAATGTTAGTATTATTGATATTCAACGAGAATCCTACGATTGAATCTCAACGAAAGTTGAGATTCAATCGTAGGAAACGAGAGAAAATCTCGTCGAGAAAAGTTGAAACTTTCGTAGATCTCAATAACTTACACGAAGAAGGTTTTCACACTTGAGCTCGTCAAACGCACTACATCAGAGGCCAGATTTTCCAAAAATTCATGGTTCAGTGGCTCAAAACGATCTTACTTCATCAACAATTATGTCGAATAAGTCATTGAAATATCTAGACTAAATATTCCTCTGCAAATTTGACAGTTGAAGCCGTCGAGTATTGGCTATATGGGAAGTACGAGTTTCAGCGCCTCCCAAAACCGTAGCTCGGATGTGGCAACAGTATGCGAGGCGATTGTAGGGTTTTCAAAAACGAAAAGTTTGAGCGCTTGTGAGTCTGAATCCGAGCAAAATTGAGTAAATTAGAGCGAGTTGGAATTTTTGCCTATGCTTTTTGCATGGGCGTTGCGGCCACGGCTGAAGCCACCGTTTCTGCCTCGACTCGCTCCGATATTTTTCTCGCTTCGGGCTCTGTGAATCCTTCAATAATGGTCTAATTGATACGTATGATAGCTTAAAGTTTTCGCAATTAAAAATCTAACAACTTTCTCGTTTACTGTTACGAGATTTGAGTCATGGTTTTCTCGAAAATCAATAGAAAGCCCTGCCACGCGCCTCTTTTGCACATCTATTTCTGACCTTTATTTTTGGAAAAACCGTAGCTCAAACCTCGTAAGAGTGAGTGAGAAAGTTGTTAGACTTTTCATTGCAAACATTTTGAGCTATCATACATGTCAATCAGACCATTATTGAGGGATTCACAGAGCCCGAAGCGAGAAGAATATCGGAGCGAGTCGAGGCAGAAACGGTGGCTTGAGCCGTGGCCGCAACGCCCATGCAAAAAGCATAGCCAAAATTTCAACTCGCTCTAGTTTACTCAATTCTGCATGGATTCAGACCCACAAGCGCTCAAACTCTTCGTTTTCGAAAACCCTACAATCGCCTTGCATACTGTTACCACATCCGGATTATGGTTTTTGAGCTAAATGCACAAGAAGACCGAAGCCCACACTAAACAAGTTCGACTGCTCCTTCCTGTGGCTTGCCGTTTTCAGCCGCACGAAGGCGCTGAAACTCATATTTCTCATAGCCAATACCTGAAGGGAGAGTTTTTCCAATTATGACTGGCACGATCGAACCGTGATTGTTTTGAGTATGTTTATCAGAATCATTCAGGAATAATAGTATGGGTCAACATGGTGGCACTCGGCATGTTTTGGATGAAACAAAATCGTTTGAAGCCACTAAACCATGAATTTTTGAGAGAATTATGCTTCTCGAACAGCAGTCCTGAAGTATCTGATGGAGTGCATTTTACGAACTAAAGCGTCAGAACCCTTTTTCTGCAAATTTTTCAAGATTCACTAAAGATGCCGGCACCCATTTTCTGATCAAATAAATATTTTTTAAATTTTTGAAGAAGAAAGATTAGAAAGCGGAAAAAGCACTTTTTCAACTTTTTTCGAAAACGGCCCAAGTACTGATTTCGATTTCTGTGAGAAAATGAGCCACCCAATACCCTAAAAACGTAGACCACAAGAACTCTGAAGACAGTCGTTAGACGTATTTCAAGATCACCGCGAAGCTTTGTGATAGGCGCACGTGAATTTTGATTGCAGTTCCATGTTACCAAGAGATCTTTGTACTTGTAATTCGTGATAGCCGCTGTTTGTTGACTACCACAATTTTGTTAGTTTAAATTTGATTCGAGGAGATTATTTCATAGCCAATCACATCATTGTTTGGTGGAACTTGATTCATAAGTTGTACAAAAGTCCAAGTTTGGACTGCCAGACCTAGCATATTGATACGATGTAAAGGAACTAGGCATGTGAGTATGGTGAATCGGCCCTTGTCAGGCTTGGCTCCTGGAGTGAATTTTTCACATTTTCTCATACCAAAGTAAGTGAGAGGAGGAGGTTTCTTAAGTCTCTAGGCCATCCCTATAAACATCGTATGGCATCGTATATAAGCCCTCTGAAAAACGCTTAGAATCTGTGTTTGATCAATTGAATTGCATTCTGACGCATTTCAATGAATGATCTAAAAATTTTTTACATCCTCCTTAAACTTTGACGGAGAGCAGAGAGAAATTTGCATGCCTGCAGCTTTTGATTTAGGCCCCTAAAAAATTCATAAAAAATCAAAGTCGATTTGTAACACTATTATTCATAATTGAGACGTTAGGTAACACTGGACAACAAAATGTTGGATCTGGAATATCCACCATAGAAAAATAAGATCAACTCATGCATTTTTCGATGAAACCTAATCCGTGCTCAGTTTAGCCCCTACACGTTAGGATTTTTTTTGCCAAAATCTCATTTTCCAGAAATCACTGTTTTCCGGATTTTTTTTTTTTTTTTTCAATTTTTGAAGTTGATAATTATTTAGCCAGGGAATACCATTTGGTCCAAATGCAAATCAAGATATGCTACCCTACGTATTTTGACCAGCTAAAGACGATCCCGGCGGTTTTAGAACGCTACAATGTAACCGTGAAGCCGTAAAACAAAATTGATCCACCCAGTATCTGAGGAAAAAGTCCAATTCCGCAATAAATTTCCAAAAAATTATGTAACGGGCTAGGATGGATCAATTTGAACGTTCAAGAACGCACTCTCTTCGGTTTGTTATATACTTTGGGGGAAAAAGTTGTCTAGTACCCGTAAAGAGTGTGTTCTGATGCAACAAATTTTTTGTTAAGACACCCGTTTTTGCAATAATTTTTACTGTTTTAAAATCACGAAACGAAAAATTCTCTCTTGCACGGGGTATCCAAACATGGCGTTTCGACCCAAAATGACCATCTAAACACGGTCCCGTAGCCAGTTCTAAGCTACCACTTCAGAATTTTTCGCTAGAGATAAGAAACCTGTTCTTGCTGGAATTTTTTGGCCTAGACAAACATCCTGATTAGCTGCTCAAAACGGCACACAAGACCATCTTTAGACGATTATTTTGCGTCGGAGATACCATGTCTGGATACCCCGTAAAAGAGGAAATTTTTTTCCTCGTGATTCTAACACAGTAAAAATTATCGCAAAAACAGGCGTTTCAAAAATAAATTTCGTGGCGTCGAATCACACTCTCTACGGGTACCGGACAATTCTTTCCTTCCTAAGTCTATAGCAAAACAAAAAATGCGATCTGAAACATTCAAATTGGTTCATCCTAGCCTGTTTTATGATTTTTTGGATTATTTATTGCGAAATTGGACTTTTCCTCAAGATACTAGGTGGACTAATTAGCTTAACGGCTTCACGGTTACATTGTAGCGTTCTAAAACCACCGGGATCGTTTTCAGCGGGTCAAAGTACGCAAGAAATCATATCTTGATATGCATTTTGACCAAATAGTACTCCGTGGTTAGATAATCATCAACTTCAAAAATTGAAAGAAAATCCGAAAAACAGTATCTTTTGAAAAATCAGCTTTTTGCGGTTATAAAAAAATCCTGAAATGTGAGGAAAAAACTGAACACGAATTCGGTTTTTACGTCGGAATATACACGAGAAAATCATATTAAGGTGGACGTTTCAGATCCAAAGTTTTGTTGTCTAGTGTAATCATTCCATCGTATTCGCTGGGTCGTTTTACATCGAAAACCCCCTTGAAATATTCCATTTTTGGTGGTGGAAAGTGATCTAAAATGCATAAAACGGTTTTAAAAGCAAAATTTAATGCAGCAATTTGCATCTCCTGGGCATGCGCATTCTTTTACGCCTATAAAGGTATTTTGAATCGATAGCCAGGGTAATTTCCTCCAGAATTACCACTTGCGTAATCGATTTGACGCAGTAAAACCCGAAATCTAGCTGGTCCAGAAAATGAAAAAATCGAACGTACCAAATACGTAAACACGTTGCGCCTTCAATGGGCCTGAAAAATGCGAATTTTGAGTTAGAGCGCTCGAAAGAAGTGAACATATCATTTTTTTTGTGTATTTTCCAACGTAGAAATCGAATCCGTGGTCAGTTTTGTCCCCAACTCCCAGGACTTTTTGATAGGGTCAAAAAAACTGAACCGAGAGTGGGGGGTCATTCTCGGCCTCTTTAAACACATTTCAGATGTATAATTCCTTAATATTAATCTGGGTGACCATTTATCGTCCGGAATCACTAGATTTTCCCCTAGATTGACTAACCTTACCTGAAAAGTCACAAAATTCTCCCACACGTCGACTAACCTTACCTTAAAATTACTAGATTTTGCCTCTATCGACTATACTTTTTTGAGAAATCACTAGATTTTCCCCTAGAGCGACTAACCCTACCTTAAAATTACTAGATTTTTTATCATATCGACTAACCATTTTTTGGGAAAGCACTAAATTTTCCCGTATATCGACAAACCCTCTCCTCAAGATTACTAGATTTCCCCCTATACAAACCAACCATTTCTTGGGAAATGACTAGATTTTCCCATATATCGACTAACCCTACCTTAATATTACTAGATTTCCCCCTATATTGACTCTCCAATTTTTGGGGAACCATTAGAATTTCCCATTGACTGATCCTACCTTGAAATCACTAGATTTCCCCCTATATCAACTGGAAAAGCACTATATTACCTTCTACACGGACTAACTTTATCGGAAAAATTACTCTTTTCTTCTGAATTGATCAATCCTATCTGATAAGTTACTAGATTTTCCCCTGACCTATTAGAAAAATGAATAGAAATTCAATCTTTTACTCACAGTTTCAAGTCCCCCGTCTAGAGTTCGTCAGTGCGTCAGACTCCTTCCTTTGCATTAGAATCCACCAAATCCCCTTAAGCACCTGCGTATCGTACATAGATTTCGTCCGTGGACATTACTATGTATGTCAAACAGGCGCAGGGAAGTGGCTTCATCACCTGATCTGGTCGTGAGTCTGTTCAGTCTGAATCAGTTAACCTGTGTAATGGTTGATGCGAGTAATGGAATGTTAAGAATGACGAGGTATGAGATGATGAGATATATGCTTGATGGTTGAGTGTGGAATGAATTATTGCCTCACCCTCCTACTTAGAGACGAATTCTTACGCAGACCCTGCGTGGAAAACTCGTCTCCGTGTAGGCGATCATTGGCTTATGATATGATGTGTTGATGGATGTGAGGTGGGTGAATGCGATTAATGAATGTAAGTGATGGGATGATAAAAACGTAGAGTGATGGGATGAAATTGACAGGTAGTTGAATGTGTGTTGGTGAATGCGATTGATGAATGGTGAGTGACGAGATGATGATTATGCAGAGGGATGAGATGAGATTGTCTGATGGTTGTATGTGTATTGGTGAGTGCGAATGATGAACGAAGAGAGTGAAATTAAATGAAAAGAGCGATTGCTTCACCCTCCTACTTGGAGGAGAATTAGTACGCAGATCCTGCGTGGTAAACTCGTCGGATCTCCAAGTAGGCGATCATGGGCTTATGTGATGTGGATTGGGTGAATGCGATGAATGAATGAAAGTGGTGGGATGATGAAAATGTAGAGTGATGTGATGAGATCTTCTGGTGTTTGGATGTGTTGAATGCGATTGATGAATGATGAGTGATGAGATGGTGATAATGCAGGGAGATGAGACAAGATCGTATGATGATTGTATGTGTATTAGCAAATGCGAATGATGAATGAAGAGAGAAGGAATGGGGAGAATAGAGTAAAATGGAAAGAATGATTGCCACACCCTCCTACTTGAAGACGAATTTGTACGCAGATCCTGCATGGTAAACACGTTTCCAAGTAGACGATCATTGGCTTATGATCTGATGAGTATTATTGTGAGGTAGGTAAATACGATGGATGAATGTAAGTGGTTGAATGATGAAAACGTAGAATGATGGGATAAGACAGTGTAGTGTTTGATTGTGTGTTGGCTAATGAATGATAAGTGATGAGTTGGTGAAAATGTAGACAAATGACATGATATTACCAATGAGATGTGCGTGATGGTTGGAAGTGTAAAATACATTATTGCCTCACACTCCTACTTAGGGACGAATTTTTATGCAGACCTGCGTGGAAAACTCGTCTCCAAGTAGGTAATCATTGGTTTATGATGTGATGTGTATTGATGTGGAGTGGGTAAATGCGATGAATGAATGTAAGTGGTGGAGTGATGAAAATGTAGAGTGATGGGATGAGATTGATTGATGTTTCAATGTGTTGAATGCGATTGATGAATGATGAGTGATGAGATGATGATAATGCAGACAAATGAGATTATTTTATTTTTATTTTATTTTGAAATATACACGGTCTAATTGACCTTTAGAACGTATAAATGAATGTCTTGCAAGGTGTAGCAAAACAAAGCAGATAACTTAAATTCTAGATGTAAAGTACAATTATAAATGGAAAACAAAATAGATAAGTCCAAACCATTGAAAAAATAAAACACTGGGGCCTCTACGACCTAATGAACTTCTATGAAAAGTATGCAAATACAATGTATTAATTATATACAGAGAGCTCGTTTTTACAAACACGCTTGAATTCAGATATAGGAGAAATTCTTGAGTCTAGCCAATTAATGGAGTTCAATAGCTCACTATAATCGTTTGCAATTTTACAGCCTCTCATTATAGCTGAGGTATGGTTATAATATCTCATATCAATCTGAAAGAATTTTATATTTGTTCTCAGTCTATTACTTGGGACACGGATATCAAACCTTTCCAATAAATCACTCGCATCCGTGTATCCACATAAAATCTTGTAAACAAATAATAAGTCTTGATATTTCCATTGTGATTCAAGAGAATTAATCTTGAACTTAGTAGCAATCAGAGAGTAATCATGTGAGAAAGGGTGCATTGGCGTATTGGTAAAATGAGATATTAATCTCAAAAACTTGTGTTGCACAACTTCAAGACTATGAATTTGATTCTTTTGTGAAGGAACCCATATAGGTGAAGCGTACATTAGATGCGATCTCACAAAAGACTGATAAAGCGTACAAAGTGTCCCTGGGTTCTTGAAACTGATTGATTTCCTACGCACAATAGCAAGCATTCTCATCGCTTTACTCTTGACATATCTTATATGTTCAACAAAATTCAATTTAGGGTCCATTATCACCCCCAAGTCCTTGAATTGTTTCACTCTTTCCAGTATGTGATTATTGATTGAGTATTGAAACTCACATTGAAGCACATTTTTCTTAGTAAAAGACATGACACAACATTTGTTTAGATTGAAACTCTGACAATTTTCTAAAACCCACATATTTATCGAATCAGCATCTTCCTGAAGCAACGCAGCATCCTCAGCTGTTCTAATTATTTTAAATATTTTGAGATCATCAGCAAAAAGGACGATTTTAGAGTGTTTGACCACTTTTACCACATCGTTGATTGAAACATTGAAAAACAATGAACCAAGATGCGAACCTTGAGGGACACCAGATTCAACTTCGAATGGGTCTGATGATGTACCATTTATTCTAACAGCTTGTTTTCGGCCAGATAAGAAAGATGAAATCCATTTCAACATCATGCCATCTAGACCGTAGCACTTTAACTTGTATAATAATATTTCATGACAGACAGAGTCGAAAGCTTTCACCATATCTGTATAAACCACATCTAATTGAGAGCCTTCTTCGAAAGCTTCAACAACTGTTTCAGTAAAAACCGTCAAGTTGGTTACCGTAGATCGATTAGGCATAAAACCATGCTGCTGATTCGATATAGTGCAGTGTAACTTTTGTGAGAGTTTCTTTTCAACCAAAGAATCAAAAATCTTAGGGAAAATACTATATTTAGATATAGGCCTGTAATTTTTCACTAAGTGAGGGTCACCAGTCTTGGGAATAGGTGAGATCCAACAATTTTTCCATAATGATGGGAAATAGCCTGTGTCAAGTGACCATTTGAATAGAATATAAAGTGGTTCAATCAAAAACATAGAGCATTTTTTTACAAAGACAGCATGTATACCATCTGGTCCAAGACCCAGACTATTTTTCAGATTATTCATTTCTTGGTAGATCTCATCCCTCTCTAAGGATAAACTGAAAATATTATTACACGATAACGCGTTAGGCATACTTGGAACATGATCAATATCTACCTTCCTATAGAATGTAGCAAAATAATCAGCAAATAAGTTAACGGCACTCCGTTCATCATGAGACATGGATTGATCATGTCTCAATTCAACTGGTATTGAGTTTTTTACTGATTTATCATTCACAAACTTCCAGAAGGATTTAGAATCTGATTTTATGTTTGACTCGATACTACTTATGTAATCATTATACGCTTGGGAAACCAGTTTCCTACACTTTGACCTCTGTTTTCTGAAAATCTCATAATCTGAGTCCAAATCACTTTCTTTGTAAATGGAATGATATTTCTTCTTTAACCAGATTTCTTCTTTAATACTTTTGGAAAACCATTTTGGATACTCAGAAGTGACCTTCCCTTTGAAAGGTACATCACAGCCAATGATTTGGAAAAGTAATTTATAAAACTTATCAATTGCATAATCAAGATTAGAAGTGTCAACAAAAAATTCATTCCAATCCACCTTTTTCAGACTGTCATGAATACCCTGATAATTTGCAGCCCAATAATTAAAAGAAAAATCAGAGGTTTCCCATTTGAACTCACTTTGCAACAAAAACTTACATGTGTACCCTTTATGGAACAGACTAGATTCAATAAAAGGGTCAGCACTTACTTCAAAGGAAGCATTATCAATATCAGTGAAAACTAAATCTAAAAAGTTTTCTTTAGCATTTGCTACACCATAGCACTGCTTCAGTCCAAGCTGGTTAACACACTGTTCCAGCTTATTCACACCATCACTGATAGTCCTGTTTGCATGGTAACCTGTAGCGTAGATCAACTCTTCATCAGATATCCATTTATACCCAGGCAGGTTGAAATCACCACAAAGAAGTATTGAATCCAATGGGTATTTATCTACTGCAGCTTCAAAATATTCAATCAGTATGTCGTATGCATACAGGAATTTTTCAATTGACATGGAGGATACTGGAGGAATATAGCACAAACCGAGAAGAATTTTTTCACTTCCAGTGTCTAGTCTTAACAATTGATACTCAAATTCACTTGCATGAGAGTAAATAATCTGGTACTTGAGAGTATTCTTCAAATAAATCAGTAACCCTCCTCCTCTAGTTTTACCACTCACACTTGTGTTTCTGTCGAGTCGAGCAAAATTATATCCAGGAATGGAGAGATCTTTATCTAATGTTGCATCATCCAACCAAGTTTCCACTATACATATTATATCAAATTTCACACTAGATGAGATCACATTGTTTTTGAATAAAGGTACTCTACTCCTCAGACTACCAACATTATGTAAGTACAAAGCTAGTCCACTTTGTTTACTTTTTAGTTTTTTGGTTTAGGCTTCTGACGGTTTGGACCAAATTGTTGTTGCTGAAAAGGTTGTTGACGAGCAGACATTTGCAAATTAGGTTGCTTGGATTTTTTCTTTGTCCTTGTAGAAACAGACTGAGTACTACTGTCTTCACTGGAATCATCAAGGACCTCACTATCCTGGTCTTGGTTTCTATTGACTATTTCAGGAACACCTCTTTTGTATTTAATTGAGATATTCAATTCACCCTTCTTCTTACGGGCTTCAACTTCTCTGACCAATTTGGATAAATACTGTTTTTCTTGAAGTGTGCGGTCATTTGCAAACTTGATATCACCACAGTCAAAGGAGCGCTGATTTACCAAAATCCATTTTGCATCTTCTGTAGAATCCAACATTAGTTTAATAGGTCTACACTTATTGTTTTCTTTAGGCATTGTACCAAGTCTAATAAAATTCAAATCAGATGCATCAAAAGTAGCTTCTTTAAACAATCTGGTGAACAATTTTTGAACTGCAGGATTTTTCATAGTTTCAGGAACATTGAATATTATGACATTTTTGCTGCGTGCAATCCTGTCTCTCATTTCAATGTATAACTGATTACTTATCTCATGAGGGTTAGTTGGAGCAGATTTCTCCAGGTTAATGACACGCTCAGTAATTCTCACCATCTTAGTCTCCAGAGAGTCAACTCTCAGAGAAACACCATCAATTTTCTCAGAAATAGCAGCTGTTTTCTCATCTGTATTGGCATTTATATGCTTAACCTTCTTGTTCATAAACTGCTTTAGTTTAGAAAACATTTTGGAGAAGGACATATCATCATTCTCTCCATTAGCCTGAGATTCATCACTGTCCGTTAGTGTAGATGAGGAAGACGATGATTGATTAATCTTGTCATCATGCACATTTTCTTCACTAGACACATCCTCTCCATCCAAAAAACCACCACAACATCTTATAAAAGATCCTCTGGTACCATTCCCAGCTCTAACAGAGCAGGAGGGATGAAAAGTTTCTTTACATTTTGCACACTCAGCAAATTTTGTAATAGGTCCTTTATCAGGACAGAGGAAGCAATATCTAATTTGATTATCTTCATCACTCATGGTGATCTTTTCTGTCAGCACTACCACTTTGAGGTTATACACTAGATCCACTCAATACATTCGAATCTCGCTACAGAAGAAGTGAATTTCATCAAAAATCGTTGATAAAGTGTATCATTAACAAGCATAAATGCTTATTTTCGGACAACAATCTATTTGTTTACTAAAATATAACTTCACAAACAAAGCAAATAGTTTTTAGCATCCGCTTACTTGCGCCACCTAGCGCCTATTATAGATTAGATAGATTATAGATTAGATAGATATAGAATATAGATTAGATTACCAATGAGATGTACGTGATGGTTGAAAGTGTGAAAGACATGACTGCCTCACACTCCTACTCGGAGACGAATTTCTACGCAGATCCTGTGTGGTAAACTCGTCTCCAAGTAGGCGATCATTGGCTTATGATGTGATGTGTATCGATGTGAAGTAGGTGAATACGATGAATGAATGTAAGTGGTGAGTTGATAAGAATTTAAAGTAACGGGATGAGATTGTCTGGTGTTTCAATGTGTGTTGGTGAATGCGATTGTTGAATGATGCGTGATGAGATCATGATGATGCAGACGAATGAGTTGATATTGTCTGATGGTTGTTTGTGTATAGTGAATGCGAATGATGAATGAAGAGAGAAGGAATGAAGAGAATAAAGTAGAATGAAAAGCATGATTGCCTCACCCTTCTACTTCGAGAAGAAATTGTACGCAGATCCTGCGTGGTAAACTCGTCTCCAAGTAGGCAATAATTGGCTCATGATGTTATGTGTATTGATGTGTGGTTGGTGAATACGATGAATGGATGTAAGTGGTGGATGATGAAAATGTAGAATGATGGGATGTGATAGTCTGGACTTCTAATGTGGGTTGGCTAATGAAGTATGAGTGATGTGTAGATAAACATGTAGACAAATGAGATGAGATTATTAATGAGATGTGCTTGATTGTTGAAAGTCTGAGATACATGATTGCCTCACCCTACTACTCGGAGATTAATTTGTTCGCAGATTCTGCTCGTAAAACTCGTCTTCGAGTAGGCAATCATTGGCTTATAATGTGATGTGTTTATTTCAATGTTTGAGAATGACTCGGGTTTTGGACGGAAAAATGGGTGTCCACTATCGCTAGGTGAAATTACACAGGATCGAAACATTTTGCCAGCAAAGATCGTCCGCTACTGCGAGGTGTCCGCTATTTAAAGGGTTCAGTCCCATAAAAGCTAATGGAAATCAAATCGAGGATCGAAAAGTATCCGCTATATCGAGGTGTCCGATTTTTCAAGGTGTCCGCTATTCAAGGATCTACTGTATATTATTGAAACTAGTCTTGTTGATGTATTAGTTGGCGAATACAACAGTGTATATATTCTTTTGTAGATTGAATCATTGCCATGTTATGACATGATCGTCACCCTTTAGCATACTACCTCGATTAGCAAAATTTTGTAAAGAAATTTTGTTCAATCAAAATGATCAGAAAGTTCCTATATATTGCGTATTCTCGGACGTATATATTATATTATGTCTCAAATTGTAGTAAAAATGGTTAATATCAGAGAAATAATTCAAATATTAATATGATTATTTAACACAAAAAATTTATATTTGACTCAACGTCAACTAACTTACAAACAACTTTCACATACATTCGCATCCGTTGTGAATTTTTGATGGATAAAACTCGCGTGTGTTCAATGACCTTCCTTAAAAAGGGAGTTGTGTATCTCAAAAAATAAAGACTATATTTCTACACCGTTCCTCTTTTTGTTCATTTTTTATAATTTAAGTTACGTCAATATTTAACGATAATATTCCCGTTTTTGAAACTTGAGAATGACTATTTTTTATGAAATCTTTGAGCAGTTGATTGCCGCATATTTACATAATACAGAACAGAGCGAGCGTTAGCGAGCGACGATATTGTGAGTCAGTGATATATAGAGCAGTGTATAGCTTCGAATCGGACGTGGATAGAACTTGAGGCGATGCGGTCACCGTGCACTATGCACGCTGAAAGTTATTCCCACTTTTATCAAATTTGCTTGTGATTTGGGTGAAACGACGAGAAGACCCACGTTTATTATCATCTAACTTGAGTTCGTCTTCTCATCGTTTGGCTAGAATCGCAAGAGAACTGGAGAAAAGTGAGAATAACTTGAGCGCAGGCACCTCCTAACCTAGAATACAGGCACTTTGTAATTCTCACTTTTATCCGATTCTCTTGCGATTTGGGCGAAACGATGAGAAGACAAACTCGAGTTAGATGATAATAGACGCGGGTCTTCTCGTCGTTTCACCCAAATCGCAAGCAAATTTGATAAAAGTGCGAATAACTTTCAGCGTGTACGGTGACCACATCGCCTTAACTATGTTTTTTCACGTATTTTGACCAGCTGAAAACGATGCTGATGGGTGTGAGGCTCGAGGCAGCGTAGGAAGCGAGACGTTTACGAAATGATGCAGTTTTGCAAAATGAGATTTGAGAACGAGATTCAGTACCTTCAGTTATGGCTTAGTATCAACTTACCCCCCCCCCCAGCCTTAAAACCTTTGGCACCGTTTTCAGCTGGTCAGAATACATTCATGATGAGACAGAGTTGGTTCTCGTTTTTAATCATTTCTTTAGGGATGAGATCTTCGCAAAGAACCGAATAACTGCATTAAAGATACAGAAAAGTTCAATATTTCATATACATACTTTCTTCTTGTGGAAGCAATGTGAATGAAGGAAAATATCAGCCTCATCATGGAATAAACAAATTTCATTTATAATCATTCCGAGAAATCATTTTGAATATTAATGACTCGCACTCTTCTTATTAGTGATCGCTCAACTGTCCGAATTCGATTCTTCTGCTAGTTACAAGTGAATCTCATTATGGTCAATATTTTTGTAAAAATATCATACTTTTCGAATGGAGCTACCTGCATTTAATTTGAATCCCATTATACTGTTTATCAATATTAGTTGTTTCAGACTGTAGCTCATCAAAATCGGAGTCTGAAATGACTTGTCCGATAATTTTTTCATTGCTCAATTATCCAGGAACACTGATGGGAAATGGATAATTTTTAATTCGCCACAACAATTGCCGTATGAGTTAGTCGCACCACGTGTTAGGTAACCTTATTGTGTTGGTGTCATGCCACGTGCTCTTGTCATTGTTTTGGTGTTCAACCTATGATCACGAATGCTGTTTTGTAGGTTATCCAGCCACGACATTCACAATGGGAACTTATGATCGGGTGGGAATGTCAATCGGCTTTATACCGTTGAAAGATATTAAAAGCATCGAGCATACCCTTGTACCTTTCAGTACAAGAGTCCAACAATGCGTAAGAAACTACGTAGCGCTCATGCGATCAAAATTCTCTAATAAGGATCAAAATTTGAACAATTCCGCATCTAAACCTCTTACACAATAGTAATGCCTAACAGATTCAGATGGTGATTATCAAATTTAGACACTTTTTCGCCCAGATTCTGACTAAAAAGTTTGGGAAAAGTTTGTACCATAGATAGTAAACAGATTATGGGCACAAGTTATTGGAATGGTATCTCGTAGCTGAAGGAATGAAAAATATCTGAGAAATCGTGGCTCTGACTGCTCCCTCGTGAGATCAAATTCCTATAAAATGGGTCCGTTCTTCGAAAATTACAAACGTCAATCTACTAGAAAATGCTAATGCCAAGCAGATTTGAATACTGCTTTTGAGTTCTGAACATTTTCTCAACCAGGATCTGAACCCGAAGTCGGGGAAAAGTTTGTACCGTAGGTAGACAGATGGTAGGCACGATTCAGGACAGCATCTCATAATAAAGACGTGGATAAATACGCGAGAAATTGTGGCTTTGACTGTCCAGTTATGAGTTCAAAGTTCTTAACAGTGGTCAAGTTTTTGGACAATTCCGAACACGAACCTCTCAGCAATTGGTGATACCAGGCAGATCCGAACTTTGCTCTTCAAGTTTATTCCCCTCACTGCAGATGGACTCGCCGCCATGAGAAGAAATTATTCAGCTCAAAATGATTAAATATCCGCATCAGAATGAAGATAAAAGATACCGTACGCGTCCTGCGAGCTCAAAATCCATCGGAACAGCTTTTTCGACGAGCTGGAGATTTTTTTTCAATCTTATTCCGGTTCCTGAGTGGCGAGATTAAACTCTAGTGAGTTTTGAGAACACAAATCAAGCTTTTCTCATCTCTCCAAAGCTCAAATACGAATGTTATAGCTCAATTTTGGTCGTGAAGAACCAGCATTCAGATCATCTCTCAAAATCGGCTGAGAAATTGACCGGCTACGAGTTTGTTGATCAGAGGAGCGATGGTGATGATGTAATTATGTATCTCTTGTTTAGACGTAGATCAACACATCAGGATAGTCAGAACCAGCCCGAAGAATTTTGACTCTCGTCGATTAATCGTATGTCCAGTATACTGGACATCCGCAGTAAGGGGATTGAAAGTTCTATCTGCTAAAATTTGACTACAACGTTTTGGGCATCAAAGATAAATTATAAAGATGACTTGAACCGATATCCAGCATCTGGGGAGTAGAAAAATGTTTGAAGAAAATTGTGGCTTCCGGTACTTACGTATGGGATCAAAATCCTAGGAAACTGAGTGGGTTTTGTGTGAATTTTAAACGTGAACCAACTAGAGAATGGTAATACCAAGCAGATTCGAGTCCTGAATTTCGATCATAAAAGTTCTGTCCGCTGAAATTTGACTACAAAGTTTGAGGAAAGTTGCCGTCAAAGGTAGACTATGAATACGAGTTAAACCAATATCCCGTAATTCGAGAGTGAAGAAATCTTTGGAAAAAATTGTGGCTATGACTGTTTACCTATGAGATCAAAATTCTAAAGAATGGGTGGGTTTTGTCTGAACTTTAAACGTGAACCTACAAGAGATTGGTGATATTAAGCAGATTCGCGTTTGTATTTTGATTACAAGAGTTATGTCACTTAAAATCTGACTAGCAAGTCGAAGCAACAATATTTCAGATTTTTCTCACTTTTCCAGTTACGAGATTCCGTTACAATAACTTGTGCCCATAACCTGTTTACTATCTATGGTACAAACTTTTCCCAAACTTTTGAGTCAGAATCTGGGCTTAAAAGTGTCTGAATTCGATAATCGCCACCTGAATCTGTTGGACGTAACTATTGTGTAAGAGGTTATAATGCGGGATTGTTCAAATTTCAATCCTTGTTAGAGAATTTTGATCGCATGAGCGCTACACAGTTTCTTACGCATTGTTGGGCTCTTGTACTGAAAAGTATAAGAGCATGCTCGATGCTTATCTTTCAACGGTATAAAGCCGATTGACATTCCCACTCGATCGCGAGTTTCCATTATGAATGTCGTGGCTGGATAGCCTTCAAAACAACATTCATGATCATGACTTAAAGACCAAAACAGTAAAAAGAGCACGTGGCATCACACCAACACAATAAGATTACCTAACATGTGATGCGACTAACCTCTACGACAATTGTGGTGGCAAATTCAAAATTAGTCATTTTAAATCAGTTTTCCTGAAAAATTGAATCATAATAAATGATCGGACAAGTTATTACGGACTCAAAAGATGAGCTACACGATGCCGTACTGCAATGTTATTTTTCTTGAATACTTTGAAAAAAATGTCCCGTTCGCATCGAATTTTCCATTTTCTCAAAATGTTCACTCCGCCACCCAAGGCAAAAAGTCGAACCATGTAAGAATCAACTTCGATCCAATTTGTACCTTGGAAAGAGAAGAAATGCCAAGGGGTGTCCACCTCAGATTGGTCTTACGATGTATCTTAGGCATGTGAACATTGTAATATTATATTGTGAAAATCGAAGTTAGTGACCATGTACCAAGATTCTCATGTGTGTTGATCTCTCGTAACAACCTGAAAAGGTCTGCAAACTATGTCGACGAAACGTAGTAATAAGTATATTTGTATTTGCAAGTATTTTGTGTATTTTCATTTGCACAAACAATAGTCCTCCACGATCGATTCTAAGATTATCAATATATTCCATCGAAAACTTTGAGGACGATTCGAAGTTTCCAACCACCAATCTAATTTGCTTAGTTGGAGGCTTCGATCAAGCGCAATGCATATAAAATCTCACGAAATATTCAAGAACGTCACCTATCACCCCGGTCATCTATAGGGTGACATGATGAGATTCTCCATGATTTTAGATATATGTGTGTGTTCTGGGGCTGTATTCTTGGTCGAAAAAGTCTCACTAACATCGCTGAAAAACACTTGTACTTCCGAATCTGATTAAAATCTCAGGAATTGTGAAATAAGGTTCGTACAGTGACGAGTCATTTCTGACAAGTTCTAAATTTGGCCATATGGTGTTTCGCAAGTAGTCTGGATAAACTCACAGACCGTCATCAGACCTCAAAAAAACAAGAAAATAGTCAGGTAGGTTCCAAAACAAGATGTGAGGCCCCTGAAGAGCATGAAATATTGACATGGATGTATGAGATTCAACACATTGTTAATGGGTCCTGCAAGACTCACGAGGCGTTTACGGGTTAACAATAATGGTCATGGTTAACGATCGACTTAATGAATCAAGGGAGGTTGTTCCAATAGTGTCACAACATTTTGACGACTGTTTTTTGCCCTAATCAATTGCCCATCTCAGCATTATTTTTATTGTAAAAAGTTAGAAAATGAAAATTTATGAGACTGATTCATCACTTTTGTGATGAATGTTGTAGTAACTTTAAGGTTTGTGTCAAAAACACCCAATCATGAGATTTTATCGAATTTGTAATATTGCATATTTTGCAGGCATTTATTGATTATGGCAGAAAGCAGCCACCAAAACGTTGTGTCTGCACTATCAGAACAACATTCCTTGACTCACTAAATCGATCGTTAACTCAAGGTCTCAATTGATTCGATTCTGCAAGTTGACGCGTCTGTTCTTTGCTGTAAATTGTTGAGAGGCAAACTACCAAATTATTATATTCAAAGTTGAAGTAGAGTTTCAACTGCGGAAGACAAATTGATTCTGCAGTTTCCAATAACATTTGACAAAGACGTTTATCCCTTCAACGTCGTCATGAGGATCCTCTGATTATATGGTCAATGAAGTGTATGGTTTATCTGATTATGATGATTTACGCTGTGAAAAGTTTTGACATATTATCCACTCTCTGATGATGAATCACATGTCGTATAAAAATTACTCCAATACACATAATATAATGAAGTCTAAATGAAGCTCGGATTCGAATTGCATGAATGAATTACTATGTATGTTTGGGTACAATTCAAAGAATCCATTGACGCGTTATGTTGAAAAAACTGCTCCAGCTGCTCTTCATTTGTTGAAGATGCTCTTTCAAAACTTGTAGCGCCGTACACTGTAAAAAATATTAATGTAAATTTACAATACAGGTCGGTAAATATCCAACTCTGATAGTTGTAAATTTCAGCTAATTTTTGTGATTTTACAAGCGCTTGTGAATTTACCACTCTCAGAGGGGGTAATTCTTGGATACCACTCTCAGAGTGGTAAATTTCATCCCACAGAAGTATGCACTGCGCGTGCGTGATGCGAGTAAGCTGAGTTAGACTCGCGAGCAGCAGACTCAATCTGTAAGGGTTTGTCCACAAGTGAAGCGCCCGTGCCGAGCCCCGGCGCGTGGCACCGCTCCCGGCACCGGCGCTGGCGCGCGCTAGAAATTGTTTGTGTAAATTTATAGACACACGCGTTGACTCCTCTTTTCGGAGTTGTACTTAGCGATCGAGGTGGCCAAACTTCGGTTCTATCTCCGGATATAGTCGGTAACGTGGGGAATTTTTGAGCCTGCTCAGAGCGCGGTGCCAACGCGGGTGCCGGGGGCGGCGCCGCGCGCCGGGGCTCGGCGCGGGCGCTTCACTTGTGGACACACCCTAAAAATCTAAACTGCACTCGCCTCTCTTCGGTATCGCGAGGTTGCCGCTGCAGAAGGAGTCTGTGACTCCGACGACATCCCCGAGCAGTCCAGAGCAATCCGGTCTGCTCTGATTATTTCAAAATTGAAGTAAAGTCTCGTGACTTTATTGTGTGCGGTCGTTCCGTCCGGAGTAGGATTTGGTTTTGAGGTTATCTTTTACAAAACTGTGTTCCTCTCAAACTATTCTAAAATAAGTTTATATCATGCGTATCATCAAATAATCTAATAAATTCGATATATTTGTACACAATATTCACATTACACTCTCATCCGAGCTCCTATCTACTCTGTTGTGCTCAATGAGAAAAAAAAATAAAATCAGCAGACAGAAATTCACAACCGCGACGGTAAATTTCAGCTGACGAAGCGGTGGCGCTGCTGTATGAAATTTACCGTTGGACGGTGAAATAATTTACAAGCCGCTTGTGAAATCACAACTCCCAGAGTGGTATCCAAGAATTACCCCTTCTGAGAGTGGTAAATTTACATAATTTTTTTTTACAGTGTATATCCATTAATCTTGGATATCAGATCCCGCAGTGAATGAGCCTTTTGCTCGTATCATCAATTCTACTCTTAATTCAGGTACTTTAATAATCAACAAGGCCACTTGAGCTCAGTTACCAAAAACATACGATTTGGCTCGTATTGAGCAGTCCACGGCGAGTCTAGAGGTAATGATATTTATCGATTGATGAGACAATCTCCGAAATCTTTTGTAACTCATTTCTATTGAACATAATTCTTCCACAAGTTTTCATTTTGAGGCGTTTCCTGGGTATGCCATTTTCAAAATTATTCTTCAGAACGTTTAGATTTTCGGTAGAAACAAAGTATCACGTCTACATTATCAGAATTTGAGAGTATGGCCGAAACCATAATGCAAAATGATCTTTAACTCGGCTGTTTTGCACTAAGACCACTGTGAAATGTGACCTCAGCTCAAACTGGGTGCAAGTTCATAAAGTTGATGCGAAGAATGTAAGCGTTGAAAAAGGGGCCAGCAAAAATGCTGTCTATCAAAAACGTCTCGATGGGAATTCCGATTGCTCCAAGGGAATGTTAGTCCATTGACGAAAAGCTGAGCTCCCACTAGAATTTTGGGACTGGCCCTTTAGTAATTCAAAGCTTTGAAAGATTACTTCGGGATCCCCGTGATCAGTGTCCTTCGTCATACTCAACTTGGAGACCTCGATCATGTTTACGTGCAACTACTTCCGATTTTATAAATCATCAAGTTTACCAACGTTCCAAGCGGATCCGCATCACCTAGGAGAGCTGCCAAAATCGACGAACCCATCGAATTGAGCAACGCATGCGGCGATGGACCTCAATGCAGCTGCTGGCCACTGCACAAGATTAGACATAAGACTCTTGTGCGTGTGACAGCGGCTATGATGAGGCTTCCGCGATACAGCTTAAAATTCAACGAGGGAAACGGAACACCATCGGGTGTTAATGCCACGTTGCTACCACCCACTCGACGAGCTCATTCGCAAGCCCAAGTGACCCCGGGTATGTATAGAGGAAATAAAGGCAAACCAGAGGTAAGAATTTCTCGCTCGACGAAGACCTACCAACTCCGCCGAGCAAATGTTCCGTATCGCTTACGGAAACCGGAGATCTGCTTGAAGCGGCTACCTCGCGCTGTCCGATGTGGAGCTTTTGCAACCCTCGCACTGTCCTTACACCCCTCGGGCAGCGTACGAGCGGTAAGTAATACTTGCAATCGAAGGTACAACCACGAGTATTGAGGTATATCGGATTTTGCATTATCTTCCTCATTTTGCGGATGGCACGAAAAGTCTCGAAGCCCCGTGCGAGTCAGATCTGTTTTAAAAAAGTCGCTATGAAAATTTCAACAACTTGCTTTCCCGGACTCGTTACGAATTTATACAAAATATTTTTCAGCCAAAATTCACCAAAGTGATCGAGGTCTGACTCGGAAAGCTACTGAGATAGGGCTTTGTTGCACTAAATAGTTGTGGAGATTTGTGGATACTCCCAATTGAGACCAACACAACGCGTCTGATATCAATAGCTTCAGATTATCAAGATGCGATATCCTAGAACGAGTTCTTACGATTTTCCAACAGACAATTCCCAAAACTCAAAAATATTAACTGTAATGTAAGTAGTGTGTCGGTCGATCAGAGTTCCGCAGCATTTTTGAGGTGCCATCACGGCCGGAGCAGGTGATTTATGTGTTCGAAGATCCGCTGAGCACGATTATCATCGATGATAGAAAGTCAGACACGTTTGCTGAAAATCATATTTTGGAAAGATGTAATGGATACATAATTACATCTTTCCTGATTGGATAATTAGCGAACGAAATGGGGTTATAGTCTATTATTTTTCGAGGCTGCAATGTGCCCATGTGAACACTTATGATGGAACGCGGACAACGCATGAAACATATTGAGCTTCCGCGTGCAAGAACGAAAATCCATAACTTCAGCTTGGCATTGAAGCGGTGCATAAAGCGATTCACAAATTGCACGATGGATGACGCAAGACTATGGATTGATTTTGTGAACCATGATCGACGCCGAGATCGTTCCAGGCGATGCGATCACCGCGCACGCTGAAAGTTATTCGCACTTTTCTCCAGTTCTCTTGCAATTCGAGCCAAACGACGAGAAGACGAATTCAAGTTGGGTGATAATAAGTATTTGTCTCCTCCTCGTCTAGTCCAAGTCTCAAGTGTATTGGACAAAAGTGCGAATAACTTTCAGCGTGCGAGGTGCACGGTGACGGCATCGCCCTAAAGGAAGATCGAAGGCAGCACCGTTCATAGAGTGATAAACCTGCACATTCACGCGACAGAAGAAATTTGCCTTCTCGAAGACGACTTGGATCGATCAGCAAGAATTTATCATCAATCACAACTACATCTCATTTGAGGTTCTTGGACATTTCAAAGACTCGCGAGACTACGCAGATTGATCCTTGAAAAGAGTGTAAAAATTGAGGAAAGTTTATCGAGAAGAAAAAACGAAGGCCTACCAATTAAATCACCTGAAATTGAAGACAACTGACCTTGGTGTAAAAGTGCCAATTACTGCGAGTTCTGCGGGTGACTCAAACTGAACTCAACCAAGATACTGCGTGTTTTGTGTTTTTAGACATCGAGCTCGGGGTATGTTGAGGTTGTTGGTCTACGTCTTGAGAATATAAGAACCAATTGGTAGACCGATCCGAGTTATTGGAGAATAGTAATCAATGAAATGAGAAGTGTGAATCGGTGCTGCTATTATTGCATCTGCGTTTCACTTCATTACCGCGGTTCGCCTGACCTTAACCTAAAAGTGCTTTCCGCTAAAAAAACTTTTGCTCGACAGAAGTACACGAAAAATAAAAGTTTTACAACGAGATCCAAAATCATCGCCGGATCCGTTTTTGAGAAATATCGATTAGACCGTTTTTCACAATTATATTAATCTGTCTTCATAGAAACAGTCCATCACTCCAAATTTCATGAGCCCGAGTTACATTTCATGATTGGTACTGTCAACTATATTTTTATGTACATGATGAGATATTTCGAAACTGAATCCTTGGCCTGGGCAACCGCTTGCTATGTTCCACGAGAGATAACTCGAGGTAGCCCAGCCTTTAGAGGAAACTCTTGCAAAAAATTACTGGCGAAATATCTCCTACATACTTAAAAGAATCCTGGCGTCTATTGAAATTTTCCCAAGTTTTCGAGGATTTCGGATAAGTTCTTAGCTCTTGCATCGGAAATGAACTGAAATTGAACTACAAATTATGTACCAAAAATTTCAAAACGAGCTATTTGGCCTTGAAAATTCCAGTTACTCTGAAAATTCATGCGGTATTTCTCCAGTGGAAGGATTTTGTGATAACAAAAAAATGGGTCTCGATCTCTTCAGTGAGCAGGCGATGGAATCATCACATTTTGACTTCAGTCTGACGGGGAAAAACCACAAAGTTGACGAAAAAATCCCAATTTTTCGGAAAAAACTCTGGCGAGCTGTGTGCGCTTATGGTAGTATGCATATTTGGGATGAAGGATTAATCATCAATAGAATAATTTCACTTAAATAATTAATAAGTGATAGCCTCAGTTCAACTATACCCCATGCATCAATCGACGACTACTAGTAGAATATCATGCAACGATTACGGATATATACAAAACTCTCGAAGAGTGACATGGCGCAAGCTACCATTAACAAGAAATACGAACTCGAAATATCTCAATTCTACGGTTTTCAAAAACGGCTCCGACGATGATTTTGATTTTTGTTGGGAAAACTTCCATTATTCATTTACTCTTGGTGAGCAAATGTTTTTTTCGAAGAAAAGCACTTTTGGGTCAAAGTCAGTTCATCAGGCGAACCTTGTTACTGCGATAACAATAATGCAGGAGTTCGTGAATGTTGAGCAGTTTTCCTTGGATTATCGTGTTCATACGCCGAGTACACCAAAGGAACGCACTAGATACATCCATAGGTCACATTCAAAATGAGTAAATATGAATAATTCTAGCTAATTAAAAAAGAGCAACAAAAAATGGCGCACTCCTGACAAGTGATCTTTCCCCAAGAACGCACAGTATCTGCAACATGCCCGGGCATTGCTTGAGAGTAGTTATTTTCTAAATAAGTACCATTTTGCAGAATCTTCTTGTAAGACATCGGAAATCATAGATCATGTTCGGGCGCTAATAGAGGGGTCTAAGTGGCAAATTGTCTCGCAACTCGGCTTACAAAATTCTCGAAGATATACTAACCTCTTGTACTTAGAGAGGCGCTGAAACGATTTCACGAGGTCGCTTCTCGGGAACCCTGGAGTTTTCTCATCAACGGCTCTCAATGCAAAATGGTATTTCTTCCAATATCTCGGATCTGCGGGTAAACTCAAGAGATTCAAGTAGTAGATCTTGAAATTCACTACAAAAAAGATCCGTACAAGTTTTCCAGGGAACGCATCAAGCCTCGTCCGAAAGATTCGCATTTAAAGCATGTTCCAAGTATAATCTAACAGCTGTGTATCAGCCGCAAAATACACCCTTGCGTTAGAGCGTATTAAGATGTAGACTAACAACCTCGAAATATCCCAGGCTCGATATAAAATGATGAACAGAGAATATGGTGTTGGAGTCAAAGGTATGTACGTGAACCAAAAAACTCGCAGTAATTAGGACATTTACTCAAATAGAGTAGGTTCAGGAGTAAGGGAAATGGGTGTATTCGAAGAAAAAGCAGCACACAAAGTTTTGGGTCAAGAAATATCTTCATATTCGTTTAAATATGCTGCATTAAATCTTTCTTGACAAGCGATTGTTTCCAACATTGTCATAGCTCGGCCGTCCATCAAACGAGGATCTACTCTCAAAGACTGTTTTAGATGGTGCATTGCTCCAGATGAGTTCCCTTTTATGTGTAACAGTGTCCCATAGAGGTAATTCGTTATTGGCTGCGAACAAATAATACGTCCTCATTTTTAATCAATAACTCTCTCACAGTGTGCAAGAAGCGTTGGATCATTCGAAAAAAATGCCGAACAAATCGGGGCACGATGAATGTTTTTTTTTTTTTTTTCAAGTCAGACAAAGAATATTTCATTAGAATCAAGACTGGTACTGCTTATTCTTTCGTAATGCGAGAAAAATTACAATCTTGACTTTATAGCATAGGAAAATACATAGGAAAATTTCAGCCATTAAAATCCCCGAAAGCTTGTGGCAATCATAACTCTGACACGTTTTAGAATTTCCAAACGTATTCCAATTGATTTCGAAGTTTACTCCAGAAGCTTCCCAATAGGGTATTCTGCGTTAGAATCTGATCAGACAGTCAAACTGATAGATACCTTTACAGTCTAATCAAATCCTAACGGGTAAATCCTCATTTCAGAGCTTTTAAAGTGAGCTCTAGAACAAGCTGAAATACTTTTGGAGAAACTGAAATGTATCCGAGTTAAGGTTGCTGCAATAGCCTCAGTGGGATCCAATGGCTGAAATTTTTCTGGTCACTTGCCTGCGCTAAAGAGTCAAAATCGTAATTTTGCTGCCATTCAAATGATGAACAGGTCCAATATTAATTTTACGAGTTTTCCACTTTGTTGATTTGTAGAAAGTCACTACACGGGCGCCAATTTTTTGATATTTTCATCAAATAACCCAACGCCTCTCTCTGGCCCACTATGTTTTAATTTCCAGAGCCCTTATCAAATAGTCGTCCCTACGAAGAGCTCAACCATTGAACAGACCTGCAAAGACTAGCACATTTCGTTGTTCCAGCGAAAGACTAAGCTTTTCAATTCTCACACAAAGACTAGCACATTTTGCCAATGTTAAAACATAGGCGAAACAAGCTAGTCTTCGTGTGAAAAACTGAAACGTCGAGTTCTTTGCTGGAGGGACGAAATGTGCTAGTCTTCGTAGGTCTGTTCAATGGTTGAGTTTTTCGTAGGGACCGACGAAATCCCCAGATATCCCAGTGTCTCCAGAAAATTTATTCCTACTCCCCAAAAATCCAGAGATTTTGGACACCCTGGGTGTGAACGTCGTCTTTCGTATCTTATTTCGTGCCGTTCAGAGCGTCAAATAATTTTTGTGCATTCTGGTGATATTTAGTCACGCGTCTCGAAGAAATTACTGTGAAAACTTAATATATGAAGAGCGTGAGTAACTTTGGATATCTAATTATGAAACTTCAAAAAATATTGATATCCATAAAGTATCACACACGCACTAGGAATGAGACTTGAAAGATAGCGTCAGATCATCGAGTCACATTTTGCTCCAGCAATTAATTAGCCTTTTGAATGTTATGCATGCACCGGAGTATTAATATTCAAATTCCTACAAATTTTGACTACTTCTTCAGATAGGGAGATTGGGAACACGTCTCGCACGTTTCAGTTGGCTTGGAAGTGAAAGCTATCTCGCTTGAGAGTGGAAGTATATTCATCCTTTGCCAAGGTGAGGAGAAAAATTCAAGTGCCAAAGTCGCTTTGTCCCGCATGGATGACGGAGGAAATTTTTTTGTACTATCTTCATGCACATTATTGCTCAAGTTAATGATTTGGTAGAGAGGAATTGGAACGATTCGTGACAAGAATTCCGATCCAATCACGATTTTGTGTCATACGAATACCTAAACGCGCCAGGAGAAATGAAAACCAAATATCCTTGGGAAACTCATTTGAGCCATGTTCCACCACGTTTCTATCTCAACAGAGGGACAAACAGTATTTTGCGATCAGATTAATGTACGGACCAACTCCATTTTGCACCTGAGATCGATAACAGCTCACTTTCTTCCTCAGCTTAGTGGGTATGGAGTGTTAGGCCTTTTTTTCTATATGAAGCTCTGATTTTTCCCAGGATATCGCCCAAAGTTCGTAAGTCAATGAATGCGAGATTAACCAGAAACTGAATGCATGTAAGCGTCAGCCGATGTTTACTTGGATTTGCAGACCCGCAAAAAGATGAGAGCATCAAGATTCATTCCTGCAGGTCTTGTAAAAACGATGTCATGCCGGCTATGCACTTCGTAGTGTAAAGTTTGATTTACATCCCACAGATCTTTCAAACAATTTCGAACACTTACCTCTACGGGATTAACTCGAAATGCTTCTTGGGCGACGAATAATGCATTATCTATCAGACTAAACTTCTGGCTGATCGATGCAATACTGATCAAAGGAACATCTCTGAATCTGTCCGGTACTGAAGTGATGGCAAGTTGTAAGCAATCCAATGCGTTGCGAGGCTTTCCAACGATTCGCCAGTACAACGAGGCCAGCATAGATAGTACCCACGGAGCTGCTACTTTCTGTCAGAAATCATTCCAGTAAATATTCAAATTTTCTTGATGAATTCTATATAAAAGCGGTGGGAATGATAGATGCACTCATTTCATGCAAAGTCGGTTCACCCGAACGAATTTCAGTTATTGTGGAAAAATAGTTTGAGGAAAATTCTTCAACGATTTCTGATTTTTGCCTTCGTATGAGTCGAACTTGGACTTGTTCCGGCATGATTAGTTATTACATCTGGACCGAATAAAACAAGCTTATTAGTAATATTCAAATGTGAACACCACTATTTTTCCAATGAAAATCGGTCTCAAAAATCTGTAAGTCTTGTAGAATCTCCAACACTTACAGAACTGGTCGCTGTTAAAATCCGTTGGCCTATTTCCGAAATTTCGGCTCCTTCAACCAGAGATGTTAGAGAAGGCATCAGATTCGAATCAGGTAGATTGTAGCCCGTCGTTGCCTTGACCAGCTCAGATGGGATGTATTTGCGATCAAACGATCTTGGTGATTGGCACTTGGGCGGTGACCAGGGTAGCGGGTGTTCTTTTTCAGGTTCAATGCCAATCAGCTCACTCACGAACAAATAAGTCCTGAAATTATGTGTCTTACATGACCATTTTCTTCAATTGAGATCATACTTTGACTTGAGAATTCGGTGATGTGAAAACATGATTTGCTTGTTGCGCCCGTATGAATGTCCGAGTATACGTAAAGTCGTTGATCCAGCTTAATTCATCTCAGCTTCCATCAATTTTTTTCACTTGAATGGCATACTCTGCACAGCAACCACGTGGTGCCTCAACACGTTCACAGCGAGGGCGATTTTTCGCAATTTTCGAATGGCCATGGTCTCGGCCCTCAATCTTTGATTGATGTAACTGTATGGAGGTAAAATTCTCCCTGGCTCATTACTTGGGGCCTTAGCAAACTCGACCGCCGAGAGAAATTTCTACCCAGAATATTTTCTCGAACAAATACGAATCAGTAGAAATTGAATTGTAAAATATCGTTCGCCCCACTGGTGGGATCCATCGCAGTGAACAAGTTCATGGTGTTAAAAGGATTTGGTGAAACGGAAATGGACGTATCTTTTTCTGAGACGTATCAAGGCGGATCGAGCTCTTCTCATCAAAGTGCGCTTCCAAGAATGCGAGTATTGCATAAACAAAATAGTGCAAGAACACAGAATCTCAAGCCGTCACTGCATTTTATTGTGATTGATGTATGAAATGCACTCACACATATCCCTTATTTTCAGGAGGCAGGTAAACTGGAATATACTGCCTTACATCCAGAGCAAACGGAATCAACGTCTCACAATAAGAATAGATAGGCCAATCAGGATCCTCAAATAATTCTGTTGATTTTTGTATCTTAAAATTGTGATATTTTGGTCTATCCGTTGGCTCCATGAAGACTGATGAAAACCTAGAGTAGTCCCGTGTTTGACCAACATGATTCTCACTCTTCGAGGGTTGCAAAGCTGCAAGTGGTTCACGAAGATGCGTGATTGAACAACGATCGAATACTAGACTATGATTAGCACCGAACCATACAACTTACCACTGTTTATCTTTGAATTCATCATTTTTTCTCGTATTTCCTTAGCTTGATTTTCAACGTTCTTCAAAACTTGTAGACTAACTCCGAAGTCAATCTGCAGTTTCTGAGCTAATATTTGTTTCTCAGAAATGATATCACAAGACAGGATGGATTTGTCGCCACTTTTCTGCATGCATGATTGACCAAGATTCATCGAAATCGAACTTAAATGGTCCTCGAAGCTTCCACCTTGGTGGGTGAGAAAGGGAATCTGTTTAATATCTTCCCACAGTATTTTCTCTTGAAAACTCAGTAACTCGGTCTCTTCGTTGTGGTAGGCACGAAGCTCTGAGAGGATATTAGTCAATTGCCTGAAAGTAAGACCAGCGTTGAAACGTTTAGATAAATTTGAATATCTGTTAAGTAAACTCGTATTGAATTGAAACATGGTGGGCTGAAAACAGTTTGGGATAAGGATGTAAATCACCGTAGGTTTTATGAAGAGGATGTTGGTGAGACCGTTCCAAGCCAAGTTCGGTGCGAAGTGTGATTCAAAACCGATCCTCTTGAAAAAGCGTCTTTCAAGGGCGTAAGAAGACTCGAAGACTAGTTCTCCTTATTGGAATCAGAAAAGATGGGTGCGATGTCACGACTAAACGCAGAACAGATTGAGGAGTTTTAATTTTCAATGTTGATGTATTCATACGAGGTTCCGTTGCACCAATTTGACATCGGTAAAAAGTTATTCAAAGGATAACTTGGGCTAATGATAGCAGAATCGCTCTCGTGTTTATCAATAGCGAGTGCCCAAAAATGTCTTTTTCTGAATGACACATTGATGGTTTTCCAAAATTCTGACTTAAAAGTGCCGCGTTTAAAAGCGGCATTTTAGGTTTCTTGTAGTGGAAATATCCACACACTCAAGCTTGGAAGCCCGTTTCGAGCACTGAAGAACCTGTCTGTCTCGCTACTGCCTGAAATAGGCTAAAGCGATCAGTGCGGATATACACTAATACGGTGTGGCCAGCGTGGGATTGGATTCCATGAGCAATTGATCGAAATATTTCTCAGTTAACTCTTGAATGTTTTCTTAAAAGATGAGATCCCCTTTATTCGTTTTTTTGGCTCAGTTGTGATTATTGAATCCTATTTAGCTTGAAATGACTTAGTGAATATAGAAAATTGAGTGATTATTATATTATGACACGGAAAAAAGTTGGGAAATCTTGGACGAGTAAACAAATGTTCAGTCTCGATTTAGTCTGCGAATACTCATAAATCGATCTCCATAAAAATTCTGCCCAGAACCATTAATGAAACGTTGGCAGTTGTTCCTAATTTGGGAGATAATGTTTAGACACTAGATTTAACAAAACAAACATCTAAACTCACCGATGAAGAGCGCTAAGCGAACTCTCCAGCTTCAGATTGCAGAGGATATTGTGTTTTGCACTGCGAGCCATGTCCAGTTGAGGGTCTAATCTGAGTGAATTATCATAGAATTGTACTGATTTATTAAATTCACCCAATTGTGCATACACATTTGCAAGGGCAAGATGGTGCAGGCTTTCAGTGGGTTCATATTCAATCGCAGTGTGTAATATAATTGCCGCTTCTCTGGATTTGTTTGCTGCGTGGAAAATTCCTCCTGTAGTCAGAAGGGCTATATCACGATACTGTCTGGGGAAGTTGAAAGACACATCATGGTGTATGGAAAAATGTTATGGTGAGACTCCAGATATTTACTAAATTTTGATATTTCATACCTTGGGGCTTTGACTATTGCTCTCCGAGAACATTCAAGAGCATTGTAAGCATTTCCCTTGATGCG
Organism: Eretmocerus hayati; assembly: GCA_029851415.1. Lineage (NCBI taxonomy): Eukaryota > Metazoa > Arthropoda > Insecta > Hymenoptera > Aphelinidae > Eretmocerus > Eretmocerus hayati. The sequence goes on from CM056742.1 coordinate 116,517,214, forward strand.
CCAATAGATACTTGCTAAATTCAAATGCACCCACGATGTTTTATTGTACAATAACTCATGTGCTATTTTATGACCAAACAAATCTAATTCCATGTTCGGAGGGATAATTTTCAACAGAGCTGTTTCTTGAAGTTGTGTTAGGTATTCTCTATCCTGCATTGCCTGGATTTGAAAATCAATTAGCAATGATCGAGGATTCGATTTTCATAGGACTCAAGTATCAATTTTCAAAGAGAGAAGTTTTTCATGCATACATAACGCGTGATGCACGACACGCTGGAAATTTCTTACACTAATTCTCATTTTTCATCAATATCGACACAATTTTTTCATTTCCAACCCTTTTTACAATTGTCACATTGTTTTTGTGCTGCCGAAGCGCTGGCGTGTTAATTGTTCATATAAAAGCGCAGAAGTTACTGTAAGCTTCTCAAACTAATGATTTGTTTCTCATTCATGTGTAACATATCCCGCACGCGTGAGATTATCCACTACTTTCAGCGAAACATGCACATAATATTGTAGAGGGTTCGAATTTTGCTAGGGACGTTCAAAACTTTCCTTTGAACATTTTTCGCACTTATTCAATCAAATTACAATCAGTATTAAACTTTTCTCGCGTGCCATCGTCCCAATTATTTCATTTTTGAAGAGTAAGGGTCGAAATGTCGATTTGGTGGACCGCAATATTTTTAGCTCTGCATATTAGACTCGCAGCACGTGCTCTAGAAATTTTGAAACAATGTAATAACTTACAATTTTATATGAATCTCCAAGCCTGATGAGGTCGACACATGCGTCGACGAAACGTCGCAAAATAAAACTATTAACTTTGTCGATACACACCGTCCTCATTGATCGACATATATCTCCAATTCAAATTGTTTAATATCAAGGACGATCATAAGAATTAATCATCTGAATTGAAACAATATCCCCTTAAATGATCATCGAAGTCCCATTTCTATCACATAAAAGCCGACATTGCAGAGTTTTCAATATTTTTGATGAACTTATCAGACATCGTAAATGTGAGAAGTAAGAGCTCTTTTTAGTCTCTAGAATATTCGTTATTTCCAATAATCACGATATGTCAAAGATTCGTGATATCAAGAAGTCGGTATTCAACCTTCTCTTCAGCTGATTGCGAATTAGTCATATTTGTATTTTATGTATTATTAGAACCAAAAGAACTTCAAGCACCCTCAATATCTCAGCTCAATTCCAAGTTTATTCTACGATATCTCAGAATCTTTGACGAGAATTGAATAATATGGGAGCGCAACCGATTTGCAGTGCATAATTCAAGCTCTATAATCTTCACTGTTTCAAATTGAAGCGCTTTCCAACATTAACTAATAATAGAGATGGATTAGACTGCATGTATCAGTAATTCCGCGGAAATTTTGATATTTGGGTGTCAAAAATGTGCCAGCCCTAAATCTCACTTTCGAAGATTCTAAGATGTATTTATCGATTCTTTGAAACATAAAAAGTGCAAATTAATTTGCGCACAAGTTTCGATGTTTTCATTTATTGGTACCATAACCGAAGAACGCGAAATCGTTACACGGACCTGACTTTTTGTCACTTAAATTGATCTCACGGCCAAACGGTTTGAGCTACAGCTTTAAGGTTTTGGGATTCTGATTTGACTTTTCGATACTTTGAAAAAAAGTGATTAGAACTTCTGTAGTGTTGCACTTGTGGGGCACGAAACTGACCAAAACATTCAGCAAAAGTAAATTTTCGCGAAAAAGTACTCGCCAAAGTGTCAAAATCAATCTTCTCGATACTTTGAGGTACGGAAAGGTTGCACCTGACGATTCACTTTAAAGAGAGATTGGTACCGGAAGGCCTGGAAAGAGGCGAATTCACTTTTATAGACGAAAACTGAATGGGTAAAATTTTAGTCGAAACCGATTGACAAAATGTACGTGCTCAGCGTGTGGGATTCGATGCTCTATGCCATGGAATTTGATGAGTAAGCCCGCCCGGATCTGTAAGAAGCTTTTTGACGGTGCTACACAATCACGAAGCACGAAGGTAGGAAGAACCACATCTCACACGGACCTGACATTTTGACCTCTTTTTTGATGATAATATTTTTGGGAAGCGCTGAATCAAAAAACTGACGATTGCGCCAGCGATAGCAGAAGAAAATACATGAGAAATCACCATTGAAGTTTTTTCCTCAAGCCTTTCAAGGGTTTCTACAAGCAGGCACACATTATATCAAAGTTCCCACGGAGGTACTCATATACGCTCGTTGGGCTCTCTTTTTCCACAAATACCAAGGAAAAAAATGATGGAGAGGCAGTTCAAAATCAATTTGTAGTGAGGACCACCGAGAGCTGAAGCGGACAAAATTTATTTTCTTTCACTTCAATTCCAATAAAGCCAAGATCCGTTGGGGATAGTTTTATTGATAGGGAAATTAGTCATCACTTGACGAGTAGTCAATCAAAATGATATTACCCAACGATTATTCGGTTGAGACCATTTCCTATTATTTGCGGTGTAAAACCCTGTTATCTCCGGATGGTTTCAACGATGAGCGAACTTTGAACTGTTTTCTAGTGAACAATAAAATGTCAACGATTCGTTAACATTTCTTGAGGGAAAAGTTGAGCTCAAAATTATTTGTGATTGTATTCATAAATTTTCATCAAAACGGCACCTAGAAAGAAAGCTTCGTCCGGAAATGAATAACAGGATTAGAAAAAAGTCAAGCTGGCTCAGAAATTGAAAATCTTCGAAGTTTGAAAAAAGAAGAAAGAAATGCCGAAGTTGCAACAAAACTGAAGTGTCGCAGAGTTCCGCATTCTAAGTCAGGTTGATTGCGAGGAGTATCAAGATCATTGACGACCCAAGGCATGTGTACATATAATGACTCGGTGATGATTCGAAGACTTTAATTCAAACACCAAAATAAAATCGCTCTCATAATTCCGAGATCTATATGCTGACATTATACGATTTCCCAAACAAACTAAAACAACCGGGACATTCTCAAAAAATTATCGTTCTGAAATATTGAGAGCAAATATTCAATTGACAGCTCTCTACTCAGTCCACAAACAACTTTTTCTATCAAAACAAAAAATTTTTTAGATCGACTTCTCTCCGCCCCAGTCTGAAAGCCATTATTCCCCATTAGGGTAGTACTTCCGTACCTGCGAATTTGATATCTGCGGTACCTCTTCAATCTATAACCCTCGCAATTACCGGGGTACTCCGGTCCTCCATTTTGAAAAGTTGAAATCGATAATCATTTTCATGTTCAAAACACTTCAAGTACTTGAAAGCACTAGAAAGAAGTCCGAAATTTCTTTGGCCTTCAAGCGTTTGCAACTCTTCCATAGTTTCATTGCCCATCTTTCGTTTGAAAGGAGAAAAGTTATTTCTGGTAAATAATCAACCAACTTACGTTCAGATGCTCAAATGTATGCATGCTGAAATCTTGCTGAAATGTATTCTTGCAATCTGGTACCTTTTTTTCTGATTTGCTGGGAATGTCGACTCGATGGAAATTATTTTGCCTGATTTATAATATTGACAACGGTGAGTCTCACAAACCACTAGAGCTCAGAAAGCCAAATTAAGATAATAAAAAGGGCTCACATCATTCCATGTCTGAGGTTTCCATCTGTTGCAATACTGTGGTAGAAGTTCCATCCAAAATCATATTGATCTCTGAGCAAGCAGTCCGCATCATTCATATGTAAACCATTTTCTACATCTGAAGCTGTATGCAAGCCAACAAACTGATTGTCTATAATTGCCTTCCTGTTTTTCAGACTCTCTAACAGCTTGTTAACAGAATCACGCCGATTTTCTTGTTCCAAGAGTGACATTAAATCATAAGGTCGTTGCATTTGGAACATGGACTCAGACTGTAATTATAGTAGCAAAAAGTGCATGGTTTGGTGGTTATCATTGATTCTAAAACGATTGAACCTTTCTATAAGATTGAAGTGCTCTGATAGTAATTGGTGTTCAAGATTATCCAGGAGAATTGGAATAGAATGATGAAATATAGAACACACTCAAAATTAGTCATACAAAAGTTTTTGAACACAAAAGAAAATCATTCTTCCAATAATTAAGAACTTATAAGAGATAGCTGGGTTCAAACATCCTCCCAGTACCATCTTGTATGAGCAAGATTATCAATCTTGGGCAAAAAGAGAAGCATGACTTTTTGAAAAAGATATCAAATTGATAAACATTTTCAAAGACCCCCTCATGGCGTTAGAATACCTATGAGCAAAAGGAGGCAGGAGAGGTGGAAAGAATTAATATTCAGATTTTGCTGCAGAAGATCTATCTATCATCAAAATTGATGTCAGTTACATGATGCAAATGTGAAAGCAAGGAGTTTCATCTGCATTCCACGTGGGATGATTTGTTAATTCAGGGGTGCAGACATTAGATGCGGGATTACATTGTCAGCACACTAATGATTGGAAAAGACCCAAAGGAATTTGATATCAGAAGCACAACTAATAACTTCTAAAGATTTGATGTTATGAGCAAAAGTTAGGAATAACAGTCTTATCCATTGGTAGATGAAACGTGATTGAGAGGCAATATTCCCCATACTTTCAAATTGCCATGTAAAAAATAAATCACATTTTACTCACCAGGGATTGGAGCCTACCATTTTCAGTAACAACCCAATGAGTTGATGCAGATACTGTCAGAATAATCTTGAAAATTCCTATTGTTAAGTAACATATTCTGATTTCCATCATTTTCATGTATTTTGTATTTCAATCGGTTCCAAAAAACACTGGAAGTTGGAATTGAATTATCAGTTTTTGTACAGTACATTATGAGAGAGTGGGAGGTAATGAGGTAACCAATTCATAATTTTTAGGTATGATGTGAGCAATTGAATGATTTATTCATACAGATAATAATTCATAGCCATACCTGCAATTGTCAGCAGCTTAGTAAACATGATACATTTTACAAGATGTAATTGTAATGGGCAGGTCAAATGATATCCAATTGTGCAGAGTCCCATAACATGCACGTTCTTGTCTAACTCCAATCGGTATAGAGGAATCAAACGAACTTTGAGTTAGGCAGTCCATTCATCACTCACCGTGTGCGATTATGAATAAATTTCAAAATTGAAATTACGGAGACACTTCCACACATGTCAATATTCTTCCAATCACACGGGAATCAATATCTTGAGATATTGGTTTCAATCAAGACCCAAAAAAGCCGAAGGAAGGGACCCAAATCGTGGCCCCAAATCACGATACTTAATCAGCTGATCGGTGTTTGTTGTTCCGTGATTCCAAGTACGGGTTTGGTTGGGTGGGTATTTCAATTTGATACGGTAGGGAGGGCCAAATCAGGTGAAGCCGACTCTTCAACACGGGGATAATCAGGGCCACGGAGAAGTCCGGTTGTTCGCAAAGTGACGTAAATTGCCTCAATGCTCAGATCTCAGATTTGTCTAATTATCTTGACTAAGCTCCTTAATATTTGGGATTTCATCTCTGTTTCATAGATTTCCATTTTCTTTTGAGAGTTTTTATTCTTGTCAAGCTGGCAAGCCATGAGACTTGAAACTAGAAAGAGAGGATCAAAATGATGTGACGGACATAAGTACGGTCTTCACGACGTCACGAGTATCGGCCAATACGGGCCCATGGGCCATATGGGCCAATGCCAGTGAGCCGTTATATAGGGTCCGTCCATATTCAGACAAATCCGGTAGATAGGGCACAAATAGGGAGGGTAGTACCCTCGCTAGGCACAAAAGTATCACTTTGTCTGAATATGGCGGAGATCCGTGTCGAGACCCCTTTCTAGTGACCCTAGGCCATCATCGACGCCCCGGCTTTCACGGAGCACAGCACGAGCACAGAAGACCATGCACCATGCACATGCAGAAGACTGCAGAAGACGGCGAATAATTGTCTGTAATTGTCAGAGTTCAAGTGCCCTTGTCCAACAATTACCACGACACTCACTGTCTTGATTAGAACCTATCCCTAGTCAATTTCTACGCAATATAAAACCGTACATCTCACGTCTTCAAGTGATTCAAGACGGTGAACATGGGCGAAGAATTCAACGGAGGTAAATAACCACGTATTCCATGATCTCCGGCTTGTTGTACCCTTGTGCTGCGTGCTCCTCGTTTCGGCAGCAGCAATGGCCGCGTCACTTTGAGACAGATTATTGTAGATGAGAGTGATGATGATGATAGCCTCTGGTCTATGAAAACTTTCAACTTATGGCATATTTTTCGTCCATCATCTTATTCCCAAAATACTCAATCCAATACCCTCCTCAACTCGCGAAATTGAGACATGGCGTGGTTTCACTTGCTTAGTTCGATTTGCATGAAACCGCACACTCGTTTGAGATTTTGACGAAGAATTTAAGTAGTTATGGAAATACACCAACTGCTTTCATACTAACTGTGTCCCTAATTATGTTTATGTGATGATTGTATAACTAGCACACTTATCGTCTCAAGTCCCTTGCAAGTCTCTTACTGTGCCTTATAACTTTTGAGGATTAGGGTTCATGTGAGTCATATTTAAATCAATGTTCAATACTTTATGACAGATAGTGAACAAGATCATGAAAAAACTTCATCTAGTCTTTGTACTATAACAGTCACTATACCTCACTAAAAAGCAAATGGCAATAGAATATTTGTAGTGTACTGAATGTCAATCTGGAACGCAAAAGACATTGGAAGTGCGCCATGGTAGCTACATTCCAATTCTCAATTTGACATTAATGTGAGTCATACTGAATCAACTTTCCTTATGACGCGTTCTAAACAACATAATCAAAAATCCTTCTCCATCTAGTCTTTGTACCATAATACCCCTTTAGAAAGCAGATGGCAAGAAAATACTTGTAATGTATTGATTGTTAGTTTTGATCACTGGTAGACAGAAAATGTTGGAAGTATGCCATGGTAGCTACAATTCGATCAACCTTTCTTTGCAATAATTTGATCTGAACACAGCCACCATCACCTGTTTCCACCACCTTTACCTAGTTGTGATCTTGATCTTGATAGATTGAAGTCATTGATTGAAATCTTGATCTTCATAGATTAAAGTATTATACAATATGCAGTTGAGTTTGACTGATCATTATTTTACTGCATAATTTTTTTTCCACCTCTGAGGTTAATATCTGTGTCTTCTGCCATCATTTGCAGAAGTGACTTGGTCCACTTTCTCACTTATCTGAATAACTTCTGCAGAGTCTTGACCATGCAGAATGATTATGTGTAGAAAAAACTATGCAGAATGATGATGTGAAAACCCAGTTGTATCATTCCTAGCACATTTTGGTTATGAAGCAATATTTGAAGTAGTAAGCCTAAAATTCCCTGTGATATGCAAACACCTTGAGAATGTAACATGTCCACTGAGAATATTGTCTGTGTATACTTTTGACAACACTAAGTCTTTAGCTTCAACAGCCTTTGGATTTTCCGAGCCCTTGAAGTGCCAATCTCACTACTTTGGGGTCATTTTATTCTAAGTACTCATGTGAAGACTAGAAGGTTGTCCTCTTGAAACCAGTGAGCGGAGGCCATATAATTTGGGCAAATTATCTTGAAAAATTTCCTAGTTAATAGTATCATACACATCATCAACTTTTCAAGTTAGCTAGAGTTCTATCTGTCACAGTTTCATGATCCTCATTGTCAATCACAAGTACTTTTCTGAAGTTATCTTCCATTTCTCAGCAGCATGATCCAAAAGAATGAAACATTCCTCTCAGAATGAATATCCAAGATTTGCTGATGGATGCAATTCAGAATCTTTATGCAATCCTTTATTTGAGATGAATCTTTTTTTGTTTTTTACAAACGGTAGAACTTCAGAATATTAAAAATACATAAGGAATGTACATAAGCAAGTGTGCAATGTGTAGATTTGACAGTAGACTTGATAGTTTGATAAGAACCTACATTTGGGTACTTCATTGCTATACAACAGTCTTTATTATGTAAAGAGGATAATGAAAGACACATGATTTGTTAGTTGACTAGTTTTTTACTTGTCGAGGTTCTTCTCAGTTTTGAAAGTTGACAAAGATAGTCTGTAGTTGGTAGATCAAAGTATTCTAGTTCATGCTTTGAAATGTGTCCACCAATGAATTTTTCAATCCTGTCAAGTTGAGTTCTTGTACATCTAGCAATTTTCGAAAACTCACAATCTAGTTGATCACACTTGGACACATGAGCAAATATCATCCTACATTCCAAGTATCTCAAATTACCATGAACAATGCCAATATTTCTCATTTTTGTTAGAGCTTCGCCAGAATCCACCTTTCCTCAATCGATTTGGTGTAACTCAAGTCGACAATCAAATCCTGATGCGGAAAAAATCATATTGAAAGCTCCTGAATAGAGCTTCAAAACAAGCCTCAATCCAAAATTTTCGAATCCCGCCTAAGGCAGTTTATTCTTGACTTCTCACCAAATCGTCTTTCACTACTTTTTTTATAGCTAAAAAATTCTTCAATGCCATCTTCAATGCCATCTTGTATGTAAGCGAGGCTTGGAGGTGCTCAGACCAGATTGATATTGATAAATTTGATCTGTGTAAAATCATCACATCAGTTGGGTGTGCAAAGAAATAGCTTGCAATACTCAATACATTTAAGAATATCACTGTTTTCTTGACGAATCATTGGAGATGCGTTAAATATTCGAAAAAAATTTCGTTGATTCTGAGAAGGAATTAATTCCGTTTTGATTTTTCAGAAAGAGAGAGGCAAGATCGAGACAGAGACCGAGAAAAGGATAAAGATAGGGATAAGGACAGGGACAGGGAAAGAGACAGAGATAGGGACAAGGATCGAGAAAAAGATAGGGACAAGGATAGAGACAGAGATCGCAGACACCGCTCGCGGAGTAGAGAGAGGAAAAAACGCTCCCGCTCTCGTAGTAAAGACAGAAGACCCAAAGATGACCGCAAAAGGAGTAGCTCCCCCAAACGCAATCGTAATTCGAGGAGGCGTAAGCCATCTCTCTATTGGGATGTTCCTCCACCAGGATTTGAGCACATTACTCCCCTCCAGGTATGAATATGTTCCGTGACGAGAATAATCTTTATGTGTTTAAGAAATACCATGATTAATTTCTGACAAAATTGTATCTGGTTCTTCAAGTACAAAGCCATGCAAGCAGCTGGACAGATCCCCGCAAATATTGTTGCGGATACACCTCAAGCAGCAGTCCCTGTTGTTGGCAGCACAATAACCAGACAGGCTAGAAGATTGTACGTTGGAAACATTCCTTTTGGAGTGACTGAAGAAGAGATGATGGAGTTTTTCAATCAGCAAATGCACCTCTCTGGTTTGGCCCAAGCAGCAGGAAATCCAGTTTTAGCATGTCAAATAAATCTTGACAAAAACTTTGCTTTCCTAGAGGTATGTTTGTTTGATGTAAGAGAATGAAAATTCGCTTGCTGCAACGTAATTCACAACTGCTTGTTTCCAGTTTCGATCTATTGACGAGACAACTCAGGCAATGGCATTTGATGGAATCAATTTTAAGGGACAAAGTTTGAAAATTAGAAGACCCCATGACTATCAGCCAATGCCTGGTATGACCGACAATCCCAGTATGAACGTTCCAGGTGAGATTTTATTTCCTCCATTTCGACAATCATTGCGAAATTTCTCTATATTTTCATGCATTGGAATCACTACGTACATTTAAGGCCGGTGTCGAAAACAGCACTCACTGATTAAGAATTTTACGTTGAAAGTTGAAATTGAATATTCATTTTTACCAGTTCCATTTCGGGGATAGGTTTCGCTACTCTTGAAAAAATGATCCATGCTTATCCATTACCTTTGCAAGTTGAGTGACGCCAGCATTAGGAAAATTGTGAGCCGTTCTTTGAATTTAGAACATTTCCAAATATAATCTTTTTTGATACAGATGAAGTCCGGCAAAGCAATGAGGTGCTTTGTGATTGTTAGCCAAAGCATTTTGTGCATAGACATTGCATGATTTGATGTCAGCAAAAGCACCTTTGACATATCTTAATGAAAAGAATCCACAAACATCTGACGCTCGCAAATTTTTTCAGATTCTCCACACAAAATCTTTATTGGAGGCTTACCAAATTACTTGAATGAGGACCAGGTATTTATGAAATATTTCAATTTCCTTCGCACCTTTCGTTTTTTATGCCTTACACACATTAATCGGATGTTCTACGCGGAATTCGTTATATTTTTTGAGTATTAAAAGGGACAGAAGCAGCATACGGAAATGAGAGACTCATTCTTTTAAATTTTAATGCAATGACTCATTCAAAGTATCGTCACTTAGAGTCTAAACTCAGTCCAACAGGTTTTAAAAGTATTGTATTCAAATGTGCATTTTTGAACCCGATTATTTCATGTAGCGACAGGTAAGTGTGGGCTGTCCTATGAAGCCTTTCGCAAATATGAGTACCACGGATCTGGGTTTACTTCAATTTTTCGGAAAGCCACTCAAAGCTTTGTTTTTAATAAGAAATGAATTGATCCTCATTCAGAAATAAGAAAAACTTCAATTACAGCGGAAGGCTCAAATAACTTTCTTTCTTGTTTTGTTTTGTACTCTAAGATCATGGGCTCAAGGGAACATATTGAATTGAATTCAAGTGGTGTGAATATTATCTCTGGTGAGCTGACGTGACCTGTTAATCTCTCAGTATTCGTTGGCTTTAGATCGGAAAATACTGATTTGGGGATATCCAACGATCCAAGCAGAGTTGAAAGTTTCATGTTATTAGTTCGCATTCTGTTAGAATGAATCTAATAGAAGTCTTGTATAGCATATTATCTGAAGTTGATAATATTTGAATGATTGTTCGTCGAAAAAAACGAAATCAAACGCTTGACATGGAAACGTTACCAAGAAATCGGGAGATACAACCTTGTATGAGTATGAGTATCGACGGAGCACTGCAAAAGACACATGGGAGATTTACACCCCTGAATATGTTCGATGCATTGTCAAAGAAAAAGAATTTCTATTTCTATTACAGCCTTTTCTAGGCGCAACTTGAGTTTGGCAGCAGTGTGAGAGAGTGCTTAATCACGGATACGACTAGAGAAGAATCAGGGTGTACTAGGATTTGAAGAGAATTTCGAAATCTTCCAAGAATGATTTTAATCGAAGTTCTTGCTACTGTTGAATTTCTGAGCTTGTTCTTTTCAATCAGAAATGGTGACATAACTGGTTCATGCGCTTCATATCAAAAAACTTGCCGTATTATTATTTCTTTGATCGAGAATTCTACACAATATTGACACTTATGAAAGACGTGTCCGGTAGCCTTTTCGAAATCAAATCCAAGTAGCCCTGGTCCTTCGAACAAATTTTAGGAAACAGCACTCATGAAAGTGTGCAAAGCACAGCATATTGAGAGTTGATTGTCCAGGCACATGGAATGATCCGTCTGTGAGCATCGCGAGAAGCTGCTCGTTCATTTGTACAGAGGAGCAAAAAGAGTTGTTACATACGACTCTGAAGGGTGATCGACAACTTCTTCGTCCATTGTTACAGGTCGAACAAGAGTGTGAGAGAAAGCGCGGTTTTCTACGGCAATGCTGTTTTTTTATCTAGGCAAAAATACCAGCACAGCAGTTATTTTCAGGTCTTCGTGATGACTGATTTCTAGGAACATTGAAGAGAAATGGCATGTGAATAGAGACAGATTATTTTCCATTTGCAGCTATTTTCTTTTCAGGCATACTTTTTTCAGGCTTCATCGTCAAGAATGCCTCCATATTCATGTTTTTCAGGGGCGCGCGTACAAATTCAGAGAAAGTTATATTTCAGTTAACTCAATGGAAATATAATGAAATTGATGGAGAAAAAGAATTGTTCGTCAAGATGAAATAGAGTCGCGCAACGATTGTTTCTTTTGGAGAAAATTTCAGTGCAAAAGTGTAATATTTGATGTACAAGAATTCCCTTTTTACCCATTCCATAGCTCAGGGCCGCGCGGATCAAAAGTATTTGTTTACCACTACTTCTACCACTTCTACTACTACTTCTACTGAACATGACAAAACCTCACACTGCCTGGAGAGAGGCTTACGCAGTCCCTCGAGGCAAGTACTTCAATTCAATTTTCTCACTCTTCATCGTTCTGGAAGAATTGAGATGGAAACATTAACCCCGTTTCAATTGATTTGGGAAGTAAAATCGATCTCCATTTGTCTTTTTTCGCGATTGCCAGAATAAGCCGTCAAATATTCTGTACGTTCACTACGATGGGTTCAACCCCAACATAACGGTTATCTGTTCACGAATCAACGGACTATGAAATTGCTGTTTCACAAATGATGTTCGTCGGCAAAAATGACAAGGTGTCTATGCATCGTCGAAATTTCAATACTTGCATATTACAATGCCCAACATTTCTTGAGAATTTAGAATGAAAGAAATCATTGATTAACAGAGTAAAAAAATTGACGGTTGCCTGGACAAAGATCCCAAAAGAACTTGTAAATCTATGGATGGCTCTCAATTCCTCAAAGATAGAAGCTCGTGGAACAAAATTCATGGATTTCTTCCGCTTGCCCCTTACTTTGGGCGAGGTGGACTCATTTTTTTCGCTTCTCTTGGGAGAGAAACTGTTCTTCCTAAAAATTTTCCTTGACTAGCATGGATGAAATCCATAATAAGAAATAGTACAAGTACTGTAAAAATCTCGAACGAACATGAAGTGAGAAACTTGAATCCGTTGAATTTTGAAGGAAAACTCAGGCATCACTTACCAATGATGAAATGTACCGAAGTAGATAGTTTTAACGGGAAGTGCTACCTATTCCCAGACTTATCACACAATCTATGATGGGAAAATAATTAATGGGATCGAAAAGGTTCAATTCCGTTGATAATAACAACTCTATAGTTGATATTTTTACTTTGCCATCAGACTCACAGAGAGTATCTAGGCAAAGTACAAAATCTCGAGAATCAAGAGTTACAGATGAAATACCTCTGTGACAATGTATTTCGACTACTTTGATAATGAGTGCTGACAGCAGCTCGTATTACTATACTCTTTATTGGCACAAATTTCTCCTTGCCATTAGTCAGTTCTCCCAAAACCGCAAATCAACATTGCGTAGATATCATCCCCGACTTAGATAGCCCCCAAAAATGAATAAATAGTGAATTCTCCATTAGGGATACTTTGAAAAATTCTTGAAATTGATGATTTTCTTTTCCTTTTTGGCAGAATGAATGAAATGTACGAGCGTCCTTGCTCTATAAATAGTTTGTATAACAAAATTGATGATATCGTGTTAGCTCGACCTCTATGTCATATATTAGTATCTGAGCCAGCCCATCGTCAAAACTAAAAATTCTTCAGACGCGAAATGTCAAGCACATCTTGGGATTTGATTAGCTACATCGAGGTGGTAGCTGTGCCGTAGCAGAACATGTATTTGAGTTTGAATTGCTCCGGCATCACCATTATTTCTTCGATCTCTAATCCTAAATTATCAGTTCGATCTTGCCATCTGCAATAACAGACATTCAACACTACTTTTTCCACCCTTAATCAGAAATTCCAGGATCTTCAATCTTCGTCGCCAAATCCATACATTTTTTATTCTTTTCCTTGATGATTGTATATTACTTGGTCGAACCACGATGAATCGGTCATGAAAATATGAGAAAGCACGCCACATCAATATTTTCACAAGAATAGCGTTATCGAATATGAGTGTTATCGCGGAAACTTACATGGAACTTGTAATGGCTTCCCATTTCGACTAGTGCGCTCCAAACCACTCCACTTAAATTTTCGTGCACATTATTCTATTGAAATACACTTGGTATTGAAGTTTCAGGTTGATCCGTCAAGTCGTTTTTTTTTTTTTTTTTTTTTTTTCTATTGTCGAAGATCAAGGGTCCAAATGTCAGTTTCATGGACTGTAATACTTGGAGTTCCAAGCACACTCTTGGTGCTAGCGTCAAGGTACTCAATATAATAATTGGTTTGCCCAAATTTTTCTCTCAAAATGCAATATTGAATTATCTATCTTTCATAGGAACTATGGCCAGAATGATTAATTTAGTCCCCGAGCCATGTGCCTCTTCCTTTTAAAGGCCAGTCCGGGGAGGATCCGGATATTTTGCCCGACAGATGACGCTTTGATCGCACTGCGTGTGCGATGAGAGATTATGAACCAATTTTGCCTCATAGTATTTCAACCTCACATTTCTGACCCAAACGAGATGTGGCAAGTGAAACACCATAATATTTTCCATCGAATGAGCCGTTCTACACCCGGGAATTCTTTCGATATCTCGGAAAAATCGTAGTTCTCCGATCCGCTGGGCAAGTTATACTGCTCGATGTTCTCACCCCTTCCCGGTTTTTGCGAACTAGATTTCGAATTTTTTTACGTTGAAGGGCTCATTCGACAGGAAATTCCAATCCACAGCCGGACTACTATCTGGTATTGACCAAAACTGTTTCGTTATTGAGGAATAAATCGGAATAGGCGAGGACGCGCTCTGCCCCACCAAAAAAATTACCTTCAAGTTTTCTCGATTCCTAATGAACGAAATGCCATGAAACTTTGCATGGTATCGTGTTATGACGGTGCGTGTCTGGTTACAGTTCTGGGATTTTCACTGAAGATGAGACATTTCCTTGGAGTAACAACAACGCATCCCAAATTCACTTTGAAAGGCTTTGGCACAGATAAAATTCCAAGCAAATATGTCAAACAATCAAATCACTTTGCGAGAAAAGGCCCAGATTCGAAATTCTGAGTGCTGCATAAACACTAATTGCCGAAAATTAGCCACCTAATTAACTTTTCCACGATTTTGTCAGTTCCATGTGTACCACGTTACCCTTGTAAACGTCAATTTATCCGGGCGGGAACAATTTTTGCCACTAAAATATGATGGAGCTAGATCAAATCTACGCGGAGGAGCTTGTATGTGAACTCTTCTATTATTGCGATCAATTTGAAGGGAGAAATGTCAGTTCTATGGACTCGACAGCTGTCTCCTGGGATACTCAAGAAAAAGACGGCGAAATGGAATTATCTGCTCCAGAATATGTATTTCTGGCTTAAACCAGCCATCTCAAGACGAATTCCGAGACCACTTAGACAGCGGGACAGCGCCTCTAGCGGCAATTAAGCCGTTTTTCCCATGTAATTGGAAGCGAACACCACCGCAGCCTCCGATAGAGGCGCTGTCCCGCTGTCTCAGAATCACCTCAAACGACTGCATGTAGCCGCACCCTAGGCAGCGGCTGCATGCAGTCGTTTTTGGCAATTCTGAGACAGCGGGACAGCGCCTCTATCGGAGGCTGCGGTGGTGTTTGCTTCAAATTACATGGGAGTCATTCTTTTTAATATCGCCAGGTTTTGTGTCGGGGGGTCAGGGATTTTTCTGTAACTTTAGGTACATGTTGTATATGATGGAAGAAGATGAAAAGCACAGTTTTTAGGTCCCGAAAGTCATCCGCGCGAGTTTGGCGCCCTATTTTCGTTTTCAAAATTCGTGAAAAATTCGATTTTTCAACTTTTTGATTGATTTCTCACCAGTATAGAACCCGATTAAAAAATTATCCAAGACACATATTTCGACGTAAAATGAGCTGAATTTTACGAAAAAAATACTCTTAGATCCGTCAAAGGTAAACATAACTTCAAAAAAGTGGGTTTTTTCAGAAAAACACAATTTTCAAGTCTTAGGCCCTATTTTATCTCAATTTTGACATTTTTATCGGATCCCTCGTCAAATTTTACGTCGAAAACCGTTTCCCTAAAATTGGGCTGAAGATGGGTTTGGCCACCATAATAACAACTTTAGTAGCAGGGTCGTGAAAATAGCGCTAAATTGTTAGTTTCGGGAGGGACACTTATAACACTGGACAACAAAATGTTGGTTCATAAGTAGCGCATTGATCAAACAATGACTTTTTCGTGTATTTTTCGACGCAGAAACCGAATCCGAAACCAGTTTTGCACCTAGACATTAGGAATTTTTTTAAATCGCGAAATACTGAGCTTCTAAAAAACTGCGTTTTTAGCGTTTTTTGATGATTCTGTAGATACATGATTTTGATGGTGCAACCTTGCAGCGGGCTTTGAGCGTACCCAGACTATGATTTCCGACGTATTTCGAGCTGCTGAACACGATGGCAGTGGTTTTAGAGGGCTAGCATGCGTTCGGAACGAAGGACAAGCTGATTTCTTGAGTTGCTATCGGGAGAGTTTGAACAATTTCGCAATCAATCTCAAAGTGCTCACGAAATTGATCAGAAACACCTTTTTGGATCTCACGAGGGCGCATTCTTTTCTTATTTGTACACGCAGTGAGGGAAAAATATTTGTAATCGCCTAGAAATAGATGAGTAGAATATACGTGTATTATTCCGAAAAGAAACTTTTGATCTATTTCTGAGGTAAGCTCAAGCTTTCTCGTAATGAGTCAAAGCAGTTTCCTAGTCTCATGTGCTTCTGAGAACATATAGGTAGCCGTTTGCAACCAGCCCAAGATGGTTTATCTGACGCTGAATATTCTTATTCACTCGCCCCCAGAATAGAATCATTGGAGTGCCCACATTAGCTTAAGGTGAAAAACGATGTAACTAGGTTGATGACATATTCATGGTATGTCAAGGTACGTTCCGTGACCTAAACCGAGTTTAGGTCTCCGGGACTCCTGATACCGTATCCTAGCAACAAAATGACATTGTTTTAATAGTTTGAGTGACTTCTACGTACAAATACTCGAGCTTTGATCCAATACGAGGAGGCTTGAACTCACCCGAGGAATAGATCTCGAAATAGATCAAAAGTTTCTTTTCGGAATAACACGCGTATATTCTACTCATCTATTTCTAGGCGATTGGAAATATTTTTATCTCACTGTGTGTACAAAAACGGAAAGAATGCGCCCTCCTGAGATACAAAAGGGTGTTTCTGATGAATTTCGTGAGCATTTTGAGATTAATTGCGAAATTGTCCAAACTCTCCTGATAGCAACTCAAAAAATCAGCTTGTCCTTCGTTCCGAACGTATGCTAGCCCTCTAAAACCACTGCCATCGTGTTCAGCAGCTCGAAATACGTCAGAAATCATAGTTTGTGTACGCTCAAAGCCCGCTGCAAGGTTGCACCATCAAAGTCATGTATCTACAAAATCACCAAAAAATGCTAAAAACACAGCTTTTTAGAAGCTCAGTATTTCGCGATTTAAAAAAATTCCTAATGTCTAGGAGCAAAACTGGTTTTGGATTCGGTTTCTGCGTCGAAAAATACACGAAAAAGTCATTGTTTGATCAATGCGCTACTTATGAACCAACATTTTGTTGTCCAGTGTTATAAGTGTCCCTCCCGAAACTAACAATTTAGCGCTATTCTCACGACCCTGCTACTAAAGTTGTTATTATGGTGGCCAAACCCATCTTCAGCCCAATTTTAGGGAAACGGTTTTCGACGTAAAATTTGACGAGGGATCCGATAAAAATGTCAAAATTGAGATAAAATAGGGCCTAAGACTTGAAAATTGTGTTTTTCTGAAAAAACCCACTTTTTTGAGGTTATGTTTACCTTTGACGGATCTAAGAGTATTTTTTTCGTAAAATTCAGCTCATTTTACGTCGAAATATGTGTCTTGGATAATTTTTTAATCGGGTTCTATACTGGTGAGAAATCAATCAAAAAGTTGAAAAATCGAATTTTTCACGAATTTTGAAAACGAAAATAGGGCGCCAAACTCGCGCGGATGACTTTCGGGACCTAAAAACTGTGCTTTTCATCTTCTTCTATCATATACAACATGTACCTAAAGTTACAGAAAAATCCCTGACCCCCCAACCCAAAACCTGGCGATATTAAAAAGAATGACTCATGGGCAAAATAGTGCAAAACGGCTCGATTGCCGCTGGAGGCGCTGTCCCGCTGTCTCAGAATCGCCAAAAATAACTGCATGTAGCCGCACCCTTAGTCCCATCGCGTCAGGATTTCTCGTTAGACAATGTAACGTCGAAAAACTGTAAATAGCAGTTCCATGACTACTTTTCCAATGTCTCATATATGCGAGCATCACAAATACCGTGCTTACTCGCTCTAAAAACAACTTATCCTCGAGTTTTATGATAGATTACCATTCTCTATGTAAAAATGAATGAAAAAATCGACGCCAGACATGCGTGCCTTCAATTTTCAACTTCTGAATCTTGAGGACCAAAGCGTGTAAGTTTTCGCGACGACTCATGTACAGTCAGCGCAAAAATCGCATTCTCTGGGACCTTATTCCGAGAGAGATACGCGTTACCGCTGATTACGCGGGTACGACAGTTCCGTGGAAAAACGCCATGCATAAGCGAAGGGGCGCTAGCCGTTGATGTAGAAGCACCCCCTCGTTTATGCAAGGCGGTTTCCCGCGGAACTAATTAGTGATCACCGTAACCGGTGATGAGTATTCCTTTCGAAATTAAGTCCCTGGAAGTCTGGTTCGGAATTTCATAATCGAAGATGAATTTGGTTCTGATGACAGGCTACCGAATGGGCAAAGCAAAAATCGCGAACTCTATAAAGGTCGCAACTGGCAAACCGCGATTAACCAATGTTCGCTAATACCAAATCCGTTAACACAGAGATCTACCTCGGCTCGCTTCTGGTGAAAATATTCTTCCGACTTCCTCCACAAGAAGATTATATGCTACCGGACTAAGTTTCAGACAAACGGTATAAGTCTCGTGGATTCGATCGATCGATGTTCGTCGATGCATGAAGTTCGAAAACGGTTTTACAAGTATACCTCATATACTCAATTGTACAGTCCTATACAAACATTTGAACTTGATGCGAATCCCTTCTCATTTGAGTGTCTAGTATAGGTCAACAATCTAATAGTTGTCACTGCTGTCGTCTGCGATATCGTTTTGATCAAGAAACCCTATTCTTCAAATGAGCAATTGAATTGTAGTACTTTTCATTAAAAATGTTGAATACAATTAACACCAAAATCAGATTATTTAGAGTACCAACGACCAAACTCTGTGTATGTATCGTATCACTTGCATTTGAGCTTCTCACGTCGAGTGACATGTTACGGATAGAATTTTCTACTCTGACGAACTCGTCAATCTTTGTGATGTCCAAAATACCTTATTCTGAAGCCTCTTTACCCACGTCAGGTTTTCTTGGCTAAGGGAGAAATTTTGTCAGTAAAGTAGGCAGTTACGCGCATAATCGATGTAGCTCATTTCATCTCAACTTGATTCATGAGAATTTCCCGTATTCGGTAAATCAAAACTGAATCATCAAATTGGAATCGATTCGTTACACAGGTGAAGGAGCTACTGATGAGCTTTGGCCAGCTACGAGCGTTCAATTTGGTAAAAGACTCTGCCACGGGACTGTCCAAGGGCTACGCGTTCTGCGAGTACGTTGACGTGTCGATGACGGATCAGGCAATAGCTGGACTCAATGGTATGCAACTTGGTGACAAAAAGCTCATCGTACAACGAGCCAGTGTTGGCGCCAAGAACCCCATGGTCGGCGCTCAGGCCCCGGTGCAGATCCAGGTGCCTGGATTGACAGTCGTTGGACAGGCCGGACCAGCCACAGAAGTGAGTTCTTGTTCCCTTTGGCTCCCTCCACCCCAGCTGATTTTCGAAAATTCTCCCCATATCTCGTTGGGCACGCAATTATTACACCGAAAAGTCCACTCTCGTGTTTTTTTATACACGCATTTTCTTTTTTCGCGCTCTCCCAATGCTTTGAAATACTCGCTACTTGAAACGGCGAATGCAGCAGTTCTGAACTTTTGACCTGTATAGTGTTGTTCTAATCTTCACTTTAAAATCACGCATGCAACTCCCCTGATTAGGACGAGACTCCATCCATTAGAGCTTGCTAAAGATATTAATCATTCATTATCCTCCATTACTTAGGTGTTGTGCTTGCTGAATATGGTAACGCCTGAAGAGTTGATGGAAGAGGAAGAATATGAAGATATCCTTGAAGATATCAAAGAAGAGTGCAACAAGTACGGAGTTGTTCGATCTGTTGAAATACCTCGGCCCATTGAAGGAGTTGATGTGCCCGGTTGTGGAAAGGTTTGTATAGTTGTTTCTATCACATTATTAATCATTTATCGTGGCGCGACGAGTGCGCCTGACTTGCCCATACTTGATTCTGGTCTCTCTGGCGATTTCCTCACGTCGCTCTGTACATTTTGGAAATGTTTGAATGAACTTCCACTCAATTACACGTTAGAAAACAGGGAGCGTAATTCGAAGATTCAGGGTGGAAAAAGCTAGAGCCAAAAATATGCCCATTGAATGATTATAATGAGCGATCACATATTTTTCTAGGTATTTGTGGAGTTCAACAGCGTCATAGACTGCCAGAAAGCGCAACAGACATTAACGGGACGCAAGTTCAACAATCGTGTCGTTGTTACTTCATACTTTGACCCAGACAAGTATCACCGCAGGGAATTTTAAAGCAATGACAAACCGACGTGCTATACACGTAAAAACAATTTGAAAATGATTTCTTATGGTCATTATTGTAATCATAGACCAATGCAATTCACTGATAAGACGAATTGATATCTTTTCAATTTGCTTATTTTTTGTAATTGTACCTCTTCTAAAAATTGGTTGTTATATGTATGGACGAAATAAAATTCATGTACATAAATGAAGTTTTGTAGAAGATTCAAGAGAGTGAAGATTCACGTTCTTTTTGAGCCAGCCCAAGCTTTTTTTCATTGAATTACGGTAGAGTGAGTAATCTTCGTGATAACGTTGAACAAGACAGTAATCATTAATTTTCCAACTCTGCTTTCATTTTTCGACAAATTAGCGTATGCAGTTTTATTGGGCGTTTTTTAACAATCCCTTTTGTATATGTTCACCTCGACACGTACATTAATGGAATATTAATGAAAATCTTACATCGTATTACCGTGTAATATTCATGTCTTCAATCACATTTTCATGTAATGCTTTATAATCAAGCACCAAATATTTAAATCGCGCTCCTTAATGAGCTAATTTTTTGTGTCGAACTCTAAGTATTAAAAATTTATCATCGATGATTTTCAATGTCATAACTGTACGATAAACGATGCTTATAATATTTTGTTATCATGCGTACAAAAGTGGCAAATAAATTATTCTCAACAGGCACTTGTGTAATCGATACTAATTATTATTTTTACCACGATGACCCTCAATAATCGTAGTTGATCGTACCCAAAGTTCTCTCCTTTAATACCCTCACACGTCATCTTGTCTCGCTGGTTGATACGAAGGAACATCACTGGCCTCCACGGAATCAATTATAATTTTCTTAAGCACCAGATACAGACCACCGCCAGCTAAGAGCATGAGTAGTCCTGCTATTACAGAGATCGACCAGGCTGGAAGGGCAGAGCTTTCTGAAAATGATAACAACCATATCGTTGATACGAGCACAGTTAACGAATTGCCACTAATCTTGCTCTACTCACTGTAGTAACGCCTTGTAATCGTTTTGCGACCTCGTAAGATTTTTCTGCGTGCATCGGCCTCGCTCACGAAAATTCCAATGAGAACTGTAACGGCACATCATTGAAAACTTGTAAGTACTGTTGCCATTGAGTCTACTGGAAATTGTGGACGCGTACAACGACACATGAGTTAAGTGTACCCAACTTGCCCCCATATGCCGATCTCAGAAATGAGCACTCGTTCATCTTAACCGCGAATTTTCTCTGCGTTTTTTATGTTAGAATATGAAATAGTGAGTGATTTAGAACGACCCCGAATCATTTCTGCGTTCCCCAGGTTTAAAGTGATTTTTCCATTTTTCGTGTTTGCGCGGCTAAGAAATCACCGAGGAAATCACGTTCACTAAAACCGGTGCCAATTTATTTTTATTCGACCAATCTTGACGTACCTTAGCGCATTCGATTCTTTGTCTCGAGACCTTCAAAATTCGCTCTTTAGAGTTGCAAAACTCTGATTTGGAGCAATATTATGTACAAAACACGGAGATGATATGTAAATCGAAGATGCCAATATCCGAATGTACCCAACATGCCCCCATACGGTTATCTCGGAAAGGCGTGCAGCATGGCTTTTTTCACCACTCAGGACGTGTTTACCGCGTCAAAATAGGTAGGAAACAGTGTTTTGGGCCAGCTAAAAGTTACAAATGTCGCTGCACGGTGATGAAATCGGATCAAAGCGATTTCATGCACTTTATCGCCGATTAACATTGTTTTAAATGATGGGGGCAAGTTGGGTACACACTTTTGTAAACTCTCAAACTTCTTGACGAAACTTTGAGAATCTTCTTGTTTTGATGAGAAATGAAGATACCCAAGAGGGTTTCGTCCAATGGGCCTCCTATCCCGAGATACAGCGATGGAGGTTAGCATTGTCAGTATATCTATATATGTGTAATTTCCATGGGCCTATATGGGCAATGCTAATCTCCTTAGCTGTATCTCAGGACAGGAAGCCCATTGGACAAAATCCCCTTGGGTATCTTCATTTCTCACCAAAACAAGAAGATTCCCAAAGTTTCGTCAAGATCCAGGACCCACAAGGTTGGTGTTCCCCTTGTTAGTGAATCGTAGGGTGATTATCGCACGAGGAAAATAAGCTTACCGTCGTGCATAAAAATTGGCAGAAGATTGAAAAAAATCTCTTGATGATGAACGAAATTTGTTCCCCACAAATTCCAAGTCAATATGTATTCGTAAAAAATTGTTGGGTCTGGCATATAAATACTCTTGGAAGGCAATGTTATACATTAAATGTATTCACCGCAGCATTGATGGTTCAACTTTTACATACGGAAATGAAGGGTGTCCGAACCCTGGTACATAACTAGCTTAAAGATTGCAACATAACACACAACTTCCAAATTAAGAACATTTGAAAGATCAGACTTGAGCCTCGTGAGATGAGACATGTTTCCTCGTCACCTCAGACAACGATAAAATGACGTGATTGATCTTAATAATGATGAGATCTTGTAAAGAACATTGAGAAGGGAAAAATATTGGCTGAACTCACGGAATGCGATGGTAAAATACAGTAGAATTGGTCGGGAAAACATGTTGAGGCTTGGAAGACACTTTACGTGGGATCGGCAGCAGGGCCAAGTGACGTCGAACTCACGCGCAGTCTTGCGAGCAACTGGGCGAGTCGTTATCTTTCCCAATAGCTGAATGAATCAACGAGAGTCTGATAACGTTTCCACGAGCGCAACACTATAGGTGTTGCGTACCGCTGGATACACCTGATGTTATCTCGTGTGACACATTCAGATATCCTCTCTTTACTTATACTTACATGGCTGAGAAAAGTACAAGATGCCTTCCTTCCGATCCAAAAACTTTTGGTGAAATTCTTCATGAGCACGACGAGACGAAGATAATGCAAAATCCCGCTGTTGATGCCTTGTCTCGAGGGGCAATCGAAGGCGACTTATGCTCTTACACAGCGCTATCAGATGGCCAAATAGAATACGCAAACAAATGGATTCGATTTCTGAATCCATTTATTTGTATTAGCGCTTTACTTTGAAATTATCATCGTTCAATCCATTTTGAACGAGACTATTTACTGTTAAGAAATTATGATGATACTTCATGATCTACGAATCTGAGTTAGCATTCTGAGATAGGATTCCTACCGCATTATCAGAACGCGATTCAAGGAATTCTCCAGGATATCCAGAGGAAGGCTCGCAAAATCTCCGATATTTCTTGTGGATCAGAAAACTTACTAATAAAAAAATTCCATGAATAGTTTCCACTGCATCCTCGCTAATGACCATTCAACGAAATTCTATTATAACCGACTATTATAATAAGTGATTGTATACATTTGGATGATAATGTGATCCTGAAAATACTTCCAACACTAAGTTTATAGTCATCCAAGATAAGCAGTACTCTGTTTTGATCATTTCCATACATTGGAAACTTATTTCCCGAATAGTCTAGGCAACCGTAGGCTTCTGGACATCCGCGGATAAAAGAAAGCGATTTCGATGTATTTTGACCCGCTAAATCCGAATTTCAATGGTGGAATATCTCAAAGTGATGCAAAAAAAGTTATCAACAGTTTGTATAAACGAAGAAAAAAGTTGATGCATCGACGGAATCAATTTTTATTCAGATTTTAAAGGTGATTTCACGTCGAGAAGGTCTCGTCACATTTTCTGTGGAAACCCTTAGTTTTCCCTGAAATAATTCATCAAGTTTCGAAAAAGTCGAATTTTTCCATTTTTAAGGCCTGTAGCGCAGAGGTGGAATGAAATTTTTGGCATAGTGTGACTAAACGGATATTTTTCTTCCCAGCTCGAATCAGAAAATTGGCGTTTAGTCGCCCTGATACCAAAAAATAGTATATGCACCTCGCTCGTCGGGCCGTTTTGAAGCATTGGGAATCTTTTCCCCCATGCCCCAAAACAGCCTAACCTCGCATCGGTGCATAATGTACTATTTTCGAGACTATTTTTGATTCGCCTCAGCTCATAATTCTCTTCCGTGTACAGAAACCCGTCAAAATGAATGGATCACGCATAATATTACAGAATCGACGATAACTCTGAAACGTTCCATCGTACGAAAATTTTTGAAAAGCATCTTGAAGATCACAAAAAACCTATCGATTTATGGGTCCAAAAAGATTTTTTAATAATTTTTTCGTGCTGATAATCCATGTGGAAAATTAAAAAAAAATACTCGCAGGGGATCACCTGTAATTTTAACCAGAGTAGTCCGATCACAAAAATTCTAACGGGATGTTGTAGATCGTTCAAAAATCTACAAGTTCGGAGGTTTTTTTCTACGACCCTTGTGGTTCGAGCTATACACGAGCTCCGGGAAGAAAACTTTCTAATGCATAGGTTCCTAATAGAGGTACTGAACCACGCGTCAACTCCACTTGCTCAGGCGCTGTTCTACCGCCCCAAAAATTATTGAGCCGCATAGTTTTGACGCAAAATTGTCTGAAATTCCCGAATATGCTATCAGATTTTTGCTTGGGTGTGATCAACAGCTGCTTTTGTAACTTTTGCTCAAAAAACTCACTCAATTCCAGATTAGCCTCTCCAGGTCACATTTAGGAGGGAATCTGATAGCATATTCAAAAAATTTGACAATTTTATGTTGAAACTATGCGGTTCGATAATTTTTGTGGCGGTTCTTGATGGTATACCACCTGTTCTATAGAACAGCGCCTGAGCAAGTGGAGTTGACGCGTGGTCCAAGGGACTATGCATTAGAAAGTTTTCCCCCCGGAGCTTGCAGGCTCGGACCAGAGGGGTCGTAGAAAAAAACCTCCAATAAATTTGTAGGTTTTGTAACAATCTACAACATCCCGTCTTGTGATCGGACTATTCTCGTTAAAATTACAGGTGATCCGCTGCGAGTATTATTTCAATTTTTCGCATGAATTATCAGCACGAAAGAAATATTTTAAAAAATTTTTGCATCCATAAATCGATAGGTTTTTTTGTGATCTTCAAGATGCTCTTTTCAAAATTTTTGTACGGTGGAAAATTTCAGAGTTATCGTCGATTCTGTAATACTATGCACGATCCATTGATTTTGACGGGTACTACTGTATTTCCTTTCAGTAAAACTATCGGATAAAGTGAAGAAACGTAACCCGTCTGGGATATTCGTCGGACACTTCTCCCTGTTTTTGATACCATCAGAACGTAATCGGAGCACGGTCTAATCGGAGCAATGGGCGCGTTATCATTGTTCCTCACGTGTTCCTCACGCGTTGCTAAGACCGCATTATCTACACTGGTTCACTGGATTCCTTCCCTCCAGTTGCTAACACCCTCACGCATCTGAAAATTTCGTAGAATCTATTGTTTCCTGGGAGTTCTCCGAAAATTTGTCGGGTAATATTCAAACTTCAAATTTGCTATACTGTAAAACCACTGTTTGTGGCCACGTCCCTTAGTGGCCGAAAATCCTAGGTCGCGGCAGAATTGCATTGAGTCTTATGGACGTGAAACCTCCCAATAGCAATCCCTCTTTATAACGTACATCTTTATCAATGGCTAATTTCTCCCAGTCACGAAAGTACCACTCATGTGTAAATTAAATCTCCGAAAATTGGCCACTATAATCAATAGTATCCCCAACATCTTCGTTCTTCTGTTTCTATAGTATACGAGCCATTTCGGCCAGTGCCGTCACCAGGGGCTCTGGAAAAAATCTCAAAAAATTATTTTGTTAGTACAATGGTTTAATAGTAGGAAACATTTTTGTTGGAATTCTTTTGCCAAGCCCCCATGGGCCTGGGGGCCCTTTAAAGATCCATTTAAGGATTCTTTATAGCCTATTTTGGAAAAAGCATAACTCCCATTGGACTCAACTTTCTCCAACTTCGGCGCATTTTTTTTCTTTGGACTAGAACTTTTGAGAAAAAAATAGCCGAAGATTGGTTATTGAGCCCAGCGACTTGCATTCGTTGAGAACGGATTTTAGCGATTTTTGGGTCTGCTTTAAAGTGATCTAGCTCCTACTAGACAAGTGATAACCGACTTCTACCATAGTAGTCATTTTGAAAGTCTTCAAAAAACCTACAATTTGACCACTGATGAAAGTCGATTATCTCACTTTTCATTGAAGTTACGGTCGATATGTTACAGTAAATGTCCGAAACCCGTAATAGCCGAAAATTTACTGAAAGAGCCAGTAAATGTCCGAAGTATGATTGCATTTCGGACATTCACTAGTAAATGTCAGCATTTACTGACGTGTCTTAGTAAATGTCTGGATATCGATGGTTATTGATTATAATCGTCGGAATCATAAAGGTTGAGTACCTGCTGAACCACGGAGAAGTGCGTGATTTATTTAAACTTTTTCTATACAAAGTTCGAAGGATCCAATAAGTTTGTGCCCATTATATGCTTCTCCGGATGATCTTATTCTCTCCTGTCATACATCATGATCGTTCACGAAAAGAAGAAAATTGTGGAATGCATTGTGTCCAAATACTATGAGAGAAGCAAAAATGTTCTGTCGGCGAGACGTGAATGAAGGCCGATTCTTAATGAAATATCGCTTATTACAATCTGCTCATAGCTAACCAGATTATAATTTTGTCAATGATAATTCGGTCTTACAGCTGATTAGATCATGATATTGTCAATAATATTCGAGTCATAGCTGATCAAATTATAGTACTGTCGATGATACATGAGTTGATTCATTCAACCTCCATACTATGTAACAATAGGTATGGAAAGATAAAAGTGAACCATGAAATCACCCGATGATTTTTATTTTTTGCTAACTCCGAATTCATTGCGAAATGTAGACAAAAGTAACAATGGTTTCTGTGTGATAACAAGTGACGATTAATGATCGTACTTGCTCCCTTTGGCGAGATGTGTACTCGATACACTGTATCACAGCTGTGCAGATTCTGGGCTGGTGAGGGATCCATCATCCCTTAACCTGTGCGGTAACTCTTCGTGCGGATCACAATGCCGAATTACAATGTTGAACGTTACTAGTGAATTCCGGAATGCGAACATACTTCGGACATTCGCACTGACTCACTTACACTCTCTTAGTAAATGTTGAAATTTACTAGTAAATGTCAGCATTTGAGGACTTCAGACATTTACTGTAACACATACAAGTTGAGCAGTTTCGTGAAAGTGCCAAACTTTAAGCTTAATTTTAAAAAATCTTTGTTTTTCTTTTGACCCCAAACCTGTGCGAATATGTTTTTTGATACGAATACTATCAATTAGGTAGAACAATAATCTAGGTGGGCCATCTAATTCTCGATTTTATTCAGCCAATTTAAAACACCCTTTTTGACTCTTTGATAAAAACTACCTCACACGTATGGCTCGCATATGCTTCCACCTGAACAAATGTGCGTCAACCTGTGGCAAATCACTCCCCGTTTTCAGTATCAGGGCGCCAAACTCTGGAACTCTCACCCATCCCTCGTGCGCCACTCGCCATCACTAGCATCATTCAAGTCATCATAAAACTACATCTGCTCAAGCTCGATTCTCTTGATCTCCCTGTTATTCCGCTATCTCAGCAATGAACTCTCCCACCTCCAATAGCAATTTTTTATTTTTATTTTTATTTTAGAAAATAAACGGGCATAAATGCCCTTTTACACAAGGATATCTTGAAAATACCGCTAATAATCAATAAACATATGAGATCAACAGTTCATCTATCCTAGATATTGACAATTGGAAATGTTAGAAACATACAATAAACATATGAGCAACTGACCATTTTGGCACTCTATATCAAGGATCATAATGTCATCTCTCTATTAACCAACTATCATTGCACAACTCGAATCAACTCATCGTACAGCTCAGTCGTGTTCAATTTCAATATCAATAGACTTTTAAAGTTGACTAGCGATTCTTGATTTTTTATTTCATCAGGTAACAGGTTCCACATTCTCCTAATTCTGTGCGTAGTTGAGTAATACATAAAATTAGAATGGCAACACAGTTCACTGATACTACGGACATGACGCATAAAATATCCAACTATTCTTTCATTGAACATGCTATTGACGCAGTCACTGGAAAATAGATTGTTTTTTATTTTATAGGCCACTACACAATCGTGGTAGGTACGGAGTTCTGATAGACTCATCAAATTGAATTCACAACGAGCATTTGTATAATTGTGATCAGTGAAATGCATAGGATGACCGCTCTTATAACAAAGATATCTCAGGATTTTGTTCTGAGCTTTTTCTAACCTCATTTGTAAGTATTTCAAGTTAGGAGACCATATCACCAGAGTCTTATACAGAATCGGAACGACCAGAGTCTTAAATTTCACGTCATCGTGATATTTCTCCTGGGTCATGTTTGTATAGATGTAAGTTTGAGATCTACCTAACGAATCGCACCTGTGATAATTATAGAGACTATATGGAGCTTGACCAAACTCACAAGGGGAGGACCAGACCTTTGGATCACAAATCCTTTCCAAAATGTTTTTACAGTTTTGTGTCACCTAGAATATGAAGAATCCAGAGTAACTCCGTCAAATGGGCCTTCTGTTGGGAGCTACAAGCAAAAACGTTAGCATTGCGAATATGTGTGTGTGTGTGTGTGTGTGTGTGTGTATGTATCACTTTTCAACATGGGCCTATATGGGCAATATTCATGTCATGGGCTGTAACTTCGAACAGAGGGCCCATTTGACGGAGTTACTATGGATTCTTCATGAGGTACGGTCTGGCTGCGCGGAGCCAATAATCGTACGCGAACGATGGATTCGCGTACGCGAATTCCCCTAGAGAACTAAGGCCGAGAGCGTTTTCATTGGCGTATCGAGAGGGCCATCATTCGCGTACGCGAATCGGAACACCGGAACGAAACTACCTGAAGAAACTACCGAGACTCGCGTATCGCGTACGAGAACCAGATCTTGAATATTCGCGTACGCGAATTCGCGTATCGAACTCGAATCGCGTATGGTAACCAAAGTATGGATGTTCGCGTACGCTAACCAGATCTTGAATATTCGCGTACGCGAATTACCGTATCGAACTCGTCCTTTTGGATTCGCGTATGGCAACTAAAGTATGGATATTCGCGTACGCTAACCGAGTCTCGAATATTCGCGTATCGGACTCGATCATTCGGAATCGCGTATGGGAACTGAAGTATGGATGTTCGCGTACGCTAACCAAGTCTCGAATATTCGCGTACGCGAATTCGCGTATCAGACTCGGTCGTCCGGAATCGCGTATGGCAACTGAGGTATGGATATTCGCTTACGCTAACCAAGTCTCGAATATTCGCGTACGGGAATTCGCGTATCGGACTAGATCATTCGGAATCCCGTATGGGAACTAAAGTATGGATGTTCGCGTACGCTAACCAAATCTCGAATATTCGCGCACGCGAATTCGCGTATCGAACTCGGTCGTTCGGAATCGCGTATGGCAACTGAGGTATGGATATTTGCGTACGCTAACCAAGTCTCGAATATTCGCGTACGCGAATTCGCGTATCGGACTCGATCATTCGGAATCGCGTATGGGAACTAAAGTATGGATGTTCGCGTACGCTAACCAAATCTCGAATATACGCGTACGCGAATTCGCGTATCGGACTCGATCATTCGGAATCGCGTATGGGAACTAAAGTATGGATGTTCGCGTACGCTAACCAAATCCCGAATATTCGCGTATCGAACTCGATCATTCGGAATCGCGTATAGGAACTAAAGTATGGATGTTCGCGTACGCTAACCAAATATCGAATATTCGCGCACGCGAATTCGCGTATCGAACTCGGTAGTAACTAAAATACGTTAGGAAACAACGCGCGTGGACACACACACGCGCGCACACTCACATACACACGCGGTCAGAGGACAGGTGAGATAAGCCTCTAGCAGATTCGAGAGGCAATTAGGAGGAAAAGCGTCACCTACAATCGATAGATTGTGGCGAGAGGAAGAGAATGGTTTAAGCATTTTCCAGATAGCAGGAATTCAGTCGAACAAAATATTGGTCCCAGTGGGAAATCTGGTCTAAAATTTTCTAGGGTGAAAACAAAGCTTCTTCTCTAGAGAAAAGTTACAACAAAAGTTGAAGTCAGATGAAGTAGTTTTATAAATTCTCGTATATTCTCTAGAAGAAGCGTTCGAGAGGAACGCAGAGAATCTCATTTATCTTTTTTGACGTAAAATCTATTTTGATTGGTTGAGAAGGAATTTTAGCACAGTTAGTTTGAGTATGTTAAAATCTATTTTCCGGTGAGAGTCCAAAACAAAATTGGTATCAACCAATCGATTGAGAATGTCAGAAAAATGTAGAAACAGGGTGTTTGTGTGTACAGGCGTATAAAACTGCATACGCGTCTCGTGCGGAAACATTTTTCCAGCACTTGACGCGTAATGTAGTATACTAGGTCATTAAAAGTGAGATAGATGACTTGTGGACGAAGATATGGGGGAGAAATTAATATTGATTGAAAAATTCTAATATATTCTGAGGAAAGCATGTAATAGTGATTTGTATCATCTAAAGGCAGGTTTTTCGAAGTATATCTATGGTTTAGTTGAGAGGGAGTTTTGATAGAGTGGGTTCAAAAATGATTAAATTAGATTTTTGGTGAAAATTTTTATTTCGTAAAATAAGTTCGTTTGAATGAAGTTTTACGAATTTTCAGAAAGCTTGGTCCCAACTAATCGATTAAGATCGAGGAAGAATATGTCTGTGGGCTTTTCAAATTGAGATAAAGTAAGTTAAGAGGGAAAAGTGAATATTATGTTTTGCTATTTTGGCGTTACTCTTTTGAGAAAGCTGTGAAAACAAAATTTCCTCCTTAGAGAAATTTCAAACTTGTCGCAATCATTTTGTCAATTTAGAGTTTATTGTGCTTCCTTGAACGATTCTGCAAATCATAAGACCTTGACATAAAATTGAGGGGAGATCAACAAGAGATGACCTCAATTCTATAGGTTGGAGTTTCTTGTCGAAGAAATTACTAAGATCCTTATTCGAGTCGATTTTGGATATAATTCCACTTCAAGATGCTGGCGGCGGCCTCAGTCTATAAAGTGAACTGGTGAAATTACTAGCCCAAGGTGGGATAAAACGGACCGTTATAGTTAACCGCATATCCTAACTTGTCAACTCAGTGTCGCTATTTATTGATCTTTTCAAAATCAGTCATTAACGGACCTGCATTCAGCGCCTACTTGAGGTCCCCGTGGTTCTTATCATTTATTGGGTAATATATTTGTCAAGGGTGTGTTAACGTGGGATATATTGCAGGTAAAATAAAAGGTTGGTATACGATAAAGAATTCAAGTCTTCCCAAGTAATTTAGAGCCAACAGATAAATTGTCTTGTTTAGGATTTTTTCCAAAGCTAAGTTCTTTCCAAAGTTTGGTTGAAGTTTTCATCAGATATAATGCACTCATATCAAAGCTTTTTTTCAAGTGGGGGGCTCCGCCTTCTGGCCCCACACCAGGAGTCGCACCCCTGGACCCTGCTCCTCCCCCCTGCGCGCTCTCAACTCCCTCGGCATGATTCTACTTGAGTGGTAAAGTCCTGAATAAAAACCTGCGACGACTTATGACAGTTTCTACGATGTTCTTGTGGTTATACTCAAGTAACACTGGCATTCCCACAGAACTCCCGCGCTGCTCCCATCACGGTGAGCTCTCACCTTATTCCTCAGTGATTCCTCGGGAACTCCCACTGCTCCGTGCCGGAGGAATGTCTCCGGTCTTGTTTGAAAGAATGAATATAACCAGAAACTGAAGACTTCATCCCGGGAGTGATCGATCGTAAATGACTGATATTGGTGTCTTGGAAGCTGGCCATGAGTTTCGTATGTTGCCAATGCGCGAGTTAGATACATTTTTGAGAGAATGGCCTTCTTGATACATGAATTTCTCCCAGTTTTCACCTCTGAGACAAGCACTGATAGCTCCAGCAAAAACTCTCTATCCTCTGCAACACGACCATCGGACTCACAAGAGGTGTCCGGAGTCTCTGGGTCCTGAAATCTCACCAAAATTTTTTCACAGTTTCGTACCACCTAGAATACGATGAATCCAGAGTAACTCCGTCAAATGGGCCCTCTGTCCGAAGTTACAGCCTATGACATTAGCATTGCCCATGTAGGCCCATGATAAAAAGTGATATATATAGATATACTGGCAATGCTAACTTTTTTGATTGTAGCTCCGAACAGAAGGCCCATTTGACTGAAATGCTTTAGATTCTTGATATCCTAGGTGGTACGAAACTGTGAAAAAATTCTGGTAAGATTTCAGGACCCGGAGACTCCGGACTCCCCTTGTCAGTTGGAAAATATCTCTGCCTTATTGCTGCGGACATACTATCTTACACGTCAAAAAAATCTGAAAAATTACTGACTATGCATAGAAATACAATTCGGTAGAAGTAACTAACTCATTCCGCAAAAAATCGTAGCAGGTCCTACATGTTCGACCCCGGCCTGATGTTTGACACCGTAGAGATTTAGTTTCGCAAATAACGTAGAAAAAGCTATTCTATGTCAGTTTGGAGACATTCCGGAGCTCTTACCCTGTAAGACAGTGATCCGGAACGAACACACCACACTTTTTTCGGAAAACTCATGAAAAACCTATGAGATAACAAAGAGGAGATGTCAAAGTTGATGCTCGTAGAGATTTGAGCCGACAAGTTTCATTTCACTAGGGTGAGATCGAGTTTTTTTACGCTGGGTTTGATGGACCCAACGTAAGAAAGCTCGATCTCATCCTAGTGAAATCAAGTGTGACTTTTTCGGAAATTTTCCAAGTGTGACTGTTACGGGTTGAACAGTCTAACTCGCAGTCAACTTATAGTTTCCATGTCATTCTTATGGTAGTAAAAATCACAGCCACCCTACGAATAATATTTGGTAACCGTAAATTGCCTGTAAGTTAGGCTTCATAATCATACCGACTCACAAAAAGATGAAACCTGTCACTTAAAACAAGGTAGACGTCTGAAGTTTCCTTTTTTTCGGGACTTTCTATCGAACATCAAGCTTCCATTCATCACTAAAAAGAACGAGTTGATTTATGATGATTCCATTCATATTCAAAATAATCAAAAGAATGTATCAATATACTCATACTCATACTCTGGAACCTCTGAAAAAAAGTCACTCTGCAACGTGTTGAGAGCTTTTCGTAAATGTCCTGGGAACATGGCGGGGATTCTATCGAAAAGTGTCGAGAACATCTCCGACAGTTTCGATCGAGGTTCTCGTGGTGTAACCTGAACGGTGTACGTGGCGTAAACTGGTCCATTTTTGAGAGAACTGTCAGAATTCGCACGTGACGACTCCCCGGGAACACGTTGAGGGTTTTTGAAGAATGCAAAGATTCTTGGGGCCCTTCTAAAAGAACTGCGAGTTCTGTGTGGCAGCCTTGGTATTGTCAAAGAAACATTATACCAAGGAAATAGGTCAATCGTCTTATCTGGGAATCTTAATAAAATCTTGATTCTTCGCACAATACCTCCGAACCTTTCATCAGATATGATGTCGTTTCTCTCACAGTGGGACTCGCTTCCCCGACTCCGACCCGCGCCCCTCTGCACTTTCAACTCCAAATCACGTTTACAATAGAAAGAGAGACAGCTTTCCGCACTCAGCACAAAAAATAGTATACGCAACACGGGTGGAAGTACTCCGCACTCGTGCCGTGACGCGTGCGGAAAAGTAACTTTTCCGCACTGGTCACGGCCACTTGCGCGGAAAACGCACTTTCCACCCTAGTTGCGTAATATACTACAGGTAAACCCCGGTATTCGCGATTAATGTTGCCACGAAAAGTACCGCGAATACGAAAACTGCGAATACTGGGGCATTGTTCTTATGGGAAAATAAAGATCGTTGCCAACATCCGAGAAAAACCTCTATTCCACCCGGATAAAACCAACTTTCGGAGCTTCATTTTTTAGAATAAACGACTTATAATCTTGTAGATGTATAAACCAATATGAAATTGTGAGTATGGTGGAGTATATCAAAAAACATCATCATAAAGGTTTATACAAAGGAATGAAAATCATTTTTTAGCAAAAAATTCATTTTTCTCCGTCTCGCAGAAGATCTAGGATTTTCAATTTGGTTGCAATATCCATGACTTTTTTCGCCCTTTTCTTGACAGGATTTTTAGAAGGTGAGTTTTTGTTTGTTGGTGCCATAATAGTCTCAAAGAATAGTATATAAAAACCAGCTTCAAAAGATATAAATCACAGTAGAAAACAACACGAGTGAGAGGTTCTCCTTACAACCTCAAAAAATCAACACCAAAACAATAACAACCTGAATGTTGCCCTTAAAAATTGTGAATATATGCGTCTGATATACATTGAGTGAACATCTGCATCAAGTTGACAAGTCATCAAAGGATCGAGGAAACATCAGAAAAATGTCAAAAAATCAGCTGTTGAACGAATTTTCCTCAAAAATCATGAACCGGTCAACATCAAATCGCGAATAGGCGGGGTCAGGCTCCGCGAATAGCGGGGTGCGTCCTCAATTACCCAACCGCGAATAAGCGGGGTTCGCGAATACCGAGGTCGCGAATAACGGGGTTTGCCTGTATTTCCAACGAATATTTGGTGCTTTCGGAGATCATCACAAAATTGAATGAAATGAGCTGGAGCTAGTTCATGGAAGTGAGGTATCCGATTTTCAAGTGTATATGTCGCAGCCTCTTGGTGAAATCAGCCTTTTCATGAAAATCCTAGGCTCTTCATGAAGAGCCGGCCAATCGTGTCAGCGCTCATCCCTTTCACTTCCTTACACCATCGGCCTAGCCTTTTCGTGAAAAGGCTGACTCGTCCAGCCTTTTCGTGAAAAGGCCAAGTCGGATTAGGCTCTTGGTGTACAGCTGGGCGAAACCGCTATTGCCGTCGAGCGAAGTCAACGTCGCGGTCCAAGCGGTCGTATCAACTCATCTTTTGGAATTGTATCCAGTTGATGATAAGCCGATATTGGTGATATGTTTACAATTATATTCAATAATGAAGGAATTCATGATGTATTCAATTGAACATTGACTTTTATATTAATATCCCCTGTCTATGATGAACACTTTGATATGAATTAATTAACTGTCAAATGAATAATATTCTCCGACTGTACATGAATAGATTTTGTCTCACATGCCCCTACAAAAATAATCACCGGTTATACCACCCGGTCCCATACCCACGGGGACATCCCTGTGGGTTTCCTCGCGGGATTTGGACCCAGAAAAATCCTTGTGGAACAACCACGGGGATACCCGCGTTAATCCGTACATTAACCGGTGAAGATTGGACTTGGAAATTTTTTGTTAGGAAACAAAATTGTTTATGGAAATTGAAAAAGACAGAAACAAATAGAAGAGCAGGCCCAGTGTTGTTGAAGGCACGACTGAGTCAATCATGGAGTATATAATACGACCTCAATCTGTGACCTCAACAACGCCGCCCCTGCTCTTCTATTTGTTTCTGTCTTTTTCAATTTCCATAAACAATTTTGTTCCCTAACAAAAAATTTCCAAGTCCAATCTTCACCGGGTTAATGTACGGATTAACGCGGGAATCCCCGTGGTTGTTCCACAAGGATTTTTCTGGGTCCAAATCCCGCGAAGAAACCCACAGGGATGTCCCCGTGGGTATGGGACCGGGTGGTATGACCGGTGATTATTTTCGTTGGGGCATGTGAGACAAAATCTATTCATGTACAGTCGGAGAATATTATTTATTTGACAGTTAATTAATTCATATCAAAGTGTTCATCATGTACAGGGGATATTAAGGGGGTTCGGAAGCTCTACTTTTACCGACCTAGGTAGCCGCATGTGAGCTGTGTCTGGTGACTGATACGTGACTTCATGGTGTCTATCTGTAGACATCTATCTCAAGCACTCGACAGCCTGACATAAGAAGAGATGAGTTTGTTCAGAAGAGATTTGGTGTTATATCTCTATTGTTTGATATTCACCTCTGTCACTGGTGGTCACTGATGTCTGTGAATGAACTTCTCTGCTGTTTGTTACACATAGAAGTGTGTATTTCTGACTGCAAAGATTCATGCAGAGGAATGAAAAAATTCTCTGTATGAATTACTTCTATGTTCTCCTTAGCATTTATATGCAATCTCATACATTTTTTATGCATTAGTGGAGATTGACATTTCTAAATAAAATACTGCAGCGTACTCTCCAAAACTCCATTTTGGATGCTGTTTATACACATCTTTCATATAAATACACTGCAAATGTGCATCTTGGCATGTCTATAGATGTGTATTTCACGTCAATATCTTGCATTTTAAATACAACCAAAAATTGGGTGCATTTGCTATGCAGTAATGTAAACAAAACAGATGGCTGAGCCTGGACATTTTCAACTTTGAGCAGATGGAAGGAAATATTTC
Source organism: Eretmocerus hayati (assembly GCA_029851415.1). Taxonomy (NCBI): domain Eukaryota; kingdom Metazoa; phylum Arthropoda; class Insecta; order Hymenoptera; family Aphelinidae; genus Eretmocerus; species Eretmocerus hayati. The sequence goes on from CM056742.1 coordinate 116,554,202, forward strand.
TGGTATCTAATAGAGACCTTAGAAACAATCAATCTTCATTCCTGCTCAATTTGGTATTTTAGTTGAACGTCTTGCATTTTTTATGCACCCAAAGAGTGGGTGCATTTACTATGCAGTGATATAAACAAACATATGGCTGAACCAGGACATTCGATTGTGAGCGGAGGAAAGGCAAATATTTCTGGTATCCAATAGAGACCTCAAAACCAATCAATCTTCATTCCTGCTCAAATTGGTATTTTGGTTGAATATCTTGCATTTTTTATGCACCCAAAGAGTGGGTGCATTTATTATGCAGTGATATAAACAAACAGATGGCTGAACCAGGACATTCGATTGTGAGCGGAGGAAAGGCAAATATTTCTGGTATCCAATAGAGACCTCAAAACCAAACAATCTTCATTCCTGCTCAATTTGGTATTTTAGTTGAACATCTTGCATTTTTTATGCACCCAAAGAGTGGGTGCATTTACTATGCAGTGATATAAACGAACATATGGCTGAACCAGGACATTCGATTGTGAGCGGAGGAAAGGCAAATATTTCTGGTATCCAATAGAGACCTCAAAACCAATCAATCTTCATTCCTGCTCAAATTGGTATTTTGGTTGAATATCTTGCATTTTTTATGCACCCAAAGAGTGGGTGCATTTATTATGCAGTGATATAAACAAACAGATGGCTAAACCAGGACATTCGATTGTGAGCGGAGGAAAGGCAAATATTTCTGGTATCCAATAGAGACCTCAAAACCAATCAATCTTCATTCCTGCTCAACTTGGTAATGAACTGCATCAAAACCCATACTTGATCTAAAAAATTCCACCAAAATTAACCTATAGAAAGATCAAGTTATCAGTTATTCTTTAGTAATTCATATTTTCTTTTAATAGAATAATTTTCATGAAAGTTACAACTTCTATCTAATTCACAAATTTAGAAATTATTTGACACCTGGAGAATGCCATAATCTAGAATGCGCTGGTATAGAAAAAGCAGTTGAGCTTCGAATATGAAATTGGGTTGCTTCCATCAATGGAGCATGTCATCATCAATAGATCAATATCTGGAAGTATAAAATATTTAATATTCAGGGATGTGATTCAGTCCACATCATTTTACTGAAGTGAATCTTGCATCATTTTGGAACTCATTTATTTTTAGAATCTGAAACATGTAAATTTTTAAATATGATGACTTTCTCCCTCGAAGACCTCAAAATGTAGATTAGAGATGTGGTACTTACCCAATCTGAACACTTACAGAGTTGTATGATCCCTTAATACGGTTAGTGTTAGGGAAAATGGAGAGAAACAGGTTGTTTGATTCCACGGAAGAACCCATGCTGGAAGCTAAGAATCGACATGAGTGATTGAGTTCTGCTTGCACCTGGAAGCAGAAATTTGCTTGAGGTTTCTATAACAAATTTCTATACGTGCTAGGGTAAAGGCATGATTGAGGCTCAATATGATCCATAAAAGCTCAAAGAATCTAGTTTTGCCACTTGTGTAGTACATAACCTGATGACCAAGTTTTGAAATTATTTCTAAGCAATAACAGAAAACCATGAAGCTTCATACATTATTATGAAATTCAGAAAATTCTCACTATTTGTAGGTAGTTTAGAGTATAAATTGATGGGCTAACTCACCATACTGAGTCTACATACAGAATGTCGTCAACTGCCCAATCAAACAACCATGCCGTATGGACCTTCAAATCTTCCTAGGACAGCAAAAGACTGCTCAAAATATTGCTAAGAGCCTCCAGTAATATGCCATACAGTGCAGATGGTTCCCCAGAAGCTCTGGGTGAGTTTCGAGCCATAATGTAGAGCTTTGCTTCAAATGACGAGGTCCTGGGAATGACACAAAATCAAGAAAATGCCTTTATTGACAACTGAAACCTTTCATACTAGTAAAATCACAATTTTTACAATCTTTTAAATATAAAAAATTCTAGGTTAGGCCTTATCTATGAGAAAAATCTTCAAAATCAGATGAGTTGACATCTAGCCCCATTGAAAGGCACTGCAAAAACAGCTGACTTATAACCTTCCGGATGAGAAAAGTACACGACATAGCTAGTCGATTTTGGGCACAATAGATTCATGATGAATTTGAGCACCACCGACGTGCACTATTTACTGGGAAGATGTGTGATTTAAAAAGATACTCACGTCAAAAAAAACGTCACGGCGTCATGCGAGCAGTCGACGCCGACCGGGCGTTGCTGGATGGGAGATGGAAAACGCCGAAGCCGCGATGTAGCCAGGGTTGGCCTAGTCTCGTACTTGCACTAAATATAATAACTGACACTGGAGTATTAGCACACACTCGATGGAAACCATCTCATCACCCGCGAGAGCACCGGGAAGCCCTAAAACATCCACACGGTGTCAGCTGACGCGGCGGACCCGCAACTAAACGCCCAGCTCACACGCGTTTGTTGACATTATGAGTGTTCACAGGCTCGTGATAGTTCTTGATTTTTTATAATTTTTTTAGGATGAGTTGGGGCAAAAGGGCTCTATTAGGCTCTTCCTTGTAATCGTAGCTACCTCGTCGTGGATTTCCAAGGTGATTCGTTATCATTCAGAGGAGAAAAGACCTTTCTCAGTAAAACAACCACTATTTTGGTAACTGAGAAAGCTCTTTTCTCCTCCAAATCATGATGAATCACCCTGAAAATTTACGAAGAGATAGCTGCGATTCCAAGGAAGAGCCTAATATAGCCCTTTTTCCGAGATATTGCGTAATACTGGAGTAATGAATTTTTTTGTGATGAAATCCGAGGTCGGTAAAGGTAGAGCTTCCGCACCCCCTTAATATAAAAGTCAATGTTCAATTGAATATATCATGAATTCCTTCATTATTGAATATAATTGTAAACATATCACCAATATCGGCTTATCATCAACTGGATACAATTCCAAAAGATGAGTTGATACGACAGCTTGGACCGCGACGTTGACTTTGCTCGACGGCAATAGCGGTTTCGCCCAGCTGTACACCAAGAGCCTAACCCGACTTGGCCTTTTCACGAAAAGGCTGGACGAGTCAGCCTTTTCACGAAAAGGCTAGGCCGATGGTGTAAGGAAGTGAAAGGGATGAGCGCTGACACGATTGGCCGGCTCTTCATGAAGAGCCTAGGATTTTCATGAAAAGGCTGATTTCACCAAGAGCCTGCGACATATATACTTTGTTTTTCAAAAATGAATTGGTAATTTTGAAGCCTCCGAGTGGTATCTTCGTGAACGCAGCATCAGCCTTATCATTAAGAAATAACAATCGTAGTGAGCTTTGGTATAAGATGAGTTGAGTATAGTGGAGGCGTAGAAGCGCCGAAATTACGAACTCAAGGAGTTGCGACTTTCCTCGAAAAATAATATCTATGCCTTGTGAATAGAGGATATCTCACATTATCTTCACCAAATTTCAACAAGCTTCGGAACATCTTGGTTATCTCACGCATGATGAGCTTGATAGGTCAATGGAACCTGTAGATGCGTCGAGATGATATCGTTCGGGAACTCCCATTTCGTATGAGGACAAAACTTGAGTTCCCAAAATATCAGAACGATTGAATATCTCAGGTCATTTCAATCATATCTCTAGCTACTTAGGCTTATGTTCGAGAACATATCAATATGAGTCATTCTGGAGCAAGCTGGACAAAACCGTCACCAGGGGGGTCTGGGAAAAATCCGCAAAAAATTGTTTCCATTGGTACTATGTTAAAATAGTACGAGAATTTTTTTTCCAGATTTTTTCGCCCCCCCCCCCCCCCCTGTGGGCCCCAGGGCCCATGAAAGGGCCATTGTAGGCCCTTTTTTAGCCTTTTCTAAGAAAATCATAGTTCCAACGCAATCCAATATTCTTCAACATACTTGGGCGCATTTTTCTCGTCAAGACTAGTACTTTTGAAAAAAAAAATTGTCCAAGGCCACTTAGTGAGCCTGACCCCTTCTGCAAGCTAATTATTGAGAGCAAATTTTAGCGATTTTTGGGCATGTTTCAAAGCGATCTAGCTCCTACTAGACATGTGATAATCGACTTCTGCAGGTAGACATTTTCAAGGTCTTGGAAAAACCTACAATTTGATCACCTGCAAAAGTCGATTATCGTACTTTTTATAGGAGCTATAGCCGATACAAGTTGAGCTATTTACGAAAAAGTCGAAAATTCAGGACCCGATTCCAAAAATATATCTTAATTTTTTCTCACCAAACTTATGCGAGAATGTTCTTTCAGACATCTACTTTCAGTAAAAAAAATTTGGCGGAGGTTATTTTTTTTGATTTTTTTTGCCGAGCGTTACAAAATGCCGCATTTCGTGGTTCTAGCAAAAACGGCATCTTCGACCACGGTCACATATGCTCCCATCTGGACTGATGTGCACCAATCTGTATGAAAGTACTCCCCAAAGTACCCCCAAGTACGTGTAAGAAGTTGCGGGGACGAGCCTCCAGCCAGGAGCGAGCTGTAGGTTCTATTTACCGTGTCAAAAATAGGCATTATTTTGGCTATTCGAGCGTAAGCGACCGAGAGCATGATTTTACTTGTTCTGGCTTACAAATGAGATAATGGGCTAGAATGAGGATCCAAACATACTTTTCCGACTCAAAATGACCATCTGAAGAGAATTCCGAGGTCAGTTTTGCTCTAAATAGTTGTCCCTCTGCCCCTTAAGAACTTAGATCCTGTCGACAGGTTCTGACACCGTTGAGGCACTAGACGACATTCTAGAGCTGAACTGACCTCGGAATTGTGTTCAGATGGTCATTTTGAGTCGGAAAAATATGTTTCGATCCTCATTCTAGACCATTATCTCATTTGTAAGCCATAACGAGTAAAATCACGCTCTCAGTCGCTTACGCTCGAATAGCCAAAATAATGCCTATTTTTGACACGGTAAATAGAACCTACAGCTCGCTCCTGGCTGGAGGCTCGTCCCCGCAACTTCTTACACGTACTTGGGGGTACTTTGGGGAGTACTTTCATACAGATTGGTGCACATCAGTCCAGATGGGAGCATATTCGACCGTGGTCGAAGATGCCATTTTTGCTAAAACCACGAAATGCGGCATTTTGTAACGCTCGGCAAAAAAAATAAAAAAAAAAAATAACCTCCGCCAAATTTTTTTTACTGAAAGTAGATGTCAAGAACATTTTCGCACAAGTTTGGTGAAAAAAAATTAAGATATATTTTTGGAATCGAGTCCTGAATTTTCGACTTTTTCGTAAATAGCTCAACTTGTATCGGCTATAGCTCCTATGAAAAGTACGATAATCGACTTCTGCAGGTGGTCAAATTGTAGGTTTTTCCAAGACCTTGAAAATGACTACCTGCAGAAGTCGATTATCACATGTCTAGTAGGAGCTAGATCGCTTTGAAACATGCCCAAAAATCGCTAAAATTTGCTCTCAATAATTAGCTTGCAGAAGTAGTCAGGCTCACTAAGTGGCCTTGGACAATTTTTTTTTCAAAAGTACTAGTCTTGACGAGAAAAATGCGCCCAAGTACGTTGAAGAATATTGAATTGCGTTGAAACTATGATTTTCCCAGGATAGGCTAAAAAGGCCTAAAATGGCCCTTTCATGGGGCCTGGGGCTCACAGGGGGGGGGCCGAAAAAATTTGAAAAAATTTTTTTCGTACTATTTCAACATAGTACTACTGGATATAAATTTTTGCGGATTTTTCCCAAACCCCCCTGGTGACGGTTTTGTCCAGCTTGCTCCAGAATGACTCATATAAATGTGCACATGAGCTACGGAGCATTGGGCGGTCGATCCGTGCATCCAGAATTCGGTAGGTCGATGGAGGAAGTTAATCGAGGAGAGCAATGCAACTACGCGTGAAATGCAATAAACTTTATTCAACATTGTAGAAACGTATTCATTATTATCCATTTTGTAAAGTACGATGTGGATGAAAATCTGATTGACTTCGAGGATGTTACTTTTCATGTTTGATGTTAATCTACTCATTCATGGAACGATGAATTCTAAACGTGAATATCTTTCACCTCTTCCCACATTCATCCACAAATGTGTACACATCTTGGGATCGAGTTGGATTCTCGTTGACTTTGGTGGGAAAAAACTCCATGCATTATCTGCCTTGGCCCATAGTGGTCAGAGTTCGATGATTTTGGTGAACATAGTTTCTTCATTAGATAGCTATAGGTTATGATGAAGCATGTCACATGATCATGAACTTTGAAACGATCAATCTTCTGATCGCTATGATTTACTGAACTAGCGTACGATGCGTGCCAACCAACGGATGATACCCAACCGTTAGTTGGCACACGCGATTCCAGGATAACGAGTTCGATACGCGAGCCTGCCCGACTTGGTGAGCGTACGCGAACTTCCATACTTTGGTTACAATATGCGATTCCGAATGATCGAGTCTGATACGCGAATTCGCGTACGCGAATATTCGAGACTTGGTTAGCATACGCGAACATCCATACTTCGGTTACCATACGCGAATCCAGAAGAATGAGTCCGATACGCGAATATTCGAGACTTGGTTAGCGTACGCGAACATCCATACTTTAGTTCCCATACGCGATTCCGAATGATCGAGATCAATACGCGAATATTCGAGACTTGGTTAGCGTACGCGAACATCCATACTTTGGTTACCATACGCGAATCCCGGAGAACGAGTCCGATACGCGAATTCGCGTACGCGAATATTCGAGACTTAGTTGGCGTACGCGAACATCCATACTTTGGTTACCATACGCGAATCCAGGAGAACGAGTTCGATACGCGAATTCGCGTACGCGAATATTCGATACTTGGGTAGCGTACGCAAACATTCATACTTTGGTTACCATACGCGAATGCAGAAGAACGAGTTCGATACGCGAATTCGCGTACGCGAATATTCGACACTTGGTTAGCGTACGCGAACACCCATAGATTGGTTACCATACGCGATTCCAGCTGACCGAGTTCGATACGCGAATATTCGAGACTTGGTTAGCGTACGCGAACATCCATACTTTGGTTACCATACGCGATTCCGAATGACCGAGTCTGATACGCGAATTCGCGTACGCGAATATTCGAGATTTGATTAGCGTACGCGAACATCCATACCTCGGTTACCATACGCGATTCCAGCTGACCGAGTTCGATACGCGAATTCGCGTACGCGGATATTCGATACTTGGGTAGCGTACGCAAACATCCACACTTTGGTTACCATACGCGAATGCAGAAGAACGAGTTCGATACGCGAATTCGCGTACGCGAATATTCGACACTTGGTTAGCGTACGCGAACACCCATAGATTGGTTACCATACGCGATTCCAGCTGACCGAGTTCGATACGCGAATTCGCGTACGCGAATATTCGATACTTGGGTAGCGTACGCAAACATCCATACTTTGGTTGCCATACGCGATTCCAAAGAATGGATTCGATACGCGAATTCGCGTACGCGAATATTCAAGATCTGGTTAGCGTACACGAACATCCATACTTTGGTTCCCATACGCGATTCCGAATGATCGAAGCCGATACGCGAATATTCGAGACTTGGTTAGCGTACGCGAATATCCATACTTTAGTTGCCATACGCGAATCCAGCTGACCGAGTTCGATACGCGAATTCGCGTACGCGAATATTCGATACTTGGGTAGCGTACGCAAACATCCATACTTTGGTTGCCATACGCGATTCCAAAGAATGGATTCGATACGCGAATTCGCGTACGCGAATATTCAAGATCTGGTTAGCGTACACGAACATCCATACTTTGGTTCCCATACGCGATTCCGAATGATCGAAGCCGATACGCGAATATTCGAGACTTGGTTAGCGTACGCGAATATCCATACTTTAGTTGCCATACGCGAATCCAGGAGAACGAGTCCGATACGCGAATTCGCGTATGCGAATATTCGATACTTGGTTAGCGTACGCAAACATCCATACTTTGGTTACCATACGCGAATGCAGAAGAACGAGTTCGATACGCGAATTCGCGTACGCGAATATTCGACACTTGGTTAGCGTACGCGAACACCCATAGATTGGTTACCATACGCGATTCCAGCTGACCGAGTTCGATACGCGAATTCGCGTACGCGAATATTCGATACTTGGGTAGCGTACGCAAACATCCATACTTTGGTTGCCATACGCGATTCCAAAGAATGGATTCGATACGCGAATTCGCGTACGCGAATATTCAAGATCTGGTTAGCGTACACGAACATCCATACTTTGGTTCCCATACGCGATTCCGAATGATCGAGTCCGATACGCGAATCTTCGAGACTTGGTTAGCGTACGCGAATATCCATACTTTAGTTGCCATACGCGAATCCAGGAGAACGAGTTCGATACGCGAATTCGCGTACGCGAATATTCGATACTTGGGCAGCGTACGCAAACATCCATACTTTGGTTACCATACGCGAATGCAGAAGAACGAGTTCGATACGCGAATATTCGACACTTGGGTAGCGTACGCAAACATCCATACTTTGGTTGCCATACGCGATTCCAGCTGACCGAGTTCGATACGCGAATTCGCGTACGCGAATTTTCGAGATTGGGTTAGCGTACGCGAACATCCATACTTTTGTTGGCATACGCGATTCCAAAGAATGAGTTCGATACGCGAATTCGCGTACGCGAATATTCAAAATCTGGTTAGCGTACACGAACATCCATACTTTGGTTCCCATACGCGATTCCGAATGATCGAGTCCGATACGCGAATATTCGAGACTTGGTTAGCGTACGCGAATATCCATACTTTAGTTGCCATACGCGAATCCAAAAGGACGAGTTCGATACGGGAATTCGCGTACGCGAATATTCAAGATCTGGTTAGCGTACGCGAACATCCATACTTTGGTTACCATACGCGAATCCAGGAGAACGAGTCCGATACGCGAATTCGCGTACGCGAATATTCGACACTTGGTTAGCGTACGCGAACACCCATAGATTGGTTACCATACGCGATTCCAGCTGACCGAGTTCGATACGCGAATATTCGATACTTGGGTAGCGTACGCAAACATCCATACTTTGGTTGCCATACGCGATTCCAAAGAATGGATTCGATACGCGAATTCGCGTACGCGAATATTCAAGATCTGGTTAGCGTACACGAACATCCATACTTTGGTTCCCATACGCGATTCCGAATGATCGAGTCCGATACGCGAATATTCGAGACTTGGTTAGCGTACGCGAATATCCATACTTTAGTTGCCATACGCGAATCCAGGAGAACGAGTCCGATACGCGAATTCGCGTATGCGAATATTCGATACTTGGTTAGCGTACGCAAACATCCATACTTTGGTTACCATACGCGAATGCAGAAGAACGAGTTCGATACGCGAATTCGCGTACGCGAATATTCGATACTTGGGTAGCGTACGCAAACATCCATACTTTGGTTGCCATACGCGATTCCAAAGAATGGATTCGATACGCGAATTCGCGTACGCGAATATTCGACACTTGGTTAGCGTACGCGAACACCCATAGATTGGTTACCATACGCGATTCCAGCTGACCGAGTTCGATACGCGAATTCGCGTACGCGAATATTCGATACTTGGGTAGCGTACGCAAACATCCATACTTTGGTTGCCATACGCGATTCCAAAGAATGGATTCGATACGCGAATTCGCGTACGCGAATATTCAAGATCTGGTTAGCGTACACGAACATCCATACTTTGGTTCCCATACGCGATTCCGAATGATCGAGTCCGATACGCGAATCTTCGAGACTTGGTTAGCGTACGCGGATATCCATACTTTAGTTGCCATACGCGAATCCAGGAGAACGAGTTCGATACGCGAATTCGCGTACGCGAATATTCGATACTTGGGCAGCGTACGCAAACATCCATACTTTGGTTACCATACGCGAATGCAGAAGAACGAGTTCGATACGCGAATATTCGACACTTGGGTAGCGTACGCAAACATCCATACTTTGGTTGCCATACGCGATTCCAGCTGACCGAGTTCGATACGCGAATTCGCGTACGCGAATTTTCGAGATTGGGTTAGCGTACGCGAACATCCATACTTTTGTTGGCATACGCGATTCCAAAGAATGAGTTCGATACGCGAATTCGCGTACGCGAATATTCAAAATCTGGTTAGCGTACACGAACATCCATACTTTGGTTCCCATACGCGATTCCGAATGATCGAGTCCGATACGCGAATATTCGAGACTTGGTTAGCGTACGCGAATATCCATACTTTAGTTGCCATACGCGAATCCAAAAGGACGAGTTCGATACGGGAATTCGCGTACGCGAATATTCAAGATCTGGTTAGCGTACGCGAACATCCATACTTTGGTTACCATACGCGAATCCAGGAGAACGAGTCCGATACGCGAATTCGCGTACGCGAATATTCGACACTTGGTTAGCGTACGCGAACACCCATAGATTGGTTACCATACGCGATTCCAGCTGACCGAGTTCGATACGCGAATTCGCGTACGCGAATTCGCGTACGCGAATATTCGATACTTGGGTAGCGTACGCAAACATGCATACTTTGGTTGCCATACGCGATTCCAAAGAATGGATTCGATACGCGAATTCGCGTACGCGAATATTCGAGATCTGGTTAGCGTACACGAACATCCATACTTTGGTTCCCATACGCGATTCCGAATGATCGAGTCCGATACGCGAATATTCGAGACTTGGTTAGCGTACGCGAATATCCATACTTTAGTTGCCATACGCGAATCCAGGAGAACGAGTCCGATACGCGAATTCGCGTATGCGAATATTCGATACTTGGTTAGCGTACGCAAACATCCATACTTTGGTTACCATACGCGAATGCAGAAGAACGAGTTCGATACGCGAATTCGCGTACGCGAATATTCGACACTTGGTGAGCGTACGCGAACACCCATAGATTGGTTACCATACGCGATTCCAGCTGACCGAGTTCGATACGCGAATTCGCGTACGCGAATATTCGATACTTGGGTAGCGTACGCAAACATCCATACTTTGGTTGCCATACGCGATTCCAAAGAATGGATTCGATACGCGAATTCGCGTACGCGAATATTCAAGATCTGGTTAGCGTACACGAACATCCATACTTTGGTTCCCATACGCGATTCCGAATGATCGAGTCCGATACGCGAATCTTCGAGACTTGGTTAGCGTACGCGAATATCCATACTTTAGTTGCCATACGCGAATCCAGGAGAACGAGTTCGATACGCGAATTCGCGTACGCGAATATTCGATACTTGGGTAGCGTACGCAAACATCCATACTTTGGTTACCATACGCGAATGCAGAAGAACGAGTTCGATACGCGAATTCGCGTACGCGAATATTCGACACTTGGTTAGCGTACGCGAACACCCATAGATTGGTTACCATACGCGATTCCAGCTGACCGAGTTCGATACGCGAATTCGCGTACGCGAATATTCGATACTTGGGTAGCGTACGCAAACATCCATACTTTGGTTGCCATACGCGATTCCAAAGAATGGATTCGATACGCGAATTCGCGTACGCGAATATTCAAGATCTGGTTAGCGTACACGAACATCCATACTTTGGTTCCCATACGCGATTCCGAATGATCGAGTCCGATACGCGAATCTTCGAGACTTGGTTAGCGTACGCGAATATCCATACTTTAGTTGCCATACGCGAATCCAGGAGAACGAGTTCGATACGCGAATTCGCGTACGCGAATATTCGATACTTGGGCAGCGTACGCAAACATCCATACTTTGGTTACCATACGCGAATGCAGAAGAACGAGTTCGATACGCGAATATTCGACACTTGGGTAGCGTACGCAAACATCCATACTTTGGTTGCCATACGCGATTCCAGCTGACCGAGTTCGATACGCGAATTCGCGTACGCGAATTTTCGAGATTGGGTTAGCGTACGCGAACATCCATACTTTTGTTGGCATACGCGATTCCAAAGAATGAGTTCGATACGCGAATTCGCGTACGCGAATATTCAAAATCTGGTTAGCGTACACGAACATCCATACTTTGGTTCCCATACGCGATTCCGAATGATCGAGTCCGATACGCGAATATTCGAGACTTGGTTAGCGTACGCGAATATCCATACTTTAGTTGCCATACGCGAATCCAAAAGGACGAGTTCGATACGGGAATTCGCGTACGCGAATATTCAAGATCTGGTTAGCGTACGCGAACATCCATACTTTGGTTACCATACGCGAATCCAGGAGAACGAGTCCGATACGCGAATTCGCGTACGCGAATATTCGACACTTGGTTAGCGTACGCGAACACCCATAGATTGGTTACCATACGCGATTCCAGCTGACCGAGTTCGATACGCGAATTCGCGTACGCGAATTCGCGTACGCGAATATTCGATACTTGGGTAGCGTACGCAAACATCCATACTTTGGTTGCCATACGCGATTCCAAAGAATGGATTCGATACGCGAATTCGCGTACGCGAATATTCAAGATCTGGTTAGCGTACACGAACATCCATACTTTGGTTCCCATACGCGATTCCGAATGATCGAGTCCGATACGCGAATATTCGAGACTTGGTTAGCGTACGCGAATATCCATACTTTAGTTGCCATACGCGAATCCAGGAGAACGAGTCCGATACGCGAATTCGCGTATGCGAATATTCGATACTTGGTTAGCGTACGCAAACATCCATACTTTGGTTACCATACGCGAATGCAGAAGAACGAGTTCGATACGCGAATTCGCGTACGCGAATATTCGACACTTGGTTAGCGTACGCGAACACCCATAGATTGGTTACCATACGCGATTCCAGCTGACCGAGTTCGATACGCGAATTCGCGTACGCGAATATTCGATACTTGGGTAGCGTACGCAAACATCCATACTTTGGTTGCCATACGCGATTCCAAAGAATGGATTCGATACGCGAATTCGCGTACGCGAATATTCAAGATCTGGTTAGCGTACACGAACATCCATACTTTGGTTCCCATACGCGATTCCGAATGATCGAGTCCGATACGCGAATCTTCGAGACTTGGTTAGCGTACGCGAATATCCATACTTTAGTTGCCATACGCGAATCCAGGAGAACGAGTTCGATACGCGAATTCGCGTACGCGAATATTCGATACTTGGGTAGCGTACGCAAACATCCATACTTTGGTTACCATACGCGAATGCAGAAGAACGAGTTCGATACGCGAATATTCGACACTTGGGTAGCGTACGCAAACATCCATACTTTGGTTGCCATACGCGATTCCAGCTGACCGAGTTCGATACGCGAATTCGCGTACGCGAATTTTCGAGATTGGGTTAGCGTACGCGAACATCCATACTTTTGTTGGCATACGCGATTCCAAAGAATGAGTTCGATACGCGAATTCGCGTACGCGAATATTCAAAATCTGGTTAGCGTACACGAACATCCATACTTTGGTTCCCATACGCGATTCCGAATGATCGAGTCCGATACGCGAATATTCGAGACTTGGTTAGCGTACGCGAATATCCATACTTTAGTTGCCATACGCGAATCCAAAAGGTCGAGTTCGATACGGGAATTCGCGTACGCGAATATTCAAGATCTGGTTAGCGTACGCGAACATCCATACTTTGGTTACCATACGCGAATCCAGGAGAACGAGTCCGATACGCGAATTCGCGTATGCGAATATTCGATACTTGGTTAGCGTACGCAAACATCCATACTTTGGTTACCATACGCGAATGCAGAAGAACGAGTTCGATACGCGAATTCGCGTACGCGAATATTCGATACTTGGGTAGCGTACGCAAACATCCATACTTTGGTTGCCATACGCGATTCCAAAGAATGGATTCGATACGCGAATTCGCGTACGCGAATATTCGACACTTGGTTAGCGTACGCGAACACCCATAGATTGGTTACCATACGCGATTCCAGCTGACCGAGTTCGATACGCGAATTCGCGTACGCGAATATTCGATACTTGGGTAGCGTACGCAAACATCCATACTTTGGTTGCCATACGCGATTCCAAAGAATGGATTCGATACGCGAATTCGCGTACGCGAATATTCAAGATCTGGTTAGCGTACACGAACATCCATACTTTGGTTCCCATACGCGATTCCGAATGATCGAGTCCGATACGCGAATCTTCGAGACTTGGTTAGCGTACGCGGATATCCATACTTTAGTTGCCATACGCGAATCCAGGAGAACGAGTTCGATACGCGAATTCGCGTACGCGAATATTCGATACTTGGGCAGCGTACGCAAACATCCATACTTTGGTTACCATACGCGAATGCAGAAGAACGAGTTCGATACGCGAATATTCGACACTTGGGTAGCGTACGCAAACATCCATACTTTGGTTGCCATACGCGATTCCAGCTGACCGAGTTCGATACGCGAATTCGCGTACGCGAATTTTCGAGATTGGGTTAGCGTACGCGAACATCCATACTTTTGTTGGCATACGCGATTCCAAAGAATGAGTTCGATACGCGAATTCGCGTACGCGAATATTCAAAATCTGGTTAGCGTACACGAACATCCATACTTTGGTTCCCATACGCGATTCCGAATGATCGAGTCCGATACGCGAATATTCGAGACTTGGTTAGCGTACGCGAATATCCATACTTTAGTTGCCATACGCGAATCCAAAAGGACGAGTTCGATACGGGAATTCGCGTACGCGAATATTCAAGATCTGGTTAGCGTACGCGAACATCCATACTTTGGTTACCATACGCGAATCCAGGAGAACGAGTCCGATACGCGAATTCGCGTACGCGAATATTCGACACTTGGTTAGCGTACGCGAACACCCATAGATTGGTTACCATACGCGATTCCAGCTGACCGAGTTCGATACGCGAATTCGCGTACGCGAATTCGCGTACGCGAATATTCGATACTTGGGTAGCGTACGCAAACATCCATACTTTGGTTGCCATACGCGATTCCAAAGAATGGATTCGATACGCGAATTCGCGTACGCGAATATTCGAGATCTGGTTAGCGTACACGAACATCCATACTTTGGTTCCCATACGCGATTCCGAATGATCGAGTCCGATACGCGAATATTCGAGACTTGGTTAGCGTACGCGAATATCCATACTTTAGTTGCCATACGCGAATCCAGGAGAACGAGTCCGATACGCGAATATTCGAGACTTGGTTAGCGTACGCGAACATCCATACTTTAGTTCCCATACGCGATTCCGAATGATCGAGATCAATACGCGAATATTCGAGACTTGGTTAGCGTACGCGAACATCCATACTTTGGTTACCATACGCGAATCCCGGAGAACGAGTCCGATACGCGAATTCGCGTACGCGAATATTCGAGACTTAGTTGGCGTACGCGAACATCCATACTTTGGTTACCATACGCGAATCCAGGAGAACGAGTTCGATACGCGAATTCGCGTACGCGAATATTCGATACTTGGGTAGCGTACGCAAACATTCATACTTTGGTTACCATACGCGAATGCAGAAGAACGAGTTCGATACGCGAATTCGCGTACGCGAATATTCGACACTTGGTTAGCGTACGCGAACACCCATAGATTGGTTACCATACGCGATTCCAGCTGACCGAGTTCGATACGCGAATATTCGAGACTTGGTTAGCGTACGCGAACATCCATACTTTGGTTACCATACGCGATTCCGAATGACCGAGTCTGATACGCGAATTCGCGTACGCGAATATTCGAGATTTGATTAGCGTACGCGAACATCCATACCTCGGTTACCATACGCGATTCCAGCTGACCGAGTTCGATACGCGAATTCGCGTACGCGGATATTCGATACTTGGGTAGCGTACGCAAACATCCACACTTTGGTTACCATACGCGAATGCAGAAGAACGAGTTCGATACGCGAATTCGCGTACGCGAATATTCGACACTTGGTTAGCGTACGCGAACACCCATAGATTGGTTACCATACGCGATTCCAGCTGACCGAGTTCGATACGCGAATTCGCGTACGCGAATATTCGATACTTGGGTAGCGTACGCAAACATCCATACTTTGGTTGCCATACGCGATTCCAAAGAATGGATTCGATACGCGAATTCGCGTACGCGAATATTCAAGATCTGGTTAGCGTACACGAACATCCATACTTTGGTTCCCATACGCGATTCCGAATGATCGAAGCCGATACGCGAATATTCGAGACTTGGTTAGCGTACGCGAATATCCATACTTTAGTTGCCATACGCGAATCCAGCTGACCGAGTTCGATACGCGAATTCGCGTACGCGAATATTCGATACTTGGGTAGCGTACGCAAACATCCATACTTTGGTTGCCATACGCGATTCCAAAGAATGGATTCGATACGCGAATTCGCGTACGCGAATATTCAAGATCTGGTTAGCGTACACGAACATCCATACTTTGGTTCCCATACGCGATTCCGAATGATCGAAGCCGATACGCGAATATTCGAGACTTGGTTAGCGTACGCGAATATCCATACTTTAGTTGCCATACGCGAATCCAGGAGAACGAGTCCGATACGCGAATTCGCGTATGCGAATATTCGATACTTGGTTAGCGTACGCAAACATCCATACTTTGGTTACCATACGCGAATGCAGAAGAACGAGTTCGATACGCGAATTCGCGTACGCGAATATTCGACACTTGGTTAGCGTACGCGAACACCCATAGATTGGTTACCATACGCGATTCCAGCTGACCGAGTTCGATACGCGAATTCGCGTACGCGAATATTCGATACTTGGGTAGCGTACGCAAACATCCATACTTTGGTTGCCATACGCGATTCCAAAGAATGGATTCGATACGCGAATTCGCGTACGCGAATATTCAAGATCTGGTTAGCGTACACGAACATCCATACTTTGGTTCCCATACGCGATTCCGAATGATCGAGTCCGATACGCGAATCTTCGAGACTTGGTTAGCGTACGCGAATATCCATACTTTAGTTGCCATACGCGAATCCAGGAGAACGAGTTCGATACGCGAATTCGCGTACGCGAATATTCGATACTTGGGCAGCGTACGCAAACATCCATACTTTGGTTACCATACGCGAATGCAGAAGAACGAGTTCGATACGCGAATATTCGACACTTGGGTAGCGTACGCAAACATCCATACTTTGGTTGCCATACGCGATTCCAGCTGACCGAGTTCGATACGCGAATTCGCGTACGCGAATTTTCGAGATTGGGTTAGCGTACGCGAACATCCATACTTTTGTTGGCATACGCGATTCCAAAGAATGAGTTCGATACGCGAATTCGCGTACGCGAATATTCAAAATCTGGTTAGCGTACACGAACATCCATACTTTGGTTCCCATACGCGATTCCGAATGATCGAGTCCGATACGCGAATATTCGAGACTTGGTTAGCGTACGCGAATATCCATACTTTAGTTGCCATACGCGAATCCAAAAGGACGAGTTCGATACGGGAATTCGCGTACGCGAATATTCAAGATCTGGTTAGCGTACGCGAACATCCATACTTTGGTTACCATACGCGAATCCAGGAGAACGAGTCCGATACGCGAATTCGCGTACGCGAATATTCGACACTTGGTTAGCGTACGCGAACACCCATAGATTGGTTACCATACGCGATTCCAGCTGACCGAGTTCGATACGCGAATTCGCGTACGCGAATTCGCGTACGCGAATATTCGATACTTGGGTAGCGTACGCAAACATCCATACTTTGGTTGCCATACGCGATTCCAAAGAATGGATTCGATACGCGAATTCGCGTACGCGAATATTCAAGATCTGGTTAGCGTACACGAACATCCATACTTTGGTTCCCATACGCGATTCCGAATGATCGAGTCCGATACGCGAATATTCGAGACTTGGTTAGCGTACGCGAATATCCATACTTTAGTTGCCATACGCGAATCCAGGAGAACGAGTCCGATACGCGAATTCGCGTATGCGAATATTCGATACTTGGTTAGCGTACGCAAACATCCATACTTTGGTTACCATACGCGAATGCAGAAGAACGAGTTCGATACGCGAATTCGCGTACGCGAATATTCGATACTTGGGTAGCGTACGCAAACATCCATACTTTGGTTGCCATACGCGATTCCAAAGAATGGATTCGATACGCGAATTCGCGTACGCGAATATTCGACACTTGGTTAGCGTACGCGAACACCCATAGATTGGTTACCATACGCGATTCCAGCTGACCGAGTTCGATACGCGAATTCGCGTACGCGAATATTCGATACTTGGGTAGCGTACGCAAACATCCATACTTTGGTTGCCATACGCGATTCCAAAGAATGGATTCGATACGCGAATTCGCGTACGCGAATATTCAAGATCTGGTTAGCGTACACGAACATCCATACTTTGGTTCCCATACGCGATTCCGAATGATCGAGTCCGATACGCGAATCTTCGAGACTTGGTTAGCGTACGCGGATATCCATACTTTAGTTGCCATACGCGAATCCAGGAGAACGAGTTCGATACGCGAATTCGCGTACGCGAATATTCGATACTTGGGCAGCGTACGCAAACATCCATACTTTGGTTACCATACGCGAATGCAGAAGAACGAGTTCGATACGCGAATATTCGACACTTGGGTAGCGTACGCAAACATCCATACTTTGGTTGCCATACGCGATTCCAGCTGACCGAGTTCGATACGCGAATTCGCGTACGCGAATTTTCGAGATTGGGTTAGCGTACGCGAACATCCATACTTTTGTTGGCATACGCGATTCCAAAGAATGAGTTCGATACGCGAATTCGCGTACGCGAATATTCAAAATCTGGTTAGCGTACACGAACATCCATACTTTGGTTCCCATACGCGATTCCGAATGATCGAGTCCGATACGCGAATATTCGAGACTTGGTTAGCGTACGCGAATATCCATACTTTAGTTGCCATACGCGAATCCAAAAGGACGAGTTCGATACGGGAATTCGCGTACGCGAATATTCAAGATCTGGTTAGCGTACGCGAACATCCATACTTTGGTTACCATACGCGAATCCAGGAGAACGAGTCCGATACGCGAATTCGCGTACGCGAATATTCGACACTTGGTTAGCGTACGCGAACACCCATAGATTGGTTACCATACGCGATTCCAGCTGACCGAGTTCGATACGCGAATTCGCGTACGCGAATTCGCGTACGCGAATATTCGATACTTGGGTAGCGTACGCAAACATGCATACTTTGGTTGCCATACGCGATTCCAAAGAATGGATTCGATACGCGAATTCGCGTACGCGAATATTCGAGATCTGGTTAGCGTACACGAACATCCATACTTTGGTTCCCATACGCGATTCCGAATGATCGAGTCCGATACGCGAATATTCGAGACTTGGTTAGCGTACGCGAATATCCATACTTTAGTTGCCATACGCGAATCCAGGAGAACGAGTCCGATACGCGAATTCGCGTATGCGAATATTCGATACTTGGTTAGCGTACGCAAACATCCATACTTTGGTTACCATACGCGAATGCAGAAGAACGAGTTCGATACGCGAATTCGCGTACGCGAATATTCGACACTTGGTTAGCGTACGCGAACACCCATAGATTGGTTACCATACGCGATTCCAGCTGACCGAGTTCGATACGCGAATTCGCGTACGCGAATATTCGATACTTGGGTAGCGTACGCAAACATCCATACTTTGGTTGCCATACGCGATTCCAAAGAATGGATTCGATACGCGAATTCGCGTACGCGAATATTCAAGATCTGGTTAGCGTACACGAACATCCATACTTTGGTTCCCATACGCGATTCCGAATGATCGAGTCCGATACGCGAATCTTCGAGACTTGGTTAGCGTACGCGAATATCCATACTTTAGTTGCCATACGCGAATCCAGGAGAACGAGTTCGATACGCGAATTCGCGTACGCGAATATTCGATACTTGGGTAGCGTACGCAAACATCCATACTTTGGTTACCATACGCGAATGCAGAAGAACGAGTTCGATACGCGAATTCGCGTACGCGAATATTCGACACTTGGTTAGCGTACGCGAACACCCATAGATTGGTTACCATACGCGATTCCAGCTGACCGAGTTCGATACGCGAATTCGCGTACGCGAATATTCGATACTTGGGTAGCGTACGCAAACATCCATACTTTGGTTGCCATACGCGATTCCAAAGAATGGATTCGATACGCGAATTCGCGTACGCGAATATTCAAGATCTGGTTAGCGTACACGAACATCCATACTTTGGTTCCCATACGCGATTCCGAATGATCGAGTCCGATACGCGAATCTTCGAGACTTGGTTAGCGTACGCGAATATCCATACTTTAGTTGCCATACGCGAATCCAGGAGAACGAGTTCGATACGCGAATTCGCGTACGCGAATATTCGATACTTGGGCAGCGTACGCAAACATCCATACTTTGGTTACCATACGCGAATGCAGAAGAACGAGTTCGATACGCGAATATTCGACACTTGGGTAGCGTACGCAAACATCCATACTTTGGTTGCCATACGCGATTCCAGCTGACCGAGTTCGATACGCGAATTCGCGTACGCGAATTTTCGAGATTGGGTTAGCGTACGCGAACATCCATACTTTTGTTGGCATACGCGATTCCAAAGAATGAGTTCGATACGCGAATTCGCGTACGCGAATATTCAAAATCTGGTTAGCGTACACGAACATCCATACTTTGGTTCCCATACGCGATTCCGAATGATCGAGTCCGATACGCGAATATTCGAGACTTGGTTAGCGTACGCGAATATCCATACTTTAGTTGCCATACGCGAATCCAAAAGGACGAGTTCGATACGGGAATTCGCGTACGCGAATATTCAAGATCTGGTTAGCGTACGCGAACATCCATACTTTGGTTACCATACGCGAATCCAGGAGAACGAGTCCGATACGCGAATTCGCGTACGCGAATATTCGACACTTGGTTAGCGTACGCGAACACCCATAGATTGGTTACCATACGCGATTCCAGCTGACCGAGTTCGATACGCGAATTCGCGTACGCGAATTCGCGTACGCGAATATTCGATACTTGGGTAGCGTACGCAAACATCCATACTTTGGTTGCCATACGCGATTCCAAAGAATGGATTCGATACGCGAATTCGCGTACGCGAATATTCAAGATCTGGTTAGCGTACACGAACATCCATACTTTGGTTCCCATACGCGATTCCGAATGATCGAGTCCGATACGCGAATATTCGAGACTTGGTTAGCGTACGCGAATATCCATACTTTAGTTGCCATACGCGAATCCAGGAGAACGAGTCCGATACGCGAATTCGCGTATGCGAATATTCGATACTTGGTTAGCGTACGCAAACATCCATACTTTGGTTACCATACGCGAATGCAGAAGAACGAGTTCGATACGCGAATTCGCGTACGCGAATATTCGACACTTGGTTAGCGTACGCGAACACCCATAGATTGGTTACCATACGCGATTCCAGCTGACCGAGTTCGATACGCGAATTCGCGTACGCGAATATTCGATACTTGGGTAGCGTACGCAAACATCCATACTTTGGTTGCCATACGCGATTCCAAAGAATGGATTCGATACGCGAATTCGCGTACGCGAATATTCAAGATCTGGTTAGCGTACACGAACATCCATACTTTGGTTCCCATACGCGATTCCGAATGATCGAGTCCGATACGCGAATCTTCGAGACTTGGTTAGCGTACGCGAATATCCATACTTTAGTTGCCATACGCGAATCCAGGAGAACGAGTTCGATACGCGAATTCGCGTACGCGAATATTCGATACTTGGGTAGCGTACGCAAACATCCATACTTTGGTTACCATACGCGAATGCAGAAGAACGAGTTCGATACGCGAATATTCGACACTTGGGTAGCGTACGCAAACATCCATACTTTGGTTGCCATACGCGATTCCAGCTGACCGAGTTCGATACGCGAATTCGCGTACGCGAATTTTCGAGATTGGGTTAGCGTACGCGAACATCCATACTTTTGTTGGCATACGCGATTCCAAAGAATGAGTTCGATACGCGAATTCGCGTACGCGAATATTCAAAATCTGGTTAGCGTACACGAACATCCATACTTTGGTTCCCATA
This sequence comes from Eretmocerus hayati, assembly GCA_029851415.1. NCBI lineage: Eukaryota > Metazoa > Arthropoda > Insecta > Hymenoptera > Aphelinidae > Eretmocerus > Eretmocerus hayati. The sequence continues at coordinate 116,576,399 of CM056742.1, forward strand.
CGCGATTCCGAATGATCGAGTCCGATACGCGAATATTCGAGACTTGGTTAGCGTACGCGAATATCCATACTTTAGTTGCCATACGCGAATCCAAAAGGTCGAGTTCGATACGGGAATTCGCGTACGCGAATATTCAAGATCTGGTTAGCGTACGCGAACATCCATACTTTGGTTACCATACGCGAATCCAGGAGAACGAGTCCGATACGCGAATTCGCGTATGCGAATATTCGATACTTGGTTAGCGTACGCAAACATCCATACTTTGGTTACCATACGCGAATGCAGAAGAACGAGTTCGATACGCGAATTCGCGTACGCGAATATTCGATACTTGGGTAGCGTACGCAAACATCCATACTTTGGTTGCCATACGCGATTCCAAAGAATGGATTCGATACGCGAATTCGCGTACGCGAATATTCGACACTTGGTTAGCGTACGCGAACACCCATAGATTGGTTACCATACGCGATTCCAGCTGACCGAGTTCGATACGCGAATTCGCGTACGCGAATATTCGATACTTGGGTAGCGTACGCAAACATCCATACTTTGGTTGCCATACGCGATTCCAAAGAATGGATTCGATACGCGAATTCGCGTACGCGAATATTCAAGATCTGGTTAGCGTACACGAACATCCATACTTTGGTTCCCATACGCGATTCCGAATGATCGAGTCCGATACGCGAATCTTCGAGACTTGGTTAGCGTACGCGGATATCCATACTTTAGTTGCCATACGCGAATCCAGGAGAACGAGTTCGATACGCGAATTCGCGTACGCGAATATTCGATACTTGGGCAGCGTACGCAAACATCCATACTTTGGTTACCATACGCGAATGCAGAAGAACGAGTTCGATACGCGAATATTCGACACTTGGGTAGCGTACGCAAACATCCATACTTTGGTTGCCATACGCGATTCCAGCTGACCGAGTTCGATACGCGAATTCGCGTACGCGAATTTTCGAGATTGGGTTAGCGTACGCGAACATCCATACTTTTGTTGGCATACGCGATTCCAAAGAATGAGTTCGATACGCGAATTCGCGTACGCGAATATTCAAAATCTGGTTAGCGTACACGAACATCCATACTTTGGTTCCCATACGCGATTCCGAATGATCGAGTCCGATACGCGAATATTCGAGACTTGGTTAGCGTACGCGAATATCCATACTTTAGTTGCCATACGCGAATCCAAAAGGACGAGTTCGATACGGGAATTCGCGTACGCGAATATTCAAGATCTGGTTAGCGTACGCGAACATCCATACTTTGGTTACCATACGCGAATCCAGGAGAACGAGTCCGATACGCGAATTCGCGTACGCGAATATTCGACACTTGGTTAGCGTACGCGAACACCCATAGATTGGTTACCATACGCGATTCCAGCTGACCGAGTTCGATACGCGAATTCGCGTACGCGAATTCGCGTACGCGAATATTCGATACTTGGGTAGCGTACGCAAACATCCATACTTTGGTTGCCATACGCGATTCCAAAGAATGGATTCGATACGCGAATTCGCGTACGCGAATATTCGAGATCTGGTTAGCGTACACGAACATCCATACTTTGGTTCCCATACGCGATTCCGAATGATCGAGTCCGATACGCGAATATTCGAGACTTGGTTAGCGTACGCGAATATCCATACTTTAGTTGCCATACGCGAATCCAGGAGAACGAGTCCGATACGCGAATTCGCGTATGCGAATATTCGATACTTGGTTAGCGTACGCAAACATCCATACTTTGGTTACCATACGCGAATGCAGAAGAACGAGTTCGATACGCGAATTCGCGTACGCGAATATTCGACACTTGGTTAGCGTACGCGAACACCCATAGATTGGTTACCATACGCGATTCCAGCTGACCGAGTTCGATACGCGAATTCGCGTACGCGAATATTCGATACTTGGGTAGCGTACGCAAACATCCATACTTTGGTTGCCATACGCGATTCCAAAGAATGGATTCGATACGCGAATTCGCGTACGCGAATATTCAAGATCTGGTTAGCGTACACGAACATCCATACTTTGGTTCCCATACGCGATTCCGAATGATCGAGTCCGATACGCGAATCTTCGAGACTTGGTTAGCGTACGCGAATATCCATACTTTAGTTGCCATACGCGAATCCAGGAGAACGAGTTCGATACGCGAATTCGCGTACGCGAATATTCGATACTTGGGTAGCGTACGCAAACATCCATACTTTGGTTACCATACGCGAATGCAGAAGAACGAGTTCGATACGCGAATTCGCGTACGCGAATATTCGACACTTGGTTAGCGTACGCGAACACCCATAGATTGGTTACCATACGCGATTCCAGCTGACCGAGTTCGATACGCGAATTCGCGTACGCGAATATTCGATACTTGGGTAGCGTACGCAAACATCCATACTTTGGTTGCCATACGCGATTCCAAAGAATGGATTCGATACGCGAATTCGCGTACGCGAATATTCAAGATCTGGTTAGCGTACACGAACATCCATACTTTGGTTCCCATACGCGATTCCGAATGATCGAGTCCGATACGCGAATCTTCGAGACTTGGTTAGCGTACGCGAATATCCATACTTTAGTTGCCATACGCGAATCCAGGAGAGCGAGTTCGATACGCGAATTCGCGTACGCGAATATTCGATACTTGGGCAGCGTACGCAAACATCCATACTTTGGTTACCATACGCGAATGCAGAAGAACGAGTTCGATACGCGAATATTCGACACTTGGGTAGCGTACGCAAACATCCATACTTTGGTTGCCATACGCGATTCCAGCTGACCGAGTTCGATACGCGAATTCGCGTACGCGAATTTTCGAGATTGGGTTAGCGTACGCGAACATCCATACTTTTGTTGGCATACGCGATTCCAAAGAATGAGTTCGATACGCGAATTCGCGTACGCGAATATTCAAAATCTGGTTAGCGTACACGAACATCCATACTTTGGTTCCCATACGCGATTCCGAATGATCGAGTCCGATACGCGAATATTCGAGACTTGGTTAGCGTACGCGAATATCCATACTTTAGTTGCCATACGCGAATCCAAAAGGACGAGTTCGATACGGGAATTCGCGTACGCGAATATTCAAGATCTGGTTAGCGTACGCGAACATCCATACTTTGGTTACCATACGCGAATCCAGGAGAACGAGTCCGATACGCGAATTCGCGTACGCGAATATTCGACACTTGGTTAGCGTACGCGAACACCCATAGATTGGTTACCATACGCGATTCCAGCTGACCGAGTTCGATACGCGAATTCGCGTACGCGAATTCGCGTACGCGAATATTCGATACTTGGGTAGCGTACGCAAACATCCATACTTTGGTTGCCATACGCGATTCCAAAGAATGGATTCGATACGCGAATTCGCGTACGCGAATATTCAAGATCTGGTTAGCGTACACGAACATCCATACTTTGGTTCCCATACGCGATTCCGAATGATCGAGTCCGATACGCGAATATTCGAGACTTGGTTAGCGTACGCGAATATCCATACTTTAGTTGCCATACGCGAATCCAGGAGAACGAGTCCGATACGCGAATTCGCGTATGCGAATATTCGATACTTGGTTAGCGTACGCAAACATCCATACTTTGGTTACCATACGCGAATGCAGAAGAACGAGTTCGATACGCGAATTCGCGTACGCGAATATTCGACACTTGGTTAGCGTACGCGAACACCCATAGATTGGTTACCATACGCGATTCCAGCTGACCGAGTTCGATACGCGAATTCGCGTACGCGAATATTCGATACTTGGGTAGCGTACGCAAACATCCATACTTTGGTTGCCATACGCGATTCCAAAGAATGGATTCGATACGCGAATTCGCGTACGCGAATATTCAAGATCTGGTTAGCGTACACGAACATCCATACTTTGGTTCCCATACGCGATTCCGAATGATCGAGTCCGATACGCGAATCTTCGAGACTTGGTTAGCGTACGCGAATATCCATACTTTAGTTGCCATACGCGAATCCAGGAGAACGAGTTCGATACGCGAATTCGCGTACGCGAATATTCGATACTTGGGTAGCGTACGCAAACATCCATACTTTGGTTACCATACGCGAATGCAGAAGAACGAGTTCGATACGCGAATATTCGACACTTGGGTAGCGTACGCAAACATCCATACTTTGGTTGCCATACGCGATTCCAGCTGACCGAGTTCGATACGCGAATTCGCGTACGCGAATTTTCGAGATTGGGTTAGCGTACGCGAACATCCATACTTTTGTTGGCATACGCGATTCCAAAGAATGAGTTCGATACGCGAATTCGCGTACGCGAATATTCAAAATCTGGTTAGCGTACACGAACATCCATACTTTGGTTCCCATACGCGATTCCGAATGATCGAGTCCGATACGCGAATATTCGAGACTTGGTTAGCGTACGCGAATATCCATACTTTAGTTGCCATACGCGAATCCAAAAGGTCGAGTTCGATACGGGAATTCGCGTACGCGAATATTCAAGATCTGGTTAGCGTACGCGAACATCCATACTTTGGTTACCATACGCGAATCCAGGAGAACGAGTCCGATACGCGAATTCGCGTATGCGAATATTCGATACTTGGTTAGCGTACGCAAACATCCATACTTTGGTTACCATACGCGAATGCAGAAGAACGAGTTCGATACGCGAATAGGGAACTGACATAATTCCGGGAAATGTTCTATCTTAGGAAAAAAAGTTTGAAAATTTTACGATGCCTCTAGTGGTTTTGAAATCATCATTAAAGTTTTGATAATTTGAATTGGCGCCATCCAATATGGCGGCGGCTGGACATGTACCACTAAATTTCCCAACTGTTGTGATGTCATCGGAAATTCACAATCGAAAGCTTATTTTACTCAAATAATAGAAGTTCGCGGTGAAGAAACGCACCTCAGAATCATCGTGGAAAACACTCTGAAGTCACATGACTCATGTGCAGTCGCCGCCATATTGGATGGCGCCAATTCAAAATCTGAAAGACTTCAGACTCAAATTTAAGTCACTTCGACAACAGAAAATTCCCGAATTTCCACATATCACATTTATTTCAACGTGAACTTCCAAAATATGAGCATTTCCGAATAATTTCTGTAGTCATGTCAGTTCTCTATTCGCGTACGCGAATATTTAAGATCTGGTTCTCGTACGCGATACGCGAGTCTCGGTAGTTTCTTCAGGTAGTTTCGTTCCGGTGTTCCGATTCGCGTACGCGAATAATGGCCCTCTCGATACGCGAACGAAAACGCTCTCGGCCCTAGTTCTCTAGGGGAATTCGCGTACGCGAATCCGCCGTTCGCGTACGATTATTGGCTCCGCGTAGCCAGACCGTTCTAGGTAATACAAAACTGTAAAAAAAATTTGGACAAGATTGGTGATCCAAAGGTCTGGTCCTCCCCTTATCAGTCTAAAGTCTTTTCCTTATTTTTATTTTTAGTGCGTGTGCACTCTGATTACCTAATCTTGATCAGAGACACTATGTGATGTTAATTAATACTATTTATATGTTTATATATGTATTGAGATATTTTGCCATCGTGCAATAAAAAGCCATCTTATCTTATCCTATCTTATCCCCAAAGTACCCCCAAATTAACTAGTAGAAAAACTTCCGGAGGCGAGCCTCGAGTCAGATGCGGTCTTGAGGTTCTATTTCACGAGTTGAAAATGAGCATTATTTCGTCTATTTGGACGCAGGCGAGTGCTAGTGGGATTTTACTCATTCTAGCTCACAAATGCGATGTGCGGCTAGAAAAAGGATCCAAATATGTTCTTTCTACTCAAAATGATCATCTGAACACGATCTGGGGGTCATTTTGGCTCTAAAATATTGACACTTGCTCTTATAGTAGAAACCACTTCAATTACTTACATTTTTTTTGGTGGAGTGGCTTCAGACGATGTCTAAGAGCCAAATTGACAACGAGAACGTGTTTAGATGATCATTTTGAGTCAGAAAACCACGTTTGTATCCCTATTTCAGCCGCTCATCTCATTTATGAGCTAGAATAAGTAAAATCCCTCTCACGCTCACCTGCGTCCAAATAGACGAGTTAAACCATATTCGTCTCGTAAAATAGAACCTCCAGACCACATCTGACTCGAGGCTCGACCCGGGAAGTTTTTCTACGAGTTAAATTAACTATTATGCTGCCTTTCATTATTATTATGTTTTATTATTATCATGTATTTATTAACTATTATGTAGCCTATATGCTGCCCATTTTGACATACATTTTCGATTTTTTTTTCAGTTTTGAGACGTTTTTCGACAAAATTCGTCAGCTTTACTTGGCAAGCACTTGCAATCCAAGTAGAATGAAGCAAACGGAGCGGAATAACATTGATTGGGATGGTCTTAGAAAACCTTCACCGCACGGAGCGGTTAGTTTTAGTTGAATTCAAGGGTCAGAACGTGCCCAGAACGGCAGAAATACAGTCCTAAAATCACTTTTTATCGCAGTTTTCGAGTTCTCCTGCGCATGCGTGATTTTCTACGGGTTTGATAATATTTTCAATCGACAGCCCGTGCAATTTCCTCCAAAATGACCACTGCTAGAATTCATTTAGATATGCAATGGGATCGGAGTAGTGAATAATTGTGGATGAGATGAAGTCCAAGATGGAAATCCGTGCAAATTGGTCAAGATCGCCTGCGATGCTTTTGATTTTGTCCAGCGTGTTTCTCGGGTTTCCCTGCGTCAAATCGACGTCACCGAGGGGTCATTTTAAAGGAAATTGTCCTATCGAAATAAGTAGATTGCGGCGTATTACGTGGCTGGTAAGTAACAAAATAGTTACGTACAACAGTAGAAAACACTCCTTCATATGATTGAAAACTATCAAATGTTCAATGTCACATAACTCACCATCAACTTACCACTCCGTAGCCAACTCACTTCGATAGCTCGGTTAATTTCCTTCAAAATGACCCCATGGCGAAGTCGATTTGACGCAGGGACACCAGAGAAACATGCTGGACAAAATCGAAAGCATCGCAGGCGATCTCGACCAATTTGCACGGATTTCCATCTTGGACTTCACCTCATCCAAAATGATTCACTACTCCGGTCCCATTGCATCGAATTAACTTTTGGCAGTGGTCATTTTGAAGGAAATCGCACGGGCTATCGATTGAAAATATTATCAAAACCGTAGAAAATCACGCTTGCGCAGGAGAACTCGAAAACTGCGATAAAAAGTGATTTTAGGACTGTATTTCTGCCGTTCTGGCCCCGTTCTGACCATTGAATTCAACTGAAACTAACCGCTCCGTGCGTTGGAAGTTTCCTAAGACCATCCCAATCAATGTTATTCCGGTCGGTTTGCTTCATTCTACTTGGATTGCAAGTGCTTGCCAAGTAAAGCTGACGAATTTTGTCGAAAAACGTCTCAAGACTGCAAGAAAATCGAAAATGTACGTCAAAATGGGCAGCATATAGGCTACCTCGAAAAATCTGAAAAAAGTTTTATCGATCTAGTTTTGTCTTGAAATTGAAGTATCCGCACGTGCGCGAAGGATCCAGGGGGGTCGGGGAATAAGTGTCACCCTATTGTATACCCATTGTATAAGCAATACTTCGTTAGTCCTCATTTTATTGAACAAGAACCTAAGCTCCTTTGTATGTTGAAGCAGTACAAGAATTGCTGGGAACCTCGCACAAAAACCCTTGAAATCTGGTCATTTGACTCCTTGAAAATCCTTGAAATTGGTCAAGAAATTCAAGTAGAAACCCTGAATATATGTCGTCAAAATGTACCATTATTCACCCGTAATTCTCGTTCTGGAACAGTTCTTGCCAGGTACACTAACTGGACAACTCGGGTGTCGGTGCTAAATCAGCCTTTTTGGAAAAAGCTTCAATGAAAAAGTACAATCATTCATGCGGGATCTACGGTGGCTCAACACATTGTTTATGTGTGTGCCAAGAAGGGGGATAGGTTATAGAGCGAATGAATAATTCACCTTGCCTAATGCAGCTTTGAAAGTCATTTTTCAGGTTTGTTTCAAACTTGCACCCACTGTACCAACATGATCCATACTTCATGAGAAAAAATTGTCCGGTACCCGAAGAGTGTGGTTGGAAGCCACGAATTTTTTTTCAACGCTCATTTTTGCAATGATTTTTGTCATGTTATGATCACGAGATGGAAATTTTTCCCTTGCGCGGGGGATACTAACATGGTTTTCCGACTCAAGATGACCGTCTGAATACGGTCCCGTAGTCCGTTTCGAGTTACCACATCAGGATTCTTGTCTAGCCCGGGAAAGTCCCTGAAAAACAGATGTATGTCTCTACCGAAAAATTCTGACGTGGTAAAACGTGGTTCAGACGGTCAACTTGGTGAGTCTTCTAAATGTATCGTTCAATTGTGGTTTCGTGGCAGTTTTGAGGAACTCTTGTTAGCATTCAAATAATTCCACAGCAGTTCTAAGTTACTCACGATTGAGAAAAATGCAAGGAAAAAGGACTCATGTATGATAAAAAGTAAATTCGATCAACCTCATCCGCAGCAAACTTAGTCGACTTCGATCTTCATAAGATGTCGATTCAATTCTGAAACAAAGATTTTATTGTACAAATTTCAACTCGAACATAAAAACTCTACTTCTCATCGTCTCACATCAATTTATAAGATAGCTGAATGAGTGAAATATAAAATTTGAAGGATAAAAACGAACACACTTAGACTCAAATCGTAGTTGCGCAAGGCAATGCACAGAAAGTATATTCTTGAGAGAAACAGCACTGGAATTTTTTCACCGTCGAGGAGATCAACAAGCTTGGTAGGTAGTGGGGGAGCAAAATCACCTGTACAAAAAAGTTTCATGTATTCTTTCAATCGACCAAATTTTTTTTATTGATCAGATGATAACAAAATTAAATATTGAAGAGCTGTTGAAGCTCGTCGACTTCTAGACTACGTTCGAATGAAGTAGTGAATAATGGACTTCATTCTGACTATATCACTTTTCACAAGCTTACAGCACTCTGATATTTTTTTACAATCTCAAAGGTTGGAACACGCTAGACGCTGTTAGAGAAAAAATATCATGGATTCACACAGTGAAATTGCAGAAAGAATAAAAAATCGCACAATTATATAAGAATGAGATTCAAACATTAATAGCGTGATAGCTGGCACATATAAAAGGCATCTCAAACTCCAAGTTCTGATTATAATCATCAGAGAATGAAGAATTATTCACGTCTCAATAATCCCAGTACTTTTTCGACACGTCCACTCTTCCCTCTGCCCTTCAAAAATGTGTCTTTTCGACGTTCCTCGCAACTTCTCGTTATTCTTTCTTTTCGAATTTTTAAAGACTAAAAACACTCAGTCTCTCTCATTTGTTCATCAAGCATTGTTTCTCCTAGTTTACTTAGCGCTCTGGCGATTTCAAAAAAGCGCACTTCCAAGATTTCCACGAACTTCGTAATATTGGATCTTTGTCGTAATCCACGCCGCGCACTCATATTCTTGGCTTGAACATCAACTTACGTTTGAATCTTTTTTACATAATTACAGTACCGTAACGACACGTGAGCGGTAAGATCGGAGAGGAATGGCTCCGATCACTTTTCACACTCAATTTTCAATCCTAATCTACGGTGAGACCAACAATTATTTTGACTACTCTTTCAATTGTTCATTCAAAAGTAATACTTGAGAACCCCGCAGTACAGCCAGTGACGCTTTCTCTTATTTGAGTGATCAAACTTTGATAATATGGCAATTGTGCTCTAATTGATTATATAATACCTTATGACTTCGAAAATATTATTGCGAATCCCTCACGTGAAGTAACAGTATGAAGATACATGCATTCAAATCTTTTCCCGACATCATCAAATCTCAAAGTATAACCAGCCAATAAGCTTCTGAAACCAGTTTAATTGTACAAATACGCTATTTTCTCAAATTGGAGCTTTTTGCGAGCCTTTGAAATACACTCGATTGAAAACGCTTTAAAGTAATACTGAATGCATACATTCTGGAATCATCAAGCAATGCAAGAGTTAACATTCTAATGTCGTGTGCACATAAATTAAACACATTGTTTCCATTCATTTTCCACTGAACAAGGCTCAAGGCAGTTCGATTGGGCCTTGTGGGTTGATTTGAAAGATCACTCGAAGATATTGTAGGATGAAGTTCTCAATCAGGAAGAGTAGAAATATTTTCAACTCAGAGATTCGGCCATGAAGGGAGATCATTCAAAATCTTGAATAGTACAAGATGATGCCAAGTTTACATTACGCAACTAAGAAGTGAAAGTTGAAGGGCCTTTCCGCTCAAGGCGCAGCCGCACAAGAGCGATAACAACGGAAAAAAATTATCCTGATGCTCTCTACTTCCCAGTCACGTAGAATACTCTAACAAAAAAGCATCACTTATAATCTTCGCTGAGGAAGCAGGACACGTCTTTTAGTCCCAAGTAGTAAAAATATTGCCAATCATTAGACACGCTCATCTGCAATCTGCCTGGATTGAGATGAACTAAAAGAAGACAGATATCGCACGGTGCGCCCCTGGCGAGGATAAGTTTGACCAAAATGACAACAAAAACCGAAAAAGGGTTATTTTTGTACGAATCGTCACTAATTCAACCTGATTCACAGTGAAATCGGATCAGCTCGCCGTTCCGAGTGATTGTCAAACTAAGAATTTCCTATACATTGCTCATGGAGGAATTTGACGACTACGTTTTCTTCGCATCTCCGCGCTTTTCACACAAATACTCAGAAGAGGTGGGTTATAGCAAAAAATGTCACGAATATTTTTCTATAGATTTTTTTAAAGATCAATAAGTGAACGTAGTGAGATTAATCGAGATACTTAGACTTTCTCCATGGTGTTGAGGGAAATATTAGAGAATTAGCAGAAAGCGCAAGGTTATTTGCGAAAAACTTGGGCGTCTTTACACAATACTGCAATCCTCTTGAGTTTTGTGATAAATCTACCTAAGTCATCTTGTAGATCTTCGAAATATCTATAGAAAAGTATTTGTGACATTTCTTGCTATAACCCACATTATCTAAGTATTTACGAGAAAACCTCAAGGGAGCGAAGAAAACGAGGAGTCACCAAATTTCTCCATGAGCAATGTAAGGGGAATTCTTAGTTTGACAATTACTCGAAAAGCCAGCTGATATGATTTCGCTCAAAATCAGGTTGAATTCGTGACGACTTGTACAAAAACACTTCTTCATCAGTTATTGTTGTCATTTTTGTCAAACTCATCCTCGCCAGGGGCGCACCGTGATCGGGTTACTTATATGGCAGGGTACTGAAATACGATTCAAAAGTTGTGCAAAATACTTGATGTGGCATGTATAAAAATCAAATATTGTGTCAAGTGGACAGTCATTCTGACGAAAAATAGATGGATTACGAATTAGAACATGTAAAGAACATATGACGGTGTTGTTGTTTTCTGATCAATTTAGATTTTCATACGGTCAAGTTTTGAAAAATGGGAAACTGTCGGATCAGAATCGAAAGAGTGGAAGTATAAGCAGTGTTGATATCATGTGAAATGTGGATCTTTCGAAATTTGTAATGCACATACTGGGATTCTGTCATCAAATCGAAAGTTCGAGAATTGATTAGAACTATTTTCAATAACAGAGATTCATGAGTTCCATATCGAAAATAAAAATGACAGAAAAATATTCATCTCAGAAAGAAGAATTAGAGAATACTCGAAAAGTTTCGATGAACAAACGACAATGATGACATGTTAATATTCATAAAATCAAATGAGGAAACAGGATGGTTCATGGTTCTGCATTGACTGAACTCACATACATACTATCAATAGAATTTTCGTATTTGGCCCAATATATTGCTGAACTTATACCTTTATCACAAGAGGACGCTGAAAATCCAAGAGAGCCGCAGAATACTGACTCCACACTCAAATCACTTCATGAAACTCTCATGATAAGCTGAAGAAGTGTCTGAATTCTCATAGTTTTAGAATCTGGATTTGGATTGAAACTTCGCTTAGCATCCTCATAGTAAATCGGGTCTATTAGCTTTTGTAGTCACGTATTTTGGTAAGAATAATTTTATAAGCTAGCCATCTGACGTGGAAAACGAACAGAGGAAAAGAATTGAATCTAGCTAAAAGAAGAACGTCCCGTCATCACTCCACAGCTTCTTGAGAATCAATCCGAATCTTTCGCTATCCTTCACAAAATTCCATGCGCTATGACATATAGAAGAGATAAATAGCTCACTGTTTGTCGTCGAAAAGATTGCAAAAACCTCAGCTGCATGTAACGCTCTTTGTAGCCGACACACAAAGTGCACCGAAAACCATGAAAAATTGCGTATGTACCAAGTTGCGCAGGTGCGGGTTTTCGCGACGAGGTCTGGAAACTAGACCAACCCTGGTGGCCTATCTTCGTCGGAGAACAGTTCAGATGAATCTGGCTTCGATGTATTTCAAATTCGTCCTAATTATTCAAGACGCAACAAACTCGGATAGGACGTTACAAGAACTAGGGTCCGGAGCAAAACCGACTCGTTACACCACCTATACGCTTCGCAACGAGGAGGACTTGGTGGATGTAGAACGACTCCAAGTGAGAGACGGGCGATAAAAGTGAAACAATTAAAGTAGACTTGAGACCATCTGACGTACGACTGAGAGAATTATTTGAAAGTTGCAGAAGCTTCTCAGCGCGCTTTCAATCAAGGAACGTCGAAACTTTGTCTAGGTTTCATGCATTAGAGACATCTCCATGTTGTCATGTTTGGAAGTTAATACTTCCAAATACCACAATACCTGAGACGTAGACCGATACGGGTCCATGATCCTGGATAAACATGAATTTGTTGTTATGTAATGCCTCGACGAGTTCCAATTGCTTAGGGTTAGCGATTAGTACGAGTGGTGGTGTTAGTAAGCGCCTCGATGCGTTGACAGCTCGCATTCTAATCATAACTTGAATGTCAGCTAATAGTTTCCAGCACACGTCGTGAAAATCCCGCGATTCCGCAACTCGGGCACGTAACCTACTATTCTAATGCTCAGTCCAATTCGAAATTGCTTGCTTTTAAGTGTGACTTTAAACATGCAAAAGTTTTCATTCAATCTTCTTGATTAGATATTATTATAGCCTTCAATAAAACGACCTAACAACGTATGAAAGCGTATCACTGTTCAGAATTTTTTTATAATTCACCCAATTATCTCACAACTTTTCATTGTTTAGTGGAATGATCAAGTATCAAACGAGATGGACAACTCTATTAAAAAATTCGAAGAATTGTCTTCATTCTATCAAGCACCATCGTGATTGGTGTGTATCGAGTAAGATTCTCGAGGATCCTATACGCTTGATTTTCTCAAAGAGGATCCTTGATGGACATCAGAGAATCTTCACGAAATTCGTAAGTTATTAGTATAGGAAGGGTCGCACAAGCATACCCTATGATTTCAATTATTAGAAAAAGATCCTTGATGGATCCATATCGCGGAAGATCGCTCAGCACTTTCTAAAGACTACTCTTATCTCTAAAAATACTCGTAACACACTCGAAATAAGTCATACAGTTCAATACATTCAAATATGATACTTGTTGGAACGAACGTTTATAAAAAAATATAATATAGATACGTGAATCAATAAACATTGAAAACAAGTTGACGATATTTTTTCTTCTTAGGTAGATTAGTTCAGGTAATTCAATTCATGGTGTATCTCTAAAATATATTCTTGTGCATCGTAAACAATGGAAAGATATTCGTTGGGTTTGACAAATTGAATCATACTTTTGTTGTCTGACACTGACAAGATAGTGAACTGGACTATCGTTTGTTCGAAAAAACAATTGAAGTTAGAGCAAGTGGAGGATAGATTTGGTTATTATTGCTCCCTAAGCTGTGCAATATACAATCCGTCTCATGAATTTGGTTCAATCTACTCCAACTGCTTCCTCTATTTACTTTGTTCTAGAAACTCTTTTGCTGCTCTGTAACATAGTTTTGCACAAGCTATTCGTTTGCTAATATCACCCTCAATTCAGCATTGAAGAAAGTTACCAACTACCGAACAGCAATGTAATTATGTTTAAAAGCTAAGCGTTCAATTTTACCTTGAGGCTAGCTGCAGTTACGTTCATTACTGTCTCGGTTCGATTCGCTTTGAAGTATGGAACCGTAATTTGTGGATGGATCTCGCTTCGTCATTTCAGTTTGTATTACTGGTATAGCCTCTTTACGAGCTAATTCAGTAGTGGTTACTTCCATCGAATCGGTGCACATGGTTTCACTTGGATTATTCAAGGACGGATCTTTAATGATACCTTCTTGGACAAGAATCTTCTCAAAATAAGCCAGAATATTCTTCAAAGTAATACAGAAGCCTTTTGATGCTGGTACAAGCGGGAACTCTGGGAGAATTTCATCATCTGGAAAAAGATCAAAAACATTTCATTGAATGATGCAAAAGTTATTATAGAGTTAATCTTTTAACTCAGGCCCTGAAAAAGTCTTGAGGGTTGTTGTTGAAGACCGATCACCAAAACAAAATACTAACACCAATGGACATCACGTATCAATGATCGACATTTCAACCACAAAAAAGTATTACTTCTAAAATGAATTGTGATTCCCTGCAAGGAAGTTAATGAAAATACTTCGGTTGAATTGGCACATGTTGCAACGATATTAGGAAGTTCCGAGATCAAAATTTGATAGACTGATTTTCACGTGAGCGTCGACTATTTTGAGACAGAGATAAGTCGATACAAAATAACTTCACGGTAAGAAATGTCTGAGCCTAGTACCAGACTTCTGGTAATCCATTATTTCAATTTAAAATCACCACGATTGATACGGAATCTTTGCAAATCACATTATAAAACTCTGGATAACGGGTATGGTAACGAAAGAAGTTGAGAAGAAAAGGCGAATATTTTCTTGAATTCCGTGTATAATAACTTACCTATACAAGCTATTTGCTTAAAAGTAGTTGGAGTGACAGGAGATAGAGGATATTGATTGTTGTGTTGTTCAGATATCTCCATCCATAGTTTCAATCTCTGTAACAATTTTTCAGAGTGCCTCTTGAAATGCTGAATGATAGTTTCTTTGAAAATTAATGGTGGGTGTTGTATCAACTTGGTTTGAGATTGCACGAGCTTCAAAATAACCATTTCGTTATACATTCTAGAATTTTCACATCCTTGCTGTGAGCCTTTCTGTTTTTCAAAGCCAGCTTCATTGAAATATGGTTCTGCAACGAGGATGAGGCCCTAAAAATAAGACTTTATTAATGGGGGATAATTTCTTCCATCCAGCGCATCTTCATGATGCGTTCGAGTTCCGATCCGACCCATCATCAAAGAAGCATATTTTCAAAATTCACGACTCTCTCAAATACATGTAACTATTGGGATGTGACATCAAGGTCAAACATGGCGGCCGCATACCCCGAGCTTAACACGGGCTTGTTACTAGACAGCGCCATCTGCGGCGAGTCGGGAACTATTGCATGCCCCCAGAATTTAACATGGATGTCACTTCCCAATCTTCTTTCATGAGACTGCTAAGACTTGAAAGTTCTTTTTCTTAAACCACTCACTATTGCCAGCTTTTAACACTAAGAGAGCATCTTTGACAGAGCAATTTTGAAAAATTTCCGTTTGATATTTTTCTTTTTCTATCTTCTTATCCGGTATTCAGCCCCAGTTACTCGCTTCACAATGATCTTCTCCTCTTCTCCTATCCTTCACTGAATCATACCTCAAACCATCTTAACTCCATTCCAGTGAGTTCCTCGGATTATTCTCCTTAGTTAGTTTCCTTCTAAATGAGTTGAGATTTACATATCCGACGACGTGCCGCTTGGGTCTTCGGTATCACTTCTCATCTTTGCGATATAGACGACCCATCTAGGACGTCTCGATTGCATATTCCCGTAAAACGAAGGAACCGTACATCTATCATAGATTTCTAATAGAGAAACGTACATTTTCATCACAGTTCTCAAACATCGACGCTATACAGCTATATTCACAATCAAACCCAAGGAGTTATTTTCCAGTTCCCCTTTGAGTGACCGCCCACGATTTCCCAGATTCGAACTTCGTCTCACTCTGCACACAGTCGTGTGCTTTAGTTTTAGTTGCTTAGAATCAAGAAGTTTCAGGGATTTTCCCAAATTCTGAGTAAAGTTGGATAATGGAAAACATGCATCGATATTATCAAACGACTCTTGCTATTAGTAATTCCTGTAGATGAGCATTAGCTTTACGTAGTCAGAAATCCTTGCCCAAGCGGAAGTATAATCTCCTACAAGTAGAAGTTCGGTTGATTTTGCGTGGTTCTTTGTATAATTTCACATCAATTATCGTTGCGGACCTCTATTTATATTTGTTCGCGCAATGAAACTCACTTCGCATATAGTTGGAACGTATTTGACCATTCTTATAGTGTACAAGGTTTTTGGGTTTTCAGTTAAACTTGAATCATTGTGACTGTTTTCTAAAAAAAGCTCTTTTTATAGAAGGACATTGAATGTTTTTCGAGATTCTATGAGAGAGTCGTGAGCTTATCTAAGACGAGAGCAAAGTAAAGATTGATTTCTTCATATTTTATGAATCTAAATACCTATTTGTCGAGTTGTGAGTCTTGAGCAGAACGGATGTTAAAAGTGAAAGAAGGCATCTGATTCAGTACCTCGTCATCATTAAAGCAATGAATCGGAAAACAACTCACTTGGATGGATACAATAACTTGCAATAGCGTCGAAGAACTTGTCCACACTTCTGTGCCACGACCAGCCCAAGTTCCCAACAAGCTGACACACACTTTTCCATCTTCGTATAAGTTAGGATTGAGTCTGTCACTGCAGTATGAGATGTAATGACAAAGTGGCGGAGCAGAGGGATAATCAGCTGAAAGTTGAAAATCAAAAAGGAATAGCCCATCCTCGTAGGGTGTTTTCTCTGGTCCACGCATCATAACTGAGTAGAGATCCATTCTGTCTTCAAATCCTTTGACCCAGACTCCTGGCGGTAGAGAGCTTCTCAATAATTTCAACTCCTTCGATACTGTGCGGAAAAAGTTGGCACGGTCTGTGGGTTGGAACATCGTCAACTTGAATTTATGGCTATCAGGAGCGGTCTCTTCAATTGAGAAACCCTCTCCTTCAGCGTATATCATTGGTGGTATGTCCATCGATGAATCTGATGGTTCTGATAAGAACTCGATCTTCTTGTCATCATCTTTTTTCAGTTTTTTATGAGGGGAAGACGTTTTGGCTGCATCGGAAAGCGATACTTTCGACAAACCGAATCTCCGGGATACCTCAGCGTGCGCTAGAACTTGAGGTAAGAAATATCACTTAGTAATGATTCAATTCCATACATATCAGTAATCAATAAGATTTTTTTCATTTGATTACTATATGCGTGTATTTGATCGTAACTAATTTTTTAGAACTTTGCTTTGAAATGATAGAATTTGATTGGTTCGGTGAATCAATCAAATTCTATTGAAAAAATGCTGCATTTACAGCTCCATCGCTTCTATTGATGGGAGAGTCGGAATTACAATTCCTGCATCATGAAGATACTGAACGAAACTGCGGAACTGAGTCAACAGACTATTATCTCTTTCCAGGAAAATATCAAGGAACACGGTGCCTACATCAATCATCACATTTATGCATCGAGATTCATATGATATACAGTACCGTGCAAAAATTCCTGAACGGGGGTTTGAAAAAGGGCTGAAAGAAAAATCGAAGACCTTAATAAGTTAGCATTTTTTCTCATCTTTAAGATGCTTTTTTCAAAATTCCTCTACGTTGATCTGGGCTCGAGCAATCGACGTTTTTGCAAGAGAGGATTTCATACCCCCGTTCAGGAATTTTTGCACGGTACTGTATTTCATCACAGTAAAGCGCAGAAACGCGTTCTTCCACAAGCAAGCGCAAGTGAGGCTGGACGTAGAAAAGCTGTTTCTGCGCTACCTGCTATAAAATCCGCCTTTCGTTTGTTCATCAAGCCAACCAGAGATTTAGGATAGATTAAATAACATCTTTACCTAGTTGCGCCTTGATTAGATTACAAAGCTTGACGCAAACATGAGAAGATCCAGATAGAATGTTTCCAAGATTTTCCGGAAGGCTTAGGATTTGTTGGGGTTCTTGAGCTGGTGACCTATCGGTATTATTGACGTCATCACTGAGAAGAAACTCTCCACTAGATTCACTAGATCCAGATTCTTTTTTAGAATGATCTGCAGAATACAAGCCTGAATCTTCAGGATTTCGGCGCACGTTAATGTACAGACGATTTTTATTTGGCTCTGACTGAGATGTTTCTTTCGTTTCCTCGTCATTCGCAACAGATTCGTCTTCTGTGAGAATTACACTTATCTCTTCAGAGGCAGACTTCTCAAGTGATGTGTTCGCGCTGGTGTTATTTTGAATCCCTCGATTTCTTGATTCGAGGATGCCAAAATCGTTCTCTGATTCATTTTCAGAATGCGTGAAGAGTCGACTGACCTGTAAAATCAAACATATGAGCTACTGGAAAGAATCGGGGTAAATTTGATCAATGGCTGCTGCGATATTGTTCATAATTATTCCAGATTTACTCAAGGCCGTACTAGAGTCGCGTGACAAGAACGCGGTTCAACTTTACGTAATGGTTTCTTCATCAATTGAAACCGGGGTACCATAGGAATTTTTTCGGGAATGTGTCTCTGGTTTGATCTGTGAAGAAACGTCTCTTACTCTCGAAATGAAATCGAAAATTCGCGAGATATTTTGATTCTGATTCCCCGAAAGCGACCTTGCGCCTTGGATTCAACCCGGTTCATAATATACTATTTAGGGAGCGTACACATACTTCGTGACCGATTGGGGGAGGGGGGGGGGGGCGAGGCATTTATTCACCTCACATTTTAGAATGAATTTGACACTTCGAATCTCAAGAGAGATACGCCGTGATTCATTTCAGGAAGAACGATCATAACGTGGAATCTCTAGCATCGCGAGTACAGCCTTTGAAAAACTCGGTACAGAAGAACGGGCGAAATTTGGGCTCAATTTGTGAAGATACATAATCGAATGGATTGATGTGGAGCAAGTTGAATATTCCACTGAATTGCCAGGAGTCGTAGCAACGGATGAACCGATGCCTACTATCGCAGATTTTGGATCTTGGCTTAAAAGATGCATACTTCATGCAGATGATCGCGGGGAAAGAAATGATTGATATAATGTAATTGATATCATGTTGAACATCTCATATGATATGTACAGTAAAACCTGTCTCTATGGGCACCTCCCGATTACGGGCGCTTTTCCGTGGAACCGAATTTCATTCCATAAGCTCAAACGGTATTCTTTCTCTATAATTCGGTCACCTCGAAAATTTGGACACCTGCTTAATATGGGCGGTTTTCGAGATCTCAAACATATGATGTCGACACATATTACAGGAACCTATGAATTCAAGGCACTCGCTCCAGTTGTCAAAATGAGCCAGCTATACATGTCGAAAACTTATGTAAAGCTCAGAATGAGCTTGAAAGAGACTTTTCCATATTGAAAAAAGCAAAGATCTTTAATCTTCTGAGTTCTGCGTCAGTTTGACGAATTAAGAAGATTATTACTTAACTACACATTTGAATATTTAACGAAAAATTATAATGAGTCAACTGAGGGTATAATTTTGACATCTGTGTTGTTTGATACCCTAAAATTCACAACAGCTAATTTCCAATCACCCATAGCTATCAAGTCACTGACCTTGAATGCTAGAGATATTGGATGTTTACTTTGACGGAGGGTATTTTTGAGCCTTTCCTAGAGATCCCTCAACCTTTGAGATTTTCAAATTCAGAATCCTGAGTTTGCAGACCCTCGATCTAGGTATGTTCCGAATCTTGAATTCCCGAATCACTATCATACCGAATTTGAATAATTATGAATCTTGACATTCCACATCTTGAGAACTCCGAATTGTCATCGATGTATTTTACTTATTCCAAAATTGTATGGCTTAAAATAAATTCTTTCAAAATTTGTACTTTCTATAATTTTGAATCAGATTCTATAATTCGGGCACCTGTCTATTATGGGCGGGTCGGACTGGAACCGGAGGTGCCGGAATTAGGCAGGTTTTACTGTATGTGTACGCTCCCTTATATGAATGGAGTTTTCACTACAAAGATACCAAGTTTGATAGAAAAAAACCAACAGTACATCGAACGAACGCTACACGTCCAAAAGTGTTAAAACAATCACGCACCTGATCAGCCATTCTTTGAGCTACATTTGCTCTCCCTCGTTCTCGAACTCTCTCCAACAGTCCTTGAAAATGGCTCTCATGGAAGAAAGACGTGCCCATTAATCTATCCATATACCGACAATCTTTGTACACTTCGAGCAGTCTTCTCATCACTTCGGTTGTTTGTAAGGCAGGGTTTTGAGTAAAAATCTCTTCTAACCTTGACATTGCGATCCTGGCTTTCTCAATGTGCGCAGCAAGTTTGGGTTTGATGTTCTCAGTTTGTTCATTACTACCGTCATTATCAGCTATGAAACAGTCTTCAAGCTCAGTCTCCCAAGAAGCATCTGACGAAACGTCATCCCAAAGTTCGCCGTCATCACTATCATAATCTCCTACTTTGTACAAATCTTGCGGCCAACACATACTGATATGACCATCTACCCACCACACTTTGACTCGACCCTCAGGGTAATTGTCAAGGACTTGTCCCGCAGTACAGCCTGCATCTTCGCCCTCAAAGTTTGCAATTCGTATGACTAGAGTTCCCGGTCTATACTGAAAGTCAGGATGATCCTTCAAATCATACACACTCACTTCACGCTCTTCCAAAAATGTAGGCCTGGAATGAGGAAATAAGTGATTGATTCATCGTGGAAATGTTTCATCGTGGGAATGTGAGTGAACCACTTGACTCGATCGCGGGCATTTCAAATCATATTAAATGCTCAAATCGGCCTATGCGATTTATTTATAATCAGCACAATTTGCTTGACATAGATAGATCTCTCGTCGTAGAATTCTGACTACAGGAGAATGAATGAAACGAAATCTCAACTTTTATGAGATAGAAGTGTCGTGTTTTGCTCTTAACTGACTTACGCAATAATGTCTTCCAAAGAGGAGAAAATATTTCTCGAAAATTCAACGTAGATTAGGGTATCGATATTGATCAGCGATTAAAAACTACTGGTCACACTATATTACTGATTACATACGAGAAATATTGGTTCAAGATTCCATTCGTTACACAATCAGTCCAGTTGGACGGAAGGACTTGAGGCGAGCGCTGTAGTCACGGACTTTTAGTTTCTCCGCGTCGGGTGAAAAATATTTTCTTCACTGGCGTAAGTAATGTTTCCCAGAAGGACTAATCATTTGCACTTCACCCGATTCACAAATTTTTCTTCATGGAGAAATCACGCGCTCATTTAGAATACTGTGAAAAACAGACTTCGGGGCCGAACATAGATGTGAAATTTGAGTTATATCATGTCAATTAGGTCCAGTTTGCATTTTGAATTCGTCAGCTTTTTCCATGTTTGTCATGCTTGCCTTTTAGTCAGTTTAAAATGACTTACAAAAAAAGCCAAAATGAAGTACTTACTGTGGGCTTTGACTAGATGCATATGTCTTGAACCATTTTACTGTGGCTGTTCTTCCTTGATGATCAACCCTCTGAACTACTCCATACATTCTAGATTCTTCTTTTTGATCAACAACGAAATCGCCAGGGAAAAACTCCTTATCGTCTAAATGATGGATAGGGTACAACTGAGTGGATGGAATTCCTAGAATCATTATTTGTGATGAAATTCTATGATATTGAATTCATGTTTAAAGAGGTGTAAAGGATCTTATGACCAATTTACTCATTTGTATAACAATGATATTACAATGTTCTCGACTGAGATTATCAACTATTTGATCAACTTTGATCTTACAATGAAACAATTTCACTCAAGATCTTGTGAAAAAGCATATGTAGCACGGATAATGTTAAGGAAGAACGAAAAAAATCAAATTAACATTACATACCAAATTCTACGGACCCATCTTGCCAGACAACATTGGCTTTGGTAGTAGTGGAAAGTGTTTCTACTACGATTCTGGTTCCAGGCACTAAGGGAGTTGGTGGGATCTTCTTCTTGGCTCTGCACAATTTACGTTTCTTCAAGACTTTCGTCATTAGAGCAGGACCTTTCTTTTTTTTGCCCATGGATGAAAGACTTGAGCAGCCACTGGATACCTGCAGAAATATTAATAGATAGTCAAAGAATCTGAAACTGATGTAAATGAGTGCGACATCCTTACCGATGCAGAATCACTTTGTGAGCCTGAGTCTTCAGTATCCCAGTCATCAGAGCTTTCTGGATTGTGATTCAATGTAGGCACTTGCAGATGGTTACTTATGACATCTTTGCCACAGTTCAATTGATTTTCAGTGTCAGGTTTATCTTGCTCCTTAGAATTTTCTTGCAACTTCTCTTTATCCTTTTCTCTCTTTATCTTTTCCTCTACAGTTGTCTTAGGTACATTAATATTACGTGTTTTTCTTGGACTTTGTTTAGGAACTTGGAAAATTTCTCTTTGCTGCTTTCGCCATTGTTCACGAGTTATCACATTTTCATCACCTTTGATCACATAAAAATTTCTGTCCCCCACTTGCAGTGTTGAAGGCTCAAAAACGTTGAGGAGTTTCAATTTCTTCAAGTCTTCTCCCTCTACTACGAATTTGGGATGCGCTTGGTCTGCCCAAGCACCATCTTTAGAGTACGCTCTACATTGCCAGTGAACACCAACCCAATCAGTCTCTACTTTGTCAACTACAACTTTGGTGATACGTTGCGGTTTCGATTTTCGTTTAGCCTTCATTTCTTTTGTACATTGTATCCACTGAGCTTCTTCTAAACAATGTATGGGACCCCATAAACTTTGGCCAGGATAAAATTCTGAAGAATGCGGGAAGTCATTGTCCTGATGATCAAGAATACAAAATTATCCAAGAAATCAAAACGGTCCTCATACAGAGATGATCCAATTGAGAATTGAACGAGAATCTTACCGATTCACGTTTTTCTTCAAAATGCTCCAATCCTCGTGCATCAATTTCATTGATGATACATTTGGAACCATCAGCAGTGGTTAGCCAAAGTTTGAAATGCACCATCCTGATCCCTCCAACCCAAGAATCCATACAAACAGCAATGTCAGCTGCGAATTCCTATTTATGGAATAAAGGAGTATATTTATTCCATTCATCTACTATGTTTCATAATGTGGAGTATTTGATAATGCAGTGCATTTGTGAAATTCTCTCATGATTACCTCAAGTGGTACTAAATCTTCACTCCTAATATTTGTGAGCACTTGCTTTGTACCAATGACTTGTACACATGCATTCAACTCTATGTCTCGGCAATATCCTCTTTGTGTATCTTTTCCTTTGATCATGCGTCTTACAACATCACCAGGCATCAATGTGCGGTCTGCTAGATGAACCTGTAAAGATAATAATACAATGTCATGAAAATTGCCAGTATCTTAACAAGACACAAGTGGGCTGTATACTAGTCCCTCTGAATAAATGGAAATTTGTTCATTGGTAGCTAAAGTGTGGCTCCATGTTTGAGACTAAAATGAAAGAAAAGAAGATCATGACCTGAAAGAAAGGAGGATTATTGTGATAAGAAGAATAAAAAGGTTGTCACTGTTATCAAATTGGCCAGATGTGACAGAATAATAAGGGAGGAAAAGACTTTTTTGTCTGTCTGTAAAAGTATGTTGCCTATTGGTCATGCTGCTAAGAAATAACCATGAGCCAGATCAAACAAAAACTTCTCCCTATGCCACGGGTTCACATAATCTTCAATTTAGATTGGAACAGGAAGAAATACATGAACAAGTGGTTGCAAGAAGCATAGGTTATTCTAAACATCAGTCGAATTGGTACAGTCAGATCAACAAATGGGTACAGGGAAAATAACGGAATGAAGAATGAAGCAGTGCACTATGATTGCTGCAAGAGAGTGGTATACGAGACAAGTGCATTAGGAATATGTAGAATTAAACAGCTCTGAGTTCTGTGGCTACTGTCAATAGAGTGGAACTAGAGGATGAACACAGAGAACTCTCGCCAGTGTGCAGTTTATTCAATGAAAACTCATAAACAGTTGCCCCTGTTGATGGCTCACCTTTTTGGAGGTGACGAGCTCCTCGACGCCGGAGGGATGCCACACGACCCTGATCTCGCCCTTCTTCCTCTTGGGGCTGTCCTCCGTGGCACTGCCTTCGTCCGAAAGCTCGTGATCGTCGTTCTCCATGACGATACCGAACTCGACGTTTCCGCGCTTGTCGACGCGGTACACAACATCCTCGTAGAAGTACTGGTTGTCGTTGCAGCCAGGGCTCGGTTGACCGTTGACGCTGTTGACAGTGGCCGCAGCCGTGGGCCCAGGACTAGCTGCCATCGCTCGACAGAGCCGGACGGGCCTGCAGCGGTGCAGCCCTCGTCTCTGCTGCCGCCTGCTCCGTGTCCAGGTCGACCCTGCTTGCGGCCTCTAGGTGCTCTCGCTCGGGCGCCGGCGCGCGCTCGGAGCTTCCCCAGCCTGACGCAAAACGTCGAAACGAGTCTGCAGTTGCTGATTCACAAGGTACGTTTGGTAATTGGCGACTTATCTAAAACTAACTGTCGCCGACACCGCTGCCCATCAGCCCCCGTGACCTCCTCGTCGCGATGGCCGTGCAGGCGATGCTCGGAGCGCGACCTCCAAACTTGACGGCTGCAGGCAAAACGATGAAGGACTGAAGCGCGAATAGCGCGATTCGTTAGAACATCTAAATATATATATATGTTATATAGATATAAACGTCCAATGCGACTGCAAAACGCTCGGATCAAATCTATAATACTACAGGGTCACAATCACAAATCAAATTACTTGTATATCAATCGGAGAACGTTTCAACAGCAATCATTGGTGATAATGATTTTTGAATTTAATATTTGTTCCATGCTCGAAATCATGCAGTATGCGAGTACGCGATTGATATAGAGATGATGAGGATGATGACTTATGTATTATAGCCATAATTTCCATGTCATGGGCAACATTTTGGAATTTTAATAGTTTGGAACAAATATCTCTCTAAATCCGTTGGAGTGAAATTTTACTCCCTTGGAGTGAAATTTGACTCAAGGAGTGATTCATCACTCCAAGCTGGAGTCAAATTTCACTCCAACGTGAGTCAGTTATCACTCTTAGGATTGGAGTCAAATAATTCAAAACCAAATTCTTTAACATTCTAGATATTGCAATAAAAAAATTAATTCACGGCGTGTGTACATATGTACATTTCAATTGATTTTCTGGTAATTCTAATTATTAATAATCTATGAAAAATGTATTTGACGAGAATTTTGGGAGTTGTTTTAGAATCGATGGGGATATTTGAACACGCACCCTCTTGATTGTCAGGCAAGTGTCTTAACCATTATAGACCAAATGTGACTTTGTCATAATCCAGTCAAAGAAGCCTGTGTACGGTTGTGAAAGGTAAAATACACCCGAGACGTGTTTTGAAGGGAAACTCGGGATAGAGCAGCATCACTAAACAATTGAAAAGTTTTCCACTTTCTTCATTAGTAGTCCCGCGAATCATTCTGGGATTATACCCTAACCTATAAAAATCTATTTCACTCAATGTGAGGAGTCAATTTTCACTCTTCTTGGAGTGAAAATTTACTCAAGCTCGGAGCGAATGTAATACAGTGAAACCTCGCAGTACCGGACATCACGGTGCACCATGAAAGTGTCCGCTATTCCGAGGTGTCCGATATTCCGAGGGTCACCAAGTTGTATGGGTCTTGCGTAGGAATTTTTGCAACGTTCATTGCATGTAAAAATATCAATCTGAATCGAAATTATCCATTGAAGTCTAAATTGTCATTTAATATAACAGTGCTGGGCAATCATTCATTCTTCAAGTTTAGATTCTTTCATCAAAGAAGGAAATTGAAAATCAAGTGTGCAATGTCTAATAATACAATAGCTAACTATTATTAGCTGTAAAAGCTATATAATAGCTGAATTATTAATAAAATCAATTCTATTCCGATAAAAAGCAAACCCTCGTCATTTCTTTCATTTTCTCCATCTGCATTTTGGAACTCAGAGATTTTTGACAAAGATATACTTGAAATACTTTGAACAACAAATTTCCGCAGTGTAAACAAGTATTTTTCAGCGTTTCCATGACGAACACTTCTCGAGTCAGACTCGAAATTCAAGTGTCCGGTATATCGAGGTGAATTAACATGGGATCGATCAAAGGGAGGGCGGAAAATGTGTCCGGTATGCGAGGTGTCCGCTATTGGCCTGTCCGCTATTCCGAGGGTTTAGTCCTACAGAAATCAAATGGGAGTCAAACAAATCACCTCAAAATGTCCGGTATTTAGAGGTGTCCGCTATTCCGAGGTGTCCGTTAACCGAGGTTCTACTGTATTTCTGTAGTTTCACTCCCTATGAGTCAAATTTTCACTCTATATGAGTTATTCTGAGAATCACTCCAAACTTTGAGTCAAAATTTCACTCCAACAGTTTTAGTGAGCTCATATATCCACCCATTCATATACCCATTCATCCACCGATCACTCATCACTCATTCATCTATCCAATCATCTATCCATCCATTCAATCATGCATCCATCCACCCATCATCCCTTCACCCATCCATCGATGCATCAATTTACCCATATCATCGATCCATCGATCACCCATCCATCCATCCATCCATCCATCCAACCACCCGTCCATTCACCTATCATCCATTCAAACATCAACCACCCATTCATCCATCCATTCACCCATTATCCATCCACCCATCATCCATCGACCATCAACGACCATCTTATCCACCCATTCATCCATACATCCATCCATCATCCGTCCATTCATCCACCCTCATCCACCCATAATGACCACCTATCATATCCTAACCCTCTCACGTGGGCAACCTGATATTTAGGAAACGGACGGAGAGATCCTATGTCTCGGCGTTCAATCATTATGATAATTCTCATCGCTTAAAAATCCAACCAAAATGGTTGAATTTTTAACCAATGAGTTTGAAGTTTTGACTGAACCAATAAGTGGAAGTTTGCATTGAACAACTGGTTGAACTTTCACCAGTTGGTTGAAATTTTTTGGATACATTTTTTCCAGCGAAGATATACGGCTTCTAAACGATTCCCCCCACAAAAAAGGCATCACATTTGAATATATTTTGAACATGTTTTCATAGTTCAAAAGTTGCAACTAGGCCGTTTGACCGTCCAACGCATATTGTGTCTCTGAATTTGCGCGTAATAATCACTATTTTGACAAAATGTGTTGCCTGCGTGAGAGCGTCTATCGGGTACAGTTGGAAGCGTTCGCTCATGGACACATTTTGATCTTCTCACTATAAATTATCAAACAGCTGCAGTATAAACATCCATCGCTTCACTTTCGAGCAGTGGCGGGATGCTCTCCCTCGAAAAAATGTATCGATTCCGCGGCCATCTCGGAACACCGTCTAAACATCGATAACACGGCCGACAGGATAAACAAAGCACCCTTCTCCGGAGACCGGACCTACATATTCCCACGTATAAACGTGCACTGAGTCCGAAAACGACATCAGTTTCCCCCGGGCACCCCCAAATTTTTGAGAAAATCCAAAAAAGATTTTTAGAGACAGATATCGGATTTTTGTCCTCGGATTCTGAAAGAGGGGGAAATTTTACGTTTTCAATGGACTTTTGGGAAATCTTCATATCCTAATCCAGTAACCAGGGTGACACTCGTGATCGAGGACTCAATGCGGTACTCGTGATCCAGAATTGAATGTGGTACTCGTGGTCGAGTACTGCTTATAGTGCTCTTAATGCGAGTACTACATTGAGTTCTGGGTCATGAGTACATATCACATTGAGCTGTTATCATGGATACGACATTAAGTTCTCGATAACGAGTGTCACCCTGGTTACTGTATCAATATCACCAGTCAAAAGTCCATATTTGGACGTAAAATTTCCCCCTCTTTCAGAATCCGAGGTTAAACATTCGATATCTGCCTTAGAAAATTTTTGTTTTACGATTTTCTCGAAATTTTGGGAGTATCCGGGGGAACTGATGTTGTTTTCGGATTCAGCGCACGATTTTACGTAGGAATATGTGGTAGATTGGGCCAGAAATTCAACATTTTGTAAATTCGACATGCTTGGTGTTGCAAAAGTTGTCTTTCTGCTAGTAGATATGAGGAAAATTTCGCTGGGTGCTGAGAAATGATGTCTCCAGTTGCGACAAGAGCCATAAAGCTTTTTTTTCAATAACATGCGTTTAAACGAGAAATCGCGCTCCTCCTTTGTTGAACAGATAGCTCTGGCGCATCCCAAGATTTTTCTACTTACCTTGGCTTATTTTAAAGCTTGTTTCAAAATCTTCAGATTGAGTTGAGATAAGTCCAATTTAGACGAACCAGAGCTGATTCGAGTCAGATTCAAACAGACAAAATTTTGTCATTAAAAATAACAAAAGTATGCAATTTTGACTTTGTAAAACAGAGCGAGCCAGTAGTTGTTGCGAGGAGGATAATTGCTGAATTCTAAGAACCACACTATTTGCCATCAGTCCAGGATTTTAGACTTTTACAAGATGATCGCTGGGACTTTCTACAGTAAAGTCTCGTTTAGACGAAGCTACGATGAAACGAAATCCTCGATTGCACGAAGTAGTTTCGGGTCCCGGATGGGTTTCATCCCGGTAATACGAAGTACCCCGATAGTACGAAACTCGAAGTACATTTGGTTCCCCAGAGTGATGCTCGGCCGCGACTAGACAAACTCCGCTCACATGACGTAACCGTGCGATCACAAAGAGCCTTTTCTCCCAAATTTTTATTGCGGCCGACAATCATCATGCCTTTCTTCCGTACTCCTCCTTTGCCCGATATTCGTCGATAAACGCATTTTCACTCTCTCTGCGTAAGTTAGAGAGTATAGGCGTACTGCCTGAGAATATAAATTTGACATCCGCCAGGGTGGTGACTCGAAAATTTACGATTGTTTCTGTGTACCCGACCACATTTAAATGTGTCGGTCAAATTTGTCGCAAACTCTTGTTCAATACTCTTGCAGAAGAGCCTTCCTCTTCAGTATTCGAAAAGATCTCGCCAAGAGCACATAATGGTTTTTCTCGGGCTTTGATTTTTTTCGGAGTGCGCGTGATCTGTCATGCCAAAAAGGACGCAAAAGATGAAACAAACTTCGATTAGAGATTTCACAAATTGAAAAGTCGATTGCCTACTTGCAAATATCGCATATGATTGTTTACAACACGTGTAAATAAACAAATAAAATGTGTATCTGCATGATACATCATGATTATTTAAATATTCGAGCATTCTGAGATTCTTTGGTATGGCATCACTCATCAAACAGGAGAATCATGTTGGTATCAGGGAGGAAACTCCACAACACGAATTCCTTGTTAATACGAAATTCTATCCGTCCCGCATGGCTTCGTATTAACGCGACTTTACTGTAATCGGGTCCAGTGAGGTCTCAACTCGAATCTGTGAATATGGTGACATTTGTAATTAGTCTATTCATAGGAACCACTGGTTCGGGAGGTTTAGTTGCTCGGCAAGTCTTACAACGTGAAAATCGCATATTTTTTGTTATTTTTTAAGACGAATTTTTTCGTTCAAATCTGACCCGAACCAGTTCTGGTTTGTCAAAATTGGATTTGTCTTAGTACAGTTTGAGGAATTTGAAACAAGCTCCAAAATCAGCTAAAGTACATTGAAAAATATTGGGGCACGTCAGAGTTATCTGTTCAACAGTGGAGGAGAATGGGAGAATCACGCAATTTACGATTTAAGTGCATGTTATATTCCAAAGTATGAACCTAGATAGCTCTTTCCGCAACTGAAGATATCATTTCTCAGCACTCAGCAAATTTTTTTCATATCTACTGGTAAAAACACAACTTTTGCAACCCCAAGCACTCCGAATTTCCAAAATGTTGAATTTTTGGCCCACCCTAATGCAGATGGATACGAGCTCCTACATATGGTACAGGCGTGGGAGTACAAGTGTTGAGCCGCTGATATCGTGATATTACTCATGTGCATTGACATGATGCACACATATTTAAATCGAGTAACATTATGGAGAGTGATAACCCTTTGCGGCATGGTGGTCACGGTAATGACTACCTATTTTTCTAGACGCTTTTATTCCACTTTGCCTTGGCCAGGGTTCGTTTTGGCCATGGTTCTTTTCCCCCATTTCTGGGACAATGATTTTGGCTTCCGGTCACATGCTTGAAACGCTGAAACACGTGCGCGGGTAGCCGCGAGTGAGTCATCCTTCGCCTGTGTAGTAAGTACGTGATCTCTTTAGGGACATTGAGAAGGGCGTATAAAGGATGAACCGGGATCGACGCACGATTGATCAGTACGATGTCAGAGTACGCGGTACTTGGAGAAGAATGATCTGTGGGTGTCGTATGATATCGTATTCGAATTTCGGCGCCAATGAGGCGGATGATGAGCGTTGCTCACTTCATATCAGTCGCATCGATATCAATCTCCCCATATCCTCCCTATAGCTCACGGCACGGTCTGGCTCACGCGCGCCCGAGCATTTCGAACCTGCACGAACACGTGTTCACAAATATGTGATCGGGTAAGAAAATTT
Source organism: Eretmocerus hayati (assembly GCA_029851415.1). NCBI lineage: Eukaryota > Metazoa > Arthropoda > Insecta > Hymenoptera > Aphelinidae > Eretmocerus > Eretmocerus hayati. Next base: position 116,607,257 of record CM056742.1, read on the forward strand.
GTAAGAACCATAGACGAGCTAAGTCCGGAGAAAACTATGTGAGCTCGGTGAAGCGTAATAAAAGCATCTATTAAGGGGGTTCGATAGTTACTGACTTTTTCGGCCAGGCAAATGGGATTGATAAAATTTGTAGATTGAGAGCCCCTGAATCGATTTCCGTTGAGAAAAATATGGGTTGACGATGACATTTTTGAGAGAAACTTATTTGAAAATTGGATGTTCAACCCACGTCTTACGGGCGTATCAAATTTTCCGTCAGGAAGTGAGACGATATCTTTCTGTATTTATCGGCCACAATGATGAAAAACTAGGTGTAGTAAACTGTGATTCCATACTTTCTTATGAATCGATAAAAATAAGGGGTTGACGGACATTTTGAAGAGAGATTTTGAATACAAACTGATGACGCTGAGGTTATACATGTAATTCCCGTGCTCGTTGCAGCGAGGTTACGGTAGTCAAGCGATGCACCAGAAATTATAAATTATGATTTCACGGACTCTATCATTGTGAAAACTATTTCTGGCCTCATCTAAATTTATAATTTGAATTTACAGATAGAAATTAAAGCAGTCAGGAATGCGAATATTGATTTTTGGGTTTATTGCTACTATCGGTTTTCACCTTGACTCACGAGTCGCTATCGAACCCCCTTAATGAGCTCCAGTAGATCTGAGTCATCAGACACTGACGCAACTGGACGTAAATATAACCTAAAAGATCTGACCATTCTGCCGGTAAAGTCACTCGCGGCTACTGACAAGACCGAGGAGATTCCTGAGATTTCCCCAGAACTTATAAATTCATGACTGTGATTGTCTGATTTGAAATGCCGCCCATGATCATGATTGGCTGTTGGCGGTGGGCCGGATGCTTAAAAACCATGCACTACTAGTTATAGTTACAAAGCGCTAGGCCGAAGTGGAGTTAAATTGTTATGAATTCGTGGGGTAAAACCCGATTCACGAACCCGGTAACAGGCCTGACCGCAGCGCCAGGCCTACTGGCCGTCTGGCGTGCGGACTATTATTTTGAATTTAACGCGGGTTTAGATATACTTGGGTCGTGAATTCGCTCCGATTAAGCACAGAAGTGCAAAGGGGTTTGAGAAGAATTTAATTTATTGAATATGCTAAACAATGTGAAGCTCAAGAGCTGAGTGGATATTGAAAACCAGGAAAAATGTACAAGATCAAATTACTACAAGTAGAAGTCGAGTCTAGGAGCAGCAATCCAGAAGTAAGAATAACAAGTGCCGCTGGCTGTCGTGGCACCCGAATTTATAGCCGGTCCTCGTCTGAGCGTACGTGCATGCCGGCACTACGGGTGGTGGGGCTTGCCCACAAGCCAGAGTCTGTACCTCGGAAAATTACAAATGATCTATAACCCAACGCTTTGACAAGTGTCGATGCTGCGTACGATCTGCGCGACTCTCGTGCGTACATCAATACTGGAAAATTCCATAGCTCGTTCACATTTGGATGCTGCGTTATGGTAGTGTGTGCGTGTCTATACTATAAGATGGTGAGGGGAGTCCAGAGTCTATTTATATTAGAGTATTGCGTAATTCATCTTGTGCGTCGCGCTCGAAGTTGCGCAAACCATTGAGGCCCATAGTTGGTGACGTCACTTGGTGTATTTCCTTCCCACGTTCGTTCTCATCGGCATAAATATATGAGAATAAGTATGATTCATGCCTCATTCAAATTGTCGCAGCGCATAATTTCTTTGTATGATACATCTAGAGGTGTGAATGGATGTAACGTAGATATTCCTGTAAAAATAATAAGTATCGGAATGCGCAATATAGAGAGCCTGGGGTGCTATCCCTGGAACCTGTAAGAGTGAAGGATTGGATAAGTCTCCTATCATTGGGTGGCTCGTTATTCCTGTAAAAAGGTAAAATAGAAGGGTTTCCCAATAGACTGCTCCTGGACCTATAAGAGTGAATAATTGTGTGATTCACCTATCGTCAGGCTACCCGTCTCTCCTGTAAAAAGATAAAACAGAGGGTTGGAAGTGCGCTAGGCCCAAAAGGTCAAGGGCTAAGTCCGTGATTACGGAACGCATGCGCCTTGTAGCAGGCACCCAGCTCCCGTTTATTCATTGTAGACTCACACTTCCGTTGGGGAGACAGCGTCCTTTCTCTCTTTTGATACTCACAAGGTTTATGCCTCCGAGCCACGGTCCCCCCGATGCGACTCCCATAATCCATGGTCCGAATTCATAACAGATTTTTGGTGACAGCGGTGGGATTGCATTGAAGGGTGAGGAGGTATTGATTTCCCGATGGGGTTGTGGGTAAGGGCCCGATTATATCCATCTCTAACACTTCAAATGCCTCGGTTGGAGTGCTTGTAATTGTCATTGGGAATTTGGTCTTTACACGACAAAGCTTGCGTCTCTGACACTCCTCACATGTCCGAACATATTTAATTATATCACAGATTTTTGGTGACAGCGGTGGGATTCTTAAAGATCTTTTCCCGAAGGGTTTTTTTTGAGAAAAATGTCAAGAACAGAGCCAAAACCAGATAAATCAAGGAAGTCAATCGGCGAACTCATTTACGAAGAACTATACAAGGTGGATAGGCACAGGAAGGAGTTGAAATCTCAACTTGGATTGGTGGAAACAAGACGACTCGCCCTTCAAGGAGCATTGCGCTACAAACCAACGCCAGCAGAAACTCCACAATTAGCGGAATCACAGTCAACCGAGTCACCCGAGTCACCCGAGCCAGATTCAACCCAGGCTTCGCAGCGGCGGCAGCCAGAGACGGAGGAGCAGTAACTCCACATCGCCCTTTTTCGAGCGCACTCCTCAAGCTAAGTACCCTAAGCTAAGAGTGATTCAGACGAATTTCTATCTTTTGAAAGTGTGTCTGACATATCGAACATAAGCTTGAAGTTGTTACGAGCTGTAAAAGTCGTGTCGGAAATTGAGAGGTGTCATGTGAGGACGTTGGTCTGGCCCCTGCTGAGTTGATTCGGGAAATTTACGGACTAGCAACATGGAAATTTGTGAAAATTGTGGATAACGTGAAAATAGCTGATAGGGACAGATGAGAATATTCGAGAAACAATGTGCTTGATTGACAAATATTTGACTATCGTGTCTGCAGTTCTGTGCATATATATAATATTTCGGGACATATTATAGGATAATCTTCTACTTTCACTAACATTTGTGGTAAAATAAGAAACCATTAGTCATAGGTTGAGAACAGGGATATATAGTAGCATTCGAGTATTCTACGTAATCTTGATTAAGAACTCTCATTGGATTTCAATCCAGGAAATAGGCGCTGACCAAAAATAAGTTATATTGAAAATCCTGTGAAGCCATACGGATCCGGGATTGTTGTTGTTCTTTTGACTAGGATAATTTAAGCTTTGAAAATAAGTTAGTTTAGTCCCTGTAAGAACTCATTTGATCCGGGGAAGTTAATATAAGTTACAAAATAAGTTAGTTTAGTCCCTGTAAGAACTCATTTGATCCAGGGAAGTTAATATAAGTTACAAAATAAGTTAGTTTAGTCCCCGTAAGAACTCATTTGATCCGGGGAAGTTAATATAAGTTACAAAATAAGTTAGTTTAGTCCCTGTAAGAACTCATTTGATCCAGAGAAGTTAATATAAGTTACAAAATAAGTTAGTTTAGTCCCTGTAAGAACTCACTTGATCCGGGGAAGTTAATATAAGTTACAAAATGAGTTAGTTTAGTCCCTGTAAGAACTCACTTGATCCGGGGAAGTTAATATAAGTTACAAAATAAGTTAGATTAGTCCCTGTAAGAACTCACTTGATCCGGGGAAGTTAATATAAGTTACAAAATAAGTTAGTTTAGTCCCTGTAAGAACTCACTTGATCCGGGGAAGTTAATATAAGTTACAAAATAAGTTAGATTAGTCCCTGTAAGAACTCACTTGATCCAGAGAAGTTAGTATAAGTTACAAAATAAGGTAGTTTAATCTCTGTAGAATTTAATTTGATCCATGGACATCGATATATTTTACAAAATAGGATAGAGTAGTTTCTGTGAACACCCTTTGATTCAGAGATAGTAATTCTCAGCGTACAAAATAAGATAGCTTACTTATTGCAAAATTTCAAAAGAGTGTGAATTGGATAGTCAGAGCAAGTTTTGGAGAATTAATAGTTTGCATTAGTATTCCTGATTTTACTTTTCTTTCCTGGAGCATATTTCATTTGGCAAGGTTATCATAAGAATTTATTGTTAAACGTACTATTTCAATCTAATAGGGTAATTTCGGAAATAACGATAAGAAGTTTCTCTTAGGGGTCGGGTATTGAAGCAAGACATCATGAGATTGCGACGTAGGGACTCGAATACACCTCAGCTTGTCGACATGGCGAACTCTAGTGACACCGAGACCGCGTCGGGATCTTTGAATAATTCACAACCAATGCCCAATCCAGCCGTACCTTTAAATGATCAATCAAATGCTCAGTCAACCCATACTCAGTTTAATTCTGGCAACTCACAACAATTATCCGGTAACCTTATGATGCCCCTCCATGATCATACTCAATCAACCTCCGTTGGTTCAGTGAATCGGCAAAATTACACTCAAAGATATTTCGATCATTCTGGAACGGTTTTGATTCCTGGAAATGTAACATCCATCTTTCAACCTGGCTCAGCAGTTCCCCTCGGCAGAAGGAGCGAGCGACGCATCTTGTATAAGAAAACATCTGATGTGATTCGCATTTTACCGGAATTTGACGGACATAATATGACGGTGAATCAATTCATCCGCGAATGTAAAAATGCAGAAAAATTTATAGATCCTTCGGATAAAGATTTCTTTTTGCACCTTGTTAAATCTAAAGTCATCAAAGATGCAAGTGCTTACATTCAATATAAAAACTTTGAAAACATTGACCAACTCTTAGCGGAATTAAAGCGGGCATTTTCTACTACTCAGAATCTTCCTCAAATCCAGGTCGACCTTGCTCGCATTGTTCAGAGGCCTAGTGAAAAGGTTTCTGAATACGGATGGAGAGTGATGAAAACACTTCAAAAAGGAATTGAGTTTATTAAGGAGGATTTTAATCCTACTGTAGCTGTTGGGATGATCGGAGGGACCACTCGCACTGCTATAGAGTGCTTCTGTCTCGGTCTTAATAAAGAACTGATGCCTTTTATGGCATCAAAAGAGCCATCTACCCTCGAAGCCGCCATAGGCCTAGCTATCACTTATGAAAAACGGAACAATCAACGCCGCGATCTTTATGCTGAACAGGAATCCCAATCACGCTCCGGGTTGCAGCGCGCACTTTGTCACATCATCAATGCTGGGACCGTTTCCCAATCAGAGGAAAGCCCTCCCGACAAGATTTCCAGGCGCACAAATTCAGAGTCTCCACGGGCTCCCGCGGCTCCCATTGCTACTGTGACCCCTGTCAGAGACATGAGCTCTACTCAATGTTATCAGTGTTGTAGGTTCGGTAATATAGCTCGCGATTGCAATCAGCGTCCTGATAACAGACGCGAGAATAATATTCTTTCTTCTCAAAATGCATGGCCCTATCGTAATGAGATGAATCGTTATTCCAACATGAACCGTCAGAATGAGAGCTTTAACAATAGGGATCACGTTAGGTATAATTACCCAGCGGGCACTTTCAATAATTCAAATATGAATCCGCCCCGGAATTATTACCCTGGGGATCCAAACCCATGGCCCACCGGGAGATTCTGTGACTACTGTCAACACTCAGGTCACACCATTGGATACTGTCGCAGACGAATACAGAATGAATCGAATTCCAATAACATTACAGGAAATTCACCCCAGTCTTTAAACCAGAATCGAGTTTCTCAGAGGGGCACGATGAGGAACTCGGGTCATCCAGTGTCCATCGTGTCCTCATTTCAATCGAACGCGAGGGGACAACTGCGACAATTTCGCCAACCATAAATCTCAAAAGTCTTGATTTGAAAGCCGCACCATCTCGATTTCTCATCGACACTGGGTCTGAACTCAATTTAATTAAATTAAGCATCATCGAGCCTACTATATCGGTCATCCAGGATAAAATTTCTGCATTATCAGGCATAAGTCAGCGTCTCATATCCACACTCGGGTCATGTCTAATCCGGTTTGGAAATTTTTCCTGTAAGATGAATATTGTGCCCGATGATTTTCCCATACCCTGTGATGGTATTTTGGGAGTCGAATTTCTTCGTCAGCATCAAGGAACCCTGTCTTTTGTTGATCAAAACCTTGTTATAGGAGATTCATTCCGTATGTCAATTCCATTTCTCCAGCAAGAGTATATACACTTACCAAGTCGAACTAAAAAATTATGTCGAGTCAGAATTAAGAATCCAGAGAAGCCTTTCGGTTATATCCCAAGAATTAATGCTGGACCGGATGTATGTGCCGGAGAATGGCTCGTAACCAACAGTAAGGGATGTGCCTACATGTTTATGATTAATTCAAGCTCGGATGACGTGAATTTAACTTTACCTGCTCTCATTTTGGAGGACTTTGATGAAACAATAGTACCTATTCGAAATATTAGAGCCATTGATCAGGAAAATCATGAAATTGAGTTGGCCAATAGGATATCCGCGATCATATCAAGTTTGAATTTGGAAAACCTGAACCAGGAAGAGAAAGAACATGTCATTGACTTGGTAACAACTTATCCTTATCAGTTTCATTTGCCGGGTGACAAATTAAGTAAAACTAACAAGACAAAGCATAGAATCCCTACGGTTGATAATATTCCAATTAATGTAAAACAGTATAGACACCCAGTTCATCTACGAGAAGTAATACAGCAACAAGTGGAGGATTTATTGAAAAATGACATAGTAGAACACTCTGAATCCCCTTATAATTCTCCACTCTGGATTGTGCCGAAGAAACCCGATAGTAAGGGTAATAAAAGATGGAGATTGGTCATCGATCTTAGAGCTTTGAATGAGAAAACGATCGCTTCCGCGTACCCTTTGCCAAACATCGTCGACATCCTTGATCAGCTCGGTAATTGCAAGTACTTTACGACCCTTGATCTCGCTCAGGGCTTTCACCAGGTACCCATAGACCCCCTAGACGCCCCCAAGACCGCATTTTCAACCCCCTTCGACCACGTCCAGTATAAGCGTATGGCTATGGGTTTGAAGGGTTCCCCCTCCACTTTCCAGGCACTTATGGATAAAGTACTAAGTGGCTTACAGGGCGTAGATTTATTTGTTTACATGGATGATATCGTGGTCTATTCAGTTTCACTCCAAGAAGATAAACAGAAAATGCGAAAATTATTCGGTCGATTGAAAACAGCAGGTTTGACTTTACAACCGGATAAATGCTTATTCTTACGAAAAGAGGTGGCGTATTTGGGTCATATAATTTCAGAGAACGGTGTTAGGCCTGATCTGAAGAAAACACAAGCTGTATCAGAATTTCCGCGGCCCAGGAATCGGAAAAATATCAAAAAATTTTTGGGGCTCGCCGGATATTACAGACGCTTCATTCCCGACTTCGCAAAAGTAGCTAGACCCATGACGCAGTTCCTGAAAAACGGGATACCTTTTATTTGGGGGGAAGATCAAGAATCATCTTTTCAATCCCTGAAAAATAGCCTCTGCACGCAGCCAATTTTACAGTATCCAAATTTCTCAGAGCCCTTCGTCTGTACGACCGATGCTTCGAACTGGGCCGTGGGAGCCATTTTGAGTAAGGGCCCTATTGGGAGGGATTTACCCATTGCCTACGCGTCAAAAACTCTGACTGATGCCGAGACACATTATACTACAACTGAGAAAGAATTATTAGCAATGATTTATGCCGTGAACCAATTCCGCCCCTATCTGTATGGTCGAACTTTTACCCTAGTCATATATCATCGTCCTTTAGTATGGCTCCAGAATTTAAAGGACCCTACTTCGCGTTTAGCTCGCTGGAAGATCAGACTCAGGGATTATCAGTTTACCGTGGTACATAAAGGAGGAAAAAGGAATAAAAATGCAGACGCTCTATCTAGGAATCCTATTCTATCTGTTTCCCCTCTCACTAATATCGAAAAATCCTCTCGCGAGCCCTTGCATGCAAATTCTTCTCAAGAAGTTACACAAAATAGCACTTCTCTTGCTCCTAAATTCAAGGGTATGCTTCTGAACAGTGATAGAGAATCATATGATGAGAAAAATTTAGAACTGGGAAATTGTTATCAGATTTTTACAATAAATGAGATTATTATGACGGGCTCCCATGATTCACTACCCACCTCGGGGAATTATATGGCTGCCAAAGCGAGGAAGTTGAATTTGAATTTGAAGAGAAAGTTGGATTTGTATTTGAATGATTCCTCGGGCTTCCTTGATTCACTACCCACCTCGGGGAATTATGTGGCTGCCAAGGCGAGGAAGTTGAATTTGAATTTGAAGAGAAAGTTGGATTTGTATTTGAATGATTCCTTGGGCTCCCTTGATTCACTACCCACCTCGGGGAATTATGTGGCTGCCGAAGCGAGGAAGTTGAATTTGAATTTGAAGAGAAAGTTGGATTTGTATTTGAATGATCCCTCGGGCTCCCTTGATTCACTACCCACCTCGGGGAATTATGTGGCTGCCAAAGCGAGGAAGTTGAATAAGTATTTGAAAGTACCCTCGGGCTCCCTTGATTCACTACCCACCTCGGGGAATCATGTGGCTGCCAAAGCAAGGAAGTTGAATTTGTATTTGATGTTGTTGAGATATGGAAATTTGAAAAGAGATGATATGAATTGTAGCCTGGATTTGGCTGGTGATGATATGAATTGTAGCCTGGATTTGGCTGGTGATGATATGAATTATAGCCTGGATTTGGCTGGTGATGATATGAATTGTAGTCTGGATTTGGCTGGTGATGATATGAATTGTAGCCTGGATTTGGCTGATGATGATTCGGTTTTGTTGAGATTCAGAAAGATTATGACATTGATATGGAATTTTTCAAGGTTTGGTATTAGGATTAGGGATTTACTGAGGGCAAAATTCTCATTAGTGGATAGGAGAACCTGTCCAGGTCAGTTCAGAAGTATACCCTACAAAAATGAGCAGATGCAAAATCAACTATCAAAAGTCATTCGTGGTGTACGGTCTGATTTTCCGGTCGAGCCCTTTAACTTACGAATATTTTACATCCAGAATCTTGAATATTCACCAGAACAGTTGCTTACTAGGAAAGATAATATCGTACATTTTATGTCTGTTGATTGTGTTATAACTACGCCTGTGTGTCGACAATTGGTAGATCTTGGTATGATAAACATGGAAGAAATAAGGAGGCAGAACCCCCAGGTCAAGGATATCAATTGTAGTGAAACGGATGACGGTCGAACAATTTTTACAATCTTTGTCAAAGAGCATCGTGGAGATATCACATCGGTCGCGTGTTTGATATATTGCCTCGGATTGTTGCGAGAAATTCTCTTGAAGGAGAAAGTTGAATCAATTAGCTTGGCGCGTGTAGGGGATGGGCTGGATCACATACATTGGCCTCCGATAGATCAGGAGTTGCGGTCATGGGGAACCCTTGATATTCGAGTAACTGTTTGTACCGGGGAGATAACAACGCCCGCACTTGAGGAACGTCAAGAAATTATGAGAGAAGCCCATGATGCAACGGTGGAAGGACATAAGGGGATATTCAAAACATATCAGCGAGTCCGCGAGCGATTTTTGTGGGAGGGGATGCGGAATGATATAATTAAATATGTTCAGACATGTGAGGAGTGTCAGAGACGCAAGCTTTGTCGTGTAAAGACCAAATTCCCAATGACAATTACAAGCACTCCAACCGAGGCATTCGAAGTGTTAGAGATGGATATAGTCGGGCCCTTACCCACAACCCCATCGGGAAATCGATACCTCCTCACCCTTCAATGCAATCCCACCGCTGTCACCAAAAATCTGTTATGAATTCGTGGGGTAAAACCCGATTCACGAACCCGGTAACAGGCCTGACCGCAGCGCCAGGCCTACTGGCAGTCTGGCGTGCGGACTATTATTTTGAATTTAACGCGGGTTTAGATATACTTGGGTCGTGAGTTCGCTCCGATTAAGCACAGAAGTGCAAAGGGGTTTGAGAAGAATTCAATTTATTGAATATGCTTGACAATGTGAAGCTCAAGAGCCGAGTGGATATTGAAAACCAGGAAAAATGTACAAGATCAAATTACTACAAGTAGAAGTGCAGTCTAGGAGCAGCAATCCAGAAGTAAGAATAATAAGTGCCGCTGGCTGTCGTGGCACCCGAATTTATAGCTGGTCCTCGTCTGAGCGTACGTGCATGCCGGCACTACGGGTGGTGGGGCTTGCCCACAAGCCAGAGTCTGTACCTCGGAAAATTACAAATGATCTATAACGCAACGCTTTGACACGTGTCGATGCTGCGTACGATCTGCGCGACTCTCGTGTGTACATCAATACTGGAAAATTCCATAGCTCGTTCACATTTGGATGCTGCGTTATGGTAGTGTGTGCGTGTCTATACTATAAGATGGTGAGGGGAGTCCAGAGTCTATTTATATTAGAGTATTGCGTAATTCATCTTGTGCGTCGCGCTTGAAGTTGCGCAAACCATTGAGGCCCATAGTTGGTGACGTCACTTGGTGTATTTCCTTCCCACGTTCGTTCTCATCGGCATAAATATATGAGAATAAGTATGATTCATGCCTCATTCAAATTGTCGCAGCGCATAATTTCTTTGTATGATACATCTAGAGGTGTGAATGGATGTAACGTAAATATTCCTGTAAAAATAATAAGTATCGGAATGCGCAATATAGAGAGCCTGGGGTGCTATCCCTGGAACCTGTAAGAGTGAAGGATTGGATAAGTCTCCTATCATTGGGTGGCTCGTTATTCCTGTAAAAAGGTAAAATAGAAGGGTTTCCCAATAGACTGTTCCTGGACCTATAAGAGTGAATAATTGTGTGATTCACCTATCGCCAGGCTACCCGTCTCTCCTGTAAAAAGATGAAACAGAGGGTTGGAAGTGCGCTAGGCCCAAAAGGTCAAGGGCTAAGTCCGTGATTACGGAACGCATGCGCCTCGTAGCAGGCACCCAGCTCCCGTTTATTCATTGTAGACTCACACTTACGTTGGGGAGACAGCGTTCTTTCTCTCTTTTGATACTCACAAGGTTTATGCCTCCGAGCCACGGTCCCCCCCGATGCGACTCCCATAATTCATGGTCCGAATTCATAACAAAATAAAAGCGTTTAAAAATCACTAAACAGTGAATTTTTTAGTTGCCTATTCTTTTCAATCTTTGAAAATCACATATTCGATGTAAAATTTTATGTTCTTCCAGAAAAGAGTGGCCCCGATTTCTTTTTCCGCCGTCTAAGGCCTGTTTCTTCAAATTTTCGCAAACCTATTTTTTAGGCTGTTTGGAATTGTCTGTTTACTGCGCATGTGCAGGAATTGGGACTTTCGAAACCAATTCCATTGGAAACCCATGTAAAACATACGATTCCATGGACATATATGATCAAGGAATCGGAGGATTCCATGGTCATCTATGATCATACGTTGATGATATTTGATGTGAATTTCTTCTCTTCAGTGATTCAAATATTCAAAACCTGAGAATGACTTCGGGAAAAAATTTTCTGAGTAATATTCGATCATCACCGTGAAGTACTGATGTTGTAAATTGGTATATCACACGTTTCTGTAATGAAAAGGACCAATTTCGAAACCGATTTTATTTATGATCATATATGACCATGGAATCCACGGATTCCATGATCATATATGTTCATGGAATCTTATGTTCTAGACGGGAAGCCAACAAAATTTCCTTCAAAATGACCACTTGACGGAGTCAAGTTCATCAATTTGTCTCGGAGCTACAACGTTTGAAAGACCACCAAATCTCGATAACCAACAAGAGGTGGATCGGAGACACCGCGACAATAGTATACTACCCAAACGATTAGGGGTGCCGCGAGACGAGATGAGACGAGGAATTGGGAGTTATCGTCTCGCTCTCGAAAAAATTAAAAAATCTGGTTATCGTCTCGTTATCGTCTCGTCCCGTCTCGTTATCGAGCGAGACTCTCGACGAGAGTTGTTCAATAATAATGATGTATCATTACTCCTTGGCTTCATATGCGCTCAATAGCCAACAAGTGATTGTAATACCACAACTCAAGTTAAAACTCAGAAATCCAAAAACTTGTTGAATCTGAAATATCTATGGGTTAAGACTGATACGTCTGAGTCCCGAAGTTGGAAGAAAGAGATAAATGAGTATTTGAGAGCTGCCAGAGCTACTGAAGGAACAACGGACATCCTTTTATCGTGGAAAGACCACTCATACACGTATCCATCACTAAGCCGAATGGCTAGAGATATCTTGAACATACAAGCTACGTTAGTGCCAGTTGAACGCGCTTTTTCTGATGTTCCATTGATAATGACTCATTTAAGAAATCGGCTGAGCCATGAGAGTATCAGAGCATCCTTAAGTCTAAATTCATGGATGAAATCAAATTTAAAAGTGGCCATCTATAAAGTTAATATATAGGAAAAATGAAGTGTTCTTGCTCCAAAACGAATATTCCTGTCGGTTGTCAGAAAGACAATTGAACAAATAAGTTATTTTGATCGAATAAATATGATGAAATATGATGAGCTACAATTTAGAGTGTTTTTTGTCGATATCTCGACGAGAGCCTCGGCGAGAACAAAAGTTCTTATCGTCTCGAGCGATAAATTACTGATACCCTCTCGCCTCGATCTCGTCTCGCCATTGCGAAACGAGATCGAGACGAGAGCGAGAAATCTCGAATATCGCGTCATCCCTACAAACGATGGACTTGAAAGTAATTTTTGGTGGGGCAGAGCGCGTCCTCGCCTATTCCGATTTATTCCTCATTAACGATACAGTTTTGGTCAATACCAGATAGTAGGCCGGCTGCGGATTGGCATTTTCTGTTGAATGAGCTCTTTTACGTCAAAAAGTTCGAAATCTAGTTCGTAAAAACCGGGAAGAGGTGTGAACATCGAGCAGTATAACTTGCCTAGCGGATCGAAGAACTACGATTTTTTCGAGATATCGAAGGAGTTTCCGGGTGTGGAACGACTCATTCGATGGGAAATATCATGGTGTTTCACTTGCCATATCTTGTTTGGGTCGAAAATGTGAGATTGAAATACTATGAGGCAAAAAATCAGTTCACAATCTCCTATCGCACATGCAGTGTGATCAAAGCGCAATCTATTGGGCGAAATGTCCAGTGAGTTAAATTACACCAAAAAATATCATCGTAGACATCAAAGTGATTGCACAAAGGCTCGGGAGGGGTGAGCCTGGAATTTATAGTCGTTCTCCTTATCCGAAATCCTTACGACTTTCCTTATCCGACACCTTATGGCTGGTTTCTAATAACTTGTCGTGACATTATGTGCAGTATTAAATTATTTGGGACCGGCAGAACAGACTAAATGCAGTTATGGGCCAAAAAGTTATCAAATATGACCCGCTCATCTATAATATGGAATTCCATCAATGAATTGAACGGAAAAATGCATAGATAATCGCGACATGGTATTGAAAACCGTCCGTAAAGTGTAGCATAAGGGGAGCCGTAAGAATTTTGGATAAGGGCAACGACTATAAATTCCAGCCTGAGTTAGATAAACTCACCTCAATATTGTTCGTTTCTAACATGTTGCATGATATTTTCCCGATGAGTGTGACGGACCCGACTGTTTACTCTCATCATAGTAAACGCCTCATTTTCAGTTGTTCAACAGTCGATGGTATAAAGTTCACATATGGAGCAAAATTAGATATCTGATCCATCTGATAATGCCACTCATGTTTTATTCAGGTGATGAAAATATTATGTATATTCACCCAACGGGAGTGAGATAAAATGCCAATCTTTTCACATTGGTTTCACTCAGAACTGACCCGTATCCGAGCGTGTCAGTACAGAGAAAACGAAAGAAGAACAGTTTCTTGAGTAAGAGTAGTAAGACAATTATTAAGAATAAAGATGTCTTTTGAAATCTTTTGTACCTTTCTAGTTAACGTCTCGAACAGCAGATTTAGCGGTAACTTGAGCTATGATACTTGACACATCAAACCAAGGTTTGTTTAGTTATTGAATGGTATATCCCGATGCAAAGTTCGGCTGTTTCGCGGCACGGGGATAGTTTTTTTCCAGAGTGTAAGGAAGGAAAGATATTTCTCGTGCCGTGACTCAAAACAGCCTGCCGAGCGAAGAGCGTATACAGGGTTAAATTGTAACATGGGGTGAATAAACGTCAACTTTCTGTTCGCAGCCGCGCTAAAGAGTTGTTGTGTTTGTTAAGCGTATAATACATTTTTACAGTACAAAAGTGTTATATTAGTTTCGTACGATCGCCAACGATCGACAAAAAATGTTCTGATATATTTCGATATGTAATGGTCGACTTTTCTTCAGACCGCAAAATGAGTGCGGTAAAAGCCCTGTCCTAAACTCTGTAAGATTGCTCTAGTCTTGGATTCGTCTGTATCATTTTGGAAAACATGCGCTTCGAAGTGAGTAACCCCGCCATCAACCGTCTGCCTAAAAAATAAGATTCTTCTCGAAAATCAATACATTTTTAAGGTACTAATTTCACTTACCCCGAAATGAACGCAAAATACCCAGGGAATAAATCACTCCGCCCACAAGATGAAATTTCCATGTAACTCTTTCGCAAGATCTCCTGCAATTGAGATGATGTAATAACCCAATCAAGTGGAAATCGCGCCGGTGCCATTTCAGTGGTCCAGAGTCATAGTGGACTGAGTCTCTGTTTGAATAGTGCAAGAATCAGCCTGAAAACTCCCCGCGTTTTGATGGATTTGAATTTATCCTTTGACGATTTTTCCCATCTTTTCTATCACATTCTTTGACTTAGAGAGCGATTCCCGAATGTATTCTGTTAATGGTTAAATTGTGGAAGACCACGGAATGAATGAGTCTCAAAAGTGAACTTACAAGGAGCACCCAGGTGTTGTGGGCTACGGATTTGGCTGAAACTCTGGGGTAGTCTTTTTACCACCAAAAGGTGAAACCCAGAGCCGCACTTGCAAATGTCCTACCATTTTCAAACTATAGCTTATGACATTAGCATTGTCCATAAATGGGCCCATGTTCAAGATATATACCTATATTCATATGGGCATTATCGCAAAAACTTACACATTTTGGATCCAAAAATGCAGAAGTTGAAAATTGATGCCCCGCATGTCTATCCTAATTTTTTACATTTCTTTTCGAATATTGAGTGATAATATGTTACAGCACATATGCAAAAATTTTTTCGTAACGAGTTGGTATGGTATATGTGATTTTCACATGTCTGCGAGATAGGGAAAGTAGTACATGGAACTGACATTTCCGGTTTTTGACGTTTTATCGTCAGCGAGAAATCCTGACGCGATGAGACTGTACTATGACCCTGAAACTCTCGTTTAGATGGTTGATTTGAGTCGGAAACACATGCCCTAAAGCGGATAATTCCATTTCTCCGTCTTCTTCGTGCTATTGAGTATCTCATGGAACGCTTTTTGAGTACATGGACCTGACATACATGGACCTGACACTTCGCCCTTAAAATCGATCGCAGAAATCGAGGAATTGCCATAGAAACTTCTCCACGTAGATTTTCTAATACCATCATATTTTAGTGGAAAAAATTGCTCCCGCCCAGATAAATTGACTTTGAGGTGGGTAACGTCATATACATGGACTTAACATAACTTAATGACATGGCTGATTTTCGGCTGCAAATGTACATGCATCACTGGGAACTTCGTACCAGGGCTTTTTCTCGCAATGAGATTCGATTTTTTGACATGTTTCCTTGAAATTTTGTCCGCGACAAAGCGACCTAGAGTGAATTCAGGATGCGCTGTCTGCCTTTTAAAAAAATTTCTCATTTTTGGTGAAAATCCCATTACAAGAAAGAGGTACATGGTTTGAGGACTAAACTAAGCGTTCTGGACATAAGACCTATGAAAAAATCCGAGAGGGCCCACTACATTGATCACCCCGACGGTAGCTTTAAGAGTATGCGTGGAACTCCAATTATTACAGTACACGGACCTGACATTTGGATCCTTAATCTTCAAAAATAAAAAAGATCACTCGACGGATCGATCTGAAAATTTAGTACCAAGTGTATTTCAATAGAATACGTGTAGAAAATTTTCACTGGAGTGATTCGGAGCTCACTAATCGAAATGGGAAGCCCACGTTCTGGGTAAGTTTTCGCGATAATGCTCATATACACACACTCGTAATGCTAATGTTCAAGATAGCCCGGGAAACTTAGGTTTCTCTGTTACAAGAGCCTCTCTATGCGTCTACGACGAGGACAGTGGAAAACTGATGAAATATATCAACATTTCACCGTTTTTGGACGCAAGGATGCCCTTACTGTAGAAAAACTTGCTTCCTAGGCTCATTTCCTACCGGGCTATCTTGATAGTAATTATCGGCTGCAGCTCGACACGGTTGGGCATTTGCTAATGCGGCTCTGGGTTTCATCTTTTGGCGGTGAAAGGAGACTATCTTCAGAGTTTTAGCAAAATCCGCGTATTCCACAACCCGTGGATGTTCCGCGTTGGTCCACTATAACTCTGAACAACTCATTTGTGACAGTCCACATTGCACATTTCCCTTACTTTGTTATCAGGAATTCGAAAAATTCTTATGCCGAGCTCAAGGCACTCAAAGCGAACTGGAATACGATCTATATTTTTCATTTCAAAAAGCTGTCTCATAGCACCATCGATTTGTCTTACATCGCCTTCTCGGCCGATTTTGACCGAACCACAATAATTGATAAGGCCGTGGTATTTTGTATCCAGTAGAGTAGAGTTCTCCCTTCTATACTGAGGAGATGGTTTGGATTTGTGAGCAACAGCCGACAAATCAATCGCCTTCATCGTGTGAAGAAGATTTTTCATGTGGGTCAGGCCTGAACATTCGATCATGCTTTCGATTGGGACAAAAATCTCATCCCGCCTCCTAAACTGAAATCACACATTGATAAGACACGTGGATTAAACTCTGTGTCGAGTATCATTTCTGAATTTCTCATGTCAATGGTATAATATGTACCTTAACAATGAATAAAGAAATCGGTTGACAAGAATTTTTCTTCAAGATCTTTGAGAGATGACTCCTGACTTCCGAGCAAACAGTTTGGCCGTTGATTTCGCTCAAGACATCTCCAATCTCTATCTTTCCCTGCGACAAAACGAAATTTACTCAGATTGATTCTCTCATCTGAGTGCATCGAAATTGACGAAATTTGTTATGTAGTTACATCTTCTGCAGCCACGGAATTTTTTTCTAGTTTGACAACCAACGCCCTCCCTTTCACGAAACTGCAATGCAAAATTAACCACTAATTACGGAGTTTCGGAATATGCGTTAATGGATATCGTTAATCAAATGAATCCGAAGTATTACGGTGTGAATCAAAATCAGATTTTCAAATATTCAATGTAGTATTTTGGAAACTGTTTTCTTCGGTAATCATCTGCCAGAATCACACCACTGAAATCATTTCAAAATACCCTATTTTTGTTGTATTAACCAAGAGATTTTTGTTTTAAAAATCGACAGAATATCAACGTGGTTTTTTAAAACCCGAAAGTGGTACCGTATTAGTCGAAAGCCATCCGTACGTTCATCGATAAATGAATGACTAGCCAGAGAGCTCAAAATAAGAGATCACGTTTTACTCACCATAATGAAATACCCAGAGTCTTGCAAGGCACTAAATCTACGGCAATACATATCGGTAGATCCCAAGTATCATCTAAGAAAGAGGCATTCCTCAAATTCAATCTAAATTTCAGTTCGCTTATCTGTAGAAGAACTGAGTACAGTATTTCTCCAAGGATCTCATCTCCAATAATGCTATCCCTTCTATAGTAATCTAATGCCAAATTGGGTGTTCTCACCTGAAAGATTTTATCCATAATTCAAAAGAAGATTGTGAAAATGATACTTACTGCGACAAAAATGAATGAAAAAAGGCACGATCGAGTACTCCAAGCATTGGCACACAATCTAAAAGGCTGTATAAAGAATATATCGAAACGCACAAAGTCAATAGTGTTATGAGATTTCGAGCTCATCAATTGACACATTACAACCTTCATCGAAGTACGAGAAATACGAATTCGCAAAGGAACTTCGTGATAATTCGTCGGTGTGATTAAATTGATAACGTAGGCCCAACGCCGAGTGAGTACTGCCAGACTTGTTCAATTTACCAAGGTTGTTCGACATTTTATTATTAAGGCAACATTGAAAGAATCATATCTCAAATGGACTTCATTTTACGATAAGAATTGAACAATAAAAATTTTAGATATACCTTTTTTAGACATTTCAACGAATATCTAAAGATGAATTGTCTAGTATAATACGTAAAAATACATATTCCCCATCAAGAAAGCTCACGTTTCACTTACAAGATAGCCAACTGGAACATGCAAGCATTTGCGATTCAGACAGGTACGAAGTACGAGCCTCAGTCTTCCCACATTTTCTTGAACTCTTTTATTGTCTGTGACATCTTCAACGATCGACGCATAAGAAATCAGTGCACTATGAAATAGATGACATTTTTCAATACGAAGAAGCCTCATCATTCTTTATTCAATGCACGAGATAACAAGTTCTTACTCGTCTTTTACTTTGGCGATATCTTCCATCCATTTCCAAGCTTCCGGGTAACTCGATGACCCAATAAAGTCTAGATGTGGCAGCACACCTTTCTGTAAACATTTTTCAAGACACTTGCAGAATTGTGCTAGGCCCTCGGTATCATCTTCGATATTGGCTGCGCTTTCAGTGAATTTTCGAGTGTAGCCTGGTGAATGGATACCCTTATTAATAAATAACACAAAAAGTAGAATATATATGCTGTGACCGAATAAGGTCTTCTTTCCAAAGGTCCAATCTTGATCAAATTGATTACCTTGAGATGGATAGAAAACTTAGGTTTGTGCATTAAAATTTTCATTCGCGACAAAGTATCAGCCATCTTTCACACGCATGTACAATTTTCAATATCAAGGCTGTTCCGCTGCGAGGCCAGTTTTTCGTAGTTTCGCACTTCTCGGACACGAGCGGGACTTCCGTATTCCGATGGCAAATGTGCGTTTGCATGAGCCAAGCTCTTTTTTGAATCAGATGATTAATTCTTATGCTCGTCCTTGACTTCAAACAGTTTGAATTGGAGATATGTGTCGATCAATGAGGACAATCGTGTATCAGCAAAATGATAATTTTATTTTGCAAAAAATAAAATTCAAAATCTTTTTTGAATCATTGTTCATGCTTTTCATAGAGTGAATTACACAAAAGATTCTGATAGAAAATACTTATCAAGCCATTACGAGTCGATGAAGATTGGAATTTGGAAAATCGTGGGGCCCGTCGAGAAATAGAAGCAAAGTCTTGGTATTTAGCGCTTTCGCTTTTAGATAGCTTCTAGCAACCAAAACTTTGTTTTGATTTCTCGCTGTGCGCAGTCGGGTTTAATTGCAGCCAACGTGTTGAGCTAAAACAAGGAATTGAAATCGCTGAGTCGTGTCAGGATTTGATGATGCGAATCTCGCTTTACCTTTTCATTTTTCGAAATTTTTCTCCCATTCTTCTCTCGATTATATGGCGCGAAGCAGGAGTATGCAAATCGATGAGAAGAGATACAAAATGGATTTGAAATCGCTCGCTTGTGTCAGAATGAGGAATTGGATATTGATGTTCTCATGATGCCGCGTTCTCGTCTAAGAACGGAACCCATCAGGACAAATTCCTGGACAGTGAGAAGAAAAGTGACCTCGTCAGCTTCACGACATTCAAATTTGGGAATGGGTAGAAAATACGAATGTACATCCCAAACATTTGGAGCACTTTTCAAAGTACTCGTTTGCAATTCGGTTGTCAGAGTAGTTCATAATCAGCAGCAAAGAATGAATAAGTTCATTCCAGAAAAATTGGAACCTGATGCCACATTATTTGTGGATCTATCAGATTTTCACTTATGGTAAAAATAACTGGAATCTAGCAGGATTCGTACTTATGGAGAGATCATTCTACTCTCAGATCTCGTTTTTGTAAATTTCACGTTGGGTTCCTGATACCACGAGAACAAATACGCTGCAAAAAGACATTTGCAGAATGCTCTCGCCTCCTATTAATCATTCAAATATTTGTAACCATGAGAACTTCAGTCATCATTATTCTATCTGAACTTGAAATCCATTTCTTTTTCTTTGATGGGAATTCGTTAAAATTCCTCCAATTACGTAACAAGTATTATCAATCAAACAATCAAAATTCTTCAATAAATTTTTTTTCAAAATCTTTCCGAAAATTCTAACGAATTGTCATTATTTGCTTTGATAATAATTTAAGGAGAATGTTGAATAAATGGAGAGCTGAAGATTGACTGAGTACATCGGCATGTGATTGGAAACAGACAGTGGAAAATTCACGAGGATTCTAGATTGGGAGAGGGTATCAGAAGTTAGGATTGAGAAAAAGTAGGAATTTAAGTTTAAAAACTTTGATGGTCATAATGAATCGGTTCGTAAGATGAATGTACTTATGGTGGAACGGAAACCGCCTTTTCATTGATCACTTATGGCTCGGAGAAAAACCTTTAGTTTGCCATATGATCGTATTATTGGTTTAGATTGTAGAAAAACTCTTCGCAAACAATTTTCCAAAAAGAAAACCCCGAAAAAACGTATAGAATTAAAGTAATCAGTATTTTACGATTGCATATTTTGCTGCTGTAGTGGAACACCGTCTTTCGACTCACGGACCAGTAGTGGAACGCATGACAGGAATCTATAGTGGAACAGTTTCGTTTTGTCAGGATAGGTTAATCCACTAAGCACGAAGTATATGGACTTGAAACAATATGATTCGTTGACTTGAAACCTCATTTGAGGTTTAAAACTATTTGTTCCAGTATAGCTCCCACTCTCAAGTGCATGGAACCTATGATTGAACAATCAACTAACGAGGAGAGCATCAGGTCTGCGGAGCACGGATCTTGACAGAACTTTGAGAATCTTCTTGTTTTGGTGAGAAATGAAGGTATCTCGAAGGATTAAGTCCAATGGGCCTCCTATCCCGAGATACAGCTATGAAGGTTAGTATCGTTAGTATATTCATGTACGTGTTTATTGAACATGGGCCTATATGGACAATGCTAATCCTAATGGCTGTATCTTGGGACAGGAAGCCCATTGGACGAAACCCTTGGAGATACCTACATTTCAAGACTTTCTCCAAGACTTTCAACAATATTTTCAACAAGACTTTTTTTCTTTGGTGTCTACAAGTTTTTGAGTGACATAGGAAATGATAGGAAAAAATTTCTCCGACAGAAATAGGACTTATAATCGAAATTTCGTATCATCCAATATCTCTTTAAGTTGATCAAGACATAGTTGAACAACACAACTGGGACATTTATAATGCGAGTCTTGGATGCCAGTACATTCGGACCAACATGGTCTGAGAATCGGGTTGAACTTTAGATAATCAGTTTGCCGTGAAAGAAGAAGTACCAAGAGAATGGAGCTGTCAATAAACTGCGTTCATCACTGACCGATTTAGAATAAACCTCAAAGTTCCAAGAAGATTGCTCTAGGAGTTCAGGAGAACCTTCCGTGACCAAGGCCAAACGACATACAAACGCTTGCCCATACCGACATGGTATGGCCCATAACGTGTAGTTTAGAGTAATTCACAGAGAGCCTTGTACATAAGATGTGGAAGTGATAGGGGTACCTTCATTCGATGGGTCTCGCCAAGCAGAAAAGATGGATTAAGTCTCATCTCGGCAAAGATGAAATTGAGGGGTCAAAAATGAGAAATTCGAAAAAATTTCACGCGAATGCTCCCGCACCAATATAATACTTTCTCGCCGAGAAAGCAAAAGTATAAGCTCTAAAGAGAAATTTGGTTCTGCGCCATGATGTCAGACCATGATTCCCTCGAGTGTATTTGTTACGTAGGGACTGAATACTCAGTTTGCATTGCTCTCAGAGACCAGAATTTTTTTTGAATCGCAAAAAGCTGCATTTTCAAAAACTGTGGCTGTCGTGTTCTTTGCATGCAATAATTCACAGTAGGTCAAAATTGTCGAGCTTTTTTTTGGTGGGGCAGAAAATATCCAAACTTCGGTCGCTCAAGTATTTTGACCAGCTGAACACGACGCTGGTAGTGTCATGTTATCAGGGTCAGCTAAATTTGATTAAGTTTGCACTGAAATTTAAGAAAGCTATC
Source organism: Eretmocerus hayati (assembly GCA_029851415.1). Classification (NCBI taxonomy): domain Eukaryota; kingdom Metazoa; phylum Arthropoda; class Insecta; order Hymenoptera; family Aphelinidae; genus Eretmocerus; species Eretmocerus hayati. The sequence goes on from CM056742.1 coordinate 116,629,598, forward strand.
AAATTTATCTGAGGCGTCTTATTGAGGCTCATTTAGACGCATTTTCTTCTTGTTCGTAATATAATATGTACAATCGGGGGAAATTATTTGCAATGGCCTAAAAATAGATAAGTCAAGTATTGGTGTATTATCCCAAAAATGGCGTTTAGAGTACCTTACGAGGCAAACTGCAGCGTGCTCGAAATTAGGCGAATTCAGAATTTCTGCGGCATTAACGTTGTGTAACTTTATAATGAAAAATTGATGAAGTAAGGTTGAGTCACTAGTATGCGGAGTAAAGCGTTTGAAAAGAAGCGGGAGTTTCAAGGGGTCAGACGTGGGTCAGACATACACGCAAGCTCGTACAAGATCAATAATACCATATAGTACATCACGAGGATGGATCATGGAACTTCCTTCGTACACTCAGCTGGTGTATAAAGAATCATCCAGCTCATGGATTGAGTGTTACAGAAGAACATGGTGATTCCGCACCCACAATTATTTATGATAAGGAGGATTTCGGACAAACGAAAAAGGTTTGTCAGTGTCAAATAGTGTGAATATTTTTGCTAGAATTGTTTGGATCTAACCTTGCACTTGTCTGTTTGTCTGAACCCACATCACCACCAAGAGCTCCCACTGATGACCCGCACGAAAAAATTTTGTACTGACCTTTCAGCTCTCTTATCAATGGATCCGACACCGACATCACTCATTTCTACGTCAGTGAATTCTTTTTCTAAATTAATTTTTCCATCGCTGAATATACGCCACGCGCAATCGCGTCAAAATACTCGTCACAATACGAGTGAACTGAGCCAATAGTTTGACCGCGCAAAACCATGCGCGAAACTATATGCGACTTATGCGAGTGTATACATACGAGGAAGTAGAGTAGTCCGCGCGCGCATATCGTTCAAGTGACAAGATTCAGGCCAAAGAAGATAAAGGTAGTTGATATTCGCGTGTGGCAATAGTAGTTACGCTACCACATCTTAATTGTCAAGTTAACACTTTTTCACCGTCTTCCGATAACGTTTGCGTTTTTCATATTCAGCGACTGGGTGATAGAAAAAAGTGTGAGTGCTCGAGTGAATAGCCTGTTACTACCGAGATTCTAAGAATATCTATTGAATCGAGTGCGGTAGAAAATATCTGATCCTATAATCTACTTATATATATATATTTATTGGCTCTGAAGATGAAATGTGAATGAATGAAGTAATTCTCGTGACTTATCAGTCCGATACAATCAAACTACGGTACTTTTTCGGAGCTTACATATCCTATCTATCATCTTTTTCCATATTCTCGTTACAGTAGATTTGGAAACAATGTGTAAAGGAAATATACAATCTCATTAAAATTTCGTGAATGTATGATTGATTGCAAACAACGTAAACAACCGATGACGCTCAAAATTTTTTCATCTTCCTCGGGAATGAGATTCATCTTCGTGGCAAGATACATTCCGGATGAAAATGTGATGAAGTAACAGATCGCTCTCAATGTCGATCCCGTTTCAGTGATACTCATCAGTCGGATGCAAAAACAGGAAAACCGCATTATATCACGCAGATGATCAAATGAGGCTTGTATGTATTGTGAACATTTGACGTACTTCACCTGGATTCAGTGAATAATGGCTACAGTTTATCCAGATGTAAGCGAGGTCAAGCAAAAAGCTCTACAAACGTTTGCAGAAGAATTTGGCGAGAGCGCGACTTCTTGCGTGTGTGCTCCGGGTCGAGTGAACTTGATCGGCGAGCACACAGATTACAATGAAGGCTTCGTTCTACCAATGGTGAGCAAAATTTGGATATTCTGAATTTTAAAATTTTCACGCCTATAGCTAATACTATTTGCAACATAGGCTTGACGTTTTGGTATTATTGTGCGACAAACTCTTACTCGAAGACGATGAATATTATTCTAAAATTAAGTTGGGTATTTGTTCCATTTTACGAGGGGTTGAAATTGCTGATCTGAGTCGCTTATATTTTCATTAGATCGCCACAGCTCATGCAGAGTAAGATCGATTGGATGGTATTATTGCCACACTCGCGTATCGCGGGAAATGATCACTTTATTATGCTTTTCGCACAGATTAAATAAAATTCTCACTTTTGATTTTTCGAGGTGGAATTCTCACCGCAGATAGAGATTTTAATGTTTCTGAGAAACCATTACTACTCATTAGGATTTGTGATTGCGTCAAAGTCAATCGGGTGAGAGATGGATTATAGTTTTGCAGGCAAGAATACCGTCCAAGCAAATTCTTTGCATAGGCTGGTTCGACTATGTAGGACGCTCGTTTTCAACGATGTATGCGTTAAACTTTGCCAACTTTTGAATCTCGGTTCCAGATCAGTTTTTCGAGCTCACTGCACTGGATGAATACAACTAGTTGAGAGTTATGCGGATTATCAAAATCAAGTTACCGCGAACGAACAAAATTCAAACTATACGATCTAATATAGCTCACTGTGCCAATAACACGATGATGTATACCAATTCGGGCGAACAGAAAGGTGGAACCAAACAATGAGGTCAAATTTAACGTCAACGAATAACAGATCATGAGTAATTAGGCGGTAAGCCCCGGTTTTAACGTAAAATTGCAAATGGCTGCTCGCACCAAAGTTATCCCATACATTCATCATAATTCAGCTGCGTGATTCAATATATTTCGAGACTGTTGAATCAAATTCCTAGTACACGTTGGTCCGGCTCATTTCGAATTCCATGCGATCCGAGCACCAGGAGTGGCAAAATTCGGGCAAACCTGGTCAAGCATAACCGAAAGTATCGCTTTTTTGTACTCTTAAAATGAATCGACTCTGAATCTTCAAAACGAAGAGCAGTTATCAACTCATTTTGTAGAGATGACATGGCTCAAAAGATAAGTTGAGGCCCATTGAGAATCATTCAGGTACGACAAGTTGTTATTGCTTATCAGGATCTACCTACGAGTTATTCTCTCGCATTTACTGGCTTGATTATGTGAGAAATAAGAATGGTTGAGCTTCACTTTACAAGATGTAAGTTGATGTTTCACGTTACATTGTAGCAAAATAATCGTTCAAAGTCATCGCACGATTATATGAATTTGTCGGTTGAACGAAATTTCTCATGTATGATGAAAAGTCAAACTCTCGCCAATCTTGAAGGACGGTGGGAAATCAAATAAATTCCAAAAAAATTTCATGAGAATTTTATTGCGACGTTTCGTCCACAAAAAATTTATTATGGCTGTTTTCAAAAGAGTGAATATCAAGTTAGGGGGATCGAACTGTTTCACAATTGAGTGTACGAAATGATCTGACTAACGATTAAGAAGTGTAATGAGGTCGCACTGTATTGAAACTATTCATACCCTGTTATAAAACTTTACAACTTCGAATCACGAAGATAAGTGAAGTAGAAGGTCATCATTCACTCTCAGATAACGCCTTCTGGATCCCTCGGAGAAATCCGGTTTTACAATCAGTGAGGTGTGATATTTGCCAAAATAAGCAAGGTCATGTACATTCTAAGTAAGAGTCCATTGGAATGAGAGCTACGGAAAATCCCTCGGGACACGAATGAATTAATTAAAAATTGCAGGCACTACCGATGGTTACTGTCATCGTCGGAAAGCCAAACAATGCAAAATCGTGCAAGATAATCTCGCTGAGTAGCGTCGTTGGTGCGCAAAGTACGGTTGAATTCGATGTAAGCAGCAGAGATAACTTGAAACCAGGAGAGCCAAAGTGGGCCAACTACATCAAAGGATGCATCGCAAATTTTCCACGTGAGTTTGAAGGGAGCAAGACTACATTTGAAATACAATCAGTGCGTTGACCTTCCCCAACTCCAATTGATTTCTTCTGAAATCGTGCACAATCGCAGGGAAGAATCACTCACAGTAGAAACGGAATTCATTCATGATTCAGTAGCCATTCACGCGCGAGTGGTACAAATATACTATGATTTCAGACGAGGTGGTCGGTTTCAATGCGGCTATCGTGTCAACGGTGCCCGCGGGCTCGGGCCTCAGCAGTTCGGCCGCCCTCGAGGTGGCGACCTTCACTTTCCTCGAGTCATTGACCAAGGATGCTCCAATCAAACCCGAAGAAAAGGTATGTGTGAACCAAATTAGCTAACATACTTGTGAATTATTCAAAGTCAGAGGAGAATTTTCGTTGCATAATTGATGGACAACCCCTAAGTGGATTTTCGATGAGTGAGTTTTTCTGCACTCTGATGAATTCATCCGGCATCTTCCAATTAGGCAGAGCACCTTTCACCAAAATGTTTCTCGTATCTTTATCATGTTCGCTGAATGGTTCCTGGGACTTTTTAGACCATACTCAGAAATATGAAGATGAAACCTTTTTTTATCCAAAATATGGGCTTACAGATATTCCAGTTTCAATATTGCCAAGTAAGCTACCTGATTTAGGGTTACATGATTTTCCTCAATATTTTTTCCAATTTTCCTATTTTGCTGTCTGATGGGGTCGAACGATTTTCCAGAGTCGAAATCGGGACGCCATCGGGTTCTTTTGGGATCAGATATCAGCGCTCATATGTGTACTTTTTGTACTCCTATAGGCGGCTGCGTGTCAGCGCGCGGAACACGATTTCGCCGGGGTGCCGTGTGGCATAATGGACCAGTTTGTCTCGGTGATGGGTCGAGAGGGTCACGCCTTACTCCTTGACTGCCGGGACCTCACCACGAAGCAGATTCCCATGTTACAACTTGGCGACAGCGTCTTCCTCATCACCAATTCAAACGCGCCCCACAAACTGAGCTCCAGCGCGTACCGCGAGCGCAGGGATTGCTGTCACGAGGCGGCCCGCATCCTCGGAAAGCCAAGCCTCAGACAGGCCAGCATCGCCGATCTCGATGGTCAGTTTGCACACTTCATCAATTCACCACCCACTCTTATCGATGGCCAAGCAATGAGTCAAAGTCAAATTAGATCGAGACCGCTCTTTTTACAGAGTAGGTGAATCTGGCCTCAAAATTTGACTTGAGTTCTGCAAAGGAGACGACCGGTGGCTGACTAACTGAATTGGGCGATGACCGTCGAATGACTAAATTTTCTAGTAAAGTTTCAAAATAGACCGGAATTCCGAAACACGAATGATCCCTGATTTCATGACGCGCAAATGTGTGTCCTTTTGCACCAGCCCATCTCACACGCTCAAAAATTTTAAAATCGATTTTCTCATGTCTGCTGCTCGAAATCAATATTCATCTGGAACCAGGTTTCGTTGAGGATAGCTAGAAGTAACTTTGTCCGGCATTACCAATTTTTCCAGCCCGTTGGAGTCTTCTGCATTGGGCCTTACGCTATCTTCAAACTTTGCTCTTCGTAAAAAATACGTTGCCAATGCCGACGACTTATTCGTCATCCATATTGATACATGCATATGGACCATTTCGGAGCATTTCACCCAGAGCCACCACCAGGGGGGCCTGGAAAAAATTCCAAAAAATTTTTTTCTGTTGGTATTATGTTTACATAGTACGGAAAAATTATTTTGGAATTTTTTTGAAGCCCCCATGGGCCTGAGGGCCCATAAAAGATCCATTTGAGGCCCCTTTTTAGCCTATTTTGGAAAAATAATAGCTCCGACTAAACTCAATATTTTTGGACGTACTCGAACGCATTTTCTTTCTCAAGACTGGTACTTTCAAGAAAAAAATTGTCCAAGAGCGATAGTTGAGCCTAGCAACTTTTAGGAGCTATTTGCTGAGAGCACATTTCAGTGATTTTTGGGCCTCTTTCAAAGTAACGTAGCTCCCTTTAAACATGCGATAATCGACTTTTACTAGTGGTCATTTTGAAGGTCTTGAAAAAAGCTACAGTTTGACTATTTGTAAAAGTTGATTATCGGACTTTTCATAGGAGTTACAGTCGTTACAAGTTGAGCAGTTTCGTGAAAAGCCAAACTTTGAGCTCAATTTAAAAAATCGGTTTTTTTTTTATTCGACCCCAAACCTGAGCGAATATGTTTTTCAATACAGATACTATCAATTAGAACAATAATCTGGATGGGCCATAGAATTCTCGATTTTATTCAGCCAATTTAAAATACTCTTTTTTGACATTTGCTTAAAATGCCAACATAGGCATGGCTCGCATATGCTTCTATCTGAGTTATTGTGCACCAGCTTGGGTCGAATTACTCCCCCAAGTACCCCCAAATATGTGTAAAAACTTCCGGAGGCGAGCCTCAAGCCAGAAGCAAGCTGGAGGTTCCAACCATCAGGTCCAAAATGGGCATTATTTCGTCTAATTTGGGGTAGGCGAGCGAGGCCTCGATTCCTTGTGTTTCTGCTCACAAACGAGACGAGTGGTTAGAATGGGAATTCACACATGTTTTTCTGACTCAAAATGACTATCTAAACACGAGTCCTGGGTCAATTTGTGCCTAGGATATCATTCAATCCTTAAACGGCGTTAAACTCCGTAATAACAGGTTTTGCTCCTTTACTGCAAAATGACGATAATTCAAGGCTCAATTGACTCCGGAATCGTATTTAGATGGTCATTTTGAGTTGGAAAAACATATTCGAACCCCCATTATAGCCACTCGTCTCGTTTGTGAGCAGGAACACGGGGAATCGAGCCCTCGCTCGCATGCCCCAAATTAGACGAAATAATGCCCATTTTCAACTCGTGAAATAGAACCGCCTGCTCGCATCTAGCTCGAGGCTCGCCTCCGGAAGTTCTTGCACATATTTGGGGGTACATTGGAGAGTATCCCCCCCCCCCGATTGGAGCACATTAGTTCAGATGGAAGCATATGCGAGCCATACCTGTGAGGTCATTTTGAGCAAAAATCAAAAAAGGGAATTTTAAATTGGCTGAATAAAATCGAGAATTCAATGGCACACCCAGATTATTATTCTAATTGATAGTATCTGTATTGAAAAACATATTCGCACAGGTTTGGGGTCGAAAGAAAAAAAAACGATTTTTTTAAATTGAGCTCAAAGTTTGGGATTTTCACGAAACTGTTCAATTTGTAACGACTGTAACTCCTATGAAAAGTCCGATAATCAACTTTTACAAGTGGTCAAAATGTAGCTTTTTGCAAGACCCTCAAAATGACCACTGATAAAAGTCGATTATCTCATGTCTAAAGGGAGTGTTACGGGGTAGGAAGCTCCAGAAAGAACACGAGTGAGGAATACTTGGAATATTGCTTTAATAGACTGAGAGAGAGAGAGAGAAGCTCGAGAGAGAGTGTGGTGACTGAACTAATTGGTTAGTCGAGCGGTAATGAGCGAGGCGCGGCCCGTCGTCGAAACATGGTCGAAACGATGGGTCGTGGCTCGCGAATTACAAATGAGGGGTATGCAATCATTCGTCAGGATGCTGACGATGCACGTGCGACGGCTGGTAGAGTCGTCGCTGGGGGATCGTCATGGGACGGCGTGAGGTGCGGGCCCGAGACTCACCACGTCACACGAGCTAGATTACTTTGAAGGAGGCCCAAAAATCGCTAAAATGTGCTCTCAGCAAATAGCTCCTAGAAGTTGCTAGGCTCTAATTTTTCCATAATAGGCTAAGAAGGGGCCTCAAATGGATCTTTTATGGGCCCTCAGGCTCATGGGGGGCCTCGAAAAAATGCCAAAAATTTTTTTTCGTACTATTCAAACATGGTACTAACAGAAAAAAATTTTTTGGGATTTTTTCCAGACCCCCCTGGTGACGGCCCTGGATGAAATGCTCCGAAATGGCCCATATGTAATTCATGTGTACGTTGAAATAATGCTCTATGGTGACTAATTTAAAAAATGAGAAGTGAGTGAAACATACATACTTATACTATTTCCCAATACATCAACTCTTTGCTCTCGTCAATAATAAATTTTGTATGAAATACCGAGTCGATGCGTTTTAATTAGGGTCATAATTTGTTCGGCTCATATGTGCTCATTTTCAATACACCCACCGAGATTTTAGCCAAACTTTTATTCGTGGAGAAAGAATCAATTTTTTCTTCATCATTGGAAATATGTTTGCATTCCATTTTTTTTATGTAGCTCGTCGACTGTTGAAAGGCACCGGTCCGGCAGTCCGGTACTAGAGACCCTCCTTGTGACACGAATAGCATCCTTCGGAATTGTCTCAATGTCCACGAATGCCTCGTGAAACAGTGCGATGATCAAGATGCGTGGAATTTTACAAGGTATCAACAATTCTAATGAATGGTTTAAAAGTATCTTTTCCGTCCATACATGATCTTATCGTGGCATATGTTGAAATTTGAATCGAAGTTCAGTTATCCTGTTTGGTACAGGAATTCCTTATATATCCGTGTAATCTGTCAGATCACAATTTGCAAACGTCCTCACCTCATTGTCATAAGACATTGTATGTTTGATTTGGCAGAACTGAAAGCAAAAGGGGCTAGCGAGGTGATGATAAAGAGGGCGCGACACGTGATAACGGAGATTGAGCGGGCCCTAGAGGCAGCGAAGAGCCTCGAAAATAACGATTTCGAGCGCTTTGGAAAACTTATGAACGCCAGCCACAACTCGCTGCGCGACGACTACGAGGTATCGTCTCCGGAGCTGGAGTCCCTCGTCGGGATTGCTCGGGGCGTCGAGGGGGTCCTCGGCAGCAGGCTCACCGGAGCGGGCTTTGGTGGCTGTACCGTCACTCTTCTCAAGGCCAGTGTCGTCGACGAAGTCATTCAGCAGATCAAGACCAAGTTCGTATTAATAACACTATACTTTTTCACTCTTGTCTGTCAGTCGAATACTCTACAGGCAGTTCAATGATGATCATTTTTGAAGTACAATGTTGGTGGCCGCGATTGGCCGAGTAACCACCGAAATCGTTACACGCAGTAACCTCGATGTCTGCGAATCACGTCATTTACCGCATTCTATCGATGACCACTCGCACTACACGAGCTTATCACTGGTTTTGTGATAGTCATTAAGGCTCGGATTCATAGTCGTTAATCCAAGATCAAGATCGGCGGTTTAGGAGCGCTGCGATCGCTGTGCCCAGATGTAAAATGCACCGCCATGGCGATCGCAGCGCCTTAAATCCGCTGACTCTAATCTCGGATCAACGACCATGAATTCCAGCCTAAAACATCTCGGGGTCTCTTGGTAGCTATGAGATTCCTGTTATTGTTCGATATAGACTTTGAGCGTAGCAATCAGGAAATTGGAAGCAGATCGCTGAGAAAATGAGAATTTTTCGAGAAAATATTGTTCTTCAAGCGAGTTTCTTCATCAGTCGCAGAAAAATCATTTGAGAATCGCGTTGTATTGAGAAAATTTTTATTATCCTTGTTGGCACTCGGCTGTATACATTTTATGGGAATGTAAATAGTTCGATGCAGAGTATTATAGCAGCATCACATGTATGATTACTGTGTAATCTAGATACTCTCTCAGAAACCAGTTCCAAACTCGCACTCAGGCAGTATTGTGCGAAGAGATTTTCCTTGAGGAACAATTTTTCAAACTTAGATGTATGAGGCGCTCATCTCACAATATAGCGTCGTCTATCTCACGTTTAAAATGCCGCGTTCAAATAGAATTTTAGGGTTCTCGTAATGAAAAAATATATCCGCACCTCGCTTGCAGGCCCATTTTGGGCACTTCAGATAACATTTTCATGAGAATTCGTTTTGTGGCGATGCTGTGAGCGATACTGTGCACAAACAAACATGCAGCTCAAATTTTGAGAAGATCAGAGTGAACGAGTTCACTCCGATCTTCTCTCAGATCAATCATACTGTGCAATGCCACTTCCCAGTTGAGGGACGAGAATAATTCGGACAAAATTCTACGACTCAATTTGAAAATCCGCGATGACATGTAGCGAAGTACCAAATTTAGATCATGCAAAACTTCACAGGGCAATAACTCCTATCCAGAATAAGCCCCTCTCTCCAAGTAGACAGTCAGCGCCCCAAGAATCTTTTGGGCAGGAAAAGAATCTTCGACCTTTCAAAGTGGTTCGATACTTACTGATTCTTTTGGCAAAAGAGCTAGGGCTGATATAATTTAAAAAATGAGAGCCCCTTAATCGATTGCCGTCGAGAAAAATATGATTTGACGATGAAATTTGCGAGAATAACTCATTTGAAAACTGGATGTTAAACCCACGACTCACGGGCCCATCAACTTTTCTGACAGGAAATGACGGGATACTTTTCCGTCTCCATCGACCACGATGATGAGAAACTAGGTGTATCAAGCCGAGTATTCATACTTTTTGATGAATTGATGAAAGTGCAGGATTGACAGACGTTCTAAAGAGAACTTTTGAAAACAAACTAAAGATGTACAGGTTAAATTCCCGTGCTCGTTACGGTGAGGTTGCGGCATTCAAACGATGCACTCAAAGTTATAATTCATGATCTCACAGATTCTATCATTGTAGAAATGATGCCTGGTCTTATCTAAATTCATAATTCGAATGTACTGGTAGAAATTAAAGGAGTCTAGAACGCAAATATTATTTTTGGGCTTATTTCAACTATCGGTTTTCACCTTAACTCGCGCGTGACTATCAAACTCCCTTATCTTGCAAGAGTGCCACATTTTTTAGCCAAAACCTGCCACTGAGGTCTCATTATACTGACAGTGATAAAATACCAATTGATTCCAACCCCATAAGGAATTCTCGTTACTCTACTACACACTCACGGCATGCCGTTTTCACATTCTTCACGATTTTAGTTCATTTTAATAACTGCATAAAGTAAATTTATACAAAATAGAAATCAGACTGGGCTTTACTTTAATTGACTGCTTTTTTGTAGGTACGCAGGAACGCCAAGTTTCTACATAGCCAAACCTTCGGACGGAGCTCGACGCTTGGAAGTATAAAGCGTACTTACAAGGGGAGGACCAGACCTTTGGATCACCAATCTTGTCCAAAATTTTTTTACAGTTTTGTATTACCTAGAATATGAAGAATCCAGAGTAACTCCGTCAAATGGGCCTCCTGTTCAGAGTTACAGCCCATGACATTGACATTGCCCATATAGGCCCATGTTAAAAAGTGATATATATATATAGGTATACTGGCAACGCTAACATTTTTGCTTGTAGCTCTGGACAGAAGGCCCATTTGACGGAGTTACTCTGGATTCTTCATATTCTAGGTGACACAAAACTGTGAAAAAAATTTGGAAAGGATTGGTGATCCAAAGGTCAGGTCCTCCCCTTGTTAGTGTGAATTTGAAGAATTACATGGTGTTATTCAATATTTTTCATAGAGCAGTTGATTGTTGTTCATATAGTTTTTTGTGAGTTAAGGGTTCAATATGTACAGCAGAGTTGTTTTGATGACATGGTGACAATACACGATTTTGCAGAAATGTATGGTCCTCTTTACTTACACCTGATTCTTGGAATTGTTGATAAAAATATTTACAGAAGGTCATGAAAATCACAACATTTTATATCACCAATGAAGATTCTTCACTACTTTGGGTCTTCATCAATGTCGAGAAACGGCATTCTCAGATCTCTCTGCGAATTCTGGAAGAAAACGATAAGATGAATGTGCCTATTGAGTCAATATATAATAGAGCGATGGATACGGTTAATCGCAGGCTGAAAGAAAATTAAAACTGATTCAACTGACAAACGTAGTCATAATTGACTCAATATTACACTCTGCAAATTGCTCTCAGATACAAGTTCGAAAAGAATTGAACAAGCCAGCCGTCAATCACGAGTGGAGATTCAATTGACAGAAATGAATAATCATTGTGCTTTGTTATAAAAAGCACTGAAGAGCGTATTTGTACCTTTCAAGTAGTTGCTGAGCTCATTCTCACTGAAGCAGCATCGTAAATCAATCGGTTTCACGCCTTGGAAAATTGCAACTATACTGGGTTTCAAATTGTAAAAAATAAGTGGTTGACCCCTCCTCGCAAAATCTTCAATCAGTCCCTTCATTCCCTGGAAACATAACAAGGTTCTCTGAGTTACAAAAAAACAAAACGCTGATTTGAACGATATTTTGGATCGCAAAATGATTGGCCATTGGAAAAACTTTGGGTACATTGATCCACGCACGTCAAATTCGAATTGGATACAAGTACAGCAGAAGGTTTCTACGAGACGATCCATCGTCTCTGAATTAAAATTAATTCCATTTGCGATAAGTGAGCAAATTCTAGAGTGTAGATTCACCGAGACCACTCTTATTCACAAGTAACTCGAAGATCTTAAAAAATCAATTCGACCAGATATCCCCTGTATAACTGGTGTCTCTTTAGACGGGTCATAATTTTTTCGATAACTGCGTATCTACCGGTCGAAAATTTTATCCAACTGACGTAGAGTAGTGTCTCATTAATCACTATGAAAACTATTATAATAATCTATCATTAGAATGAGCCAAAACGGAGTCTACTCCCGTACAAACATAGTCGCGAGAATATGGGAGCTCAGACCATATCCGAGAATAAATTTACGGAAATTCGAGGGTCGAATTTCTTAATTTTTCCATAAATTGCATAATTGCTCGATAATTGTTGCATAAGTTATCAAACCTTGGCGGTGGTGAAGTCAGCCGCTTGGATATGTGTTGAGTCGATGACAACTGGTACATCTGTGCCTTGCTTGGATCCTTGCTTACTGATCCTTGATCTCACATACTCTACACTAGGGAATACAAGACTGCGATCCGGGGTGATGACCAAATAATCCAAACCTGCGGTGCTCTACAATGAAAATGGTATCATAAGCATTTCCAGAAATGTCAATGATATCGCCTGACGGGGTTTGATGAATATCGTCAGTTCATCGCCCGACACACGTATCACATGTGGTGAAACTCACGGTTGCTTTGCTAACTCTCAGAGAAGGTCTGGCAGACGCGTACAGAAGAAATAGCAAATTTATGCCAATCCCAATGAGGATGCCAAGCTCTAATCTTGTGAGCAAACAGCCGAGAAACGTCACCACTGCTGGTACCAAGTCGATTTCTGGAATAGACACAAAATTTGTGTTTGGATGTGTGCGTGAATAACAGTCATTGACATTTAAGATCCAAACGAGGAATCAATGTGGGCTCTCATTCTTCTCATCAATATATTTTCAGAAGAATCGAGACAGAAATGATGAACACAAGCGAAAAATAATTTCCAGAGGACACCGTACCCAAACATTCAAACAGATGATTCGCTGGGGGAGAAAATTTATTGGAAAAATTTCGGAGAAATTTTCAAAATACATTTTGGTGGGCCCCGCATAATGTTATTTCTCATTATAAGGCCTAAATTCTCAGCTCTGGGGGAAGAACGTGCAACGTATTGACGAGGATTTGCCAATTCCAAGGGTTTTTGTTAGCTACTTTTATCACGATTTGTGAATACAATGACGGTCGGTTCCGATTGAAGTTTGTCCACGAGTTTACAGGCTTCATCTCAAATCCGAGAGACCCAGCTACACCAGACTTTTAGTGAACTAGTCCAGAAAGACTTACTCTTGGTTCTCCACATTGGCTTAACGACCTGGATCTCGACCATAAAAACGACGGCCGCGATGATGACCGCTGCCAGAGCTGCTTTGGGTATGTAATTGAGGTAAGGTGTGAGAAACAGTAGCGAGACCAGGACGAGGATGCCTGTGTAGACGCCTCCGAGGGTCGTCCTCACCCCCGATGAGTGGTTCACTGCACCACGGCTCAAACCACCGCTCACGGGCATCGATGACACGAACGCCGAGACAATGTTGCACACGCCCAGTGCCATCATTTCCTGCGTTGCGTCGATTGGTTTGTCTTCCGCTGCAAGTTTATATGTTTTTTAACGAGTTTACTTATTCCGATGAACCAGAGTGTTCGCCATGACAAAACTACCACTATCAAGAGCGAGTGCACGGTTCGGATTCGTTATTCATAACAAAATCTTAACAGCTGACTCGTATTTGCTGAATCAGGTTAACACTAAATTGTACTTCATATCTCTCCTGATTGTTACTTTGAATAACGAGAGAAGGTTCCTTCGAGATGCTCGCTAAATTGACTCGAGTGTTCTGAGGGTTTTTGAACCTGAAAAATCTCCCCGAAATGGGTACATATAACGTTTCTACACAAAAATGCTTTACAGTGTAGGTATGCGATGACATGATTGGAACAATCTCGGGAATACGCCAGATGACCAACCATCCTAATACGATGATGTTTACGAAAGTTCAGGTCCTTATTCGTTGATCAAATCATTGATCAGAATAGGCCCAAAAAATAACTTCAACCGAATGCCACGTGTGGACCTAGTACACACTCAGCTCCATTAGTGAAGATGAAATTTTTCGATTTTGAATTTTACACCAATTTTTCCCCAAAAACAGACATTCGAAATTGGAGTGTCAGAAATAGTCCTGTTGATCCTTCATAGTCATTGTCAGCAGATAGTGGGTATAATACTCACGAAAGGCCTTGGCGATAGCGATGGTCTCGAGTATGCTGAGCAGGGGCACGATGAGGCAACCAGTTCCCATGGCGTTAGCCATGTCGAGGAGGTCGTAGCTCTGATTGCCGATGGTGCCGTGAAAAGGGGGTGGCCCGATATCGGGTAAGCCTTGTTCCACGTGGCCGGTAAGCAAAACCGGTGAGCTGCCGAGCTGCTCCTCGAGCAACCAGCAGACCAAGGCGCACGACACCACCACAATTATGTTGCGCGCTGTCGACACCAGCCACAACAGCTTGGCTAAGCAGACGCGCGCGACCGATGGCCGTTTCGAATCCTCGTCGATCACCCTCACGTCTTTCACCTTCTGCAAAATTGAGGAAGACAGAATCAGTCGATTTTCTTCCCTAGCGTTCGTTTGGATGCATCCGTAGGTGAATCGTCACAGTATTCCTTGAGCTCGTTTGAGCTTTCAATGATGAAATAGTCGGATACATTGGCTCCCTTCTGTATGTGAGGGGAGCCAGGATGTGATGGATTTTCCCCATCAATCTCAATGATTGATCCGAATGAGATATATAATTGCAGTGAAAAAATTGCTCAAATCACACTCTATAACTTATTTGCAGCTTACGCATGAAATCACTCCCTCGTTCGATGAATCATCAATCTCTCACGATTACAATTTGATAATGAACAATTCCGGGCAGACATGCGTGGGCCGAGAAAATAGCCCTGGACATTTCCTTTGGTCCATGTTTTGTTGTTTTTTTTGCGAGACCACTCCTCAGATTAATTCAAAGCTATTAATTTCGTGCACTTGCGGAAAAGTCCGTACTTCTTAAAGTGTTTGGATTCAAAACGCAAAGAAAATTCCTCCAAACTTACGATTTGCTGAAGCCAATCACACGCACCGGGACTAAAATTAAAGCAATTGAAGGATCAATAGTTTTTGACTTATAAAGAAAGCGAAGGAGCCACCGCAGCTCCGTGGATGAGGTCGCTTCAATTCAAAAGGCCTGGGTTCGAATCTCGAGCGGTGCCAATGTGAATTTCCATGAGCGTCTACTGGTTGGTTACTGTGGTTTGAGAATCACCTAAAGAACGATAGGTCGTGCATAATAACCTCGCAAAAGGTCAGGGACACCGCAGCCGGTACATACACGTGCAAAAGAAATTTATGCAAGGTTCGCATCTAGGGCCCATATTATTTATTATCCATGACCTATCGAATTGTATAAAGAACAGTATGATATTAATCGATTCGGTACTAGATGCTGCGAAATTACAACGTGTCCTGAATATATTAGTAGACTGGGCGAAAAAAAACGGATTATCTTTAAATATCGAGAAATGTAGTGTTATATCTTTCATCCAGAATCCAGACGTAATAGACTTTTACTGAACTATTGATGGGAATGAACTTTCGAGAGTTAAAAAAAAATCAAAGATCTGGGTGTAATATTCAAAAGTGATCTTCTTTTCAGAGAACACGTTGAATATGTTGCAAATGTGTGCAATCGTCTTCTAAGATTTATAAAGAGGAACACATTCGATTTTAAAAATCCGGATTGTATAAAATATTTATTTCCCACGCTTATTGGACCAAAAATTAGTTTTGCCTTCCCAATCTGCATACCTCATGTAGATTATCTCAATTATGAATTGAAAAAAATCCAGCATAAGCTCCTCAGATACGTATAGCATTCAAGAGTAACTCCCTTTTCCATGAGTTCAACCACAGTTATGACATATCGTATAAATAAATTCAGTATTGCTAAATTGAATGTACTTTTTGATTACAATGATATTTTGTCAATGCACTCTTTGCTAAAGTTGAGATGTTATATCCCCCATCTTGAAAACAAACTGCTGAACTACATTCAAGCATAGCAAACAAGATCCACTATTGCCCTTTGTACCGTCAATTACAAATCCAAGAGAGGCTCGAGCTCCATCGTCCCTAGATGTAGTGCATCATGGAATGATGTACCTCCTGTTACAACGTCAATAGATGATGATAAAAAGTTCAAGCAAGTTATGAAAAGACAACTAGTATTTGCGCCTGTATCTTTGAGCTGATTAGCTCAGGTCATAATGTGCCATTTGTTATTTGATTTTTGAGTTATACGTTAATTTTGATTATTTGATTTACCAACATTCGTTGATCACAGTGGCTACCCCAGTGATTATTCTACCTCTAGTGTATTTTGAAAACATTATGTAATTTGGGTCTTGATGACCCGTCACATCTTCTAAATATAATAGAAAGAATACAATGACTCGGATTCGCGTCATTCGCGCACTTGAATTGAGGCTTCATCCTTCAAGCGTTACAACCTTTGGTTCAGTTGCACATGAAACTGATTTCGGTGAGAGTTTATCTCGAAGGGCATTATTTTTAGGCTATTAATTCATAGAATTGGCCAGTAAAACCTAGAATTTCACTTGCGCAGAAAATTAATGTTTTTGATAACACGCTGAATTAGGGTCTCACAAAAATAGCGAAAAATCGACCCATGATCCATACTTTAAGAATATTCGAGACTTTCTCCACAGAGACGAACATCTTTTACATCAAAACAGGTTTCTGTAGAGGTTGTGTGGAATATGGGACTTTAAAGATTAAATTTTTCCCATTAAAGTCTATCTTTACCGACTGGATATTTGTATGCGAATTACCCATGTAATTCATGTTTGTGGTGATTTTATAAGAGGTATTCCAGGCCGTTTTCGGAAAAAAGGGCTGCAACAAATCAAGGTCTGTTACCGAATTCACCTCGTGGAAGATGAAAGGAGTAATTGCGAAGAGTTGTTTTCCTAGAATCGCGGGGACTGCATAAATGTCAATTAACGTGTTCGTACAAATCTTTTGCTCGCGACTACTCTTATTTGAATCACACAGTTTTTTGGACACATTCTCTATCAATCTAAGACAAATCAAATTTCAGTTTGCTCGTCATATTGTCGCGTTCACTTCAATCTGATTTCCTACTATCCATCGAGGATAATCTCGAGTTCTTGATTTCATGTTGCGCTATACAGCTTTTTCTGATCATCAAACATACAAAAACGCGATAGCTCACGAATTGCACAGCAAATCACGTTGAACCTCGTCAACTATGCAACCAAAACAATGCAATTTTGAGTAATGATAAGCCTCACGCGAACCGCAAAGTATAGAAGCTCGTAGACCAGTACTAATACGCGTGTCACAATCACCAATATTGTCCCTCAATTTCCTCTACAATTGCCAAGGATGACGCATTATCAGAATTACTATTGGATCTCTGTCTCGCGCGTCTTGATTTTCGATTATTTCAAGGTACGAAAATCGCCTTCCTCAAGTTGAATGAAGAGTCAATTTCTAGTGATTCTTGAGGTGCTTCAATTGTACGTGATGGGTCTCTTCAGGAACGTGTTCGATGTATTGCGCATATAAGCAAATAAAACGAGTTGGAGAATAAATTTGCGAGAGGTTATTGCATACAGACGTAACGCTGTTTATGCAAATACCGTAGAATCGGGTTATTCGGATCCAGTTTCGACCTTCTGATCGCCATAACTTTGACTAAAATAGGGTTGCAAGAACGTTCAAGAGCTCAAAATGTGGGCCTTGGCTTCGGGTATCCAATGCTTTGTGCAGAGTTTAAATCGGAGTGCATAGATTTGAAAAATGTTGAAAAGTTGGGTGCCCCATAATTACCCGCACTTTCGGGGCTATTCGGATCACAGGAGCCTTAAATCCCGGGTAAAATTAGCTTGTCTATACAGTCATGTTGGTGCTACGTGATAATTTTTTTCCCTTGAAATGGTCCCCTCAGTATCTTTGGAAGATGGTTGTTCTGGAAATTGCCGAAAAGAGTGAAATTTTTACAAAATAAATAGCCTACCCAAAATTTCTATCAAAATCTCGTAAGATCTAAACATATAGAACATGATGTGATTCTTACACTCGAACTACAGAGTTATCAACTTGTTATCAGTCATATAGTCAAGATTATGAACTCATAAATAACGTCTCTGAATAATAACTTGCTGCAAACATATCCTCAAATAGGTTGGGAAATACATTTCATTAGTATGAGATCCTTTTTGGTTCGGTTGGCACCTCATCTCTTGTGAATGGTGATTTCATTCATTTAGCTGTAAAAAAACGTTCAGAAAGTTACGAGGGGTGCACAAAATGGGAACTCAGAACGATTCTGGATTTGGAAAGTGAAATATCAGTGAGAATTTCGGAGCAATATCTGCTCCTATATGGAATACACTCCTTATTCAGAGGTTAGACGTATGACTAGAGGCCGTTGCGACTTGAACTTGTGCAAGCGGAACCCTTTATTCACACTATTTCGATCTCGCACCTCCAGTCAATAAGGTAACAATGTTTCGAACATCTGTTCCAATTGGATTCTGATGTTGGCATCACGAACAACAACGGAGCAAAGGATTTAGATTTAGGGGGCTATTTTACGTGGAGAACCAGATAAAAGTCTTAGGGGGTCGATTTTTAGCAAAATTTTCCTACCGCTTCAATTCGCAAAATACTAGGATCCAAGGATCGTATATGGATCGAATGGGGTCTTCAAAAAAGTAGCCGAGACATAAGGTTTCGAAACAATTTTATAAAGCCCTGTAGGATGCACGAGTCGGAAGTCACGACTAACACAATCTTATAACTAAAGAGTGGATCGAATTACCCCCCCCCCCCCGGTCCGAATTACCCGATTCTACGGTACGAGAAACAAACGAAACGAGAGATTCCTGGGATACGAATATAATGAAGTAAGCGCACTGAGAGTTGAAAAACAGAAAATTATGAATTCTCTGCTCTATGCGCTTCGGAACGAGTGTAGAAGTTTGCAAAGAATGCTAGTTGAAGGTGGAACATGTTCATTTTCTCTTGACATTCATCATGGTAACGCGTATGACTAATCAATATGAGTCAAGTCTATGTTTGTACATACGTATCCATAGAAGTACTCGAGTAACACGTGAGGATTCGTAAGATGTCGGTGGAAAAATTACTCACACGCAAGATCAGAAGTACGATCATACAGGTGACCCCAAGCACGGCATCCCACAGTCTTGTCTCTCCAATGTTCTCAAAAATCTTCGTCCATACATGAATGAACTTTCCGCCAGTTATACTTATGCCAAGGATGTCTTTAACTTGGCTCGTAGCAATTATAATAGCTGCGGCCGATGTGAAGCCAACCGAAACTGGACCCGAGATGAAATCTATGAGGAAACCTGGAAATGCAAAAATGAGTCCCTGAATCTAGGGATTTGCACGGAGGTTAACACATCGGAAGAGATTTGTGCTTTCAAATGATCTTTGAATTTTCGAGTGTAATATCAAATATTTCACAAGTATTGATCAATCTAGGACAAAGTCTGGTAATATTTCCTCTTCTCACCGCTTTTTCACAAGATTTTATTTTGGACGTTGAAAGAGCCTTGACAAGATGATACCAGTCTCCCAGGATCATTTTTGTGGATACTTAGGAATCTCTTATTTCATCCGTGAGCTGTTACGTGGTGTAAATGCGCTGGACATAAACTTTGAACAAATCTCAGGAAGCTTTTTCGCCTTCGGGCTGCCCTTCCAATCCCCATCAGACCATTTGTGGTATCTCAATAATTGAATACTGATCCTCCCTCCCTCAGAAATGGAATCTAATCTCAGGATTTTGAACAGCAGCTCAAGGACAAGAATGCTCTCCCAGATTTTTTAAGAATTCATGTTCGGTGAGTGTACTTTTGGTTAGACACGATACTGTCAGTCTGGTTAGGGCCATAACTGGTCTTTTGATTGCCACCGCTTGTGACGTTGCATGCATCAAAGTCGAAGGACTTCTCGTACATGTATTTTTTTTTTGTAGTACCTCATACAAGGCTTTGAAATCTAATGAACAGTTTTGATGAGGCTCTAACCAAAGTTAGAAACATGAGTGATAAATTCTGATTGTGCTCTTATCTTCCATCATAATAGGGTGATTATGACTTATGAATCCTCGTCGTTTGCACAAGATCAGCGCCAGTATAATTGAAATTTCAACTGCATGCCTCACGGTTGTGGTGGTGAGGGCTACTGATGAACAAAGTCTTACCTAGTTGCAGGACGCCCATTGAAAGAGAGACACAGCCAGAAATAAATGTGAGGAGGACTGCAAATTCAGGGCCCAAGTGTGACTTCTCCAATGTTTCTCTCGTCATTATTGCAGCAATAGCAGTCGGTCCAACAGGAACAGACTTGCACGATCCGAAAATTGTGTAGACAAAACAAGCCATGAATGACGAATACAAGCCATACTGTGCAAAAATGATGACTATTTTAGGGAGAAAAGGCTGTACAAACAACTTGCTCATCGACAATTTCTAAAGTAATCAATCGGATCCTAAAAACGAGTTTAGGAATTGGACAACTCGAAGCACCAAGGAGTTGCTTAGATGGTGCTGCTTGCATGATAAGTATAATTCTCTGCATAATCTGTAACCCAAGAGAGTTTGAATATTGAATCCCATTTGAATGGGATCAGCCTTACGGAGGTGAGATTTTCAGAACATGCCAGCTAATTTTGGATCCATACAGTCTCATCCAAACACGATGTTATATACCAAATTAAAGTGAACTACGGTCTTCTTCCTGTTCTCGGATTGTGGAATTGACATCGGCTCGCGAGTGGCACACCTCTTACGTACGAGAATCTGACAATCGAGAAGAAATCGAAGTATTAGAATTGAAATTAGTTTAGAGTTTTGTGTCCCCCGATGCATAGAGCGCGCTATTACGTGCCCCACGCTTTCATAGTTTCTAACTATCATTCAGTAGCATTATGTATTTCTAGAATGCACCAAAATGATAGGTCTCTCATTCACATTCTGCTCCATATTAGTTATCGAAGCCTTCGAACTCAATTTCATCGGTCAAATTTCATCTCAAAAGTTGACTTCTTCGGTTTTTGAAGTCTTGACAAGGGGCGTCCAGGAGTTCTGGGCCACCAAATCTCACCAAACATTTTTCACAGTCTCGTATCACCTAGAATATGAAGAATCCAGAGTAAGTCCGTCAAATGGGCCTTCTGTTCAGAGCTACAAGTAAAAACGTTAGCATTGCCAGTATAGGCCCATGTTAAAAAGTGATGTATATAGATATACTGGTACATTTTTACTTGTAGCTATGAACAGAGTTACTTTGGATTCTTCATATTCTAGGTGGGCGAGACTGTGAAAAAGTTTGGTGAGGTTTGGTGACCCGGACCCTCTGGACTCCCCTTGTGAGTTTACTTTTCTCGAACTGCTCGATGACCGATTTGATGGATAGAAATAATGGCCTTGGTCCCATGCACAAACCTATGGGACATATCCCCACTGAAAATAATTAGTTGAAATTTTGATCAACCGATTGAGCTTTGCCTTCATTCACTGAGTGATTTTTTATTCGAAAACTCTCTACAGTAAGTGTGGTTAGCTCGCGGGTAGCTCGCGCGTTACGCCGTGGTGGTCCTCACGCACACAGGCAACGTTTCGATATCCGTGTGATCTAGGCCTCTACGCTCTCGGCTCTCCCCCCGCTGCGGCCACGCAACTCGCCTGGACCACCACAGTTTGGGGTTATTTCCTAACACCAGCGGCACTACAGTCTACTTTTTTTTATATAGCACATTCGTGACCATAGCCATATATCTCTACCGTACATTTCAAGATGAAAGATAAACAAGATCTTTTAAAGTTAACATAACCAAGTTCGGTTGAAACTGTTTAACATGTGGGCTCCGCGTAATAATATTTCTCATAAAGCCGAAATTCTCGGCATTGTAGGAAGGATACGCGGGGCCCACAGGGGTGCCCCGCCGCAGCAAACACGTTAAGAATTCTCCCCAGCTGTTTTCAACGCCATCTCGCGGTCAAATTGGTTTATTGTAAATAGCTTATTTTCCAAATAATTTTGGATGAATATCGGTGTAGAGCCATGTGCGGGGCATTTTCCCGCAAATTTTAAAAAAAGTTGAATTGAGATTGATGCAAAATTGAGTGAGTATAGTTGGGAAGAAAATTTGTGACGGTATTAAAATTTTCTCCCCGACTATACCCACTCAATTTTGCACCAATTTCAATGAAACTTTTTTTAAAATTTGCAGAAGAATTCTATGCGCCTGACTCTACACTGCTATCCAATTTTTTGATTATTTTTCGGAGAGCACTCTTAATTTAGACTTGTCCCAATAGCATTAGCTCTTATGAAACCCGCCCAGGGTGGGATTCTATCTTAATTCAATTTCTTCCTCATTTCTATGATCGTTAGATAAGCGCAAAGTTAAAATCTTACCTGAAGAGGCAACGTAGCGACATTTGCGTAGGCGATTGCTTGTGGTATGACGGTGAGCCCCACTGTTACACCTGCCACTATGTCACTGACTATATATTCTTTGCGATATTCTGGCAACCATTGGAAAATCGGGACTCTTTTGTACAGTAGTTTTTTCTTCATGACTCTCTTGACACATCTGATCATACACGAAGTGTCTTCCGTCTGGTACGTTTGCCCACTGTAAGCTTCAAGATGAACGTTTTATATAGCAACTTGATTTTATACTGTTGGATATAAATGTGAATCATATACATTTGTCTACTCGAGAGGTAGAATACGAACAGTTCTCGATTCATCACACACGTGCGGGGATTAGGGTTCGAGTGCGTTGTTTCAACACGCTCACTTTAGATTTCACTTTTCGGTCTTGAGAAAACTTTCTGACACGAAAGAAGTCAATAATTGGTTGCCGAGCTGTTTGCAAAGTAGGCAAAAGTCGTCAAAATTATGAATTTGAACAATTTCGGACCCTTCCATTATTCTCCAAAATAAGAACATCAAGTGACATTGTTGTGAGCATATAGTCTTGAAAATACTAGCCATTTCTGCTTTCTCTAAAGAGAAAGCTTTGTTTCCGGCACAGAAAATTTTCGATCAATTTTTCTATTTAACTCCAAATTTTCTTCAACAGAATTTCTAACCATCTTGTTCCTCTCGCCAAAATCTAACGATTCTACGTAACACTTTCTCCCCTAAAATCCTCCAAAACATTCCATGGACTCATCTCTCCGTCTTTTTGCCTTTGTGTGTGTGTTTGTGTATGTGTGTTATCTTTTTTGCGCCACGTTTTTTCTTCTACACTCCTTTTCATCGATTTGTGCTTTTCTATGAGTTGTGTAGAATCGCTCAAAAATGAGACCAGTGACTTGGCTGCTCTCCTCTCGCCCAAACGGAATTGATTTAGAGGTTTTTTGAGGATCTTTTTCTAACTTGATCTTTCGGCAATTTGGGTTACCTACGCTCTGGTTTTTTTGGCTCAATTTATTGATTGGTGAATACCGGAATTCCATTTAATCTCCATGAACCTCAATTTTTAAAAACAAACGAAAATTTTCAACAAAAACTCCATTTTGAGCATATTAAAACCAATTGTATCGAACATCGCTTTCAACCAAGTTACAAACTTTGCTAAAAAAATCTCACTTTAGATAGCCTAAATCTCCCTAACTAGATTCCTCAAAAAAATAACTCAAAATATACAAAAATATTTTTTTCGATATTCATACTTTCCTCACATCTCCCCCACAGACTAATCCATTCAAATTTTGATAAACTAAGTTGATACTTTTCCGTCATTCTGAATCGGTTGGTTGATACCGGATTTTTCCAAAATTCGTTTTAATACAGTCAAAATTCAATTTATTCTCGAAAAATCATAAAATTTTCCAAAGACTCCATTTTTATCATCTTTATACCAACTATGTTAAAATTTCGCCTTAACCAGACGATATATCTCGCACAAAAAACCCTAGGGTAAGTCATTCGAAAATAACTCAATACATGATGGAAAAATTTCAACTAAAACTTATTTTGTCTTAGATCTCTCTCTACAACTAATATATCCACCTTTCAATGAACTAGAGAGATGCTTTTCCAGCATTCTACATCAATCGGTTGGAACCGAATTTGATCCAACTAGGTTTGAACCCGATTAGAATCCAATTTTCTTTCTAAAAATCAAAATTTCCTTGAAAAATTTCATTCCCATCATCTATAAATCAACTGTATCATAACTCCACCTCAACCAAACGATTGTTTTTGTATGTTATATATGTGTGTAATATGAGATGAGAATGAAATGGACTGGACCACAGGGAAAAATACACTATTTTGTGGGAATTCGAACCATGATTTTGGAATTTGATCAGTTTTGCAAATTTATCGTTAGTTTGAGTGATCATCTAAGACTATTCCGCTAAGAGAAAGCATTCTGCTAATCTCTTTTAGCAGCGTATTTAGAATTATTTCAGATTTTTCGCGATGAACGCAACTAAAGTTATCACGATTATCAGTTTTGGGGAAAACGTGACGGTGTCAATCCTCAAGACTGTTTAAATGGTTTAAATGCACTGGCGTGAACCCAATACGACACCTGCCGTCTATCATTCTACATCACAAATCTACGCGACTAACCATGAGCATGACTTGGAATTTCGGTATACTACCGTAGAAAATACCGCCTATTATGTGAGTCTGGGCGATTACATAGGAAATTGGGGTTTCAAGATGAGCTACTCCATACGATCACCAGTTCATTGAATGTATTTTTGACACATTGACTGCCATGACAGCCATCGCAATTCCTTCCCTGTGTGTGGATATTGGAATTCACTTCCCGGGTCCCTCCCTATCGACTCTATCCTGGATGCCTCCATGGGCACGGGGCAGGGATCTTCCGCCCTACTAGCACATTGCTATGGTACAAGACCACTCTCGAATAGAGATCGACTCGTGAATGACAGCTTCCCTGCCAGGTGCCAACTACCGAATTTCGGGATCAGCCACCAGTACATGGCCGAATCCATCCCTCGGTGGAGGATCAGGTCGGACTCGTCTACTTTGCAGGAGCCTAGGGAGCCCTTCGAGCACCAGCTGAGTCAGACATGACGCACCCAGGATTCGTTATCATCAGGTGAGGCTGTACTGACTCCACATTCCGGCAGGCGTTGACAGGGGCTGGAGGGTTGTCTCACCCAAGAGTCGGGCTTCCAGATTGACCCAGCCCTCTTTGTGGTCTCCTTTCGTATGTGCAACGAGCCCCAACGATGAGACCCGCTTAATGTTATTTTTAATGAGACCAAAATCTTCACCATCCCAGAAAATATGAGTGGGTTTCACCAGTGGGACCCGTGGCAACGAACGAGTTAAAATCTAATTCTCTCCGGGCATTATCGATTTCTAATAATTGGAGATAGTCTCTATCTTATGTATTGCAGCGAAAAAATTTGAGAAAAATCTGAAGAATATTCATGACTACAAGTGACATAATGGAACACTAACGAGGTCTCAGAATGGAACTGTGAGAGCGAGAAAAATAAAATACGAAAAATTGTCAAAATTCTAACTTTGACATGTTTGATCATTTTTCCACGCGTCAGAAATATACTCTGATGATTGGATAATACATTTCAATACAAGGCTGAAAATACAAGAGTGGAGTAACCTTTCGATACAAGGGTGGAGAAACTCCACCCTTGTATCGAAAAATAGGTCTTACACCCGTGTGTCAAACTGTGTTTTTCGACAAACTGTGCGAGAAAGCAGAAAATCAGTGCGGAAGAGATATTTGTCGAAAGCAGTATTTCCAATACTAGGGAGGAATTTAAAAATTCCACGCTCATATGGAAGATATTTTTGATGCAGTTAAGATACTCCGTGTAATAGTTTCCATGCAGTTGCCGGGATCGAGATACAGAAAATCACATTATTCTGGTATAATCATTGCTCGAACACGGTATTGAGTAATTGGCATGGGTAGGGGAAGAGGTGCAATGAGGTGGCAAAGGTGAATGAACGATCAGGCTAATGCTGATAATGCTCATAGGCCAGGCATCTCGTTAGATATGTATCCGATCGATCGTCCGCATAATGTGACGGTGAGTTATTTTCTCCAAGATCCTCAAAGTTTTTTTCCCTATCTATCTCTACGGATCCAAATTTGAGATATCACAATAACTCATGCCGATGCTGTGGGCGGCAGATGTCCAGCAAGGAAGGAATATTCAAATTCCTCAAAGAAAAGAAATTAGCTGATGATTCATCCAATCTGTGGAGGATTTGTCTGGTTCCATGCTAAAAATTATAATCTGGATTTGCCAGTGCTTTCTGATTCGTGATTAGTCCAATGAAGATGCAATATTAGCTAGATGACACAAAATCTCGGTGAATTTGATTGTGACAGCTCGTACAACCGATGAATCACCTGGATTTTTTTTTTATATGTTGGCCCACGGGCATGTCTTCGATTATCGTTCATGCATGATGCACGGTAGTTCATATCGTCGGAATAATGAGCATCCAAATGTCTGTGTTCCGTTGACGTGAACACGATATTTTTTATCATAATTACCAGGGAACGGTTACGTGAGAAAAAGCGAGGCACGAATTTTATGCAACGATGCGATCCGCTACGATATCAGCGAGCTCCGAGAAGGATTGAGTAACATTCTTGCATGCAAGAAGTGTATGCGGCTGCACAAAAATATGCAGGGAATTGATACAAATACGTCAGGAGTCCTAATTATTAATATCTACATTCGATCTGTTAGACGCTACTGTTCACGTGACATACGGACCTTTATATAAACGAGTCAAAAACTTGATAATGTTCCACGGCAAACTGGAAACAGACCGGAGTCGAAGTCATTTTTTGTATTCTCCAAATTCGATTGAATTGTTCAACTTGACAGGAGTTTACAACCGACATGATCTACCTGAGTTTTGTTATACTAAAATTGACAAAAGCCAAATGCGAGCAAATGTCAATGTGATTCCGAATGATCAATTTGGACATCAGCCCCCTGTTGTTATGATCTATATATTGCGATTGATCATCGATTTTCTCTAAAATCTTTCCGATCATAGGACTATTTTTGTGGAACCCCTAAAGCCCTAAACAAGATGATTCTAGTAGAATAGATTTCAGAAAAATAATGGATCGCACAAACACTTGTGACGGATTACATAGTTCATCCTAGGCTAAGATCTTTTTCACGAGAACAACTCGTCGCCACCGTTATTGCAATCTTTTTTTTTCCGCAAAAAAACCTAAAATTCGTCATATTCTCCTATAGGTTCCAGTTAATCAATTACTCTTATATATTAGTGTAATTGACTTTGCTGACTGCTTCAACAAGAATTCCATTTCTTATCCATTAACTGAATTCTGTGTTCTTCTGTTACCAATTTGTTTCCATGATACTGCATGGTTGAGAGGGCACGGGTGCTTTGTAAAAAGTGGTTATCCCACCGATTGCTTTTTCATATTTGACACGGTTGCTTTCACGTACGTTCACGGGAGTAAAGAATGCACAGCGATGTGTAAAGAGCAAAAATTCAATCAGGCTGTGCTCATACTCATGGCGTTCTTGTCATAGATATGAGATTTGGACATTTTTTAGTAGTACGGCGACTGCTTTCGAAGATATTCAATGAGACCGTGTCCGTGTATGAATTGTGTCTGACCACGCGTTTTGCTCATTCTGATGCACAGACTTTGGACTTTTTACTTCCGGTCCATTGGCATTCGATCTTTATTGGTTATGTTTCAATTCGTCATACTTACATATCCTACAACAATGAAAATCATTATTTTCAAATTTGAGATCAAAATTGAAAATTTGATGAGTGAACTCTCAATTTTGCGTTAGAAGCTAATCAAAAAGAGCGCGAAAAGGAGTAGCCGTACGAGCGGAATTTGATGATCAAAATTTATTCTTCATCATCACAAACAATCGGTTCTCATTTTCCAGACTTATTTACACGTTCCGCAATAAACATTCATAAGAAAAGATCATGTCGAACGATTCATATGAATCAGCACAATGTGAGAATGACTATTTAGAATAAACAAGATACTTATAAATTACAAAGTAAAGGTTTGAAATATCAACATCACAAGATGCTTGTCTTGATTACTCCGTAATTAATGAGCTCTTAAGAATCGCAACATTCCATTGTGTAAAGATCATGCCCCATAAGAACGAGACTATTTGAATCTGTACTCGCGGATGGAGATGGCATGCTATGTCGAACGCTGAGAATCAAAACCCTGATGAGAGATAGAAAGTGTTGGTTCGTCAAAACGTGATGCGAGAAAAGCAATTGTGCAGTCATACAATATTTTACTCAGATTTCTCATTTGAAAAACAAGCCAACAGAGAAGAAATGTCTTGTAAATCTTGCAAAAATCTTCTAAGTATCATATTTGAGACTATTCAAGATTTGCAAGTCTGGAGAAAAGTTTGACGAAAAACCTAGGGAAAATCTGGGATTATGTCTAGAGGATCCAATCAGAGTATGAAGGATACGTGAAATTTTGTAAACTACTTTCATGAACACAGAAAAAGCCAGTTGGGTATGTCATCGCACCCGATATTTCAAACCCATGAAGATTCAATCTGGCTGTGACAGTCAGGATTAGGACTTTGCACAACTGATGTGGCATAGCGATACGACCAAAGTCGTACAGAACTTGGCCACTTTTCTGAATCTTAAATCGGGAAAATTTAAGCGACCGTAGCTTCATCGAGCATGGCTCTTCGTATTTTAACGTTATCCTATGGAAATTCCAAAAATTCTTAAACTACACGGCGTCGGCTGGGAATGCAAAAAATCATCTGCCAAAATTCTGTCATTGATTTTGTAATGACGCGGTATTGCAAATTCATCGATTCAACAGCTACACGTTTACATTGGTTTAAAAATCACTGCAAGTATCCGGAAGCCATTGACCACGAGACGATTTATTACTTCCAAAAATACCCAAGCTCTAGAGATTTGCTCATATTCATTCATCATATAACTCATGACGGCATGTGAGCATGATTTGTTATGCTAGTGCAACTCCGTGATTGGATGACTCCCGGAAACGCATGAAGATGATCTAAAATCAGCCCGTGCAAAGTGAACAATGCCCATTTTAGCTCGTTCCGCGCGCATAATTTTTCTAATATATTGTTTCACCGAAATTCGTCGTGTCTGCTTAGCTACTCACGGTGTGGCTGAGTTGACATTTAGTCGAAGTTTTCTGCTACTCCGAGATTCTTGTGGACTATATTTAAGGGTATTTTCAGGATCATTTGCCCACAAGAATCAATTTATTTCTATGAGCAAAACTCTAGTAATCTCATTTTTCTCAATTTTCGGGGAATTCGAGTGGATCCTTGCGCCATAAATTTTGACGGGCATTCCCCGTTTCAGAACACCTTCTCATTATCTCGAATTTCATTCATCATTTACAAAAATATC
The DNA here is from genome assembly GCA_029851415.1 of Eretmocerus hayati. Classification (NCBI taxonomy): domain Eukaryota; kingdom Metazoa; phylum Arthropoda; class Insecta; order Hymenoptera; family Aphelinidae; genus Eretmocerus; species Eretmocerus hayati. The sequence continues at coordinate 116,659,323 of CM056742.1, forward strand.
ACATGCGTGGACGATTATTTTTTGATTTTCCATGGAATCAATCGTGCCATCACTCATCGCATAGCCAATCCAGTTTCGAAATAAATTATGGAGTATTCATCGGAACTGATGTTCCATTCAAATACTACTCGAGGTCCTCTCATTACTCATCAAACACTCACTACATCATCGTCAACTTCATACACAGGCCAAAAAATAGGGAATTCCCTCCACCAAAATCGCCCATCAACGAGTGCCGCAGTGTCGAAAATTGATCGACAGTGGATGAATCAATCTTCAAAGCCCCGATACATGGATAAATTACGTTATCAATAACAATATGCTCTATTGCGCGACCGATCTCGTGAGAATTAAAAAAAATATTTCACGCATGTCATATATGTTTGTGGAGAATACTAGGAATTTGAAATGATCAGAAGGTGGTTCGAGACTAGGAACGCCTGTCAAAAAATTATAGCGCAAGAATTCACTGAAATTTCACCAAAAATGGAATTAAGATAGTGAAATTCCTACAAATCTGCCCGTAGAAACAATTTGATTCTTGCAGGGAAATGACTCTAAATGAATCCCCTCCCCCGCCCCCAAATCGTGACAAAAACTTTGGAGGAGCCAAAAAACTTCGACCAAATATTGATTCAGCCGCACCGTGTACTGAGACCAAAAGCAAACTCTACGGTTGTACCAAGGCCCTAGCGTGTGTTATAATTCGAATCGAATGAAACAGATCATTGTCCGACGTGTTATTATATCGATGGAATGAGCAATTTCAAAACACGGAGCAAGCCAATGCTAGATGCAAAACTTTTAAATACATTAAATTACTTACCGATGCCATTTGTTTGCACAACGTCGGGCTTTTTAAGTGTAGCGTCCAACCCAGTGTGTTTGCCCCCAAATGCATCTGAACTGTTCCGATCAATGATCTCTCTGAAAGGGCCCAGGCCATCCACGAAAGACCGATTGTAAGCTGTCAGTTTGACATCTTTTTGCGATTCAACGTCGTGATCGTCTGTGACGGAATATTTAGTCATTTTGTTCTAAAGTTTGATGAGTACTCAGGGAAAAGACAACTGAGGAACACTTTCAAAGAAAAATGCTAGATTTTGAGAGTTGAGTTGATACAAAGATGAACCGATTGTACAACTCTGGTGACAATCCATCGATTGACGATTTTCTGATGCATCGAGACGTGATCATGAATCATCGGCTGATGATTAAAGTTTCCAAAGCTGGCGAGCTTGATGAACCCAGGAAACTTGTTTGCACAAGTAGAATCTGCGGAATACGCGCGCAGGAGGCAATTTTCTGACTCTCGTCTTAGCTTTTGGAGAGATCACCCCAAACCAGCAATGAAAGTCGTGCTATTATTCTTAGATACACGTTTGTTGAGGAAAGCTAAGTAATCGAAAAAGCTAGATGAAAAAATAGATTTCTGGTCGAGTTCAGATGCACAGGCCCGCCAATCAGATCCGTCGATTCTGCTTTATCTCCATTATTCGATGATGTGTTGATCCACGATTCTGCAACACGAAGAAAATAATAAATAACGCAAAACAGAATGCGAAAAAACAGCTGATTATGTATTTCCAACATGCATCTAGTCCAAACCAAGATGGTCCAAGTCAATTTTGAGCTTTCACGAAATCTATTCGGCACTGACAAGGTATAAGGCCTCCAAGATATCATTCGGTTCTTTGTATGTTCTCAATTTGGAATCAAATACGGCAAGGAGCTGAGTAATCTTAGTATTCAAGAACGAGCTTTACCGACTTTTGTGATCTTTTTTTAGATCGCCAAACTTTGGCGATAGGTGGGATATTGGCTTTTATATACCGGGTCCCTGACTCTCGTCTCTACCCCGGTTTCCCCCATGGGAGTGGGGCAAGGACACGCCCTGCCAGCGCGTCGGTTTGGAGGACGGCCACCACCGAACCACAAGTGATTCAGTAATGACCCGCTCCTCCTCCCTGATTACCTAATTCCGGACTCGGCTCTCAGCACAAGGCCGAACCCACACCTCGGTGGGGGGTGTGGGACTCTTCTGGGCTTTCTTGGAGCCCAGCGGGCCCCTCCAAGCGGCTGGAGGAGTCGTCCAGGCTGGCATTGTGCCCATTCACAGACGGCCCCGTTACGAGTCCCATCGGCTTGAAAAAGATTGACCTCTAGAGAATTTTCGCTACACCGGCTCCAAAAAAATCTATAATTACTCTGATTTGAATAACATTAATGGAAATCTAGTTACGGCCACGTTAAATTTTATTTGATAACTGCTCCCATCACCGTTATCAGAATGTAAGAAAACTCGGGTAAAAGGCTTATTTCAGCGGTAGCTCGACTTTCGGATGCTGCAGCTCCGCCAAAAAATTTTTAGCGCACTACGAAAAATTGAGGTGATAGATATTTCAATGATTAATAGCTTCCAATAAGAATCAGACAAAAAAGTTGAAAACTATAGGAGATAACCCAGTATTTGTTATCTCGAGATCTACTGGAGTTGGAGACTTGACCTGACCGCCGATCATAAAAGTCATAAAGTTTGAGTTTCGGAGTCAATTGCGGTGCCATCAGTCTGCTGCAATAATGAGTCAGAAATATCGACAAAAGGAACAATAAAACTATTTTGAGCGTGATTTGGGCCTTCCGTTACTATAAGAATTATCCTCGATTCATCGATGAAGGGTTATCAATGATGGAGTACTCCAATGATGAGTCGAATAGATTATCAGATAACATACAAGTGTCCTTCTCATTCTCAGAGTTTTACGATCGATGTAAAGGGTAACTTTTGGAGGATTCTTCAAATTATTGATAACAAAGGATTGATCAATTATCATTATCATTTCAATTTGAAACGATTGTACATCTTTCAGATTGATAAGATAACAATCAATGGGTGTATGCTTGATCTATCAACCGATCATTGATAACATCATAGATACGAGATCATGTCATGTTATCACGCATTTGTACAATCAGTGAACATCAGTCAACGGTAAACCAAGATAATAGATAAATCATGCAACTATTGAATGTTATCTCATCAACCCGGATGATATTGCACAATAGAACGATAAAGACAATGGATTGATCATATGTTATCCATCATTTGAAGGATCCACCAAAAACTACCCTCTGTATCGATCTTAAAACTCTGAGAATGAGAAGGGCACTTGTATGTTATCTGATAATCTATTCGACTCACCATTGATAACCCTTTATCGTTGAATCGAGAATGCTTCTTATAGTAACGCAACGCCCAAATCGGGCTCGAAATAGTTTTACTGTTCCCTTTGTCGAGAATCCAGACTCATTGCAGCAGACTGATGGTACCCCAATTGACTCCGGGACCGCAAGTTTATGACTTTTATGATCGGCGGTCAGGTAGTTCCGCCCATCGACGATGTGAAGGGCCCCGCTGTAAAGGACAATAAAGCCCTCACAATGGGGTCAGACTTCAATTTTTTTTAACTTCGCCACCTCGCCTCTCGTTTTATTATCTGAAGTCTGATATTGCGTTATCATTTCTGATATCCAGAATTTTTTCATGATTTTTCTGTTTTTGGATCGAGTCTCTATCTCCAGTGGATCTCGAGTTACCAAAAACTGAAGTATCTCCAAAAGTTATTAACTTTTTCGGCTGATCCTTATTGGAGGTTATTGATAAATCAAATATCTATTACCTCAATTTTTTGCAGTGCGCGGAAAATTTTTTTGGCTAAGCTGCAGCACCCGAAAGTCGACGTAACTTTGAAATATGCCTTATACCTGTGTACGTTCTGGTAACGGCTACAGTCTCAGTTGTCATCCGATCGACTTTGAAATGTTTTCATCGTGTCCACAACTAAATGTGCTTTGATATTATCCTAGTCAAGAAAATTACCGATTTTTCTTTGAGTCAGGATAATAAAAATTCTCTAGGTGTCAATCTTTTCTAAACCGATAGCCGGGCGCCGGATGGAGATGTGCGGTCTCCGCGCTCCGGCGGGCGCTGACTGAGGCCGGGAGTTTGTTAGACTCCAAAGCTAAAAGACTGAGGTGCCTCAACCCCCTTGCAAGTTTTTGGGAGAGGCCAAAGCACGACAAGCACCAGTCTCGGGGCCAGGCTCTTTCCTACCGGATACGGGCCTGAGCCTGGATTCGGTATCCCGTTAACTGGGGCCGGAGGGTCGTCACACCCCAGGTCCCCCCTTGCGGTTAAATGGCGATAGGTGCAGTCAATTGCACGGAAACGGTGTGGCTCAATACAAGCTATTGAGAAAGTATCAGTTTGATTTCGCTCCGCGTAAGGTTTTCTGGCGAGTCCATGCACTGCGTGCTCAACTGTCGATTTGACAGTGTCCGTAAATAAAATTTCGGCACGCAAGAAATACGAGGCTCTGCTATTGATCCAGGATTTTGGTAGGGATGTTGAATAAGATGAAATAAAAGCAAAACTTGATACCGTCGTGGTTATTTGGAAAAATGTACCATTCTTTCAAAGTCATATGGGTTTCTCTTCTTGAACCAGAACCTTATCCCGGGTCTCGTGGTGAGTCTCTTTTTTCGGCGCATGATCTAAAATCATCCTGTTGATGTATTAGTTACGGCCGTATTGCCGCATCACGAGCCATCATCAGGTCATATGACTCGGCCACATTCTTGCAGTAGTTTTTCCTCGGATCGCGATTTGGACGTCACATGACGACTGTCTCATATAGATATGTCCCAGAGAGTGTTATGCCACTCTTTCTTTCAGTTTACTATCGCTATCGAATTTTAATTGATGTTCATTACAGCCGAGTTACACCGTCCTGTAGTAATATATGGCTATCTCTTGCAATAATCAAGTGGCTTAATTTCCTTCAATCATTATCTCCTTGCCGCTCGTAACGCAGGATCCCAGTCGGTTACAGTATCGGAAAGTATTTTCGAGATGAGGTGCTTTTCATAAAAAAATTCGCTTGCTTTGTGCATATTTCCTAACTATTTAGGGTTACCAATTTATCACAGTACCCTCGACAGTAACCCAGTACTCTGCTTAGTAAGTCTACAATCTTGTTTCTGACAAATTGATATACTTGGGATTAGGATGATATCCAAGTGTGTACATGTATTTGTAATACAAATTTTGTATTTGTATTGCACTTCGTATTGAATAAGATTCTTAACAGTTTGAATAACTTTTATAAAAGATAACTGACCTCCAGCTGTGTGGAACGAAAAGATTGAACCCCTCCTTGATAGAGTGGCTGTTATACACAAAGAGTGTTCATTTATGATCTTGTACAAATGATATGTGACTACATCAGGGCTTGAGCGATTTGATATAATCAGTACATACTGAAGACATGAGACTCATGGGTAGGCCTTATCGTAGTAAAGATTAATTCGTTTGGTGATTTATTGCTTTTCTTGTTCTTCTCTCATCATAATTTTTTCAAGAGAAACCATTCACCCAGAGTGAGATACCTCAGAAAATAGATATTGCGCAGTGCCCTCCCTTCTAGCCTATATTGACTTGCTCACATTTCAAACTCTTATCAAGTGAAATATCACCGAAATCCCCCAAGATCCATCCAGATTTCTTACTCATTAAATGTAGGCATTTTTCCGATGTATGTGGGGGCCACTCTATGAGTTATCAGTGTAAGTGAATGTGAAAATTGCGCGTTATTGGTCAATTGAGAAAGAAGGAAGCTTTCTGCGATTTCCCCAAGTCACGAAAGAAATAGGGATATTGCATCTCTAGAATTTAATAATAATCATCATCTACCGGTGATGAGCCTTGTTGAATACGCATGGCTCTTGACCAGATCGAAATTAGTCATCTTTTCTGTTTTTGGGGAATTTACCTCAAAGTTTTTCGCAAGAGAAAAGTCAAATCATGACTTGAAGTAATATTTTTCTTGGTTTGTAATGGAATAATGAGTATTTTTAGATCATCCGTTGCATGCACACGTTTAATCGTTCACACTTTTTACACACTTTGGGCCTGATTCGGTTCATATTAATCCTAAGTATACTTTCTGAGACACGTTTTACCATGCTTAACGTTTGGAAGTGCAATACTTAAACTATAGCAAGATAGAATGTAATAAGATAGAAGGTGCAAAAGCAAGGTTTTTATAGGCGAGCATGGATTAAAACCGTTTTGGTCTGGCAAAGCAGTCGAAACTTTTTTTCGACCCAAAACAACTATGGCGCTAGTAATGCTTCAGAATGCAGTTTTCCGTCCAGAGATGTACCTACATCTTTTCACATTCATTGCCGATCAAAAACTTAATTTGTCCAAAATGCAGTTGTACCGTCCTGATTCGGAGTCGTCCATGTATGCATTGACAACGCGAACGCAGAGGATGGTCTGTACACGAGTTTGCATGAATATTTCTCAAGTCCCTGGTTTGCAGAATAAATGAAGAGATAGAGAATAGGATACAACCTATAGAATTGATGACAGGTGCATTTCTGACTTGGTTTGACTGATTTTCAGGTTCAGGAGGAACATTTTTCGGTCATGTGGCGGAGGCCGCCATTGGGGAATATTCCTCAATACATGTACTCGTCAAGGGACATGGCAAAATAAACAATTGAGCTATGTAACCGGTCCGTGTCATAGTATGGTGGAGATTTTACCATCAATAGTGGCGAGTGATTGTAGTTTACGTAGAATGTGACCGAGACTACGAATGTTGCATAACGGCGAACAGCATCCAAAATGTCCAAGTGCCAGAATCCATGCTGAGAAGGTTCATTGCGTATAGTATCTCGTGTTTAGGTTGTCATACACGACGGGACCCAAACAGCTCCTTTCGATGAAACATGAGTTTCAAACACGAGGAAACTGCTCTTGGCAGCTCCAAATAATCACGTACAAGATGTGACAAGAGTATATCGCGACCCGCAAAGCACCACGCACAATGTTATATAGGTTCTAGGTACGTGTCAATACTTTTGAATTTCTTTTTTCAAAAACCACCTTTGCGAAAGTAATTACCGGTTGTACCACCCGGTCCCATACCCGCAGGGACATCCCTGTGGGTTTCCTCGCGGGATTTGGACCCAGCAAAATCCCTGTGGAACACCCTCGGGGATTCCCCTAGAATTTTTTGGTAGGGAACAAAATCATTTATGAAAAATGAAATAATCAGAAATCAATAGAGGAGAAGGCGCAGTGATGTTGAGGTCACGACTAACAAGGATCACCCAGGTATTGCGGGCGGCGGATTTGGCTGAAACTCTGGCGATCGTCTCCTTTTACCACTCAGAGGTGAAGCCCAGAGCCGTACTTGCAAATGCTCAATGTTTTTGAGCTACAGCCTCTGACATTAGCATTGCCTATATGGGCCCATTTAAAAAAAATATATATATATAGATATACTCGTAATGCTAATGTTATAAGCTGCAGCTCGAAAACGGTAGGGCATTTGCAAGTGCGGCTCTGGGTTTCATCTTTTGGTGGTAAAAGGAGACTATCTCCAGAGTTTCAGCAAAATCAGTGTTGCACAACTCCTGGGTGTTCCTCGTAAGTCAACTATAAATTATATAATACGATCTCAATCGGTGACCTTCTCACAGCTGCGCCTGCTCTCCTATTTGTTTCTGATTTTTTCAATTTTCATAAATAATTTTGGTTCTCAACAAAAAAATTTCCAAGTCCAATCCCGTTGGTTTTCCACAGGGATTTTGCTAGGTCCAAATTTCGCGAGGAAACCCACAGGGATGTCCCTGCGGGTATGGGACTGGGTCGCACAACCGGTAATTATTTTCGTAAGGGCATACGTAGTTTCCAAATCGTTTGCATATCTCGTTACAGATAGTATGATAAATAATGGAATTAAATGCGGATGTACCGATGTAGAACCGTACGAGTCCTGTTGAAGTTCTGATAATGTACCGTAAGAGTCCCGACAAGTTGCTGCGAACGTAGTGCGTAGATTAGTGAGCAAGTATCAGAGCACTGCTGAAAAATCACGAGTGCCCGGTTGAGGTATTGTGGTAGCGAAGTACTCTGGTAATGTCAGCGAGGTACTGCTTAAGTGACAACGATACTAGTCACAGATTACAACTCAAATCTCTTGTGGCAAGTCCTTGACTCGCTGTTTGGATACCGTAAAAATACTGGATAGTTTCTGCTAAGATTCGCTGTGGGTGCGGATATTGGGTGTCATTGGATTCCTTACGAGTACCGCAGAAAAATCATGTGATTTCACCATCAGTACCGACAAAGCTCCGTACAAGTACCGAGGAGGTGGCGCAAAAGTACTGCAAAAGTACCAGGGCACAATCGATGAAGTTCCATGCGACGACTGTCACTTCATAAATGGTACAGGTTCTCTACCCTACAGTACTCTTGAAATGTCATGAAGTTCCCCAGACGTATTGGTTAGACATTGGAAGTTTGCAAAGAGGTCACACAATTTCCTTTGTAGTTCTGATAAAAGGCACCGTAAAAGCATTGACAAGGTGCTGCTGCAAAATTACAATTGTACTTGTCAAATGCTGATGAGATACTCGACGAGTAAAACTTCACAGAGAAGTTGAATATATTTTGATATAAATCTGACGAGAACTGCAAACTGACAGGCATGATATGGCCACCGTCAGAATATCAATAATTGCATACCGTTCGGGGAGTCCGTGAGTGGAGTATAACAAAGGATTCATGCACCTCGCTCTGCCGTCTTATGAATATACAGGGTGTCCGAAAAGTAAGTACCCCCCCCCCCCATTTTTTCAGAAATGGTTGGAAATCGGGAAAAACCCCGGAACACGTGTCCCTTTATTTCGAGGGGGACATCCGATGGTGGCCTTGTTTTTTACCTCGAAGGTCATTTTCAAGGTCATTTGGAGGTCAACTGGATTTTTTAAAATGGAAACACCTACTTTTGACCTCGAATTCTGAAAAAACATGAGAAGTGATGAAACTTCTGTTCGAAACTCTTTTTAACCCGACTTGACCTTGGCAAGATGATTGGAGGTCAGCACGGGTTGACGGTGACCACTGTAACTCCAAGAGTGAGCATTTTATAGAAAAATGTTTGGGATAAAAGTTGTTCATGATCACAGTAGAAAATACTTAATGACCTTGTTTCCGACCTTGGAGGGCAAAATTAGATTTTTCCGTTGGAAAAATCGAGTTGACCACTAAATCACCTTGAAAATGACCTCCAAGGTCGGAAACAAGGTCATTAGATCTTTTCTACTGTGATCATAAACAACTTTTATCCCAAACATTTTTCGATAAAATGCTCACTCTTGGAGCGACAGCGCTTACCGTCAACCAGTGCTGACCTCCATTTATCTCGCCAAGGTCAAGTCGGGTCAAAAAAATGTTTCATCATTTTTCATGTTCTTTCAGAATTCGAGGTCAAAAGTAGGTGTTTCTATTTTAAAAAATCCAGTTGACCTCCAAATGACCTTGAAAATGACCTTCAAGGTAAGAAACAAGGCCACCATCGGATGTCCCCCTGAAAATAAGGGGACACGTGTTCTGGGGTTTTTCCCGATTTCCAACCATTTCTGAAAAAAATGGAGGGGGGGGTACTTACTTTTCGGACACCCTGTGTAAGCAATAAGGATGTATCGGACAAGGTGTTGCTGAAATCCTGCAAAAGTATTGTCACCTGCATGGGGTAACTCCGGACCAACGCAGCGAATAATCTCATCACTCAAATGTCCCCTCTCTCCACTTTGGACAATCTAAGTTCATTTCGACCAAACTTTTTCAAAAGTATATCATTGATCGACGAGAAAATTTTTCGGAATTACTAGTCCGCTTCCGACCTTTGTAGGGCGAGTATTCTTTGCTTTCTAGCTCTAGCTTATTTTAAATCTGCCCCCATATAACATTGTGCTGCATCGTCTCCACATGATTCTATATTTTTTTTTCAGAAATTGATATCAGAATAATTCTTGAACGTGACCCACACGGGCCAAAGACAGTGTATGAAATTGATCACTCTCCCAATGAGTTGCAATACCGATATTGGCTCACATCCGAAATAAAATATTTTCGAGAGAACAGGGAATTCCACGTCACAATATGCAGTGCGTATATTTCATGGGATGAATTTCCAAACGATCGACAGTGTCTCGTGAAGATTTTTGTGATCAAATAACTCCCGGCAAAGTTGCAAGTCATTCATTGAAGATCTTTTTTGGATCCCATTCGTCGATTGCAACTACTCAGAAACTACCTGAAAGTCACGAGGGAATAAGCTTACAAGAAACAAAACTCCAGTTCGACAAACTGTACTGGAGTGGTCGTTGATTTCAAGAGACCTTGTGCGATCAATTATTCATGTAAAAAACTGTAAATAGACGACTACTCGACTACCTCTGCGATTTTGAAAAATCCACTCGTGTAAAATTCTAACATCACGATCATCGTTCTTTGAGATCAAGGTCGCCCCGGAGCGTGATGGCTGATCACAACGAATTCAGAGTTCTATAAGTATCCCGAATACGAGTTCCATCTCTTGCTAGCCTACCTACACCGGAGCTCACCAGATTCATCACCAACTGAAAGGATAGGCGGTAGCTCATTTCTCGATCGTGATGACCTAGCATATCGCCGAGCATATCGCCCTCTTTGTTTCATTCCTACTGCCTAACTCGGTGTGCGCATCTTTTATTGTTCTTTGCTACTTTCCAAGAGAACGAACTCGAGAACGAATTTCAACGGCAAATGACTCGACAGACTTTTTGGTAGCTGTGAGAAAGAACGATTCACCAAACTAAATAAATATTTATGCATGATCGAGTGAAGTATGGTTATGGTTTCCAACGATGATATTATGAACTCCAGGTTGTTATCATTCGATACGGTTTCGCTTCGAAAGAGTGATGAGTTGGGATGAGCATAGCTTATGAACCGACACATATGATGCACGGCTGTACAGATATAGGCGATGAAAAAAATCCAGGACGGATAACGCTAACGTTTTTCTGGCCACGTGCTCAACAGTCAATATAATATACATTTCAATACATATATAAGTTCCCAGGCAGCCCAGAACATTACTTCCTTTTTAGAAATAATGAGACACTGTCGAGGTCAGTACCTTATATCTTCTAATATATGAGATAGAAGTTTTTGCACACTATTGTTCACAAGCAATAAGTGTCTAATGAGTCTCGCGATTCCATAAATTGCATCTGTCGCTCAAAAGTTTAAAGATGAATTTCTTTCGGAAGAATATGATCTAAAACAGAACAGATCCATGTGAAATAAGGTGGTAATCAGAACCACTTTCTGGAGAGAGTTTGATGAGTGAAAAAACACTCGAATCGAATAAAAAATTGGCGATCTTCACCCCGCTCGAGTGGATTTAAAATGTACTGAATACATCCGAAGGCAAACTCATTGAACTTTTCAACGTGTAGCTGTGGTAGATTGTGCGCCTATGCGCTCTGACAATCCAGTCATTTTTGGAGCTGGAGAGCTCAAATTTGAGGGAATACGAGGGATTCATACTTACACGGTTCTCTAACTGATTGGATCCACAGAAAAAATATAATATCCAAACTTGCTTCGCCGTATATTGTTTTAGTAATATGAATCTGTTTGGTGCGGGAATCCACGACGAAGTTTTCACTAATAGCGGGAGATCCTCACTTTTGGAGAAAAATATTTTTCACGCGCACTGAGCATTTTCATTTTCTGAAGTATCATCTCTTTCGCTCGAAATTTCAGTGGAGCCAGATGTAATCATTTTTTACCCGACAAAGAGTCAGATTTCACTCAACTATCAGTCATTTGATTTTGCTTTGTTGTTTTGAATCAAAATTAGACTCGAACCGATTCGGGTAGCTGGATCGGTAAAATTTACTGCATCCTCCAACACAGAAGAAGATGAATGCAACAAAGGTCCGGTGGTAATCTTGCTATTCCAGAATAATTGCCGAACTTCGAAAAAAATGACCTGAAAATGTCTTTGTCTTTTCACAACGACCTCAAAGTAGTTGATTATATTATCTCTAATGCCATGCTTGCGGTTCCACGAAAGATCTGAAAAATTTCCCATCCGAATCAATTTCTCAAAAATTCGAACCTCTTTCTGTACGGGTGCATTTAGATGCGAAGCACTATGAAGATGAGGCGAATACGCGCAGTCTTTTGTGAAGTCAATGTCGAGTTGAATACCATAGGGCCCTGTACCTGAATCCTCAATGATCGGCGAAAGAAAGATCGTTCAAGGTGGGATGAGAAGAATCCATCTCGCTTAGGGGCCTATACCTTTTCTGCGGCCAATGAATAACAGAGGCAACTTGGAGCGCGGACAGAGATTCGGGCACAATGGCAATTTTTCCGGCAGTGAGTTTTTCATTCTCGCGTCTCGTATTGCGCCGTGCATGTAGCGTGGATATTAGCACGAGTGTTCGCTCGTAATCATGGAATCGGTGGAATTCTCGATTTCGTAATGGCTAATCGCGCGCCACACGTACCATTAGTCTTGCACACAGACGGCAACAGCAACACAGCAACAGTGGGTGCAGTTTTGCGAGGCGCCGTCGCTCTGTCAAAGCACTGTAATAATCCAGAGTTCAATCAGATCCAGCGTGTGTACCGGTTGCACACGTGCCAATACATAATGCGGCAGTGTCGCCTAGGCAGCAAGCTTGCACCACCTGCGCGACGCAGATCGCTTCCGTGGGCCGTGTGCGCGTCACTTCCGCCGATTCAACACGAAAAACGCGATATTTGCGCTATGTGATCGCATCCTGCTCACGCACCGCACTTCTTGATGCACTCGCGAAAAACTTGGTCTAGCTGTTATCTGCCTCCTTTCGTCTGCTCCTATTTACTGGTAATTTTGACTCCAGATCGCTTGGCGTAGTAGAGCGATATGTATCTTTGGCTCGCGCTTTTTTGCATCGCTTGGGAAAAAAACGTTTGCGCTGTTCAATTGACCAGAAATCTAGCATGTAACACCGGCTATATAATAAGATGACGGAACAGATTATACACGGACTTGGTGGATACAGTTTGATAAAATTGCGTGATTCGATGAATTGGCGCGGACGTTAAATATCGGCGCACGAACGACGTGGTGCCACGATCGACTGCTCGGGCACGCGCGCGCTTCGTCCGTTTTATTCCACGACCTGTGACAGGCCGACACCGCCACCACGATCGGCTGGCTTTTACGTACATCGACAAGAGATCGCAGTGAAGAGAGGGCCACGGGGGAAGGAGAAAAGTCCCCGAGGGCCCATCTCGGCCCGGTGCACTTACGAACATCGCTCGCCGCAGGGTGTCTGATGAAGCGTCCATTTCCCTCTCTTGTCATCGTTTACGCATGGCACGAGATGGTTGTCCACTCTTTGCGCGAGATGTTGTTTATTAATCGCGAACAGACCGAATCGACTCCATCCGGGCGCCGATGGAGAAAGTGGCGGGTTTGGTTATTATTTAATGTCGATGTCCCGTGACAACGCGTATGGTCATCATTCGTCCCTGTCTTATCCCGATGGTCGTTCCCCTCGCTAATATTCAAAGAACTCGTGACCTACTGCTAATAAGTGAGGTGTTAATCACGCGATGGAATCTCTGCCGTTCGAGCGAGCGTTCGAGAACGCCAAAAATGGAATAAAAGTCCCGAGTTGAGAGATTTACGCCGATTTTTGTCCAAGCTATAGAAAAAGCCCGGTGTTTCTCTACAGTCTTGAGCACTGGATCTTTGCAGCTACCACTAGTGGAAATAACGAGAAAATCCTGTTTCGAAACTTAACCAGAAATTTACTGACCTGGCATTGGGTTTTCCACCAGCCAGGGACTGTACAATAGGGTGACACTTATTTATCAATTTTTGATTTTCGGTCGGGCCATCCTTTACATCTCAACTTCAGCGTGAGAGAAGACAAAGGCAATTTTTCTAGATTATTAGAGGCATATCAGCCTTCAAAATGCTCATTTTGATTCTGACTTTTTTTGGTCAATGTTGATTAAGTTATTTGCATCTACTGCACTGATGCATTCTCCAAGATCTCTAGGAGTACTTTCAAAAGATAGCCTTAATTTCCTTTAAAATGACCACTCGAGAAAGTCGATTTGCTGTAATAGGACGATGAACACAGCAGATTCAAGTGACAAAGAATCCAAGGTATATACAAATTCCGTGAACGTGGAGTTTCATTCGAGGTTTTTGGATCCCTAAAAATGCTTGATCTTTGACACGAAACGTTCCAAGGAAGGAAAATTGTATTTCTCGCGTATTTTTCAGCGTAGAAACCGATTCCGTTGTCAGTTTTGGCTCGAACCTTAAAAATTTTTTGCTTGACTCAAAAAACCCATTGACGAAATCTATTTCTCGGAAATCGTGACTTAGATTTTTTGATACCTCAAACCAGCTATGTTTCTCATTCTATTATGTCAAATTGATTTCCTCAAAAGGTCATTTTGAAGGATATCACACTGGTTATCGATTAAAAATACTCCCAGAGACGTTGAAGAACGTGCATGCTCAGCAGATGTGAAAGCTGAATTAAAATTGTCCTAAAAAGCCAGAATGACCATCACAATCGGAACAAAATGTCAAAATGGGCACTACGAGGACTATCTCTAAGGATCTGGAAAAAATTGTTTTCATCTTTTTTCACCCTAAAAATAAGAATCAGGGGTTGGCCCGCCTGAAAATCAAAAATTGGGAAATAAGTATCTCCCTCTACTGTACAATCATTAGGAATCTCACCGCTGAAAACTGATGCGAACGCACAGTCTCGACTCGTTATTCTTCGGCACTTATTCGGAACCTTATTTGTACATTTGATATATATCGAAATTCCCGCGCGGGACGTGATTTATTTCATACTTTGTACAGGCAATTGTAAGTGACGGAAGGATTGCTTACACTTTTGGCACACTCAAAATTTCATTCGCATATAAAACGCTGAAACTTCCTTTCCGTGACTCGGGACTTGGATGTAAATTCGTATTTAAACGTCCTCCTATAGATGTGACTCTCCTAAAATTTTTGGATTTATTTTTATTTTCAAATAATGAACAAATCAATCGATGTGAGTGGAAATTTTCATTTTTGCAATGTATCTCAAGTCCATTACGTCATTCAAGGTCTCGAGCAGGGTCTACTCATCGTGACAAGATCATTCTGAAATCGAACTTTCCCCCAAACGATTGCCGACTAATCTACGCATTTTGCGCATAGAAGCGCATCAGATCCGAGTTTTGCAGCTACAAAAAAATGAAGGTCTTGAGATAGCAAATTGAATGCGCTGAAGCACGTTATATGATTGTCCGAACCAAAAAATGTTGGCACCAGTTTTGCTGAAGATAATTTGAATGCTATGTGTGCAAACACGATGAATGCAAAATGTCACTTTAAAATTCCCAGGAAAATCAGAAACCATTCGAGGTCAGTCCCAATCCACTCTTTTTCTCAAAGTTCGACGCAACAGACTAAAAAATTGACAGAAATCCAACGAGTGCCAATGCCTGAGACCAGCAAATGGGGTCATGTTGGGTGCATTATCTTATGTTAGCCTCGGAAACTACATGATTTTCTTCATGGGTCTGGGCTGAGAGTTGAGCATCGCTCCGGCTATTGACCACTTCATTCTTCATTTGAAATACCGCATGCCCATCGGGAGTCCAGCGTAGTTGAATTTTACGGCGCGTCGTGCCTTTAGCAGCTTCATCTCGCATTCATCGTCTTCCTTCCTCCCTTCTCCCGGATACTCCCCTCATGCCTACCCTTCAGCAACTGCACCCTACACTGCACCGTGAACAAAATGTCATTCTTCGCGCCCTGTTCGTTGTCTCGGGTCATTCCCCTCTACCATTCATAAACTCGACTCTTATGAAGCGCTTGGAAAAACCAAAATACACGAAATGCGCAAAAGATGAAGGTGTGCAGGTACGAGGTCAATTTTCTCGGTAGGGGAGGATTGAAACATTCGTGATCCCTGGAATAGCAATCAAGGGTGCGCAAGCACAGTGAAATTGAGTACTATTTTCATGAAGCGAGAATCTGTGCCCGGATCCCTCCTTTTCATCATTTTCTTCCTACTTCGGCAACTCATGCATATGCCATCGCCTTCGTTCACGAGATATGAACGAATAATGATCAGCAAATTTGATATTGGGTGTATTCTGAGTTTCTTCATTAAATAGTGGTCACAAATTCCTTTCTTGTGTTCTAAGGCCTATTCTTGCAATTTTTTCCAAATCTTTTCTACAGGCGATTGAGAATTTATATCTCCTGCACATGCACAGAATTTTAGAGCTTTGATACCAACCTCGATACCAACTCCACTGGAAATAGCCGAGGAGATTCCTCCTAGAATGACCACTTGGCAGAGTCAACTCCATCTTGTTGAACAGGAGATCCTTCGAATTTCATCAGAACCTGCAGTAATCGTAGGATGATTTGCAAGTCAGACATAATGTCCAACAAATACCGAGAGTCATAATGACTCTCGGTATCTGTCGCCTTCATTTTTCCAAGTTACTAAGACGAGTTAAGTCACCGATTTCGCGTACCCAATCGCACGAACCGCGAATTTCGATATTGTGTAAGGAACATTTCGAGATAATTACACTTCGCAATAGAGCCAGTAGCCACGAATACTGCTCTATCGTTTGTGATTGCAAATGAGGACCCTCTCCCGTAATTTATTCGTCACACGAAAATCGCCATGACAGGTATACTCATTTAAAAATGAATGGTGCCATGTAGAAACTTTAAACGCTGTTGAAGCGTGGTATTTAGAATTGTCCTAAATGACAAAAAATTCCTAACACGTTTGCTACAGTCCAGCAATTCAAGCCAATACATCGAGCAATATATCTTAGTTTTTTGCCAAAATGATTACGACACGGCCGTTACAAGTTTTAGGGTGATGATAGATAAGGGTGATGTCAGATAAAACGCTACGCCACGATTTTGCGCCACGCCACGACGCGCTATCGCACGTCATGAGCCAAAAATTTATTCCAGCGAACCCGACCATCGATGGACTGGATTTTTTGTTAGAGTATCGGTCGTTGACGATGAGAATGAATCAAAGCCATCGATGGTCGGGTTCGCTGGAATAAATATTTGGGTCGTGGCATGCGATAGCGCGTCGTGGCGTGGATCAAAATCGTAGCGTAGCGTCATCACAAGCGCCACGCCACGACGCGCTATCGCACGCCACGGGTCCAAAATTCATTCCAGCGAACGCAACCATCGATGGACTAGATTTTTTGTTACAGTATCAGTCATGGATTATGAGAATGAATCAAATCCATCGACGGTCGGGTCCGTTGGAATGAATTTTGGACCCGTGGCGTGCGATAGCGCGTCGTGGCGTAGCGCTTTATTTGTCATCACCCTTAGTGGTTCTTGACACTCCCTTCGACACTCTAAAAGAGTCTACAATCCTTTACAGAACTCGGTTGATTCGATCATATTGGATCAAATTTCAACTCGAGTGGAGTGCACAAAAATGATTGAAACGAGCTCAAAAAAGTAACCTGTAACATAAGTTAAAGAATATCGTGCAGCGTCAAAATAGCTCTTAGTTGACACACTTCTCTCGCTGATCCGACCATACGTGTCAGTCTGAGATCGAATCGACCCAAGTTGAGAAATCTGATGCTCCATTGAATTTATACAATATATCACCTTGGAACTTATTTCGGTTGCAAAATGAGGATGCTCAAAAAAGGTTTCTGTACAGCGCTAGTAGGGACTTTTTTACAACAGCCTTAGTAGCCGCTCCAAAAAATAGTTCTACTCAGTGCAAGAGTATTGCAAAATGTCGAAAAATTTCATTTCTCACTGTGAAACACCTACCCTTTTTTGTGATAGCTCATTTTGAACCTCTCTTCGAGGTTGTTCTCGGAGTGAACGCAGCTTTAGGTAAGTTCCAAACCACCGAAGCCACAAAGGCACTTATTATCCAAAATTCACATTGGTGCTGTCCGGAGGTTCTAACTCGTAGTCTTCTGCGTTGAAGGCGAGGTTCGTATCAACGGGGCCACGGTGGCTTCGATTTTCTTTTTCTCTGCTGATAAGGGCTGAAATTTGATGGAATTCCTTATCTGATTAATAGCCAGCTGTCCAGAAAGATATTTGTTATGAAAAATGAAAACATAATAACTATATATACGTGCGACGCAATATATTTTGTTCCTGAGTATTGGGTTTGATACTTCCATAATGAAAACTCAACGGACCTGTATGATTTGGAAAATTGTGGAAGATTCATGCGTCAATTTGACGATGTAACCTCGGGGAGAGGAAAGGTCAAATAGACTTCTTTTCCCTAATCGATAGTTAGAACGTTCTCGTAAGATCTCAGACGCAGAGAGTCAACCAAACCAATCTCATTATCTTCTCCATGCATATAACTACTCCCGAAAATTTTTTTGGACAAAAATAATCATACTTTTTGAGACATGCGGTTTCGTTCATTTTCCATCATTGTAGACTTTTGCCTTTATTTCTGATTATTTAAGCTTGCTGGTAGATTTTTCTGATAGCGTGATTAAACTTCACGAAACTCGTACATCTCACATTAATAGAAGCGCATTGTACCTGTGGTGTATCGGAATTGGCCTTAGATTAATTCGATTTGTATTCTCGGTTCTCGATTTTTGAGGCGAATCCGGACAAAACAAAAAATACTTGCGCCTTCATTTCGACCCTAGAGAAATGATTCGTGATTCAAAGCTTTCCTGTCATCTGATATCATACTATATGAAATCAGTCGGAGGTGACATCTATCACAGATCGAGTAAATGATTACTAGAAAGACGACTTTCCGAAAATTCGCCGAACAATTTACAACCTCGTACATTCGACGTAGAAACTTAATCCGCAGCCCACTCTCCTTCCACATATATATATATATCATGATTCTTTTTGATTCCAAAGAATTGATTCGCTCAAAAACACCTTTTATTGCGTTCCTGGCCAGTTTCCCGAATTAATATGATTTTGGTAGCGTTCCTCGATCATCATTATCGAAATTTTATTCAAAAAAATGTTTATTGCCGTATCTCGGTACGTTAAACGCGATTTTGGTGGCGGCGTATGAACCGATTTTTTCAGACTCCAAATTCAGTCAGTTTTGTAATAAATCTTGAAATGATTCATGAAATGGATCCAAGACATCTTGATTTAGTCTACGACAGAGAATTTTTGTTATTCTTACATGTGCTTTGAATTGAAACAATTGGCGTTATTTTTAACAGTTATTCTAAAAGGGCGTTTCTGTCACATTTCAAGAATAGCTTGGCCTCTCACTTTTGGAGAAGATTCCTGGTCGTTGAGGTTCATATCTCGATATAATGATGGGAGTAACCTGTTTTTTGCGACTCTCCGATGTTTAGGTGCCTATAAAATTGCAAAAAATGGTATTTGCGCCTCGTTGAAGATACTCCTCGCTTCCGAGCGTTTTGCTTTAGAAATGAGCTACAATCTGATAAACTCGATGCGGAATGTACTATTTCATCATTTCAAATTGCTCTTTTCAGTCTGCGATATTTGGAGTGGAGCTGTTTTGCGTTAGAGCCCAAATACTGTTTAATGCGCGAATTTCAGACAATCCATGACTTGAGGGTGATCAGTATTCATTAATGTATAATCTATTGTGAATCTCTATAGAACATGACCCAGTATAGGCATGTAAACGTATTAGAAGCATCCCACCCTGAAATGATGAAAAAAGGCCATCCCGATCGTTCTATCGGGATCTGAGCCGCCAACAATTGAACTATTTGATAGCCATCGATTTACTTATTATTTGTGTCCAGATAGGAAAGTTACGACGAGGGATCCTCGCTAGCGTGTTGCAGAGGGGTACGTTTTAATGGAACAGATAGGAGAGAAGGGGGGGGGGGTGTACGACTGCCTACAGCTTCATAGCAGTCATTAAACACACATTGAGCCGCGAGACGAGGTGGCCGAGTGGTTAAGGCGTTGGACTGCTAATCCAATGTGCTCTGCACGCGTGGGTTCGAATCCCATCCTCGTCGTTCTTTTACCTGTTTATTTTGCTTCCTCTGGGAAAAAGAAATGTAGATGCTTTTTGATATTTTGTCGCACATTTTTACTCCGGTCCAATTTCCGTAAGGATACAATTATTCAAACGTCTCCGTCTCATTTTCATTTCATTGGCAAAATCTTGCATCGGTTGATTATCGTATTAAATAAATTGCATGTTGAAAATAATGCGCGTGTATTTTATTCCTGATAGATCGTTTCACGGTGTTGTATATTGCACTCTTAGCCCATATACCTGCCCATCAGATAAAAACTCAATACTCAATACTTGATATGATAATGAGTTAGAATTAACGAGGAACACCCAGGTGTTGTGGGTCACGGATTTGGTTGAAACTCTGGGAATATAATCTTCTTTTACCGCCAAAAGATAAAACCCCTACTACAAAGCCGCACTTGCAAATGCCCAACCGTTTTCGAGCTGAAGCTTATAACATTAGCATTGCGATTATATCTATAAATATATCGTTTTTGGGTATATGGGCAATGTTAATATCATAGGCTATAGCTTGAAAACGGTTGGGCAATTGCAAGTGCGGCTCTGGGATTCACCTTTTAGTGATAAAAGGAGATTATCCCGAGAGTTTCAGCCAAATCCGTTGCCCACAACCCCTGGATGCTCCTTGTAAGTGTAGAAAAAAGAGTAGAGAAATTATAAGTGTGTTGATATTGAATAATGTGTAATATAATGCATAGATATCCTGTGAATGAAGCGTTATAGCGAAAATAAAGTCGTAAGAATGATCTGATGTACTGATTTTGCAGTTCGCAAAAAACCATGAGTTGGCGTAATGCTAATTGATTCCAGCATATAGATGAAACTTTTGCCCAAATTCCCGAGAAATTGAGTTTAGGTATTTGACATGATCCTGTTTTCTCTAAGCATTTTTCATATCGAAAATATCCCAGCATATTTCATCTTCCAAAACCTCGCAAGGTTTGAATCGTGCAACGTCATCTTTCTCATTAAATTAATTTTTTAATTCAACAGATGTACACTGCATCGCATTGTTGAACCCGAAATAGAAATGTTCTCATATTCATTACACAAGAATGTTACTTGAATTTCTCATGTCAAACAGTTTCGTTGGCTCGACTAATTTTCCCTTGTACTTGGATTGTGTGTGTATCTACATTCCATTGGCAATCTAATTTATTACTGGACTCATTCTCTCAACTCCTTCCCATTTTTTCGACCGTTGACGCATATATATATTTTACATTTATATTATAAATAATTCTTGAATTTGAAATCTGATTTGAAAGAAACAACTAAATATAATTCCAAATATTATCAAAAATTATCCATTACGTGAAATATATCGGGTCGGTTACAGGGCGCTATTTTATCGTCAGACGGGAGATACGGGAGGAGTGTGGGCCTGGGCTTCTTAGTTCCTCGTTCTCGATGTAGCGCAGAGGTCGCCAGAGAACCAAAACAGCTGTACGCCATATATAGGTATACAAGTATGAATGATAGTGAACCTGATGTGCGCCACTCGGGCTACGTTTGACAAGCGGGTCTTCGTGCAAAAATTCCAAATTTGATATTAACCATCAGGGAATCCGTGACACCTATATCACAGTTGTGCAATTGCGACTAAGATGCACCAGGAAAAAGCATGAAAGCTTGTTTCCTGACAATGGTACTTCGATACCAATTCACAATTCTGCTTGGTCCCTATTACAATTATTTTACACGGCCTTTAGCGCAGCAACATGTCAACCGAAGATGAGATTCCTCTTTTGGGTGAGTTTTATAAGAAATAATGATTCCCGCAGAAGTATGGAAAAACTCCCAATTTTGCGCCTCTTGCGAACATGAAAACTCACCTCGACACTCATTCATTCCGCACAGGGCAGAAATTTTCAAAATGCAATTGTTGAAGAATACATATACACCCACACAGCATAAGACAATTTCAGAAACCTTTCGGAAAGCTAATTCCATCGGAACCCGGAATAATCGGGGATAATCCTTTCAGAAAGCCATGAAGGACATGATCTTACTGAAAAGTTCCATATGGAGGATAGCTGAGAAATATTTCGGCATGCTCTCAGTTTGTCTAAAATAAATGACTGATTATGAATGACTCGGGGATTCAGCGCCCTAAAAATGATTTATTTGAGAAATGATCCAATAATATTGACTCGAAAGAAAACTTGAAAATAATAATTATAATAATCAGCATATCTCTCAGACTTCCTCCCTATATATATCTCTGGAGAAAGAGAATTATTTGCTATCAAATTTTTCCAATGGCTCATTTATAGTAAACTAATAGAAAACCATCATTTTCTGTTGGATCATTTCTCAAATCAATCATTTGTACTCGTATCACCTTGGGCCTCCAATACTCACATCAAAATATAGTCCGCATGAGTTATTTACTGAAGAAACCGATTTGCAACACTTGATCAGAGGTACTGGTGGATTCGAATATAAGCGGTTCCATTTGCTACGGTCTTAGACTATATACTTGTTAAAATCGTTACACATTGGCTAGTCATTTGTCGAACAAGATCGGTCTCGAACAGTTACGAGATGATTTTGAAAATTTTCTCAATTATTCAACAAGTGAACATGCACACACTTCCTAAAATGTATTTAAAAAAGGAAAAATAATTGATCGCACTGTGTTTCAACGGTCAGTTGCCCAGAATAAGTAAGTGTATACCCGACATCTTTTTGAGCACTTATTCAACAATTCCTGTGAGAAAATATGTGAGTTCTGAGAATGATTTCGCTCTCGTTCTGATGCGATCTCCTTTCTCTATTCTCTTGGGCTTGAGTATCCGTATAAGCGCCACGTGAGCAACTGCAGTCGTGGCCGAGTGGTTAAGGCGTCTGACTAGAAATCAGATTCCCTCTGGGAGCGTAGGTTCGAGTCCTACCGACTGCGACAATTTTTTTTTTCTTGATCTACACTACATTTGTCTGCAAAGAGACTTTTTTTTATGAATATGCGAATTTTAGCTCGATTGTGCTACTCCCTATCTCTTCTGAAAATGCAACATTTTTACAACGGCATACGGCCAACTATAACGTGAGTCAAAACCTCCAACCATTTTCTCGTTCGAAATCAACAGGGGCTTATGGGATTGACACAGACAATCTCTAATTAAATTTGAAATATCTTTCCGATCGAGAATAGTGAAGTAGGGCCACATGGAAGTTAAACATGGTCATTTTCACACATTTTCATAATTATTTAGACGCTTGATTGGAATGACATCATTGAGAAGTATTAAGAAATTGTAATAGAACAACAGTTGAATACGTTCGATCGGTGTAAAAAAAAAAAAAAAATATTTGATGAGAGGGAAAGTAAATTCGCCACAATTGCATGGTGAAATTAATCATTCAATTCTTTAGAATTTTATTAGCGTAGAATATGGATCGAGTAAATACTGAGAATCGATTCCCTCCAATTCACACGAATTTGGGAGTTTGTACCCAGGATTGCGTGAGGTCTATTTTAATAAAACAGTCATCGAAAGTGACGACGACGCCCACTCTGAATCCGATAAATTATATCGAAAGAAAAATTTATAGCCGTACAGTTCCCTATTCGACCTTACACTGTTCAGCCCATTTCACTCCTCCAAGTTATGTTTATCACCACTTTGTATAAAAATCAACTTCTGAGGAATGGAGGGTTCATTTCATTTTGAGAGAAATGACAACGACAGATAAGATAGAACTAATATCAAAATTCCAGATCGTCGTGAACTGAAATTCAGTTCAAAGGTAATTTGAAGTCAATCCTTACATCAGAGCCTTGAGGGTTATTATTGATCGTACTTCATGGTACTTTTAGTCGTATCACTGTTGTGTTCGTAGGAGAGCCGTATAATTCAGTATTCCCCCAATTGAAATAAGTGATATTTGAAACTACCAACAATTGGTTGTAATTCGCATCAACCAGTAGTTGCATACTATTGATAAAACCTTTACTCTACAGCAGTTATAAATAAAATTTCAATCAATCGTGATGTAATTCAACATCGCCAACAAAAATATTCCCGGGCAGGCATCTTATCAAGCGAGGAAAAAATGAATGTAAGTAAAGGACGATAACTTTTCCAACATGATTTATGATATTTCTTAAATATCTAGGAGTTGAAACTATTCGGTCTTTTTGGTCGAATCTCAAGCAAAAAACCGCGATCAGCTTCTTCAACCAAATGGTTGAATTTGATTGAGTTCCAGTTCTACTACAATCAGACACGCAATTTACAATGCAGACACGCAAGAAATTGAGGCTATAGTTTGTGAATAATTCAACCATTACCAACAGCTGTGTTATTGACAATGGACGAAGAAATAGTGAATAACAAAAAACTCCTAAGTTAAACACAAACATGACTGGAGTTCGGTTCATACTTCCGACAAATCCACGTATGAAGACTTGTGAGCGACTTTAAACTAATAATCAAGAAATTTGGATTTTAGCATATCCTGAACCAATTCTCAGATGTTCCGTAAATCGGGCTGACTTGGGAACGTTTCACCGAAAAATATTGTAAACGACGTAACTTTTTTCTCCAAGCTCTGAGAAATTTTTGTGGGAAGTCATTTGGAAGCTCCGAATCTCCTTTTTCATCATAAGATGACAAAAAAGTATATAATAAGTTTAACGAGCTCGTTTCCTCACTTGAAAGGGAATGAGAACTATATCGGTCTTCTTTACATCACGAAAATCCTTCTGAGCGAGTGCTTTGTTAGAGGGCTGCAATTGTGCTCTCAAAACTTGTTTTGAGTTGTCGGCACGGGAATTTTCTTCAAAAAAACCTATCACCTACAGAGTTTTGAGTCAGCGAAGCATCTGCACACCGTTTGCGATTTGCGATGAACGACAGTAAGTCCTCGGTTGGACCGGCGCACAGTGGGGCGAAACATCGATTTTGGGCCATAAATCGTATCCGCGCGAATTTTCGACCGATTGACTTTATCCAAAAAAGATTCTCTTCATTATTCAACCCCCCACCACATGGCACTGCAGCAGTTTTGATTAAAATCGTCCTGGAGTGTGGAGAGGGCACAGAACGTTACACTGAATTCGAGACGAGAATACGCTAATTTCCAGGGCACCCGGGCTGTATTTGGTAGCTTGAAATCGTCCAAACTGACCTATATGAGAGGTTCTACAGAACTTTTGACATTAGGCGTACTGCACGCTATCTCTGAACCTTCAAAAGATTATCAAAGTGTCGGAGTTGATTTGAATAGGTTCGAGGGCCTCGGAATGTGTACTCTATTCGCTGTTCTGTCAAAAGAATCTGTTTATCCACAGCACGGCCCGCAACCCTCATTCTTTGGGTATCTCTTAGCGTACTCGCGCCGTTTTTTGATTTCTTCAGCCTGCTGCAAAAATAACATTGCTCGAAAAATTCTGCCAAAATTCAGTGACATTTTAGGCACCCTATATATTGAGAAAAGACTGGTTTCAGACGCGTGCCTTCAACGTGGCGTTCATAAACAAACGTCGAAGTCGCGTAACCGTGTTTTCACGAAAAGTTGAGAACTCCCGTACTGAGCTTATGAAAAAAATAACATTTGCGATAGTTACATGATCGAAACGGATTTCAATAGCTTGAAACAACACCAATAATATCCCGTTTGGTTTGGGTGCGTGCGACCAATTGCGTTTAAATGATAGCATCAAGAAGATGGGTCAGTTCATGCGCCCACTCGACTCAAAATGGTCGAATTTCCACGGCACGACGGGGAGAAGGGGGGCACGCTCCTGGAATGTTTTGCCCATTTTTCTCCACCTATTTTTGAACAATATCCCATAGTTCTCATGTCCTGATATGGAATGTTATTTGAGTGAGAAGCATGACAAGAATTGTATCGAAGGGGTCGATGTGATCGAGCCCGTCTCAGCACTTCTATGAGGTTGCAATCACTCATATCATCTTGGAAACAGATCAATCACACCAGAGAACCCATTCTACCTTCAAATGCCACCATAGACTTTATTGAAAAATTTTACGGTCAATTGAAGAATTACGGACAAGGCGCCAGATCTTGAGCAGAAGGAATTTCAGAGCTCCGGCTTGTCGTACAGGCTTATCAAACATAGACACAGCATTACGCTGTAGATGTGTATGTTTGCGCTCACCGGTAAACATTGTAGAGAATTTTGGACGACTGTGTACGGCAGGGGGGGGGCTTGTAGTTATTCGCCCAACTAGTTGTTTCCTGATTCTGAGCTCTACTATCAATATTGGTTTCGGGCATTTGACGACAACTCTGTGCAAATCGACTATTATAACCATTTTGAGAGGATTTTAAAATTAGATACTTGGGAAATAGCTTGCGTGGTGCTAGATCGTCGATTGTGACAGGATATTCAATATTATTGATTCATGGAGAATAGTGAAAACAATGCTCGAGTCAAGAGGGAAAAATCGAGCCTTAAACGACAGGAGCAAGAGGAGCAATTGGAGAAGAAAAAAGAAAAAAAATAGCATTTGCCATATCTGCTTAAAATATGGAGCTCTACCTCGTGATTATCACTACTCTCGCCATCAGCACCACCCATATACTGTCGATCGAAAAACACTCGGGGACCTTAGTATTCAAATATATATAAGGTAAGTGCACCCAACTTGCCTCTGTACCCAACTTGCCCCCATATGCCGATCTCAGAAATGGGCACTCGTGGACCTTCCCGCATATGTTTTTTACGTTTGTTATGTTGAAATATGAGAAAGTACGTTGTGTGCATCGACCCCGGATCATTTCTACGTTTCCTAGAAAATATAAAGTGATTTTTTCATTTTTCGTGTTTGCCCGGCTAAGAAATCACCGAGGAAATTCCGTTCACTAGAAGCGGTGCCAATTTAATTTTATTCGACCAATCTTGACGTACCTTAGCGCATTCGATTCCTTGTCTCAAGACCTTCAGAATCCGCTCTTCAGGGTTGCAGAACTCTGATTTGGAGCGATTTTATGTACAAAACACGAAGATGGTTTGAGAATCAAGAAGGCCGACATTGGAGTGTACCCAACATGCCCCCATATGGTTATCTCAGAAAGGCGTGCAGTATGACTTTTTTTACCACTCAGAACGTGTTTATCACGTCGAAATAGGTCGGAAACGATGTCTTGGTCCAGCTATAAGCTACAAATGTCGCTGCACGGTGATCAAAATGGATCAAAACGATTTTATTCACTTCATCGCCGATTTACATTGTTTTAAATGATGGGGGCAAGTTGGGTACACACTTTTGTAAACTCTCAAAAATCACCTTTTGGGAGAATTCAAACAGCTCAGCTCCATTTCATCCAAATTGGACGTATCTTAGCTTATTTAAAAGGTCTTGAGACAAGCTTCAAAATGAGTTAAAGTACGTTGGAAAATATTGAGATTAGCCAGAATTATTGAGAAAATGGCTTAATGGGGGCAAGTTGGGTACCCTGACCTTATATATATATATATAAATATTATCACGATCCCGAATCATACAAAGACGCGTTGAAATGATTCTCGTTTCCAGAGCCATTTTCCTTGAATACCCCTCGTGGTGTAATAACGAGCTGGCGAGGCAGAAAAATCGTTGCTTTTCAGTCAGAATTACTCAAAAATCTGACCGATAACCACATCTAGCAGTGCGCGAATGATCCGATGGGTTTACATTCGACTGAGAGTATCTAAAAGTCCTTTGGACGTCTGCGAACGTTTTTGGTTGGTACAGAAATAACATTCCCCCAAATTAGTGGGCACGCACTTTTCCACTCCTTTTTGAGGTTCTAGTTACCACTCAAATTGATTCCAGACGCGTGCCATGAAAAAAAAAATTTCATTCTGCAGTAACCCAAATGTCAAAAGTTCTGTAGAACCTCTCATATGGACCTTGGAATGTGTACACTACCCTCCAACACCTACCTGAACCGTTCAATCGTTTGTGATGGGTTACGTGTGCCCAGAAATGATGAAACTCGAAACTATGTTGATGAACATGCTTCCTGGACCCCTTTGAGGGGGAATTGATCAACTTGGGAGTATTAAACGAGTTGCGGGTTCTGGAAATCACTACAGGTACCATCTCACATGATCCAGTTATCGAATTCTACGAAGCAGGGGTCAAAAAAGTGCCGCTGGGATTTTTTAGAATATTTTTTCGTCGGATAAAAAAGGCAAATGATAAGTCGAACCTGAAAATCATGGAATCTAGGTGTCTTTTGGAACTTGCGGGATTTGGGAAATACTACAGACACCGTTCTACGTCAACAACTCATTGAATGCTTTGCAAAACAAGTTTCATAAAATTGCCGCTGTAACGTTTTAGGATCCTTTTTCACCGGAAAACACTCGAAAATCGTAAACCGACTCCCGAAATCATGAAATCTAGGTGTCTTTTGAGACTTGTGGAATTCCGGAAAAACTACAGGCACCATCTCACGTGATCAACTGATCGAATTCTTCGAAGCAAGTGTCATAAAATTGCCGCTGGGATGTTTTCGGGTCTTTTCCCGCCGAGAAATTTTCGAAAATGAGAAAACGACCACCGAAATCGTGGAATCTAGGTGTCTTTTGGGACTTGCGAGATTCTGAGAACACGACACAGGGCCATCTCACGCAATCAACTCAACGCACGCACTTCAGCAGGTATCATAAAATTGGCGCTGGCAAATTCAAGCATTCGATGAGCTTCTCACGTAGAATGGTGTGTAGTATCCTTCAAATCCCGCCAGTTCCAAAAGACCCCTAGATTCCCTGATTTTTAGGATCGTTTTCTCATTTTTGATCGTTTCTCGGCGAAAAGGGACCAGAAAACATCCCAGTGGCAAATTTATGACACCTGCTTCGAAGCATTCGATTCAGTTCATCGCGTGAGATGGTGCCTGTAGTTTTTCCAAATTCCGCAAGTCTCAAAAGATACCTAGATTTAATGATTTTGGGGGTCATCTTATGATTTTCGAGTGATTCCGGTGAAAAAGGGACATAAAACATTCCCACGGTAATTTTATGATACCTGCTGGAGATCGTGCATTGAGTTGATTGCGTGAGATGGTGTTTATAGTCTTCTCAGAACCCCGCAAGTCCCAAAAGACACCTAGATTTCATGATTTCGGCGGTCGTTACTACGGTTTTCGAGTGTTTTCCGGTGAAAAAGGATCCTCGAACATTCCAGCGGCAATTTTATGAAACTTGCTTTGAAGCATTCGATGAGTTATTCACGTAAAATGGTGGCTCTCGTATTCTCCGAATCCCGCAAGTTCCAATTGAATTTCAATAATTTTTTTTCTCAGTGTACCTCGGTTCACGGGGAGACTTTGTACGGCCTATTTTTTGCGATTACTTGGAAAATGATTCGAGTACAGGAAAATATAAGTAGCTACGCCACCTTGTTGTGGGCGCCAACACTGAGATTTCGCCCTGTCAAAAGATATACTTGCATTGTAAAGACATTCAAGCTGGAAGAGTAAAAGTGTTACCAGGTCACCGCGATTTACGGTTCCACAATAGTGGAACAGAAAATAGAAGTATAGGATCGAATTTGAAAATCCGTGTTCAGAGATATCTAGGAACTCAGCAGCATGTCCAGGATACGAAATCGATTAATCTGTAGTGAAAGTTGTTCCGGGTACGTTTTGCCAGAAAAACCATTTTCTCGAGATGTTCAAAAATGGAAGCGATGTACTCTGAAAAGATTGTGGAGGTTCGATTGGGTTTTGTAAAGAGTGTATGAAGAACGTGAAATATTTCGGATTTCTGTAGACTTACGCAAGAAGCAGGGATTCGCAATCTGTTATAATATCCTTGGGAAGCAGTACCCATACGATGTTCTCCAAAAAGTACCCAATCTGGACCTATCTTCTTTCAATAATTTTCTGCTAGTGATCTCTCTCTCCCTCTCTTTCAAACATTAAGAGATCAGGCTATTTATTTTTTCTGCTTTGAGATCGATGTATCTGCTGAAGTATGAGATTGTACACCTCGTTTTTCCAAGAGTTAAGCATGGACCAGTGTAAAAATATCGAAACATGTAAACATATAGGCCCACCTCACTCTTGTTGTGTCAAATAAAAATAGCTTCTCAAATTCGATTTGGTAGAAAAATGATCCCCATTAAAAACACGCCGAAGTATCTCCTTGATGACAACCACAAGAGAAAAATGGGTGCGCCAAATTACTGATAGATATGTGCATCAACGCTGGCATCAGCAGCAATGCATCTCCGAAGAGTTTGTTATCAGAATCATGCATAAGCCCCGACGAAGTCAATCATATTCAATTGTAAACCGGGAGACAAGAACGTTCAAAAAGCTACACCAATCTATCTGCGAAACTTTCTCACCATTGTTATTTCTGAAAGATTTGGTTTGCGACATGCAAATCTGGCTGAAAATACCAAACAGGTGTTCCCGAAATCCCGAATCTTTTCGAGCTCCTTTGTGTAGCCCTATCCAGGCCTGGTTCTATCAAGTGATCTCGACAGATAACTGACCCAAATGGTGTTGGCATCGTTCTTGCGAAATAAATGCGTAAATGGCCGTTCCGTGATAATATTAATTTGGAAATTCAAAACTCTGGCTCAAATCTGTGCCTAGAGCAGGTGGAACGAAGCGCTCGAGCGAGTGTCACTTCCGGTGAGAATGACATCGACCGAGTAATATCATAATTATGTTTACGTCGCCGAATGAATGGGCTACAAATGAATGCGCAAGTGCAGAGGCAATTCGACCGGTCTCCCGGTCTCCCATCGCGAGATCTTTGCTCGGATTTGCGCGCAGCTGAGCTCAGCGGCCTCACATCATCAAGCTTAATCACGAGCGCATCCGTAAAAAAAAATCAGAGCACGTGACGGCTAAGCAAGTGTGACTCTGTGTACACATCCAATTATACGATCTGAGTCTCTCAATGGGGATTGCGATAAGAGGGGAGGGGTCCGGGAGGGGCATCGACAACGAGTATTTTGTCGCTCGTGCGGGCCGACGTGATCGGCAGTAGTGTTCGCGCCGCGATCGAACTTTACGATTGCCTCGTCGTTATCGGTGTCCTCGGCGAATTGCTGTCGGCAGCCGTCCAGCCGAGCGCTACCGTTTCCGCGAGCTACCAATCGGCTATCAGGCTATCGAAAGGTGCGATATGTTATGGGTGACTGGTGCTTCGCGATTTCTTCGAGATTCCTTTTCCGCGTGACTACATCGGTAGCGCTGTCGTGTGGATTTGTGATTGTGTACGAAAATCTCACGCTGATCAGCGCACAGTTGTTGCGCTAACCATATACTCTCCAACGATGGTTGACTCCACCACATCGATCTGCCGCTCAGCAGGTACCGTCTAGGCTTCGTACACTTTTTTCTGAGTGACACTCAGTGAAGGATCGAGAAATCTCTATCCTCTACTGTTCTTGCCTCCTAAAAAGAGTTTATAATACTTCTAACTTCAATACTCACTACAAAAAGGATCTCTTGGAACGAGAACCCATATCCCTAAAGATGAGTATGTGGAAATTTGAGAATTCCCGAATTTCTTCTTTTAGAATTTTCTCAGTTCGAGAACTAGAACGTCTCTCTAAAAAAAAACACGAGTCTCATGAGAATATCTCTCTTGCAAATGCAATTATCTATCTTACTGACAACCACGCTACAACCCATTGATTAATCATTCGACGGCTGTATTTTTTCCATCTGATAGTTGAAGCCAAAGTGTATTCGAGTCAACGAAAACAAAACATTGGTTAGGGTTATATAGTCACATGGACAGGGAGCAATCGAAGTTTTAGTAAACATTGAGGCTCGAATTTATAGTCGTAATCCGGAGTCCGGATAAGCTAATCCGAGGCGCCACAATCGCCAGTCCTAATAGATTCGCGAACTCGCCACACCGATTGTGGCACCTCGGATTAGCTTATCCGGACTCCGGATTACGACTATAAATTCGGGCCTGAGTGCTTACCCACTTGTGAATTATGATCGGAAGTCATCATGCCAGGTTTCGGAGGTGGATATTGCAGAGATAGTTTCGCAGATTAGTATATAATGACTTTTAAATCTCCACACCGCCTTGGCGAGATGAATTGTTCGACAAAGACTTGCTGGCTCGATGTTACGATTGGTCGCAACACACAATATTTAATGGCATTTTGCTATGTCTTACCAAATATTCTTGATTTCTGCGTGGAAACTCGCATCAAATGCTGATGTTGGTCCAATGTCAGAAATATGTAAAATGTACGCAGCGTCTTGCAATCACGATGACCCATCGACGGAATCACAAACGTTGTTGACACAAGACGAGTTTGGTATTTGAGTAATTTTTTCTTTTCCGCACGACACATTCATTCCCTCTATTTGAGAACAGTTCTTTCGAGAAATCCAATTTTTTCTCAAATCGACGTTGCGAGTATACGTTTTTCTCATGCTTAGAAGAAAACTTCTCATTCAAAGAAATCAGTTCTCGATTGAAGAAATTTGACGTGAATCTTATTCTCATTTGAAGAAAAACGGTTTTGAGAAAATCAGTTTGAGAAATCCTTTTTGTAGTGCTCATCGAGAAATGAACACCTCACTTAAGATCATCGCCGAATCAAGATTATCACTTGAATTCCTCACGGTGCGCTCCTGAGGAGGATGAGTTTTTCAAAATTGTCAAAAGAAATCGGAAAGTGTATGTTTTTCTACGAAACTTCATGAGCAGAACCTGATTTT
The DNA here is from genome assembly GCA_029851415.1 of Eretmocerus hayati. NCBI lineage: Eukaryota > Metazoa > Arthropoda > Insecta > Hymenoptera > Aphelinidae > Eretmocerus > Eretmocerus hayati. Next base: position 116,691,984 of record CM056742.1, read on the forward strand.
GAGCGAAATCGGATCAGCTCGTTTTTTTTGAGTAGTTGTCAAATTGATCATTCCCCATGTATTGCTTATGGAGAAATTTGGCGACTTGCCGGGTTTTTTGCATCTTTGAGGTTTTCCTGCAATTACTCAGAAAAGGTGGGTCATAGCAAAAAATGTCAAGAATAGTTTTTTATAGATTTTTTGAAGACCTACGAGATGATGTGGGTAGATAAATCATAAAATTCGAGGGGATTGACATATTATTAGTAAAAGCTCAAGTTTCTCACGAAAAACCTCGCGCTTTCTGCTAATTATCTACTATTTCCTGCAACACCATGGAGGAAGCCTAAGTTTTTCGATTGATCTCATTACGTCTACTTGTTGTTCTTCAAAAAAAATTTAAAAAACTATTCACAGCATTTTGTATTATGACCCACCTTTTCTGAGTAATTGCGGAAAGACCTCAGAGATGCAAAGAAAACGTTAAGTCGCTAAATTTCTCCATAAGCAACACATGGGAAATGATCAATTTGACAACTATTCAAAAAAAGGAGCTGATCCGATTTCGCTCAAAATCAGGTTCTGCTCATGAAGTTTCGTAGAAAAACATCCACTTTCCAGTTTCTTTTGACAATTTTGAATAACTCATCCTCTTCAGAAGCGCACCGTGTCCTCTTAACGCTCTCGGAATTTGTAACGGCAGAATATAAGTTTTCCTAGTTGTTTCAACCCTCCTGACATATACGACAATTGCATGCCAGTTACAGTGACTGTTAATACATGGTCCTTACAGTTGAGAATTTTAATGGCCGATAATATACGTACTCAAAATGAGAAAAGGGGATAAGTGCGGTGAGCAAGAGTCCATCAATATCCAACACAAATTGATCGTCTTAACCCAGATTTGATGACCGTTTTGCCAAACCACGAGAAGATTTCTGGGGAATTGCAATAAATAGGTTTTTCCAAAGGTTTTTTTTGACGCACACAAAAATTCTTGGTTAATATCTGGAATAAAGCAAGTTATCGTATTATTTAAAAAGTGATTTTGCATCGGAAAAACATATTTGGATACCCCGCTCGATTGAGAAATTTCCTCTCGTTATTTTTGAACGGCATGTGTTATTAGAAAAATGAGATTTCTCTCATGTTTGGGTGGTTGAAGAAATTCTCATTTGGAATAATCCTGCTTGCATTGCCAGACTACTGTCTCCCATCACCAAAAGTATCTCAACCTTATATTTCGACGCAGTATTCGTTGAATTTTCAAAACCCGTGGTCTAAAAGCGAGTTAGGTGTAGTCTCAATTGACTGTGATCATTTCTTTCGAGCTGATATGAGTTTTTCAACTGACAGAATAATCGATAAATTCGTACAAGAAACAAGGAGTTCATTGGGTCTCCTTGTACTAATATCGACCCCGGATCCTGAAATTTCAGACAATTCTACGTCGAAACATGATAGTTTATAGATGCATGTGCGTAATGTAAATCAGCTCAGTCTGATGATCAAGAGTATTTTGAAGAGCGTGTCTCTTACTCGGAAACATGAGGAAAAATCTATTTTTGCAATAATCTTTGCTGTTCAAAAATAACGAGAAAAAAATGACGATGGTGCGAGATACTCAAATACGTTTTTCCGACGCTAAGCAACCTTCGAAACACGATTCCGTACTCCATTCTGAGCTCCTGCGCCAGAGGTCTCTTCTACGTCAAGAAAACCTCTGTAAAAACCGGTTTTTGCGTTCACTAAAAGATGCTGACGAGGTGGAGCAAAATCAGCATCAAATTCGTGTTTAGACAGTCGTTTGAGTCGGACGTGTGGCCTTGTCTAGCGCGCCGACCACACGTTTTATTTTGTGTACCTGAATAAGTCTACTCCAATGTAATGACTTATTAGAGGGGCCCATAAAAAATTTTGCAATGCGAGCTTTCAATATAACTCCGCGAGACGCATGTACGGTGAAGGAAGATGTTTCTATCACAATTCAGTGCAGAATGTGTGGTACAAAACCTTTGCACAATAAAGCTAAGATAGTCATTTACATTGTAGAAAATTTTTTCGAAAAACTTCAACCAGCTGGTTGAATGGAAACTGCAACTGATTGGTTGAAAATTCAACCAATCGGTTGAATCGACCATCGATGGATTTGTTTCATTCTCATAATCCATGACTGGTACTGTAACAATAAATCCAATCCATCGATGGTTGCGTTTGCTGGAATGAATTTTGGACCCGTGGCGTGCGATAGCGCGTCGTGGCGTGGCGCTAAATCGTGACGTAGCGCTTCATCTGTCATCACCCCAAGTACTAGGTGCTGGGACCCATCGTCGCGGACGACGGGCCGCACATGAGCGGGCAGACCACTTTGACACACACTCACTCTCAACTCTTCATTACCTCTCTTATCTATAAAGACGCTCATCTATTCATTCTTTCGTGTTCATTCTGGAGACTCCCTTCCCACGTTACAGGCCCATCATGAAAATTATACATACTCCGGAGGGATGTATATTCTCGAAAAATCGAATAGTGAGCGTGGTGGCTTTTTGTGAATCGTCTTACCACGTACAATTGAGGGCAAAAATGCCTTTTCGAAGTTAATACGGAGGAAGTTATTGCTTTCGATCCCCATGATATGGCGATATTGCCATAATGTTTTAGACTGGAAGAATAATTTCTTAGAAGCTTTGACGGACATCATTCTCACCAAATGCAGCTTGAATCAACCCGAAAAGTTGCGCGGTATCACCAGAATATCTGTAAGACTGCACGAGAGTACCAAGTATTTCCACACGATTTTCCCCACATATTCTCTCTTCGAGTGAGCTAGAATGAATCAACTTCTCCTGATAATACAGAGGCCAGAGATATTATTAATTATTAATTAAATAATATTCAAACGCTTGACGACTTTTAGGTGCCCGGAATCACTAGATTTTTTCCCCCAGATACTAACCTTACCCTGCGGAAATGTCCCTAGAACTGCTTTAACCCAACCTGACCTGACTCGTTACTATGAAATACTCCCCTAGACTGTTCTAACCTAACCTGGCTCGATTATCTTCTAGAGAGAAATATCCCTAGATTTTTACTAACCTAACCTGACCTGACCATTATTTACCTTCTTCCCCTAGATTTTTTTTTACAATTTTACCCGTTTTATTACATCTGTTCTATTTTACCTCCTTTATGAATTTTTACCTTAATTATCGCAGTTTTTCTCGTTTTTAGATTTTTTACCACTTTGGAGTTCATTTGTTTCATTCGACTTGTTTTGTTTTTTCTTGTTTTTTATAGATTTTTTTCCCCCTTTTTATTCATTATTCATTTATTAATTTATCTAATTTCTTACCTCTTTCGAAAATTTCATTTTCTAGAAGTGTCCAAAGTCTGTTTGTTGCAGCCTTGCCGTGTTATTATGTTTTCGCACCGTATCCTCTTTTGAAGCTCCCACTCACCTTACTTTCGTAAGGCGTCAGGCGCAGGAATACGGGCTACTGAATGTTCCCAGGAATTTTGTGGCTACCACTGTCTTTGTCTGTCTCGAATTGATGAGTGAGTTTCCGTCAAAAGTCTGTCTGTTGAACCTTCGCTTCGAGCCATCGTTGAATTCGCACTATTTTCTACACTTGCTCACCATACATAGGTATTATGATGTCGCAAGTGTAGAAATTGGATTAATCCAACGATGGGAGCTTGGGTCCCTCCGTCTCTGTTCGTGAATGGAATTTGATGGATGAGAGAATGGATGATGATAGTAGTGATGATGATAATGATGAAGAAGATGATGAATTCGCCCCCAAGTAGGCGATCATTGGCTGATTTATGATGCTTGCGATGAAGTGGTGAGAATGATGTAGAAAAGGAGAAGAGATGGTGGTAGAGTAGAAATTGGTATGAGAGATAATGAGATTGAATAGAGGTAAGATAGAATAAGAGAAACGAAGCGAAAGAGACGAATGAAAAGTGAGAAAGGGAAGGAGATGGTATGAATGAAGAGTATGTAATGAAATGAGAAATTGGAAAGAGATGGAGATGATGATGATGAAAAAAGAGGAGGGAAAGAGATGAAGAAGAAGTAGGCAGGGAAATGAGATGGTATGAAAATGATGAGTAGAAAATGATATGAAAGATAATGAGATTGAATGATAGTAGGAATTGCCTCACCCTCCTACTCGGAAGTGAATTCGGACGCAACCTCTGCACCCGAAGCCGGCTTACCTGCGCGCAAGAATTCGTCTCCAAGTAGGTGATCATTGGCGGATTTATGATTAATGCGATGGGGTGGTGAGAATGATGTGGAAAGGGAGATGAGATGGCGGTAAAATAGGTAAAAGAGAAGGATGGCGTTAATGTTATGAGAAGAATGAGAATGATCACCTCACCCTCCTACTTGGTGATGCGTGCAAGATTTCACTTCCAAGTAGGCGATCATTGGCGTGTATGAATGTTGTGACGAGAAGGTGTGGATGATGGAGAATTTGAATGTAAGATAAATGTAGAAAATAAGATGAATTGTGTTGATGTAGAAAATGGCAAGAGAAAATGAGAAGGAACGAGAAAGGGGAAGGGAATGAAGTGAAAGTAAATGGATTGGTGTTAATGTAGAATATTAGTTGAAAGATACAATGAATGAATGATTAGAATAAAAATTCGATACGATGAGCAAGGAAAGAGTAATGAGATGAATGAGAATGACCCCTTCACCCTCCTATTTGGTGATGAATTTGGACGCAACCTCTGCACCCGAGTGCGGCTTACCTGCGTGCAAGAATTCAATCCAAAGTAAGTGATCATTGGTGTGTATGAATGATGTGACGATGTGGTGTGAATGATGGAAAAATTTGACGAAAGAAGAATGTAGAAAAGGAGATGGATTGTTTTGATGTAGATGATGGAGATTGGAAATGAGATGAAATGAGGAAAGGGAAAGAAATGAAATGAGAGTAGATAAGTCGGTATTAATGTAGAAAATGAATTGAAGAATGTAATGAATGAATGACTTGAATGAGAAAGAGATACAATGAGCATGGGAAGAGTAATGAGATGAATGAGAATGAGTTGATGTTAATGCAGAGGATTAGTTGAAGGATGCAATGAACGGATGATTTAAATGAGAATGAGATAAAGTAAGCGATGAGATGAATGAGAATTATCGCCTCACCATCCTACATGGTGATGAATTTTGTCGCAACCTGTGCACCCGAGGGCGGCTTACCTGCGTGCAAGAATTCATCTCCAAGCAGACGATCATTGGCTTGTATGAATGATGTGATATGTCTGATCATCACTCTCTGCGTTTACAGGGTTGAGACTGTCTATCTCATCAATCATAACCAAGCATTGAAAGAACGCCTGCATAATAATGTTTGATAATGAACATTAGCTGATTTAGTTATAGATTTAGTGAGATTAATAAATCATAAGCGAAAGTGAGTCGCTGGTGAAATTAGAAGAAAATTATACGTACATGTATGTAAAAGTTTAAAATTTAATCATCGAATACCTCTTGGTATACCACGGTCTTAGTACAGAATGGGAGTAAAAATCCTTTTTTATTTTTTTTTTCCTGGTATCATGTATATTGTTTTGTTTGAGAAACACTTTGAGATTTGTACTTGACGTAACACGCGATAATCCTACATGAAGTTGGCTTTAGATCCACAAAATAAGTTATTGGCTCCCTTATATGGTCGTTTTTTTTCAGTTTTCTCATAACCGTCGAGTATTTCCAATCAAACAATTATAATGACCAAAAATGATTAATTTGATTGTTAGAGTACCCACAATAATTTGTATTTTCTCATTTTTCGTATTCGTATTTATTTATTCCATGAGATTTTCTAAACTCCTTTCAATAAGTCGTAAGCGAGCGCAGCAATTCCGCTAGTCTCATTTTGAGTCTTGGATGATGATATTTTCACTTCGATTGGGGCCGATAGATTTGATTGTTCTCTTATATCATCATCCATAACTGTATTGCAACAGGCGTAAAAGTTCCAGAGAAACACCCATATACCACAGACTTTCGAACACCCCTACCGCTTTGCCAAATATATATATGTCGTATCAATGGTAGTAGAGACGGATAAGTGGGGAAGCAACAAGAGACATTTCAAAGAGTTGATATCAATGGTACATAATTCTTACTCAGTTTTTGGACATCCTCTTTTTTGTTAATACAAGTTTTTTCACGGTTAATAAAAATCATTTCAGGAATAATTTGTTTGTAATTCCTAGGTTCTGAATCACAAATTTCAACATCATCCTATTTAAAATCATGGTTCAAATTTTGTTTATGCAAGGTTACAAAAGACTTCTTATCTTTATTTCTTCTATGTTCGTCAATGCGTGCTGCTGAAGACCTTTTGGTCTCGCCAACATAAGAAACTGCCCAATCATTAAACTTAAATTCATAGACCACACCTGTGCTTTCCATTTTCCCTAAACAGTCTTTCCCCAATTGGATACAATTTTTTAATGAACCAGAAGTACTCGGAAATGCCAGAATGGATTGGCCTTTGAAGGATATTTTTCAAAAAATCGTTCGTAATATGGAATGCACAATCTATCTTTTTCCAAACCAATTTTACGTGTGTGTGTTTATTGAGACCATACTTATCGTGCATTATTCGCTTTTCAATACACTTATCAATAAACACTTGCGGATAATCATCAAGAATTCAAAACTCTTTCTTATACATGTATGATGCATGTATGTTTTGTCAGAAATATCGTGTTCACATTGTATACATAAAAAGTGAGGAATTTTTTCACCAGTTCTTTGCCACCCAGTCCTTCAAGATCAATGAAAAATCTCAATATAAATGGTATTCGTATGAAACCAAAGTCGATCAAAAGTGACGGAATGAGTATGAATGATAGTTATCTTCTGCAGATATATTTTTTGGTATATTTCCCAAATTTTCTTCTCGATTTTGGAGATTTCTTCCTGCGTCATCAATATATTCAGATAATGCGGAGAACATACCACCAGCTCAATGCTCTTTGAACGCAAGGAGATGTCTCTCACTATTTGGATGATGCAAATTACGAAGAAACTCGTCACATCTCATACAATCATATCCAGGGAATCATCAATTAGTTTTCAGAGAATCAGTTACGTCGCATCATCTTTGATAGAAAGAATATTTCATGATTCATCTGCACACCTGTCACTCGTCTCTAGCTTATTGTTAGTACCTGGATTGTTAGGCAACAAAACTCGGCGAATGAACTTGTGTGTGAAGATGGAAAGTGTCAGAAACCAATCATCCATCCCTTCCGACTCAAATGTAAAAAGTAATGAACATCCAAAGGTACACTCATTTCACCTTTTTCATGCACCTTAATCGAAATGACTCATTTTTGGACTAGTTTGATCACAGTCCTCTCAATGGTGCAGTCAATCTGACGATCCATGCAAACTGATTGCATCTTGATCGAGGCAACTTGATTGGAATATGTGGAATTGTATCAATAATCCACACCACTAGACGGTATCTGTCAAAGAATCGACAATCTTCAACAGTAAACGTCAATGTTTTCATAATGATTGAGAGATGTCTCTGCACAGAGTGATTCTCGCAAGTGCGTGTTATAATCGCAGAACAATTTGATTCTCGGAAATCTCTGGCTGTTTGTCTCTGAAATATTTTCTCTTGATTGTCCTCCCTCATCTACAAGTGTGTCATCGCTGAGCGCCTTCAATTGGCGTCCTTTCCTCTACGTTATCATTCATGAGGAAAAGCGTCTCCTAGAACTCGCCATGGACAAGTATTAATTTGACTATGGGCACCGCTTTTTCGGGCCGGGATCGCCCGGATCGACGTTTGACGGGATGACTTGGGGAATATATGCATTGGGACCTTCTACGAGGCCAGCAGAGCAGATCTAACCACTTGCAGACGTACAGCGGGTGCTAGAAACCTATGCATGCATCGAGATTATCGCGAGACTTGTCTTCCCGCGCTGGCGCCACCCCTCCCCCATCTCACCATATATATAGGTATACTGTGACCACGTGTAACTTATAATCGACGGTATCGTCCTTCGCGATAATCTTTCTGGCAATTTAATACCTAAAACAATTTTGGCAAATTCAGAGCTTTGATTTGAGCCCAGACACGTTGGTCTAGGCTCAATATTTGAAGAGCTGTGGCCTCTGGAAGACGGGCATATTTTGACGACTTAAAAGTCGATTTTCTCGAAAAGGCAAAATAGGCAAATTCTGAAATTTCCTAAAACAATTACAACAATTAGAGTCCTACCCAAGACAATTGTCACATTTTGGTCGCGGTCCAGGTTGACGTAGGTGACTTTTATCTCTTCCAACTCACAAAACATATCGCTGAAGTTTCGAGAATATACATGGCCCTCAGCTCAAGAGTTGGCGATATTAAAAATAATTGCTCATGCATATCGGGGAAAGATCAACTGTTACACAGTTGTTACTCTATCAGCAACTAACCTTCACAAGCGTGTATGTTTTCATGTCCAGTAAAAACCGTTGATGTAACCAATCCCATTTCTGCGAGATCTTCCGGAAAGTAGCGTCAAGTACACGTTTCTGATACATCATGATCAGGAACTCATTATTTATCTTCTGAACTCGTCAAAAGCTGGTTTGGTGGGTCATTTTGAAGTGATAGGTATCCAAAATCTTCTCTCCTATGATGACTTGTGGTTTTTCGAGACTCCAACTTGAGCGCTTCTCAATATTTCTCCACGTTATTGAAACTGGATGCAAGTCTCTTTGGCGATCATTGCATGTGGATCAGGATGATCTCAAGTAGGTACGCTGAGGAAAGTTGAAGCGCACCGGAATTGAGAATTCAAATAATTTGCAATTGTTACAAGGAGGAATTTTGTACTTCTAAAAAACTCGTATCAACTGATCATAGGTTGGCTCGACCCACTTAATTAATGTTGTGCGCATTCTGAGTCATTTTTAAGGCTCTGATATGAGTTTTCTAATGAGCCCAAGTACGTGGAATAATATTGAAGCGCTCCGGAGTTTCAAGATCAAAATATATGAGAAAGATAAGTTGCATGTTACTTCGAGATGAGATATCTCGGCTCCACCTTCGCATAATAAATGAACTTAAGCGTATCCCAAGATTCTTAAAATAGACTTCAAAATAAGCCGAGGAAAGTAGGAAAGTATTAAGTTAGATTTGAGATATGAACATTGGAAGCCACAGCCACTCCAATGAGGAAAAGTACTTCATGCGATTACGCCGTCAAAACACAATGCTCGTATCTCAAAACAGGAGATTGCACAGTTTCTACTTCAACGAAATGTTGATCCTCGGGCATATAGGTAGAGACTCAGATCACCAAGTGCGCAGTTTTCCTTGGAATTTTTGTCAGACCTAATCATCCCTTCCGAAGCACAGTAGTAGGCAGTAGTACTTACGTTCGTCCACAAGAAGTGCTCACGCATAAACTCCAATGAAATAACATGCTTCCAACGTTTCCCAAGTAATTACAGCAGCAAATTATAGATTAACGAACCTGTCAAAGCACGACTCGGTGAATAATGAGAACAAACTTGACTGGAATCAGTATTGTTATTGTACCTTCACCGTGCGTGGTAATGTAAAGTTTGATATTTGATATTTAATATTGTCAACTGCTTGTGAATGTCACGGGGACCCCCGTATGAAATAGGTACAGACTTACTGCGCAAAATTCGGAAATTCTCTCAATTGCTATTGCTTTTCGGACGAAAATATGATTATTCGTCATCAATTGTATCATTTCGAGCTGCGAAATAACAGTCCACTGGCGAATTTCACCAAAATTTCATAGCGGAGACTATGCCATTTGTTCCATCATCCAGTGTGGCTTCCGTTCAAGTAATTTTGATATTACTTCCCACTCAATGATTAGTGATTTGATTGAAAGAATCTCGGGAAATAGTCGAGGGTAATTCTTCACTTCATTAGAATGTTTAGTCGCTCGTACTCCTGTAAACCGCATGTATAAATATTCATGGAAATTACGGTCAAAGGCTTATTGGTCAATACCAAACTCATATACTGGAGTTCTTATACAAGATTCTTATTTATGTAATACTATCAGTAAAAATAAGCCAACTCGGCATTCCGGGACTCAGTCGTTCACCTGGCAGTGACCGTGACTCGTGCAAGAACTGTAACAGACACCAGCGGCGTTTCAATAACATTTGTTGTATTTCGGTTTGGTCAATTTGATGAGAGTCCGTTGATATTGAATACGGTTAATTGATTGTGGTTAAATTCATTATCGGTTGAATGTACATGTTCGTAGATATTTTCTAGCACCATGTATGTCTTCTGTTTCTTACATAAAGCAACAACAAAATTCTGCAGCGTAATCTAATTCTCTTATACCATCAATGTAACGAGAATGCATTACAGTATTTTCATAGACTTCTCGTCGAGCAGTTTGATTTTTATTTGCTTCGCTGACGCATAAACTGTGGCAGTTGTAAAAAAAAGTGAAACCACTCGCAATATTTTTGAAGTCTGAAGGAAATTTTCAAGCCTCATCATGACGGCCTTTTGGTTTCAAGCTCTTCTTCTCCTTCGCTTCTTCCACGATCTATCATCTTAAGTTGAGTTCATTCTCATTGGTTCGTCATCGCGTCACGTGTTATACTCAATTCCTCAAATTCGAAAGCAAAAGCCACCGAGATGACCAAATATACTACCATAAAAAAAGCGGAGACTTATCTCGTCCAAGGTCAGTGTGCACTTTTTTGTGAACGACCACGTTCTCTTTTTTTTTTTAAATCTTTTCCCCAAATTTTCTGTATCGTAGATTATGTAAGCTCAAAGTATCCGTACCTCAATCGTATTTGGAATCCTGAACTTAAGAATATGATAGAGATCCCTGAAAGACGCTCATCAACCGCATTATTTGGTGCGGTTCAATCCATTGAAATGATTGCTCCATCCAGTTCGTAGCTTTTACTCACCATTATTAACAGTCTGATACAATCTAGATGATGAATTAAACAGTCTCATTTTCCAAGATATGAGTTGTGCGTTCATCAATCTGTGAAGAGTGCGTAAGTTTTGTATCGTATTTATTCACACTTTATTTGGTCTTTATTCAATCACGATGTTTGACTTATCATTCCATGTTCTTGCTTCTGAGTGGCAACACGAATAGTTTTTTCGCTGAGTGCTTACTTCGCGTTGATTGTTATAAGTGTGTTGACAAAAACATACATGTCATTATGGCTTGATGCCTATTTTTGACATTGTCTGATCGTATAATTTTTTAATTGACTCAGTTCACTCGTGATTTGCAGTTATTTATCATAAATTCTCGTGGACGTGCCCTCCCAACAATTCAAACGATCTGATCTCTGCTTCCGAGGACAGCATTACCAGCAGCTGAACATGGTATCCTCTAAAATGATTTTCAACTTGAAAAGATGAATCCCGTGACATTGTCGATCGTCATTGAAAAGCACCCCTGAATAGACTGTCGATTTCAAAAATGAATGATCTTATTTTCCTCTTTATTTGCCTATATATTTCTGCTCACTTTGGCAGATGTGACTTCAGACAGTACTAAAGTGTGATGTCGATGGCAGTTCATTAAGGTTTGTTTCGATTATTGTTCTCCAAGTCAACTTCCATTCCTGACTGCTTTATACAATGTATGGGAATGAATATTAGGGTGCCCGTTATTTCCCAAGTTTCTCTTATATCTCGTACCACCCCTCAAAACCTAATCATTTTGTGCAATAAAAAAATTTCGGAGACCTAAGTTCTCTTAAAGTGCTGCCTCATCTGCAGCGTTCTTGTCTAAATTGTAGCCTTGAAACAAATTCTGATTCAGTATTCAGCATTTCTTGCGCAGGGACGTGCTTCTTCATCCTTGATAACTTCTTCAATCGAGATAGCCAGTAGAATTTCCTTCGAAATGACCACTTGTTGAAGTAAATTTGATGGAGTACAACTAAAATGATGGCTATCTTTGAAAATCAGAAAATTTGAAGCACCAAATCCGCGAAACACGGTTCTCTTCAACAAGCCCAAAAGCGCGATTTTCTAGTCGTTGAGATTTTGGCAGGCAAAAATGTGTACCTGATGTATTCTTTAACGTAGAACCAACTCCGCGCTCAATTGTGGAACAAAACAATAAACGACCGATTTCATCCACTTATATGTATTCTCTTCAGATGGATAATATAAGTATAAGTGGGCTATCTCCGGTTCTACAGCATCAAATTGAGTCCTTCAAGTGGTTATTTTGAAGAAAATTGCACTTGCTGTCGATCGAAAATAGATTCAAGGACATAAAAAGAAATGCACGGGAAGGAAATGCGAATCTTTGATTTTCGATCCTTTTCAGAACGGTACAGTTCAAAGAAAAAATGTTCCAAGTGGGACAGCACTTGAACGTCACCTAGAGCCCCGAAAATTTTTTTTCGCAATATTTCACCAAATGATTAAGTTTTGGAGGGTGGCATTTGCGATCGGCGAAACTTGAGAAGTAATGGACACCCTAATGAATATGAGGGCGATGCTGTTAATCATGAGAATCCGTTATTAGAATGAGAGGGAGCATGATTTGAGGAAATTTGTAAGAAAAATTCAAGGTCGCTTGTTGGACTGTTTTAGAATTTCTTCAACATCAAAAGGTTGAGGAAATTTGTACTCGATGAGGCAGTTCCTCAATATGACCCTTTGATTAGAATATTTTGGACAATGCCATAAAACATGATTGATGTTTTCGTCTACCAAGGGACATGTTGGACTATCTGGAGAGACAACTAAATTTTTTTCTGTGAAGGCTTGGAGCAAGGAAATAATGATTGGCTCTAACAAGGAGGGGCTCAGGCCTTTGGGTCACGGATTTGCCTGAAACTCTGGGAATAGTTTTCTTTTAGCCTCAAAAGAAGATACTCAAAGCCACGTTTGCCAACGCTCAAGCGATTCTGAGATACAGCATATTACCCATGCATTACAGTATACCTATATCCGTAAAAAATGGTATATATAGATATACTGTAATGCATATGTTTTAGCCTGTAGCTCAAGAACGCTTGAGCTTTGGTAAGCGCGGCTCTGGTCATCATCTTTTGGGGCTAAAAGAAGACTATTCCCAGAGTTTCAGGCAAATCCGTGACCCGAAGGCCTGACCCCCCTCCTTGTAAGTCTATTGATTGAAACTAAGGTCAGTGTACGCAACTTGCCCCCATTAAGCCATTTTCTTAACAACTTTGGTCCATCTCTATATTTTCCAGCGTACCTTGGCTCATTTTGAAGCTTGTCTTAAGACCTTCAAAATAAGTTAAGGTACATTCAATTTGAACTAACTGGAGCCAAACTGTTTCAATTCTCCCAAAAGGTGATATTGAGAGTTTACAAAAGTGTGTACTCAACTTGCCCCCGTTAAGCCATTTTCCCAACAACTGTGGTCCATCTCAATATTTTCCAACATATCTCAGTTCATATTGAAGCTTGTTTAAAGACCTTTAAAATGCACTAAACTACGCCCAATTTGGATCGAATGGAGCCGAACTGTCGCGATTCTTCCGAAATAAGTGATGGAAATCGGCGATAAAGTGTTTTTCTTCCTCCCGGCACGAAAGTACGTACTTCCCTGACTCGTTTCAGGCACGAAAGAACGACTTTTGCTGCCTGCTTCTCCCAACTCGCGCTCTGATTGGCTGGCGAAATTTTACTGCCGCGGTCTTGACGCTTGTATATCGCTCTGCCGCTCTCGGTAACCGACGCAACGCATCAGACAATTCATGTTTGCTCCAGCGTGAAAAAAATGAATAGGCGAAAAGTTTCGTGAATTGCATGGCCGCACATGACGTAAAATTAGTAACATTGTACAGAAAGGTAGGCGAAAATAATGTCAAATACCCCCTGAGGAATTCCAAGAACCCCTGAGAGGTTAGTATACCAAAAGGTAAACAATACACACCACGCATGAGTGCAGTGCAAATTATTGTTCATATCTTTCTCAGGATTGAATTCCAAGTATACTGATACTCCTTGAACTTATTCATCTCAAAAATGGAAGATCACTCATCAGATGAGTCTGGGGAAGAGGAAGAAATAATGGATAACTTTGATGAGATAGCTAAATCCATTGTACAAACAGGCACTTTGCCAGAGAAATCTGCTGAACGCTATTTACTTGTATACAATACTTACAAGAAATGGAAGGAAGATAACATCAAATCATTATCAGAATCAGAGGAAAATAACTTACTGGTATATTTCCAAACTTTAACTGTAAAAAAAGTAGCACCACCAACTTTGTGGAGTGTCTGGAGTATGCTCAGAAAAACGTTGGGTACAAGAGATGATATAGATCTGAGTAGGTTTCTATCCTTGAAAAGCTATATAAAAAAGGTCAACAAAGGTTACAAACCTCGGAAGGCTTTTGTCCTGAGGTGGAATCATATAATGAAATTCATGAACGAAGCACCAGATTCTACTGAATTGGCTAGAAAGGTATCATTTCTCTAATTATCATTTTTCAAATAATTATGCATGTAAATACTGTATCTTGCATTCTCTTACTGCATCTATAACAATTTTCACAGATTATGCTCATATTTGCAATTTGTGGATGTTTACGCTGTGATGAAATTAAAAATATGAAAATTCATGATATTGAGGATTTGGGCGATAGACTACTTGTATCTGTGAATGACAACAAAAATGATTACAGTGGACAGTTTATAATAGGAACTATGTTTTATGCAAAAGTGAAAAGTTACATTGCATTGAGGGAAAAAATCAAAAAATTGGATACCGATAGGCTATTCATCAGATATAAAGATGGTAAATGCTATTCACAACCAATAGGTATACACAAAATAGGAGAAACACCATGCAGAATTGCTACATATTTAGGACTTCCAAAACCAGAGAGATATACTGGTCACTCTTTTCGCCGCTCATCAGCAACCCTTTTATCTGACTCAGGAGCAACTATGCAAATGATAAAACAACTTGGCAGATGGAGATCAGATGCAATAGCACAAGGATACCTAGAAGATTCATTATTGAATAGACAATTGATTTACGAAGGAGTTATTCATCAACATACAAGATCATTGGCTAATGCTCAAGGTCTCTCAAACAATGATGCTCATCAACTGCAAATTAACTCCAGCAATGTACCATCCATAACCAGTTCTACTGCTAGAATAATGGATGAAGAACCTTCAACAAGTGCTCAAGCCTTATTGTTTGATACTCAAAACTTCTCTGACAGCCATATGGTACAATCGACTGATGATGCACTGGTACCAGTATTGCAATCCAAAGAATTGACTGATCCTGAAACCTCAATACATGTAGTTCACATGTCTGATATTACCAACAACAACAATTTTGAGTTGAATTGGTCAGATTTCAATGAAGATTTTAATGAAGATTTACAATTTACTACTGGTGAGTACGAGAACCATATTCATATCGATTGGAATGATTGTTCACAATCAAAACTTCATTGGCCACAATTCTATTCAGATGGAGATCCAAAGATGAACAATTCAAATGTCTACACCAATTTGTCCAAGAAACCATTGCCTGGAATAGAAAATTGTCACCCGAAAAGCTTGATGAATCAGAAACCTTGTAAGTGAATATGGATTCATTATAATATCTTTCATGATACCGAGTAACTTTTCCTGACTATTTATTATTCAGTTCCAGATAAGCCTATCAGAGTTGGTTTCGTTACAGCAGGGAACAAGAAAATAAATGATACAACAATGAATTCCAATACTGGTTCTGCTGCCAACAGATTTTTTAATAAGCCACCTGTCAGTCTGCAATTCAAAAGCAAGTCAAGTGATACTACTTCACTAGTAAGAAAGAGAAAAGCAGAAGGAGTCGTGGACCATTCACCGAGGGGAAGGGTTATACCAATGAAAAAACAAACTTCAAGATTTGGAGACTGTACTTTTAAAAGTTGTGAATTCAATGTATGCAACTCCAAAAAAAATGACAATGACATTCCTAACGATGGGAACAATAATTTTACTTTAGAATCAGAAAAAAATGACTGTGAATTTGAAAATTGCATATTTGATCACTGTGTGTTCAACTTGTGTGAGCGTACTAATGAGTCTTGAGGAGTTATAACTTTCTGTGATTAAGTGAATGTAATTAAGCATATGCTTAGTTTGCACTGTTGAATTATGCATAATTTAACAGTGTGGTGTTGACAAATTGTTTGGTCGAGGAGTGCAATCTTCATGAGTCTCTAAGAAACTTGGAATTGCATCTCTTACTTTGCGGATTGAACTCATGTGATCGTATAACAAACATAATGAATCTAAGAGAATTAACGTGTGATAAATGTGGATGTTACTGTCTGACTGTAATGAATCTTGAAGTGTTTATGCAGCGTAATGTTGAAAAGTTACAAATAATATATCAATATTAATGTTGTGTAGGTTAGAGAACCAGAGAATAAAAAGCTATTTCCATGTATAAGATGTCCCATGTTGCTGTTCCTGAACTTTTCATTTTATTACTAGTTTCCTTACAAGTTCTTGCTGGCGTCCGCTCCGACCCGCAAAAGCTCGGCTAACGCCTCGCTTTTTGCAAAAGTCGGGCGGACAGTAATACACACACACACGCGCGCACTCACACACGTATATTGAGAGTATAGCGGCAGTAAAAGCAAGGGTGGTCGTCTGCTAGCTGCCGCAAGCATATAGAATGGTCGCAAGCTGCTGCGAAAGAGAGGTTAAACCCGCTTTTTAGTATTTATCAATTAATTAAGCGTCGTACTTTCGCATCGGGAGGAAGAAAAATAGTATACAGCACACGGCAGAGAAGTAGGATGCCCGTAACTGTGTGATATCAATGCCTCGGCTTCGCCTCGGCATTATCATCACACAGTCACGGAAATCCAACTTCCCTGCCTAGTACAGTAATATACTATTTATTACCGTCGACGCACATTTGGAGCATTTTTGTGGTTCGAAACACTATTTATGACCCATTTTGACGTGATAAACACGTTCTGAGTGGTAAATAAAGTCGTTCACGCCCTTTCGAGATAAACATATGGGGGCATGTTAGGTACACTCCGATGTTGGCATCCTTGTTTACAAATCGCCTCCGTGTTTTGCATATAAAACAGCATCATATTCAAATTTTGCAATTTTGAAGAATGGATTTTGAAGGTCTTGAAACAAGGAATCGAATGCGCTAAGGTACGTCAAAGTTGGTTCAACTCAAAGAATTTGGCACCGATTTTACTGAACGCAATTCCCTCGGTGCTTTCTTAGCTAAGCAATCACGAAAAATAGAAAAATCACTTTAGATTTTCTGGAGAACGCAGAAATGATTCGGGGTCGACGCAAACTACTTACTTTCTCATATCTCAACATAGCAAACGTGAAAAAATTGCCGGGAGGCCAACGAGTGCCCATCCCCGAGATCGGCATATGGGGGCAAGTTGGGTACACTTACCTTTATATGGCTTCTAGAAAGAGAGCTCTTTCAAAACCAAGGTTTGAATTTTTTTTACTGTAAAAGTTGTTGAAGAAGTGAATTCTAGTATCATGTAGTGGCAATATTTTCAATGTGAGAATGGAATCTTTCCAGAGTCATTTCAGATACTCGTTGATGAGATCCAGAATTAATGACACAATTTGTCAGAGTTCTGTGTTTTCTAGCATTCTTTGCTAGTAGGTCAGCTTTTTCATTCTCTAATATTGTCCAGCGATAAGGGACCCTTATCAGCGTGATGATTAGAGATTTGGAATGGGCTAATGATCAAAGTTTTTCCATTTCAAATGGGATGTGCACTGTAAAAAATTGGTTGACTTTCCACCAAAATCGTCAACCAATGGTTGGTTGTCGAAATCAACCAGCTGGTTGGAATTCAACCACTGGTTGACTTTGTCCCCACAGCGAATATATGAGGATGAATGCGGCGCCCACGATATTGGTCGATGGTGGTCTCCGGTTGACACTTTTGATTCGGAAAAACAAGTTTCGTCATTTTTTTTCACAAACAAAGAGGGATAAACATTAGCCCCGGTCGCGTATGGACGACAAAGCGGGTTGCCTGTCCTGCAGGAGTCGCATACACGTCGTAAGACTGGAGGGATGGATAGATGGACGGATGGGGTGGGAGGGTAGATGGGATGGATGGATCGATGGATGGATGGAATGGAACGGAATGGACCGGAACGAAATGGAACGGACCGGAATGGAACGGAGTGGAATTGAACGGAATGGACCGTAATGGAACGGAATGGACCGGACCGGAACGGAACGGAATTGAACGGAATGGAACGAAATGATATGGAACGAAATAGAACTGAATTGTATGGATGTCTCCCATCCATATAATTCAATTCCATTTTGTTCCGGTCAGTTCCACCCAATTCAAATCCGTTCCATTTTGCCCCACCCGTTCCATTTTGCCCCATCCGGCCAGTTCCGTTCCCCCCATCCAATCTGAGTCCGTTCCATTTTGCCCCATCCGGCCAGTTCCGTCCCCCTCCATCCAATGAGACTCCGTTCCATTTCGTTCCATTTCGCCCCATTCCGGTCCGTTCCATTCCGTTCCATCCATCCATCCATCCATCCATGCCATCTACCCTCCCACTCCATCCGTCCATCTATCCATCCCTCCAGCCTTACGACGTGTATTCGACTCCTGCATGACAGGCAACCCGCTTTGTCGTCCATACGCGACCGGGGCTAATGTTTATCCCTCTTTGTTTGTGAAAAAAATGACGAAACTTGTTTTTCCGAATCAAAAGTGTCAACCGGAGACCACCATCGACCAATATCGTGGGTGCCGCATTCATCCTTATATATTCGTTGTGGGAAAAAAGTTGTGTTCAACCAGTGGTTGGATAGGTAGTCAACCACTGGTTTGTGCCAAAAATCAACCAGCTGGTTTATTATAAACCAGCTGGTTGATTTTTGGGATAAACCAGTGGTTGAGGGAAAAACTGCAACCACTGGTTGCAGTTTTTCCCACAAATTTTTTACAGTGTGGGATATATTTGTAGCGAAAGGATTGGAAATAAGGGAGTTATAACACTCTCCGAGTCTGTGTAAATATGTATACGTGGAGGAAAGATTGTTATCTAGAGCAATCTGTACTGCATATTCAGTTGCAGAAGCCTCTGCAGTAAATACAGATGCATAGCTGGTGATTTTTTCCTGAATCACTAAGTCTTTTTCCCAATTTGAGGAGAATACAGCAAACCCAGCATAAGAGCCTGAAGCATTTTTGGAGGCATCTGTATAGAGATCGAATCCGTTTTGAATCTCTCTCAGCATGAATCAGTCAGATCTAACTGACAATCAGTCCATATACACTGATCGGGTCAGTAATGTGGGATCAGTTTTTACTGAATGAATTAGTGTATATAGACTGATTCATCAGTCATTCTGTTCCTATTTCACTGATTCACATGTGGTTTATATTCTGAATATTTGTACCATCATACTCCAGATTCCTGTATTAAAATCAGACCTAATACCAAGGGCTGCGTGCATGAATATGCAGCCCCCATGTCTTATCCAAAATATCAACTTGAGAGAATCATCACTTTGAGTGTGCATGATGTTCCATAAGGAAAAATGGGTGATTCTGTCATTGATACTATGATGATAAGATTTTTTTGCAACTGTGTGCGCGAAGTAGTAAAAAAATGAGACTTCTCTTCATTATTTACAGTGCGAAAAGTAATGCGTGAATGACTTCTCGCACAGTTTTACATTTACGCACTGGTGGAGTGTACGTGGATGTAACTTCTCGCTCTAATGCATTTTCATTCACGCACAGTTCCAAAATATGATGTCACGTCATCCCTCTGAATTTGGCCTTTCTTGAAAACTTCGTTTCCAAGATAATCTTGCTCGGACAGTGGTGCATTTAATTACAACTTCGCGCACAGTTGCAAAAAATAGTATACGCAACACGTGCGAGAAGTTTCAGCACACGTTGCCAACTCGCGCGAGAAGTAACATTCACGCACACTTAATGAATATAACATGTCAATCAGGAATAGGGGATTCATACACTCAAGAAACAGTTGTGAATTCAGGAATTTGTACATGTAATTTCAAACGATGTTAGAAGGATTGTTGGTGGCTCGATGGCCTGAGGGAAATACTTGATTCTATTAGTCACACTTATACCGTATTCATCCGAATATAAACCGCACTTTGTTCCATCTATTGCAAAATTCAGAAAATGGGAGTGAGAATTATACGCGTGTGCGGCTTATACTCGGGGCCGCTGACAATTCATCATAAACGTGAACACCAAAACGCACAAAACTATTTGACTACCCATATTGAATATTGTAATAGTAAAATATTGTGCACCGATTTCCTAAATTCTATTTAAAATTTAGTCAACTCTGTATGAGAGGACCACAGGAACTTTTGACTTTTGGGCCTTAAAAGTGAAAATGCTGGAAAACGCAGTGTACATGCGTTATAATTTCTGAATGACTTCTTTGATGTCCAGAAAAGATAATCTCCCCCATGTGGATCATTTGGGAAAAACCGCTAGACGACTTATATAACGAAGTCTTGCTCCACATGTTGGGGGTTTTCTAAGCACATTGGTTGAGTGAGGGTCGATCGTTGACCGGCCGGAGGTGTCTAATAGAATATTCGAATGAATGTTAGAGATTCTCAACTTTTAGAGTTCATGATTAGGATCACCCGATGGTAATGATAAAGGCTTATGACTTATCGAGAGGTGTCAAAAACATACCAAATAACGAAGAGTGTCGGTCCTACCAGTTCCAATCATCCATTGGCATACTAGATAAATTCTTTGATGTCCAGAAAAGATAATCTCCCCCATGTGGATCTTTGGGAAAAACCGCTAGACGACTTACAGACCAAAGTCTTGCGCCACATGTTGGGGGTTTTCTAAAAATTGGGTCCGAAATTCGCATTGGTTGGATGAGGGTCGGCCGTTGACCGGCCGGAGATGCATTATAGAATATTCGAATGAATGTTAAAGATTCTCAACTTTTAGAGTAAATGATTAGGATCACCTAATGGTAATGATAAAGGCTTATGACCTATCGAGAGGTGTCAAAAACATACCAAGTAACGAATAGTGTCGGTCCTACCAGATCCAATCATCCGTTGGCATACAACATGCGAATGTTAGAAATGACCTTAGTCACTGTTATACATTTCCGGAGTATATTTGAATTTTTGAAAGATTTTATGAAACGTTTCATGACGACTCCGTCTATGCAAGATTCTCAGTAGCCCCCACTCGTACCGATGATACTTCAAAACGCGCTAGAGTCCGAGATTAGCGAAGTAGATATTGTATTTTGATACTATGATCCATTTCTACTCGGTAATTTGAAGTGCGTCCGTTGATTACAGCAAGTGTACACCGCCGAGAACGGCGTAAATACACCACGGAAAGGCACTAATTTTCTTCCGGTTGAATGCGATTCCTTGATTTTCACGTTGATGTACATGGACTTGTGATAGATCGATTTCTCCATTTTTGCAAAAGTAAGGCAAGTACTCTGACATAGGCTGAAAAGTGTATGAGCCTAAGAAAAGGTGTAATGATTTTTCATCGAAATAAGGTGACAGACTGTCCAATGCGTGTCAAGGCTGGGTACATCGATGCACATCTTCGTGGAAGAAATAAATCATAACTTTGAATCATTAGGAAAATGTCTGCAGAGTTACAGAACCTGCTGTTATATGCTGAAACAATGAGAACTCAACGAATTTTGAGAGTTGGTCCGAGTGACACGTAATTTTGTTGATTTTCGGGTATTTTCTCGCTCGATGAGCTCTGCTATCTATCGCTATGCACACCCACCAATCAAGTTTATTAATGTATTGTTCATTGTATGAGTGATGATATCATTCATTAGAATTCGATATGTTGACGAGTTTTGAAACTGAAGAAGAAATTGAAATGTTTCACCTCGAAAATTTTGAAGGAGATGTTTTTTTCGAAAACCCCACATGGGCGATTCTAATTCAATTTGAACTACCATTTAGAACAAAAATTGATAAGGGGTGTTGAGGTTTATTGAAAGTTGGTTCAGGAACACCGTGGGGTGGAATTGTTGCCTGGTAGGCATCGAGAGTTGCTGAATTTACCCTTAACCTCGTCATTTGGATGTATTTAGAATTGTTCTGGCCTAAGAATGACGATTGACCTATGTTTGCGGATGTTGACCTATGATACAGGATGTTGAGAGAATAAAGATGACTTGCGAGTGGACCAGAAGAATAGAGTACGCAGAATATCGAATGCTGCGTGAAATGACCTATGAATCAAATAGAGAAGGCATTGTATCTAGTTCTATTTTAGATGATGGAGAAATTTATGATTCGAATGGTAGAATAGGATAAGTATGCGGGTTCGATATTAACGCATCAATGAGAAATCGCGAGGTATTTTTCATGTATGTGGACTCAAATTGGATGAGTGAGATTCGGGGAAAGGTATTTGTAGTAAAATAGTCAATTCATCAAAATTCTGACATTTCGAATTTTTGAGACACATAAATCGGAAACGGTTTGATACAGTGAACTGTGAATCCTTCCAGCGCATCCCTAGAAGGCCTTCTACCGTCCATATCAATTCCGAGGAGATCGGTTAAGGGGTTGATGTGAATGCGTTGAACAGAAAAGACACACCGACAATCGACACACGTCTCAATAGCGACGTCGATTTTCCAATCTGAAAATCTTCACTAACGAAGATTCAGGTTCCACGATTTTCTTCCTCGCCCTGGGGTCTTTCGACTGTAGACAAAATTTTTCGCTCGATGATAATTGGAGGTAAAAAAGATGGTCATTTTTAATGGTTATTCATGTAGGTAGTTGGTTATTTATGAAAGCAGTCGATAATTTGATGTGTGTTTTCCTTCGTTCACGCGTTCTCCTCATGTGTGTAGTAGATGATCACCCAAGAACATTCTGAAGAAATTTACAGCTTCATCGATCAAACTGTTTTTGCATCATGCGTCAGAAATAAGAAAATGTGCCATTTTGGAAAAAAGTTAACAATTTCCAAAAGATTTCTTCTAAAGATAGTCCCTAGAGAAATCCAGAGTAACCTGATGTAATATTCATTTCCGACAGAATTGATTAATTGGTTGATACGGGATTGCGTATTGATGAATAAAACATGATTAGCACGCGATTTTCCGTTGAATGGAGCAGAATGTATGTTTCAAATTATAGGAATGGATGAATATGGATCATCCATATGAATCAGGTCAGGGAGAATCACCAAATGATATTAGTTTTGGTGACGCAAACTTTGGTAAGAAAATTGTGGATGAAAATATTTGGGAATAAAATTGTCAGGTTCTCGAAGATATTGACTTTTCCATATCACAAAACGCAAATATCAGAAGTTATCTAATAGATTGAGCTGCAAATCCCATTCCAGAACATCATCGGGTGGTATCTACCAAACGGATGAATTCTATAAAGATCAATTGAAGGGTTGGGGAGAACCTATGGATGGCAAAGAACAACATACACACAAAAAAGGCCAAAGACCGCGAAAGATGGATTTCTAGTGGGCTGGGAATGATCTTGAAGAAAGAAAGGTGACCTAAAATCAAGAGATATCGGCGTGGAGAACAGGATGATGGATATCGACTTTGTGTGGACAACGATTTCTACGATATAAATTTAATTTGAGTTAGAAGATCCGAGAAAAATGTCTCGTCACGAGCACAACTCTTACTATCTAAGGAAGTGAAATGTAGAACTTCTCTGTCGATGCTCATAGGTAGCAGAATAGAATTGCATTTCAGCTGGTAATTGTAGTAGGAGATTGTTAGTGTGTATACAAGTCTGGGAGTATTTGAGTGTAGGTATAGGATATGTACGAGAATAATGAGAGGATTATCTCGTCAGATGAATTTATCATCGTCAAAATTCTCAGAGAGAGCAAATTGGTTTTCACCATTTTGTTCCTCTCACCGAGATCTCCAGACTGTAGATGACAATTTCTACTCGAAGATAGTCAGTGTTCAAGAAGAATGATGACTTGCAAAGGAATATATGAGAGTATAATCTGGGAATTTCATTCTCAGAAGAATTTTCTATCCTCAGAGTATCAAGAGAGAGGTTCCCACCATTTCGTTATCGACGTCGAGATCTTTCGATTTTGGGTTAAATTTTTTTTGCAGGTATACGGTGGTTATGGAACATGATGATTTGCAGAGGAATTCAATGCTTTGACATGTATGTTGTTCTTGCTTTCGTTCACGAGTTCTAGTCAATCCTCCGATCGATCTCTCTGAAATGTTCATGAGTGATCGATGACGACGGCGAGATGTGCTGGGAGGGTTCAAAAATGATTGCATTAAACAGTTTTCGATATATGCGTCTTTGAAAACAAAAATGTCAGAAGTTCCCAAAATTTGATTCAATTTTTGGAAAATATGTTCTAGAATGAGTTCCTGGAAGAATTCAGAGTAGGGTGATGGAATGTTGATATTGGCATGATAGACCGGTTGGTTGATGAATAGTTTCGTTAAAATGTACGGAAGAGGAATATTCCGTGGTTCTCTATAACGTGGTGGAGAATTTATGATTCCAATGATTGGAATGAATGGCAATGGGAGGTGAACTTTGACAAAGTGAATGAGAATGGCGGAAGAATCGGTGTTCGAGTGACAAGAAGTTTGATATGAGGACTGTGGACGAAAATATCTCTGATTGCAATAATAGAATTTCGGAAAATGTTAACAATTCTATGGTTGGAGATGGATACGTGAAAAACGTTGATATAGCTAGGTGTTAGTTCGTTTAGCACATCTCAGGGTAGTTATCTGTCACTCATGAGAATTTTAGGAGAATCGATCAAAGAGTTGAGGAGAAAGGCTGGACAACATACATACAGGCAGAGACAATTATGGTCAAAGATCAATGTTTGGCATGGAGGGGATAATAGTGGAGGAAAAGATGAGACTCACAATCGAACGATCCCGGCGAGATGGAAAAATGGTTGACGTTGACTCTCTATCAGGGAAAGTTTTTGGAATAAAAAATGGATTGCAGTGAAATAATTGGAGGAATTCGTTGTCACGGGAACAACTCTTCCTTTTTGAGGAATCTATATTATATCGATAGAATTATAACGATAAATCAATGGGGTGTAGCCGATTGTAGAAGGCTGTGTAGGACGTATTTCAGAGGGCTATGTGGGCGGACAATAGGGAAAAATGTGTGGTGGACATTGGAATGGGGAGAGGAGCGAATTCTATAAGGGAGTGTGGAGCGGTTTTGAGTAGACAGTGTGAGGAGGAATATAGAAAGAATACGCTGCTAGAAGTAATTAGCAGAATGCTTTCTCAAGGCGTTATATGATAATTATCATAACGATGAAGGAAATATCCCATATTTGAGTTATTCCTCTGAGGGAGCATTTCACAGAGATTTGGGTCATCTGCAAACAGGTTTTCCCAACAATATTTATTTGGTTGAGAAGAAATTTCGATACAGTTGTGACAAGGGTTCCCGACTCAGGATTCGTCTGCGGAATCCCTGTCAGTGGGAATGGGCGAGCACTCCCGGACCTTGTGGATTGTGAGGATAGGTTATTGAGTCGAGCAGCGCTTCGACGTGGTTTTCGGGTTTGCTTGTCGATAAATGATCTGAACTCCTTCCAGGTTCAATTGCGACTTGGAATCAGAAGTGCGATATACGAACACCACGTATACACGATCGCCCATGACCCCGGGGTTGCGTCTTCGTCTGGGAGTTGGTGCGGCGGGCCGATGAGTCCTCGTTGTGGAGATGGACCCGGTGGTCCCGAACTGTCGTGGCCGCGGCGCGGCGGCGAGTCGTGATGGGCGACTGACGGGAGATGTCCGCGTCAGCGCTACGGTGAGAAGTAGTGTCCGGTGTCCTGACCCTCCGGTCTTATATACCGTGATTCTACGTATATATCATGCGGCGTGGCGTTACTTTTCGGAAATCACGCGGATCTCCGTTACCTTCTGCTCGGAAATCAAGCGGATGTGCGTTACAACCGGGGAAATCACGTGGGAGCACGTTACTATTGGGAAGTCACGCGAATCTCCGTTATTTTTCTGCTTGTAAATCAAGAGGGCGCGACCCCGTATTCACAATCACGCGGAACCGTGTTATTTTTGGTTAACCGTGAGTCGTATGGAAATCATGCGGTCGTATGTTACTTTACGTTGTGAATCGCACGGCACTGCGTTATTAAGGAAAGTTACTTAATAATCATGGGATGCTTTGTTACTTTGCGGAGTAACTAAGCTTCCCTGTATTTCCATGAAGGCAAGTTTTTTGCGTGTCAAATCAAAAAATTATGGTTAGGGGGCCCTTGCCTACGTCAATCGTCCGGGTGATTTGATCGCGGAATGGTTGCCTGAATGTATTGGTGTCGTACTTCGCACTTAGATTCCTCGTCGACTTTTTTATTAAGGTCGATAGTATGATGAAATAGGATGTAAAACATACAAGATTCGATACAATTGTCTCGACGTGGATTTGAACAGAAGACGTGATACAATGATATTATTAATGATTTGAAAAAAAAAACCGGCCAGTGACATAGTGCACTTATCCGGGATCGCGATATACCTAGGATTGATGAGCTGGATTCCTCCGTTGGCTCCTCGTTGCATGGAGATGCGATGGTGGTGGTTGGGCGCATTTACGGTCAATGGCCGCAATCGCTGCTTCCAATAGTGTGGGTCGGCCACGTCTTTGCTTCCAGGGTTGGATGCGTTCCACGCGTGGTCTATCCTCGCCCAAGGCGGTTGGCCGTGCTGAGGCGTCCGTCTCAGTTAGGGTGGCGGAGTCCCGTACAGGATCTGGGTCTGCGACGGGTCCTTGGTTTGCGGATTCTGCTCGACTTAAGTCCTCGGATTGGCAGGCGTCCCCACCTTGAGGTGTCGTCGGCGAATGTGACCGCTCGGGATCCGCATCCTCGGAGTGCGGTGTTGGTTCCGGGCCCCCGTTTGTAGAGGGTGGGTCCGTGGTTGTCGGGGTGTCCTCCCCAACCGTTGGCGTGGCTCTGGTGGCTCGTTCCCTTCGTACCTGGGAGATGTGCACCTTGAGGCTTGTGTTCCCGGGTCTGTCGACCGTGAACACTTGTGGTGAGTGGCACTGGACAATTTCATACGGTCCTTCCCACTTGGGGGCGAGGCTGGCGTTGAAATGATCCGGTGCTTTGGAGAGGGGGTGCGATGTGACGTAGACCCGGTCCCCCTCCTCGAAGGCTCTGTCCTGAGGCTCCGAGTTGGTGATATACCTGCCTTGAGCCGTCGAAGCCTCAGCGATGCGGGCCTCGAGCTCCGCAGACGCGGGTGGACTTCGTTCACCCGGGCGAGCAAGATTTTTCCCGAGCAGGAGCTCGCTGGGCGTGAACCCTGTTGCTGCGTTGCGACGTCGACGCATAGCGAACAGGATCTTAGGGACCTCCAGGTCCCAGTTCGACTGGTTTTGATGCGCGAGAAGGGCCAGCCGTAATCCCTTCTTAATTTCTTGATTTCGGCGTTCCGTGGGGTTCGCCCTGGGATGATAGGCAGGCGTCGTCCAAACTTCCGCCCTCCAGCTTTGGCAACGTCTCAGCCATTTAGCGCTCCTGAATTGCGGTGCGTTGTCAGCCAAGATGGATGACGGGTATCCCCATCTCTGGAAAATTTCTGTTTCCAAGTATTTGGTGATGACCTCGACGGTTGACGATGCAATAGGGAAGGCTTCGGTCCAGCGTGAGAACATGTCAGTGACGACCAAGATGAACCTTTTTCCTCGGGGCGTCCGGGGGTAAGGTCCCATCAGGTCTAATGCGACAGTCTCCCAAGGTCGTTGGGGTTTCCTTGACACCTGGGAACCGGGGTGTGTTGGCCTCGCGGCTTTGGCAAGATTGCATGATTCGCAGGTTCTCACGTACTGTCGGACGTCGTTGCGGAGTCCGGGCCAATAATACAAGTCCCGGATCTGACGTAACGTCTCCGCCATGCCCGGGTGGCCCGCGAGCGGGGCGCCGTGGAATTCGTAGAGGACGTCGTGGCGCACGGATTCAGGAACGTAGATGCGACTCTTTGGATCCCTGCAGTAGACAAGGAGTCCATCGTCTCGCTTCCATTCCGGTCCTTGGGGCAACTCGTCGGCGTCGTCTTGGGCTTGACGAATGCGTTCGTCCAACCAATCGCATTCCACACAGGCAGCAATCTCGTCGTCAGGTGGCTGGATGGCAATGGGTGGGGTCAGGGCGTCGTAGTCCTGTTCCCGATCCCTGAAAATCTCTTCGCCCGGAGCGCGTGAGAGGGCGTCAGGCAGCTGATTCTCTCGGCCGGGCACGTGTTCTACGTTGAAGCTGAAACGACTCAGGAACATGGCCCATCGAGTCAGTTTCCCTCGCTCGTCTTTGACTCGGTCCAACCAGGTTAGTGCTTGATTGTCCGTCCGAAGCGTGAAGCGCACGTCCTCCAACAAATGCTTGTATTTGCGTAGAGCCCAAACAACGGCGAGGCATTCGCGTTCGTTGGAGTGGTACCCTTTTTCCGTTGACGTGAATTTAGCCGAGGCGTATGAGATCACCTGGCGTTCGCCGTCCGGTCCGGTTTGGAACAGCACCGCTCCCATACCGGCGTCACTTGCGTCGGTCTGCAGGATCATGGGTTGGTCCAGCCGGGGTCGATGTAATCTGAGAGGCTTCTTGAAGGCCTCCCGGACTTGGTCCATGGACGCTTGGGCAGCTGGTGTCCACGACCAGGATTTGCCTTTTCTGAGCAAGTCCGTCATGGGGGCTGAAATCCGAGCGAAGTCCGGAACGTATTCGCGCAGCCATGCGCAAATCCCCAAGAACTTCTGTAAATCCTTCTTGTTGCGGGGGGTAGGCGATTCCAGGACTGCTCGCACATGCTCCACTTTGGCCTCGTTGCCTGAAGAGGAGATGACATGTCCCAGGAATTCCAGCCTGGTTTTTCCAAAATCGCATTTGTCAATTGCGCAGGCAAGGTTATATATCGCCAGTCTCTCGAGGACTAGCGCGACGTGGACGAGGTGGTCGGCCCAATTGTCCGAGAATACCACAATATCGTCCTGAAAGTTCAAGCAAAATTTTCCAATGTAACCCAAGAGCACTTCTTTACCGATCAGCTGGTTGCAGGTCCTCCCAGAGTTCATGAGTCCGAAGGCTGCAACGTTGAAGACGTATTGTCCGCCGTCGGGGGTGCAGAAGGCGGTGTACTTCTTGGAATCTTCAGTCAATGGTATTTGCCAATAGCATTTCCTCAAGTCAATGGTGCTGAATATGCGTGCGCCGCCTATTTCCTTGAGGACCTCGTGGATCACAGGATTCGGCTGGCCAGCTTCCTCGGTCACGCTGTTGACTCGGCGGAAATCCACGCAGAATCGATAAGTACCATCATTCTTGTCGACGAGCACGATAGGAGAGCTGTACGGTGAGGGTGCTGCTGATATGGTCCCTTCAGCCAACATCTGTTTGACCATGTCGTTGATTGCCCTTTTCTTCTCTGCACTGTAGCGGTACGGCGGAACCTTAAAGGGCCGGTGGTCTTTGACCTTGATATGATGTACGATGTACGGGGTCCTGGCCAGGGGCGCCGTATCATCGAAAATTTGCACGTGCCGCATGATGGTGTCCTTGAACTGGTCAACGTATTCCGGCGGGAATTCATGGTTGACCTTTCTCCATATTTCCTCTTTCAGGTGTGGTGGCGGGCTCCTCGGAGCGCGCCTGAGGAAGACCCGCACTCGCTTGTGGGTTCCGAGATATAAGCAGTCCAGGTCATGGTCGTGTAGGGCCTTGACCTCCTTCAGCCATCGTCGTCCCAAGATGATGGTCGGTCTCAGCTTCTCCGCAATCAGGAACGTGGTCGTGCTCTCGAATTCCTGGATCCGAACATCGAGGGTGCACGACCCTGAGACGCACATCTCGGTTCCGCTGATCGCCAGTTTTGCATTGCGAGTCGGAAATCGCTGTACTATGGTGTCGTCCGGAATGAACTGAGGTGAGATGAAGTTGTCCGATGCAGCCGAGTCGACCAGGGCGGCAATGGTTTTTCCTCCGACGGACACCTCCAACGTGGCGACGAGAAGGCCGGTGGCGTCTGCGGTAGCTGCACTTATTGCGGGGCTGGCGTCGTCGAAGCGGGAGTACCCGCAGATGTCGCCGCTTCGCGCCAGTTTCCCGAAGCTGGGTTGGCTGAGCGCATTGGGCGCTTGGGGCAGTCACGGTGCCAGTGGTACAAGGGGCAATAGTCGCATTTTGGGATGCGCTTGCCGTCGATCATTTTGAAGTCCCTGGCGGGTGTCTGGTTCGGCTGCTGTCCTTGGGGTCCGGTCGTAGGCTTTTGCTGAGTCCCAGGAGCGTAGTTGCGGCGGGCAGTAGCCTGTTTGGCCGCCACATCCTGCTCCACCTCGGTGGCACGGGTTAGCAACTCACCCACGGTGGTAGGCGGGTTCCCACGCAGATGGCAACGGATGGTAGCGCAGATGGATTCCGTGATCATGGAGACCAATTCTTCCTCGGAAGCGTCCGGGAGGAGTCGTCTTGCCAGGAGGTTGCGCTTTTCAATGAAGGTGCTCACCTCCTCCTTATCGCCCTGGGTCTGGCCGAAGAGCTTGGCCTTCAACTTGAGGCGCAGCTGAGTTGAGTCGTATCGGGCCAGTAGGAGCTCCTTGAACCGGTCCCAGTCCACAGCCAGGTTCCTATAGCAGGACCACCATTTGTCGGCGTCCCCCTTCAATGCGCGCTCAGCCAGTTGGACCTTGAATGCCACGTCCGTGCCGAGGCGCTCGAAATGCTCCTCGCATTTGGTCAAGAACTTGGCCGGATCCTCGTGCTCCGCACCCGTGAAGTCCGGCGGTCCGCTCGGGGTTCCCGCCAGCTGGCGGAACAATTGTCGTAAATCGTCCATTGTTCGTGGCGACGCAGGCTGCTCCGCTCGGCGTTGCTCCGGCTGGGTCGACGCCGGTTCCGGCTGCTCCCCCGGAGCGGCGTCCGGGTGGCCGCTGTTGCACTCCAGGGACTGCAAAGCGTCTCCCGCAGCGAGGTCCGCTCGAGCAGGTCTGCGGTGTGAGGCCCGGAGTGGTTGGATGCCAACCGCGTCGATGGATTCCAGCTCCGAGTCCGATCCCAAGGATTGTCGTCGTTGTCGGCGGGTTACGGGGCCGTTGCGCTCCAATGACACGTTCCGCTGCGTTGGTTGATGGGCGCCACTGGGTGTTTCTACACTCCCAGAAGTGCTGGTTGCCGCTTGCCGGTTGGCCTTGGATACGTGCGGCGTCCGGGTTGAGT
This sequence comes from Eretmocerus hayati, assembly GCA_029851415.1. Lineage (NCBI taxonomy): Eukaryota > Metazoa > Arthropoda > Insecta > Hymenoptera > Aphelinidae > Eretmocerus > Eretmocerus hayati. Next base: position 116,723,256 of record CM056742.1, read on the forward strand.
CATTCATCGGGTCGTGGATCCCCGCATCTCTAGATGCGGACGTTGGACGAATGTCCACGGGCCACTCACGTTGGGCCGCCAAGTTGACAAGGGTTCCCGACTCAGGATTCGTCTGCGGAATCCCTGTCAGTGGGAATGGGCGAGCACTCCCGGACCTTGTGGATTGTGAGGATAGGTTATTGAGTCGAGCAGCGCTTCGACGTGGTTTTCGGGTTTGCTTGTCGATAAATGATCTGAACTCCTTCCAGGTTCAATTGCGACTTGGAATCAGAAGTGCGATATACGAACACCACGTATACACGATCGCCCATGACCCCGGGGTTGCGTCTTCGTCTGGGAGTTGGTGCGGCGGGCCGATGAGTCCTCGTTGTGGAGATGGACCCGGTGGTCCCGAACTGTCGTGGCCGCGGCGCGGCGGCGAGTCGTGATGGGCGACTGACGGGAGATGTCCGCGTCAGCGCTACGGTGAGAAGTAGTGTCCGGTGTCCTGACCCTCCGGTCTTATATACCGTGATTCTACGTATATATCATGCGGCGTGGCGTTACTTTTCGGAAATCACGCGGATCTCCGTTACCTTCTGCTCGGAAATCAAGCGGATGTGCGTTACAACCGGGGAAATCACGTGGGAGCACGTTACTATTGGGAAGTCACGCGAATCTCCGTTATTTTTCTGCTTGTAAATCAAGAGGGCGCGACCCCGTATTCACAATCACGCGGAACCGTGTTATTTTTGGTTAACCGTGAGTCGTATGGAAATCATGCGGTCGTATGTTACTTTACGTTGTGAATCGCACGGCACTGCGTTATTAAGGAAAGTTACTTAATAATCATGGGATGCTTTGTTACTTTGCGGAGTAACTAAGCTTCCCTGTATTTCCATGAAGGCAAGTTTTTTGCGTGTCAAATCAAAAAATTATGGTTAGGGGGCCCTTGCCTACGTCAGTTGGTTTAAAGATGATTAAACTGGAGATCTTGGTGAAAATGATCTTCTCCCGGAAAAAATTTCATTTGAATAATGTTTTACGGATTTTGAGAGAATTTGGTATCAATCAATCGATTCAGAATGGCGCATAAGTAGGTGTTCAGGTCATTAAAATTGAGATGAATGAGTCGTGGAGGAATGATACGAGGGAACAAAGAATATTAATAAAAATGTTCTACTATTTTTTGAGTTATACTTTTGAGGAAGCTTTTGAGAGAGATTCAAGCTTTCTAGATTGAGATTTTTCTAATAATATCCGTCGTTTGGTGATGGAATTTTGATGCAGTGGGTTTGAGAATGATGAAGAAGAAGTCTTTGGTAGAAATTTTGATTTTTTGGAAAACTTGGAATCTGTAAAGATTGGATGAAAATTCGGTATCAACCAAAAGTCAGATCATGCAGGAAAAATTATAATTTAAATGACTCAATTCACGGTGGGACTGTGTTAGGGAAAGGTATTCATGTATTAAGAGTCGAAATTTGAGCAATTTCGCTTCAAAAACGCCATGGATCAAATTTGATTGAGAGAGGAAAGCTGCCAAGTCACTGTGCTATCAGATATTGGATTGTGTCCAACTTGTCGGGAGCCAAAAGTTGATAAGGTGAACAGTAAAAGAGAAAGCGTGTCCGGTATAAAACAACGGTTACACACACGCACATACAAACACGAACAGAGGGGCGCGAAGGTGAGTCTCTGACAGATTTGGGGGGCCGTGAGGAGGAAAAGCGTTACCTACAATTGATAGATTTTGGTGAGAGGAAGAGAATGATTTGAGGCTTTTTTAGATAAGAGGAATTTTGTTGAAGGATATATTGATTTGGAAGGAAAATTTGATCAAATTTTCGTTAGGGTGAAAACAAAGCTTTCTCTTCGGAGGAAGCAAAAATGGGGCGGATATCGAACAACAGTGTGGGGCGTACTGTGCATGTCAGTGTGGGTCGGACAATAGAATGGAGAGTGGGCGGATTTTTTATGGCAGTGTGAGGCGGATTATAGAAGGAGGTGTGGGGCGGATTTTGAACGTTAATGTGGGGCGGACAATAAAACGAAGAGTGGGGCGGATTCTGGATGGCGATGTGGGGCGGACAATAAAATAAAGAGTGGGGCGGATTTTGAACGGCAGTGTGGGGCGGCGTGGGGTGAAGTGGGGCGGTGTGGGGCGGAAATGGGCGGAGTGGGGCGGAAACGCATATGTTATGTGGGGTGGACCGGGGCGGCGTGTGGGTCAGAGTGGGGCGGTGTGGGGTGCCGTGGGGTGGATTTGGTGTTATCCGACAGTGTGGGACGGAGTGGACGGTGTGGAGCGGATTGTAGAATGGAGTGTGGTGCGAAGTGGGGCGGAAGATTTGAAAAGAACTATAGATATAGTACAGGGAGAGATATATTACTTTTATTGTTTCTGTTTCTATATAAATGTATACAGTTATACTGGCAATGCTAGCGTTTTTGCTTTTAGCTCTGAATTGAAAGCCCATTTGATGGAGTTACTCTGGATTCTCCATGTTCTAGGTGGTACGAGCCTGTGGAAAAAGTTTGGTGAGATTTGGTGACCCGCACCCTTCGGACTCCCCTTGTCAGCGCAATAAGTGTATTTCACGGGCACGATTTCTTCATACATAGCTATTTTCTGGAACATTATAACTCCGACAGATTGGATTTCTCACCTAATCGTTGTTTGCCTGGGGGAACTGGACACCTCCGAATTCCCCTCAAAAGATTATAACAATAAGACTCCGGAAGAGAGCTTCGTTTAGGAATCGAATCTCAGCACGAATGTGACTACGTAAAAGGGTCTAATCACTGCAGAAAGAAGGTACCCACAAAGTCACCAAGACACCTCGAAGATTTCCTAAAAGAGCCCAAACAACAGGAAAATTTTGTTCGAAAAAGAGCCCAAGTGCAAGGGTATTGTTCAAAAGAGCCTCAACGCAGAAGTACTGGTAAAAAGGCCTAAGTACAACAGTATTGGTAACAAGGGCCTAAGTGCAACAGTATTGGTGAGAAGGGCCTAAGTGCAACATTATTGGTAAAAAGGGCCTAAGTCACCGGTAAAACTCGTTCAAAAGAGCCTAACTCCACTATCGATATCGGGATAAAGGGCCTAAGTGATGGGGTATTGGTAAAAAGGGCCTAATTTTTCACGGAAAAATTAAAAAAAAAATGCTCATGACCTCCATATCTCTTTTCTACCAATTCTGGCTATCAAATCATGTTCTTTGGCCTTCAAAAAATGTATCTTCATGCTTGCTAAGTGGATATTGAGTGACCTCAGTTTCACACACTTAATGGAACCATCTTTCACGCGCAGAATCGATGAAAATGCATTGAGACGTTGAATCGCAATCGGATATCTTGTGTGACATACCCATAGACATGCTGATGAAATTTGGAGGCCATTGAACTAGATTTCGCATCGTCATTCAACTTTTAGTGGACCAACTATCCCAAAAATTGACTCAGTATTGGGAAAAAGGGCCTAATTACATTTTTTCGAATGGCTGTATACCTCTCAAAATCGACGGCTACCTCCCAATTCCTGTGCGGTTGTTTTGGGGATGCTAAAACCTTTGAAATGAGCCAGGTATGCGCATCGAATCATGCCACGGGCAAGGTACAATTAGTTTTTATCGTTTTTCTCGAAATGGCCATTTTGTACTTAGGCCCTTATTCCACCCACCACCTCAATTGTTGGTAACCTCTCTGCACACGAAGACGAGATAGCTCGTCGCAACAACATGTGACCCCATGTGAACTCTGCGTAAGACGGCTACGACGATCGTTGGCGTCGAAAACTCAAGGAATTGATTATCACACACCCAAAATCACTCAAAAAATACTTTTGAAGCGAATGAATAGGTATGTTTCAAACCAGCACGGAGGGAGTTATATCTTTTGCTTTTGAAAAGGCGATTTTAAATGACTCCTGAGGTTCATGAAGCGAATCCGACCAGAATTAATTTTTTGTAAAATTCATCACGGTTTTCGCCAAAGCTCTCAAGAGAAAAAAAATAGAGCTACTATTTGATTTGCAGACGGGCTCTAGACACGAATGCTTTTTGCAACCAGTTCTCGTGAGAAAATTAATCTCGTCAGCGATTTGTGAATTCAATCTCAAGCTTGGCACGCTTATCCGGATCATCACATTTTGTTCGTGAGATCCAGACTTGAATTCACATACTTTTTGATGGAAAAAGTGTGACTTTATTGAGTTTTACGATGCCTCCAAGTGAAATGAAAAATTTGTCGAATCCGGGTAACTTCTCTTGTAGTAGTCCGCACTTCCGTTCATCGGCAAGCACGCATGTCTGACAGCAAAAACATCATATTATACATTCGAATAAATATATTTGAATGACTTAGAACATGCATTTTTCTAAACGAGGTCTCTTACGAATCAGGCTGGCGAAGCCAAAACCACGCACGGATAACTCAGCGCGAATGGTGAAAATCGAGTATTATGAATTCTTTCGACCTGATATAATCGCAGCTAGGACAAAATACCACTGGTTCTCGGCTATCCTTATAGGAAACTATGCCTGAAGATAATTTTTGTTGGCCTATCGCTCCAAGGAATGCGCTCAGGCCCGAATAACCCCAAAGTAACGGATTGTGAGAATCACTCATGTTGAAAGTGCGGATAGACTGATCGTGAGTAGGAAAGAAATCTCTTGCATTACATGAAAAACATTGGAATGGTAGAATTAGGATACTTCAAAATTCGACATCCACTAATGGGGACAACGGAGCGGAAAGGATATCATGAATTAGTGCAAGGGAATTCATTAGAATTTGGTGACTGTCGGCGGAAAAATAATGGCATAATATAGGAAGTCAATGGAATTACGGTGGCGTTTAGTGGAGGAACGGTGGAAAAGTTGGTTAATTGTGCAAGATATCATAAATTTGTTGGTGAAGTATGGGAAGTGCGTGGGTGGCAAAGCAAAAAGTGGTGATACGTGGAAAAATCGTGGAATTCAGTGGAGTATCGAGCGAAATTCGGTGCCAGACAGGGGCATTGACTGGCAACCAATGGCCGTCTGTGGCAGTCCGTGGTACTCGGTGGATCTCAGTGTCAGATAAAAGAATTCAGTGGCAGTTGCGGGGTTCAGAAAAGTCTCTTCTCACGTCTATTCATAGGATGCTGTATCAAAATTCGAGGTAGGTTTGTTGGGGGAAAACTCTCGTCTTGTAACCCACGTCACCACCTGGTAATGGCGAGAGTACTAATGTCCACAGGCCAGCTAGCGCAAATAAAAAGTCTGACCCACGTGATCTCTAAAGTTGTCCGTAAAAGGGCGGCTTCATGGGCCACTCTCTGAATGTCAGCTCGGTGAGGCCCAGAGAGTTGATTCTCTACTTCGATCGTATTATTACCACGTCACAAGTTCTCCACATCTCCAAGAGACATCTTATCCCATCAATTCACGTATTCAACGATTCTCATCATGATGATATTAATTTTGAAACATAGATCGAAAACTTGTTATGAATCCTCATCACTATCGCCTGCGTGCGAACATTTGAAAGATTGTATTTCGAAAGACACTTCAGAACTTGGTGAATCTGGAGATCTTTGAAATTAATTAGCGTCAAGTAATTAGTGCGTGAGTGGAATCATTACCACTTATCTCGGTACTTTGAGAATCTAACATATCACTTGATATTTTATTGATATAAACTGGCATATTACGTAACGTAAGATACATTCGTGTTGAGCTCTCATTTACCAGTGGCTCAAAAATGTTGCCGCAGAAAGTATCGCGATCTCAATGAGGCATGAGAAAACCGGATTTGAGAATTTGTATGCACGCACAACTTTCTTGGATGAGCCAAGTCTCACACGATTGCAGTCCCAAGAGTGATGTAAAGGGTCGAGCTACATCTTTCATGTGAAAGGAATTTGTTTTTGTGTAGATTCACCTTATGAGGCAGAAAATAACAAGCATTAAAAAGTAAATGTTTATCGTAACAATGCGCGAATACTTACGTGCAACTAATTCTGTGACAAGGATTCTTCATGAATGGTGGCTGCTGGCAATATTAGGATTGCTTGTGAGAGATTAGAGTGACTCATTCAGAAGCAGGTTCGTTGATCAAAGTCACGGAAATACCTGCTAGTGCGAGGACCGGTGCTTCAAATTGCACCTCACAACTTGAGGAGATTCTTGAGGCTCAGTTTGGCGCGAACGGTACTTCAAGTGTGGAAATCACCTAAGAATTATACGAAATTGGGTTATATTATTCACAGTTCTTTTTTACTCTGGTACATTTTCATAATTCTTCTTCACACTCTTATTTGTTCAATTCAAAATTCAGTAACATCTTCAAACAGCTGCTTGGAGGACATCGATCTCTGCGAATGAGTCCTATATTTTCATACGGGAAATGTAATGCATAATATCGTCTGTTTGTACATCCATCTCAAAAATTCAGTTGAATAAAAAGTTGCAAGAATGCACACACATGGATGATTTTGAGGATGGTTATCTTCACGCAAGCCATCCCCAATATCATTATGTGTGTGCATTCTTGCGCGAATAAAAAAATAGCCCCTACGCGAGTGCATCATGTCAGTTCAGGGCTTCGTTTAGTCCGTGAAACCATTCACTCAGTTTCATGTTCGCTGCGCTGCGTCCAAATATAGTTGATTCGCCGATGAAGGAGGATCTTGATGAGAAATCCGCTTTGATTTATATTCGCGTGGAATTTGATGAGAATGCTTAGTTAGATTCAAGATGAATTGTGCGTATATACGTGGATAGATTGATCATAAGACTACAGAAATTATTGAAATCGAAATTTCATCGAAGCAATAACCATCGAATTGAATTTGGACCAAAATCAGATTGTCCGAAGTTTCATAACTCCTTATCGTACCGTACTCTATTTGCGATTCAACGGCTTGTCCTCTCAATATCCTACTCATGTCTGATCGAGTCAAAGTATTGATGAGTTATTCGTTTACTGTTGGAAATCTAGCGAATGAGATGGAGGAGCGCTCAAGACGTTGCAGCGGCAAATCCTGCGTGCGTCGAAGAATACCGATCTGCGAATGGCTTCCCCAATACTCACTGGGTAAATTCCTGCAAGACGCCTTGGCTGGGACAACGGTAGGGCTCACTGTTATTCCTCAAGGAATAGCGTATGCTGTCGTAGCCGGACTGCCACCTCAGGTATGTACTCATGTGTTGCAAGATCTTCAGCTTTTTGAACATTATCCACTCATCACATCCTTGATAACATTCAGGGACAAACACTCAATTGATTATTGAACTTTGTTCCATTTTATCATAACCATCGAATTCATTAGAATCAAAATGGTTGAGATCCACAAGTGTAAATGATAAGTAAGGGAATATTCCTAAATTTGAAGATTAATTCCGGGTACATCGTCGTTAATACCCGATATTATTGTTGATCAAATCAGATTTCACATGTACCGACTTGGTATCTAAATCGTTGATGAATATCTCTCCAATAGCCTGGTGAAACTCTCTGTAATGTCACATAAAAATTCATAACTGCATGGTTTTTCAGTATGGATTGTACAGCAGTTTCATGGGGTGTTTTGTTTACATCATATTCGGTAGTACAAAAGAGGTCACCGTGGGCCCAACAGCAATCATGGGTTTACTCACTCATCCTTTTGTCAAGAACTATGGAAATGACTTTGCGGTAAGTATCTGGATCACAGATATATTCACGACGAGCGAACAGCAGGATGATTCCGTTAATTCTTTGTCCAGCCTACAATTTGTCACATTATGCATCCTGCTAATATATGTGGTGGCGAGACTAAATGGCGTCAGTGCATTTCGAGTGAGATTGCACAAACTCAGCTCAAATACTGCTGTCTGGGGATTTCATGAGGATCCCCTCATACCTCATACGACGTGGCTATCATTTGTGTGAAATGCGACCTGAAAAATTCCTAGTGTGGGCCTAGAAACCCATGCAAAGTGGGCATAAGTTCATGTTTTTAGAATGAACTTACGCCCCTTAGTCTGGCCACCACAGATATCTAATATTGTCAGCAGTCAGTACATCTCGAACTGCTTGACTTTTATTCACCAAAGGGAATCAGTGAATTTATCTTTGACAAGAAGCAACCGTACGTAACAAAATGGAATTTTTTGTCGCTCAAAATATGTAAGAACGCACGAGATCGATCTGGGTTGCAATATTCCAATCATTCCTTCAACAAGTCATTTTGGCAACGAACATAGCGAAATGATTCGCGGTACCTCCCGGATGACTTTCTTATCCAATCTGTGCAACTCCACCACGGTTCTTGTTTGAAGTGAGATTGCTCAATTATGGCTCCTGACTTGACCACCTACCAACCTCATCTGATTTGATATCGTGTTTTTGACGACTACCCACTAGGGTGGGCCAAAAACTCAGAATTTTGGAAATTCGGCATGCTTGGTGTTGCAAAATTTGTGTTTTTACCAGTGGATATGAAAAAAAAAATTTGTTTGTCACTGAGAAATGATACCTTCAGTTGCGGAAAGAGCTATCAAGGTTTATGTTTTGGAATAACACGAGTTCAAATCGGAAATTGCGTAATCCGACCATTCTCCTCCACTGTTGAACAGATAACTCTGGCGCGACTCAATATTTTTCAATGTACTTTAGCTGGTTTTGAAGCTTGTTTGAAATTCCTCAAACTAAGCTAAGACAAGTCCAATTTTGACAAACCAGAGCTGATTCGGGTCAAATTTGAACAAAAAATTTTCAAACCTCCCGAACCAGAGGCTCCTGTGAATATACTATGTTCATTGCAAATGTTACCACATCCGAAAATACGAGTTGAGATTTCACTGGAACCGATCAGAAAGTTCCAGCGATAAACTTGCAAAGGTCTAGAATCCTGGACTGATGGCCAATAGTGTGGTTTCTGCGGAGTAAGAAGGATAGCCTAGGTCAAGTCAGTAATCGTCATCATTACTGAGGCTTGTGAGTGTGAGCAGAGGTGAAATTCGCAGAGCATGCAGCTAATTCGCAGCAACTACGGGTTCGGGAGGTTCAATCGCTCTGCAAGTTTTACAAAGTCAAAATTGCATACTTTTTGTTATTTTTAATGATGAATTGTCTGATACGAATCAGCTCTGGTTCGTCTAAGTTGGACTTAACTTAACTAATTTTGAAGATTTTGCAACAAGATTCAAAATAAGCCAAGGTACGTAGGGAAATCTTGGGATGCGCCAGAGCTATCTGTTCAACAAAGGAGGAGCGCGATTTCTCATTTAAACGCATGTTATTGAAAAAAAACCTTTGTGGTTCTTGTCGCAAGTAGAGACATCATTTCTCAGGACCCACTAAAATCTTTCTCATATGTACTTATAAAAAAAAAAAACTTTTGGAATCCAAACATGTCAAATTCCCAAAATTTTGAATTCTCGGTCCACCCTACTACCCGCCCACCTATTGCAGACTATTTGGATTTTGAATGGCTCCGTGGAACAAAAGTAGTTGACAGTTTTTTGTGCTTGAGTCGTGAGCGATGAAGTGATTCTCAATACAATTGTTGAAGAGACTGCAGCATAACGTCCAAATAGAACATAGTAGTTGAGTCTATATCGATCGAGTGGTAGGTTTGAGGCTAAACCTTTGGAAGTGCAATAATTAGAGGTCGTTCACACAAATTTCGTCGAATTTTCTTCGTATAGTGGCAAATACTACTCACGCATCTTTTTGGCAAAGAACACGCACTCAATTTCTTTTTATTGTGACAGGTATCCATTTTCTTTGCCTAAGCTTGAATATACGCTGGTCTCCATTATTTAATTATTTTAGTCCTCCTTCACTTCGATATTGAGTTTTATTGTCGTATATAATAGCCAAATCATACATTTCTAATTTCATGTTAGAAGGCACTGTTTTACACCGTGTTCTTATCTCATAACCGAAATTAGATTATTGTGGTAGTAGAATAATTTTATAGCACATGGGTTCTTATACCAAAGACCAGATCAATTTACAGTTTTTCAATGAACACGTAGGTGCTGTTGTGCTTCCTCACAGGCTGTTTGATAACTCTGCTGGGTGTACTGCATCTTGGTTTCCTTGTCGACTTCATAAGCATGCCGGTAATTTGTGGCTTCACCAACGCGGCCGCCATCATTATAGCATCGTCTCAATTCAGCACGTTACTGGGCATCAGTGGACGCACTGACTCATTTCGGGACGCTGTAGAGAAGCTGGTTGAACATTTCAGAGAGACCCAGCTTTGGGATGCACTCCTTGGACTCTCTTCAATTGCCATTCTAGTGATTCTCAAGGTAATCGTTGGCGGATTTATGCTTGTAAGATGGATACCTATTGATTTCGAACTTGGTAGAAGGATGGATATCAGAATAGTACAAGCAAAAAAGAGCAACGGATTTGTAGGAACTTGACCTTTCATTGAGGCTCACATCCTTTGGAATTGTATTGAACGACTCTTGAATAAATTCTACCAAAAGAGTCATTATTTTTGCCCCTTTTCATGAATTCAGCTCTGAGGCAGTGATATAGACTCACCCGCATAGATTGGTGAACCATGCAAAATTAGATTTCCGCTTTGATTTGGGACAGGTTCGATCTTTTGGATGTCTTCATTCAGCATTTAACTGAAAGATTTTTTTTAGTGAGTTCAATCTCTTCTAGAAAATTAATGTCTTTTACAATTTACACCATCTTTGAGAAAGAATTTGAATCCATGCAATTAACTCAAAACTGTGATTTGACTTGGGATTTAATAATTACCAACCATTTGTTGATTAATTTTTATCCTTCAGCGTCGAATACTAGAACTGACTAGTCACCAATATGATATACATGAGATTCATCAGAATAAAATTATAATATGCAAATACTGTGTCAACAGCAGACCTAGTTTGGTGTTTACCAGCTAGAGTGAGCTTGCATCAACGTGTTTTACACGGGAAATTTACATTTTTCATGGAAGAATCAGTGAAAGTGGCTTGAGATTCTAAGAAAGTTACTGGAGATACACGATGTTGTGTCAATGCTGGGGGCGTCAATGAAAATAACTTCCGAATTTGTAAAAATCAATAGCTCACTCCTGTCAGTGTATGTTCGAAAATGTCTTGTTCACCTGATCAAAAGCCTTTGCCTCTGGGCGAACAAAACGTGATCCACTCATTCACGCATTCATTCTTTTGGGATGAATAATTCCGCAACCACTCTTGAATGCATCTGAACACCAAACTGGAATGATGTTCAAAATTTCAGAATCTGCCAGGCAAGAGACAAGGGAATATTGCCCAAAAAGCCATGTGGCTGATCGGCTTAGCAAGAAATGCAGTCGTCGTTATAAGTGGCATCGTTCTCGCTTATTGGTTATCAGTTTACGGCCACGAGCCCTTCAAAATTACTGGCAACATAACGGAAGGGCTGCCCCCAATTTCGCTCCCACCGTTCTCCACGACTCACGAAAACCAGACTTATAATTTTAGTGACATGTTATCGATTTATGGTGGCAGCGTCATATCCGTGCCGCTGATTGCACTGCTCGAGAGCATCGCCATCGCCAAAGCTTTCGGTACGTTGTCTCTAATTTTATTTCAAATCCCTTGGATTTTGAAAGATCCGCATGGTTCGGAGCAAAAATGAAGCCTAAGCTTCTGCTTGTTACAGCGAAGGGAAAGACGCTAGATTCAAACCAAGAGATGATAGCTGTGGGCCTGTGCAATATTTGTGGCAGTTTTGTGCGCTCAATGCCGGTAACTGGAAGCTTCACTCGAACTGCCGTAAACAACGCCTCGGGTGTTCGAACACCAATGGGTGGACTCGTCACGGGCGCATTGGTTCTGCTCGCCTGTGGACTTCTCACTTCAACTTTCAAGTTCATCCCGAAAGCTACTTTAGCAGCAGTTATTCTGGTCGCCATGTACTATATGTTGGAGTTCAAACTGTTTCAAACTCTGTGGAGGACGAAAAGTAAGTTCATCCCTCTGAAAAAGTTTCGAAACTTGAATCGAGCAAAGAACTCGGAATCTTCGAGCACATGCAATTTTATTGTCCTACTCAGCCATAATCCCATAAGCCTTATCTCGAAACACTGGGGAGTGTTTTTCTTCGAAGGAGGTATCGATATTGGTCCAATATATTTAATGGAGATGGATCATCGGTCAGATTAAACTATGAAACTGTTTGATACTGATCGTCAATATTGTGATCCCGGTTTTTCTTGGTACCCCTGAGTTTGAATTTTGATAAAATTTCATGTAGTACACCTACCTTTGGATGGCTAAGGGTTTTGACATCGAACTTTTTATTTCCGCTCTCTGGATGAATTTCGACATGCACGTGAATTGGTATCAGGGATTCATAGCGCCAGCCTCATTTGATTAACAGGAGCGCGGTTGTCCCTGAATGACTAAGGGTGATGACAGGCAACCCGCTACGACACGAATCTCACGACACAACACCGCCCGACATGACACAAAATTCATTCCGGCAAACCTTACCGTAGATGGATTTGATTCATTTTTATAATCCGCGAATAGCACGGTAAAAATTATTCCAATCCATGGAAGGTTAGGCTCGCAAGGATGAATTGCGTGTCGTGTCGGGCGGTGTTGTGTCGTGAGATTCGTGTCGTAGCGGGTTGTCTGTCATCACCCTAATGTGACCAATTGTGCCGATCAGATGCGGAATATATTCTCTGAACTCATCTTACGAATGAAGTTTAGAATCCTGCGAATTTACCCTCATGAAGCTGATTAGCTCATTATTCTCCCTCTTCAGTAGGATGCACGGAGCTAATAAAGTAATAGGAGTCTATCGTTATGTAATAGTTATTGATTGAAATGACGAACGTGGCACTACAAGAATAAGTCAAATCTATCGAGTACCATTATGCTGTCCACAGTGCTCCTGAAGGAGTCATAAGTCTGAAATGTTGACGAAAACGGGTCACGCTATCTTGTAGGGTTACGCGAGTACATTCAAATCCCGTTTCAACGAAAATCGCAGCTGATCATTTACTAAAATGCGAGCAAAAAGTGTTCAAACGCCATTTAACTCCATGTATTTCCATCGGCATATAATGAACAGTCAAAGGATGTCAGTTGCGTCAATGTGCATTCTCATAGAAAATTCCCGTAGAACGTGCTGGTGCATTCCATTCTTTCATATCTAGCATAGTTCTTGAGATGCGAACCAAGTGGAGCAAGAGCCGTTTTAGCAAAATGCAATATCACAGCAGCGTCTTGTTTTGAGAAGTGCATCGGCAAAGAGAGTATGGGGACCAAGATGAGGTATTGATTCACGATTTTCATTGTATTTTTTCACGCAGAATACGAATTTGGGACCACTCTCATTCTTGCTAGTCAAGTTTTCATGAGAACCGCGGAGAACTGTCGTGATTTTCCATAATAATTCATTACTATTGGGCGCATAACAATTCGATCGAGTCAGCCCTATGGTGTATTTCTAAGTGCGTTTTGGGATCTCAGTACCTTATGCATCATATTAAGTGGACCGGGATACATTGAACGAGTATATGAGAAAGGCTCTTGTAAGACTTCGTGGGAACAGCGTTCGATTGATTGCTTAGTATTCTTTCAAAAATTTGAATAAAATCTGGACGTTTCTGGAGAATTACGACAGTTCTTCGTGATTCAAATAGAAACCCGACTAGCAAAGAAGAGACTGGTCCCAAATTCGTATTCTGCGTGAAAAAATACAATAAAAATCGTGAATCAATTTCTCATCTTGGTCCCCATACCCTCTTTGCCGATGCAGTTCTCAAAACAAGACGTTGCTGTGAGATTGCATTTTGCTAACGGCTCTTGCTCCACTTGGTTCGCATCTCAAGAACTATGCTAGATATGAAAGAATGGAATGCACCAGCACGTTCTACGGGAATTTTCTATGAGAATGCACATTGACGCAACTGACATCCTTTGACTGTTCATTATATGCCGATGGAAATACATGGAGTTAAATGGCGTTTGAACACTTTTTGCTCGCATTTTAGTAAATGATCAGCTGCGATTTTCGTTGAAACGGGATTTGAATGTACTCGCGTAACCCTACAAGATAGCGTGACCCGGTTTCGTCGACATTTCAGCGAGACTTATCAACCCTTCAGGAGCACTGTGTGTCAATCGATACCTCGATCGATACCATGGTCAATAAATGCATTAAATATATCTATCGCCAGCGCGGGGAGAAATCTAGGTAGATTCTTGGTATTTAGCACTGGGCTCCGAGACGGCTGCTCAATACCGAGAATTCACTTACATTTCCCGAAGCGTATCTCACATCTACGCTAACGCGTGAGGCTGCGTGACAAACCGACTAGTACAAATGCAATTTATTACAGGGATTGATCTCGTTCCAATGGTGGTAACACTGGTGGTCTGTTTGTGGGAGAGCCTCGAAGTTGGAATGATCTCTGGAATCGCAACGAATTTGGTTTTGCTGTTGTACGGCACTGCAAGGCCAGGTTTATTGATTGAGGAACGCGTGGTCAATGAACTAACGATTCTCTTCGTTTCACCTCAAGAATCACTCAGTTTTCCAGCTGCAGAATATCTACGAGAGCGAGTGATGTCTTGGTACGTAATTCGATACTCGCATGCTTCATACAAAACACTTACTCGAGCCATTCCACTTTCCAAAATAAATATTAGATCATATCAGGCCAAGATTCTACTATACTCATTGGGAATTCGAGATGACTATATTATACCCCAGAAGTCTTTGATGTCTCATAATTATTCGTAAAGCCCTCGGTGAAGCCGAAGTACCATGTTTTCGCATTGCGCTCGACTTTAAGTAGCCTCAGACATTTTTGCTTATAATCGACAGGTGTGACGTTCTCAAGGATGCAAATATAGTAATAATAGATGGACGAGATGTGAAAGGCATCGATACTACAGTGGCAAAGAACCTGACTCTTCTCGCAGCTGATCTAGAATCTCGCAAACTACGGCTATTATTCTGGAGATGGAACGACGATGTTCGGAAAACTCTTTTAGCATTTGACGCATCTATGGTATCGCATTTTCGCGATGCAAGTGATACTTCGCAACTTGTGTCTGGTAAGCTCTTCATGTGGTTGGAGCAATAGGAGAGTGAATAATTCCCGTAGTAGGAGCAGGGCAATATCCGACGCTATCTCTGGTAACGCGATCCAGAAGATTGGAGATTTTTCAAAAGATCATTTGTACGTAAAAAGTCGCGACATTGCGGAGAGTGCCGCCACAAACTCAGACCGGAATTGATACCAGCTCTCAACTTCGTAAAGTCTGATATCGCGAGCGGAATTTTACTCTCCATTCATTCTCGCGTGCACTGAAGAAAACACAAGTGCTTTTATCATTTCTGCATTGAGGTTGTTTGGATTCTTCCATGGTGGAACGAGCCATTCTTTCTGCTCTCCGTTAGTTGAGCTTCCACAAGCATTACAACTCATTCGTGAGCTTATCAAGAAACCTATAAGATGAAAAGGAATATACCGTCAATTTCAAGTATTGTACTTCAAATTATTGTGGTTGGACGCAACTCAGCCCACGTTTTAAATAGTTTTTGATGATAAAATAAAATGTAGCGGTTCTCTCGTTTTTTCACAGAAAAATGGGGCGTACAGTTCGCTCATTTGAGCCTTCTTTTCTAACACTGATCGGTCTGGTCTGTCCACTCTGCTTCCTCTGTCAAAAGCGCCTTATGGTTCATCTAATTTGCTCAGCTGATTCTATAATTATCTAATCGCGTGACTCAACGTGCTTTTCGTTTATCCTACTTTTTTTTCTTTCATGTGTTCAACGGTCGTCTTCAGCCAATGGACTATTACAACCGGGGCGGATGTCGTGGATTCATTCATTATTTCGTGTTTTTAACATGGCGTGTTTGAGATCCAGCCACTCACTCTAACCTAATTCTCTCCGCATTTGCCCGGAAGTCATTCCCGTGGAGCGAGGGAAAACTCCTGAGGGGTGAAAACCTGCCCCGGAGAGTTCGGTATATCTATAATGCTACCCTTACGGTGCTCATCCCACATTTCGTAAGCATGAACACCGCGATTGTAAAGTTCCGTGCCTCCTGCTCACGTTGCTGAGGGGTAAGTGTCGACTAATCGATCAGAAAAGTCAGCTCGTCAAGATTGATTAGACTGAGATAGGTGGTCACCCATCCCAGTACTAGCCGCGCCTAAAGTTGCTTAACTTCGATAATCGGCCGAACTGACACTCAGCGACCCCACCAACTGTGTCCGTTTATCCTACTTGCATCGCTCTTTTGACTCACCCATATACGCATGAATTCTGTTCATTTTGTCGGCTTCATCTACCCGATTCAAGTAACCCACTTACCAGTTAATCTTGTCACGTTTATCTGCGCAAATCTAACACATTTTTGCCTTCATATGTATTTTGTCAGTCGCATTCATGAGAATGGTCAATTCCATTCGCTGAATCCTCGTGAATCTTTGTGGAAAATAAATCAATGTGAGAGGCCTTGAATGGGGCCCGTGGCAGCAATGGACTTTGCAGAACTTGACGAGTTTTGGGCGCTGAATAGGTCATCCAAATCTGGCCCTGTTCGACTATAAATCTGCATCGAGTTACACTCAATCCTGAGAAATCTTTGATGTATCAATAAAATCTAAGAGATCGGTTTATTTGATTTATATGAGCTTTCTCATACCCTATAGATTTGCATTTAGAACTTTGCTCATTGCAGATGAGGTAGCGGTAGCAGGAGGAGCAATCAAGAATGAATCACTTGCTTAATTATGGAACCTCTTCCCTGGAATGGTGAAGAGGTAAAAAGATTATTGTGAGGATGGTCATTACTGCGGTACAGCGACGGTAGCTGAAGGACCTTTTGATATCTTAGCGAATTCAATCGAAATTTGCAAGATGAGGTAACGACAAGAACCTTTGAATTACTTTGCAATGATAAGTTTTGTACTGAATTTTTATGTATTACACATTCATAAATGATGTAGTGAAGGGAACAAAGTTCAAAAAGACTCATCCATACTTCGCACAGAGCGAGAATAGAATCATTATTTATAGTTGCTCGGTTTTTGCGAGTCAAGACATAGCAGATCCTCATTTTTCCTGATTCTACCAATCTTATCATTCAAAATTCCTTCGAAATTTCATGATGGAACCTTGCAGCCGAAAGAGGCTCTGAGGTGTATAGTATGACGTACAGCCGTCAGCTTAGATCCATTATGAGCTCAGGAAATGAGCTGATTCGCTCTCACAAGGGCCAATGGAATACATTCAATGACTCGGAATTGAAGTCGGTGTCCGATCACATCGGTCGAGGATCAGAGTTCGCACAAAAATTAGATTCTAATCCAAAACCAAAGTCGCAAATTTCCTAACCAAGGAGACATTTTCAGTATTGATGATTCGTCTGAAAGGACGTAGCATACTCGATAAGATGTATTGTAAAAGATAAGGACTTTTGATGTAGATTATAGTATTTTTATACGTCAAGAATTGTATTATTAGTTGGTGTGAAAAATGAAAAGTAAAACGAATATCCAAGACCATGCTCTCGTAAAACGTTCTTTTGAATTGCACGACATGATTGTCTGAATACCTCTTACAACCCAAGGTAGAATAAATCTCCCACTGTATAAAGTTCTCAACAAAAGGTAAGTCAAACAACTAAATAAACCACGTCCAAGCGTGTCTAGCCAGAGTCACAAATCGTACGTCAAGCAAGGTCCATGGAAGGGTCTAGATGAGCGTTCAAGGGTACCAAGATAGAGTCACGGGGCATGTGTCAAAAGGCTTCCATGGAGTGGCTAGGAATCTATTCAAGAGTTTCAAACAAGAGTTACGGAGCTTGCATCGGAGTAGTTCCCATGTGAGGGTCCAGATGGTTGTTGAGGAGTACCTGGCTAGAGTAACGGAGTGCGCGTCGAGGAGGTTCCATAGAAGGAGCTAGACATTCATTCAATTGCAACTAGTAAAAGACACGTCTCGTGTGTCAAGGGCTTCCAAAGGATCTACATGATCGTTAGCGAGTACCCATCTAGAACCCAAAGCGTGCGGTTAAACTGTTCCATGTAAGGTTCTAGACAGTGTTGTAAAAATTTCAAAGCCTCGTCGATCTTGAAGGACGGCGGGGAATCAAATAAATTCCCAAAAATTTTATGATGGTAACTTTTTTGCGACGTTCTGTCCAGGAGGTTTCGTGAACCTCATCAGGCTTGAGATTTGTTATTCTTTAGATCGTCATGAAAGATCTCGTAGTAGAGACCAGACATAACGTCTGGCTCTCGTCAATACTGGTAAACAAAGTGACTCCAAACTGCCAATATTCTGTCAATATTGAAGGCCTAAGATCGAAGAAAAGCCACCATCCCAACACCGAAAGTCACTCTGTTTACCTGTATTGACGAGAGCCAGACGTTATGTCTGGTCTCTACTACGAGATCTTTCATAAAACACTGACGATCTAAAGAATAACAAATCTCAAGCCTGATTAGGTCCACGAAACCTTGCGGACGAAATGGTGCAATAAAATTTTCATGATTAAATTTTTGGGAATTTATTTGATTCCCCCACCATCCTTCAAGATCGACGAGACTTTGAATTTTCATCATATTGAAGCCGAAAGACGCCAAAAACTACCAATATTTAGTTCTAAATAGTGGTTGAATAGTACCCTGCTAGAGCTACGGCACGCGGAACTTAGAAGCCTATACGATCGTTGGAGAGAGCCTAGCCAAAGTCACGGAGTAAGCACGCCGTGGATTCCTCGGGAAAGTCTATAGATAATCGATATAGAGTACTCCGCTAGAGTCACGGAACGTGCGTCAAAGGTATTTGACGCGAGAGATGTGGTCCTTGATTCGAAAGTACGTAGTTTCGAGCGTCGTTCAGGACGTTCATGGATGGAAACAGTCAGACGTTGGAGAGTACTCAGCTGCAGTTGCGTAGCGTGCGAAGAATCAACGTTCTACCCGCCAGAACGCTGCTGGACACGCACTGGCGTACTTTCACGTTGCTGCTACATGCAATGATTCTAAGGCAGCGGAAATATTTTTCATACGCTTTCTTTGGCATCACAAATTTTGCCGAAATACTATCTCGCCTTCCAAATCTCATACCATTCTATTCACTAGGGAACGAAAAAAAACATGAACAGAGTATGGGGTTGGACGCGGCGTTGTCTCGTTATTTCTATTCATCACTAAACAACATAGCATTCCCAGGCAAAACTAGATAGCAACCCGCCTATGTATTGAAATTTCCAATCGAATGAGCCCTTGAACGTTGAAAAATTCAAAATCTAGTTCGCAAAAAAAAGTGAACGAATGTGACCGTCGGGCAGTATAACTTGCCTACCGTTTCTCTACATCATAAAGTTTTTCCTTGCCTCGCGGGTAAAACCGGGCAAATGCAAGGAGCTTACATGAACACGCAGTACACTGACACACTGTTGAGTCGAGTTGTACAAATGAGACCGCCCACTTTGTGAGTAAGTGAGTCCGTCACTACGATCAGTTTCACCCGTTGATAAACAAGGAGGGCACAGTGACCGTGTCTGGTGGGCTGTGCCAAGGAGTTCTTCGTTTCAACCACGAGTATCAAGAACGGAACACAGCTTGCGCTAGTCGCTCGGCTAGTCGTAACACAGTACACAGATTATCGAACAGTATCATCACACAGTAAAGGCTGTAGGCCTTCAAGACCCCAATACTTCGAATAAAAAAAAACTTGCTTACCGAATTAAAAATTTACAATATTCTCGAGATACAGAACAAATTCCCAGGCATGAAACAACCCATTCGGCTGGGAATGTTCTAGTGTTTCACTTTCCTTATTTCTTTTGAGTTGGAAATGTAAGATTGGAAGACTCTGAGGCGAACATTGATTCATAATCTCTGATCGCATGCATAGGGCGATCAAAGTGCCATCTATCGCGCAAAATATCCGGGTGTTCCATATGAAGGTCCAGAAGCTCGTTGGAGGTAGCGAGCATTGAGTAGTAAGGAGCTTATGCCCGAGAATTTTTAAAATGCCAACGCGCTCCTTGGTTGCGTGGAGCGGGCGAAAAGGATCCAATGGAAACCCAGAAGCGCAGCATGTAGTCTTGTAGAGGTTACTAAATGGTTCCAAAGCCAATGAACGCGCGTTTGCGACATGTGCCCCTCCTCACTTCAGGCTCACTAGTTGAAAAGTACTTACCCTGACAGCGTCACGGAACGTGTTCCGAGAAGAGACGATAGGAAGGGCTAGACGTTCATTCCAGATTACGAAGCTGGAGCCACGTAGCGCGTAACTCGAGTGTTACACGGGAGTATCTCGAGAATCGTTGGAGGAAACCTAGTTCAAATCTTGGAGCGCGCGTCACGTGTATTTGCTAGACTGTCCGGGCGATCGTCAAGGAGTACCCAGCCAAAGTTATAGAGCGTGCGTCAGGAGGGTCGCATGGAGGGGGCTAAACATCTTTTCGAGAGTACCTTGTCGGGGACGCGGATCGTGTAATCCGGGGATTCCATGAAACGACCCAGACTGCCGTTAAAGAGTTTCCACGCAGACCTACGGGACCCGAAACTGGAGGATTTCATGGGAGGGCCTCGATGGTCGTTGAAGAGTGCCTAGCTAGAGTCACAGTGTGTGCGTCAACGCGATTCCATAGGAGGTGCCAGGCGGTAATTCAAGAGTACCTAACTGGATGTACGGGTCGTGCAGTCCGGGGGCCCCATAGAAGGTCATATATGGTCGGTAAAGAGTACCTTGTCAGAGTCATGAAGCGTGCGTCAAGGAGTTTTCATGGAAGAGGCTAGATTCAAGAGTACGTAGCTCGAGCTACGGAGCGTGCACTTGGATTATTTAAGGATGGATTCAGATGCATATTGCAGAGTACATAGTTAGAGTTACAGAGCGTGCTCCAAGGAGATTCCATGGATAGTTCTAGACGGTCGTTGGAGAGTGCTTGTCTGCGCGTCTGTCAGCCATAGCAACCCGCGTCTAGGATGTTCCATGGAAAATTTCAGACGGTCGTTGAAAAGCATTTAGCTGAAGCCACGCATGGTGCGTCAAAGAAGTTTCATTGAAGGGGCTGGACTTCGATAATATCCACCCAAAGCCACCGAGCGTGCCATTGGGATATTTCATGGGAGGGCCTGAGTCGTTGGTGAAGAGCGCGTCAGCTAGAGTCAGAGAGCGGGGCTCATAGAAGGAGCTAGACATTCATATCAGAGTTTCCAGCCAGAGTCACGGAGTATACTCCAAAGAGGGCTCATGGAAGGGTCACGATGGTCTATGTAATTAATTTCGACACTCGATCGATATGATCGGATATCGTATTTATCACTCGCGGGAATTTCAAATTATGAAGATGTAATTTTATCGGTCTTTGCGAGTTAAAGTCAGCAAATTTTGCTGAATTTTTAGCATCAATCGAGAATGGATTTTTTCTCCACTCTCGATCAATGCACCTTTAGAGCCTCGTATGGTTCCGAGGATGCATCTGAAGGATTTTGATGGAAAGGAATGAAAAGTAAAGATGAGAAATGAGAAACTTGATGAAAAATTTTGATTCTACGCTGATATTGTGCGTGTTTCGCCCTTCTCTCATTGCTCGGGCTTTTCAAAGTGGTGGAAGAGCAATGAGAGTTTACCACTGACACGCGGCTCAAGTGGCCGAATGTTCGATGGTTTGAACGCCCTTATATACGAAAGTTCATCTTCGTTATGCGCTTGCGAGAAAGGTCAATTTAACCCGCTATTTCCATTTGATTTCTCAACATTTTTACTTTGGCAGTTCTTCGGCCTTCTGCCGGAGATATATGTAATTAATTTCGACACTCGATCGATATGATCGGATATCGTATTTATCACTCGCGGGAATTTCAAATTATGAAGATGTAATTTTATCGGTCTTTGCGAGTTAAATCACGATCGATGCGGTCACGATGGTCGTTAGCGAGTATCCGTCGAGAGCTGCTGAGCGTGCGTCAAAGGTGTTCTATGGAACGCTCCAAATGGTCGTTGAAGAATACCCAGCTAGAGCTACGGAGCTTGCGAACGTTCAATCAAGAGTATTTGGATAGTGACGTACGCATACACTCCTCTTCATTTATTTATCGGCACACATACGTGTTTTCGCACCAAAATAAGAACGTTTGCGGAAGGTACATCCGCTGGTAAACACCGCGTACGCGTTTTCGATAGTACACGTCTCAATCTTCAACTAGGCATGCGGTTCTAATAGTACACATCTCAGCATCGATAAGATACGCGCTCCTAATAGTACACTCTGATCTTCAACTGTGTCATATACATCCAACTTTCAACACTGTACGCGCATCACAAAGTGGAGTTCTGCTTGTACGCGCGTATCATAGGACAATTGTAATCTTGAGTCACAGTTCATGCACGCTTGCCCAGTCGTACAACGAAGTTTCATACGCGTAT
Source organism: Eretmocerus hayati (assembly GCA_029851415.1). Classification (NCBI taxonomy): domain Eukaryota; kingdom Metazoa; phylum Arthropoda; class Insecta; order Hymenoptera; family Aphelinidae; genus Eretmocerus; species Eretmocerus hayati. The sequence goes on from CM056742.1 coordinate 116,745,650, forward strand.
TAAGGAGTACGTCAAAGCAAAAGTACGCGCAACATCGTTTTGCCCCATCAAAGACTGAGCCACCAAACTCGGCAGCTTACTTCGCCGATCTCAGCTCGCCGTCGTGAGGCTGCCTTCACGACACTCGAACACGCCTTGACCGTCGACATTTCACCACGATCTTGGATTTCCGTCGCTACCTCTTCGCGACTTGGAGTTCGGGGACCGTCTCAAGAACATTCAAGTGGGTTGCCCAGTGCCATGAGTAACAAAGTGTGTGCTGCATTCGTGTTTCGCACCTTAAATAGTGAATCCCAATTAAACCTTAAAAGTGCACGCATCATTTGTATGCCCAGTCCACCACTCACTCCTACGGCGATCTAATGTCATTTTTGGAGATAGTTCAAAGACATAGTGTGCGTTTCTCGGATAAACTCTATTACATACGGTCCGCGAACCGGCATCTGAGACGCAATGCTACCTAATGGACCAACGTCGTCCGCACTCCAAGTTCTATGTTCCCCGTTCCGAGAGCGAACGCCAATAGGTCGTCTACGAACTGCAGCAAGCCAAGGAGCTGGCCCGACTTGAAGCGTTGCAAGTTGCAGTGACCACACAACCCAAGACTGATCAATCAACGAGTATCTTATCTCCACCCGGCGACATGGGAGAGTAAATCGTACTCTCATTGACAGAGATCACGAGGGGTTTCTCATACTTCCGATTCCCTTCCAAAGGACCAAGTCTGGGCACTGTCAATTGAGTCACGGACCCTACATCTAGGATGTTCCTCGAAAAGGTCACAATGGTCATTCAGTAGCGCCCAACTAGAGTCATGGATCGTGCGCTAGAACTACGTTATCCTCCATTTATTTCGGTTGTTATAGGTAAGAGCGATCGTGTCTCGTTTTGAGATTGGAAACGCTTGATCAAGGTGGCTGTTGAGACATGAAACGCTTGATCAAGGTGGCTGTTGAGACACCGTAAATAGTGATCCCGTCTTGCTCACTCGCCTCGTGTAAAAAAAAACGTCTCGCAGAAAGTCTGGCTTATTCAGTCAAAGTTATATGAAGATTTGATGAATACCAGAATCGAGAGGAAAAGTCTCGCGAATTGTCAGGTAGGCTTGGCCAGATTACCCGCAAGATTTCATACGATTCTCAGTATTTATTGAAAAGTATTAAGGGAAATCTACAGAACCTTTGACTTTTAGTGTACCATACAGTATTTCAATGAGATCGGGACTTTCACGCCCTGGGAAAATGTTTTTCAGATGGTTTCCATAGTTTCCAGGATGGTACTCTATCGAATTTTTATGACACGTGCGTAGTGCCCTTGATGAGTACGAAATTCGAGAGTCTGGCTAAATGAGCCAGATTTTTCACGAGATAATACAAAGTCTTGGATAGTCTCGTAAGCGAGACTTCCTCCGAGACCTTTACGAAGACATATTTTGCCAGGCTTTTCGCGAGATGTTTTTTTTTACACAGGTTTCAATTCTAACAGACCAACAGGGCATTGAGATGGTGATCGGTAACAAGAATCACGTTATCATGAAAATATAGGATTCACACGAAGAACATCATCAGAAATGTAAGAAAGTACGTAGAAAATAATTGAGGTAGACCAGGATTGTTGGGAAAATGGTTAAATAGGGTAAGTTGAGTACACTTACTTTATATAAAATATATATGAATGAATATGCATACGATTATAGTGTCATTATTTGTTGCTCGAAAGGGGTCGGGCTTTTGCGGGTAGGGCCCAGTTTTATCTTACAGGAGGAAAAAGATTACTGTTATAGATCCAAATCTGTGACTCATAATCTTTTGAGGTGATCCAGGGTAAGAAAGCTTCAGGAAAGGCCAGCCTTTCAAATTTGCGTGGTGCCACAGTTTTTGCATCATGCCAATGAGACGAGGCTGCCCTGCGACGAGGGGGCGCACGTGCGCCGACACAACCGCTCGACGAGGGTGCTACGACCCGCGCGGAAGAAATCTCATCGATCGGGACTTGGCGCCGGCGCAACTCGTCAGACTGTGCGCTCCTGCGGCAGAAGATCTGCAGTTGCCTTTCGCTCGTCAGTGCATCGCAGACAGCAACGTACCGACTTTATCCTTGTCTGTCTGCCCCTCGGCCGCGTGCGGATCTCATCAAAGCAAATAGTACTTCCAGGAGTCGATCTTCGTAGACCACTCTACACAGCCTAACGGGCGAAGAAATCGGGGGCCCCGGATCATCGGGACAGTGGCGCGTCCTGGCCAAACACCTGTGCGCGCGCCCCAAAGGACTTCTAGATGCCGGTTGAGGGCGAGCTGCGACGCTGCAGCACGCTCGGATGCCCGCACGCGGAGTCGTACCACTGCGCCGCCGGCGACGATTTCACCCGGGGGTCGCGCTCCTCTGCCTCCGAGGGCCGCCCGCTGCTGAATTGTGCCGCACAGGTGAGAGATGCTCGAGATATTGTACCAACCTGGAAAATGAGTTCGAATTCTCTACTCGTTTCGATGGCTCGAGTTTCACCGAGGCTGACCTCTACATGACAACTGCGGATTGATTCATGTTGTAATGTCTAAGGACTCTGCATAACTTGAACGAGTCCTTGGGGTAGCCATTTAGCGTAGTAGAGGTCATGGCGTATATTCACGCATATCAACGCACATTCAGTGGTTCGAGAACCAAATAAAACTGCGCCAACACTGGAGTCTTTGTCCCACTTCAAATTTGGAAACTCAGCCAAATAGCTTCGAGCGGTGACGTGGGCCGAATTGTCTCTCGCCACAGTTTTCTAATCAGGTTTCTCTCCTCCACTGAATTTCAATACCTTATTCCACCAGGGATGAACTGTGATATTTTCAATACACTCGTACTAATCAACGACAACGGCAAAGATTTTTCTACGTCACAACCTTTCCACCACAGAGCAGAGTTTCCACAGAAAAATAGTCGACCGAGATCATCCGTTCTTTTTTCTTTCTTTACCTGTTCATTAAATATCGACTTCAACGGTTTTAATGATTGAATGTCAGAATACGCGACTGCTCCATGCGGTAGTGCGGTAATGTGAGTAGTCATCGGCTGAAAGATTGTCCATAGAAGCCATGTGTGGTTGTCAAATTCAGAATACCATGTTGAATCCGGAGGGAAGTACAGAATCAGTACGACGCAGGATTGGAGAATAGTGGCCAGCTACTATTCCTAGTTTGCACTGACAATCACATCAGATTAAGTCTTACCCTAGAACAAAATAGAGATTTATTTGATGTCATTATTGATCTCAATATAAGGTTATTTGATTAAATTTTCGACAACAAAGGATAAATCTTCCTGAGAAATTCTGAACTACAATAAAGCATGCAAATAGCTCATCAACAGTATCGCAAAACGTATATGACTGGAATGATTGCATGTAAAAATTTTCATGTACGGCGTCCGTCCTAATTGTATCGCCAACTCACTGATAACGAAATCAATCTCTCAAGACTGACAAGGGGAGAACCAGGTGCTCGGATCACCAATCTTGGCCGAATTTTTTTCACGGTTTTGTACTACCTAGAATATGAAGAATCCAGAGTAATTCTATCGAATGTGTCTCCTGTCCAAAGATACAGGCACTGAGGTCATCATTGCTCATATAGACCCATGTTGAACAGTTGTATGTATAGATATACCAGCAATGTTAATGTTTTTATCTGTAGCTTTGAACAAAAAGGACGGAGCCACTCTAGATTTTTCGTGTACTCGGTGATACAAAAGTGTAGAAGAAAATCGAAGATTGGTAATCCGGACACTTGGGCCTCCCTCGGTGAGTCTAATTATTCAGCCGACTGGTTATCTTAGCTCTGTTTTATAAAATAGTCCCGCCACTTTGATATCAAGGATGCGAGAAAACAGAAAGTGGTTCGGCATGCGACTCCATAGTTTTCTATAAAACGCGATTTAATTTAATCTAGGTTAATATCACCTGTATTGCACATAAGGAAGAAGATCGCAATGTACGATTCGTTTGTCACTCTTTTGCATTGCATCATCAATCACCAATACTTCAAAAAAAATTTTACATCCTCCATAGATTCCTCTCGTTTAGAGCTAATAGGACCTAATCTAATTCGTAAAGATACGAGATAGTTTTTTGTGATGTAAAAGATATAGTAGGTAATCTATATCTAAAATGTACACCGTCAAAATCATATGCCTCAATATTGTAATTCTTATATGCTTTTTAGACTTGACAAGGATGACAAAAATGTCATCGAAACGTCGACTGACTCGCAGAACACCGGCCATTACTCCTAAATTTATCAACAATTTTCATTTAATGTTCAATTCCGATCCGATGTATTTGAATGACTCAAAATCAAAGGTCAGATAATTTTTCCTCTGTTCGAGGTATGCAGTCCATTGTGAATGGCTGTTGCAGAATCCTCTCAGGGATAAGAAAATACGGAGAGCTAAAAGCCAAAAGTTAGGGACAGACGCAGCGAAACTATAAGTAACTTTCAGTCGTGCACATTATTTTCTTTCGCCTGTTGCACTCCGTGAGTCGATACTCCATCACTAGTTCCTCTTTACCTACTTTTGATGCACGACCACTTCATTATTCATTCGCTCTCGATCGGTTGTTGCCAAAAGAGCTCGTCTGTGCTCGGAGCTGGATTCCGAAGCATAAATATCCTACGGCGATGTTACGGATTCGACAGTTTTTTTATTCACTCGGTGCTTTGAAATCCTTCCCATTCACTCCATGGGAGTGTTCTTCAATTAATTTCAAATACTTCTTATTGGAATGAATTCTTGGCTGGCAATCGATTGCCAGTAAACTATGTCTTTATCCAGTGAGCTAAATCGGTCACATTTTCAAGTCTTACTTCTGATTCGGGACTGCCTTAAGTTGAAGACGATGTCGCATCAAAATTTGGGTCCAATGCGATAGAAACATTGAGATGTCTCCTTTCCATAAAAACTTGAGAGATATCTTTAGAATTTAGTGAATTTAGCTTACCACCAATACATTGACAACATCCATTCTTTCCTTGATTCCAGAGGCAAGCGCAATCTTCATGTGCGGCAGGTCATCTTCACCGGAAGCTTTGAGTGAGTGAACTTTCGTACAATTAAATTGTGTGTCGATATTGACGTCATAAAATGTAACGAAAAATGTAGTTACTTTATTACTTTCCCATTAGTGAGGTAGGTGACCTGCACTGCTTAATCAATTCACAGAGTTAGTCTCCAGACAAATGAAGCTCAGTCATTGGCAAATATTCGGGGGAAGCATTCAAATCACCGGGGGATAGGCCCCTACCAAATTCCACTTTGAGATAAATTCAATTACGGAAGAATAAGATTACTAAAATCTCCTTGATGGTAGGATCATACCGCGAAGTGACTAACATGGTTGCCGTGACTCATGTTGGAAAACGATCGAAATAGAACATGTTGATGTAATGCATCCAGATATCCGGATCAAGACGACCTACTGCAAGTTGTGCTTGAGTAGAGGATGCATTGCTCACTTGGTTTCACGAGATGAAATACCCTGAATTTCGGGCTCAGGAGAGTTTTAGACAATTTTTCGTATTTTGTTCAAGACTCTATGAGAATAATGACTCTTCTTCGAATTTACGAGATAGACTCGCAATGAGCAACAAAAAATCGAGTTCCCCAAGAAGTACGGAACAGGTTTCAGATATAATGTGAAAACGTTATTCACACTTCGTGTGAGTAGTTATACGATCCAAGTGTCTCCTTTGATTCGATTGCAATGCGGATCTTGTGGGTGACTAATAAATCAAAAGACAACGGAAGAGAGAAGCAGTGAATTGACAGGAAAAACTTGTATCTACAGAGCCAGAAGAGAATGGCTTTGAGGCGGTCTGGCTCCGGCGGGAGTCGCGGCAGCGTCAACATCATGAAAGAGCGGGCAAATATGTCGTTCATGCTCGTCGTCATGTTCTTTGCGGTATTTGGGCTGATAGTGCTCACAGAAATATTCCTGATCGACGAGAGACGAGGTAGCGGCGTCGGCGGTGGAGCGAACGCTCACCGTTCCGCTCATCGGCTCGCCGCTGCTCCCGATCGGCCTGACTACGAGGAGGTTGGCGTGAGTATATCCCATCAATTATCTTCACCATCATGCGATTGTAGAGTATGTTTGCCGATGCAGGCCCGTCAGTTTGATCAGATCTCTCAAAAAGAGTTCTACCTGCGTCACGGTCGCGCCGATTGCGCTTTAAAAAGACCCGAGTGAAGCGCAAACAGAATGAGGGATTGGCGTTGACAAATTATTCAGTCCAGGTGTGTGAGGATCGCTAAACTCTTAACAAACAAGTCACTAACTGAGGATTCTGAATATGGGAAAATTGATTTTCGTTAAAACGAGGTCCCCGGCTCACATTTCCTGAAATGATGAGTAATACTTTTCTTAGGCATATTCAAATTTTATGAATTGACTATCCATGACCGAACTTGATCAAATATTAATCATGAGAATGTTCCCAAAGATTACGACAAAGACTGTAATAATGAGGAAGTGATTGGGATATTCGTAGCCGCTGGTGTTCACAAACCATATTTTAACATTACGGTCATGGTCAAGGAGTCCATTGTGAATATATTCGTGGTCAACGTTTTTCGTGACGTACTTTTTGTCGAATTTTGAATGTTCCCATTACGATTACACCTCCTGGCGCGGTCTGAAAAATTGATAACTTGTGAATCGTTGATTTATAGAAGCCCATCCCTTGAGTCTCGGGCTTCTCCGAGGTGTTCATATACTCTTAACCCTCTCCTCCTACACGATTTGAAGATTTCACTACCAAATCCAATGTAACAAGTTACAAACAATTCCAAGATAATCAAAGTACTCTAATTGTTCCAAAAAATGTTGTAAGAGGTAAAGTGAAATTTAATCGATATTCAAGCATGGCAAACAGAAGTGAAAATTATCTAATATTTTGCTCAAATATCGGCATCAAGTGTAGTCGGCATATTGATCTTCATGGTTCCTCAAAGTACTTTCCACCTCCCAGAAATCACTTCCATCGGAAAAACGTACGTGTGCCAGAAAGGTCGGAAACAAACGTTCAAAGGGAGAAAAACGAAGAAAGCAGATTCGATTGTAGCGCACGTACCCTCGAACGTGTCGAAATTCTATCAAAGAAAGATTGAAACAGGGAATCTGTGCAGCATCAGAACAAAGAAACTTCGAAAGAAATTGAACACCCGAATTCAATTCAGAACAACAATAAATTGATGAATAAGGGATTCCTTCTCTTGAAGTTGAGCCAGGCAAACTCTCCACAAAATAATTAATAGAATCAATTGTATACCAATGTGCCGGCTCCACAAACGATTTTCAAAAGAATTTTCTCACCGACGTTTTCTATCTTCCTAATTCCATTATGAGTTTTGGATCATATGATCGAGGGAGAACAAATTGAGGAGGGAATATTCTTTGGAAAGCGGAGCAGCCGCGTACTAAAACGGCGCCGTCGAAAGTAACCAGCACTTGGGCTGGTCGAGACTGTTTTCGAGACTCTTTCCTCATCGGGATTTAATCCTGAATAGTGTTTTGGCCTATCCGTGGCTATTGGCGATTGAAGACAATCGCTATTCCTTAATTTTGATTGAGTCAAAGATCCCGACCCCAAGTCAAACCCATAACGCGGAAAAATAGACATTCACTGACGTCGACTCGTTGATAAATTATTTTTCTAAGAATTAGGAACTCACAAATAAACGTACAGTTCGTACACGTGGAATATAGGCATCAGTTGTGAAGGATCATTCTCATTTGGATCAATTTTCAGCTTACTGAATGTTAGCTTTCAGGTTAGGCGTGCAAATCGTGCAAGTGGAATAACTTTACAATTCCGAATATTTTCCTATAAACACAGCGCAGCGAGAGCCTTGAACATCGTATATCAGAAATGGGACTCTCAGTCTCCATTAGTGTATTTACTTGTTAGGAAGTGTAGGGAAAAGATGAAAGAGATTGCAAGATGCACTCCGAGGGTTCCGCGTAATTGATTTTGTCCCGCTCGCAGCTTTCATTAGAGCACAAGCTCGCCGTCGAATACGTACAGGCTGCTGCGTTGAGTCGGTGGGAGAGCTGTTACTGTCGCACGCCTACGAGTCAGATTACCAAGAAATTCTGTTCTGCTGAGGAAATATTCTCTCGTGGGTGTTGAGATGGTTGCAACTATTCTATCTAATAATCGACTCAGTTACTTATGCCACAACGTTGGTCTTGACTCAAAAATTCCTGTTACTGCCCATGAATCATCAGACATACACCAACAAATCAGGTATTACTTACCTTTGACATCATCCTAATTTCATAATAAATTAGGAGTGATTAAACCGTGAAACCTCAACATGAGCAGAGTATGCAATGTTTTTTTCTATCATTGGCAAAACTAAGAGTGTCATAATCTATAGATGTGCTAGTACATATCAAGCCGATTCGAGACCGAAAGAAATCATACACGAATTTGAACTTGAGTCCACGTATCCGTGGTCTGAATCCCCACGCAAAGTACTTGGCTGATCTGAAAATTACTGAATCATCCACAGAATCGATCAAGATACAAGTGGGAAGATGGGCTAGGAGCTTAGGATTGAAACTACAAAGTAAAAAATGTATCCATGAAACTTCGAACAACTGGTTCAAAATTCAACGAATCTTTTTGGATATTCAACCGATGTGAATTATCATATTAATTAAACGCCAAGCCAGAATCTCTGCGTCCGGTTCCTGCACATGAGGTTGCCTACGTGAGCAGGGTAGGATATGAGAGGTGGTCATATCGGTGGATGGATGGGCGGATTGATGGATGGATGAACGGATGAATGGATGGACGGGCGGATAGATGGACGGACGGACGGATGGATGGACGGATGGACGGATGGACGGTGGACGGATGGACGGATGGACGGATGGACGGATGGACGGATGGACGGATGGATGGATGGATGGATGGATGGATGGATGGATGGATGGACGGATGGATGGATGGATGGATGGATGGATGGATGGATGGATGGATGGACGGATGGACGGATGGACGGATGGACGGATGGACGGATGGACGGATGGACGGATGGACGGATGGACGGATGGACGGATGGACGGATGGACGGATGGATGGATGGATGGACGGATGGACGGATGGACGGACGGACGGACGGACGGACGGACGGACGGACGGATGGATGGATGGATGGATGGATGGACGGACGGACGGACGGACGAACGGACGGATGGATGGATGGATGGATGGACGGACGGACGGACGGACGGATGGACGGACGAACGAACGGACGGACGGACGGACGGACGGACGGACGGATGGATGGATGGATGCATGGATGGATAGATCAATCCATCCGTCCACACATCACTCATCTATCCATGCATCATCAATCCATCCATACGTCCATCCGTCCCCATATCACTTATCTATCTATGCATCATCAATCCTTCGATCCATCCATTGACCATCCATCCATCATCCATCCGTCAATCATTAATCAATCATCCATCCAACCACACATCTATCCCTCATCCCTCCACTCACGCATCCACCTATCAAACATCCATCCATTCATCTACCACGGAGTATAGTTACTTGGTTGATTGAATTGTTGGTTAAAAATTGTTACTGTGTACCTTCAAACCTTGGTCAAGACCTTTTTCGATGATCAAGTGAGTTCAGATTTTTGGGATGTTCTTTTAACGCTTGACGGATCACAAACCATGACAGTTTCCCGATAAGTGGATAGATGGACAGTTGCTGACTCCGTAATGAAAGTCAACGCGAACAATCCTCTAAAAAAATGAAGACATAGCGACACTAGAAGCGGATACCGAAATTTCATTTCCAATTCTATATATTTGCTATAGCCGGAGGACTACTTGGGTTTGAAGGGTGGATTGGAAGAACACCTGGGAGTCTTGATGCGAGGCGAGGAATCGAGAGTCGCAGCTGCAGCGGCCGCCGCTGGGGCCATACCCGTCGATCTGAGAGGCTTGCCGAGCCTTCCAAGCAGCTTAGAAATTCGGTTGCCCCAACTGGATCAGGCAGTTCGGTTCACCGATGCCGAATGGCTCCCAGTCACGAATACCAGGTATTGGATTATTTTATTGGCCTCCCACTTTGAGACTGATCAATTAGGCTTTTTCATGGCACCGTCTATAATGCGCACTGAAAGAGACACGTAACTTGAAAGTATTTTCCACATGGTAAATTTTATTCCAAAAGTTCAAACAACAAACAATACAAAAACACTCCAAACCACTGAATTATTGATTCTCCTGACTGTATTTTGGAAGGCAAACACCCCTGTTCCTCAAACGAGATCGTGCGAGCTCGAGTGGCCCCAAGATTACATAACTGCGTCGTATTGGTTTCAGGTTCAAATTTTTTGTTTATTCTGCATATTTTGATGAAAGAATAAGCAGTGGAACTATTAGTAATCGTGGCTCGAGCCCCGGTATCATACGCATCATTGGTGCTACAAAAACAAGGGGACCTGAAAGGGTTTGGTGCAGGCTGTGGTACGGCACTCAAAGTTCGGATAATACGACGGCTTCGGTGACGGTAGCGGCTAGAGTTAAGGTGAGACACAAACTCCTCATACATTGCATTTGGAGGCTGTAGCTTTCAAAATTGATTCTGATCTTCGAGGCAGTTTTGCTCATATTTGGCAAAGGAAAAATCTGTTGTCACAGCTGTTTCCATCATTTCTGTCTTTATCCGAGTTTGAGGAACTAGTGCCAGAGAGGAGAATATGAAAATAATTTGATTCAGCTCCAAATGCCAAACAAGTTCTTATGGAATCAAAAGAACTCAGCTTCATTTTTAATCAATACACTGCTTGAATGCCAACGAACAAGTTGGATTCAGAAACATGTGCGTAGAGATTTGTCGTCTATGAATTAAATTCCATTGATTTTCCTGGCAATGAATTCTCTCCACTTTGACTTGCGAAAATTCAAATAGTGATTTGATCACAAAATGAAGCGATAGAAGCTTTCTGACTAGCGCGATTGATATACATCTGATAATAAGCACTGGGTTTGATGCGAGGAAATAATTTGTTACAGATGATTAGGGAAAACTGGAACCTGAAGTACAGCGCTTGCTTTGTTATGTGCCCGGTGCCACGAGAACCACCGGCTAAGGCCTCGGAACGTTTGCCTGACGCTGTGAGCATAGTTGCAAGGCTACGCGTCGCCCCAACGAACCGCCTCCTTGTGCGCAATCGGCTGGGTAACAGGCCCACTGCGCGAAAACCTCTCGCAATCTGCGTCAAGCCACTACACTACGAATACAACAGGGTGAGCCTCTTTTTATAAATTAGCGTGAAAATTTATTTGGCTCACCATCTCGAGGACTTAACGACGTATATCTTGCGAAACAAAAGCAAGCTTCGGTGGTGGCCACGGATATGAAAAAATCAGCATACATCCTTTGGATGTGTAACACAGATCCTAGATGCACAAATATTGCTATATCGGATCGTAAATTCCAAATTCAAAGGAGTAGTTGTAACTACTCGCTGCTCATGGAAGGTCCGTATTCCTCACTGTTTCATTGTTACCAGGAAAACGCGACTGGTCAATTGATTTTGTTCTCTCGGAGCGAGCTGCATCTGAAATGATGAATGGAAGGATCGAGGCAGGAAAGGTCCTGTCACCATCGCTCTGGTTTCTCAATTTTACGCTGAACTTGGAATTTCGCCTTGAAAGAGGAGGCTTTCACAATTAGACTAGGCGAAACTACCGCTATCTTTTGCAAAAATAGGTTAATGGAATTTTTTGTGGGATCCTCTCCGGAAGACCCTCCTGATCATAGAGACGTTTGGTCCCAAGCCGAATTCCGATGCAAAATTGTTTAAACCGAAATTGTTTGAACAATTTGATAAAATTGTTTATTTCGGATTGAAACCAATTTTAGAAGGTGGATTGAAGCATTCTTAACAAAAAGTTACTCCTTTCATTTTTCTCTAGGAGCCATCATTTCCGAGCTACAAGCGTTTCAAAGTTGAAAAAACGCAAATTTTGCGATTTTGAACGTTAAATAAAGGTAACAACAAAGCGAGAAATCAATGTTCTCAGTGTCGGGATCTGTTCAGTAGGGTTTTCTCTACAAGTTCTAATAGCAAATGTCCATGGTTCCGACTTAGAAACTTCCGTTTTTCGGAAGTTTTCAATGCACTGTTTTCAATGGATCTGAGATTAACTATGTATATCGACCCGCGATATATGTAGCTATACTGGCACCTGTAGAAACAGTGCTTTGAAAACTTCCAGAAAACGGAAGGTTCTAAGGCGGGACCATGGACATTTGCTATTGGAACTTGTAGAGGACACCCTACTGAACAGATCCCGACACTGAGAACATTGATTTCTCGCTTTGTTGTTACCTTCATTTAACACTCAAAATCGCAAAATTCGCGTTTTTTCAACTTTGAAACGCTCATAGCTCGCAAAAGATGGCTTTTAGAGAAAAATGACAAGAGTAACTTTTTGTTTAAAATGTTTCAAATCATCTTGTGAGACTGGTTTCAATTCGAAATAAACAATTTTATCAAATTGCTTAAACAATTTCGGTTTAACCAATTTTGCATCGGAAATCGGCTTGGGACCAAACGTCTCTATGATCAGGAGGGTCTTCCGGAGAGGATCCCACAAAAAAATTCCATTAATCTATTTTTGCAAACGATGGCGGTAGTTTCGCCTAGTCTAAATGAAAACTACGTCCTAGTCACAATTTTCACGACGGCTCAATAAACTTCACGTTTGAAACAAATAATACAAAAAGTCTCAATAATTTTCAGCAGGGGATGAAATTTTGATAATCCTCTGCAGTAGCCTATGGAGTGTATATTGGATCGCATTATGGTAATTTGTGAATTTCTGTTAAAACTATCAATTCAATCTTTCTTCAACACTAACAATGTGAAATACGAATTGAATCACTCGCACCACAACGGTTGGTTACTTGAAAAATGAGGGCGCATCTCAACGAGTGAAATTCTTCTTGCGTAGGTACTTCAACTGATAGAGTTCATCGAGCTGCACATGATCCTAGGCGCGAGCCACGTGACGCTGTACAACGACACCGTGGGGGAGGACGCGAGCTGCGCTCTTCGTCACTACGAGTCCAAGGGCCTAGTCACGCTGCTGCCGTGGCACCACCTGGACATGGTGTCGCAGCGCGAGATCCGTACCGAGGGCCTCTTTGCCGCGCTCAACGACTGTCTGTATCGTTCCATGTACAGCTACGAGTACCTCGCGCTGCTCGACCTCGACGAATTCATCATACCGCGCCACGAGGACACTATACTCGATCTCATAAGGTGACACCATTTTCGCCCTCTCGACTCTTCCCCCTTTCAGTCTCTCTGCAGCTCTCGAGTGTTTTTTCGCTTCAACTCGAGCATCTCCTCAGATTTTTTTCATCATTTTCACAGCCTCTGTGTATCAACCGAAGAGGCGACCACTTGTAGACTCTCTGATGCACTGACATGCTCAGATTACGCAGCAATCATTTTTTATGCTCTCCGTCAACTCCCGACGGCAAACAAACTCGTAATTATTTACATGTGTGAATCCACTAAAATTATTCTGATATCATGAATATCAATTCATCGTGAGTGTCGTCAAAAAATCGATTGACTCATATTCACGAGTTTTTCGTGCTTTGTACATCCATTTCCGGTAAGATGTTCAGTTTTTCACGTCTTTTGATATATTGGTATCATTTATTCTACCCAGAAATTCTGAATTCGGAGAAGCTCATCGATGACGATACAGTAAAATATCACGGATTGCTTGATAGACATTGAAGTTGAAAACTACTCCAGAGCATTTCACTGTCTGACCAAACAGGATTTTACTACTGAAAACTCCAGGGACGATTTTTGAATTGCCAATGGTTATGAGAACTAGCACTTTTCCATCTTTATGTGTTGTACAAAAGTCCCAACAGAGTTGGAAATCCATGTGCAGATGATAGCTATCTATATCAACAATTCCACTGAACTTTGCTCGAGTCATCAGCATTTTTACTGACGGGTGCGACGCTAACGTTTCCTCAAAAACCAATTGTCGTTTGCGATCATCCGTATGAGAATATGGATGAATAATGATGATCAGAACAAAGCTTAAATATCATATCTGAAGACGGGGAGTTTTTTTCCAGGAAATTTCTATTCTGCATTGAAGCGTTATCAATAGGAAGTCCTCCTTTTGAGCGATCAAAATCAAGCTATTTTGTGTATATTTCGTAGAGCATTCGAGTTCATTCCGTACGGAATGTCCTCGCTCAGAATTGATTGTTCGTATATGGTGGCATGCCAACGGATATTTTCAGTCTCAGAGAAACACTCTGGACCGATGCAATTGTGGAATACGCCCTTGAACTCTACAGTACAAATTGGAGGCATTAATTCCTATCATTCCAAGTGAATGAAAACGTTCTTGAAAAGCCCTCATCTATCTACACGACCCATGTTCCTGTTTGCAGGTGGATGAGCACGCGCTCCAGCTCAAAAACGACCGGCGCATACTCGGTGCAGAACGCCTTTTTCTATCTGCAGTGGCCCGACGACCCCTACGTGCGCACCTCGCGTCGCGCCACCGAGGCCGGCCTCGTGACGCTGCGCAAGACCCGTCGCCGGAGCAAACTACACCCGCACAAGCAGCGCAGCAAGTACGTGTGCCGGGCGCGCGACGTCGTCGAGGCGGGCAACCACTTCGTCTGGGAGTTCGTGCCCGGCCGGGGCACCCTCAACGTGCCCGCGGACGCGGCGATTCTGCACCACTACCGCGTCTGCGAGTTCGGTGGCGACGACTGCGTCAAGAGCGCCTCCGTCGTCGATCGGAGCGCCTACAGGTACCTCGACCGGCTGGCCGAACGCGTCGAAGCAACTTGGCGCGAGCTCCGGGCCGGCTGCCCCGGGCTGACCGAGCTGCCCGAGCCCGCGGCCGTGGCCGCCCCCCGGATCGTCGCGACTGCAGCGCCTCCGGCCTCGGTCACCACGCCCAGGTAGCATGGCCCCATCGTCGCCAAGACCTATTTCTACAGCTATGACCGAGTTTGACGCGCCGACGTTCGAGATCTGCGAGGCCAACCTTTCAGTCCTGGAGGCAAAAGCTGCTCCGCTCTTATGGGAGAGGTTCTCTCTCGAAACCTTCAAATTGACACTAGATCAACTCGATCGGCCTAAATGTGCTCTAAGAAAAATTGGCCTGCTTCGTCCTTAGCTGAAACTATGAATCTGGTAGGCCCCACCGATATCGCTCTCTAGTTGCTTTGCTGCTGGCAAAACAAAGCGTGATTTGCCCGCTTGTACCTATGGTGCATCGATCAATAGACCTATCAATGTGAAAATCAATGAAAGCGAACTCCAATCTTTCTTATAATTTTATTATAATGTATCATATATAGTTTCAATTTGTACATTCATATTTTCTTAACTTTCGAAGGTACAAAAAAGCTTGTGTACGTCTATTAATCTATACTTGCAGCTTTAAGCCGTGATAATTATGCGTGGCTATAAGCTATATAACGGAGCGTTACGTTCGATTAATTCTCTAATCAATTGATCAAATCGACAGGTGCTCTATCGCGCTCATGGCTTTCGTAGAAATTGCACGGAATTCTCAACACTCAATTGAGATCTGCTCGATCCTACAGAATGTGATTCTACAGGTAATAAACGATGTACATATAAATTGTAAACGTGTCACTCAACGGAAGGACCATATCCACATTAGGAAAAATATTATATCAATGCTGGAGTATGAATTGTTAAATCTACCATGTAATGTTTACTGCGCCCTCGAACTTTCTTGAGCACAGAATTTCACCACAAGTATTATGGAAAATGCTTGATCAAAAGATTACGATATCTCAGGAATATTTCATGGATTTGATTGCCTGTTGAAGCATTGTCTGACCTTGAAAGAGCATAGAAACGAGGATATCGCTAAGCAAGCACAAGAAAATTGAGGTAATAATTGCTTATTGATATGGTTATATCGTCACATGCTTCAAGGATTTACAATCACTTATTTTCAGAGAGAGAAATCAAAATTTATGAATGTACTTCTATGAAAATGAATTTACATGGGATTGTATCGATGGAACGCATCTTACAATAAATATGGAAGAAGCTATATTGTTCTTTGAATATCGCTCACTGCCTGTCAAAGGAAATGAGAACTTTTTCTTCTTCTCCGTCTCTTACTCCGAATTCCACGTTCAATATTACAAAAAATATGAGATATTATGTCTCCAGAATCTTTTTCACGGTAAACCGTTGTTGAATATGATGACGCAGAGTCAAGAGAATTTGACATAGAATCCTAATGTAATCAATAAAGTACGTGTGAGATTCTTCACGTGTTACATAATCACAGAAAACCTCTGTTGGTCGTAGACGTAAAAAAGCTCATTCGGTAGAATAGGCACTGATGAAATTACACGGTTGTAGAAATTGCTATTCCTCTCGCCATTGACTCTCGTACAATTTATGAATAATGAGCACGGAAAATCTTGACAAGTTGCACTCGCATGAATGCAGAGCACAAATAATTTTGCCACGGATCGCCGTTCTAGTGCATGGGATATGAGCAAATAACCGATATAATGAAGACTGAGTCGGCAATTATCTTCTAGACTTTCAAAATTCGTCATCAGTATGATCCGTCTTATTTGTGGTTCTTTCGTCCTCATTATGTTTTGCATTGAACTCATTCATGTCGGGATCAAGAGAATTCAACAGGTCCTCATCATCGTCATCGTCGTCGTCATCCATGTTGTCGATCAAAAGATCGCTATCCGAGTCTGACGACGCAGCGCTCCCATTTGGCTCGCGGTTGTTTCCCCGATGACGCCCAGACATGCTTCCATACAATCTCCGCTGAGACATTACTGTCCGCGCTGATTTTCGAGTATCTTGAATGAAAAATATTAATTTGAAAGATTTATGAGTAACCCTCAAAAATTTCAAGATTGATTATATGGTAGGTGAAATATACACATGAGAAATCCAAGAAAATTCTACGTTACACGCTTATAACTAGCATACTTCTGTTATTAAGAGATTCCAAGACTGAATACAAAACGAAACAGACTTTGCATTTTGCAACTGAATGTTTGCAAAGGGCACAAAGATGATTTTCATTGAGGAAACCAGTTCCTTGCGACTCGGTACAAGAACCTGACGCGTGGGAGTCAACGGAACACAGTCGCAGTTTCTATGTTGAAAATAAGACAGCCACTCATGTACATGTTCCTTATTCCGGAACCAAAATTTTGTACTCCAGCGTTATAAGGCGTTAAAAAAATAACTGCGACGGAAACTGGCAGTGTTTTCAAGAAATATCGTAAAATTAAAAAAATTACACTTTCACGCACAGAGTATCAAAGATTCATATTTGAAATTAATCACGAGTGTTTTTCGACAACTATGATTTACAAAAACTATTTGCCCCTCCCTTTTCACATTATAGTGCTCATACTCATGAGCCCATAAGATGTTCATTTTAATACCTTGAGACGAAGTTTCTACGGTCTTCTTATCCGTTTCTCCTACGACGAGGGGATCTTGAATGTTAGTGTTGAATATGGACTCGCTGCCTTCCATTATACTATCAATATTTGCATCATCTAATCTTAGTTGTTCCAACTGTTTTCTTGTAGCAGCTTGTCTGTAACGAGAAGCAGAACATTTCTTTTCCAAATGCATACAATATACACCAAATGAATGTTGATGAATGAAATTCCACCCTGAATTACAGAAATTTCGAAACTGAATCACGTCTCACTCCTTCCGCACAAGATACCTTCCATATTGCTTGTTATTCAATCAAAGAAAGTTGCAGAAATTATCGACTCTATCGATTGAAAATTCATCACTTCAAAACTATTCCAATTTTATAAAGAGGCAGCAATGGTAATATTCATCCAAGCGTAAGACCAGTCCGTTTTATAGCACATAGATAGTTTTTGTCCGAGCAAATCGAGTCGGGATGGATAAGGACACTCTCCGTCTTTTAGAATCATCAAGATCCTGGCGAACGAGAAACATGAACAGTAGCTTCATGAGACTCCCACGCTCAGGAGCGAGACAAATCAGTTCCTATCCTCTCATCTGCCTCTCGTGCTTTCTTTGTATACGTAATTTTCTCTGAGAAAACCACGTTTGGGAAATGTAAGTTCGTCCTTCTCCAGGTTAAAGGGATTATTATAGTCCAATAGATGAAGAATGTAAATATCAAGGATCGAAAGCTAAGAACTTATCAGCGCGGGAACGAGTTCTTCAATTTTATTGACGGGTGTACTTTCCACACCGAGCATAGTTCCGGTGGGCGTGTACTCAGAGGACGTGGGATGGTCGATGTATCGACCACCTGTTCAACACAATTTTAAACTGTTGTTTGGGATCGAATGTGGTGTGGTATATATAGACATTAATGTTGAAATATCCTGATGAGACCATTGGCATATTAGAAAGATTACGAATTCGGAATTTACGTGTTTAGAGTATCGAGAAACATTAATTCCAGGGCATGACCATTTTGAGGTTGAGATATTTTTTTAAAAAATGTGCGTTTGAGAGGTGATTGTCAAGATTGAGTTTGCTCTTTTTGGTGTTTTCTTTGTGCTCAAAACCCGGAAAAGAACATTGACTAACCGGCTATGAGGCTATAAGATATGAAGAAAATGGGTTTGACCTGAATAGGTCATTTTCAACGTCCAGGGTGCTTCCAGAACTACTTTCGAGGTTCTATTTGTGCTCAAAGCCACGGAAAACATTCGGGTGTTTCCTATGGAATTGAAATCACAAGGTTGAAAAATTAACGGACCTTGTTCCACTCTTGGGCGGACGGGGCTGGTTGAAATTCGGACACCTCTGCTACGGCTACATAAATATTTCCATCCAATGATTTTAGACGCAAATTTTAGTGATAAAAATCGAAGGCCGATAAGATTTCTGTCCTCTAAAAGATAGTTGCCCTATGATTGGTAGAATTTAGTTCTGGACAATAAATGCAAAATGGTTTCATACGTATGTGAGAAGTTCTGCGTAAACTTGCCCGAAACAGACTCGAAAATGGACGAAAAGCAAAAGTGAACTTCTAGGCCCACAAGGGAGGTTTTTTTACTACTAATCTCATCTAGATGGAGGATCAAAGGTCAAAAAAAATTGGAAGTCAGAAAAAATTTTTACGTGAAGAGCTCAGCTCGATATCGTTATTTCGTGACGGAAATGACAGGTATACGGAAATGACATTTCGTGTTTGATCAGTGAATACGGATCGGAGGGTTAAGGAATCGCTTATTCCGCTTAGCACGGTCTTTAGCACACCAAATACTTGCAGAAAATCGGACGAGAAGGCAGATTATCGATATTTTAAGCTTGTTGCGAGATGCGTACGGAAATGACACTCTTATTTACCCCGTCGTTTTTTCGAAGAAGAGCACGCCGGCACTTCTCGGAAGTGAAGTTATGGATGTTTATACCGCAGCTGTTTGATAGTTTCAAGTGAGAGGATCAAAATGTGCCCATAAGCAAATGCTTACAAGTCGATAGACGCTCTCACGCACCACGTATTGTCAAAACCGTTACTTTGGCGCGAATTCGAGGACATAATCTACCCACAGCGTTGACTGCGTAAACGACCTAGTTGCGACTTCTAAACTATGAAAACATGTTCAAAATATACCCAAATTTGATGTCTTTTTGTGAAGGAATCGTTTAGAAGTCATATATCTTCACACCACTTGAACACCAAATTTTGGGGTACGGACATGGGACGGAAATGACATTTCGACCCCTAATTCGCAATTTTCGACCCTTAAACCTCAAAACAGGTCTAGGATGACTTTTTGCTAAGAAAGAGCACAAAAAAATACACAAGAAACGTGATTTACACAATCGATTGAGAACGCGTCGACGCCTCAATAAGCCGAGACACAGTAGGGTCAAGTTTCCACGGAACTGGTCATGTATCTCCTGTAATATTTTGTTAGAAGGCTGAGGCACGATACGTCGCGTGAAAAATCACTGTTGGAGATGTATTTATGATTTTCCGTTGATTGCGAATAGAACAAACATTCTCCGACTAACTGGATGGTATGGAATAGTAGATTTCGCACCGAGTTCATGAAATCGTAGCTCGCTTCTGAGCGATTGTTTTTCGGCCTGAGCTGCAGGTGAAGTCCGAAATAATAGCTCGGAAGCGGAGAACTTCATGGGTGAGGTGCGAATATTATTTTTTGCAATTTTGTAAGCACCCAAACATCGAACAATTGCAAAAATATTTTTTCCTCATTTTGATCATTTTTCATGCAGTTAACAAACTGAATCGCCTAGTTGGATATTGTTCCAAGACATATTTGCAGAACAAATTATAAAATGAGTCAGCATGTACCGGAATGTGGGGAGTGATTATGAACACCTCTGGTGAGGTGTATGGCGAGAACGTTATACTATTGCTGACACTTACTTATTTGCATCGATTTGAGGAACAAGGGACGCTTACCTTCTTTCGAACCTTTCTTGTTCAACTTTGGCTGCATCTTCGTACAGATGTTCGAGGTATGACAAGTATCGAAACTTTTGGAGATAATCATCGTACAGATACTTCAGTTCTACTTCAAGTTTCTCAAACTCTTCCATGAAAGCCGGACGAACTTTTTTCAGAGTTTGCAACCTTTTCTGATTTCTCTCAAGCTCAGTCTTGCGCCTCTCGATTCTCGTATCCAAATTTTGTTCTGTATCCTTGAATGATTCATTTTTGAAAATTACATAGTATTTCCAGGTTCAAACTCGAGATGGAAGAGTCTCATTTGATTTTTTCACACAAGACCTTCAACCAGAAACGTAGAGTAAATTTTTTGAAAGATCTATCTCACTAATCAGTGGAAGAAGGCCAACCACGGGAAAATGACAGTGGGCGACACAAGGGGGTCGGAATGGTATACACCCACCAGAACATGCTTCCTTTATGTATTTCTTGAAGTATAGAAACCGAATGAATTTGTCGGACTGTGAAGAGTTCGTTTATTCCCAGAAGTCAGAATTTGTAGACAAAAGTTAAAATTTTTGAACTGCGAAAAACTGATTTTTTTAAAAATGATACCGGGAAATTACCGGGAACTGAACAAAGCGTGTTGTGGACTCACGGTTCCTAAGTGAAAAAATACACCATCAAGATATCATGCTCTGAGAAAGGTGTTAACTAGTGTACCAATAAAAAATATGAAATTACGCTACAAGAATGAATAACTCATCATAACACAACCGCCAGACTCATCAGTTTGTTGGATCCATTGTAATATATAAGTGATCACAGGAGACTAATTATTATTTGCATACCACGCACAGACATCTCTGCTAGACTGTACTTATAAACTTGAATTTGGTGGATGAGCTATATAAAGGTGTCTGGAAAAAGGACCAAAATTTCGTCGTTCAAGTGAACTTATCCACAAGGTCGCAAGCAAGAGAATTTTGCGTATATTTTGACATCGAGTACATATGTAACCGATCTGGACAAAATGCACAAAGATTCACAAAAGTCCTCTAATTTCACTCTGAGGTGATGGGATTAGGATCCAGTGATACCTCACTCAAGTTTAGTCATAATCCTTAAAATATGAGGAAGCTCAATTTCTGACATTGCTCATCGATAATCACGAGCTATTTTGAAGGAATCGGATTAACTTTAAGAATAGGTCAATATCGATGTCGTTGTCGAAAATATCTATATCGCGAGACGATATCGATAAAATATCGCAGTCCTAAATGACACATTCCTTTCGCAATACCATCTGAGAGTTTCAAGATTTGACATACTGACAACTGTTTCCTGGATTTCCTTCGACTTCATTCACAATTCACAAACACGGTTAATAATTCGTGCGATCCATCCATTAAACTGACCTTGATGTTTTCAATCTGACTCTTAGTTTCTTCAATCTCGCCTCTCGTACTCTCAACGATTTCCCTGATTGCAGCCTCAACATCGGATGGGTCATACTGACTAGATAGCTTATAATTACGAATCTCACGAAGTTCCACCTCTCGATTCAGTAAGTCGTAGAGAACGGCACCATTTACGGTCAATTGACTGGCCAGCTGTTTTGTATTTTTCAAATCATTAAGCCGTTCTGATATATCGAAGTTTATATCACTTCGATTCTCAGCTAACAAATCGGTCGTCTTTTGGAACTGAGCTTTGTAAAGCAAGGATGTCATTTTTAATAATTCTGTCACTGCATTGACATCAGCCATGTAGAGCTTTTTTGTGTCAAGCTTTATATTAACATTTTTCACCTAAAGAATAGAAAATTTATGAATATCAATTAAAATTTTGATTCAACATCTCTGGCAGGGTTGAGATGGGGTTGAGCAGAAATATCTCTAGTAGAAGGAGCTGTATTGTAAGATTCAAAGAGTTCCAATAGAGTGTCACTAGCAATCATAGAGATACAACAGACTAGCAATTCATGAACCTTTTGGGAAATTTTTTTGCTTTGATGAAAATATCACTCGAATTTTTGTTATAAAATCAACATAAGTACTCTTTCAAACATTCGCATGTTTCTTCCAGAAGTTATAACCGTTGTTCATTCCTTGTTTATAGCAAGGCTCACTGCAGTGAGCCCTGCTGCCTATATTGAGTAGAGACTATGACCACATTCAAAAGATGTCAATTTCCTCAATCCTATTCAACCTTCTTCAATCACAAAGTATCACTGCATAAGTACCATGAATTCAGCTACATGACGAATGAGAGCAATCCTACTTGACTCATCATGATGACTGCCCCGAACATCAGCATCACTATCAAATCTTTTCACTATCCAAATGAGAATTTCTGCCACTAGGGGGAAATTCGGATATTGGAAATTAGAAAGAGATATGAGTCTTGGGTAACCTAGTACACGCATCATTTCTGTGAAATCTAAATGGGACATAAGCATATTAATCATTAAAGATTTCAAACAAAACAATATACATCAGGATACGGAAACTCACTCCTAATGTCACGGTATGACATGTTGATAAAGAACAAGATTTATCTGACTCTTTGATTGGATTGCATCTGGCTTGAGTCCCTACAACAACTAAGTTAGACTGCATGTTTACATTTTGACGACCCCAGTGGTTACCATGGTAGCACTCTAAAGGGTGGTAGCACTCTATACAGGGTGGAAGTTTTCCCAATCATCATCATTCTTAGTAGAATCCTGGATTTATTTTGCATTAGAGAACTACCAGTAATGATGACTTGTTATCTTACAAAAGAATATTATAAGTGATCACATATCACGCAAATCAGGTCCTCTCCTAAATTTCTTGGTTTCTGATCTTTTTCTTTTGGCAAACACACGTTCTTGAGCAGCTCTGAGCTGTCTTTTCATTTGTTTCTCTAGAGTGAGTTCTGAAGGTTCTTGTGGTATAACAATAACATCTCGAATCATTTTCCTGAGTTTTAGTAAGGCATCGGCCAAATTCAGCTGCTGCGATCTAGTCAAATCTGACTTTATAACCAAGTATCCTTCTTTGTTGATCTTGTTGGGATACTGTAGAAGAATTATGAGAATTACACATTATTGCAGTTTCATGTTTTAGTGAGCTTTGTTCTAACAACAACAAAATAAAGTTATCAAAGTGGCATCACTATTGCATTTTCTTTATTGAAGATGAAAGTGAAATGAGCTCTAAAATCTCCTTGATTCTATAAGTGCTGACTTGATTCTCCATTACCTTGTTCAAAACTAACTGAATTTATGGACTCAAATATAGTTCACAAGTAGACGATAACATGAATTGATATTACAAGATTATTCTGACACAGTACCTTTTCTATCAGTAGATCTTGAACTTCATCCTGAAGCCATTTTGCATCTTTGACTTTGAATCTTAGATCTACTTTGGTGTTGACGCGATTTACATTCTGACCTCCAGGGCCTCCACTACAGCTGTAGGTGATGTCAATTTCTTTCATTGGAATGTATCCACTGAATTTGCAGCTTTCATCCCATGGCTCCTGATATTGAACCAAAGAATTTCAACGTGTTATTTAAGACAAGCTAATTCATCCCAACATATGAGCAAGTGGACATCAAGATTTGATGTCTATTCGAGTGGTAACTTATTGTAGCCCATGAATAGGATGCACAATATATGGGTATACTTCATTACTTACAAATTTTGGTGTGTGAAGCTTGACGTTGTTGCGGGGATATAGTTTATCTAAAGAGAATTTACTTTTGAACGATACTTTTCTTGCAAGACAGCAGAAATGGCCAGATTTCACAAGATCACTCTTCACAGCACTCAAAATAGTTCGACTGATAACGTTCATCATTTCACTGATTAAATAGTATGAGAAAGTTCAAAGCGTTGAACTCATTTAGTACTTTTTGTGTTATAGTATCAGCTTCAATTAGCCCTGATTAGCTGGGCACTGACGCGTAGCGGCGATCCTCCAGGTACTGACGCGATGCCAGGGTGCCGAATTTCGTCGGCTGCACTTGCTACAAGGTTAATTGTGAACACAGCGGGATACAGAATGCTACCTTACCGGCAACGAATTAGTTGCGCACTTTTGGGATCGAGAATAATTTTCGCAAAAGTTTTTCCATGTATATGAAGGGAAACATAGTGGTAGATGGTAATCTTCGATTGCATTCCTCAAAGACTGAATATACGGGCATCAGTTTCAACTTAAGCACAACTAAACATGAAACAAGGTTTTGATCCGGGTCGTTTTAAAAAATGCGGTCTGAAAATCTCACCTATATGAACTTGAAGACTAATTGAACCTGGAACAAGTCTGTCATGTTCATATACGAATTTAGAACTTGATCTATTCAGAAACCAGCAAGGATCCGTTATTCTTTTCAGTTATAATGTGATTATCATTCGATAATTTTTGCAGACATTGCAATTTTATGCCAAAACTGTTCCCAGCAAAAAAATAGTTTCGAGATTACAAGCGCAGGTTGTAAAAGTCCTGATAATGCTTGAGGAGCTATCATTATCGATACTCAATTATCTCTTGAAAGTCAGCTGTATGCAGACGAAGCAAATCGTCTAGGCCGTGTATCACGTAGTAGTGCTGTTAATTGTAAATCATCTGGCTGAATAAATATCAAAATATCAAAATGAATATAAAGTCTCATAATAGTACCATTCCACGCCTAGTAATAGACATTTCATATCTATTTGTGAAAATGAGGGTCCGGGGAAGGTCAACGGACAGATGAGCCACCGCAGACGTGCGGTCAATAATACCGTTCTGTTTATACTTGCGAGTTCTTCAGGTTTTACATGGTCAAATCATTCGTTTTTTCTGTTTTTAATGATAAATTCCTTCTTCTATTCTAAAATGGATGAGTTGTGATTTTTTGGACTTTACATACCTTATCATAGCTAATCTTGTAGACTATGAAACAAGCTTTGAAAAATGTTTAGATGCGTCAGAAGTGCGAGCAAAGTAAGCCAAACAAAAAGATCGAAATAGGCACATTCCCATTTAATCAGGTACAATTTCTATATTCTGGGACCTAGAATCCCAATTCTCAGCGCCCAGTGGAATTTTATTCATATACTTGTATAAGAACCAAACTTTTCTAGGCTAAGGCGTATCAATTTCCGAAAAAATCCGAAATTTTTCAGCTCACATTTTGCTCGCCAATTGCATTCAAAACGATCATATTACGATAGTAGCAGTTTACCCATGAAGGCAATACTGAACATGCTTGAATCAAGTTAGAAGCTCTTATCATAGTGTCTTTGGCTGAAGATGCCACACTCAAAGATCCTATGCAAAGATCCGTCATCTGATCAAAAAGAACAACAACTGTATCAAACCGAAAGAAC
Organism: Eretmocerus hayati; assembly: GCA_029851415.1. Taxonomy (NCBI): domain Eukaryota; kingdom Metazoa; phylum Arthropoda; class Insecta; order Hymenoptera; family Aphelinidae; genus Eretmocerus; species Eretmocerus hayati. The sequence continues at coordinate 116,771,549 of CM056742.1, forward strand.
TTCTCGAATATCGATAAATTTCTGGAATTGAAAGGGTTTCTGGTGATGCTCACAAGCACTTATTTTCCATCTTGTTAATCTAAATAAGCGACCTCTGAAAAGGTTTCACTCCAAGCGAACTCTGCTCTGAAAGAAACGACCGATGTACATTACCGTTCATAAATAATGGATCAAGTAGGGTTTCCCTAAAACAGTGATATTTTCAATATACTTTGTCGGACGGGAACTTTGAAAAAAACATCTTGAAGATCACAAAAAAATCTATCGATTCATGTACATATTTGGAACATTCCTGCATGGGCCTGGCGTCCATTTTGATCGCCCGTAATCAACGATAAAAATCTAAAAAATTTCTCCTTCAATCAATCACCTACAACTTCGGCGGGAATGATCCGATTACAAAAATTCTCACAAGATCTTGTAGATCTGTTCAAAACCTATAATTTATTCCCTTTGAAGTTCTCTCTACGACCTTTCCCGTCCAAGTAATGGGCTTAGAAAGGAAATTTTGTATTACATGGACTGCTTACGGAGATACCGCGGCTGGCGCCTCTTTCGTGTCTCGCCTTGCTCTATTCTAGCGCAAAAATTCATCAAAAACATATAATGCCACATGATTTTGACGTAAAATTATCTCATCTTTCAGAATATTTGATCAGATTTTGTCTTGGATTGGAGGCAACCCCGCTTTCTCGAGTTCTATCGGGAAAATTGATTAATTTCATGTTTTGTCCTTATGAATCACATTCAAGGCGAAATCTGGTGAAATATCCTGAAAGATGAGATTATTTTACGTCAAAATCACGTACCATGATATTCTTTTGATGAACCTTTGCGCTAGAATAGAGCAAGGCGAGACGAAACAGGCGCCAGCTTTATTGGCATCTCCATAAGCAGTCCATGTAATACAAAGTTTTCTTTCCAAGTTCGTTACTTGGATAGGAAACGTCGTAGAGAGAACTTCAAGAAAAGAAAATTGTAGGTTTTGGGAAGATCTACAAGATCCCGTGAGTATTTTCGTGATGAGATTACTCTCACCAAAGTTGGAGGTGATGATTGATTGAAGGAGTAATTTTTTAGATTTTCATCGTTGACTACGGACACGGTCGTATAAACAGGTCTGGAAACTCAATAGAAAAGTTTGGTTCGATTATTGAAGCCAGTTGTGATTCCATTTTTCACCACGGCAAACCTGGCGCTGCGATCGAGTAGTGAAGTGTTTACAAATAAAGCCAAACATAACCAACGGTATGATATGATGTTGAATTGCATGCATGTATGTACTAGTACGAACAAATTCGCTCGCTCTACTGTAATGAGCTGCATGGTTTTTTGAATTGTGGTTCCTTTCTAGGGGTATCGTTTAATGGCTCATCGCTCTCTCGTCTCTTCCGCGTGTTACTCGCGTTCGAGAGCGAAGAAACCAAACTTTGCGATTAATGACAGGTTTGAAAACCTTGAATTGAATTGGATGGAAGACCATTACACAAAGATTCACTGTTGAAGCAATGTAGTGTGATAAAATGATCGGAGATGATGTCCTATTTACCTGCATAGGAATTCGACCGCTTGCTCGCTTTTGCATCGCGTCTTAGGCATGTGAAGTGTCGGTCGCATAATCTCTGAGTTGAGCGCGTTTTCCTTCAAATTCAAAGTCACAAAGCAGAAAGGATAACTTGAATTTCCTTGAAAGTTTGATAGTTGACCGAGCTTTCTCCGATTCATAATAAATTTGTAGGGCACTTCGATACTCCAAAAGCTATGGCATCGCTGATTCAGATTGGTTAAGGCACTGACGTTTACATTAAAAATCGGTTTGTCAACATTAACACGTGGGCCCTCTTACTACTCGATCGCAGCGCCACATACGAAAGTGAGTAGAAGAGGAAACTTTTGAGCCCGGAATTCAGAACCATGTCTGCAATGGGAGTTTCCAGACCTGTATATACGACCGTGACTACGGATGATCAAAATGGACGGCAGGAAATTTCCAAACACATGAATCGATAGATTTCTTTGTGATGTTTAAGATCTTTTTTTCAAAATTTCCGTCACTGCGTCCGTTAAAGTTTATTGAAAATATCACTGTTTCATTGAGACCCTACATGATCCATTATTTATGAAAGGTATGTAAGTTCCAAGAATTGAGGACGCGTCGTATGAGCAAAAAAATGATGTTCAATAAACAAATATGAATTTTTATTTAAATTTCAACGAGCAGAAGCTCACAACTTACGTGGCGGGCTCTCGTGCTCTGGATCATGATTTACCCTTCATTGATAGCGCAATTACTCCGGAAGATTCTACTGCAGAGGTAAATTAGTTGAGCAGACCTGAAAATAGAATAAAGGATGAGCAATCCTGTAAAGAACATATGCATTGGGAAAGCTGTCGTGGTCTTTTGGTCATTGGTCCTATTATGATTCAGGTACGCCCTCAGATCGAGTGTATGACATACCTCTCTTCACATTGGTGTTCGGACAGACCGCTTGCTACGACACGATTCTTCGACGTGCGATGGCTGGTCGTGAGAACCGTGTCGTAGCGCGTTGTCTGTCATCACCCTTGTGTAAAGAGTAAGCTGGGAAGGGTGAAAAATGGTGACTCGACAAATTTAGTAGCAGATTTTTCGTAATTTCCACATTTTTCTTCTTACTCATTCCTTCATTTCCAAATGTACCTTCCATCATCATCTTTTCTCTTGCCGGTGAGAATTGTCTAGTTCTCGCAACAGTTCAAATGTTTCGGCTACTGCATGATAGTTCCTGTTTTCTCGTTCAATTCAATATCAACTGGGGCGAAGATCGTCTTTACCGAGCCTCTGACACGAAGCAGAAAAAATATATATAAATTGATAAAACTCAAACACCCGATACGTCACATCTGATTGTGAGGAGGCCTCGTCAACTGTAAAAAGTTGCTCGGCTACCTTCGTTGCCAACAATGATGGCGTCTCGAATTTTTAAGCTGGAATCATTAAAATACGCCATTCAGTCGATCCCAGCATGTGCATAATATATTAAATAGAATATTTGAACGAAATCCATGACTAACAGGCAAGGTTGTTATTGGGGACTTCCGTGGGAGTTTTATAGAAAATACCATAAAGCTTTGGAGGAGTTCCCCGGAAATCGTCAAATTTCCAGCTTCATTAGTTCCCGCAAAGGCTTTCCGAAAACCTTTCAAACACTCCCGGATAGTTCAGGCAATGTTCCGGGGGGACTTCATTGAATTGAAACTCCCGAATAGCTTCTAGTAAAGCTCTCATATATGGGTTCTGAGTAACTTTTCCAGGTGGGCTATTCCAGTTAAGGTATAGTACTAGCGGTCCTCGAATGAGCGTACAGAAAATTACGAAATCCCACACAGTGGTAGATTGATATTTCAAACAGCTTCAGTTAAAATTCTGAGAGCCTTCAGAGTCTGAGAGAAAAGTTCTGAGCAGTTTCGTAAAAGTCGACTCAACGCGGTGGCTTATGGGAAATCACGGGTAGAGTAATATCTACCGTACAGATTTTCACAAGAGTCGGTCCACAATAGAAAGAGTGCACGAAAATCACATAGAGCCTACAAAAGAAGATCTAAACCCAAGTGTTACTCATTTCTGCGGTTTCAGGGGTTAAGTTATGGTTTGCTGCGTGCTTTCACTATACCTATATCGCGGGCGGAAGAGAGTCAGGCGCGGGTATGACCTGTCCTTGGACTCATCAGTACCGCTAGTATTACCAACGAATGTAGACCGTATTACCTTAAGACCGTCTAACGAAGTAAAATTAAAAAATTAGATTCCCTCCGCGATGAAGTATATTATTCCAGAGCTAAAATGAGGTGTCACGTATTTTTTGCCTAGCCCAGATCAACTTTGCATCAGAGCTATGCGAATTTCCAGTTTGGAGCCAAAAATTGAGATTGGCATTCTGAAATTGGTAAAAAGCTCCACAACTTTGCTTCTAATGGGTCTTTTGAGATGAGGCTTGATGAGGAATACCAAACACAACGTATTCTATCAGAATAGAATTCTATGGTGCTCAAAATTTTGCATAGAGTCTCAAAAAGCGACAATTTGATGATGAATGAAAAAATGCAATTATTCAAAAACATGAGTTCCTATATCCCTTGAAATTTTTCTTGAGAGTACTTTGAACGATGACAAACATGATACATTTACTCCGGTAGGCGCGGAAACTTCGTGGGAGGCGATAAAAGAAATTTTTCTGGAAAAAAGTTGTAAAAACTAAATTATTGTTGAAATTCGGTAACAACCATTGCAGAAAGGTCTATTTCCTTTTCCAAAAGTATCGTTATCCCATGAAAGTGTCCCAAGATTATCAATTGTGGGATCTATCGCTAAACTGAGCTGTAATCACACAAAAACGGAGTTTAGCGATAGATCCCGAAACTAACCGTCTCGGGACACTTCCATGGATTACGATACTCTTGGCAGAGGGAACAGATCTTTCTACAATAGTTGTCATCGGATTTCAACAATGATTTCATTTTTAAAATTCTTTATCCAGAAAAATTCTTTTGTGCCTTCCACAAAATTTTAGCGCCTACCGGAGTAAATGCATCATATTTGGCATCGTTCAAAGTATTCTCAAAAAAATTTGAAAGGGGTATGAATTTTTGTTTTTGAGTAGCTGCATTTTTTCATTTTTTATCGAATTGTCGCTTTTTGGGACACTATGCGAGATTTGAACTCCATAGGATTCTATTCTGATGGAATACGTTGTGTTTGATATTCCCCATCAAGCCCCATCTCAGAAGACCCATTAGGAGCAAACTTGAGGAGCTTTTACCGATTTCCGAATGCCAATCTCAATTTCCGGTCCCAAACTGGAATAGCTCCGATAGCTCCAACGCAAAGTCGATTTGGGGCTACAAAAAAAAAAAATACGTGTCACCTCATTTTAGCTCTAGGATCATTGTTTGCGATTAACAAGTGCTCCAAGGTTTCAAAGTCTCCAGCAAGTAAACTCGTGCAATATTTCGACACTTTTGCATCCCCCTAAAGTAGCAAATGACGATTGCCGTGAATGCGGCTAGAGTTTCATTTTTATAGCACACACATGGAAAATTCGGCCTCTCGCTTACTATCTTAGAAGTGCGCCTATATAATAGCTGAATGCTGCTAAGTGCTGCGCACAAAGGCAACGGCAGATCGCACATTTGAGAGTCGGCACATTTGTTCTCGATTTTCTGTCAACGGAAATCTCTAAGCTCATAAAATCATGAGTTAATTACATCACCCTCACCTACGAACATCCTGCATAGAGATATAATATTATATCTCTATGACATCCTGCCTTCGGATGTGTATGTATGTGAGTGTGTAGATGCCAGTGTTTTAGTGGGTCCTCATAGATAAGTGATCTTGGTACCGAAATTGTCAGCTACAGGAATTCCAGAAAAAGAACTCGATACTTTTAAAACTCCTACATACGAATTCGCGCTTAGAAAAACTCCTCCAGCCTTCAATTTTCCAAGATTATTGATAAACACGCTGAAACCAAGCACTCCAGTACGTCCCTTCCACTGCCCGTGGAGACATGTTCGTGGTATAGAAATACTTGTGTTGGAAAAAGAAAATACCCGTATCCAATATCTTGCTTTCTATTAGTTTTTCCACTCTGGGAATTGTTGTCCACAAGCATCAAAGTCCAGATCAGCAGCTGTCTTGCGTAAGTTACGCATGGACGTTGTGTAAGATAGCGAATGATCTGGACTTTCTTGTTTATGGACAACAATTCCCAGGGTGGAAAAACTAATAGGAAGCAAGAGATTTTCGAGGATACGAGTATTTTATTTTTTCAAGGCGAGAATTTCTATACCACGAACATGTCTCCACGTGCAGTAGAAGAGGCGTACTGGGGTGCTTGGTTCCAGCGTGTTTATCAATAATCTTGGAAAATTGGAGGCTGGAGGAGTTTTACTCAGCGCGGATTTGTATGGAGGAGTTTTTGAAGTATCGATCCCTCTTTTTGGAATTCCTGCAGCTGACAATTTCGGTGCCAGGATCACTTAACTTCATACCCTGATGTGGATGAGAGCCCCACCAAGCCAATTAGCCGCCAGAGCTCAAACGATACGCATGTCGATCGCGTTTTAAACGATGTATCTCTTGCTTTGTACTTGAAGAAATTAAGTCTTTACGAGATAAAACAACAAGTTCGATTCGCATGAGATTTCATCCACTCTCTAACGTCAAAGGTGCATACGTAATAAGCAAAATTTCGTACAATCATATATTTCATCGCGGAGGGAATCTAATTTCTTGAACTTACTCAATTGGACAGTCTTAACCTCGGTCTTAACTGAAATAGCCCAGATATGATTGTTTACATTATTCCATGTGTTTTTTCGGCTACTTGAGTCAGCATCCATCATTGGTAGTATGAGCCCCAGCCCTATCAGAGAGAGGTTTTAAAATTACAAATGTTTTATCATTTATTTGCACACGCAACGTCAATGTTCGACACATATTCTGCCTTAAGGTTAGAGCGAATCTAAGTTATTAGTGACGACTTCTGGTGCTAATTATCTTCATCATGAGAAGTATTACATTGTGATATCGAGTGCATGGTAGCTTTCATACGATCAAAATAACGGACAAGAATCGTAATTTTTAAAGAACTTTCTCATGGATCATACGTAAATGAAACTCTCATGCAGCCCTCATTCTTTAAACCTCATCTCTCATCCACCACACCTTATACTCTATACCTCATCCCTCGTCCCGCAATCCCAACCATCCATTCACCATTGCATCAATCCGCTCGACCACCTACCCACCCGGGCACCAATCCATCCAATTCAAGATCCTAAATGCTCTTAAATTTTCGGAACCACTGGCTTGGGTGTACCAGAGTCCGTAACCGTTGATAGAATTTCTTGAAAAATATGTCCTAGTCACACCAAACTAGACCGAACTGTGCCCGAATTAGAAAAACCCAGATAGAACTAAACACAACTCGACCGAACTAGACGAATTAGATTAAATTGGGACGAACTCGAACTGACAACACAAAATTAGACCCGGTTCAGACCGGCCTTGACCGTTTTAGCACGGTACTTCCCACCCCTATCCCCATCCTCATCCCTAACCAACCTATCCACCTGTCCCTCTACTCATTAATCCACCCATCAATCTATCCACGCACTCCCCTACCCATCACCGTTATACGACCACCTATTATACCAAATTATACCGAACTAGACTAATTGGATCGAATTGGACCAGACTAGACTTGATTATACTGTTACACGAGGTAATTGACACATTCAAGCAGCTAATTAGCCCAAAGGACCAACTAATCGGTCAAGCGACTACTCATCACCAATCACCGATCACTAATCACTAATCGCCAATCACTAATCGTCTATCTCTAATTGCGTATTACTATGCACCAATCACAACTAATCACCAAGCACCAACCACGAATCACTGACCACTAAACACTAATCAAGAAGCAATGATATTAAATTCGTAAATCGGCATCTGGGGGACTAATTTTTATTTCCCTATTGGTGACCTCGGATTTGAGGCCATTTTTAATGAGGAATTATCGATCGGGGTTTGATCGTCAAGATATTGATCAAAGAAAAAATGCATTTGAAAATGCGTGGACCCAGGATCGAACTGGGAACCTTCTTCTTCTTCAACTAATCAAGAAGCATCAGTCAACAATCACCAATCACCAATCACCAATCACCAATCGCTAATCACCACCACCTCCACGACCACGACACACCAACCTGCCCATGCACCCAACCACCTACCTATGACCCTTACGACAACCCAACCACGGACCCACTCATCCACCTATCACCCACCTACTCACCAACCTACCGCTCACCCAAACGGTCACCCAATCACAAACCCCCACTCATCCAGCCACCCATCTACCCATCGTACCTCACCCCTTCCACATAGACAACCTGGTGCGAGGAATCCGTACGGACGAATTCTCTGGGATGGTGCTATTTCAATAACTCCATTATTACAAAACATACAGATATTTGTTCCACGTGACAATTTTGACCTTAGTATTCTCAAGTATTCTAAGTATTCTCGCTATTCCAAATACTCTCAATGTATACATTAATTAGAGTGGATGTGCGAATTTGACAATCTAAGTAATATAAGGGAGTTCGATAGTTACTGACTTTTTCGGCCAAGGAGCTGGGACTGATGGAATTCATAGTTTGAGAGCCCCTGAATCGATTGCCTGCAAGAAAAATATGGGTTGACGATGACATTCTAGGGAGGAACTTGTTTGAAAATTGGATGTTTAGTCCACAATTTACGGGCGTATCAAATTTTCTAGCTGGAAGTAACGGAATATTCTTTTGTATCCATCGGCCACGATGATGAGATACTACATGAAAGACGCTGAGGTTCCATATGGGCTGATGGACTTTTCTAAAAGAACTCTCGAAAACAAAAGTGAGAATGTAATTCCCGTGCTCGTCACGGCGGGGTTACGGTAGTCAAGTGACGCATTCAAAATTATAATTCATAATTTCACAGATTCTATCATCGTAAAAATGATTTCTGGCCTCATCTGGATTCATAACTCGCTAACGTTCGCACGGCCTGGAAGTGTCTCTGATATGGTATGAGCCCCTAAAATGCTTCTGTAGCTCAACAATGTGACATTTGAATTTCATGATACAGTATTTTCGAATAAAAAAGGATATTTCGTTGATATTCCGTAGAAATTGTGATTGAGAACTTTTGAGTTGGTGTAATGTTGCGCATAGTGGAGTTCCCGAGTCTCCAGTAAGTATCTGAAAATTTTACCCAGTTGGCCAGCCCCAGCGACAGCCCCAACCCCAGCCTCAGTCTCGGACCAGCCCCAGCCCAGTCTTAGTCTCAGCCCCAGCCTCAGCTACAGCCTTAGCCTTCGCCCCATTCTCAACCTCAGCCCTAGCCCCAGCCTTAGCCCAGCCTCATCCCTAGTCACAGCCTGAACCTTAGCTGTAGCCTCAGCCTCAGCTCCAGCCTCGGCCCCAGCCCCAGCCTCAGACACAGCCCTAGCCCCAGCATCAGCTCAGCCATAGCCTCAGCCCCATCCTCGATCTCAGCCACTGACTAGCCTCAGGCCTAGTCTCAGTCCAAGCCACAGCCCAGTCTTAGTCCCAGTCCCAGCCTCAGCCTGAGCCTCAGCCCTAGCCCCAGCCTCATCCCTAGCCACAGCCTCAAATCCAGACTCGACCCCAGCCCCAGTCTCAGCCCTAGCCTCAGCACCAGCTCAGCCACAGCCTCAGCCCCAGAAACAGGCACAGGCACAGCCCTGTCCTCGACCCCAGCCTCGACACCAGCCACAGGCACAGCCCCAGCTTAGCCTCGACCCCATTCACAGCCCAACTTCAGCTCCAGCCACAGCTCATCCATCCAAAAGAAAAGTTTCAACTAATTGGATCATAGATCAATTGATTGGCCTATCAAATCATTTGAGTAGCCCAATTCGTACGGAATAGTCAAAGGCCACGACCAGCAACACCAGTAACACCAGCAACAACAGCACCACCAACACCGACCCACCGACCCACCAACCTGCGGACCCACTGACCCACCATCAGCACCAGCAATGCTCCTTACACCGCCATCACGATACGAGGCATCCGAACGTACAAGATTTAGACAAGCGCTTAATTAATCTAAAATTCTAATCTACTGATAGAAATCAAAGCAGTGAAGGACGCAAATATGGATTTTTGGGTTTACTGCTACTATTGGTTCTCACCTTGACTCGCGATTCACTATCGAATCTCCTTAAGCAAGTTATTCTCTTCCGATTCGTTACTCACAAATGACACTATCGGTCTGTGGTGCGAAAAGTATGACACGTAAGTAATAGATTCAAGCTGTTTGGAATATGAACAACACATCGATAGTGGTTCCATAATTAGATAGAATCTCGTGCTCTCCATTTGCGTTGGCTGGTGTACATACATACTTCTGGGTAGTGCTGTCGCGATAATCGATAAATTGTCGATGTCGTATCGCGATATCGATAAAAACGATATCGACATCGAAATCGATAACCCTTATTGTTTTCGACATCGATAACGACATTGCTTGAGCGATATTAATTGTCGATCGACATTATATCGCGACATGTCGCGATATTATCGATATCGAGGTTATTTTCTTCAATCCGAACAGAATCATCCCTAGAATGACATTCGAAGTATGAATTTTGAGAATATTGAAATGAGTGAGAGCGGCAACTAGTTGTAAACAGAAAATTTTATCATATAACACAATATCCTTCCTAAAATTAATGACTCATTTGGAGTGACTCAAGGATTTGGGATATATTCAAATTACTCATTTGAAAAATGATCCAAGAGGAATGACTCAATTAATTGGGCTCATGTCAAACGAGTCATTTCTGGTATCCTAAATCCCTGAGTCATTTCAAATGAGTCATTCATTTTACGTAGGATAATATGCCACATATACCAGTGGTGCACGATAAGTTAACGAGAATTCCAACTGAAGTCATGTTAACAAATATTGCAGAATCTCATACTTCACAAATTTGATGTTTTACTGGTTCTATTGTCTTTTACGCACAATTTTCGAATTCATCGTTCGTTGAAGCTTTTGGCTTGGTTATATCCTATTGTTGACTGCTTGTTGGTTCATTTTTTAATTTCTCTTTTGATCGCATTTCTTAATCGGAACTACTTGAATCTGAATCTTCACTAACGAGGAATACCCAGGGGTTGTGGAACACGGATTTGGCTGAAACTATGGGGATGTCTCCTTTTACTGCCTGAAGATGAAATCCAGAGCCGCACGTGCAAATGCCTAACCGTTTCCGAGCTGCAGCTCATAACATTAGCATTACGAGTATATCTATATATATCTTTTTTGAGCATGGGCCCATATGGGCAATGTTAATGTTATAGGCTGTAGCTTGAAAATGGTTGGGCATTTGCAACTGCGGCTCTAAGTTTCACTTTTTTGTGGTAAAAGGAGACTATCTGCAGAGTTTCAGCCAAATCCATGGCCCACAACCCCTGAGTGCTCCTCGTAAGTCTTTGACGATGGCATCATTAATTATAACAGTTCGCGCGAAAGGTTCGATATAACTGATTAAAGTATCGGTTCCACCTGGCTTTTCGTATTTACAAACTCACACTCGCACATTGTTCACTCGGTCACATTCAAGCCTACGGGGCAATCCATTGATCACGTGAAGAAAACTTTTGTATGTTCGGTATACCCCTACTCTCACTGAGGATCGAAAAAAATTTCACGATATCGATAATATCGTCGATAAATAATTGTGAGGGTCGATACGATAACGACAATTGACCTTCGACATTTTTCGACATCGATAACGACATCGATAAGCCATGAAATGTCGATGCTCGATAACGACATCTTCAAATTATCGATTTTTATCGTATCGCGGCAGCAATACTTCTAGGGGAACGAAATTTTTTATTTTTTTTATAATAATTAAACGCCCGGCCAAATTTTGTCCGTCCGGATCCTCTTATCGGGTTGCTTGTCTTCCAGGGGTTCTATATCATAAGTGGCCGTATGGGTGGGTGGATGATGGGCGGAGGGTGGTGCTGATGTTGCTGGTGGTGATGCTGGTGTTGTTGGTATTACTAGTGTTACTGGTGTTGCTAGTGGTGGTGGTGGTGATGGCAGTGGTGGATGAATGGATGGATGAATGGACGGAATCGGATAGGAATAGGCATAGGGATAGGGATGAGGCAGGGGTGGAATAGGAATATGGATAGAGACGGGGTAGGGAAAAAACTGGGAATAGGAATAGTGATAGGGATAGGAACAGGGATAGGGATGGGGACAAGAACGGGGCCAAGGAAAGGGGTAGGATTAGGGACAGGGATAAGGATAACAACAGGAAAAGGTATGAAGCCGGAGCTGGGGACGGGACAGGGATGGGGATAGCAACAGGGATAGGATTCAGGATGAGAATAGGGACAGACATAGGGGCGGGGATGGGAGAGGGGAAGGGACATAGAGGCAGGAATGGAATGAGAATATGAATGAGGATAAGCCAAGGATATGGATAGGGATAGGAACCGGGATAGAGATAGGGAAAAGGATAGGGATGAGGACAGCGATAGGGTTAAGAGGATGTCGGATACCGACATTGTCGAGTTTTGGGATTTCTCGATGAATTTTCGAGATATCGAGATTCTACTGAGTAACGCCGATTCTGTATGGCTCATAGGATCGGCGTTACTTGTTAGATTTTTGATACCTCAAAAATTCAGCGAGAAATCCGAAAACTCGATCATGTCGGTAACTGTACAATATTGATAGGACTCCGACGTCCCCTTGAGGACAGGGATGAGGATAGCAACAGGAAAAGGTCTAGGAACAGGGCTGAGGACGGTACAGGGATACGAATAGGTGTAGGAATCGGGATACGGATAAGGATAGGGATAGAAACTGCGATGAGGCCAGGACAGGAACAGGGATGGAGATAGTAACAGGGACAAGAGTGGGATAGCAAACAAGGATAGTAACAGGGACAAGGTAGTGATAGCAACAGGGATAGGGACAAGGATGAGGTCAGGGATAGGAATAGGAATAAAAGCAAGAAAGAGACAGGGATAGGGGTAGGCCCAGAGACAGGGATGGGAACTGGGATAGGGTCAGGAATAGGGATAAAAATAGGGTTAGGAGTGAGGATGGGGATGGAACATAGACATAGAAAGATATAGACTGCGGGTCAGGATTGGGAGAGTGGGACGTCGAGATTACATGAGTGCGAGTGAGAGAGCATGACGTAAGAGTCACGTCACTCCGTAAGAAAGCATTGCCTCTTGCGCATCCGTCTCACTCGCACGAAGTCGCACGGCAATAACCCGCGACTCGCAGTCTATACCTTCTTATGTCTAAGGGATGGAAACAGGGATAGGTATATGGTTAGGGACCTCGATAGGCATAGGTCCGGGGATGGGAACAGCAATAGGGATAGGAACATGGATAGGGATCGGGTGAGTGATCTGGGAATGGAGAGCACCGCACTCATACGGTCTAGTTCGATAAAGCTCAGTGGCCGAGTCTACATAGACGCGCTCACTCGGGGCGCGCGCTCTCTCTCCGCTTGCACTTTCCACCCAAACCCCAGAGTAGGTACCGAAAATAAGATCTGAAAATCTTTTGACGAGTGTCCCCTCTTGATCGGAGTATCCGCACGGGTTCGTGAGATAAATAACGGGCAGTTAATCGCATAAATTGAAGAAAAAATAGATATGCATCTAATAGAGATCGAAAAGTGAGGGACTTGGATGTCGATCGATGTGCCTTATATCACCACCCCCAACTTCTCAGGTTCCTAACTCACGGCTTATTCAACATTCTTCAACATTATTCTGGGGTTGCATTAAGACTTTCTCCAGAAACTGTGAAATAAGCAAAGGTGTGCAGAATTCTGGTTAAGAAGAATCGAGCTATTCCATGTGCATCAAAGATCGGATTTGTGTTACAAGAGTTACTCCTCCGTAAATTTGGGACATCTCGGGTGTTCTGAATCAGGATTTCATACACTTTATTTTATTTTTATTTTATTTTACCAACATACGGGCTATATAGCCCATTACAAGAATTAACAAAAATATAACAGTTTTTCTTCTTCTTCTTCTTGCCGTATGGCGTGGCTACCTTAAACTAAATGAATATAGTATTAATAGTTCATATAAATAAATCAGAAATGATATTCATTGATATCTGTAGAACTCAAGGATACATAATATTTCATTAAACTTTCGATTGAATAACCTAATAACTTTGGATTAAATCAAATGGACTCTCTTTTCGAATTTTTTATACACGATTTATATTGCCCGAGCTTCATGGACCTAACTTCTTCAGGTAAATCATTCCATTGTCTCTTCAGTCTGACACTCAAAGAAAAATAGTGACGTTTCCATGTTGAAACAATTTCTACTAAAGGTCGAATGTTTCTAAGGGGGTAATTAATTGAGCGAAAATCAAAATTGACATAATCTTTGACATCTACTATGTTGTGCATTATTTTGTAAGCTAGCAAGTGGTCATGGTAGTGAAACAAGGTCTCAATAGGTGTAAGGCCAGTTTTTTGTAGGATGTCAGAATAATCATGATTAGCAATATTCATTGTGGTCCCAGATTTGTACGATATATACCTCAACATTCTATGATGGCAAGTTTCGAGTTTGGATATTTGGTATGATTCATAAGGGGCCCAAATTTGGCATCCATACGTAAAGGATGGGTATACCAGAGTCTTGTACATATGTATGATTGGCCGTATACTAGAAAAATGTCTAGTGAACGTTTTTAACATCCAAATTAGTTTGCTGCACTTGCTAATAACAAAGTCAATATGATGGCTAAATTTCAATCTTGAATCAAAGTAGACACCAAGATCTTTTACCACAAATACTCTATCTAGAACAACGTTGTTGATGTGGTATTCATGCTCATGAAAGCGAGTTCCTCTGTGAAACGATATAGAGTTACATTTTTTAAGATTCAGCTTCAATCCATTTACTTCACACCAATTTGCGATAGAGGCTAGATCCTCTTGTAATCTATGTCGATCCTCAGAGGATGAGGTGATTTTAAAGATTTTCAAGTCGTCTGCATACAAAAGAAAATTACAATTTTTTATTACTCTAGGTAGATCATTAATATATGCACAAAAAAGAAGGGGTCCAAGGTGTGATCCTTGTGGTACGCCTGATGTGTTCATTATTGGAGAGGACAATGAATTTCGAATTACTACTTTTTGAGATCTACCGCTAAGATATGATTCGATCCATTTGAGAATACACCCGCTCACACCAAAATTATAAAGTTTGGCTACTAATCTTTTATGGTTTACAGTGTCAAAGGCCTTAGAGAAATCAGTATAAATGGCGTCGACTTGTAAATTTTCGTTCAAGGCTTTATGCAAAAAATGTTCAAAAATAATAAGGTTGGAGATAGTTGATCGTTTTTTCATAAAACCGTGTTGTTTCTTGATGAGTTTCGGTGCCAAAAAATCAGTGAGATAAGACGTTGCTATTGAGTCAAAAAGTTTGGCAATCGTACCGATATTCGAGACAGGCCTATAGTTCTGAATGTCTGACTTATCACCACTTTTAAATGTAGGCTTAATCAAGGATTGCTTCCATACTGCTGGGAAAGTACCATGCGCAAAAGAATGATTAAATATAGTAATGAGAGGTTCTTCTAGCTCAGTGGAAAACATCTTTATAAACAATGGCGGACAAACGTCTAGGTTAGGATTTGTACTGTCATTAAGCTTACTTATTTCTGAGTGTAATCTCTCAGATGAAACTGTAATACTGGATAAAGAATGAGTGGTAGGCTCGACTGGAAGGTCTGGTAAAGACTCATCCTTATAGACTGACCCGAAAAAGTCTGCAAACAGATTAGAAGATTCCTCATCAGTCTTAGTTCTCTTTGCTTTGAAATGAAACTCAGACGGAATTTCATTGGCAGATTGCTTGTTCTTGAAATATTGCCAAAATTTCTTAGAATTTGCAAAAGCATCTAACTCAAGACTATCTAAATGTTTCTTGTATTTAACTCTAGACAACCGTATACATTCTGCTCGCAATTTCTTGAATACAATATAACACTGTAAAGAATTGGAGAGTTTCCACTTGAGGTGAGCTTCCTTCTTTTCATATATCTTGTCTTTTAGCTCTTGATCATACCATTCTGGGAAAGTATAGTTCTTAACTCTAACAATAGGAACATTATCACTGATGATTTTTGAAATGTGAGAATTAAATTTCTCCACCATCAAGTCACTGTCACAGTTGTTCAACAATTTCTTCCAGTCCGTTGCAAATAATGCTGCCTTGATACTATTGATGTTAGCTTTCTTGAAATTTTGTCTGCAAGAAGTCTCTTCTACTGGTACAGATAAAGATGTGTTGAAGTGCCATAAAGATGATATATGGTGTGAATCAGGTTTTACTATGTCTTCATCTATTTCTATTTTCTCCATTAGACAGCAAGGAGCAAACAATAGGTCAAGCGAATATCCCTTGGTGGCATGTGTTTCCATTAATTGAGTTACACTGAGTGGGGTTAGTGCTGATAAAAGTACACTGGCACATATTGATGCCCATTCAGTAGTTTGATCATCTGATAAAATTTGAAATGGGTCAGATTGCCAATTTATATGAGGTAGATTGAAGTCACCTAGAATGATAAACTTATGACCATCAAATCTTGAGGACAACTCATCTAGGTCTTGAGAGAACTTCTGAAAGTGGTCCACTGGTGATGAGGGCTTAAAATAAGCATTAATGATAATATACTTTGAAGAACCCTGAATCTCAATAGCAAGGTATTCACCACAAATATTCTCTACTAGAATCTGATTAGACTTTATATTTTTCTTCACTGCAATCATTGTACCACCACCTCTGCCTAATGCTCTATCAGCTCTGAAAATTTTATAGCCATCCAAAGTAAAACTCACATCTTCAGTTAGCCAAGTTTCAGTTATACATACAATATCTGGAATAATCGATAACTGAAAAAGATTACACTCAAATTCCTTATGCTTATTCTTGATTGAATGTGCATTTTGGTAGTAGAGGGTGAAACTTGATTGCTTGGTGGATAAGCGTTGAGAAATTTGACTGTGGTAGATAGGGCACTTATTCACTTGAGAAAAGATAGAGTGTTGATGGGATTTCTTCGCCTCTTAGCTCTGTCAACTAAATGGGACACATCATAATAATGTTTGATAGCCAGGGGGTCCTGCGGATAAGCTATATTATGAGCATCTCTTGCTGAAGCTAGTTGCTTATAAAGGGTTTGCTGGGCTTTAGTTTTATCAGTACTGAACTTGTAACTAGCTGGTAGTTTTTTACTTTGAGATATTGCTTTGAATACTTCATCCCTGGATTTTAGGGTGATGCAAATGGGGCGTATCCTATTAGGATTAGGATTGCCTATTCTTTTAACTGATGCACCAGTCAGATCCATATCACTAAAGTCTTTAAATAAATCATCACAAATTTTGGCTTCATACGTGTGATTAATATTGGCATCAGGATTTGGGCACTCTCTTACACTTTAGCTCATTATTCAGCTTCTGGAATAAGTACCAATGTATAACCAAGATGATGCTGAATATTGCTGAATAGTTTGCAAGTTGGAGACCCGATGAAAAGTTAGGGGATGCTCATATGAGACACAATCACGCCTCTCATTTTTCGATCTCTATTTGATGCAAATTAATTTTTTGGTCGATTTACGCAATAGACTGGCCGTTTCTCGTCGCACAAACCCGTTCTGGTATTCCGATTGAAAGAGAACACTCGTCAAAAGATGTTCAAATCCCATTTCTGGTACCTACTCCGGTGTTTGGGTGGAGAGTGCAAGCAGAGAGAGCGCGCGCGCCCCGAGTGAGCGCGTCTATGTAGACTCGGCCAGTCTAGTTCGGTGTAATTAGTTACAAGGGCTTCGATGAGAACAGGGGTAGGGATAGATATAAGCGTAAGGACAGGGATAGGGACAGGGCATGGGGATGAGAATAGTAACAGGGATAGGAACAGGAACAGCATCGGGGATAAGGATGTAGGCATAGGCATGTAAATAAGGATAGTGATAGGGATAGGGGCGGGATATCCATGTGGACAGGAACAGGGATAGGGATGGGGATGAGGTAGGTGGTCTAGGAGTGGGAGATACTTTATATTAGAACAGTATTGAAAATAGACCATATTAATGGTCTAGTTTGGTGTAATTAGGTTTAGTAGGGTCTAGTTCGGCCTCATTCGGTCTAGCACGGTCTAGTTGAGTCTAGTTCGATCTCGCTCAGTATAATCCGGTCTCATCACGTCCTTCTCAGCGCAATTTGGTGTAATTAGGATTAGTTCTCCAAAAAATATTGATATTTCCAACCCAGCCGTTCCGAAAATTCACAACAGTTACTCTAAGTTTCCAAAATGGTTCATCTACTAGCAAGTATAATCCCAGATGATGTCTTTTTTGTGAACTCCGTGAGGAATTCCTTCCTGGCGCCTTGAATTGATCAGCAATCATTCTTTTACCATCAGTATTGGACTATAGAAGCATTTCAGAGGCCTCTGACTTATAGGACACATTTATTAGCGGAATGAGCGGTAGCGAGGGAGGCAATAGCCGCTAGTAAATTAATGGAACAACAATGCCAGTCCTTCATACTTTCATCTTGATCAAGAATGGATGGGTGGATGGTGGATGGATGGCTGGGACGTGCTGAGCTGGGCTGTACTGGGATGCGATGGGATGGGATGGGCTGGGATACAAAGGATTGAGCCGGACTGCGGCAGGACGGGAGATGAGATGGGATGAGCTGCGCTGGGATGCAGTGGGCTGTGTTGGGATTGAGTGGGAGGGGATCGGCTGGCATGGCGTATTTGGGTTGGGATGAGATGGAATATAGGGAAATGGTCTGGTCTGGGATGAGCTAGGATGGGATGGGATGGAGCAGAATATGGGATGGGCCAGTTTGGATGGGTTGGACTGGGCTGGGATGAGCTCGATTGGGACAGGATGAACCAGGCGGGATGGATTGAGATGGTATGAGCTGGGATGGATATGGGTGGGTTGGGATCGAGTGAGGGGGGGGGGTTGGCTGGCATGGTTTTGGGTTGCGACGGGCTGGGATATAGTGGAATGATCTGGGCTGGGATGGGATGTAGCGGGTGATCAGCCGGGAGATGGGGCGTGCCAGTTTGGATGGACCGGACTGGGCTGTGCTGTGATCGAGTGAGACTGGATGGGATGGGCTGGGATGTATTCGAGTAGAATGAGTTGTGCTGGGATAGGATGGCATGCGATGGGATGCGATGCGATGGTTCGATGGATGGATGGTCGGATGAGCAAACGGTAGTCCGTTACGACGTCGTGCTTGCATGCGTTCACGCGTAGACGGTTCGAGGTGGTTGCGGTGTACGCATCCAGCTAGGATTATCTCCTGCCACAACGTTGGTTGAGAAGGTTCCTCCTTCAAAAATATCCCAAAAACTTCACGATCGAATCGCGGTTCGTCCCAAGAATGTAAAATCAGGTTACACTTTTCGAACTTGACTCGTCCTCTTATGTTTCAAATGATATTATATTCGTAAATTGGCATTGGAGGACTAATTTTATTTCTCTATCAATCTCGAGTTTGAGATCGATTAATTGAGAAAACCCAGGACTGGGTCCAGGCGACTTTTTTCTCTCGATATCTGTCATATGCAATTTTTTCATCAATTAACACCTCCACGATCAAACCCGATCGTTAATTTCTCAATTAATCGATCTCGAACTCGAGATTGATAGAGAAATACCAATGCCGATTTACGAATATAATATCATTAAGAATATAAAATGTTCCGAAATCTCCAAGATTACTCATACCCAGCTGGGCCTTAGGAACCAATTCGTTAGAGCTCGGAACCTTCGACTTGCTGGGAGATGCCCCTCTAGCTGAGGTCGTCGAGGGCTCGGCAGATTCTCGACTCAATTTCACTAATCTTCTCTCGCAAACGCTACAGGGGTCACTTGGTTTTCAGTTGTATAAGACCCTCTAGGTCTCTGACTCCCATTAATTTTTCCCCCGAAGATAATCCTCAAAACTCACTTTTTGAATGATCTAAACTTGATCTCTTTGGCCAAGTTTCACGACCGTAGAAAACGACAGGCTGTATCATAGTTGTGGATATTACCAGTTTGACGTCGCTCGAGAGCTCGTTGTGTTACATGCACATATATAAGTAATTCCCAAGATGGGGAGAATTCCTGAGATCCATGCCCGGAACGTTGGATCACTGTGTTCTGTAACGACTGGCAATGGGCTGCCCGTGAATCAGGTAAAAGAGAGGACTTAGCATTCAAATTGAAACTTCAACTTCGATGACCTGATACATACTCATTCGAATAATGTATTAGCTAGCTGTGAGCGATGGTTTCTTTCTCTCTCCCGTAATATGGTGCAATATTGCCCGCATCCACAATACACATGGTATGTTCGCTTGAACCAAGATTCGCGGTAGAGGTGGAATGTCGAGGATACTCGTAGATTACGCCGTTGACGAGCATACGATACATGCGAGTGATGGCAGGACATGCACACAGCGCAGCGCACAGAAATAAAATTTTGCCTTGGTGTGCGGCGCGCATCACATGATAGAACAAGGAGGGCGAATTCACCTCTTGGCCTCTCCGTCTGACACTTTCACTGAGTCCCGTGACTTCGCAAAGCCCCCCTCGTCTCTCACCATAGTTGTTCTCTCCTCTTCAGGGCTCTCGGGGGCCTCGTGGCCTCCTTATACAAAGCGAGCTTCGCAAGCAGACGCCACGCTCCTCTGCATATACAGCCCGCGTCATCCACTTTTGGATTGCGCGCGGCGAAAGTAATGCAGAGCGTGTGACGCGATATTCTCGTAGCTTCATTGGCCATTTATCATATATATAGCCTACTGAAAATATCCATAAGCTAATAATAATTGAGGCTT
The DNA here is from genome assembly GCA_029851415.1 of Eretmocerus hayati. NCBI lineage: Eukaryota > Metazoa > Arthropoda > Insecta > Hymenoptera > Aphelinidae > Eretmocerus > Eretmocerus hayati. Next base: position 116,792,051 of record CM056742.1, read on the forward strand.
GATCCCTCTCGACCTTCAATTGGCCTCCACGAAAATGGAAAATTTTCCCGATTGTAAAATCAAATCTTCGACGATATCTGTTGCATAACTCAACAAGAAAATTCGTCTTTCTCACAATTCAGAAGTTTATCCTGTATTCTCAAAGAAATTAGGTCTGTTCCAACCAGAGCTTGCCATATCCCTGTTTGTTATGAAATCATCTGTCATCGAAACATTTGAAAGAATTTTCTCTATTTCTGAGGAGCCACTACTCGTTTTAGTAATCTGCCTGGAAGAGCCCATGTTGAATTGCAAACTGGGTGAGCGTATCATTTATTTTCTATTTTTCATTATGCATGGTGAAACCTTGCATGCTTCATATTTGCTACATAATAATATGCGAAAAACCGATCAGGATATATGAATCAGGTCAATATAAATCATGATTATTATCTTCCTCTAATATCGATGTCATATTTTTGGAGGATTCATAAAAAATCTTACGTGCTGTGGTATCCGGAAGAGCAATCAATATTCCAATATTCATTGGTAACTGACATCCTTCATCTTTCAATGTTTGTGGTAAGACCGGTCTTCATTCATCGAACAATGCACATTGCCAAATAATGTGTGCAAGATCTTCTCCTCTTTGTCCACACCTACATCCTGGGCCATCGAGGATACAGAATCTTTGGAACATCTCGCCGCGTGTTAATGATCCGATCGGGCTCAAATAATTGTTACGATAAAAGCTCATAATACTCTTTTCGATGGAATCATATGGTTCTATTCTATATAGATCCATGGTATTAGGAGAAGTACACTTGACGCCCCTTAATTCACCTCTATCTGCAATTTTAGATTCGGCACTATCGGAGTATATCATTTGGAAAAATGCGCGACCAAAATTTCTCTGAAAGCTTACAGACTCATTTCTTGACTTATCGATTGTCGTACAAAAAGGCTCATCGCGTGGAATGAAGATTGGTAGCATAGAAGTTGGTTAGGAGAACCAAAAATAGTTGGTTGACTTAGAGAATACAACTTGATTGATTAGGGTATCTTATTCAATCTTGTCAGATTCTGTTACCCGCAAAGGGGTCTAGGGCACCTCGGTGTCTTAGCCCTGGAGTCTGACGAACTCCCGACCTCAGTCAGGGCCCGCCGGAGCGCGGAGACCGCACATCTCCATCCGGCCCCCGGGAATGGGTGAGTCTAATAGGGACTCTTATTGGGGCCGTCCGTGGATGATCATAATGCGAGCCGGGACTGCTATTATTACGCCATGGACCGAACGACTCACTCAGCAACCCGGAGGAAATCCCTGGGCTCCAAAGAAGCCCAGAAGAGTCTCGAACCCCCCACCGAGTGGTGGGTTTGGTCTTGTGCTGGAGGCCGAGCTCGGAATTTGGTAGTTAGGGAGAAGGAGTGCTGAATCACTCGTGGTTTCGTGATGGCCGTCTTCCAAACCGATGCGCTGGCAGGGCGTATCCCGGCTCCACAACCATGTGGGAAACCGGGGTAGAGACAAGAGCCAGGGACCCGGTATATAAAAGCTAATATTCTTGGCAGATTTTATTGGTGTTTTAAGCAATCAACATTTTTGTCAGAAGTATAAGCTACTGTTTACAATGGACAACAAAATTTCGGGTCTGAAATGTCCACCTGAGGGGAACACGGTTTTTCTTGGATATTTTTCGACGTCAAAATCGAATTCGAGCCCAGTTTTGCATGGGCACGTCAGGATTGCAAGATACTAACTCTCCCAAAAACAGCAGTTCTAACGACAAGTTCCACCATACGGTCAATAATCCTGAACTACTGTATTCCACGGGACACCATAATTTGAGTGCAACTCATTATGATGGAATTTCTTATCGTAATTTCTATCGCACGGATGTTTTAAATTGAACTAGGTGGTATTAATTGGAAGAAACTGGTATGGGATTAAAATCGAGATTCGCCTGGATCCAGGATTGATGAGGAACTTGTTCCAACCGGGAAGAAGGAAGTGGCACAGCGTCCACCCGACAAGAAGAAGGTTTCCAATTTGGTCTTGGATCTAGGCGGATTTTTTACTCAATATTAATCCTAAATCATTTTCTTCCAATCCCAAGAGTATAAGAAAAGGAAGAAGAAGAACAGCAGCATCTGATTCAATTCAAAACGTCTTTACGATCGAAATTACGATCAAAAATTACATTTCGAGTTGCACTCAAATTAGGGCATCCCGTGGAATGACATTGGTCCGGTACTGGCCGTATAATGAAACTTGTCATAATCAAGTCATACGAACGATGAAACTCAATTCAAGCAATTTCAACTTTTTTTGATCATACTGAAAAAGCAATGCCCTGGTGGTGCATCATTATAGCGGCCTTAAAGTGTGACGAAAATATGATTTCATACGTATTTTGATCTGCTAAAGACGGTTGAAGAACTTGAGGACTTGGATCCATCGAAAATGAGTGGCTTGCTAGTTTCTCGAGTTTCTATCAGCAAAATGTGCTTGATTTTGCCATAAATCTTAGCGACATTCTTTTCAAGCTCATAAATGCTCATTTTCTCCGTATATATCCATCCCAGGAAAATTGATTGCAATAGCCCAGGAATGGGTGGGTCAAATTCACAAGTGTTATTCTAAAACAGGCATTTTGTACATTTTCTGGGGTGAGCTCGAGCCTGCTCGTAATGAGTCAAACTTCAAGTTTTGTGTGGTAATGTGTTTTTAAAAGTATACAAATACTTGCCCTCAATCGCCACGGGATGGTGTATATGTCGCAGGCTCTTGGTGAAATCAGCCTTTTCGTGAAAATCCTAGGCTCTTCATGAAGAGCCGGCCGATCGTGTCAGCGCTGATCCCTTCCACTTTGTTACACCATCGGCCTAGCCTTTTCGTGAAAAGGCTGACTCGTCCAGCCTTTTCATGAAAAGGCCAAGTCGGGCTAGGCCCTTGGTGTACAGATGGGCAGAGTCATCAGTACCGCTGTCGAACAAAGTCAGCATCGCAGTCAAAGCTGTCGAATTAATTGCACTTCTCACAATCATATTAAATTGAATAATCTTATGAAAATTAATCGATGGAATCGGCTTGCTCAGATAGGACTTCCAAAGGTTAGCCCATTAAAACTGGAATGAAAATGTATATTGTTGCTCGGTGTGTGTGTGAAAAAACTGATCTCATTTAGAACAAAGCTACATCAATCGCAGATTACGAAGTGTATCAAATATCTAATAGTCAATCAATTCACGTGAAAATTTTCGTCATCTAAAAATCATTCTATGATTTGAAAAAATTCAATTCTAACTACGGGCGCCACATTCGAGCCTACTTTGTGCTGATAAGAACTGACATAATTGATCAACTATTAGATATTTGGTACGCTTCGTAGTCTTCGATTGATGTAGCTTTGTACTAAATGAGATCAGAGTCAGTTTTTTCACACACACCGAGCAACAATATACATTTTCATTCCAGTTTTAATCGGCTAACCTTTGGAAGTCCTATCTGAGCATGCCGATTCCATCGATCAATTATTATAAAATTATTGAATTTAATATTATTGTGAGAAGTGCAATTAATTCGACAGCTTGGACTGCGATACTGACTTTGTTCGACAGCGGTACTGATGACTCTGCCCATCTGTACACCAAGGGCCTAGCCCGACTTGGCCTTTTCATGGAAAGGCTGGACGAGTCAGCCTTTTCACGAAAAGGCTAGGCCGATCGTGTAACAAAGTGGAAGGGATCAGCGCTGACACGATCGGCCGGCTCTTCATGAAGAGCCTAGGATTTTCACGAAAAGGCTGATTTCACCAAGAGCCTGCGACATATACAGCGCTGAGATTTTATTTGATTGACTTCGAAATAGAACTATTGGGAGTGGGGGCTACAGGATCAGGGTGCAAACCAATGTAAACATTATTGATTGAATCTTAACGAAATAATATCAGAAGTTCCTTTACATCATGAATGTGAAGATTTCTGGGACTACAGATGTCAAATGTAGGCAACAAAACGATACCATTCCAGTAATTTGTGAGGCTCACGAGGCCCAAAAGATCGGGACTCGACTTATTGCTAGATAGTCCAGTCTGCGTGCGTAACGGAAGCTTCATGAAATATATACGGTCATAAGTTAGTGATTTGGAGAGAAGAGATCGGGTACATTGATAGCTCGAAGTGTTTGCACAGAATTTATCGCGGATTCGTTCTTTACACTGTGTCAAAGGTCAAAAAAGTGCGTTTTATGCGATCATTTCCGGAGCTGCTAACTTGATGAGAAGAATTTCAAATGAAACGCGTGAGCATCACAAAAACTAAGAGCTTGAGCTCAAGTAAGTTCGTCTAAGTTGAATAGAGAGTCCGAAAATCGATATGAAAGATCGGCTGTGGATCGCAGGAGAGGGAGGGGAGCGGGGCTGGACACGCGTTTGTTGTCGATTAACCTGCGCTTCTCCCGCTTTCGCGATCCGGACCGATCTTTCATAGCAAAAAATAATTAGGTGCTACAAATATTCTTTTTTAATTGGACTTTTGAAAAATCTTGTTTGTTTATCAAATGTTTTGACAATGGAGATCACCCATGATCTTCGGATCAACGTCACACGGTAGATTTCGCGAATGATCTCACGGGTGATCTCACAAATGGACCCTGGCACCGGTTTTGGTTCTTTAAATCAGATACAAGGTAAAAGCATTCTACTGAAGAGTAGTTTCTCGTCAAGAATGATGTCAAAAAGTTGAGTAAAATGTGCTTGAGGGACTTGAAAATTCTTGAGAGATCTCATGAGTAATGGAACATCCATATTTTGTACTACAGAATCGATTGAAACATGACCATCTTACATTTGCCTTTGCGTGAGGTTACTTTTTTTGGGAGGTCAATGAACTGAGGAATGCAAATGCACCTCGACGTAATTCAAAAATATTACTCTAATTCAAAAATAGATATCTTGGAGAATTATCGCAATTTCCAAATCAATACAGCTGTGAATACTGATGTACGCAATAACGTGGGATTTGGAGCAATTTTTATGTTTCATTCTGACACTTCGGAGAGAATTATGAAGTATCGCATCGCTTCGTTTTACAATCAAATACAATCAATACCTAGCACAAGAGATTCTTTGCTCAGATGTGTTAATATTAAAAAATCGTACTCTTCAAACAGACATTATTGGTTTAGACTATACTTTTTAAAAAGTAAGTTACTATTAGGTGGATCTACCGACCAGATTCCGTGAAGAATGCTGATAGAAACTTACAGGCTTTCTTCACGTGACTGTGATTCTAGCGATCTCGTATCCCATTTTTGGTGTGCAAAACTAATATTTGTTAAGTAAATTGATCAATATCTGTCTGCATCTATTTTCAGATGCCTGAACTTTCATCGATAAGGCGTGCTACATCATAAAGATTAAGAAATAGTTCAGTGCAGAGTGTTGTAGATCATTGTTTTACTGCGTTTAACATTTCATTGTTCACAAAATACTTCCATTGTAGAATCAATAGGAACTTAGAACCGCGTATGTTTCCAGACTTATTACAGAGATACATAAAACAACTTTCCACATTCAAATGAGAATGAGGATGAGTCATGTCAACCGAAAATTCATTCAGTTTCAACGCCGAGTTGGATCCTCGGAACACCAAAGTCTCGGGGAAATTTACAGACATTCCATATGAACACATGTTTCCTATGTTCACCTCATCGCTCGATCAACATCGAAGCCAATGGTGAATCGAATTCCCACTCTGAGCCATTTGCAGGAATTCTTGGACGTACTCTCGCAGTGGTCTACCGTTTGTTAGAAGGGAACTTGATGTTGGGGAGGACGAGGTAAGGCACTGACACTCACGATATGGCTGAATTGCTAGACATGACGAGTGAGAGAGAGGGGCAGATAAAAAAAAGAGAAGGAACGTAAGACAGAGTCTGGCCGAGTCACATGACTGGCCGCTGGTGCAATGTGCCACCCGTGCCACCATCGCCACCACATCGCTGGTCACGCGCCCACCAAGCGCAACCCTGAACCAAGTGGAAAAAGACAACCCGGGTCAGACTCACCGCAGCATCAACAGCTGCAGCGTCCCCGCCTGGTTTTGCTCCCCTGATGCCTAATTTCGTTCTTGACGTGGCCTCCCGATTCGACAATATGTTTGTCTTCTTCGGATCGCTTTGGTTCCAGTAAGGGAAAGATAAATTGTGCATGATTAGATACTAAATGAGCCGTCTCTCGGGAGATTTACCGAGGATGATCAAGACTTTTGAATATTCTTTGCGCCAGCTCTTCACTCCGAGATCGAACGGTGCGCTGCCTAGTGGGCTCTTCTCCGTGGCTCAAATCTAATACGAGTAAGCGAAAAACCGTTTTATATTCACTTACGAATATTTCGAGCTATTCTGATTATCAATCAGAGTATGATTCAAAATATGGTAGAGCTGGGAAGTATCGGAGTGAGTCGAGGCAGAAACGGCGACCACGACGCGTATGCAAAAAGCATTAGGAGATATCTTGAAATCGCTCCAACTAACTCATATCTGCTCCGATTTAGGCCTACGATCACTCAAACTCTTTGTCCTTACAAGCCCTACAACTTTCCGCCTCACCATTGCCACATCGGAGCTATGGTTTTTGAGTCAAATCTATATGAAGGCCCACGTCGGATATGTTGACTGAACGTTAGTTTTGGAGTATGTCAGTGAATACGCTGGCATCGGGTAGTGCGCGATCGCTGTATTTATTGATTAAACGCTTTTATCGCACTTCACCGAGCCCTAGGGCTCCGCTTAACTTATCTAGTGGTTCGCTTTTTTTGGCTCTCGGTCACATATATATTTGTAAACACCGTGCTCGGGCAGGCTCCAGTAGTCGTAACGTGAAGATGTCATTCTTTGCATGGGTCTAGGGGACACTAAACAGGATGTGCGAAAATCAATGTCGATGCAACTAACTAAAGTTAGTGACGAGCAGTGTTCATCATCCGTCTTCGCGCCGGAATTCGAATAGCTTATTCGTCACCGAGTGTTAGGTCCTTGCACATCGCGATACGTTTCTACTCCAGTCGATTTCCGGCGGTCTACGAAATGACGAATAACCTCGACGCTATGACCAATTCTTCGACTGGTGCAGTTCGTAAGAGTGTTTTTTGAAGATTCCTTTCATTCATACTTACTGAACCGCGAAAGCGCGTGGCTCGGGGTGAATATTACGGGACTGTTATCATGATCTGGTGTTATCATCTTCCTAAAGTCCGAATTATTTGTTTTTTTCTGTAAAGGAGGCTCATAGAAAACTGATCTGGAACTAGTTCTCAGTGCGGGTTATCGAATAATCACATTATGTAATCCCAAACAAGTCTCAATAAAGAGAATGTGAGTGAGAGTCGTTTGTTACATGCAGATTCTCAAGAGTGGCTCAAACGAGATAGATAGACTGGCAAAGCTTCTCCGTGCATTTTCATGACCCATGCCCCTGTGGGTATTCTGTCGGTAGTTCGCTACTGTAGTTACAGCTAATTTACAGCTTAAATTCTAGCCTGTTCAGGATATACCTATATGGCAAGCCTATGTTTGGCATAAATACTCGAAAAGCCTATATTCCGACCAGAATACGATTCTCAGTTCAATGAGAAACCGTCACTTTTGTGACATGACAATGGTTGGATCAAATCCCATAAACTTGATGGAGATTTTTGTATCAACCAGATGATCTTGTGAGAATCTCTCACATCCATGAAATAATTTCTCAATTCAACTTGAGCATCAAAGAAGTCTTCTCAACTATCACCATCATACATTACACATTAGAAAATGGAATAAAGTGTTCATCAGAATTGACACTCACTCTTCGAAAGGTGCAGTCTTGCAGTCAGAAGTAGAGCAGACGACTTTGTCGCCTGTAATCAAACCGATCAAACATTGATACAGCCCAGATTTGATCAAAACAGAATTACATGCTGATGGGTCAAAATCCATCAAATGTTTGTTTGATATTTGGTGACCAGTTCAGAACCAGCGCTGAAGAAATTTCGACATCGTCTCATGAAGTTCAAGTAAGATATTGATATTCATTAGTTAATCCATTTTGAGACCTACAAGGGGAGGCCCAACCTTGCGGAACACGGATCTCGATAAAACTCTATGAATCATCTTGTTTTGGTGAAAAATGAAGGTATCTTCAAGGGTTGAGTCTAATAGGTCCCCTATCTCAAGATGCAGCTATGGAAATAGGCATTGCCAATATAGGCTCATGTCAAAAAGTCGTGTGTATATGAATATACTAAAGTTCTAGTCTCTACAGCTGTACCTTGGAATAGGAGGCCCATAGGATCAAATCCTCAGCGATAACCTCCATGAGGCAACAAGACACGACGACTCCCAGAGTTTTATCAAGATCCGTGTTCCGCAAGGTTGGACCTTCCCCTTGTCAGTAACCCAAGGAAATTTCAAATATTGCAGACCTATTCAATATTTGTAATAATCAACCGAGTAACTAAATTGAAAGAGACCTTGGAGCACCCACTTGTGTATCTCATGAGCACTATCCATGGTAAGAATCCATTATGTTGGTGTTGAGTGACCAGTTATGGGAGACCACTCCCGCTTCTTATCAAGATTCAGTTGGTGACAAATAATGGATCCAATTTAAGGGATAAAATAGCCTAGAGGAGAAAGTTGCGACTCATAAAACGAGATCAAACATTTTTTCCTGGCAGGCCGGGGAACGAAAATCTTCATAGACACGCACGAGAGCGTGGATAGTATCGGATACACCCGAGAGAACTGGAACATCTACCGAATAGAAATCCCTCCTCGTAGGGCGCCAACCCAGAGGTCATAGTCCCAGGAGGAGGAAGGAAGGAATAGGAAGTTCAGAAAAGATGAAGAATACAGGGAGGCCTGCGAAGAAGCGGAAGCCCTGAAGCGGTCCAAGATGCCACTCAGGGCTCATACGCACTGAGGCGGATGGGATGTTAAAAGCACACACATGGGTGCTGGGACTGAAGACTGGGGCCGGGTAATGCGTCTCTCTCCTAGGATCAACGAAGGATCCCTTTTGAGGGCCGGGAAGTCGCTACTCTCCCAATACCCGAAGATCTACCTTGCGGGGAACTTGAAAAAGCCGGGAAAGGAAAATCTTCATAAACACGCACGAGAGCGTGGGTAGTGTCGAATTCACCCGAGAAAACTCGATACCAAATAGAAAAACCTCCCCGGAGGGCGCCAAACCGAAGGTTGTAGTTCCAGAAGAAGAGAGGAAGGAGCAGAGATTAGGGGAAACATGAAAGATACAGGGAGGCTTGCGAAGAAGCGGGAGCCCTGGAGTAGTCCAAGATGCCACTCAGGGCTCATACGCACTGAGGCGGACAAGGTGGTAAAAGCACACAAATGGGTGCTGGGGCTGAAGACTGGGGGCGGGGGAGTTGCCGTGTGCTCCCGAGATACTAAGGTCTCCCTTGTCGGAGGACTGGAGCCGGGGAGTGCGTCTGTTTCCCAGGATCAAAGAAGAAATCATCTTATTTGGCGGGGGGGGGGGGGTTCGAAGTACACTCGGGAGGAAGAGCAGTGGCTGTGACGCTCAGGGACCGATTGGGATCTTTCTTTTCGTTCGCACTCGTGCCATAAGCTATAGAGTGCGAGAAAGACGGGACCGTCAACCTGATGCACTTCACCTCTCTCTCGAGTAGACCTCCAGAGGTTCATCGCCATCTGTCTTCGCCTAGACTTGGTGGAAGTAACCAAAGATGGTCTTCGAATCAATTTGATTATGGTGTTCCATATCATTTTCTAATGGCGAGTCTATTGTCCGAGAGGAACAGTCCTATGGAAAATGAGCGATAGAAGTGAGCGAAACTCTTGAAGCGATCCAAGATGCCGCTCTAGGCTCTGCACAGAAGCAAAATAGAGGTGAGACACGATACCAAAGAGATGATAACTTTGACGAGAATGTCGCGGAAAACTGAGAGAGTGGCAATGTGGTAGTATGCCCAAGGATCAACATCCCGTTGAAATCGAAATAGAGAAATCCCCTTTTTGAGAATGTGACTTTGATTCGTTCTCCTGCATACCAATAAACACTTCTGCAAGACAATATGGTTCCGGCTAGCAAAAGTTCATCGTATACTCATCTCAATGTTTTTGAACATACCTCAGCTCACTTGAAAGCTTACTTCACGTGGTCCAGAATAAGCTAGGATACGTTCAATTTCTACGACTCAGTCTTCTTATTTTGGGTTGGTCATCAAAATTTTCTCTCACAATGATCTGAGACTTTTTGGGCTTCTGACTCGTGAGATAGGTCAGGTCTCGTCCGTCTGAGATAAAATTCACATCAAAAGTCTCACAATGAAGGCAAAAATGAACCGAAGTACATCGGAAAATATTGAAATGCTTTCGAATTGATAGGCTTTGGGAACCGTTATCGTCCTGATGAGCAAAAATGCTAAAAGTGCTCCATGCAATCACTTAATATGTGAAAACACGGATCAAGCTCGAGTTCCAAGGAACGAATTGCTCCATCTCATTTCCAACGGCAATTATCATCTTCAAACATAGCACTGAATCACAACGTGTTCAGTGTTTCTCGACAATTTTGTTGAACCTATAGTCCCTTTCGGACTACCGCACCGTAGAAAAAGCGCACATTGCTGCGTGCTGGAGCCGAAGACAGGGGCCGACGAGTCATTACGCACCCAGGATCCGGAGATCTTCTGTGCTGGATATGGTAAATTAGAGAACAGGGGATGGTATAGACAGAATCTGGAAATTCTTATGTGGTTCTGAGATTCCGTAATATTCGCGGATCTCGTATGAGTACAGACACAAAACATTAAAAAATATTCTCATGATATACTCTTGATTTGCATATCACGTGTGCATATCTTTAGAGGTAGCTGAGACAGTCTTTGCGCCACGTAAGCCTCCACAGCCAATTGAGTATAGAAAATCGGTTGTCCAGACCCACTTCTCCAACAGCTCAGTTTTCGTTCGTCGACCATTATGCGCATCTCATTCTTCTGAAATTCGACTATCATGGCAATGACAACGAGTAGCACTGTACATAAGAGTGTAAAAAATACTTTGAAAAAGTATACCTCGTTATGACCACCTGTCAGGTCGAACCAACCATCATCTTAGTAAGTCAAGTCCGTACTAACAACAAAGGAAGAGTGTGATGTGTTTTCTCCTGCGGAAAATTCTCCAAAAAGATTTATCAAAAAAGGTGCAAAAATCAAGTAGCTGGCATATTTTTGAATGATTTTTGAAATAGTGGTGAACATTCTTTTATTTGCTAAAATTTGCAACCTCGTTAGCTGAATTCTGCACCTATTTGATGAAACTTTCTTTTATTTGTAGGAAAATTCTTCGCAGCTGGCGCTCTATCGCCCACCGTTCTTGTCATTTAGTCAATTCATTTTTGCAATTAATCGATTTAGCTGCAAACTGTCACGTTGCTCGCTTTTTTGAGCTTGGAAAGCCCCGCCAATACGAACGAAAGTATGGCGTTATTTCAAATTCGCGTATGACTCGGCATCATTGCATCTCCCTTTTTCTAATGATGTAAACTGTGACTGGCTCGTTTTGGGAAGTGAGTGATAATTCTTCCCATCACGACTGATCATTCTAAAAGGGAAAACCCATCTCCCTCAGGTTGTAGAGAAAAATACTTTTAACATACGATGGTTATCTCAAGAGTCGCTCAATAAAATTTGGGACGTCCCAGGATATGGTTTTCGTGGATCATTTCGTAAACCTGTCCTTGAAAGCGTCGTTTCGATTCTGATGCTCACGCAAGTCTTGTTATCATTCGTGCAAGAGGCATTTCTCGTCAGAGTTATATATATGATCCCACGAGGAGAGAGTGCAAAGAGCAAGGCGTTTAGAGCACGCACATAAGCAACCGGTCTTGTAAGCCAGGCCTTCCTTCCGCAATTTCATACGAGACCCCGTGCAAGAGCGCGAACGTGCGTGAGCCGCAGTGTGCACATACTGCCTAACGAGGCGCTTTCGCCGCGGTGGCGCCTGAATCGCCGTCCCAAGAGATCTCGCAGCCTCATATGCACTGTGAGCGTTTGCTAGCAATGCGGCGCAAAACGTATGATAAACGAGGTGAGTGCTGGTATCAGAATCCTAGAATCCTTCATATCTTGAGAACCAGCCCAGATTCACAACCAAAATTGGGCGTCTTCAGCGACGATCGAATAATCTAGGCGGCACTCTCTTCGAAACCATCAGTGAGAACTCACTGGAATTCAGTTAATCTAGGGTCAATTCTGACTGAAGTTGAGTATCCAATGAGTATCCAGTTTCAGTGAGTATCCACTGAAGTCACCCTGATACTTCAATGATTTTGGGTAGTCGGACGGGTTCTCATCACTGAGGTTTCAGTGAGCATCGTTGAAGTTCTAGTGAGACCAATCAATGAAACTTCAGTGGCCTCGGAGTCGGGCGGGCCACTGTAACTGAAGTTTCAGTGAGCACCACTCAAGTTTCATTAAGCATCACTGACGTTTCAGTGAGACCGTACACCTGGAAATCGTTTTCCGCAATACACATAATCTATATCTCAACCGTTATGACAAACAAGAGTTATATCAATACTAAAGCAAGGTCGAGTTGATAATCATTTCACATAATTTTGAATATATATTTGAAATATCGTTCTCTTGGGCACGCATTTCAAGAGATAAAAGCCGTTGCGCAGCGGAGAAGTGCTAGTGTGATGTCTTTGCAAAGACATCCGGAGGAGAAACCCGTCTGCGGGACCTTTTTGCTAGTTGAGCGAGTGCCACTGATACTTCAGTGATGCTCATTGAAACTTGAGTGACGATGGCCCGCCTGACTCCGAAGATCACTGAAATTTCAGTGATTGGTCTCACTGGAACTCCCGTGATGCTCACTGAAACTTCAGCTATGAGGACCCGTCCGTCCACCCAACTCACTGAAGTTTCAATGCGACTTCAGTGGATATTCACTGAAACTACTCACCGAAGTCTTCAGTCACAATTGATCTCAGATTAACTAAAGTTCAGTAGATTCTCACTGATGGTTTCGGAGAGAGTAGCAAAGCCAAGATAGTATCCGCGTAAGATTTTCAAAATTACGAAACCCGCACGGCGGGCCAGTCAATTGTTCCTGCTCTCGATTTCATAACGATCTCTCGGAGAGCCCCTATAGCCAAGCGCAATATACGTTACCTACGTATCACTCGAGCGGGTTATATGAATGTGAGCAGATTGCGCTCGATCGCAACTGTGCCGATTTGCGACACCCGCTCTCACTCTCGCTCGATCTTGGCAGGCTACTATCAAATGTTCGATCTAACGTCTTTGAATTGCACATCAGAGCCAAGCCTCCGTTCGCGATACCGCAGGACGATGCGCGGGCCCCCGCCAATCGCGACGGAATCTCGTTTCCGCGTGCAATCGTACTTCGCGAACGAGACAGCGCAATGGGCTCGCGTCTCCGAGCGATCGGTAATATCGTATGCCCAAATCGATCGAGTGGCATCCCCACCCGCGGGATCACAAAAAAATATCACCCCACAGGACAGGTGTGCTGATCGGAGCGCCGAAAATTTTGAGCACGCCGCCGGCAAGCCCACCTCCGTCTATTACTTACTTACCCATTCGATTTCATACCCACAAACTCTATAAGCCGAGCCGCCCGTCTCCTTTACCGCCACCGCGAAGAAGGCCCGCTCGTGACGCCGGAATATCTTTCACTCTCTCGCGAGCCACCGGCCGAGGGAGAAGCGAGAGCGAGAGTAAAGATAGCTGCGCTCGAGAGCCAGCCGTGTGCGACGCCGCGTTCACCACAGCTCCGACTCTTTCGAAGCCGCGAAAGCCTCCAGCCACAGCACCGACCCGGGCCCCCAATAAGTTTCAGCAGCAGTAATACAGTGAGCGCCGATCGTGGCCCAGGAGTGAGCATGAACCGGGCCCCGGAGTGAGCACGCGGTATCGCCTGGGCGCAACTTGCGACGTTTCGAAAATTCAAATTTCGCGCGTGGGGCCGTCCGTCAACCCGCGAGCCCTCCATCATCGGCTGCGTGCCAATAACCGGCAGGAGTCGTGTGGCAGTGGTAAAAACGCGCCTTTGAAGCACGCGCGCGCTCGAGAAAGTGATCTTTTGAAAGTTGAAAGGGGAGATCAGTTATTCGGCGAGGATGACGAACACGCGCAACAGCATCCTGCCCCGGTGAGTACGATTTACAGACACTCCTTCCCAAATTCCTTAGTTCGATGCCCTGCTTGCGTTCATAGAATAGTTGATCTTCAAGTATTGTGTCGCCGATCGAGTTTTGCGCGCGAATTTTTGTGTTGCATCGCAATAATTGCCGAGCATCGGAACCTTTATTTCACTGAGAAGAATTCTAACCAATCCAGAAGACCGTCAGTAGATCGCTCGAGTTCCTCGCCACTCGGATCAGCTGTGTGACTTTTTCCTGGGCTTTTAGTACGCCAGGGAAACGTGGACTATTTTTCCGACTTGCAAGGTACTTGAAACAGGGGACATTGACAGAGTTTACCTGAATTTGAGATCCTTGCCATCGATCATACCATTCATACTCTGTAATCTAAAGATACAAGCTCACTATGCTGTGATGAATTCAAAAACATATCCAACTCGGCTCCTTAAAGTTGGGCCCATTTGAACGATTGTCTTGGTTTTCGAGAATCTGCGAACACTAAAACGTAAAACTGCCTCCAGTGATAGACATCAACGTCCAGAAATTCAACTCATTCAATGGGTTCTGTCCATTAAACAAGTAATGAATAGGCCATATGAGCGAGATAATGCATCCAAGCAATGCTCTCTCTTCATCACTCTGATGAGCATTGACACCTTCACTGCGATGGGCCCCTCCGGTGCGGCCCATGCGTACAACTCTGTTGTGCGGAGTTGATCAAAATCTTATTCAATGGGCTCCACCGGTGGGGTCCATCGCACACAAGGACATCTTCCCACGAATAGTTTGCTTCCCGCGCATTCGACAGAAAACAGAATATATCATTTTATATATGACTGCTTCGATGTAGCCTTGCAAAACCTAGCGAGGATCATCTCGAGAACGTGAGTTGTTTCGGAGTTACAATATCCTTTTGAAATTGGGAGAGCTCTGGGTCAAATCCGAAGAAGGACATGACATTTACTCAAAAGCGAGACTTGTTCTACATTCATCAAAGTATCTCGTAGAATAAAACATACGTTATCAAATCTTCATGACTGCGAAAATCAGTTGAGTAGAATTTTAGACCACACATATTTGATCGCGAAGGGGGAATTTCGTGAATGAAAAATTGTCCAATGACATGTAAGCCGGTACACTTTCCGGAAATCTTCCTCCAGATCTTACCGTGACTCACTTGCTCAAGTAATATATGACACTTCATGGCAAACATAACCACTAAACGAAGCGTAATGTATAAATATGGGGGTTGAAAGTTAATTGGCATGATTCGTATCAGATATTCACCGCTGAACTTGTGTGATCTACTTGATTTGAGTGCTAGCATATGACGAGACTCAAATTTAGCATCCTAATTTCAAACTAGTTCCTTTTATTAACATTTGCATGCTCAATGATGGATGGTAATGAAAAGAATAACCGAAAAGAAGATCAATCGAGTGAAGAGTACCTCATTCAGTTGCTCTTTTTTGATTTCGAATGACTCTTGAATTTCTGCAAAAGATCAAATAGAAAGTAGAGTGTCACGTGCTAACGAGGAACGTCATAAATGAACGTGAGTTATTTTGAATTACTTACTCTCTAGAAATTATGAACGAGGATAGCCATGAAAAACGCGTGACTCACCACATATCTTTGCTATGGTTGACGCCATTCATGTTGTCGAGTGAAATATGAGGCAAGTGCTCAATATTGTCCATATGTTGGGGAAAATGAAAATTATAGTTACAGACTATTTATTGTAAAAATCTCTAAATTTGAAGGATGAACTTTACATTCGCGGCAAATCATCCGTTTGTTTAAATTTTCTTAAAGACTCCTTTCTCGAATCATTCACTTAATGGCTGAACGGCAGTACTTTTGTAAGATACGGGAAGTCTTGTGAGTGTCATGTGAATGCCTCCAAGCGTGAATTATCTCGGAATACTCTAATTTTCTAGCTTGAAAAAAACACTAATGAAATGATAAATGAGGAACCTACTGCAGACACATCCTGCACACCTGATCAAATAAAACTCTGTAAGAAATTACATTCATCGTCCTATCTTGAAAAGGAATCAACGATCTATCAAAAACGATTCGATAAAGAGGTCGTATAGTGTGCTCGTCACATGATTTCTCGTCACGGGCTTGAATGGGTAAAGATCAATATTTGAAGTCATAAGGATATGAAGGCTGCAGAAATAGTCAATTCAACGTCGTGAGAAAGATTCAATTCTGAAATTCATCAAGCAACACGAATCACTATGTTTAGTAAGAGTCAATGAGAGATAGTTTGGCAGTCATTAAACAGATGCATGGGTACACCGCCAATTGTGGTATCAAATAATTACTTGAGTGATATTGAAACACTCGTGATAAGTTTTCGACTCAGATCATCCATTGTATCTGGTCTTCGTAGCAAAGGCCCAACTCTTATTCAATCACAATTTTAAAATATTTCGGTTGATCAATAGACTTCTTAGATCGATATTATGCGTGTTGATGAAAGTGTGTTGGATTTTGATTTGGTCTGAATTTTTCTGTATTTGGTTCTCAGAACAATCTTTTTACTCACAATCAATCGAAAATCATAGTTCGATACGTGGGAGTGAAACCTTTTTTCGCACCCTCGTAATGATCCCGACCCTCACGTGGGTCTCGGCCCGGAATCCCATCACTCGGACGCGAAAAAACTTTTCACACCCTTCTATATCGAAATATACTATTATGATCCACGATAATGGCAAATCACTCGAATTTTTCATGCGCCATGAGTGGCGAGAGACTGTAATTACAAAAGACCTGGGATAATTCAATTTTTACCCAACGAATCAGCGGATGACCACATTTGGGCTCATGTTTGAGCTATTCATTGAAATGGGAAATTATGATCGTACTGTCAAAATTCATCCAACCGCGAGAACAACTGGCAAACAGCTGAATCAGCAAGTGTTGAACTTTGCCCGAATTCAGTTTCCTCATGATCTACTCTTCTTGCAATCATCTAATATCATCGCGAGTGAAATTTGCTCACGATTAAGACAAATTGAGCAAATGCGAAGCTTATCAAGAAATCCGACCTAAATTTGAAGATAAATTTGTAGAAAACGTCATTTACGTGCGACGATCACGCGCTACCACAGACCAACACATTTGCTACTCGATGAAAGTGCTGCCTTTCTTTAATCTCCATCGTCGCCTTTGCGATTGTCATGGTGGTTGTAAGATATATCTATGAAAAACCTTGCAATAAGCTGAAGGATTATTGTACAACTTGTACAAGCTTCCTCTGATATTGGTCCCACTCATTGTTCTCCAATTTTTGTAGATTGGCATGAATCAGTGCAAAACCTACTTTTTTCATCGCCAACTATTCACGAGGGAACCTGTTTCAATATAAAAGAGCACCCCGGTATTCGCGAAGGGTTACAGATATGAGAGATACCGCAGATACCGAATTCGCAGATACGGAGGTATTGCTCTTATGAGAAATAGGGGGTTACAGACTGATGGGACGGAGTAAGAGTCCATATACACAATTTTTGTTGGAAATAATTGTTCGTAAACTGAGTAACAGACAATGAATTAAATATACCCTTGAAGTATTTCTGAACGAGAAATTTTTTGAAAGGAACTCAGTTATTTGAGTTTGTTTAGATAGTCGTATAATGTCAACCTATGTCTCTTGGTAGCATTTGAGAGCTATTTCATATTGGTGCTTGAATTTGACGCTTCAAATCATCACCGGGTCTTTGTCTATAGCCTCATATATTGCGTCATCGATCATGAATACGGAAAGTTGCAACTTAGGTATTCTTCATTATTCATTCTTCTTTTTTATTCAATCTTGAGAGATCTTCAATTTCTGAGCTAATTTGACTGGTTTCAGATTCTGTATTTTCCGGACAAAGCTTTTTCCAAGGTGCCGGGTTGGTGAAAGTTTAGAAATAATCACAAATAATTTTGAACTTGACTCTTCTATCAATGAATATCAACGAACTGTTGGCATTTTGTTGTCCGCCAGAAAACACTTGCAAGAACTTCCACAGTTAAAACAACCCGCAGATACCGGGATTTCATACCGCAAATGATGGGAAATGGTCTCAACTGAAAAAGGGCAGATATGTGAGATTCCAGATACCGGTTCCTCAGATAAAGGGGTACACTTGTATACTCTTTGATTTTCACAGATTTTCGGAACGAACGACTGTTACCATTCTCGCGTAGCAAGGTCGGAATCGCCAGTTTATCGTGGTCAAACCCCAGCACATATTTTATACCTTGTACAATTCTTTCTCCATGGAATTACCCATAATTATGGTTGTTACTGATATTGGTTATATTCTTCGATCGTTTTTGTTTTCAATAACGGTGGAAAATACACCAATGATCTATAACATAACTTCATTGGTACTAACTCACGTGCAACGGAGAAGCACTTTTCGTCGTCTTGAAAGAGGTCAAGAATATCGAATTATTTTGGATGATATTCTTTCTTAAATAATTATTACTCGAGACTCTTGGGCTAGATCTCCTTTAGAAGAACTACTGCCTGATCGAATCAATCGATTTATCGTGGGCTCCAACGTTCTCTGGAAGTATTATTCTGAAACGTGGCGACTCAGTAGGACTATGTATTTTCGTGAAAAACCTATTATCAGTCACAACAGGATGCAAGGCTCAGCTGACATCACTTTGCGTGGATGGCACGGTCATGCGTTGCGCGCGCGAGGCTTTCATCGACCTTGGGGCTCAACGATCACGGCTCGGAATCTCAATTGGACGAATCGCTTGGAGCCGGTTGCTGAGCCGGGCCGGAGCGCTCGAGGGCCCAGTGTTCACTTTCTTCGGTCGCGAGCTTCGTTCAACGTTTTCGAAAACAAATTCATCAGAATGATTTCACGAAGGGGATATCCATCCACTCTCTTACTCTGCAAGCCTGGCAAAAAAAAACTGCCACACGTCTGGGACAAAACCTGTTCGACGCTGCGTCAGCCAAGGATGCCAGCGAGGCGCTCGCTGGCTCCTGCTGCTGTTGTTTTTGGATGAAAAATTTCTCTAAATTTTAGCAACGCGATACCCTTCCTCTGAATCTGGACACCTCGTCTTTGAAATGCAGTTTCCCCAAGAACTAGTTTTCTCTTTCTTCAGCGTGTTCCTCCACTGTGTGAGAGGTAGGTTCGTCGCAAATTGATCGATCTGAAAGATTTCGATGAAGATCCAAGAGAAATGAACTCCCTTCAGGTAGAAACATTTTTAGGGGCTTGGCTCGGCCTCTGAAAAACTAATGGTCTTTTTCAACTTCGATATTGCACGGGAAAACACATTTTTCTTGGGACCATGGATATTTGATCAAGAGATTTCCGTGGATTTTGATATCATTCGTTCTCATCATGGCCCCAGTAAATCCACATGAGTTTTTTCTTCACTCTCATCTAAACTACCACATTGAAATGAGATTCAGGAGTTCTCATAAATCTCCGCAGGCCCATTTTGGGCACTAGAAGACATATCTTCCTCACACTTCGCCTCCAGGTGTGATAGGTGTCGAAAAAATGCCTGGGAAATCCGATTATAGGGTATTTTTCGGGAGCTCTTACTCATGAATAATCCGTTTTCACCTGAATCGTATCGGTTCATTTTAAATGGCGAGTAGATTGATTTTTCTGTATATAATTAACATGGGATGAAAAATATCAATTGGGCTATAAAACAGCGTATTTCTTCTAAAACTCGAAGTCTATTCATTTTATCGGGAAACGTGTCCAATAATTTTTCGTGGAACTTTTCAAGATTTACAAAAAAGGTCTCGTGACGATTCTTCAAGTGATGCGTCCACTTTGAGTTATAAGACATCATTGTTGAGATTTTCTCGATTTTGAAACATTTTCAAGATACATCATACTCTATGTTCCATATTTCCAACATTTTTGGCAAAGCCGGGAGATTGTCTGGACTTTTTCTTTGGATATATTCGATGAAAATGTGAGGAAGAAGCTCTACCGAATCTTCCTGCTTCCCTAAGGGTGATGACAGATAAAGCGCTACGCTACGATTTTGCGCCACGCCACGACGCGCTATCGCACGCCACGACCCAAAAATTCATTCCAGCGAACCCGACCATTGATGGACCGGATTTATTGTTACAATATCAGTCGTAGATTATGAAAATGAATCAAATCTACCATGGTCGAGTTCGCTGGAATAAATTTTTGGGTCGTGGCGCGCGATAGCGGGTCGTGGCGTGACGCAAAATCGTAGCGTAGCGCTTTATCTGTCATCACCCTAAATGTGCTGAGGATATAAAATGATGTATGGTGGAGATATTCCAGAAACTATAACATTCGATCAAGAATGCCTTGTAACTCAAAATGGGCGCATCAATCGAAGAATTGTCATCCAACCGTTCTTGTAGATCCCAAAGAGACCTACAAAAAGTTCCTCCGCACGTTTCCCGAATAAATGGATACTTTTCGAGTTATAGACCAAATACGTTTTTTCATAGCTCAACTGATACTTTTCATCCCATGTTAACACGTTCGCTGCGGCGGGGCCCACCTTTCCTCCAGTGCTGAGAATTTTGGCCTTATGAGAAATAACATTGGCCGCCCCGCCGCACCTGGGAAAAGATCATCGATTTCAGCCTCCGCAGCGAACGTGATAATTATGTAGAGAAAAATCAATCTGCTCGCCATTTGAAAATATGAGCCAGTACGATTTAGGTGAAAACGGATTCTTGATGTGTGAGAGCTCCCGAAAAGCACCCTATAGTCGGATTTCGCAGGCATTTTTTACCCCTATTGCACCCTGAGGCGAGGTGTGTCTTCGCTTTGCTCGACAGCCAAAGTGCCCTCATGCCCGAAATGGAGAAATGACTTTACGATTTTTGATTGACCTGAGGTAGAACCGTGGACCGAGTTTTTTCGAAGTTCAACTCGAAGTCACGAATATTAAGTCACGAATAAGATGGGATAGTCATGTTGGCGAGTGAATGACTTGGGCTGTATAAATTGGATACTAGCAAAATTTCGTGTGAATTACTGACGAAATTCCAGATAAAGGTATCAACATCAAAAAATTGACATCCTTGATATCGAATTGGTGAAGTTTCAAGAACCTTCACTCATTGGACTATCGAGGTATCGCTATAGCACTGCCTCAACATCGATGTGATATTTGTTCGATTGATAAGTGGAGCCGTTCAATTTCACGAAACGCTTTCATTTTTACGTCCATATTCGGGTGGAATCTCGCCCGAAAGTCGGTTCTGCCTCGTTTCGAGCTCCAACACTATTCTGATTCGTAAAAAAGTAAGTCAAAATCGCCTTTGGGCTCTGCAGGACCCATTGACGATATGTTGAATCTCATACATCCATGTGAATATTTTGTGCCCCTGAAGATTCCAGCATCTCGTTTTAGGCCCTAGCTAACAATTTTGTATGACAGTTGGGGTTTAAGTTTGTTGATACTTTTCGAGTTTCCAGACTACTTTCAAGACATCATTCGCCCAAATTTTTTCAAATTATCAAAAACGACTCGTCACTGTACAACATATCATGACACGTAACATTATTTCACAATTCCTGGTATTTTGATCAAGTGTGAGTGTACAGGTTCTGCTAAGTGTTGTAAATGAGACTTTTTGACCAAGAATACACCTCAGAACATTCACGAATAAGCTAAATTGTGAGAAATCTCATTACGACGCTATAGATGGCCGGGATGATAGGTGCTTTCTTGATTGTTTCACGAGATTCTGCGTGCATTGCGCTCACTCGGAACCTTTAAAGAAGTGAATCAAGTCAAACAACGAAATATCTATCAGTTCTAGATGGCCTCGGTCTTTAAGGGTTAACACGTTCACTGCTGGATCTGGAATCGGTGATCCTCCCCCAGGTACAGCGCCATCGGTGGGACCCGCACAATACTATTTCTCACGAGGCCAAAATTCTTAGCACTGGGGCTAGAACGCGCAGGGCCTAACACAGAGAACGTGTTAATCCAAAACTTACATTGTTTGGTACATCGCTAGCTCCGAAAACATCATCAGAAGTTCGGGTTGTGCGTGGTTGTGATACTATAGTTGTAGGTGAAAACCTATTATAGGTGACTCTACCTATGTTGACTGTTGTCGCTGCATTCGAACGATGCTGGTTATTTGGATAGGGAGTTGGCATGAGTAATCTCGAGAATCTGATTCGTTAATCCATTGAATTCAGATTATATGGAGAGATACGAGTACTTTGACTCATGTCCTCATCAAACTCACGCAGAGACCTCATTACAGAATTTTCGGTCAGATTGAGTGAGCCAAGTCCTGGTCTAATTAAAATGTTGTGTGGTGGCCTCGATTCACTTATTACGCCTTTGAACACTTATTGGATTGATGTATGCCAGGATTATCATGGCTTCTTTCCTTTTTCTTGGATTCCAAATATTGGAGTATTATGAAAATGCAGAATAAACAAACTCACGTCACAACCGACAGTAGCTCAGCCAGATGAAAACTTCATTAAAATGATGGGTGAATGAGTCCGGGGTGAGTGAAGAAGCTATATCTTTACAATAATTCACCCAAGCAGTACTGAACACTGCAATCAGTAAATTGAGACCGTCGTACAACGGCTCGGGCGAGCCGGACTTGGCTTGCTCGAACTGACTGAAAATTTTGTAATGAGGCTCCAGACGGATAAACTGGCGGAGGTTCGCGCAAGTACTTTTATTGTTGAAGCAGCTTGAGATTCGAAACCAGACCGCGTGAAGCGCATTGATCTAAGTATCGCTTGCACAGGACGTTCGTCGCAAGTGACAGTGCATAGCGCCTTGCCATCCGGGTGCCCCATAGTTGCGCGCACAAAGCGCGTCAGCACACGAAGCTCTGCTCGTGTAATTATATGCCTCGGAGAGCCTGCTGGCTCGACATCGCATGCCGACCTCTAATCCTGCAAGCTGCGTGTACATCGCTCTGACCCATTGGCATGGATCCGTGGAAGCGCAGCACTTGGTAGCGATGCATCGCGAGAATCGCGAGCGAGCGAGAGTGGCCAAAGGATAACGACCTTGGGGGGGGCAGGCCGCAGACGAGACGCGGGGCAGATGCGCCACGCAAGGACCGTGTGGTATATAAGTACGCCGAGAGAGCAAGCGTTGCGCGACGTGACTGCAACGGCGTCTCGCAACAGGTGCCCTGCGTCGCGCAACACCTTCACCCGCGCTCTGCGACGGCCTCCTATTGAAAGCCAACGTCGGCAATGCATGCTCGATTTGCGAAAGTATGTACGCCGTACGCGAGCAAAACGAGTGAGAGCGAGATGCGAAATCGACAAGATTGAAAATATTGCACGACGAGATGGACTGTGACCCGCAACCAGGACTTGCGGTGGATTCAAATCAAGAGTCGACTCCGAGTTGGTTCGCATTTTGGCTCATCTCGTTAATCGATTCAAGCGGACAGATTTCTTCGAATGGATATTGGTGACGGGGGTATCGGAAACCCGGGTGACAAGTGATTCATGAAATGTCTGGCACTTTTATAATTAGTTCGCACGACTTCCGCGAGTCAATGCATAGCGCTCCTTGAAATGTTCCGGAGGATATCTCCCGGTGTTTTCAAATGATCCATTAGTGGCTTGAATCTGTTTGACACGCTTGAGGATCGTTAGTGACATTCTGAGAGGAAATTCTGTTCAAGTGTTTCACAAAATGGAAGATCTTTGAAATTTTGTCTCTTCTCAGTGCAGGAAGTTCATTATCGCAAGTATCTCGATCAAGTGATGATATTCAAGTCAAATCTCTGCTGTAGGGCTGTCCAAACGTCACAATTGTCTGCATTGTGTCAGAAGGGCCTCATTTCGATTTCGATAAGAGCGACACAGTGTCACGTGAAATTGAGTTCGATCCCAGTCTACCATGCATAAGCGAGAGGGCGCTGCGATCTTCTACACTACCGCCCCCTCGCTTACGCATGGTAGACTGGGATCGAACTAAATTTCACGTGACACTGTGTCGCGTTTATCGAGATGAGCGTCCGGTGGCTCAGTTGGTTAAGTGTTGGGGAGCGCTTAGTCGGCGCGGTGAGAAAAAATAAAAATCTTGTTGAAAGTCTTGCATAAAGTCTTGCAAAAGTCTTGCTGGAAGTCTTGTATAGGAGACTCATCAAGACTTGAAAGTCTTGCAGAAAATCTTGCAGAAAGTCTTGCCAAAAGTCTTGCAGGAAGTCTTGGATAAAATCTTGGCGTGTGAAATGTTATGATTTACTTCCATGAATTTGGAAAAATCCAAGTCTGCATGTCATCATAACCAACTCCTTACCTTCAGCATTATTTTTTGGAGAGAACTCACCCCTCAGCAGCAATAACTGATGAATAAATGCAAAATCTCACTAGTTGCGCGGCCATTTAAGGCAGTAGATTGTGTCGTGAATAAACATACACCTCTTACGCATGACTTTGATGAACACTCGACAGTTTGTATCGTAAAATACATGATTGGAGATGCGAGGAAATTTACAGAACCTCCGACTTTTAGCGTACCTTACAGTATTTCAATGAGATCGGGACTTTCACGCCGTGGGAAAATTTTTTTCAGATAGTTTCTATAGTTTCCAGGATGGTACTCTATCGATTTTCAATCAAAAGTGCGTAGTATTTTTAATAAGAGTTGGAATATGGTCTGATTTCGTACTTTTCCAATGTAACTGACTCGACCTTCCGATACTTGTCAGCCTGTGGAGAAAATAACATCCCTGCAAAAAATCTGAGAAAACCTTCTGTGACTCTTCAAACGTCTTTCAATCATAAAACATTCGGTCCGATAGCGACTCAGATACCGGGTCAGAATCGTGCTCGCATGAAAAGTGTAACTCACTTTTTGGGAAATACTCACTTCCTCCGATTTTTCGTATATGAAAAAATAACATTCGAGCTGGGATAAATCGGGTGATGGGAAATTGGAGAGTAAGTATAGACGATCAAAATATCTTTTCGTTCGGCAGCGACACATTATTCTGGCCAAAGATCTGTGAGGTTGAACTTGCAAAGTTTATCGCGCCCACCGTTTCAAAAAAGGACATAAACCTTTGTTACTCGAATAATCAGCAGATGTAGTTACTCGTTCTTGAATCGACGACGCATTCATGACCTTGGAATAAAATTTATAGAAATAGTTATTTGAGTAAATGATGCTGCATTCACATCAACTCAGACGGTACAAATCTTTTGGCTGCACGCTCTGCTCTTAATTTGTAATCCTCCGAGGAAGAGAATGATCATCCCATGCGATTTTGTTTATATAAATACTCGAATACAGTGGGAGACGTGGCATTACTGCTCACTCAGTTTTGATTTAGAAATCAGACTCCATCGGGACTCCACAAAATTTCGATTAATGGCAGAAAAAACCGATATAGTTTGATTAACAAATTGAATGCCGGATCTGCAATAAGACTTTGAATAAGGAAGTCTCTCAATTAGCTCATTTCCTACTCCTGCGTGAATTTAGAGTCGTTTTTTACTTCAATAGACCTAACACTGTTAAACCTCGCTTATCCTTACTCATACGAATTTTCAGAGATATTCTAACTATTTGCTTGTGGTTTTCGATAATGTCTGTTACGATACAAATTGTCGAATGTTCACCAAAGGCATCCGTAAGAAGTGTATGTTCATTCACGACACAATCTACTGCCTTAAATGGCCGCGCAACTAGTGAGATTTTGCATTTATTCATCAGTTATTGCTGCTGAGGGGTGAGTTCTCTCCCAAAAATAATGCTGAAGGTAAGGAGTTGGTTGTGATGACATGCAGACTTGGATTTTTCCAAATTCATGGGAGTAAATCATAACATTTCACACGCCAAGACTTCATTCAAGACTTCCTGCAAGACTTTTGGCAAGACTTTCAACAAGACTTTTATTCTTTCTCGGGGGGTTCGAATCCCGGTCGGGTCAGCTCGAAATTTTCCTTGGGGGTGTGGAATTTTTCGGGCAATGTTCCCGGTCGGAATAAGAATCCTGCGCTGCGACATACACGACAAACAACACCCACATAAAATACACCACAAAAATTCTGAATACTCATAATTCCTGAGTGCTAAGAAAAATTCCGATTACTCGTGCATTGCGCAAAAAGCCCGTTGATGGCCGTAACAGAAGGGGGTCCCCAAAAAAGCACCTACCTGGGATGCCAATAATCCACACACACACACACACACACACACACACACGCGCGCTTATCAAGATCGGAATAAGGCCCCTGATGAGCGTACAAGTGATATGAAGATTTTGCAAAGATCTGTGTCCGTTTTCGACATTGTTACACATTTTCCCGGTTGCACTGTCACGACCAGTCTAAGAAAAATGTTGCCATATCGGAAATCATCGTCTTGCTAGTTCTGGTCGATTATGGCACGAATTTTTCAGGGTGCCGCGCAAAAGTCAACAGACGTTGGCAGTGGCACCCGCTTACCTATTGACTTTTGAGAAATAATTTTGGTGTTAGTCGTATAGTGCGCCGGTGTCATCTTGCTTTCAGTTTGAAAATCACAACTTGGAACAAGTTTTGTCCCGAGCAACCTCATCAAATGATATTTTCAGTATCTTTCATCAACAACTAGGTACGCAAGCACCATATCATCATCTCATTCGTAAATCAGCTGACGATGCACCAGATAGTCCACGCTGATTAATCATAGCACTATTTTGAACGCTATGATTTCGAGTCATAGTGAATTCGAGTGCTAACTGCCATAATCATACAATCGAATAATCATGTGGTGAATGAGACCCGTTGTTCCGACGACTATTTACAAATTGGTTGATTCAGATTTTAGCTTTGTAGCCCTTAGCTGATCCCGCAGGCAGCAATCTCAATCCTAATGCATCAACCTCACGGATTCAAAATATATATTCCTGCAAATGTCATCACGGGAACATAAACCTTCCGAACTTTGGTTGAAAAGTGTCGAATCATCTAAATCTGAAGAGGGAAAACTCTGTACATACTCGTTAATGCCAAGTCTCCGTTGATCATTGGAGCACGAGGCCCCGACCTCACTTGTCATGGGCAGCAGTGAGTGATCTCCGAAAACTCTCGTGGTTGCAACGGATATGTTGTTGAGTATCTACGATTTCTTTGGAAAGTTCTTTCACGTATATATTTGTTCATCATGATGAGGCTTTTATCTGATCTAGTACGATTCTGTATAGGTTCCATTAAGATAAGTTATAAATATAGAAAATCATGGAATGCTCAAGCCATCGAGTCAATTCAAAAACTTACAACCGAAACTTTGGGCAGAAACAGAACAAAAATCTGAGATTGGAGCAATGATGCTTTCACGTGACAATATTTACCTTCACCAAAAAGTATTGAGAAAACCTCTGTTGTGAGGAGTTGTCAGATACCAAATGCATCTAAAATTGGCAAAACCACGGAATTACATGGAGAGAAGGCCATCCACAGAAAACATGGAAAATGCGTGTACAGCTTCAAAGGTTTCACACGCGTACTTTGAAATTCGCGAATGAATGTCGCAATACCAGGCAACCTCCTAGATAGCTGTGGCAAGATCTTCAATTCTTCAGTGAACATTACTCAAGTTTTTCATGTTATATCATCTCATTTTCCCACACTTTGGTCTAGCAGACTGGTCTCTAAAATTGGTACCTCAATTTTTCTCTCGTAATGATGCTAAAACGCTCGGATTTGTACTTGAGATTTTGCAGTAGTTATTACCATCAATAGAGAAACCATTCTGTTTGTAGCAGCTTGGAAGCACAACAATGAAATGAAATGGACCACCAGTACCAAAAGCGTGGTGATTAGCTCCCTACGCAGGAATTGAAAAATCTTCGATGTAGCTCGTGCGAAATACTTTTCTCCTCGAAACTTGGCCAGCACTAGTTTCGTGAAAAACCGCGTTTCCCGCTCTCGAGTACGTACTATTATATTCCTCACAAATTTTCATCAGTCAACCGAGTCATCATTCAAGATGAATGAACGACATGATGATGTCAGCTGCACAACGAAATAGCCATTCTACATCTTTGGCCGTTTATAGGAAAATTGTCAATTGAGCACAATCAACGAAAGAGGGATCTGGTAATGCAAAGCCACATAAAGTGTATATAGTTATATAGTTCAAGATCCCATCTTTTTGGGTTATTTTGTGTCACGAAATCTGAAATAGCTCAATTGCGTTACTTTCCACCAAAAAAATTGAGTGTCTACTCAAACCTCTTCTACTTTCCATCTGAAAATTTCTAAACGTTGATTCACAAACTGGCTTGGAAGAACCGTGTACATCGATTCGTCAATCAGACATATTGCATCATTCTAACCTAAAAATGCCGCTTTCAATGGCGGTTTTTAGGGTTCTCGTGATGAAGAATCATACCCTGTGCTCGCAGGCTGATTTCATGCGCGGAGGACTCATATCCCTCGCTTCGCTCGGGAAATAAGTCGTCCCGGGGCCGGGACTGAGCGCACGCGCCCAGGGCACCAATGTACTTGTTGTGGTTATTCTAAATGTGGGAAAAAATATCATTTCGTTTGCCTTGACCGAAATTAGAGGAAAACTCTTCTTGTTGGCTATGAAGACAATTTCGATGCAATCTTCGAGAAAAAATATAATGACATCCACGTAATGCGACAGTATTGTTACTGGTAACGATCGAAGGCAAATCCTATGCCTACTGCAGTTCAAGGCCGGTGAACAGCTTACTCGACCGCTAGGAGGAAATCAGCTATCCCCTCTCGCTATCACGTTCTCAAACTTCTCCTTTGTTCACCTCTTCATTCATGAATTCACGAGACAACGCGAATTGCAGACGTAATTTTGAATGCACTCAATTTCAATCATCAGGGAACAGAGCATACTCATGGAACCACCATTGAGACATAGCTAGGATTTTTATCAAGTGTCCCTCGAAGTCCAAGCAAGGGCAGACCTCTTATTATTATCAAGTGGCAACGGGGACAGTAAAAGAAGTTGGTGCATGGAACTATGTGATTATTGGACTTGGAACGGAGTTTGGTAATATCTTACTTATCTTTGACTGTTTCAACAATCATAAATCTCGACTGTCTTCTAACATTATAACCATGATCAAGGAAGAATGTAGTGATAATTACTGAATCGTCTTCATTTGGCGCTTTTCTTCGACCTCAGCCCCATGACCTGGCGCCCTTTGAGTGATCACTTTTCGCACAAGCGCAAACAATGTCTGTTCCGTGCAGAAATCAGTTTCTTATCTCAGAGTCTTTCGACAATGATAGTTATTTCCATTCCCGAATTCACTTTGACCTCCAAAGGCTACTCCCATACTTTAGAAGATAGTCGCGTGAGAATCATTGCTGACTCATCGCTCATCGGCCACTTACTAGGATCAGTTCGTTCCCAAATATGGGTCGTTTCCAATAAAGTAGCGTATTCATCTCTATGTTCGTTCATTGAAGAGTGTGAAACGCTCATTTCTAAAGCGCTTAGCGGATAATGTGAGTGGAGAGTGAGAATTAGGTGCTCATAATTGCCAGCAAGTTCACGCTGTGTTGAGCTCCTGCGCAATCGTTCCTTGCTCCAAAGAACAGCGACTACCGAGGCGAAAAAAAAGCTACTCATCGGAATGCCTACATATTAGTTGGACAAGCGTGTCACTCGTTAGACCATTTACAGCGATTTCCACTGCACTCTACGGGAATCATGCTCCGCTGAATTTTCTGACCGATTCGACTCGATATTACATTTTGAAATCAATCTCGAGAGATGAATTGGCTCTGGAAAGTCCTCCAGAAACCATTCCGCTATCCAACTCGAACTCGCGTTCATCGAGAAACTCGGCAACCGTCGGCTGCTGTCGGGAGCGATGAGGCCTGTTCAGATAATTTCCATGTGGCGATCGCAAGAGCGCATATTCCATTGAGGCAGACGTAGAAATTGTATCGTTGAATCATTCCCGTACACTCAGAGGAATCGTCCGATCAAGAATCCTGCCATTCGAAAAATTGTTGCCACTCGCCACTTCCAAGAAAGTATCCGATGAGCGAGGAAAGCTTGCAATTAATTCACACATTCGAAAGATTCAATCTCGATACGCCTCGCGAATCTTCGTTCCGTCATCCGATGACTGCCTCATCTCTCAATCTCGCGCTATTCGCGTCACGTTTCTCGGCGTATTATCGCGAGCGCGGGAAAGATTGATCGTACCTACAGCAGCGGAGGACGTCCCTAATACCTAACGCGACACACTGCTGCACGTGCGCGACACGAGACAGAGACAAACGCAGTCCGTAGTAGACAACTTGTATCTGGCATGACAATCGAATTTATAAGAATTTATCGTCGTCGCTGGATTACGGCATCGCGGGCACGTCGTCTCATTACAATGCAGCGCGACCCGGCTGTCGGCGTTGCGGCCTCATCTCGGCCAAGAGCTAGCTCACAACCGTCGCTGCTGTGACAACACGATGTTTAAATAATCGGAAAGGAACCCACGAGTGAGAGAGAGAAAAACGAGACACGATAGAGTGAAGACGACGAGTCAAGGAGAACCGCTCACTCTCTCGCTCGCTCGGATCATCGCTCCCTCATCGCGCATCGGCCGTTGTTACGGCGCTCGAGAACACGCGTCACCGCACGATGCTCTTTCAACTTTCGAAATTCAATTCGTGAGCCAAGTATAGATTCGTCTGACAGACATCATCGCGTGGAAGTTGGTACTGCCGGACACTTGATCGAGCCACAATTGGTACGACGACCAGTCACGTACGAGTACAAAACTACGCATCATCGGGCATCTGCTCGAAGTGTTTTTCACAAAACACGCTCGCGACGCTTTGTGCCGACTGCAACAAGCGACGATGAACTCGGGATTCCCCATTCCGAAGGACATGCACTCGTTTCGATGAGGATTGGAGCTACGGAGGCAGGAACGAGCGACTGGCGACGTTGTCTCGCGTACTCGCGGCGCAGTAGATGAAGACGAGCATGGTCAGACGCGAATTCCGCGCAGGGATATTTGGCAGCGCGTGGGACTCTCAGTTGGTGTTACCTGCCCTATACTGCAAACTTGTCCAAGTGTCACTCGTAATACTCGAAATTGATGTCGAGCAGCCATTAAATCCGTGCACCGGAACAAATCATCCTGAGAGAAGTGCATAACAGAGTCGTGCGATGAACTCGCCATCATCCTCAAAGAATCCTCGGAAATATATTAACATTGACAGAGTATTCTTATTGATAATGTAGGATGATTATGCCAAAGTTTGTCTTTCCTCACTTAGTTCAATGAAAATGAAAGTTTCATTTCCATAATCATCTGGCTAGCTATTGCGTGCTTATCATTAGTTATTATCTGGTCAGTCAACTCGAGTATCTCAATCTCTTCTTGAAAATCGAACCCTCGATACTCATAGCATCCACGTTTCTCAATGCGTCATGATTCACATCCTCCAAGAATCGATAATCTCGCCACGATTCTATCACATTCCAGAATAATATCCAGTAGGTAATTTCCGTGTGTTCGTGTGAGTGACAGCTGGCCTTAATTTAAACAATCATTGCAAAGGGACTAGGCGGTTAAGCATGGTGAAGTGGACCTTGTCAGGTATGGCCCGGAAAGTATTTTTCCCCACTTTCTAACCCCAAATTATGACAAAAGCAAAGGTTTGTAGGTCCCAAAGTGACCCCTGTTTTCTACGGCACCCTAGGAATCCTCTAAAAAACCCTCGAAATCGATAGTCCTTCTATCAAATCGCATTCTGACGCATTTCAACGAATCAATCTGAAATTTTTTTGACATATTCTTGAAACTCCATCAAATAGAAGAAAGATGTTTGCATACTGACAACTTTGGATTTAGGCCCCGAAAAAAATTCTTGAATATTGAAAAACGATTTTTCTCATAGAGGTTGGGGATTAGCACGGAATTTGAACATTCCACCGTGTTTGTCAGGTTATTTTACATCGAAATCTGCTTAGAAGCATATAACTTTAGGTGGTGGAACATGGTCAAAAATGCAAAAAACCATTTTCAAAGCAAATTTTGAGTCAGTAATTTGCATCTTCTGCGCATGCGCGTCCTCCTACATCTCTGAAAGTATTCTTAATCGATAGCTGACGCAATTTCCTTCAAAATGACCCCTTGAGGAGGTCGATTTGATGCAGTAAAACCTGAGATCTAGCTGGTCCAAGAAATGAAAAAATCCAAGGTATCAAATCCGTGAAGCCGTGGCTCCTTCAATGGGCCCGAAAAGTGCGAATTTTGAGTCGGACTGTTTCAAACATGTGAACATGTGTTTTCGATGTAATTTTTGACGTAGAAACCGAATCCGTGGTCAGTTTTGTTCCAAACCTCCAAGATTTTTGATGATTTCCAAAAAACCGACCGGAGGGTGTACGGCCATTTCCAGCCTTTTTCTACACATTTGAGATGTATGTTGGGTATAGGCAAAGGTTTGGACTTGTCGCGTAAAAGATGCAAGTATGTTTTTCTTGGTATTTTGACCAGCTGATGATGATGCCGATGATTCCGAGGCTTAGGAATAAGTTGGGAGTCAGATTTGGACTGATGGAGCTATATTTGGTTTTATGATCTTATCAGAGAGAACTGCATCATGCATCTCATATCTCTCTCTCGAGTTATTCCTGTGCCTCAAAACCATCAGCATCGTCTTCAGCTGGTCAAAATACAAAGAAAAACGTACTTCCATCCTCTAGTATCAAGTTCAAACTTTTGCCTATACTCAACATACATCTCAAATGTGTAGAAAAAGGCTGGAAATGGCCGTACACCCTCCGGTCGGTTTTTTGGAAATCATCAAAAATCTTGAAGGTTTGGAACAAAACTGACCACGGATTCGGTTTCTACGTCAAAAATTACATCGAAAACACATGTTTACATGTTTGAAACAGTCCGACTCAAAATTCGCACTTTTCGGGCCCATTGAAGGAGCCACGGCTTCACGGATTTGATACCTTGGATTTTTTCATTTCTTGGACCAGCTAGATCTCAGGTTTTACTGCATCAAATCGACCTCCTCAAGGGGTCATTTTGAAGGAAATTGCGTCAGCTATCGATTAAGAATACTTTCAGAGATGTAGGAGGACGCGCATGCGCAGAAGATGCAAATTACTGACTCAAAATTTGCTTTGAAAATGGTTTTTTGCATTTTTGACCATGTTCCACCACCTAAAGTTATATGCTTCTAAGCAGATTTCGATGTAAAATAACCTGACAAACACGGTGGAATGTTCAAATTCCGTGCTAATCCCCAACCTCTATGAGAAAAATCGTTTTTCATTATTCAAGAATTTTTTTCGGGGCCTAAATCCAAAGTTGTCAGTATGCAAACATCTTTCTTCTATTTGATGGAGTTTCAAGAATATGTCAAAAAAATTTCAGATTGATTCGTTGAAATGCGTCAGAATGCGATTTGATAGAAGAAACATCGATTTCGAGGGTTTTTTAGAGGATTCCTAGGGTGCCGTAGAAAACAGGGGTCACTTTGGGACCTACAAACCTTTGCTTTTGTCATAATTTGGGGTTAGAAAGTGGGGAAAAATATTTTCGGGGCCATACCTGACAAGGTCCACTTCACCATGCTTAACCGCCTAGTCCCTTTCGGATGTCTTGCACTTTTTCGTGCATTCGGCGGTTGCTTTCAGCCAATGAAACCATACCAACCAGGGCGGATCTCGAGGGTTTCAGCGTTTCGTGTTTTTTATCGTCACGTGTTTGAGATCCAGCCACTCACCCTAACCTAATTCTCTCCGCATTTGCCCGGGAATCATGCCCGTGGAGCAGGGGAAAACTCCTGGAGGAAGAAATCCTGCTCCGGAGAGTTCGGCACATTTATAATAACTACTCTTACCGTGCTCATGCCACTTTTCGTATGCATGAACATCGCAACTGTAACGAGTCGTGCCTCCCGCTTACCTTGCTGAGGTGTAAGTGTCAACTAATCGATAAGAAAAGTCAGCTCGTCCAGGTTGGTTAGACCGAGATGGGCGGTCACCCATCCAAGTACTGACCAGGAGAGGTCATCACATCCGGATCACGGATTTGGCTGACACTTTGGGAATGGTCTTCTTTTAGTGCCAAAAGATGAAACCCAAAATTATAGACTCTAACGCTCAAGCGTTTCTGAGCTACAGCCACGAAAATTAGCATTGCAGGTATACCTATATGTATGATTTTTAACACGGGCCTATATAGGCAATGCTAATGTTCTTGGCTGTTGCTCGGTAACGCTTGAGCGTTAGGGTCTATAATTTTGGGTTTCATCTTTTGGCACACTAAAAGAAGACCATTCCCAAATTTTCAGCCAAATCCGTTATCCGGATGTGATGACCCCTCTGGGTGAGCGTGCTCCGCGTTGCTTACTTCGTTGATCGACCGATCTGACACCCCACCACCCCACCAATGCGTCGGGTAATAGAATGCACTCAATCGTGTACAAACTTTGGCTGGCTCTAGTTTTAGCATCATTTTGGTTGGAAGTGTATTGAATGCCTCACGATAACATCTACATTTTAATGTGTTGCTACAATCTCATTTCCAACATTCATCAAGAAGAATCTACATTTACCACTCTGCCAATAGTTTACGAGGTACAAAAAATGATTCATCATGTGATTGAATCAAGACACTCTCACTTGAAGATGGGCCTTTCTATTTTCAAAGATACAACCAATTTGCCGGTAGAATGAGGAAACAACTGATGATAGATCGTAGTTCTTCGATTTGGAGATTGATATTTAATCCTCCTACCCTTCTCATCGAGTTCTATCGAGATAGTTGAATGATCATCAGTCAGTGAAGTGATGGAGGAAAACCTCATATCATCTTGCGTAATAGAGACAGCGAGAGAACATATACAAGTTCGAGTGATGTGATCGCCATCGTTTGGTGGCCTTAAAAGAACGACAAAAACTTGTGCGGAACTAAACGTTAACCAGAAACACTCTCGTAACGCGAGGCAAGAAATCTCGTCTCTGTCAATCAACATTCAACATGCTTTCCCCCATGCACAGACTCTCACGACTCCGGCGCGGCGGTGAACAATTCTCCGTTAATCCATGCAATTATTGTGCTGTACCCAAGTACAACAGACAAAGTAGAAGGGATGAGTATTCACGAGAAAAAAGAGCGAGGGATGGTGTGGAACTTGAAAAATGGAGCGGGTACCGGAAACCGTTGTGAACAAGTACGTGAGTCGATGAGCAAGTGGAGATAGTCGTGTTCGTTTAGAATGCTCCCGCATCAAGAACCCGATGAAGATCCCAATTGGAAGGCGTTTTCCGAAATGCTTCTCGTTTTCTTTTTTCTTCTATTGAACAAAATTGGGAACTTTGTAAGAGATATCGCGATAGAATATACCGACAGACTGTGGGTCCATCGAAGTTGAACGATTGGTGGATGACAGAGAATGATAATCGCGTTGTGACAACGAGTCTGGACGAGGAATCGGGGTGGACCCATCGGACGACAACGAAGCGTCACCTCGTTGTATTCGTGTGCAGCCTTCGAGTACCGTCCGCCAATGAAAGAGTGACTCATCGCGTGGAGTTTGCATTGGAGCGTCGAGACAGGATATAGATACGCGGATGGCGATTCAATTGAAAATTACGGCATCGCCAGGCGTGCGTGGCGAGTGCAGTATGTACGTGAGCAAGGTGGCTATCCGAGCGTTGACCAATCGGCGCGCAACGTCTCAGATTTATATTCGCCCAAGCGCTTGTGGAAATCGGTATCTCGTTTCGATGTCTCTCCGATGGCCGATTACACTTTCACCCGTACTGACCATCGGTTTCTGAGACACGATGGGCCGCACACACGGCTTCCTCGACGGGCAAAGAAAACGCTGCGACGGGTCCGATCGTATCTCGGCGTGCGCATAGGTATGGCCCTTGGCGCATCGCGTGGATGCAGAATAGCTCGTTTGCAACGTGATTGCTCGCACGGGGCACATTGGGTCAATCCAGCTGTGTGAACGTGGCACCTGCGATCGTACACGCATAAAATACGAGTGATCGCCTCACATTGTGTCTGCGAACCTAGAATGACCGTACAAAGCGACCCTCGATTGTACGCGGCTATTGAACTCGATTCCGCCGAGTGAGAGTCTTTTCATTCAGTCTCTCGGCGGAGACGCGTCGTTTAGATGCGTTCTCGGTCCAGGATCGCTCTTTTGATCCGTTCGGAGCGAGGAAGTGTGGCTCACGAATTTGATCGAAATTTCAGGGGTAATCTTGCTCGAGCACTTCATGATGATATTCGGGACCGCGGAATCTGACGCTCAATTGTTCCCGAAATACAAAACATGACAACAATATTGCCCATGTAGGTGGTCTCATGGGTAATGTAGGGACCGTGTTAAAGGATGATATCCTTACACTCGCTTACGATAAATGACCAGACTCGCGGCTTACCAAAGCGAACTCGACTCATTATCAAACTCTAAAATGAAAAAAAACGTCTTAATTCCGTGACCACGAACAGACTAATTTCGCAACGTAAATAAACAAACAACCTAGCAAGCGATCAATGAATAGAACATGATCGGCTGCAAAAGTGAATGCAAATGTATATTCTCACACTATCCCCGCACTCTCGCATGATGGACGTCGTTGTCAGTTAATCTCATCTTTCGGCTGGCCTTCTCTGGTTCACAACAGACCAGCTCGTACCAAAGTTCCAGGAATAGGGTGGTCCAATTCTGAGGAGAGTTCTATTATACGAATTAACCTTTTTCACACTAACAGTTGCTCCAGAATCTCCAATCCAGCCGTTGCTTCCAGGTATACAAAAGTACTCATTCCGTAATGAACTCTGCATTCGAGGGTTTTACAGGGATCTCGAGAGTGGGTTAATGATAGGAGATGGTGTAGGCAGGATATCTTAACCTTTGCCCCGGCATTTGCCTGACAACCTGAAAGCAGAACCAGCCAAAATTTGTGGTGGGGCCAGGGGCGTCACTTTCCCTATGGATGGTATGGATGAATCCACACCTGGGCCGAGACTACGTATGGAAATCCACACCTGGGAAATCGGATGTAAGCGAGCAAAAATTTTGCAACTCAGTTGTATAAATACTGTCTATCGAGTTCGGGATTTGCACTCTCACGTCTACGTGAACTCACGATAATGCAATATACAGATATACCTAATAACTCTCGCTGACCGTAGGTCAACCAGTCCATAAGAGCTAATACCTACGAAATTCACGCTTTCGCAGTGGAAAAATTAAAGAGTTAACATTTTGGGACAGCTGTTTCCTTACTCATAGTATTACGTTTAATCTCATGGATCCCTTGAAACCTTTGGCCCAGCCTACCGAAGCCACCATCAAACTCTAGCAAGTCACGAGACTTTTTTTTAGTTCTCACCTTAGACCCCTGAGGCGATCCACATTTGGGGAGTTGTGGGAGTGACCCCCCTGGGTAGGGCAACTCTCTTGTTAAACCAGGTAGAGCGCTGGACAATCTTCGTTGACGATTCGTCTCTTGTGTCTCGATGATTTTTGGATGCAAAAGATATCATCGTTGATTTCTTCTAAGATCTCACGATGACTGTAACTTTGGCGTTTCTCCATCAGTCGCATCTGATCTTCTCGGAAAGTAGAACCAAACTTCCTGTCCTGAGATGCCTTCCTCCCTCGCATCCAAGTCATCGAGAGCTTTTGCTTTTGCTGATCTAACTCTAATTCTTTGTTGAATAAGATGGTACACTCTCTCTAGTCTCTTCTCGAGTTCTTCAATGTATGCTGTCGTTGATCGCGTAGAGTCGTCTGGTGATAACTGGTGAATCAAATTCGAGGACAGACTAAGGTCGAAGTCTAGGTATGAATCGGCAGGGGTAAGCCCGATACCTTCATTTTTCGATTATCCTAAGGCCAACAAGAAGAAATGTGCCAGTTTCTCCCAATTTCTCTGATTTTCTGGAACGAACAATGAATGGTATTGTAGGTTCGTCCGCTTCAATCGTTCAGTCATTGCATTAGATTGTGGGTGTAGTGTCGCAATTCTGGTCTTGAAGATACCCAGTTTTTGAGCTAGTTTCTTCAACAAAGTCCACTCACAATTTCGACCATGATCTGTATGAATTTCTAAGGCTACGCCCGATTCAGATATAACGTCAGGGATTAAAGTTTTTACAATCGCTTCGGAACTGATTTTTGATAATAACGGAATAACTCAGAACCATTTCGTGAAGCAATCTATTGCAACCATGTTTTCTAATGTCAATGGCGGAAGAGCGTCGAGAACATCGATCTGCTTGATCGATATGCTCTAACAAGAATTGGTAGAATTGGCTTTTGATCTTGAGTTAGCCGAATCTCGACGAAATAGCACCAAGAGAGAATCTGGCATGACTAACTTATGGTGTCTCGGATAAGCCTTCGCCGACAATAAATTCCCTGCGAGATACAAATGATGAGAATTATCCACAAGTGTTGATGTGCCTAGAAAGGCTTTGTCTATCGCTATCATAGCACCTATTTTTCGAAAAAAAATCTGTGCCAAGGATGCAGTCGTCTTCGAAATTAGCTACGTACTCTGACCGATCTAATGTATGAATTGACACCTCAACCGAAATATAAAATCTCCCAGATAGGGCTGAAAGCCTTCCCAGTTGGATATCTTAAGATCGAAAAATCGTCAAAAATCTCTGTTTGTTGACTGTTAAGTATCTTGGATTAATAACAGTAACGCCAGGATCAGATTCAATCTCACAATTACATTCTGAGCCATCCGATAAACCCATATAATAGACAACATCATCTGAGTTCCTGGAAGTTCTTATAATCCTTTCAAAGAAACTCTTCGATGCCAGTATGGGTAAACTGCCAACGTCAATGTCACGGCACTTTCAAGATTACATGCCAATATACCCACATTTTGGCCAAATCTATAAACCACACTCTCTGCACTCCTCCCGTAAATGAGTTCCTCTGTGAGAGATTCTGTAGAATAAGTTCAAGCAATTGTTCGAGGTTTTGGATCAACCAATTGTTTCAGTGCTCAATTTGAACAATTCAGATTCAATGCAATCTCTCGGAAGCTAGTTGGTCCGGAAATTCAATAATTTGCAAGATTCTTGGAAAATATTTCGTAATTATGTACAAGCGCCCGCACAACAATGTGATGGCTTTCACATCGAAGTAGGAGCTATTGCTGGATTTACTAACTAGATTTTATACTTTCTTGCGAGAGATTCTACATGTGTCATTGTTCGGAGATATTCTAATCCTTCCGCCTCTTCCCGCTTTGCGGTGCTTAACGAATTCCATCCGAAGTATGTATTGTGACGATGTTAGTGGAGACGAGTGATTAAAACGGCAGCCTTCTGCTCAAGTCAACGGTCATTCGGTCTCCTAATCAATTTTCACTTATTCATATTCCGTTCATTATGAACACTATTATCAACTTATATACAGGAGAGTGGGGCGAATTAGGACAGGTTTTGCAGTGGGGCATCTGTCGATACTTGGGGATAGGCGTGCTACGGAACTTTGAAGTTCAACTATTGAATAGATTGTAAGAAGAATTTCAGACCCCGAGGTCATGTCTCATACTTCCCTTGGAATTTTGAGAAGAAAAATCTGTCCTGATTCGCCCCGCGTTTGGGGGCACTTTAGTATAGTTTTGGGGGCAAATTAAGACAGCCTTTGAAAATTGAGGTATACTACAATATTCCTCAACTATTAGAGTCACATTT
Source organism: Eretmocerus hayati (assembly GCA_029851415.1). Lineage (NCBI taxonomy): Eukaryota > Metazoa > Arthropoda > Insecta > Hymenoptera > Aphelinidae > Eretmocerus > Eretmocerus hayati. The sequence goes on from CM056742.1 coordinate 116,831,927, forward strand.
GCTCACCAAAACATGTAGTAGTAACCCTAAATACAGAGGAAAACTCGACCGCGCCTTTACATCCTCCTAGAGCCTCAGAAAACGAGCCATTTTTGTGTCAATTTGGACATTGTTGAAATAGGCGCTTCAATGATGAGATATCGTCTTTAGCAACCGACAATCGTTTCGCGGCTTCCAAGACTCGACTTTCTATATTCTTTCTTCTTATTGGAGGTACCCATACTTGCCCTGAGTCAACCATCCAAATGGTAGAGTGCGGCAAACAACCGGATATCAGCGAATGCGAGATTGAAAATGCGTAAACCTAGCACTATATTCTAACACGTAAAAAGTGACTTCTCGACTCCAGTTCGACTCCTATGACCGTCATTGGACATCGTAACTTCACTCACCTATTTTCAATCACCTAACTCACCCTCAACCTCCCGCGCCTCGGAAGATTCGCACAGATGCACACGCGACTCGATACGAGCAATTATCCTCGAAAAACACGGACAGGCGATCGGTCGACCGATTTTAGATGGGATTTAGCATTGTCCTAATTCGCCTCGACCAGTTTGTCCTAAAATGCCCCCAATCGTTTCTTTTTCGCAAAATTGCGATTACTTGAGTTCAAGTGGGTCGGTTTTGACCCACGACGGCTAAAAATCTTTGTTTTGTGATGTAGTTTTTGACCCCCAAATGGCGATGAAGTCCGTCCAGTCATGCAGGGGCAGCGTGAAATCTTGCATTTCCAAAATAAACCGCGCGATACCCTCAAAAAGCACCCCTATGTCAGCGTGGCCTCCCAGTATCGTTTTGAGAGGTCTAACCGCGATAGAAACCATTGTCTTTGATGGTATTGAAAATGTTCATACGCGGCGGAAGCCTAGACTCACCCACAACTGAGCTATCTTGCTTGTCCTCATTCGCCTCTGTCCCAATTTGCCCCATTCTCCCCTACTATTCTTGATGAAAATTTCCTGATTAATTCTCATTCAGTACCTAGCTACTTCATTCACATATTTTTTCAAGCCGATAAAAGTTTGAGCAGCTAAAAATGGTTAGTTGTAGGTCGTATTGAATTTAAATTCTCCAAGAGAAGTTAATCGGAATCAGAGCTCACCATCCGACTAGAGAAGTCAGCTCATTTCAACTGGATTCTCAGTCGAATGGATTTAGATGGGGTTGATTGCAGTGAACATTTTATAAGTAATTCAATCGTCATCATAAGAAGTTGATACTATACGCCTCCGTCTTTTCTAATGACTTATGCCCAATCTCATCATTCAGAATCACATCTGAAGATTTCAAGATCAAAATCATATGGACGTGGGTAATAATTGGCAAATCATTCAATACACTTCCATTCACACACATAATCAATCCTCCGTCATTTACATTTTATGCATTGTGAAGGAATTTGTTAATAAATTCTGTCTGAAATAAGATAACACTAATTCTTTGAGTGCCGCCTTCGACGTCATAATCTTGCTAATTTCCATCAGAATCCATGAGTCAACAGTTGCTATCGATGAAGTATGAAATTCTGTACATCAAATCCGTTATATCTAGAACTCATAGGGACATAGATTGAGTTATATCTCACTTATCTTTTTGATCAGTACAACAATGACAAGTATGAAAATTTGTGGTGCTGAGAGATTATAAAATATGGGTAAGACTTCCGGGATGAGTGGTGTGGGAATCGTTTCATCGAGTCCATTCATTGCCTCAGTGAAAGCACTAATTTTTACTCTACTCCAGCCTCCATTTTGTGCTCGACCTCGCTCATCAAGTTGCTATTAGTCTTATGAAGCACGTGTCCAGATAATTGCAGATGGAGAAGAGATGAGTGATTTTTCACGTGGAACGTAGGGTATTCATTTTCTCGATGACCTCCATAATCAAATATCATTTCTGGAGAATTTTGAAGCCTCGCGATCTCAACGCAAGATGAACATAATAGTCCCAAGAACAATTGCCGACGCTAGCTCGCATGAGTGCGGTGAACTTGATCATCCTTGAAAGCTCCTTCAAACTTTGACACGCATGAGAATTGAATTGTAAATTGTTGAATTAACCACTGACTCGCAACAGATTAAAAATCGAATACGATTCTCCTCTCAACTATATTTCCGAGATATTTTCGAAGAATTAGGCATTGATAACTCAAGTTTAACATTGAGCGTTAGCATAAATTCAGTTCTGTCATTCACGTGTCTCGAACGATCTGTGTATAAAAGCCTAGCTCGGCACAGCTTGCATTGAGTATTCGCGACCTTTCGACGCCCAGTTGCCCACCTTTCTCTTTCAGTTGTAGAATGCGTCTTCTCCTGACAAGATATAGAAAAGATGCGCTCCTCTCAATTTCTACTACTTTTTGAGAGTAAGACATAGCATAAAAGTTGTGCCAATACAAACATGAGTAATCCTTCACGACTTCCAACTCTATCTTTGCAAATAACTGTTCGTATTCTGGCTAGGAAGTTCGAACTTGGACGCGGGTCTTAGAATTCCATTTCAATCGATAAGTCAAACGGGTGCCACCTCAATGTTTCTAGCCTTGTCAATAATTGCAATCCTGTCAAAGATCACTCCCAGAATAGAATTCTTGCATCTTCTGCTTGCTTGCAGGACTAAACATTTCCATTGACCAATATCCTTGATCGATCGGTCTTACAATGGATTCTCGGATGGATTAGTTAATTATTCGACTTGTCATTGTAATGTACACCTGATCTGCATACGACTCAGGCTCAATCATATTGGATTCATTATTTAGTTAGAATCATTCTCTCACTGGCATGACACCACAGTCTTTTTTAGAATTCAACAGTCATCTATTATTTTTTGTTAGCGCTTTGTAATAATGAAGTTAGAATCTGTCAGCTTCGTTACCAATACTTGAGAAAAAGTTGATACAGCGACAATCATATCTCACTCGCAGTTAATTTGAAAAATTAGGACAGCTTTTTTCGGAAAATCATGTTTACTGATCGTAAGGCTTGTCTGAAATTGTCATGATGAACCCCCAAAATACGCTCAGTTATGTATTCGTATAAGGATCTCATAATAGTCGATCTTTGGTCCACACAATGGAACCAGTTGTCGAGAGACATCCATAGAAACAGCCTGTTTATCAATGAATTTTGGTAAAATTAGATGTCGGAAAGGTATCAGATCTCATTCGGAATGTATTTCCAAAAATCGAATTCTCATAAAGCTGGCAGTAATCCCTGTCCTTGGCGCAACTGGTTACATCGCAAGACGAGTATTCTATGGGCGATTCATAGGAAAAAAATTGACAGATGATCGATCGGCTTGGTATGGGTATTGACGACCGAGACGAGCCTGACGTGCAGCAAGTCGCGTTGGCTCGAGGAAGGCTCAAGAGTCCGATCGAAGGTCGCCGCGTGGCCGTTTCTCAATTATCGAACGCCGGAGAGTCGAGCTTGGGAAAAGTATCGCGGTCACACACGAGCCGAGAAATAAGCGTTAACGCTGGGCGACGAGCTCGTGTGGCTCTGTGTGCACTTGTGCCCAACTCTATACAGTGCCAAAGCTCGGCTCGAGCGCGCTATCGTGTCGGAGGAAGATTTCTCCCGCGCCTCGGGGCCCACCGCCTGACCCACTGACACTGAATTCATCGGGCCCCCGGCGCTGAGCGTGCAAGCAAAGCACACACGCCATCCCAGCTGATAGAATAGCCCGGACTGTGTGTGGAGCGCATTTTGAATATGACGCGCGCTCCTCTCGGCTCGACAGCTTTGCTTGTGAACATTAGCGCCTTGCCACGAACATTCCTAAGCCGTCGACCTCTTGATTTTCTCTTTCACTTTGCTGAGCTGCATCGCGATGCATCGGACGGCTTATCTCACGCGTTTCGCTGTTGTTACTACGCGTCTCTCGACGATTCACGGTGGAAGCTCGACCCGGGGAAGTGCTCGAGTCGACGGAGTCGTTATTTCGAGGAAATCTTAGCCTGACTCGTCAGAGTGAGCGTGGACGATGATAAGGATGGATTGTCGCTTGGTAATTCGATATCGATCGACAATGTGCGCTCGAGCTTTCGTCATAATTTCTTGGAGGAAAAATTACCTCCAGCGTATTATCCCTCCAAGCTTACACGGATCTTAGAATACCTCTAACTAGAGGCTCGTTTGCCCTGAACTTGGAGATTTTTTTATCGGTGCATGCATAATCTCTAATTTTTGATTTCTATCAGTTATGTTCATCGCTATACTCATAGCGACACCCGTCCTTCTATAAGGAATAGTCGATGGAACTCACTCTAAGTTGGGGTTTGAAACCAGATCGATATACAAATTGTTTCTAACAATGACAAATTTTGTGGACTTTTCTCAAGAAGCGTCCAAATAAGATTGAGTAAGACACTCAAAAATCATGAAAATAATCATTACAAAATTGTTAAAAAATGGTGTAAGGCTTGATGTAGTCCAACATGAAGAAAGTTTTGAAACTATACCAATACACAAACCCTCGGACCCTTGACTTAGGAGCGAAAGATATACCATTAGACCACCAATTATCTGTACATATCTCATACCGAGGCAGAACGTGGTGATCACGCCCCTTTAGAGGAACCTGGGTTCAGAGCATTGTGGTCGTGGCTCGTCATATTTCTTTCCAAAATGAAGCATATTGGTGAAAAACCCAAAATAGCCTTATCCAAAAAATGTTTACAACAACCCTCACCAAGAATCTCAAACTGTTCGTTTCGTACAATATAATTATGTGCCTGACAATCCAATGGTAGCGAGTGTCCCCGAGCTCCTCGTAGAAGAAAAAAATATCACTGTAAGTTGTTTCAATGGATATCACTCACAGGAATCGAAAATTAGAGGTTATGCGAACATTGATGAAAGGACCTCCTAGTTTAGGGCAAAAGAGCCTCATCCAGTTAGGAGGATCCTAGAACTGGTGGGATAAAGCCTGTCGGGGGAGATCTTTTCTCTCCAAGAGATCTAGAATGATGGGGAAGAAAAACTAGATTCGTGATGATCGTCAACTCCGTCGACTTGAATTACACGAGCAATCGTTTTCAAGCCGTCATCTGATACTCACAATTAGCATGTGGAAAACTCATCTTTCGGTATGACCAAGAACCGCATCTATCCAAAAAGGGCATACAGTGCAATTGGCAGAATGACGAGTAAAAGCAGTAGTCTTCCAATTGTGAGCCGCATATCTTCCCAATGAACAGGCGTTATCATTAGGCACTCCTACATTCGTACCGTGGTAATTTTTCTTTCTTCAAAACGCATTTCTTTGAAGTTTGTTCAGTTGGATGAGTTTTCCGGTGGCGTTTGGGAGGCCACATAGCGATGTGAAACGATTGGTAGTGCTGCATTGAGAATATGATAAGTATTTCAGCCGCTTGATATGACTCGACAAGCGAAGTCGGTTCCCTGGTATTAAGTGGAACGCTCAACGCCTCCGGAGATTCGTATGTTGGGTATCCACTGTTAGATCTTTCTCCTCCTTATGAATAACATTATGGACTTGAACGATAAGTTTCTCTTTCTGATTCCACCATTGAGAGTTTTTCCGTACAAGGCAAAGCAGCATCTCCACACGATTAAAAAATACGAGAAACAAGCTTTAAATGAAGCCCAATACTCGTGAAATTTCACCGAGCGCGCGGAGTCAAAATAAAAATGGGATCGATCACCCAAGATATACTATGCGAGAACCGAGTTGGGCATGTCAATTCCAAAGGCGCACAACCAAAAGCACTTTCAGTTGATCTGATGCGTTGTTGGTCATAAACTCATCTTACGAATGACATACTAAAAATTTAATGTTCCAATAGTAGATTGTTCGTTCAAATATTTAGTCAATTACTCACCGTTTGATCCTCCTCTCGTATCGGTGTTTTCATCGGAAATGTTATTTGGAATAGTTTGCGAGATAATTTGTCAATGAGGAAGCCGACCAGATCCGCAGTGTTTAATCGACGTACGGCCCGGCATCGGGCAATCATTCCCGCAATACGCTCTATGAATTTCCAAAACTACGTACCGACTTCAAATTTTTTTTAGCGGTAATTGGCTTGAAATCATACCGAGGCTCGCAGATTCGGAAGCTCACGAGAGATCCAAAGATACAGCTGGAAGCTCAGGTCGGTCAGAATATAAAACGAGTAGCTGTCTATACCGAGGCGAGCAAATGTTGATCTTGCGTTAACATAAGGAGTACTAAGCCGGGGATTACGTGAACAAAGCTGACAAGTGAGAGAGTATTTCCCACAATTATTATCTAGAGTGCTCTGTAAATAGCTGATGTAAGCAGTTATCCATCCGCGAGCCCGCCACTCGTTCCGACACAATGCAACAGCCGCGCAGTGTATAATACGTATACGAAGAGGAAAGCTATACATCGTCGAGTCATTACGCGTCGATGATCCGAACCTCCCATAATATTGCCAGACACCTGTGATCGAATCGATGTGGATAAATTGTCGCGCTGGTGAGAAATAAGAACATCGCTCGAGCCGCGACGAGATCGATGAAAACGAGTCACTAATAGCTTGTCGAAGCCATTGGCAGCGGAACGGTTACCTTGTCGAGGAAAAACTGCATTCGAGGCTTCCGCATTGATATACCGGTGCGTAAAGTGAATGAGTACGGGCAAGTCGAGTCGTCTCGCGAAGAGAGTGAAAACGAGAGCGAGAGCGCGCACCGAGAGAGAAACGGATGAGGCTCACCGAAACGCCAGACAGCGGCGCACAGGTGAAGAAATCGCTCGGGGACCCTGCACTTGGCCATGTTCGCTCTCGCGTTGCTCTCGTCATCCACGTTCAGCCCCGAGGCTCTCGACTCCATCGAGATTTCGCATTTGTATTTTGGATGATAGCTCGTGCAGGACGTGTGCTCGCGGATGTCTCTTGCATTATGCTTTTGACTGCAAAAATAAACACCGGCCTGACGCACTCGGTGACCTCTGTAAAAAAAAAAGCTTCGGCGAGTGTATCTACGTTCATTTGGGCCTCCGATGACTCGCGAACTTTTGTGCGCAATTACGAGTGCCTGCGTTCTTACAAGTGTACTTCGAGTTGATTCCGAGCTGGAGACTGTGTGGATCGTCGCACGCTGAAATTTCTCGTGGGTTGCTTGGAGTGCCTTGTCTCATAGGACTCGTCACTTCCCAATACTTGTCACTCATTGAGATTTGCTTGAGAAAGTGGCTTACCTCTTCAAAAGCCAGATTATTCATTATTTACGCGCAATTTTTCCTACTCACTCAATAGTATACGATATCAACGCTCTTGAAGAAAGCAACACTTCTGTATTCTCCAAGAGCCGACAAATATATCAAATATTCATGGGTTTCGCTCTGATTGCTCGGAAAGAGTAACGTTTAGATTGATTGCGACTGAAACGCGTAAAAAACGATGAACTTCCACCATATCCTAACGTTCTCTGCGATGCGATATTATGGCAAACGTTTCAATTCTTTCTCCACCTCATGATTTTGGAAAGTTCGATAGGCTCTTGCTTTGCGAGGACAAAAAATCACAAGTTATTAAAATGCAGTCTTACGCGCAGATATACGAGTTTTTCCATGGGAACTTTGAAATAATGCGTGAGACCTTGTGCGAACCCGTAAAACTTTTAAGGAGATAACCATATGCGTCATTTTCGATGAATTTACGTATGCCTTTTCTGTAAAAAGTAAAGTAGGGTCAAAATATCAGTTCTGTATCATGTGGTTTTCCTTGTTTTCAGTGAGTGTGAAGCGCTGTAGGGGGGGGGGGGGAGGTGTGGAGCTCATTGAGTATCTGAACGGGCTAACTTATAAATTATTATGGTCAGAGCTGTAATAACCGAAAGATAAATTTTTGTGTGCGAGGCAAGCACGTGCATTTTGTGGCGCAAGTTCTGCCTAAAATTTCACTCCATCTATTTTCTTCGAAAGAAAATAATTTGACGAACTCTAGGCCTTTCAGTCCAACTTTTCCGCATAGTTCATCGTCAGACGCAACTCTTTCATTACCGTGAATATTGATAAATATTACAATTTGCACCGAGCTTAGAAGGTTGTAACGCGTTTCTGAATGATTGGTTTTCGGCTTGAGCCGCAGACAAAGGTCGAAATAATCGCTTGAGAGCAGGAAATCTCATGACCAAAGCGCAAGTACTTTTTTGCAATTTTCGAGGCACCCAAGCATCGGAAAGTTGTAGAAAAATTGATTTTCTCCTTCTGAGAAGTGTTTTCTCGCAAAAATTCAGTTTTGCTAATCTTTGATGTCAGATCCCTGTGATTCTCGAACGATCCTTGGATGCAAGACCACAGAAGTCCTTAATAGATGGTCAATTCGAAGTATCTGATGATCAAATAAAAATCTCAAAATCTAAAAACCGTAGCTCAAACCGTTTGGCCGTTAGATTAATTTCACAGGCAGGATGTCAGGTTCCATGTGACGCTACAGTGTCACCCTGTGGTAAAGATCAGAGGAAATATTCGTGTGTGTGTGTGTGTGTGTGTGTGTGTGTGTGTGTGTGTGTGTGTGTGTGTGTGTGTGTGTGTGCGAGCTAATTTGTGCTTCAGATGTTTGAAAAAGTCAAAGAATTCCTCTTGGAAGCTTCAGAAGTTATTTTTGACGTTGGCGCATTTTGGACTCTCCAAGTATCAAAGTTTTCGCAGAACCACTCATATCTATATTGGGAAAATTTCCGTACAGAATCATCCCTACCGCGGGATATCATTTGAATGAAGCGGAGTATCGGAAAAATCTCCAACAAAACTCGGCTGCCCAGTACGTTTCTGAATGTTACACACGATGCCGGCAATTTGTTGTCCAAAATCAATCCCCAAGGTCGACCTTGCGGATGCGTTTACGTCTTCGTATCAAGAAGCTTGTCAAACGAAACTAATCAGGAACATCCGAACATTTCTTCCCCAAGTCTCACAATAGAATGATTCGTCTCATCAACCATGTATGACGTTTCGCCATTTGAGTGATTTTTCTTTTTGTTTCAGAATCAGCCTGGTATTGCTGTTCGCCCTGGTCGTAGTGTCAACCGCAAAGATCTCACAATTTGATATCTCTGGTGAGCTCATTCACAAGGACTTGATATAAAAATCGCCTCCGAATCTTCGCACTGCACGCTGGTTTTTGTAGAGTACGATTGAATTTTGAAGTGGTCTCAATAATTGGTACCGTACACCGGGATGACTATGGACAGCGGGACGACTGTAGCCACTTTTCCGGGAAAAGATTGTTAAAGTCGTAGCTCCGACGCTATACCACCTGGAGAGACGTCCAAAAGCTCATTTTAAAGCTGAGAGACTCTACTTTTAGGATATGCCAGCACATTTGTAATGAGAGGAGTTCCGTTGACACTTTTTTTTGTTGGAATGGAGTGAAAATTGTCAAGTAAAATATTCATGCCACAAAAATCCACCACAACAACCCACTAGGTCGACCTCTGTCTCCTCTCAATGATTTTTTCTTGGTAGGTAATGACGTCCTCTACATTTTGTGCTGTTGCCGATTGAATTTAGTTGCCGCAGTCATTTAGAATGTCCATTTGAACAGAAACTTGTAATTTCTTGGCTTCCCCCGGGGTTGACTGTGGCCACCCCATCCGCCACTTCCAACGACCACTTGAACGACAAATAGTCATTTCTTGGGTCATCCAGGTCGACTTTGGCCACTCCAGCTGACATTTTTAACAAGAATTCGAACGTAAATTTGCCATTTATCTTTTTTCTTGAACCGTCCAGTCGTCCGGGGGTGACTTGGGTCACTCGAGCGGGGTGATTTTGGCCACCCGGAAGTGGTCAACTTAATTTCATTGGTCAAACTAAGGTAGCAAGTCTCTAATTCATTGGAATAATGTTATAAGACTTTGGTGTTTTGTCTCTGGACTTATTCGTGATCAGAAAATTTGTTCCAAGGAGAAAATACCTGTATTGTGTTGAAATGTACAAGAAGTTCACGCTGGCCATAGTCACCCCGGCTGCCGGGGTGACTATGGCCAGCGCGAACTTCTTGTACTTTTTCCCACCCTGTTTTTCCTGTTTTTCACAGTTCTTGAAAATGTGAATGGATGAAATTCAATTCCGAGCACGGCATTTTAAAAAAGAAGTCAAGACGCGCCGAATGACCTCAGATACACATAAGTTTGGTTATAAAATCGCAATGAGGATTTGATTAGAAGCTCCAAAGAGGCCTTAGTCACCCCGGTTTACGTAAATCAACCAAATGACTATGAGAAGGAATGAAAAATGAGATTGAAAACATGATGCCAAGAACCAGAAAGATGATTAGAATCATCCAAGTTCTATTGTAGGTTTGGCATAGCATGCAAACTAATGTGGTATCCTTTTATTCAACTCAGAAAAGTAGTATACACAATTTTGGCCGGTATCATCCTCATTTTAGGACTCTATAATTGACTCAAAATGATCTTGCAGATACCGAAGGCCTGAGACGTTTCAGTCTGGTGATTACATCTTTATATGGACTTTGACAATTTTCACATTTGTATACGTCAACGTGTTGTGTTTGAAATACGCTGCTAAGAGAGATGAGCAGAGAGCTTTCTCAAAGCTGTATCTGGTAGTTATTAGAGCGAATCCGGGTTCGCCGACGTCCAGCAAAGTTATCTCGAAGAGCAAAGATTTTTGGCACTGGACGCATAATATACTATTTCCTGACCTTTGTGAATGCTTATGTTTGTGTTATCCTTTATGCGCCAAAATCCTTTGTGTACCGCTCATCTCATCAAGTTGAGCTCTTCTACGGCTAGTCGATCATCACCCAAATATGAGTCTCGTGATTTTTCAGTTCTCTTTCTGGGTTCATTTCCGATTTATTGATTCATTATACGTTAATTGGACTAAAATGACTAAACTCTCATTTTATTACACTAAGATGTCTTCTTCCACCACGGTCTCACGGGAATCCATCTGAATTAAACGAAGGTTTTTCCCATATCATCCGCCGAAAATACCGTTAGGGGTAATTGGGGGATCAAAACTTAGGTTTTCCTAGCAAGGTCTATAGTTTGGTTGAGGCGGAGTTTTCTTAGAGTTGGTTTAAAGATAATCAAAATGTAGTTCCTGGAGGAAATTTATGTTTTTGGAAGAAAAATTGAATTTTAATCTCGTTCAAACGTAGTTGGATTCAATTTGGTTTTAACCAATTGATGTAGAATGCTGAAAAAGTATCTTTTTAGTCCATTTGAAGATGGATTGATTAGTTGTAGAAGGAGATTTGAACATAAAATGAAATTTGGATAAAAATTTGTTGTTACTTACTTAATCTAATTTTCCAGAGTCACTTGTGAGAATTTTTAGATCTAACTTCTTGAAATTAGAAAAATTCGCTCTTGTCGACATACGCGCGCCTAAAGAGGGATTCTGTTGAAGAAAATATTGGATTGACCAGGAGAGGTCATCACATCCGGATCACGGATTTGACTGAAACTTTGGGAATGGTCTTCTTTTAGTGTGCCAAAAGATGAAACCCAAAATTATAGACCCTAACGCTCAAGCGTTACCGAGCAACAGCCACGAACATTAGCATTGCCCATATAGGCCCGTGTTAAAAATCATACATATAGGTATACCTGCAATGCTAATTTTCGTGGCTGTAGCTCAGAAACGCTTGAGCGTTAGGGTCTATAATTTTGGGTTTCATCTTTTGGCACTAAAAGAAGACCATTCGCAAAGTGTCAGCCAAATCCGTGATCCGGATGTGATGACCTCTCCTGGTGAATGAAAAAATTTATCAAAAGTTTGCTGGACCAAAGACAAAGCTTTTTGTTTAAAGAAAGCAAAATTTATGTTTACATCCGAGTTCCTACATGTAGTTTTGCATGGTCAGCATTCATATTGTGTACTGACAATTGGTCAATTTTAGTATCATGGTCGGAGTAAGAGCCCACAATTTCAGTTTTAGTGAAAAAAATTGTATCAAGACACAGCTTATAGAATCTCATGTTTTCCTATTTTCTCCGTGATTGATTGGGATACTCCCAAACTCACCTAGAGTTTAACCTATCCCGACTCCAATTGAGCTGAAGCCCTCTTAGAAAATGCTGAATCTATGCACTCAAACTCATCTTGAGAGATACTATCTCAAAAAACACATAATGCAACTTCGTTTAAAGTCTGTGGCTTTCTACGCATCAAAATGCATGGGAAAGAAATTATTATAGAATTAAACTGCCGTGAGATAGGTCGAGTGATTGATACGATCTCAGAAGCTAAACTGGGGGAATCATTCCTTAGATTCCTCTACAATGCAAGAGTTTTAAAATAGATAATAAAAACTGGACTCATTAAAACAATCTCATAGTGCTTTGGTCTTCTTCATTTGTCCATTGCGATAGTTATAGTAGACTTCACACAAATTATTCGGCGCGAAAGCGGACCACGAATTGCAGACATGTACTATAGTCCAAAAATTGAACTTGTCGCTTTCTAGGAGTCCAAATAGTGTAGTACGCAACGACTTTGATACTTTACGCACTGGTCGAAAATCTTCACGCACGCGCGTAGTATTATCCGAGTATGTAAAATTTCGACGAGTGTGTAGAGTATCGAAGTCGTTGCGTATCCTATTTTTTGAAATGAATATGCGTAAATTTAGTGCCTTACACATCAAAAAATGTTCCTAGTGCACTAACTTTACGCACATGATTTCGAAATACTATATTTTACAACGAGTTTATGAGGCTGAGCTTGCTTCCGAGCGATACGTTTACAGCTCGAGTCGCAGGCGTTAGTTGAAGTAGCCGCTCGGGAGCGGGGAACCTCATGAGAGAGGCGCGAAAGTTATTTTTCGATACACTGTGCGTAAAAGTGCACTTTGCGCACAGTTTGTCTACTTTTACTCACAGTTTATCGAAAAGTATAGTTAGATACACGGCCGTAAAACCTATTATTCGCATCCTCGTGATGATTCCGACCCTCGCCTGCGGCTCGGGCCGGAAACCCATCACTCGGACGCGAATAAAACGTTTTACGCCTTTGTATCGAAATGTACTATTTCGCAATTATGTACGTAAAATTAGTGCGTAAAGACCATTTTTCGGTGCGTAAGGAAAAACTTTACGCACACCAAATTGCGGAAAATATCGTACGAAACGAAGTCGGTATTTTAGCACTGTCGGAAACTTCACACACTCGAGTAACACTTTACGCTTGTGCGTAAAAATTTCGAAATTCTGTAGGTACCCAAACATTGGAAAATTGCGAAAAAAATATTCCCCAGGTGAACAAAAACATAGTTTCGCAATATCCCAATGTTTGAGTGCCTACAAAATTGCGAAAAATAACTTACGAACCTCACTCATGAGGTTTCCCGTTTCCGAGCGACTATTTCGGACCTCACCTGCGGCTCGGGCCAAAAGAGAATTGCTCGAAAGCAAGCTACAACCTCAACAACTCGGTGCAAAATATACTATTTCGATGGTGTTTTACGGAAGAAATATCAAAAAATTTCAATCTTTTTCCAGTAAAATGAGTGTAGTTCCGATTTGACGCAAGATACGACCACCTGGTTTGCGGCGTTGGAAGGTCTACAAAAAATCGATCGAATTATGTCTAGATACATTTTTTTGAGGTTATGGACGTCCCCTAGGATCGAAAGAGTGGAAAACAGGGAAAATTCAATGATGCTGAAACGTATTCATTCAAAAATTTCAAAAACCCATATTTCGATGTAAAATCTTGTATTCTTCAGAGCAAATGGTCCCAAGCTCTGTTTGATGTCCTACACAATTTTGCTTTCTCTGGAGAGAAGTCTTTGATTCCACCCCAACGGGAATTTGATCAAATTTTCCACTAAAATCAACATATTCTTCAGCAAAATCCTTTTATCTAAAAAAGTTCGACCATTCTCTTCCTCTCGCCAAAGTCTATCAATTGTAGGGAACACTTTTCCTCCTATGGCCTTCAAAAACTTCCGTGAACTGGGCACCCGGTTATCAAATTATTCCCCAAAAAAATACCTACAAGTTGTGCGTCGATTGCGGATCAAGGAACCGTTTTCAAAAAATTTGTGGCTTTTTTTTGGTTTCCAGGGAAAATAAAACAATTTTCGGGTGCTGGGAGAACTTCATCATTTTTTGAAACAAAAACTACACAACACAGAAATTGTGGAAAATTTGTGCTGAATTGCGGCCGATCTCCTCTATCAGCAGGTATTTTTGTTTTTCCGGAATAATCATTATTTTTGTACTTATGCGGAAAAGTGAGATTGACAGAAGCAGCGGTAATTCACGAGCCAAGGAATGTGGCAGTGCGCATGCACCGGGAATATTTCTCGCCATATCTGACTCATCGTCCGCTAAATAATCTTCTACTGTGCTGATGCGGTTTCTTGCGGTCTGCTTTCAAGACGTTGAAGTTGCGTCAAGTTTCGTCGACCAGATGAAACGATCGCCCTAGGGAAAATATCGAGCATTCCGATGAACGAGACTTAAAATGTTCCATGATTCCAGGTTGCTATTTGGCCCCACTGCAGCCAGCGTCATCACATAATTTGTGCGACAACTTCGGCGATGCTCTTTGGATTATGTAGAACATTGTGTCTGAATCAAATGTGCGATAAGGTAGTTGTCTACTATAATTAAGAGATTACAGAATGCTTTGTAACTTGGTGAGAAATCAATCCTAGTATTAATGGATATGTGTATTAAATCTCAGGGAGATCAATCGTTTCGTTCGGAGCCCTGGCCATCCAAAAACCGGGTGTTTTGGTCGAATTTAACATTGCGCTTATGGGAGAGGGCACATATCATTGCACACTTATGGGTTTCACAGCCGATCGAGATTACAGAAAATGATGGGATTGCAGGAGGAAAAAGTTCATACAAAGATGAATCTTCTGGCCAAGTCCGCTCAAGATTGATCGTCTAGTGTTTCCGTGGCAGTTATCGGAAAATTGAGATTGCGGAACGGACTCCACGCAAATACGATTTATACGTAAATTATCAGCTGGTTTGGAAGATTTAGATCTCGAAAATATGTAAGCCCATCTTAGCTTGACTTTTGATGGGCAAACAGGCTCATACGCCAAAATTATTATTTCGGTCAAATCCATGTTAGTGGAAAAGTGAGGCTAGGTAGCCATTGACTCACGTAGTTGGCGGACAACTACCTTAATAGAAGATTTGATTGAGAAGCTTTGCTTGATTCAGTCACGACGGTGGCTGGTTCATCTGCGACGATACGCGATCCAGCCATGACTCCAGGGGATGAAGTCGCAGATTGTGATGCAATTTTCCTGCGATCATTCATGTATTTCAGGATGCTGCTGCTGCATTCTGACTTACACCATAGATCTGATTCATCCGCGACGCAACGCGATACAGCCGCGACGCCACCCGATTTCACAGGTTGTGACGCAGTTTTCGTGTGAATATTCATGTTTCCCAGGATGCTGCTGATGCTGCATTCTGACTCCCACCAGAGATCAAGCTTGTCGTTACCCAACCTTTATAAACAGAACTGCCAAGCTTTGAGATATTTCATTTCCCAATCGATTTTTCTATTCGAAGTCTCAATTGGGTGGAGTTTGTGATAGTTTCAACTGCTTAAAAAACAGTGCTCGGATTCACTCCATCTTAGCAAAGTGATGAAAGACACCAGCTTGAGTGCTCTGAAATTAACGAGATGTGAGCAAAGCAGATTTAGATTCCGACTAAATCATTGGTTGAAGATTGAGGTGCACATTTTATCAACAAGTCGTTTCAAAATATTACAAACTGCATTCAGTTTGGACTTCGAATACAAAGATTGGTTGGAAAATAATCTATCTTGAAGATTTGCAGTTCTGTACGAAAAGATTGCACAACGACAAGCTCCATCAGGGTTTGTTTGTCAATCATCGTTTTGATCCAAGTTCTGAAGTGAGTGCTGTTTGCTAAAGTTCCAACTAAGAAGTTGGAGAATATTATAAGAATACTATAAGTTATAAGAATAAAGCACCTCAATCTCTGATCAGTGTCTCAGTGCACCACCATGCAATAGAGAACTTCGAAGAGACACTGATTTATGAACAAACTATGCTGGAGCTTGTCGTCATCCAACAATCTCGTACAGAACTGCCAAGCCCCCAATCTAGTTTATTCTCCAACCAAATTCTGTATTTCAAGTCTGAACTGAACGCAGTTTGTGATATTTCCGACTACTTATTGAGAAAAGTGTGCAACTCCATATTAACCCGATGATTCAGTTGGAAGCTGAACGTGCTTTGCTCACATCTCATCACTTCCAGAGTATCAAGTTTTTGGTGTTCATCATCACTCTGTACATGAACTGAGTAATCGGTCAAAGATTGAGGAGCACCATTTCTTTCAACAAGGAGTTGAAGATATCACAAACTGCATCCAGTTTAGACTTTGAATACAAATATTAGTTGGGTAAAAAACTAGCTAGGAGCTTGGTAGTTCTGTACGAAAAAGTTGGATAACGACAAGCTTCATCACAGTTTGTTTGTCAATCAGTGCTTTATCCAAGTTCTGAATTGAATGACTGAAACACTGTTGAGAGATTGAGATGCACTATTCTTGCAACAAGGAGTTGAAACTTTTGGAAACAGCATTCCTTCCAAAACTTGGATCAAACTATGATTAACAAACAAACCCTGATGGAGCTTGTCGTTGTCCAAGCTTTTCGTACCGAACTGGCAATCTTCAAGATACTTTATTTTCCAACTGATGTTTGTATTCAAAGTCTAAACCAAGTGCAGTTTGTGATGTTTTCAACTCCTTGTTGAGAGAAATATTGCTCCTCAATCTTTGACCGATCACTCAGTTCATGTGCGGAGTGATGGAAAACACCAGTAACTTCATACTCCGGAATAATGAGATGTGAGCAAAGCACATTCAGCTTCCAACTGAATCATCAGGTTGAGATGGAGTTGCACACTTTTCTCAATAAGTAGCTGAAACTACCACAAACTGCATCTAGTTCAGACCTTGAATACAAAATTTGGTTGGGAAATAAACTAGCTTGGAAGCTTGGCAGTTCTGTACAAAAAGGTTGGATGACGACAAGCTCCATCATGTTTGTTCATCAATCAGTGTTTCTTCCAAGTTCTGAATTGAATGATGGTGAACTGAAAAACTGTTCCGAGATTGAAGTGCACTTTTCTTGCAATAAGAAGGTGGAACTTTTACAAACAACGCTCATTTAAAAACTTGGATCAAAACAATGATTGACAAACAAACCCTGATGGACATTGTCGTTGTCCAACCTTTTTGTACAGAATTGCCAATCTTCAAGATAGTTCATTTCCCAACCATTCTTTGTATTTAAAGTCCAAACTAGATGCAATTTGTAATATTTCGAAACTACTTGTTGACAAAATGTGCACCTCAATCTTCAACCAATGATTTAGTCGGAAGCTGAATCTGCTTTGCTCACATCCCGTTAATTTCAGAGCACTCAAGCTGGTGTTTTTCATCACTTTGCTAAGATGGAGTGAATCGAAGCACTGTTTTTGAAGCAGTTGAAACTATCACAAACTGCATCCAATATAGACCTCGAATAGAAAAATTGATTGGAAAATGAAATATCTTAAAGCTTGGCAGTTCTGTATATGAAGGTTGGATAACGACAAGCTTAATCTCTGGTGGGAGTCAGAATGTAGCATCAGCAGCATCCTGGAAAACATGAATATTCACACGAAAACTGCATCACAACCTGCGAGATCGCGTGGCGTCGCGGCCGGATCGGGTAGCGTCGCGACTGGATCGCGTGACGTCGCGGCTGCATCGCGTTGAGTCGCAGATAAATCAGATCTTTGGTGTCAGACAGAATGCAGCAGCAGCATCCTGGGTTACATGAATGATCGCACAAGAATTGCATCACAATCTGCAACTGCATCGTGTGTGGCGTCGCGGCTGGATCGCGTAGCGTCACGGCTGGATCGCTCGTCGTCGCATATGAATCAGCCACAGTCGTGACTGAACCAAACAGAGCTCTTGAGTCAAATTTTCTATTAACGCACATTTGATTCAAACACAATGATCTACATAATCCAAAGAGCATCGTCGAAGTCATCGCACAAATTATGTGATGACGCTGGCTGCAGCGGGGCCAAATAGTAACCTGGAATCATCAAACATTTTGAGTCTCGTTCATCGGAATGCTCGGTATTTTCTCTATGGCGGGGAATATTCCCGGCGCACGCGCACTGCCACATTCCTTGGCTCATGAATTACCGCTGCTTCTGTGAACCTCATTTTTCCGCATGAGTACAAAAATTATAATTATTTCGGAAAAACAAAAATACCTGCTGATAGAATAGATCAGCCGCAATTCAGCACAAATTTTCCACAATTCCTGTGTTGTGTAGTTTTTGTTTGAAAAAACGATGAAGGTTTTCCAGCACCCGAAAATTGTTTTATTTTTCCTGGAAAAGCAAAAAAAAGCCACAAATTTTTTGAAAACGGTTCCTCGATCCGCAATCGACGAACAATTCGTAGGTATTTTTTTTGGGGAATATTTTTGATAACCGGGTGCCCAGTTCACGGAAGTCCTTCCAAATCTGCCAGCTACTCATCTTTGCACCCCTTTGTCCGTGTTTGTGTGTCTTGTTTTATACCGGACACACTTTTTCTTTCTTTACTGTTCACCTTATCAACTTGTAGCTTTCTACAAGTTGTACAGAATCCAACTCCTAAGAGCCCAGTGACTTGGTAGCTTTCGGCTCCCAGTCAAATTAGATTCCATGGGCTTTTTCAAGCAAAAGTGCTCAAATTTCGACTTTTAATACATAAATATCTTCTCCTAACTCAGCCTCACCACGAATTGAGTCACCTAAACTATGATTTTTTCTGCATAATCTATCGATTGGTTAATACCAAAATTTCATTCAATGTGTACAGATCTCAAAAATCAAAATTTTCACCAATTATTCCATTTTAACCCTTTTCAAACCCACTGCATCGAAATTCTGCCTCAACCAAACATTAGATGTCATCCAAAAAACCTCAGACTAGATGGCCCAAATTGCTCTAAAAAGCTTTCTCTAAAGAATAACTCAAGAAATGATGGAAATTTTTTCTTAATATCCATTTTTCCTCGTACCTTCCTTTATAACTCATTTATCTCAATTTTGATGACCTAAACTATGATGTTTTTCTGCATGATCTATCGATTGGTTAATACCGAAATTTTATTCAATCTGTACAGATCTAGAATTTTCGGAAAAATCAGAATTTCCACTAAAAATTTCATTTCAACCCTTTTCAAATCCACTGCATTGAAATTCTGTCTCAACCAAACAATAGATATCATCTAAAAAACCTCAGACTAGATGGCCCAAATCGCTCTAAAAAGCTTCCTTCAAAGAATAACTCGAAAAATAATGCAAAATTTTTCTTAAATTTCCTTCTTTTATCGTATCATCCTTCACCACTCATTTATCTTGATTCTAATGACCTAAAGACTTACTTATACGCCATTTTAAATCGATTAGTTGATACCAAATTTCCTTGAAATCCGTAGAACATTATCCAAGTGAATTTTTTTTCGAAGAAAAAATTTTCACCAAGTAATCCAGTTTAATCAACTTTGAATTGACGGTATCGAGATTTTCTCTCAACAAATTGATAGATATTGTTGGAAAAACCTGTTTTTAGATGATCCAAATCTCTCTGGAATGCTTCCTCAGAATAATAATTCGAAGTATAGGATACCGTCAAATTGAGTAACTTTGATACACCTCCAAAATTCTTGCGCAACGCTCCGGGAGCAACTCAATTAATTCTTTAGCACTCCAATCAAATTCTGTGATCAATTCCGATACTATGGAATCCTATTTGTTGTTCCTGGAACGCAGGATAAGCCTTTTGAGAGTGTATAACGCCGTGAGAAAGCATTCTGCTAATTACTCTTAGCAGCGTATTTTTGACATTAATTTTTCCAGTCTCTTTGATTGAAAAATGAGAATTTCTGTGCATGAGCAGGAATTTAGGCTGTTGAAACCATTTTCATTGAGCAGCCAAGAAAATTTCCTTCAAAATGACCACTTGGCAAAGTCAATTTGATGCACTGAGTCCCGAGGGGCCCAAATGCGAATCTTGACCAAATTTCTCATGAGTGGCGTGACTCGAGTAAAGTTGTTACTATTATCTAAACCTTGTAATTTTGGGCCCAGCGCATCAAACTGACTTGGCCAAGTAGTCATTCTGAAGAAAATTTCCCTGGCTTTTCGATGAAAATGGACTCAGCAGCCTAAATTTCTTCGCATGCACAGAGAAAATCATCTCTCAACCGAAACGGCTGAAGAAATCAATGAAGCGAGAAAAAACTATGTTCGGGTCCATCCTCTTCTGAAAGAATACAACATTTTACATCGAAAAATGGACTTTTGAGATTTTTGGAAGAAGAGGTTTTGGCATAATTGAATTGTTTGTTTTTCACTCTTTCGCTAGTCCGAGGGGACGTCCATAACCTAAAAAAAAAAGTTTTCAAGACGAATTTCGACAGAGTTTTTGTAGACCTTTCGAATTCCGCCAACCATGTGGTCATATCTTGGGACAAATTGGAACCACACCCATTTTACTGAAAGAGGTTGATATATCATTGTCTTAAAACACTATGTAAAAAATATTCTCGAGGAATGCAAGAAAATTTTTTGGGACATCACGGGAAGTCACAGATTCATTTTGTGGGCCATAGAATCGATTGAGGATTGTTGAAAAACAATCTGAGACATGTTTGAAATTCGTAGTCCTAACACGTGAATTTTCCATTGGAATCAGAACGCATTGTGGGCACGGTCCACGAAGCGACTCTATGTCTCCAGATTGTAATTGTTGACTCCACTCTCACTTCCATGCTTACAGACGACGTGGACTATCTTAAGCTTCCTGACCGCGTTTATACTATTTGACATCAGATTTCTAGTTATCAAAAACAGAGAAAACGTCATTTTTGGACCTGTATTCGAAATATCAAATCGTTAGGGGAGTGATATGAGTCATATGCATAAATATGTGAGAGGGTAATGGTTTGAAGATATGGAATCTGGACTATCCTCCAGGCTTACGTGGACAAAATTATCGAAATTAATCGAAAGAATGTAATAGAATGAGCACGTTTCACTTCAAGGTGCCACGAGTATCATCAAGACATTGTAGGGATTTGCTTACAGGATGTTATTGGGCTGTCATTATTATACAATCAAAATTTCTCAAACCTAATGGGTTATTCGTCAAAATAGCGAATAGAATCATTTTCCCCGTGAATGAAAAACGGAGCCTCATTTTCAGAAAATGTCAATTATGCCATGTTATCCATTCCATCGAAAAATATGAGGAAAACTCCTTGTAAGACTAATTTTTCTAAAAATTAGCTCCACACAATTTTTGATGAAATGAATTCTTGTCATGTCAATGCAAAATGGACACTTTTTGGAAATGGGGTTCCGATCCTTCATTCTTCGGAAAAAGCATTGTACTCGCTATTCTGATGAATGAACCGATACAATCGAGGATGACGCACTTCTTTACTGGGTAAGAACTTTCAAAAATACACCTTTTATTCGGGTTTAGGTGAAACTTTTACCATATCCATCACAGCTGGAAACGAGGCATGTGGAAAGTATCACGGGGACAGTCATCTCCGAGGGGTAAAAGGATGCCCCGGGGAGTCTCTACACGAACGCATTCGGGAATCATGTTTTATCAGCCTCCACTTTTGTGTGGTATTGTTCTCAAACTAGTCCGATGCGGCCTGCTCTGAGCAACAAGTAGCCGATATGAAGATTCATGCAACTTCACACAGAGTGTCTTGTTACAAGAAAAACGACGAGATTCTCTTCGAATCAATCAAAAATGCTCCCCTGACATGTTTTCGACCAACCACCCATCACAACAATATCGTCTCCATGAATAAATCTTGATAGATTTGTTATTAATCAAAAAAGTTCATTGAGTCTGTTCGTGAAATCAAGAATTCACTCTACCGTTATCGTGTTTTGCATTTCAGAATATGTATATGGGATCGATTACGACCTACAAGCACGTGCTCGAGCAGCAATTGAGGCTGAGCGTTTCACAGCATCCAATAAGAACCGGTGAGTCAGCACAATTATATTCTCTACTTAGGTAAATTATGCAAACAGTGGCGTCTTGAAATGATGAAGTAATTTGAGTCCCTTGCAATAGTTAGAGCGATACATCAACGAAGAGAAGAGACGTACAAGTGAGCTATAACCAATACGCGATCACTAATGAGAATTTTCAACTCGCGTAATGGAAAATAATCACGAGGGTCCATGAAACCTTGTGTTTCCGTAGGTAGCAATCGGGAGAGTTTTGAAATCATTTTCTGCTGATTCTTTCAGCGGTATCACGTAGATGTGACCTTAACAACTCTGTTGTACAACAAGCTTGCTTCGAGTCGCTTAGATGAAAATGATCAGATTTCCCCTTCACTCTCCTCTGTGCTAGCTCTTCATTCGTGATCCAAGGTTGACCAAATTACAAAATGGCTGATTTTCACGTTTTTCTATCACTCCCCCCCCCCACCCTTCGGAATTTCTATCAATCGAATAGAACTAGTCGTTGATTTGCAATTCATTGAAGATGTGGTGAATATCTCAATTTTTCCGTGGGGAGAGGCATTTTACAGTACGGAACTTTGGGTACACCCGTGTCACTTATGTGCCGACAGGTTTTCATTACCTTCTGAGTATAGAAACGTGGTCTGAACTTTATTTTGGAGGTCGTGATTTTCATATTAAAAAAATTTCATTGATTCTGACAAACCTGAAAGGAAAACGAATACCAATAAACGTTTGAGTGGTTAGATGGATAAATGAAACTTCCTACAGTTCCAGAGCTTGTTCTTGGCTCTGATGACGATCGACTCAGAGTAATGATCCAACCGAACGACATTGACACGTTCACTGCGAAGGCAAAATCGCGATTCCAGTCTAGATTGCGAGAGAGTAGAAATGCGCGTTTGAGCAGTTACGGAAGCCAAACCTTTTGGAAAATCATTAGTTCGGCATCTATTTACAGTGATTCCATGAAATTGAGTGGGCCCCAACGGTAGGGTCCAAAAAATTTTCTATAACGCTGAGAATATCCATCAGGGTGATAAGGAGTACCAACCAAATCGTCAAAGTCAATGTAATCAGCCTCTAAAAGGCTTGCGCTTCAATATCTCCTCCAGGCATATAATAATCGTGATCATGGTTTTGCCGTGCTTGCAATGCACATGCATTGCCAAGCCTGATCTTTCGATGCGATTCATTGACGTACTTCCGATGTTTGCAGCATTTAAAGCCAGATATTCAAATAGAGCAATCTCTTGTCTAGTTCGAATTTCGAGAGTGACAGTGCATGATGATAACAGGTGAGATAGAGCCAAGGTTGTGCTTGGAAGAACCCAACGATTTTCGATTTTTCACAATCTTTTCTCTCGCGTAAATTGAAGATTGCTCGAGTAAGGTTCGACATTCTTCAACGTATTTCGACTCATTTTGTAGGTCTCAAAATGAGCTCTCAAACGAGCTAAGACACGTTGAAAACCGCCGACCTCATAGGGAATGATCTGCTACTCATCGATTGATCTCACTTGATTAATGAATAACTATGTAAAAAACGGAGATCGAGCAAAACTCATCGAAATCAAATCCGATACCGAAACTGCTGTGTACGCATGTTAATTACAACATAAGCAACGAGAAATAATCACGACATAAGCCATTGGATATGTTTCCGCTGTGTAGTGGAAGCTGCAACTCGAAAAGAAGTGGGCCCCACCGGTGGGGCCCATCGCAGTGAACGTGTTCAGAAATCTCTCATTTTCTGGAGCTGTGGTATCAAAATTTGGTGATGCCATATGGAATACTGAGTTGGGCCATAAATACGACCATATTTTATCGGAATTACATCCGAACTTGAACGAATGCTTATGTTTTGAGTGCATTTCACGCCTGTTAAGAGGCTTAAATCTGCTGAGGATCAAGAATACATGTTAAAAATTATGGAATACTACACAGTTAAGACTTATCATCAACATATAGCAAAATGAATTAATCACGGTTTTCCGAATTATAATACAATTAATTCGAAAAATCGGGCCCCATCTTCTGATTATTCTGCATGAAACAAGTGAAAGTAGTTCTGGTGGATTTGATACTATTGATAATAATTTCTGGGTTATCAGTTGGCTGATCTAGATATCTCTCGGGTCAGTGATTTTAAATTCCAAATTGCGTAATAAGCGGTATACCTACATGCAACGAGTCGTGCATGGACTATTGCATGAAAGAGGAAATATATTAGTTACCGCAACAGATGTCCCCATTTGACTACAAAACTATTTCCCATTCAAGATGATGTCGTCAATGTTCAGAAAGCATCAAAACTGTGCGTGTGTTAGAAAATTAAGAGAAACTAGGAAGTGCATCGTACTGCGAGTGGCTCGTTACTTGAAATAATACGGAAAAGCGTGACATGAGTAATGTGAGATCATAAATTTATCCATCATTACATCACTCGTGTATACAGCGTGTTTGCCTCTTGAAGAAAAAACTAAAAATCTAGCACAGCGATTATGCCAAGATTGATCCAGATATAAGCCTGTGATCGATATGGAAATGATGTAAGCGGCGATTAATAGTCGATTAAATTAGAGATCGGAGTATAATTAGCCTGTCAAAGCGTCGACACTTGGTATCAGCAGGCCAATTTTGTAGCCTCAAAATTTTTTCGAACGAAGAGTATATTCTAATTCCTCAGGATGTTATGTATGACACTTTGAATTTGATCGAGCAAGGATGTTTTATTATCTCCCACGTTTTATCCATCAAATATACACGGGCCTCTTCGGGACTGAATTACTTATACATTGATGACTACATGAATTTTTGTATCTAAGATACACTTCAAACACATCATACAATATACGGAACAAGGGGGAAAATCAGAGAAGGATAGTGCGAGGCTTTTTACCAATAACTGAATTGAGTAAAACTACATTTTCTGATACACTGAGCGTGAAAGTGGTATTTTGCGCACACTTTGTTGGCTTTCACCTCCAGTTTATCAAAAAATATCGTTCGGTACACGGGTGTAAAACCTATTTCGCGCATCCTCGTGATGATTCCATCCCTCGCGGTCGGTTCGGGCCGGAAACCCATCACTCGGACGCGTATAAAGTTGTTCTACCCTTGTATCGAAATGTTCTGGTAACACGAAAAAGTTTCACCATTCGACTAGGTTGCTCCATCAAGCGAATGAGAAATTATTTTCTGGGTTCGTACATGATTCTCTCAGTGCAGAGGGATTCCCATCGAGCAGCCGTTATTGTCAAGGAATTCTCAAGTTTGTAAAAAATGTAGACATCCCAGAGGACGGTCTCATTGGCGAGGCGCTCGCAATCAAAATAAATCAGGCAAAAAAACGAAAACTGCCTTCGTGCGTTGAAAGAGATCATTGGACTCTTGGCGCAATTAGTTACGCGTATGGCCATATAGAGGCCAGTTGAGGATTCCGGAAGTGAGAGATTGCTTTTCTCGTCATCGGGTTTCCTGCTCGCGTCACGTGACCGTATCTAATGGAGTTCGATTTTCTGTGTGTTGCAGCAGCGACAAGGCGGACAGCTCGGAGGAGCCATGCCGAGTGAGACCGGAGCGGCCTTGCCCGCCGAGCAAGTACAGAACCCCCTCCGGTGCCTGCAACAACGTCAGGTTCCCAGGATGGGGTGCCAGAGGATCACCCTACCTCAGGATTTTGCCTCCGGCCTACGAAGATGGTGAGTGCCCCTTCTCCGACGAGATTCATTTCGTCCGAAAAATATTCTACCCGTTCGAAGGAACCCGTCCGGGATGATCGAAAAAAACCACGCTGAGCGACTGTCGCCATCGCCCGGCGCGCGAAGCGATTTTGGAGGCGAACCTGTTTGGGCTTAGCGAAAGTTGGCATCTCTGCGGTGTGAGCGCGCAATGCGTTGCACGCGTATCGCCGAAGCGCGGTGAAAAGAATATTTGCGGTGTATTCTTCATTTTTCCTTGATAACCGCGGATTGAGACTCGAACCGGTATGAATATGACAAACAACTTTCGCAGCTCTCGAATACATCGAGAATATTCTGCTGAATGTGCATCATTTTCTCCGATTCACGAGTGCACCGCGCTATTAGCAGCATAGTATAAACATTCTTGAACCCGTAGAACTCTCACCGTACACCCATAGACATCTTTGACTCTCGCTGCGAAAGTTTTTACTCATTCAAAAGATACTTCCCCGCGTGCTTGTGGAGATTTTCGATTGATACTTTTCATAGCAAAAGTTGTGAGGTAGCAATGGACAGATCCAAGTCCAAGACTTTAGGACACTTAGAGCTGAATTTCGTGCAAAAGGCACTTTGGAAGGTGCGATTTGTAAGTTGATACGAGTGAAACTGCACGAGGATATACCACTGCGGCCGCGCCAAATTACCGACGAGAAAATGGTTTGCTCTACGTCACTAAGAAAATTTTGAGGTTTGGCGTTGACGGGCACGGCGGTCCTGGAACCTGAGTTTATCGCGCAAATGCATAATCACACCATTGCGTTCGCAATTCGACATGTCCCATGACTCAAGCGCCAATTTCTCCGTATGGGATTTCATGAGGCGGTCAACGCGTTAACTAGAATCATGCCTAGTAGCTATATCGTGAACATCGATAAAGGTATACTTATGCATTGGGCATGATTCTAGTTCAGCAGAAAATCCGTTACGAGCGCTACGGTCGTGGGAAACCTTCAATACACATGATCGGCATCTGCAAAAAGCCTGTGCGACGATTAGAATTTATTTCGGGTGACGACGCACAAATATTAATAGAGCCCCACGGGCTACATCGCATGGATAGTTGGTAATGTCGAAGAGGAGGCCCAGTCTCGAAAGAATTTGTGATAATTTCAAAAATGTGCAGCGCAATCGATGCGCGCGATGTTCGTCCTGCGTGCGATCGGCGCGCTATCGGCTCGTGTGATGTTTGCGCGCGCGGTGCTCGCTATGCGACGCGTATGTCGCACAGTGACAAGAGCGGGTCAGCAGGCGCTAGAATAGAAAGTGAAAATCGGAACGCGCGTGTGATTAGAAAAGTCGGATTAGCATGCGGCTCAGCTGTGTCGTGTGTTATTATGAAGCCCCTTGGCTGTTTCGCTGAAGGCGCTCTCGCCCGATGAGAGACGTCCCGATGGCGTAACTCTCTCTCTTGCTTGCACTCGATGCAACTGCTCGGTGGAGTACGCTGGATATAAGTATACGTGGGCCACGCGGAGCGTCGTGGAGCGTCGTAAGTAATTACTCGACAGCCAAGCACTATTCGACTCGGGCGCGCAGTCTGATGGGCCGTACGCTGAGCTGCGGCGTCAGAAATTTTTACGAGCATCCGCATGCCTATCTCTTGTTATGGCCCACAGTAGGCCTCTCCATCGCAGTATTACGATAAATCAATATCGTGTCGAGTCCCAAACGAGCTTCCACTACGTCAGTAACCGTCGAGTTTAGCGCTCGATCAATTTCGAAGCTCGCGACAAAACTAGTCCGCTGCGAGGCTCTCCACACGTCAGACTGGAATTTTCGAGGATGTTGCATCAATTCATGAAGGGTAGTTCGATAAATCTTTACCGGTAAATTCGATGGTCTAGTACACTGCATCACCCATATCAAAGAAAATTTATCGAGTCTAGACGCAATCTATGATGAATACAGCCTTTTCCTTTAGTTTCATCAAGCAGACGATGAAATTGAGTGGTGCCCTGGCTATTCAATTCTCAAAATACTGTTTCCAACATGTTCAACATGAATATACCATATTACAACTCGAACAAATACCATGGAAATCTCTCGCCATGTAGTCGCATCCATCAGATCTCTCAAAACGCACGCAGCTTATACAATACAGTCTTTGACCTCGAATTTTTAGGAGATCGCCAAACTCAGGATTTGAGAGGAGTGACTGCTCAATAAGGCGTTTAGTACTGGGCTAGACTGAGTATCAAAAAAATGACTTAGAAATCGAGCCATTTCGGAGTGACACTCATCTTGATGAGTCACTGCAACAAACCAGACTGATAGATCCGACACACGGTTTTACTTGATTGTGTTTCTTCTTTGGCGTCATTTAAGAATCATATTCATTCTGCTCTTGGTTTTCCACTTGAGCAGTTTCTGTAAGATCATTTTCCGTAGGTGCTGAGTTCTACCGAATAATTTTTCTCAACCCATTGTAGCATAATTTTTCTCGTAAATGCTTCATTTATTGATCACGTATCTGTAAATACGTTCTTTAGATATTCTCTCGTAGCTAATTTAACATGAATTTACTATATACCGTTATGTTTTCTGAGGTCTGGATGGGGTTCCACCCCGCAGCCCTAATGAAGTTTTCAAGCAATCCCAACTGATGAGAATTTCGAGATCCTACAAGTACTCGAGACTTTCACTGAAGGTATGAAGCGCGATGTTCCCGGTGCTCGATATGGGCACTGCAGACACACCAGCGCCGTTAGTATTCTTTGAAAAATTCATCTTGACAGATCGGCCAATGAGAAATTTCAACGCTGACAATACAATTGCGGAATAAATCAATCAGCAATTGCTCGAGTGTACAGAGCCGCGTATATACTGTCCGATAGGGGCATCGACCAAAGTGGAAGTTAGACTTTTCGGAGTTCGTCCATGCCTCCCAGAGAATTAGAAATCAAGCGAGGGGCCGTCTCTCCTTATAAATTAGCCAAATCGATCCGGTGATCGCGACGCCGTTTACTATTGGCACTCGATTCAGAGGCAGCCTCTCTCATTATGTGGAAAATTATCCGGGAAAATCGGTATAGCCTCGTGGATCTTCGACTCAGGCTGTGACAAACGGTCGCGTTGGAGTCGCTCCTGCCGCAATTCACCCGGCGCCGTATAATATACTCTGACGCGCGCAAAACTTTCGATCCTCGGTGTACAATGTGCGCGACGCGCTTCATGCGGTGCAGCACTTGTACACAATGCGTACCTATATGTAAGTATATAAGTACTCTCACGCGCGGTTTGATATAGCGAAATCTTGCCGCATCGCTCGCGAGATGCTCGCGAGTCGTGTGATGCATCGCGGGTAAGAGTGAAAGAGAGCCGCAACGACGCAATTGCAGCGCACAGCCGAGGTGGCCCGCTGAAATCGAGAGCATCAGCCTGAGACTACTACTCGTTGTGTGTATACTTACTTCGTATAACGGTGGCGATTAGTTAACGCTCGGCTAGTCGTTGAGCGCATTCACCTGATTTGCCGCGCCAATGCATGAAACCGCAACCGTAAAATCACGACTCGAAGACGCATCGAGCGCGCGCCTCGAATACCTCGGATAAAATGCCTCGGATAAAAACCATCTTCTTTTTTCTGCTCATCGGTGCAAGATGCGCACACGTGGGAAAGGTAACTGCGCGGAAGCCTTTCTTCTTCGTATACTCTTCGATCATGATGAAATAGCTTCACGTGAGACGCTAGTGAGTATAGTTATGAGAGTAAGAGAGAGTCGTATAGATGCTGGGATCGATCATCGCGGTGCAATTCTAATTGCGAGAGAACGGTGTGAGTACGATCCACTTGCGTAACTATCGCGAGGATCGATGCAACAGACGATATGCAACGCTCACATCTCCGCGTGAGTAACAGAGATCGATCCGTGTCGCCTGTGTGAGATCCTGCGGTCATGCGATCGATTTGTGCCCAACTACGAGCTCATCTGGTTGCGTTTTCGTAGAAGCCGGTCACACTGAAACCCGCGATCCGTACATGAAATAACCTTGATAATACCACTCGCAGGATAGATGACAACGTCAGATACTACTGCCACGGAATTCTCCCAATTCGATAAAGTATTCTCAGCTTGCACCCGAGACCTGGTGGCGTTTGATCTTGCAAGGAAGAGGGCAATTAATTGCCATTTTTAGCTTAGCTCTATTTTCAAATTCATGAAACGATGCTGAAACTCATATGATATCAGTTTTGGATTACTGCATTTATCGGTGTACACTACCGGTCAAAAGTCTCGATACACCTGGAAATCAAACTGATGATCTTCAGAGTTGGATATGTCAGAACCTATTGGTCGTGGAGAGCTCTGTGTGGTCGCATTTCGCCACTCATATCGAGCACTTCCAAATCCATTTCCTTTGTTTCCCGTCCCACGTATCATACCAGAGAGACACGAGAGTCAGAAAGATGACTTTTTTCGCAATTTTTCAGGCAAGGTACAAACGCCTGCCGATTTTGGAGAGATTGTTAGATCGCTGTAAGACCAATGACATCTTCAAGCCCCGTAAAAAGATCTTCAAGAGCCGTTTTTAAACGTCTCTCAAAGTGGTTCTGGCATTGAGGCGTGACAAATTGTTTCCGGGTGCTTCTCTCTCTCAAAAAATTCCTTGATAATCAAAAAATTATAAGAAACAGCCCAGTTCAAGGTCGGTAGCCTCAATCATCGATGATTATCCTGATGTTGAATCAAACTCTTGCAGAAATGAGGGTCAGATGCCCCAAAGTGGGCTGTTTCTCGTCATTCCTGGATTATCAAGGGATTTTTTGAAAGAAAAACGCCCTCCTTGAATTAGTTAGATCTCGAAAGCAGAACCACTTTGAGAGAAGTTCAAAAACGGATCTTGGAGGTCTTTTCATGGGCTTGAAGATGTCATCAGTTTCATAGCGATCCAACAATCTCTCCAAAATCGGCAGGCGTTCATACCTTGGTTGGCAAATTGCGAAAAACGTAATTCTTCTGACTCGTGTGTCTCTGGTATAATACGCGGGATGGAAAATACAGAAAATCGATTTGAAACTGCTCGATATGAGCTACAAAATGCGACCTGCAGAACTTTCTACGACCAATAGATTCTGAGATATCCACTTCTGAACATCAACGGTTTGATTTCAAGATATATTGAGACTTTTGGCCGGTAGTGTATCCTGCTAATTCGTTCATTCAACGCGTCGAGCGCAAGGTTTCGGTTGCGTCTACATAATCTACTTCAAGCTCAAAGTAAGCAGAAGCAAAATTTGAAACAAAGTTAACAATACACCACGCATTCAAGATTCCTACAGCATCATTAATTATTATCTTCAAACAATCTTCGTGACATTACGTCATCCTGAACGAACCATATCATATATGAACAATATCACATTTTCTCGGACCAACATTTGATAACATGTGTATTTTTCTACTAGAACGTACTCAACCTATGGAAGTAATCAACATTTCAATTGTTTGACAATTGAACAATAAATTACACACACATGGTGTCCGAAAGACAGTCCCTTTCTCCTAAAGACTTGAAAACGGCTCCGAGTATCGGAAACCCCGAAACACGTGTCTCCAAGTACCGAGGGGGAAGCTGAAAAATCAACTCAGATCTGACCTTGAACGTGACCCCGACGGTTTTTTGGAGGTCAAATCGGATTTTTTCTCATGGGAATCCCTATTCTTCACTCTGACCATGAGCTCTGGAAGTGTGTCGAATTTTGAGTTCGAGTGAAGATATGCAGCCGAGATCGACATCGGCGATACGCGCGATTTATTGTTACTGCGCATTCTGAGCTTTTGATAACATGGCTGAATAAGTAAACTAAATCTTGAGTACAAAATAATATTTTTCAAATTCGAGCTATAAATGCTGCGACAGAATAAACCGTGAATCTCTTTGAACACTCGTGATTCATTATCACGAACTTTTCCCAGTCAATTGTCAATAGAAGAGCTCCATAATCACAAATCCATATTTCTGGAGCGAATTTGAATGATTTTTGGATTTTGACAGCGATCGCCGAGACATGGGCGTAGCCACTGCGGCACTGGAGAAGAGCATGAATCCTATTGGCTCGAAGTGGAAGCAGCCCGATAGACGCTTGGAGTATCTCGAGTCTATCAGCCTGACCATTCTAGTCGAATAAAAACTCTCAACTTGTCTAATTCTATCATCCTAGCCCAGTTACTAAGGTGCTGAAATGCCAATAGCCACCTCTCCCAACACGAGTCTATCGGCCTACGAATTTCAGCCGGATAGACTTC
This sequence comes from Eretmocerus hayati, assembly GCA_029851415.1. Lineage (NCBI taxonomy): Eukaryota > Metazoa > Arthropoda > Insecta > Hymenoptera > Aphelinidae > Eretmocerus > Eretmocerus hayati. The sequence goes on from CM056742.1 coordinate 116,863,963, forward strand.
TCCCGCATCGTGAATCCTATCGGTCGTCCGATAGCTATGTGCCGCGGAAGATAGCTATCTGGTTGAGAATCCTATTCGCCTACGACATGTATAATATGACTTTTTTTTTCGTTTTTTTATTATTATTGACGCATTCTCAACCTCTTTTCGAGCTTATTCTGCGGGACCTACAGTTTAATGTGGGTTCCGAACCACCGAAGCCACCGACAAGCACTTATGAAAATTCACATTTGTGCCGGCCGAGATTCGAACCCCAGCCTTCTGCGCTGAAGGTAAGGACCTTATCCACGAGACCGCGGTGGCTTCCTCCATTGTGACATTCGTAAGAGCGAGATAACGTATCGTTCCCTGATTTTATTAAGTAGCTCGATTCATCGCAGATATTGTTGATTGGTTAGACTTTGAGAGTTTTTTATTATTTTGCTGATTGATATAGTCGAACCTTATGTAAGTGGTGACGCACTATCTCCAGCACTTTCAATGGAGCTCTCCTCACATCAATCTTACAAAAAAATGATTGAGAGCTAGAATGGTTTAGAACTTGAATACGTTTGGTGAATTGATTTTTTTGAATTTTTACCGAGGTTTCGGTGGTTCCGAATCCAGCTTCAACTGTAGGTATAGTGGAGATGTGAAATTTACTCTCCGAGTACTTTGCCTCAATGAAGAAGAAGTGTCGGAGATGGATTTCTCGTCTGACACTATGGGGAATCCAGCCTGCGCACAGGAGCTCTGAGCACCTTCTGCAGGACTACCTGGTACAGTCCAGGTACTTGCTGATGTAAAAATCAACCTGGTACTGAAATCAAATCAAATCAAATCAAAACCCGATTGACGTTACCAACCTATTACTAATGCAGTACCAGTCCAAGACTCATGCGGCACTTCCGCGACAATTTTACGAGATCTGAGCGATACCGCAACAGGACTAGCGCAGCATTATACCCGTTCGAGACTGATATGGTAGCCCCGCGATACCGCGTCAGGATTGAAAAGGTATCCGCAATGGTACTACCGCACCAGTACCCGCTCGAGACTGATACGGAAGCATCGTGACACTTTTTCGGAACTTGGACGGTATCACAATAGTACTAACGCAGTTAGTACCAGTTCGAGACTGATACGGGAGCTTCGTGACACTTTTTTGGATCTTGGATTGTACCGCAACAGTACTAGCGCAGCAGTACCAGTCCCAGACTGACATGGCTTGGTCGTTAGACTAATCCGAATGTACTATTACTTTTGTGGTACCACTCGAGGCCTGGAGAGGTGTCGCGGAACTGTCCTATCAGTCATGAAAAGGTACTGCTGCGCTTGTACTGTTGGGGTCCCGTTCCAATTCCGTGGAACTGTCACGGAACTGCCCATGAGTCTTGGACTGGTACTGAATTAGTACTAGGATGGTGAATGGCAATCTGAGTTCGAGGAAATACTCTCCTTTGAAGAATTCTGATCACAACAAAATCAATTCACCATTCAGAAGAAGAAAGAAAAAACCATTTGATCTGAAATTTGAGATGCTTTCATCCCCTGCGGGGAATACACTACTCTCCAAACACCTTAGCTAATAATATTCAGTGATAAGGTGAAGTTACAGATGAAGACAAGTGAAACGCGTCATGAATAATACTACGAAGGGTAAGAAATCTAACAGATAGAAAAACCTTCAGTAGGTTAAAGTTAGTAAGAAAAGGCTAGGGAATAACATCCTTGGAAATCAAGTTGAACAACGGGTGAGAAATCGAGAAACAGGTAAAATAATCTGGGTCCGGTAAAATTGAAAGATCATGGGTCAGGAAGCGAGATAGTAATCACACCACGCACAGTTTTTCGGGCAGGTCAGGTCAAGTTAGGTTATGGAAATCTAGGGACATATCAAAGGATAGGGAAAAAACGTCGTGAGAAACTGCAACGGGTATGAAATGGAAAAATGGTTGGAATAGACTGTGTCCAGTCAAGTCGAGGAATTCTAAAGAAAAAAGCGAAAATAGTAGCCACGCCATGCGCAATTTTTAGGTTAGGTCAGGTGTGTAAAATCTAGAGATATCTTTCTCTAGGATTAGAATATCTTGAACCGCTCCCTTCCAGTAATAAATAATTTTGGAACGTGATTTGATCCAGGAGGACTAGGTTTATCATGCTATAACACCATTTGTATGATAAACCTAGTCCTCCCGGATCGAATCACGATCCAAAATTATTTATCTTTTTCTGGGGGTAGCACCGCGTAAGATTGGGTGAAAACAGATCTAGGAGCGCTTTTTCAATAAATAAGGTTGCGTAAGATTAAACGATAGCAGATCGATCTAGGGGCATTTGTGCAGGGTTAGGTTTGTAGCTACGAGGATGGGGGGGGGGGATTCAGGGATCCTGGTAATCACAACAGTCGTCACGCGACTCGATATTATTCACTTTGACTGTCAGACAATGAATAATGGCTGATTCCCGTGATTTTGGGTTATGGCAACAGTAGTTGATGTATCTTTCTAATCCTGTTGGTTCATATTCATATGCCATTAACCACTTATCTCACATTATTTCATCTCGACGATCTCACCCTGCAAACATCAGCGTCCTATTCTCCTCAGAAGATTTGTCTTCAAGACTCATCAAGCCAATGGTAGATTGTTCGCAACCTAACTCAATGTTCTTTCCAAAATTCAAATTAACTTATGCCTATTTCCATGGACCGTCGGAAGCGCCGTGATCAACAAAAATGTCTATACTGAAAAAACGAAACTGTTGAGAATACCTTCGCGCTACACTAGCCTCAACCGTGCGCGGAGGTATAGATACTTTCGCGAAGGTAATAGTTACCATCACCACAGTACACAGCACTTTCGCGACGATAACCCTTACTGTCGGGTCAGGTGAGGCTGGGGCGAGGATGATGCAGCGAGCAAGTACGATTTTGGCTCTCGCGTCGACGGTTCCGTCTTCTCATGCATTTAGCTCAAAAACCATAGCTCGGATGTGGCAACAGTATGCGAGGCATTTGTAGGGTTTTCTAAAACGAAAAGTTTGAGCTCTTGTCAGTCTGAATTCGAGCAAAATTGAGTAAATTGGAGCGAGTTGGAATTTTTGCCTCACGCGTTGCGGCCACCGCTCAAACCACCGCCGCCACGCCGTTCTGCCTTGACTCGCTCCGATATTTTTTTCGCTTCGGACTCTGTGAATTCTTCGATAATGGTCTGATTGACATGTATGATAGCTCAAAATCTTCATAATTAAAATTCCAACCACTTTCTCGCTCTTTCTTACAGAGTTTGAGCGACATTTTCTCTCAAAAATGAAGGAAAACCCTTACCACGCGCCTATTCTGCCCATGTTATTTCTGACCTTCATTTCTGAGGAAACCATCGCTCAAAACTTGTAAGTGTGAGTGAGGAAGTTGTTGGGATTTTAATTGTGAAGATTCTGTCTTGCGTGTCAATCAGATCACTATTGAAGGATTCACAGAGCCCGGAACAAAAAAAAATATCGGAGCGAATCGAGCCATAGTGACATCATTCCTGCGCACGAGCCAGAAAACGAAATGGTTGAGAATACTTATCGCACAGTACTCAACTATCACCGGCGTACAGTATCTATCACTTGCGCACGGTAACTATTAACTTCGCGTATAGTTGGGTCAAATCCTGCTTTTGCACGGTAATAGTTACCGTGCGCAGGTGATAGATACTGTGCGACGGTACAGTCAACCGCTGCGTTTTCTCAGTGTAGTATCTCTTACTCGTAGCGTCGATCATTCTGGAATCTCTAGAACAGATAAGATCATCAATGATGATCCTTCACGGCACTCGACTCGGTCACTCTATAGTTGAATCGTCGAGTCTAACGGTATTCGGCAAAAATCTTGTTTCGTGATCATGATACCCGCCATGAGGATGCTCAATTGCAATCCTCTTTCAATCAATCTTCCTTCCCCGTGATCATCTATCAACAAAAGTTGATGAAAATTATTCCTTGTCTAGATTTTCCACGAAATGATCATGAAGTGAAATGATCGAATAGAAGCAAGCGGAAATGTGGTGATATTTCAGAGAGACACGAAATAATTATCACCAGGCGTTGATGAAGTGTAAATCATATTTCGTTGACATATGAGCTGTAGGTCTTCCATAACAGCTTCATTTTGAGATATTCGCGGAATTACCCTTTGCTCCTAATGAGAACCAGTTACATGTGTAAGAATAAAAACTGAAGGACGAGCTGTCTCTCAGACTCCCAACTCACGACTGAACATCTCCAATAAGCGCAATAACAATGAATTTTTCCAGTCAATATTATTGCATAGTACAACTTATATCACTGTGACAATGTTGCCAATTGATATACGCTCGAAATATTATACCTCAAACCATCAACAAATCCTCACTTTCTTCTCAGTTGATGTCACAGAGCTCCCTACTTGTGAGAAAACTATGTCCTCGAATATGATGTTCTAATGTGAGAAATCCATTCCCAATGGATTTTCCCCCCAGTGTTCGTTCTCGTATTAGATTTTGTTTCTCGTGATCAAGCGATTCTTCATCGCGCTACACAAATATGAATATTCATATTTGGTTATCATTACAGGTGTGAGCGAGCCGAGGTCCCGCTCGATCGAAGGTGGAGTCTTACCCAGCGAGCCCCAGTTGATTGACCAGATACTCACCTCTGGACGCTGGGCCAGCCCGGGCCACCGACACGAGGGCCTGAGCAGCCTCGCTGGGGTGTGGTCGGAGCTTCTGCTGCGCGACTTATCTTCACCGATGCGACCGCACCGCAAGCCCGAAGAATGCTGCTCCAGAGCTCAGTCCCACTCCGAATGTTGGTCGGCCGGGTCTGATGTGGCTAGCTGTCTTGGCTATTGGCGCGCGACGCCTACCCTCAGCACGCACAGCTGCAGCTTCGAAGCGCGCGAACAGATGAACGGCGCTTCCGGATACCTCGACGGCTCCGACCTGTACGGCGCCAACGACGACAGGTTGCACAAGCTGAGGACCTACTCCGGTGGCCGTGTCGACCCCGATCAGTGCGAGCTGTGCTCCAGGCCTGAATCCAGCCTAGGCCGCGTCTACCGAGTCCTGCTCAGCGAGCACAACAGCATCGCCGACAGACTTGCCGCGCTGAACTCGCACTGGAACGATGCCAAGCTCTACCTTGAGGCCCGCCGAGCCGTCGTTGCTCAGGTGAGCGCGAACACTTCTGTCACGATCACGATTCCTGAACTGACCCAGAGGAATTTCTGTGAAATACAATCCATTGTTTCGAAACCAACGTTTCAATCGTATCAATTCATTCCATCCAAAAGTGCCATCCGTGCTTTTAGTTGGAGACAGTAACTGGGATGATAGTGAATCCCGCGCTCACTTATTCCGCGGCCTCTCACTTCCTTTTACCCTTTGTTTATCCAATGCCCTTCGCAGCTTTTCACTTTTACATACTAGGATAACCGTCGTGAGCCTACTGATTCATAACGGGTTCCTGACTCCGATATCATAATCACAGTGTTCGTGATCTTCACTTCCATTGTTCTACAAGTTTGACATATGGCATATGATACGACCACCTAGAATGAACTGAGCACATTCTCTTCAATTAGTTCGTATCAAATCATTGCGTGAGCAGAACAATCGAATTCAGGTATGACATCTTCAACTCACACTGATTATAAAACGCGCGGTGAGTTATCAATGACGTGAGTATCGCAAAAGTTCGAAACTGATTGAGGAGTGGAGAGAAAGACTGTGCACCAAGCCAAGATACACTCAAATCCTTGCGTACATTCATCAGTGGAGTTTAAACTGTCCTCACCTTTTTCTGGGTCCATACCGAGGTCCATACAGTTTTTTGTCTTCGCTCACCAAACGAATTCTCGCTATACTTCCACAGTTGCAACACGTGACCCTCAAGGAATTTGCACCTAGTGTACTTGGTGAAACGGTGCACACCGACAAGGAACTGATGCTGACCAGCAGTGGCTTTTACTCGGGCTACTCATCGACGAATCGAGGTGGTGCTATTGACGCCGTCGCACTCGCGGCTCTGCAAGCTCTCACCTCTCTCACCCGCATCGACAAGCCTGAACTGAGAGATCAGTTATCGCTGGCTGCTAACCGAGTCAACCTCAACGTGAGCGGCAATCCCGAAGATGAGCTATACACCTCGTCAGCGTGGCAGCCGAGCGCGCTTCTTTTGCACGTAGCCAGAGATCACGGTCTACCTGGCTACGCTCAATTCGTTAATTATTGTTCCGGGGGCAGCGTTCAGGTGAGTTTTAAATATATTTCGACTCCGGACACTATCGTGGATTCGGAGCTTGAAAGGCATAATATTCAGTAATGTCAATTACAAGACTTCCGATTGATTAGAAAATTCGCTTCGAGGCTCGCATCGTAATAGAGTCGAAGCAACTTGGATGCCTCAAATAATTTCTCTTTGTCTTTGTCCGTCACTGTAATTGACAACTAGTACATTCAAAGATTGAGGGTACGAGAGTGTGGTAGTCCGTTTACTGACATTGGAAGAGACTTTTGTAAGCTACCGCCAGAGTCAATCGATACACGGAAAGAAGATTCTTGCTGAAAAAGCATGTCTCTTTTTTTCTCTGTTGCTATTCAAACTGGTGTAACGTTACTAATCTGGTAATGGGCCTTGCAACCAGCAAACGTGCGTTGCTTTACTAGTAACAATATATTGCAGCCAGAGCAATTGCTGCTATTCATACTTCTATTCATGCAAAATGGCAAGTGTGGCTTTGATTCTTCAGTAAGGTTTTCTTTTCCGTGTAGTAACTTGAACATAATATTTCGCATAGATCCAGGTATACTGCAACAATATAACAACTTCATCTTAAAATGGAAAGCTCGAAATGTACTCACAGTTTCCTCTGGTAACATCTTCCGCGGTTTATTTTACAGGTAAACAACTTTACAAGCCTTGGTCGTATGATGAAGGATCAAGACGCGCAATTGTTGAGACGCATATACGCCCGGGTCGAGGACGTGGACCTGCTGATCGGTGGTATTCTGGAAGTTCCAATGGGCGGCGCTGCCGTGGGTCCCACATTTGCTTGCCTGCTCCGCGAACAGCTGCAGAAATTGCGCAACTCGGACCGTTTCTGGTACGAGAACGACATTCCGCCGTCGTCGCTGAGCGCCGAACAGATCAGCGAGGTGCGCAAGATCAGCCTGGCCGGCCTACTTTGCGCCAACGCTGGCCTAGCCGAGCTACAGCCGATGAGCCTGTTCCAGCCGGACCCATACCTCAACACGCGCATCAGCTGCGATCAGCACGCTCGACTCCAAATGGGTCCGTGGCGCGAGCATGGCTCCTCGGAGCAGTTATCCAACCCCGAATCCGACAACCAGATGGGCAGCGGCGTCACGTGGGAGCATGCAGAGGTTGGGCCAATAGATGAGGCGAAGCAACCGCTGTTTCCGACGATTACCGAAGATATGCTGGCCGAGGCCGTGCGCAAAGCTGAAAATGAGCTCATCAAGAGGAAGCAGCTAGAGTACAACTCGTGGCTGGAACAGCGATACGCTGACCCAAAATCACCCGCCGGTATTGCCGCGAGTTTTTCCAAGGCAAACAAAGGCGCTATATTCCAAGCCAACAGCTCGCACAAGCTCGAGCTAATTTCCAAAAACCTCATCGGTCAATTTGATGCCAGATTCAACGGCAGGACAAGGAGAAGGAGGCAGGCATTCGACTTGGGCGAAAACAACTTCCCCACCGTCGACTTCAACGAGCTCCCTAACGTTGACATCTCGGGAATAGTTCCACCGAGGCGGCCCACCAACCACGAAGAAATCGACTGCCCGCCCGAAGATGGACCTTGCGATCTCACCACACCGTACCGTACCTACTCCGGCCACTGCAACAATCTGCGCAACCCCAACCTCGGCAAATCACTCACCACGTTTGCCAGGCTACTGCCACCGGTCTACGAAGATGGCATCTCCAGTCCGAAGTTCACATCCGTTTCAGGTGCGTCCATGAGCCGCTTTCCATATTCTTTGATCGCGACCTATTTCTGGAATTTTGTGAACAAACAATTCGATCATTGTGAGTTTATTCAAGGCCTTGAAATGTCCACAAACTATTCCAAGGCCAGTCTCGAGGGAATCCGGATATTTCGCTCAATAGATGGCGTTTTGATCGCCACTATACATGCGATTGGAAATAATAAATCAATTTTTTGCCCAACAGTATTTTAATATCACATTTCCGACTCGAAAGAAATGAGGCAAGTAGAACACCAAAACATTCTCAGCCGAATGAGTTGTTTCATGCCTGGAAATTCTTTCTATATCTCGAAAAAATCGTAGTTCATCGATCCGCGAGGCAAGTTATACTGCTCGATGGTCACATCCGTTCACGTTTTTTGCAAACTAGATTTTGAATTTTCCAAAGTGGAAGGGCTCATTCTATTTGAAATTTCGATATACAGGTGAGATATCTGATTTTAGCTGGAAATTTTACGTTGTTGAGTAATGAGTAGAAATAGGTGAGGCACCGCAGCGTTGGGCCATCTATTGCCTTCACGTTTTTCTCATTCCCTAGTGAACAGAATGTTATGAGATTTTGTTTGGCTTCATAAAGTGAGATTTGGGAAGCGGGATGCTAACTGGGCAACTTGTCCAATTCCAATAAAAGCGCATGAACAATAATTTCCCTCTCAGAATCATTGCATATAGCCGCAACCTGGAAGTAAGCCGGTACGTGTCGGGTTGCTGTTTTGCGGGGACTCCGGACTGGCCTTAAGAGTATGCACAGAAAAGAGGACTGAAGAAACATATATTTTTCTTCAAGACTCTCGTGCTTAGCTTATTAGCCCCTGTTAATCTACAGAAACCGAGATCTTAAATCTGAATTTAGAGATCTAAACTCGGGTAGATATGTTATTTCTTGATTTAATTCGCTTGTTTGGAGGCTCTGCTGAGGCGCAATGCACGCAGAATCTCATAAAACATTCTATTATGGCAGTTATTTGTCCCGTCATGTAAAGCGTCATGTGCGGATTTCTCACATAATGGATTATTTATGAATATTCTAGGCGAGCATTCTTGGTCAAGAGAGTACCATTTACAAGCCGGAAGAGCCCCATAGACTCAAACCCGATTAAAAACAGTGACGAGTCATTTTTAGCAATTTGAAAATTTGGTCGAACAATCTCCTGAAAGTAATCTGGAAACTTGAAAACGCTTGATAGACCTCAATAACCATACAAAATAGTTGGGTGTGGCCTAAAAGAAGATTATGGAACTTTCAGAGGCATGAAATATTGACATAGATGTATGAAATTCAACATATTGTTAATGGGTACCGCAGTACTCACCAGGCACCAATGGGTTAAGCTTAGAGCCTTGTGACCAATGAAACCACCCCTCCAGATCGGGTTATGTCTTTCTTCAATAAGGCGGGTTGATGGTGATCAATGTCAAATATGTAACGGTCATCCTAGATAGAATCTTCTGATCAAGCGTAGTAATATCTCCAAGTCTATTCATAAAACGCTAGGTTGTGAAATGAGTGGAAACTTATTTTTGGTCTTTCTACGGATATAGTCGTACTTGCTGCTTCGAATTTGATACTAGATCTTCAATTAATTAGAATGTACTTTCATGGAACACGATCTATATGCTTGAAATTCACTATTGCAACAGGTGCACCTCTGCCAAATCCTCGGTTGATATCGTCAACAATTCACCCGGACATTTCCAACTTGCACAACCGGTACACGCTGATGGTGATGCAGTACGCCCAGTTTGTAGACCACGATCTAACGATGACGCCGATCCACAAGGGCTTCGCCGAGTCCATACCCAGCTGCCGCTCTTGTGACTCCGCCAGCAACGTCCATCCCGAGTGCAATCCGTTCCCGGTTCCACCCAACGACCACTACTACCCAACGGTGAATATCAGTTCGGGAGCAAGACTGTGCATACCTTCGATGCGCTCGTTGCCGGGTCAGCAGCAGCTTGGCCCCCGAGAGCAGGTCAACCAGAACACGGGCTTCCTCGACGGTTCCGTTGTTTACGGTGAGAATCCATGCATCGCCGACATACTGAAGGGCCTCAACGGCCGTATGAATATGACTGAGCGGGGCAATCGCGCCAAAGGCTTGCTGCCTCAGTCCGCAACTCACCCTGAGTGCCGAGCACCATCCGGCTTCTGCTTCATCGCTGGTGACGGGCGCGCCTCCGAGCAGCCCGGCCTCACCGCAATGCACACCGTGTGGGTCCGAGAGCACAACCGCGTCATGGAAGGCTTACGGCAGGTCAACCCCCAGTGGGACGCCACAAAGCTCTTCGAGGTACGTCACTTGCTTGAAACCGAGGTTTGGCAATGACCCAACACTAATATGTCTGTCTAACTTCTACAGGAGACTCGCAGAATCATCAGTGCCATGATCCAGCACATAACCTACAACGAATTTTTACCACGCATCCTCGGTTGGAATGCCGTGAGCCTTTATGGATTGAAGCTGTTATCGCAGGACTACTTCAAGGAGTATTCGCCCACGTGCAATCCGAGCATCCTCAACGAATTCGGAGCTGCAGCCTACCGTATCGGCCACTCGTTGCTGAGACCGCATTTGCCACGAATGGACCGCAACTACCAGAACATTGAGCCAGCGATTCTACTCAGGGATGGCTTCTTCAACCCGGACATGTTGTACCAGCCGGAGATGATCGACGAAATGACTAGAGGCCTTGTATCGACGCCCATGGAGACGCTCGATCAGTTCATCACTGGTGAAGTGTCAAACCATCTGTTCGAAATCAAAGGTATACCACACTCAGGTTTCGACCTGATCGCTCTCAACATACAGAGAGGCAGAGACCATGGTTTGCCTGGCTACAACCAATACAGGGCACTTTGCAACCTCAAACGAGCCAATTCGTTCGAGGATCTATCAAGGGAGATGGCACCCGAGGTCATCGCGAGGTTGAAGAAAGTTTACCAGTCGGTCGACGATATCGATCTCTTCCCAGGTTGGTTGATACTGCGTTGTAACTCAACATCTGTCACTGCAAAATAATATGATATTTCCTACAAAGTACTCTTCATGTTAACTCAATATCGGATATTACTCTGAAGACTGGTCCTCGTCATGAATGACCATTTACATGAAACTCTCACGGGTTCATGTTTTTTCTTCACATTCCTGAATTTTCCATCGGTATGGATAATATTCTTCGCCCTCTCCCAAAACAATTGTTTGAACAGACTAACACGAATAACTACGCGATAAACTTCGCAGTTGACTTCTTATGCGCAACGTACATCACGATTGAACTGAATCTTGCGTCAGTAAATCTATGGTCAAATAACCACCTACAGAATTTTTTCATAAATGAGTCTGTCATGCCGGACTAAATGGAATAGTCACGGAAGATGTTTCATGTGCACAGGTGGGATGAGCGAACGACCGCTGCAGGGTGGAATGGTCGGACCAACGTTTGCGTGCATCATAGCGATTCAGTTCAGGCAGACAAGGAAGTGCGACAGGTTCTGGTACGAGACGGACGATCCGACAATTCGTTTCAGCGAACCACAGCTAGCAGAGCTCCGCAAAACGACCCTGTCCAAGGTGTTGTGCAACAACATGGATGTACACTCCGAAATGCAGCGAGCGGCGTTCGACTTGCCTTCCAATTTCTTGAATCCACGTGTGCCGTGCAGCTCGATGCCCGAAATGAACTTTGAAGCGTGGCGCGAAACGAGTCAAGGCTGCCAAATCGGTAACATGAAGGTCCCGCTGGGCGCCAAAGGCTTCCCCAGCCCATGCATCAGCTGCGTGTGCACTCCGGAAGGAGTGAGTATTGATTTGTGTTATTATTCTTTCACGAATCACAAGAGTGATGACAGGCAACTCGCTACGACATGATTGTCACGACGTGGAACTGCCCGACACGACATTCAATTTATTCCTGCGAGCCCAACCATCGATGAATTTGATTCATTTTGATGAACCATGACTGGTCCTGTGGAGATGAATCAAATCCATCGATGGTTGGGTTTGCAGGAATGAATTCAGTGTCGTGTCGGGTGATTTCGCCTTGTGAGATTCGGTTGTAGCGAGTTGTCTGTCACCACCTTAAAACGTACAAAACCACAAACATTTGAGCTTGCCACGACACCTCATACAGTCTTATGGTTGCGTCATTCTAAGGTATGATTCGTTCAACACATTGTGCGTGAATTCTGCCTCACGGTTGCCTGGCTCGAGAGAGTGGACTCAACTGACAATAATCATGACTTCTTTCCAGACTCAATGCGCATCTCTGAGGATAACTGACTGCAACCAACTTCTGCGAGAAGCATCGCGTGATGCGATCCTGCAGGACGACGTATGCACTGCACAGTGCGGTTTTGTCCTTGCTGCAACCGCAAACTCGCCCAATTCACAATTCAAGGCTCGAGATTTCAATAACAACTTCCCTCCACAGCGGAATACCTTCCGATCTGGATCATTTGCGTCTGCCTCGGCATCTGCGTCATCATCTAGCTCTGGATTCAAATTGCCAGACCTATCGCAGTTTCTCGGTTGAATCTGAGCTGAATGGAATAGTAACTCACCAAGTGCCAATATGATGTATATTTATAATGAAGACTTGCAAACAGCATTTAATCTCCGAGAGGCAGATCGTAGAAACAATCAATAATGCATCAATCCGAAGAGTTGCGAAGCATTTGATAGTAGGCGTCCTATAATTTTTTTGACAAAATTCCAAACAGTGTTAGTTATCTCGCGAACCTTCTAATAGGAGAATCATAGAGAGTGAGAGTAGAAGAGCTATCTTACAGTTCATGTAAATATAGGTTATAATTTACAGAATTCTATTAGTTGTTACGAACATTTATTTACTTGTTTTTACATTTGGAGGAGATTCCTTATGCGAATTCTTATTACACTGTTGAGCATTTTATCTTGATCTTTTGGGTGCCCCTGGGATCATTCCATTAATTTTACCGGCGCTAGCGTTAGTACAGATCCACCAGCTGGGTCGAAGTTGTGGTCTCAATCAAAAGAAAAGAAAGAAACTCCTCAAAAATCTTGTTTGGTTTACCAGATTGGATTTCCTCTTCTGTGTAAGCTGGTTCTTCTAAGTAAGATAAGATACTCTGTTCATTTGATGTGCATTGTTTCATGTTTGTGTGATGGTTCGATATAATAAAAATTGCGTCCTGCCATTTTATCAGAAATAGGATTTCATCATCTGCAATTGAGGGGGTGGGTGGAAGAAGGGCCTAAGTGCACTTAGGCCCTTTTTCCGGCCTGCGGTTTTTTTTAACCCTTGAACCATGATCTATCACCCCATGAAAGTTGTTTTTCCATAAACTTCGAAAACCCCATAGATCAGAAAAAGGGCCTAAGTGCACTTAGGCCCTTTTACATATTCGATAAAACGGCCTAAGTGCACTTAGGCCCTTTTGTCGATTATATGATGGGAGTTACGCCCTTTTATCGGTTGTATGATGAGAGTTAGATCCTCTGTCTATTATCTGAAGGCAGTTGAACCCAGCTAGACTCCTTGGACAGCTAGTTGTACAGTTTTGATGGGTAAGAACGAATCGCCTAACTACGATGCTGCACCATTGGACACGAATGGTTCGTCAATCATTTTGAAGAGGAAAGCATGACCTCACTATTTCATAAGCTTTGAGTGGGAAAAGAGCTTCCTAACGTCCCAAGGTCATCTCTGTGTCGTACGGTGTTTTAAGTAATCCTCCAAAAAAGTTGAAAATCGGCGTTCCATGAGTAGAATCGTGTTCTGATGGATTTCAATGAAACAACCTGATTTTTTTCAACATACCCTCGGAACTCGGACAAATAGGAGAGCAGTATTCTTATATCGACAACCTGTGATTGAGGCCTCTAAGAAAATTCATAAAAGATAAGCACTTAGAAAAACATATTGCCGTCAGTACAATACGACTGTATTGTTACGTGGTATTGCCGTCAGACCAATACTGGATTGTCACCACAGCAAAATGATTTTGTTATTGCACGCGGATAACCTATAAATCTTTCGATTATATTTGTCTCTTTACCGGCACCATTCTGTGCAAAAAATTGGTAGTTTTTGTGGCAAAATAGCCGTAATGTGACTGTGAATCCATCAAGTATCAGAGCATTTGAAATATGTGGGCCACGTTTATTTATTCTGGTAGTAACACCAGACTGCCAAACCGATCTGATGGATTGAGGTGATGACAAAATCGGTATTGCTCTCCTGACTATACCACTTTTTGATCGCACGGCAAAACGCAAGGCTGTACGACCAAAACTCTTTTCTCAGTGAGAATTGATTTCTAACCATGTTACCTGTAATCAAGACGTTACTTAACCACTTCATCGTGTTTACCGGGTCATTACACAGCGAAAACCGTTCCAAAAACTGACAGTGTTTGTGGTGGACAGTGGTCAAAAATGCAAGAAATTATCTATCAAACAAACTCCAATTCATTATTTGCATCTCTTGTGCATGCGCGTCCTCTGATGTCTCTAAAAGTGATTTCAATTGGTTGCCGGTGTAACTCACTTCAGAATGGTCACTCGAAGAAGTCGGTTTGACGCGTTAGATCACTAAATCTAGTCCAAAAAATGAAACACTCCAAGGTATCGAGTCCGTGAACCCGTAACCCCTCCGATGGACGCCAAGAATGCGAATTTTGAGTCGGATCGTTCCCAAGACGTGAACATGTGTTATTCGTGTATTTTTTGATGTAGAAACCAAATCCGTGGTCAGGTTTGTACCCAATCTTCAGGACTATCTGGTAGGCTCAAAAGAAGTAAGATAGGCTAAAGTAGGCTCAAGAAACGAGATAAAGTAAGAAATTGATTGGGCCTCATTCACTGTGGCGCCCGAAAATCAGACTCGCAACGGGAGTCCGGAGGGTCCGGGTCATCATACCTCACTAAACTTTTTTCACAGTCTCGTACCACCTAGAAAATGGAGAATCCAGAGTGACTCCCTCAAATGGGCCTTCTGTCCAGAGCTATAAGCAAAAACGTAATAATTGCCCATATAGGCCCATGTCAAAAAGTGATATATATATATATATATATATATATGGGTATACTGGCAATGCTAGCGTTTTTGCTTGTAGCTCTGAAATGAAAGCCCATTTGATGGAGTTACTCTGGATTCTCCATGTTCTAGGTGGTACGAGCCTGTGGAAAAAGTTTGGTGAGATTTGGTGACCCGGACCCTCCGGACTCCCCTTGTCAGCGTAAGTGTATTTCACGGGCACGATTTCTTCATACATAGCTATTTTTGGAAAATCATAACTCCGACAGATTGGATTTCTCATCTTATCGTTGTTTGACTGGGTAAACTAGACACCTCCGAATTCCCCTCAAAAGATTATAACAATGAGACTCCGGAAGAGAGTTTTGTTTAGGAATCGAATCTTAGCACGAATGTGACTACGTAAAAGGGTCTTATCACTGCAGAGAGAGGTACCCACAAAGTCACCAAGACCTCGAAGATTTTCTAAAAGAGCCCAAACAACAGGAAAATTTTGTTCGAAAAAAGGGCCCAAGTGCAAGGGTATTGTTAAAAAGAGCCTAAACGTAGAAGTACTGGCAAAAAGGGCCTAAGTGCAACAGTATTGGTAAAAAGGGCCTAAGTGCAACATTATTGATAAAAAAGGCCTAAGTGCAACAATATTGGTAAAAAGGGCCTAAGTCACCGGAAAAACTCGTTCAAAAGGGCCTAACTCCACTATCGATATCGGGATAAAGGGCCTAAGTACTGGGGTATTGGTAAAAAGGGCCTAATTTTTTACGAAAAAATTTTAAAAAAATTCTTATGATTTCCATATCTCTTTTCTACCAATTCTGGCTATCAAATCATGTTCTTTGGACTTCAAAAAAAGTATCTTCATACTTGCTAAGTGAATATTGGGTGACCTCAGTTTCACACACTCAATGGAACCATCTTTCACGTGCAGAATCGATGAAAATGCATTAAGACGTTGAATCGCAATTGGATATCTTGTGTGACACACCCATAGATATGCCGATGAAATTTGGAGGCCATTGAACTCGATTTCGCAACGTTATCTAACTTTTAGTGGACCAACTATCCCAAAAATTGACCCAGTATTGGGAAAAAGGGCCTAATTACATTTTTTCGAATGGCTGTATACCTCTCAAAATCGACAACTACCTTCCAATCCCTGTGCGGTTGTTTTGGGGATGCCAAAACCTTTGAAATAAGCCAGGTATGCGCATCGAATCATGCCACGGGCATGATACAGTTAGTTTTTATCGTTTTTCTCGAAATGGCCGTTTTGTAATTAGGCCCTTCTTCCACCCACCCCCTCAATTACGTATGGCCCAAACATTACTCATCTGTCTTGATCCCTGAAACTCATTTTCTTTCAGCAGTCATTCTGTATCATACAATTCTGATTAGTCAGTGGGTGTTTGAACAATAAATACTGATAAATACCATACATCCTCTTATTTCGACTTCAGATTCCGTTGTAAAAGTGGGGAACTCACCGTACAGTGCGAGGTGCAATGTAACTTTAACTAAAATGTTTGGTTTTGTTGTCGCTCGGCATTGGAGTACATTCACTATAATTCTGCAGCGCCTCTGTAACGGTTCTCTATATAACAAATCTCACATTTTTCGGACAACATAGGTGCATATTTGGGATACTATCGAAAAATCCGAAATTAAGACTATTGTACCGTACTTTGCTCATAACTTTGGAATGCCTCAACTGATTCGAATTTCTCAAAAGACTTTTGAAAGATGATTCAAGTACCAACGATTGCAGATACGGTCCATCTGTACCGAAAGGAAGAGATTTTTTTGAGCGGAATTCAATCCACTACCGATGAGAATTAATTCCAGAGACGTGGAGAATTGCACACGAACAGGGGATGCTGAAAACCGCTCCAGAATTTGCTTTGAAATTGCTTTTTTGCTGTATAGACGTATTTAACGTATTTGGACAGCTGGATGGTACATGGAGAACATGATCTCTCGCCAAAAGTGGTTCTGAAAACACGTTAGAATGAGTTCTCATGCTCATTGCAGCTGATCTCAATGGGAAAAACGTGACTTTCGGTATTTCAAGGTCTTTCAGCTCACGATAAATACTCGAAGAACCTCAAAACCCCAACATAGTATATTACGCATCTGCTCTCACAAGGGGCCAGTGACACATTGCGGCCCGGGTGAGTTGCCGCATGAGCCGATCAAGCGAGGGCGGCATACCCGTGGTGGCAATGGCGTATGTACTTTCGACCCGGGTTGCGTATACTTCTTTTTAGTAACCTTTTACTGAGATTCTATGGTTTGCGACACGATTTCGAGTACGGAGGATAGAGCTTCCCAATTTCGAGGCAAAATCCCGCATCGCCGTACAGGTTAGGAAATGTCGGAGCATGCATTGCAGCAGACCGAGGGTGCAGCCCAAGATCTGATGCGCATGCTCAGTCGTTTTCTGCCCTGAGATGCGGGATTTTCTGCCCCGGCATCGGGACGGAAACCACAGGCTTTCGATACAAGTGTACTGAAAACGTGATTTGGAGTTGAAAGAGCAGAGGAGAGTGGATCGGAGTCGGGGAAGCAAGTCCCACTGTAAGAAAACTTCTGATATAAGTACTTCATATCTGATGAAAGCTCCGAGAATTCCGTGCAGGAAACTGAGTCTCGATTGAGATTTGCAAACAAGATGATCGACCTATTTGCTTAGAAACGTATCTTCCATAACACCGAGGCTGGGATACAGAACTCGAAGTACTTTTGAGAGCGACCCCTAAAAATTCGCGTACACTTCTCCAGAAAGTTCCAAGGTGTTCCCGACGAGTTGGCTCATTTGAATTCTATTAGATTTCTTTGTAGTAGTACTTTGAACGATGCCAAACATCATGCGTTTGCTCCGGTAGGCGCTACAAAAAATTTTCTGAAAAAAAATTTTAGAGATCAAATCACTTTTGGAATACGGTAACAACTATTGTGGAAAGGTCTTTTTCCTGTGCCAAGAGTATCGTCATCCCATGGAAATGTCTTATGATGATAGAGTAGTTTTTTCTACGCTATCCGCAAAACTCAATCTCCAAAGTGTCAATCATTGGTCCGGAATCGAATATTCATGCCCTGCTACGCTTTCTTGTGGAATGAGTGAGTTTATTACACCGAGTTTCACTCGTATGTATAGTTGATAATTTTCTAGATTTTTATCGTTTGAGATGAATTATCCGCAACAGCATTTCACTACAAAAAGAAATCATTAGTGTCAGATTGTCGTAATGTCTTGCACTTTTGAATCTGACCATCAGATGAAAGTAGAGCTCTTCTTCTTCCGTTTCAAAGAGAACCCTATGATTTTGGGATCGCTCGTATCCAATGGATGTTCATCGTCTGAGAGTGAGAAAAATTGTATCTTACCCTTACGACCGCACACATCTTATAATGCACGAGCTAAACATTGTTGTGAAAACATTTGAAATTGAATACTCAATCGTAGTATAAATCATTTTGTATCTGACTGTGATTTGCGGTCCATGAGTCGTAGAAATCTTGATCATGAATCTATTTCAAAAAATATTTGCAATTCTTACCTATATATTAAAAATCAAACCTATTTATTCAGCGCGAGACTGAGAGTTCTAAGTAGTTCTGAGAGAAATAATTCTGAGAGTACTAAGGAGGCCATTCTCTCAAAGTTCCGTCTGACTGGCGTATTGGCAGTTTCCAAAACACCAATATTCATAGCCATTTGCGGCCGATGTACTCGCGAACCGATCAGAAATGAACTTTAAGTCTTGATCGAGTAAAAAACTCCTACTTGATCACACTTGAGGTTCTCACTTGAAGTTTCTAGGGAGTTATAGCATCACCACGTGTTGACAAGTTCAACTTAGTCGCAAACTCTATATTATCAAACGACGAGAATGCTTAAAGGTATAATCTGTGAACATGCGCCTGTCTAGTGTATTACGACCGAATCTTGAAATTTCAGCTTTCGATTGACGTAAAGTAGAATTCAATTCGAGGATCTTTTTTAAAGATGCGGTCATGATGAAAGGAAGGCAAGGAGGAACAATCTTGGAATGATAGGGAGAAAATTGGAACAAACAAGGCTGAAAGGAAGAGCGGAGCAATGACTAGACAAGAATATCCAGGCCACCTGTAAGATCATAAAGGCATGAAAAATCGAAAACACCAAGGAGGAGATGATAAGCGTAGAATGTGAATATTGTGCCAATTGGAGAGAGATAATGAAGAACAAACTGGGGGGCACAGACATAAACATAGAAAAAGATCTGACATGGCAAGAGAGGGAGGTTAGAAAGACGTTAAAAGACTTTGCAGAAGAATAAACAGTCCGAGAGGAAGAAACGCTAGTCAGGGACAACCATGTAATTATAGATGGTCAGATCTGGAGGTGGAGTGAAAGAGAGATCAAAGCCTTTCACATAGGCGAGGGATGGGGGAGGACAGCAAATATGGACAGAGGAGGGGAAGATGAAAATAATGGCATGGAACATAGCGGGGTTGAAGAATATCACTCCCAAGTATGGGATTACCATCGGAAACCTGGCTGGTTGATAGAGTAGGCATGGATAGGAGAAAAATGAGGATAGTACCATAGTAGCCATAGAAACAAGCAGACAGGACAGGAAAGGCAGAGTAAGTGGTGGTATCATCATGGCAACGAAGGAAAATCTGAAGGCAAGAACAATAAGGCTGAACAGAGAAACTCTTAATTGTGGGGTAAGAATCAACAAGATCAATTGGACAATCGTATGCACATACATGAATGAAGAGATGGTAGACAAACAGAAAAACAAAGGGGGATAAAAATATTGATTCTTGGAGATATGAACGCAAGGACCGGCGCAAAAGGGGACATCAGCGTAATAGATGAAGAAAAGAGATCAAGTGACAGAACAAAAACGTAGAAGGACAAAAGATGATGGAAATCCTGGACTCCCCGGGACTTATGATACTAAATGGCAATATCAAAGGTGAAAAGGAAGGGAAGTACACCTACTCAGGAGCAAGAGAGAACGCAGTAATAGACTATTCAATAACTAACATGGAAGGCAAAAATCGAGGGAATGGAAGTCGAGGTAAGAACAGAATTAGAACCCCTCCGTCTAGAAATAACACTCAGAGAACACGAAGAGGATTACGTTCGGAGAAAGAAACCATACAGATCTGTGATGAAGAAGTGTAAGGAAGGGACGAAAAGGTGCACAAAATTAAGTGTAAGAACTAATAACTGGACAGAGTTGAAAAACAGAATGAAAAAGGGAATGGTAACTAGGCTAATAGAGGAGGAGGACACAGACTTACGGAGTTCGTGGGAGGTAGAGTGCTGGCGAAAAAAGAAGAGATAATAGGTTTATTTCTAAGAGCAAGAGATGAAATAAGGCAAGAGGAGGAGAATACTATGCGAGGAGAACAGATTCTAGAGAACTGATTGGGAATAAGAGAAGGGAAGAAGGAGAGAGACGGATTGAGGAAGTGTTGAAAGGCAAATCTGGGAAAGAATTCTGGGAAATGATGAATGGCGTGGAGAGGAGGAGAGTAGGGCTGAGCAAAAACATCACAAAGGAAAGATGGTTGGAGCACTTCGGAGAGCGAATCAGAGGTCAGGAGGAGAAATCTGAAACCTGCAGCAAGGAGGACGGGGGAGAGGAAGCCATGGTCAGAAGAAGGTGAGATCTTGATGAAAGTAATAAAACTAGCAATGAAGAAACTGAAAGGGAAAAGACATGCGGAGAAGATGACATAAAGAACCAAGCGTGGATAAATGCCACAAAGGAAACCAAAGAGGAACTAAGAGAAATTCTCAACAACATCTGGATGAAATCTAAGAGGATTGGAGAAAAGGGAAAGTAATACCAATCCACGAAGGCGGAGACAAAAACTGACAGGAAACCACAGAGGGCTAAGAATGATGGATACGGCATTGTATGCGCAGAAATAATTAGAAACAGTTCGGAAAGAGAGATGAAAAGTCGAGGTGAGATGCGTAAAGAACGAATGGGCTTCAGGATAGGAAGAGAAACCATCGATGCGATATATGCACTGAAAATAATAACTGGGGAGGCGATAGAAAAGAAAAACGGAAAGGCATTCATACCGTTCAGGGACTTCAAAGAAGCTTTTGACAGGATAAAGTAAGAATGTATATGAAAAAATATGGAGACGATAGAAGTAAGAAAACAGTTGAAAACAATAATAGAAGAAATCCATTAAGGCCAGTCCGTAGTGCTTACACTTGCTCACTACTCCATAGATGGCGCCACGGTGATTTGCATAGCGTAATTCCAACAATATTTAATTTCTAAATAGTTGCAAACACTTTTTGGACCAGATCATTGAGTCAGCGCGCTTACCAATAAAATTTCCAATCATTTGAGCTTGGTCGCGTCTCAAAACTCGCGGTATATTTTGCGAGATTTGGAAAATGGCAAAGTGCATAACAGCGTGGTTCCTACGATGCGGCAGCGACAGCTCAAGATTGCGGTTTTCCAAATCCTGCAAAATATACCACGAAGTTTGAGACGCAACAAAGCTCAAATGATTGGAAATTTTATTGGGAAGCGCGCTGACTCAATGATTTTATCCGAAAAGTGTTTGCAGTTATTTAAAAATTAGATATTGTTTGAAAACCTGCATGTACTCCGGTGCGTGTTTGGTTGCAGTATTGCGGGGACTACGGACTGGCCTTAAGAGATCAAATGTGAAAGAGAAATAGAGGAAGAAGCAATAGGAGAGTTCTAAGTTACAGAAGGAGTAAGGCAGGGATGCCCGCTGAGCCCAACCCTCTTCAACATTGGACTGGCAGACCTATTCGAAAGGATAGAAAGAGTGCAAGAGGGAGGGAGCAGAATAGGGAGATTCCTGAAGATCTGGGGGATAAAGTACGCAGATCACATCTGCCTAATTGCAAACAAAGAAGGAGGCTGAAAATAACTACTGAGGAAACAGGAATGTATGTGAAAGAGGGAAGATTAGAGATCAATGTTAGGAAGACCAAGATTATGATATGCAGGAAAAGGAGAGGTGAAGAAAAGAAATACAGATCTCTGTTGGAAGGCCGTAGAATAGAACAAGTGGAGGAGTTCAATTACCTTGGATATGTACTCAAGAAGAACAATCAGGGTTAAAGCCATGTGGAATATATAACAAAGAAAGTCAATGCAGCACTGAGAAAAGTATAGGTCATGGGCGAAAGATTGTTCAATAATGAATGGAAGAAAATGATGAAATTGCTGGACACTGTGATAGGGAGCATCATCTCATATGGAATAGAGATATGGGGCTGGAGAGAATGAAGTGAAGTAGAGAATATACGGATGAAATACGTCAAATGGGTATTAAAGATACAAAGACAACATCCAAGAACCTGATTCTGAATGAAGTAGGGACAGACTAGATAGCAGTGGAAGCAGGAATCAGATGTCTGAAATGGGAGGAGAGAATCAAAGAAGGAATAGACGAGAGCATGTGAAATGAACTTTGGAAACAACTCAAAGAAGGAAAGGCAGATCAAAGCTATGGGGAAAAAGAGACAAGTGGTTCAACGACAAAGGACGGTTAGAGAGACAATTAAAAATAAGAATACAAGACTGAGCCGAGAGATACAGAGTGCTAGAACAAAGCGAAAGAGACCAAGGAAGACAAGAGGCAATCGGTGAGGTGAGAAATTATGAATACTGCCAGGAACTCAAGGAATGGCTGCTGGATAACAGAGCCACAGGACATGTCATTTCCTCAGAAAGCACAACCAACGAGGATCTCAGCACTATTGCGAGATTTGAACTGAAGCTGAAGGAAAAATAAAGCTGAAGGGAATGTATACTAGAGGGAAAAAGAATATAAAAAATTCAGAATATGCGATAAGGGCATAGAGACTATGCGACATGTATTCGGAGATTGCGAAATGTCCAAAAAAATCAGGGTGTTGGATGGAAGTTCTAAAAGGAGACTGGAGAATAATAGAATGGTCAAAGGCCATGGAACGGAAGAGAATACAACAGTGAACAGACCGAGCCTGGCAGAAGACAAGATGGAGCCGAAGAAGGGACAAGAACAGAACCAGGAATGCAGGAACGGGACCGAGAAACACAAGAGAAAGAAGGAAGCAGACAAATAAAGACACACGAGACAGCCTACGCGACAAAAGCACCACGAACAGCAAGAAAGAAAATCTGAAAGAAAGAAGAATGAAGAGATGGCTACGAGAAGAACGGTTACAAAAAGCACAAGTGGAAAATAGAGAGCTGGGAAGAAGAATAAGTGAACTCGAAGCGGAGAGGTAAGGCCATACAACAACAGAGGGAAGGGAAAGCGAAGAGAGCGAAGAAGAACAGCAAAGTAGACAAGAAGAAAGAGCAAAGGACAAGATTGTAATGAGAAAACAGATAGCCAACAGAGGGAAAAGGGTGGACCAGTGGGTTATAGAAAAGGTAGGGAGCAGTGGAGGCGAGAACCATTGGTGGCTGAAAAGCCTGGCAGGAAGAGGCAATGTGCAGAGAAATAGCGCCTGGTTCCTCAAGTCATACAACTCGATGATGATAGCAAAGATTTGGATTACTATGGACAGGGCAGGTGAGAAGGAGTTTGTCGTAAAGGCTATCAAAGGAGCGAAGGAAAGATGTGAAGAAAGGAAAAAAACTTGAAGCAATGGGTAGAATGGTAGCCAAAGGATATCGAGCGGGTGATATTGTATAATCAAAAAAGAATAACCAGCTGTAGAGAATGATCTGGAACGATCAGGAGAAAAAATATATGGGCAGCCCCATCAGCGTTGCCATGAAGATGCCCTAAAGGGAATAGAAGAGGAGAAGGGAAGAAGGAGGTGAAAGAGGAGGAGAGCAAAAGGGAAGACCGAGCACCAGTGAAACCGAGGGGAAGCATTCTTAGATCATTTTCTCCTATGGTGAAGTGTCTTTATACAGAGCTTACACTCAGATACTCGGAGAAAGAATCAATTTCTCTTCATACTCTCTAAGAAATCACCAGCTGGATGTCAAATATGTGAAGAATGATGTAAGAAATATAACCGTAAGGTCCATGGAGTAATGATAAATGATTATATACTTTACTTCAGTTTGCACGTATTCAATAGTAACAATCGAGACGCGGAAGTCTCATCTTGATTTAGGATGCCATCTCACACGATACCCATGAAAATACCAGAGGCCAACGGCCAATATCATATTATCTCTACTGTGAACGTCTGCTTCTAGGCTACTCATTGACGACATCAGAGTTTCTCTTGAATGTTGTAGAATGAGACCTCCTCCACCTAGCGGTGAAGTTTGCAAAAGGAGATTTCGCAATTTTCATCGGAAGTAAAAAGGTTGGCTCATCACTGGTAGATGACAGTGGCCTCATTCTACAACATTCAAAAGAAACTCTAATGTCGGCAAACAGTAATCTAGAATCAAACATTCACAGGAGAGATCGTTGGTGTTTGTCGACGATCTCTGATATTCTGATATAGGTATCATATGAGATAAGATACCTCATTAAAACAAGAAAAGCCCTTGATTGTTACTATTAAGGGCATGTGAAAGCTGACTTTTACCGACTGAGCGGACCGTGCTATGAGCAAGGAAGGTTGGGTGAGATATCCTTATATATATCATAAGGACGGGGGCGGAGGGGTATCGTGACTTAGGAGAGAATGTAACTCGACGATTAGTCAACATATCAGTCGCAATACGACCTGATTTATACATAATAGCTGTATCTCTATGCTCGAGTCCATGCTTCTTGATGCATACATAGACTCATGACTGAATACCTTGCTATCTGCAAGTTATACTGATGATGATGGAGATTACTGATGCGGAGAATAAAGGTTCCCGTTCACATTTTTTATATACTTTCAAGTATATTTTTTATGTGACATCTAGTGATGATTCTGGTGGGGCTCACATTTTGTATATACTTGCATTCAAGTATATTTTTTATGCGACATCTAATGATAATTCTGGTGGGGCTCACATTTTCTATATACTTGCATTCAAGTATATTTTTTATGTGACATCTAGTGATGATTCTGGTGGGGCTCACATTTTCTATATACTTGCATTCAAGTATATTTTTTATGCGACATCTAATGATAATTCTGCTGGGGCTCACATTTTCTATATACTTGCATTCGAGTATATTTTTTATGTGTCATTTTTGCTGAACTATCACTTTCACTCTTAAAAACACATTTTTGTACTATGTGTATTCATTTTAAGTGAAGTGATTTTTGCAGAAATATTTTCCTTGGTAACTTTTTCTCCAAGCAATCACTCGTATGCACATCTCTACACATCCTTGAGTTACTTTGTCAGTTCCAAGAAAAGAAAACCTGTTCAAATCTGTTTTGATTCTGACACCTAACTGCCTCTCGTTGGCCAAAGTCATGTATTAATGTTACCGCTGGACCTGAAAGAATTCTTGATGTTAGTATCACTACTCATGTTTTAGGTATTCTTCAGATTGTATTGAATGTATTATTCAGATTGTAGACTCAAATTCGACTCTATTTGAGACTCAAAACAATTCCAGAATTTCATGCGGAGCAACTCGACAAAGATAATTTGTTCCAAAAATTTTGGGATACAAAGTTCAAGATTAATAATAAACAACTAGAAATCAGTAAATACAGATAGAAGCTATGAAGATATTATTGGAGTACATACATTCATGACATTCCTTGAAATGAAGATGAAATCACACCGCTGGAATACAAACATAATTGGGAGCTCGTAGCATACCCAAGATCAGCTTTTGCTTTCGAAGTCACTCAAGCAAGCTATTCTGAACAAATACTTCAAGGTATTCTGGTTGAAACCTTGAGAAGAATGATGAGATTGATCAGAGATAATATAAGGGCACACAAATAACAATGAGTTTCTGAATTCCACCAATAAATCCATGGTATTATGGAATTTACCATCTAAGTTCCCAATTTCAAGTCACAAAAGCTCCACAACTGAGCCAATCCTCAATAGATTCAAAAAAGTGAATATGAAATCACCCCTCTAAAATACAGGGATCTCAGCAGACAAAAGTTGGATCTCATAGCAATGACCACTCATTTACTTTTGCTCTAAGAGTCACCCGGGTGCGCCATTTGATCTTGGTAATTTTAAGATATTCTAGTTGAAACCTTTAGTAACATGGTGAGATCAATCAAATATGTTCCAGTGATCAACTCATGACAATAAGATTCTCAATTTTATCATTTCATTCTTTGTAGAGTGAAATCCACCTTGTGACTTTCCAACTCCGGGTCACAAAATTTCCAAGACTAAGCTCTAATGCTCAATAGATCTAAATGAATAAATGTGGATTCACCCCTCTATAGTACAGGGATTTTAGTAAACACAAATTGAAGCTTGTTGCAAACTCCAAATATTTACTTCTGCTCTAAGACTTACCTGTGCTCGCTATTTTCACCAAGTATTTTGACATATTGTTGTTGAAACATCAAACAGAATCATTAGTTTGTTATGATATCATCTGGAGGCCTTCACATTACAGGAACATTCTGAGCTGCATCAATACATTCATAGCACAAATAGCTAAAGTTTGGTGAGACCGAAAGGTTGTAAACCTATCTGATAAGCTATCTCATGAATCTGTGTAGAGATAGCATTTTTTGCAAGTTTGGTGGAAGCATGCCTTTCTACTCAGTTTATCGATCAAATGGTTTCTTCTCTGATCTGTTTTAGTGTATAACTTTATCAATATCTTGAGTAATGCTAACTCCACATTCTGTATATAAATATCTGATGTCCACGAAAGACAATTCCATACCTCGAAAGGCTCAGATTTGGATGTCAATATCAATAAGGCCTTGCCTCACATTACTGTTTCTGTTAATTACTAAGTCACTTCAAGGCTCAGAATGATTATCACTGTCACTCTTATATATTCACTGCTTTTCAAATCAAGGAGCAAGTAATTGCCTCAAGAAACAGGATTGTCACTCAGATTGTCAATACTTGGATTGGTTCTCCTCAGATATGAACAAAGTTATTACTATTTTTCATAAAGTTTTGCCAACGAATGAATTTTCTGTTCCTGATTTTTATTATGTGCAAGTCAAATATAAGTACCGCGCGACAACTCACGACAGTCCATCATCGTTCATTCAAAACAATAACAACAGCTGGTGTGGGCGGTAGATGACCTAACCCAACCTTGCCTCGACTCAGCCAAAATCACAGCTCATGGGCCTTCCGCAATGTCATACTTCTGATCATTTTCTGAACTCTTTGAGGACGATTTCGGAAAAAGTACTCCCAAGTATGGAAGCTTTCGGATGTGATCTATCATTTGAAAAAAGAATCGATATAATTGATTGGATATTGCCTTCAAACTTTGGTTTCGAAGTCAGGCGTGTGAGTATTTTCTCATGCAATGGTCAACTTCGAAACCAAAGTTTGAAGGCAATATTCAACCGATCAACTCGATTCTTTTTTTGAATGATAGATCTGATTCTAAAGCTTCCATACTTGGAATCACTTTTTTGAGATTCACCGTAGAACTCGGGAGAAAAATCGATTTGTCAGTGGTTAGGGTCGTCGGTAAAAGTTGGCTTTCACATGCCCTTAAACAGTGCAATTCAGAGGAAAGTGAGGATTCTAGCAGAAATCTACACGCAGAAAAAAAGGCATCAGAAATGCCGGTCGCGCCGCCACATCCAAACTCATGCGGATCGCGCTGAGATTTCGGATGCGAAGCATCTCTTTTTCACATGCGAGGCACCTCGAAATCGGTGCCGACGCGACCACGTTGATTAGGGTACGTCCCCAAATGATGCATATGCAGTGCACACTGCACATATGCACTGCACACGTGCACATGTGCAGCTCATCGAATTTTAGCCCAAACCAGATGGAACTCGTCTAGATCTGCTTTGGATCAGCCGTTAACGCAGCAAAGACAAAACCGGATTCATATCAGAAGTTCTCTGATGCGAGCCTTTCAATTTTTGCTCAACTTCGATGAGCTGCACATGTGCACATGTGCAGTGCATATGCGCAGTGTGGACTGCATATGCATGCATATTAGGGTGTCCATTATTTCCCAAGTTCCTCCGATCATCCATGCCACCCCCCACAACCTAATCATTTGGTGAAATATTCCGAGAAAAAAATTTTCAGAGATCTAGGTGAAGTTTGAGTGCTGCCCCACCTAGAGCGTTTCTTATTTGAAATGGACCCTTCTAAATAAGAATTTGAGTCAATGATTCAGATGTACCGCGCATGCATTCTCTTCTACGTCCTCAATAGTGTTTTCAATCGATAGCAGGTGAAATTTCCCCCAAAATGACTACCTGAAACATTCAATTAGATACAGTAGAAGCGGGAATAGCCCACGCATTCGCATATCATTCACCTGAAGAACATAAAAATGTCTGAAAACGACCGTTTTTTGTTTTTTCGGTTTTTTAAGCCTAGTAAAAAATCCTGACGATTAGAGGTGAAAGTGAGTACAGATTCTGTTTCTACGTTCAAAAATACATATTCACATCTTTAAAATAAACCAATTCAAAATTTGCATTTTGCTTTCTCAAAAGAGAAAACTTTCATTCGATGATAGTAGATTTTTCCTCGAATTTTTTTTTTTTTTAATTTTTTTCTCCCCCAATTATGCTCTTGGATGCTTGGGAATTGTACTATCACCTCCGTTTTCCCGAAATCTATCGATTGTAGTTAACAGTTCTCCTTGATAACGCTTTAGAAAAATACTATCACCCGATCTTCCGAGCCTTCTGACCGTGTCTGTGTGTATACGTATTTTCCTTTCTATGTGACAGCAAAACTCCTCACTGTTTCCACCAATCCCCTCCAAATTCTGCACACATGTTTGTTGCCATCCGTAGATGGGGACGCTACAATTTGACCACCCCCCGACCATTATCCCCCGAATTAGAAAAATTGTTCTGAAGATTTCTCTTTTTTCCATATCTTAAAAACTATCTATAAATTTTCCTCGTCCTTTGAAAAATATGAGTCCTTCAATATGAAGGTTTTTTGAGGTGCTGAATCGATTGGTTCATACACAATTTTGATTTCTTCCAATTTTATTCTAGCTTCTGTGTACTCCTTTCTACATTTGTCTCTAAGACCATGATAATGACATTTTAACAGAATTTCGTATGAACCAATCGATTTAGCACTTGAAAAATCATCAAAAATTACTTCTCTAAGAATTTCTTTGAGTAGGACTAGGAATTACAAATCATTTTTAAAATATGCTTTTTCAATAAAAATCGGAAATTTGTCATAAAAAAGTTTATAAGTCAAAAAATACTCATCGAATAATGCTCAAAATTCACTGACCTCAGCAAAAGAGTCTTCAAAATTCATCCACAGAATTTAAGAATAATCTATCGAAGCGTTTTTGAGTTTTCGTGTTACCTATGGAGCCATATTATTCCGTTTTCCCTCGAATTTTCTTTCAAAAAATTTTTTTCTCCCCCAATAAAGCTCTTGGATGCTTGGGAATTGTACTGTCCTCTTCGTTTGTCCTAGATCTATCGATTGTAGGTAACAGTTTTCCTTGATAACGCCTTGGAAAATTACTATCACCCCATCTTTCGAGCCCTCTGACCGTGTCTGTGTGCACGTATTTTGTTTTCTATGTCTCAGCACAACTCCTCAATGTTTTCACCAATCCCCTTCAAATTTTGCACACATATTCGGTAGCATTTGTAGTTGGGAACGCTACAATTTTGGCGCCCCTCCCCCCCCCCCCGACCATTATCCCCCGAATTAGACAATTTTTCTGAAAATTTCTCATTTTTCCCTATCTTAAAAACTATCTATAGATTTTTCTCCTCCTTTGAAAAATATGAGTCCTTCAATATGAAGGTTTTTTGAGGTGCTGAATCGATTGGTTAATACACAATTTTGATTTCTTCCCACTTCATTCTAGCTTCCCTGTACTCCTTTTTACACTGGTTTCTAAGACCATGATCATTACATCTTAACGACTTTCCGTATTGACCAATTGATTTAGCACTTCGAAAAACATGAGAATTACGTCTCTGAAAAATTTTTTCAAGTAGGACTAGGGATTCCAAATCATCTTTAAGATATGCTTTTTCAAAAAAATTGGAAATTTGTCATAAAAAAGTTTATAAGTCAAAAAATACCCATCAAATGATGATCAAAATTCACGGGCCTTAGCGTAGGAGTCATTGTATCCACCCACAGAGTTTAAGAATAATCTATCAAAGCGTTTTTGAGTTTTCGGGTTACCTATGGAGCCATATTATTCTGTTTTTCCTCGAATTTTTTTTCAAAAGATTTTTCTCGGGTATTATTCCAGGGTAATTGATATAATCATATCTGATATTATTTGAGGGTACAATAGAGAAGTATATGTGAATGGATTTCATAATAAAATTTGAATAAACGTATGAAATTATTTTCATTATACATATAATGAAGAATGATAATATTTCGAATTTCAGATAATCGATAGATGAAGTGTTGATCTCATAAATTTGATTTGAGTAAGCATTTTGCTAATCTCCTTGAGCAGCGTATTTTTAATCCCTCGAGGAAAACCCTGTTTTACGAATTTGGTACCTTGAATTTTCTAAGTTCCAAAAACAGCCATAACTCTAGTTCTTCTGCATCGAATTGACCTCAAAGAATGGTCATTTTATAGCAAATCGTACTGGCTATCGATTGATACTATCACTAGACTACATATCACGTCGTCACTATGACATGACTCGATGAATTTAACTGAAATTTCGTACACACATAGTTGAAGAACATTGCTTCCACGTAGTGTAAGATTTGTGATGAACCATTATACCAAAAAAATTAGAAAAATCGTTGTATTCTTTAAAGATTGTCATAGGTTCCTTCAACGTTACCATAATTTTCGACATGCGAGAAACTTTTTCGATTTTGAACTACACGAAAACTCAAAGCGAGAAAGTTGATCGGAAAGGTCAAAATCATGATAATATTCAAGATTAGAAGCTCGCGCTACGGCCGTGCGCCGTAGCGCGAGCTTCTAATCAACGTGGTTGCGTCGGCACCGATTTCGAGGTGCCTCGCATGGGAAAAAGGGATGTCTCGCATCGGAAATCTCAGCGCGAGCCGCATGAGTTTGGATGTGGTGGTGCCACCGGGTTTTTTGCTGCCTACTTTTTTGCGTATATATTGCGTCAATCGGGGCAGTTACAATGAAGGGTCGAATCTCGTCGAATGACAGTCGCGCGACTGTCATTCGACCAGATTCAGCGGGTACCATCCTGCAGTGTATCGGGTATGAGCAGTGGCTTGTCGAAGACTGATTTGGGTGCCCTCTGTGTCTCCGTGATATTCCTTGCCCTCCAATATTTTTTGGCAGCCTACCATCTGAATACCCTACAGAACCGGTCGCGAGGCTATTTTAGGCCATATGAACGTAGCTCAGCAGCCGCACGACGGTGGCCCGTCGGGGGTGTGACAGAAGCGCCACTGTTGCGTGACGGGCGCATGACCATTTTGAGCCGGGGAGTGTATACAGGAGTTCTCTTCCAAGTAGGCGATCATTGTCATGTACGGCAAGTATATGTGCATGTTGAAGCTAATGAATGAGAACATGAATGGCGAATCAAGGAGAACTAAACTGAGTATGTGAAATTGTTGAAGGTGATGAGTGAAGAAAGAGGAAGATGAAAAATAATTAATTGTGTAGATAGGTACGTAATTTCTCAAGTAAACAATCGATTCAGATCATGTGAAGAAATAAAATACCCAATGTGATGAGCAAATGAGCGAAAGAGTCGATGAGATGTCACAAGGATTGATGCGACGATATGCGGTAGATTGTCATATGGAATTATCACAAACAAAAGTATTCATCCAGAAATGTTTCGATAAGACTATCGAATCCTTTCCCAAAGCTCTCAAACGTAGTAAGCGTAAACGAGCAGAGCAAGTTTGCTAGTATATTGCTAGTACATTCCATTATTTCTCGTGCTTTTAATTCCCCCTCCATTCAATGGAATTTCCCGCTAATTTTTGAGCCACTCCTCATGATATTCGAGGATGTCTGACATGATGGAACGAGGGTTATCTACCTTTGGTAACTACTGAATTGGAGGATTATAGTTCCTTTTTCGCTTTGAAAAAGACGATTCTTTTCAAGCGTTGATTAAGTCATCTTGAACGACCTCCCAGGGGGGTTATCTTAAATTCGCGCTACACGCTGAGCGCGTACCGAGCGCGGAGACAGCGTGTAGCTCGGCGTGTAGCCAGCGTGAATGATGCGTCGTCTGCAATGTGTACGAAAAAGTATGTACCGAAATATCAGAATCTCTTTCAAAATCAAGTTCCAAGTGCAAAATAAGATTCACGTGAGGGACTCGCGATTTGCGGACGCAAATCAATACATCGACGAGAATCGTGATGATGTAGTGTTGCAACTAGATTAACCGATACGCAGCACAGCCGTGACTGCTATAGCCGGCGTGTATTCGCAAAGTGCATTGGCAATAAGTGATCATCTTATGAAGCACAAACTTGAGAAAGCCTATAAATTTAGTGCGAGAGTCCGTATTAGAGGAAACGCCTGAAATATGAACACTTGCTTCGCGGAAGCCTAACCTCAAAACATACCATGGGCTGTGAAATTTGGCTGATAAAGATTTATCACCATCCAATCGACCTTGTGGGTGAATCTCGTAGACGATTTTTGGAAAAACAGAGCGTTACTGCAATCGCATTTACTCATTTTGACGATCAACTTGCACAAAGATCATCACCGCGCATTCGCGTGTATTCTGGTCATACCAATAAAACTCGTCGCCATCTGCAGTTCGTTGATAAATCAACGTAATCGTTCGTAGCGTTGGTGTGTGCTTGCAAGTCCTCTTGGATAAGCTATTCTACGCTAAAAAAGAATATTTCGGTCATCCAAAATATACTCATCTGAGTTCAAGTGCGGACGTCGCATCGTTCGCGCTGGTTACGCGCCGAGCTACACGATCGGTTTCGCGCTCAAAACGCGCCAGCGCGTACTTACTCTTTTACGATAACCCCCCAGGTTTCATAAGCTTCATTCACCCTGGTCCCGAACTCTGCACTTCAGAATGGTAGCCAAAAAACGCGAGCCTTCCACAGACCATGACACCGTTCCGACGTTTTCGTATATTTTCAAATTTCTTATTCAGTTTTGTTTGGAGAAAATTCCGAAACGTCTCACGAGGAGTACCCTATTCGCGACTCACGTTGGCGCAACAATAATTAATGTATAGAATCGATTGGGTAATGTGACGAGGTCACAATCGTCTCGTATCCAGAGTGTCCGTGCAGGACGCGGTGCCGATGGCTGTCACGAGGATGTAGGTGGTGGCGGGTGAGGTGCACAGAAATGACACAATCGGATACACTAAGGGACGCAGTGCCGACGCGCACATGCACACACATACACACACAGTCAATAGTTCACGACCCGTCTGTTCGAATATGATTTGAGTAACGCGGCCTGATCCCGAACAGGACACACGCAGTGGCGCGACCCGACGCGGCAAGGAGGCCGGCTCGGATGCGGTGAGCTTCGAGGCAACGAGGTGCCCGGAGACGAGCGACGTGGAGGTTGCGTCGGCGCGATTCGCTTTGAACGGACTGATGATACTTGGAGGTTTGCGCGGGCTCATATAGCCGAGTGTAGAAACGGTGATTCTCCCGTTTCTACGTAGTTTTGAGGAACGTCCGTTTCTCTGTTCCTACACAAAGTGATTCCGAGAGAACGGCCGTTTTACTGGTTCTACATGATCAGACATCTGCGTAGAAAAGGCAATTTTCCGAGTCTACTATTGTGTTTCTAGATTTATGACAGAGAGAAAGGCGATTTCAACGTTTCTACCATTGTCGTTAGAATATACGATTGAGCAAAGGTGGATTCGGCGTTTCTACTTTCGTGCGTTTCGATTTACGATTAAGAAGACGTAAAACCGGTGCGTCTACTGGTAGAGTCGGCGATTTTGCTGTTTTACATTTCTCTCGAATTTTGGGAAGATGGATACGGACTTGAATCAATAATAAGTGTGCGGATAGCGCGCATGTCAGATCAAACTAAAAAGTGTATCAAAGTTTCCAAATTTTGGAAGTGATCTGCGTGGTAAAGTCAATTCAGAGTCATCAAAAAGTCATCTTTCATACTTAATTGTTAAATTAGGAAAAGTTCAGGGCTTTTCTGAGAAATTTTTCCCCAGAGCAATGAATAAACCTACTAAGTGCCTTCGATTCCTGAAATGCACTCAGTTGGTTCATAAGCCTAATAGTGTTCGAAATAGAATGACGACCACACGACTGCTCGCATTGCATAATCCGTGCAACCTTACGGACAAGTTCGTATTTATCGATTCTCAAACTTATGTATCATGGGACTATCTCAAAATTCATAAAATTTGATCTTTATAGTTTTTGGGTATGCAATATCTAGTATGTTGACTGATCATTGTGCAACGAATCAATTTTGACACTAGAAATTCGTGAACTGCAAAATACCTCGAGTCTTCAAAAGACTCTGCCACCCCGCAAAGGCACGTGGCGGAGCAAGGCAGTTTCATACAAATCTCTCTGCTCAGTAATGTTTCCGTCTAAAACTGCGACACAGGTACACTACCGGGGCCTCTAAAATACTATGGCCCGAGAGTACAGCGTGACTCCGTCTCGCGAGAGCTGGTTACCCACGTGAAAGACGATGAGTTATTTATTTCTCTCGTTCCACGACTCGTTCCACGAGTCGTGTAATGTATCATTCTCACGAGTCAACGACTCGTGGTAATGGCTCATGTTGAAAAAGTATTTAAAACATTCCCTACTGAAAATACCCGAGTCGGCGGCGCGGGTGATAGCAGAACTAACATCAGGTTTTGCCAAAAATTCAATTCTCTAATATTGTTTATTTATTGGAAAATGTGAGGAGGGCGAACCATGATAGATCTTCGAAATGATTCAAGAGGAGTAGCAAATTCTGTTATACTCAAAAGAATTGTACTTCCCCGAAATTACTTTTGGTGACGGAGATTTGCGACAAAAATCACTCGTTGGAAAGAGATTTGACTTTGTACATAACTTATTCCAAGGTTCAGCGATCCCATGGGATTAAACCAAAACTGCTCATGAATTGGAGCATGTATCATTGTGAGTAGATCGTTGTTTAGATTGTTCAAAGGTGAAAGTCTGATCATTCATGATAGTTACACTCAACTTCACTTATACTGTAATGACAGACCGTGAGCAAAGAGCTAGCGAGTATAACCTGATTTCTTTCCAGTCAAAGTTATCTGGATGAAGTCAATACATAATATCTTAGGTAAAGATCAGTAATATTTGTGCAGCGTACATTCATAATGTTGAAAATCAAACATCTTTGGAACTTCATTCAAAGCTCTGTCAAGAGACATAACTTAGGATTCCACATCTATTTTCTTCCCTGGTAATGGATTAAATCACACAAAGTCAACTTTGGAGAAGTAAAATAGGGAAGTCATGCATCATGAGAGCCAAGCGTCACATGTGGTTTGTTCCATGAAAAGTCTTATCCAGAACCCTTCCGAGTCCTGTTTCATCAAGAGCGTTGACTATTCATGGTCTACATACTTACAAGTCAGGAATGCATACTTCTCAAATTTTACTACATTCTTTGCTCATAGTTGTTGTTGATTCATCAGGTATCCGCATCAGATTCAAGAAATGAATCCATGAGGCCTGAATCTGATTCCGGAGCTACTTCAAACTCTCACAGGGTATTTGATATTCTTGATGATGTTGACAGAATTTGATGTAGGTGTGACAGGACTTGGTTTGTAGCATAGTTTCAAAGAAGTTGGTCCATCAAACGCTCATGTACCAAACATACTGCGCTGTATTCTACGAAGCACTGAAACCAAGAAACCTCAATAATGTCTTGCAACTGTAAATAGCAAGAACCATCATTTGAGTGTGCATGGTATAAGATCCAACAAGGAAAACCACCACCTATAGCAACCACACGAGTTGCCATGGCAAAGTAGAACATACATCTAATGTGAACCGAACTCAAAAATCATGTTGATATCCAATTATTGAAATAAGGAGTCATATGAGCGACTTACAATGTTATAATGATGGGTGGCGATAGCTATGTGATAGCGAAGCTTCAGGTGACTCACAATGACTATGCAAATATTGGGCAACACTTGTTTCCCTGGAAATGGATGTTCATTTGTACACAAATGATCAAGCTCTTTGATCATCAACATTGAAAAAATTCATTCAGTAAAGATACTCATCTGATGCAGTAGCCCGTGGATGATGTGTAAAGAACGTTGTCAGTTTGCAGAGGTTATTTGTCTACACCAGTCCCTTGGAAAATTATTCGCCCCAGATTCGACAGGCTTGGTCCTGGTTCGACAAAATCACAGTTAGCCTTCAGAAACCGAATTATAATTCGATATAAAGACGTCGGAAAATACCAAGAAAATACACAACATATATCTCAGCACTGGAATGCACGCGGTGATGTCACGCGGTTTGCAACCCCAAAACCATCCGGAACGAAGCTAACGGATCTCCAGGAAATTTGACAGTAGATTATCCGAAGGGAGGAGTTTCATCATCCATCCCAATAGTGCCTCATTTGTTCTCTCTACTTGATTGAAAGAAAGGATTGTTCCTCCACAGAATTTTCTATTTCTCAGCCACCGTTACGTCCATTACCTCTGACGGGGGGGGGATCCCCGGTTTTGCGGGGCGCTGCCGTGCGAGCTATAGGTTTTTCGATTGCTCCCAAATTTCGCGTCAGTGTATGAATAGTAAAATAGTATCTTTATATTTTCTTGACGAAATTGTGAGTGGTGAACAACATATCAACTGCTGAGGAAAAAATCGCTGAGGCTAAATCTTTATTTATCCTACAAACTGTACGTGTTTCATCTCAGCCCATCCTAACCTATATTCGCCCCCGTGGTCAAACATCTCTCCACGTGGCAGCAATGTCATCTACCTGTGAGGCTTGTAGACAGGCTTTTAACAACAATCTGATTGCTACTTGTGTTATTTGTAATGAGTTATACCATGGAGATCCAGAATGTGCGGGCATTACGGCTTCTGAGGTTAAAGTTCTACAGCTAAAAAACAAGCCTCTCCTAACTTTTACTTGCAATGATTGTAAAGTTGCAGGAAGAGACAAACATCTTGAACTCTTAGGGAAACTGGCTGAAGACATGAGTATTATAAGAACACAGTGTGATACTATTCCAGAGATAAAGAATCAGTTGAATGAAGTAAAAGAGAAAGTGAACTCATTTCAAGTGGTAGCAAATGAATTTCCCTTTCTTCAGGCCAAAGTAGCAAATCTGGAAGAAAAATTGGAAGTTATCCAGTCATCAAACTCTCTATCTGGCCTCAATGGGGAGCGAATGATCCATGAAGTTCAAGAGCGTATTGCCAAATCTAAAAACTTGTTGCTACACAATGTTCCTGAAACCAATGATCCTGTAGCTGATGCAACTTCTGCAAGAAATATTCTTGCTCCTACAAATGTAAATCTTACTTCAATTTCTGCCACTCGAGTTGGAAATCCTGGTACTAAACCCAGACCCTTGCTCATAACTATGGCCTCTCAGCAAGATGTCTTTCAGGTTATAAAAAATAGAAGTAAAATTGAGGAAGCCTACAAAGTATCAACTGATGAAACCAGAATGCAACAAAACCAATACAAAGCTGCTGCAAGTGAGCTATCAGAAAGAATAAAGAATGGTGAGAAGAATCTGATGATACGCTATATAAACAACATTCCTGTTGTAGTCAAGATTCCTGATACAACTTTTCTCCACTGAAATCTTGCCTCTGGCTCAAATACAAGAGTACCCCTTGATAACTCCTTAATGGATGTCACTTTTTCAAAAAACTCAATCTAAATCAAAATGAACAATTAGTTTTCTACTATCAGAATGTAAGAGGCTTGAGAACTAAACTCAAAGTTCTCTCGACAAATATAAACCTGCTTACCACTACCCCTGATGTACTCATCTTTACTGAGACTTGGCTAATACCAGATATTTGTGACAGTGAATTAGGCTTGGAAAACTACAATATTTTCAGATATGATAGACATTCTCTCTCTGGTGATGGTACAAAGGGTGGTGGAGTGCTTATTGCTGTCAACAAAAGACTTATTTCATCGGAATATACATCAAATAAAAGGTCTTGTGAACAGATATTTGTTGAGATCAAAGGCAGTAAGAAGGATATTATCATTGGTGCTACATATATCTCTCCATCTCAACCTTTATCAACTTATCAAGACTCTATGCTGACTACGCAAGAAGTACTAGCAAGATATACGAATGCTGAGTTTTTGTTGTTTGGGGACTTCAATTTGAGAAATATTATCTGGCCCAAGAGAAAGAATTTGGTTTTTGAAGAGACTGGATATTCTGAGCCAAAGATACGTCAAGCTGCTGGATTAATCAAGAGTCATCTATCCTTTTATAGTTTTAGACAGTACTTTCATATTCCACCCCATAAAGATTACACATTGGATCTCTTATTTTCTACTGTTCATGCAAATCTCCTAAATTCTGATGAATACTTAGTTCCTGTTGACTTGCACCATGTCCCTCAATATTTTTCCATTCAAATTGAAACTACTGTTGAGATTCCTTATACTTTTGCTGATTTTGATTTCAAAAAAGCAAATTATGATTCATTAAACCAAAAGCTCTCTGAAATTGACTGGGACATTTTACTGGACTTCCAGAAACATTCACTAGATGAAAATGTTGACATATTCTACTCCACTTTGCATAATATTTTAGAGTGTACAGTCCCTAAAAGAATATTCAAGTCCACAACTCACCCTCGTTGGTTTTCTGATGAACTCAAAGATCTCATCCTCAGAAAAAAGGTAGCACACAAGAAATGGAAAGAGACCAATAATTCTAGTGATCATATACATTTCAAAAAACTAAGAGCTCAGTGTCTCCGGCTTTCCAAAGTCAATCATAGAGAATACCTAGATAAAGTAGAGTTCTTTGCGAAATCCAACCTAAACTCATTTTGGGCTTTCGTTAATCGATCGAAAAAATCTAGTGGACTTCCAAATCATATGTTCCTAAAAAATCGTATTGCATGTACTGGGAAAGAAACGGCTGACTTATTCTCTGACCACTTTTCGTCGGTGTATGAAGACAAAAAGCTCATTTGCTGCTCAGACTCTTGTCTCGACACTGTTATTGAAAGTATGAATATTACGGAGGAAGAATTAATATCTGCCATAGCATCAGCTAAAAACACTTCTTCTGCAGGTCCTGACCATATACCAATTGCATTATTAAAAAATTGTTGTCAAATCTCGTTTATCCATTGCTAAATCTATTTAATGCGTCACTGGGCCTAGCATTTCTACCTGCTCAGTGGAAAGTATCCTATGTTTCTCCGATTCACAAAGATGGCAATAGACATGATATAGAGAACTACCGTCCTGTAGCCGTATCTTCAGCTATTCCAAAGATTCTTGATTTTTTAGTCACTCAAAAATTGACTGATGCCCTAATTTTGAAGATCATTTCTGAGCAACATGGCTTTGTAAAAAATAAGTCTACCGTAACCAACTTACTAACATTTGTAGAACAAATCTATGATAACCTTGCAAACAATATCCAAACTGATGCAATATATTTAGATTTTTCAAAAGCTTTTGATAGTGTCAATCACGACAAATTATTGAGTAAGGTATCGAACATGGGTATCAGAGGTAATTTACTAAAATGAATAGAGTCTTACTTGAAAAACCGCTCTCAAATTTTTAAAGTCAAAGGATATGAATCCTCACCTCGTGAAACATTATCCGGTGTGCCTCAAGGATCTTATCTTGGTCCCTTACTATTTTTAGTATTTATAAATGATATTGCATCTGTGATCAATTTCTCAAATATTCTTATTTTTGCTGATGATGTTAAACTTTATAAAAAAATTATTAACAAGGATGATTGTGTTAAACTTCAAAGTGACTTAGCAGCAATTGTTGAGTGGGCTACTGAGAATGGATTGGTCTTGAGTTGTAGAAAGTCTAAGTCAATATCATTCTCACGCAATAAGCTACCTTTTGACTTTCTCTCCTCACTAGATAAAGTTATATTAGATAAAGTGGACAGTATTAAAGACCTTGGTGTTATTGTTGATAGCAAACTTAGTTTCGAATTTCATATTGATTATGTTTCATCCAAGGCTTTGAAATCGCTTGGATTTTTGCTGAGATCTGCTCGTGATTTTAGACACACTGGTACCATGTTATATCTGTACAAATCATTAGTTCTTCCCATCCTATTATACGCTAGCCCTGTCTGGTCACCCTATACCTTGCAAAACTGGTCTAAACTCGAATATATTCAACATAAATGTTTGCGTCATATGTCCTTCAAATTAGGCGAACCTATGCTCTTCTCTGATCACGAATACTCTCATCTTTATGAACGTCTTAACTTGCCATCTTTGAAAAGTCTTCATGACTACAATGACATTGTCATGATTTTCTCTTTACTGAGAAATTACCTAAACTGGGACATTCTCAAAGCTAAATTGTGTGAAAGAGAAGTACCCTACGAGTTGAGAAACACTAGAACTATTCTTGAGTCGCAATTTTCTCAAAATTATCTTTTCTACTCTCCTTTGGCCAGATCGAAAAGAGCATGGAATAGCATTCCATTAGAATTTCAGCACACCAGGTCTATATCTAATTTTAAGTTGATACTCAAAATGAATCATCTCAATGCACAAAATTAAGTCGCACAATGTACTCTGTAATTTGATTTATTATTTTGTTTTCTATTTTGAACTCTCGCTAAGCAGTTTCCCTAGCAGTTAAGTTTATACTATTATGTAAGGACAAGAATGCCCGTTGATTTTCTAATAAAATAAAATAAAAATAAAATAATACCACTATCGACCTTTGATCTGCTTCATCTGCTCGCGAGTGGATGATACGTGAGAGAACAATTCATTGCTTCAATTTAGTGAGAAGAGCAAATTCGGCACTATCCAGATGTTGTATACAACTTATTTTTTCCGGGAAATAACTGTCAATTTCCTGGAGAGCCGTTGGCTTCGTTTCGGAGTTGCAGACCGCGTGACATCACCGCGTGCATTCCAGCGCCGAGGAGAATGATGTGTATTTTCCGACGTGTTTGTATTGAATTATAATTAAGTTTCTGAAGGCGAACTGTGATTTTGTCACACCACGAACAAGCCTGTTGAATCTGGAGAGAATAATTTCCCATGGAGTCCATGGCATGGAGTGGTGTACAGAAATAACTTCTGCAAACCACCAATGCCCTTTACAAATCATCCATGGGATAGTGCATCAGATGAGAATCTTTACTGAATGAGTTTCTTTAATGTTGATGATCAAAGAGCCTGATCCTTTGTGTAGAAACGAATATTCGTTTTCAGGGAAACAAGTGTTGCCAAATATTCACAAAGTCATTGTGAGTCACCTGGAGCCTGGCTGTCACATTGACATGGAAGTACAATTCTTTTGAGTATAACAAAATTTGCAGCTCCTCTCCAATCATTTTGAAGCTTTAACATGGTTCGCCCTCCTAGCATTTTTAATGAATATAGAATATACGAGAATCAATTTTTTGGCATAAGCTGGTGTAGTTTTGCTTTCACGCGCGCCGCCGACTCGGATATTTTTAGTAGGGCATGTTTCAAATACTTTTTTAACATGAGCCATTACCACAAGTCGTTGACTCGTGAAAATGAAACATTACACGAGTCGTGGAACGAGTGAAATAAATGACTCGTTGTCTTTCACGCGGGTAGCGATCCTTTCAACGCTGCAGCGGTGCACCCAAAGCTCTCTACCAAACCCGTCGGTAGCGGCTGCTTGCGGTGTCCTCAGGTGTACCTGTCGTCCAGCTCTACGACTTTCTACGACCAAGTATACCTCTGATGCTTGGAAATGGATGCTACGCCACAAGTTAGCGGGCCAGGCAGCGTGCGCAAATGCGATTTTCCGCCTTGTAGTATGAAAACAGGCGGGCGCGGGTGGCAGCGTCAGTTGGCTCTCGACGCTCGCGCCCGTGGGATGCGGCGAGAGCGAGGCGTGACCCTGGCCCTGGCTGCTGCATTTCGTTCGGCGTCTGACCGATCCTCGACCCTACTACTAGTCGCGGCCACCCCCGCCGCGCCGGCCGCCGTAGCTTGATCCAACGCGCCGCCACTACTCGTCTCGCACCTGCAGTACTAGCCCGCGCTCGCTGTGGTGAGAGCGCTCGCCGAAAGTGAAAAGGAGACGTGGAAAAACGGGGAAAAAGAGTGGAAAAAGTTGCGACGCAGTCGATGAGCCGTGAGAAAATGAGGGAAATCACGCTGGCCACCATTTGTCTATTGGGCTGCGCGGGAATATCGCTCGCGGGTGAGCGCCTGTTTGTAATTCTTACGATGTGTTGTCTTCTTAGAATCCTGTTGATCGCACGTGTTTACCACTCCGCACTCCGTACCTGGTGTCTCTGATCGAGGTCTCAATCGTCCCACAGCAATTCCAACACTCTCTCAGAAGAAAAAATTTGCATTGGCGTGG
Source organism: Eretmocerus hayati (assembly GCA_029851415.1). NCBI lineage: Eukaryota > Metazoa > Arthropoda > Insecta > Hymenoptera > Aphelinidae > Eretmocerus > Eretmocerus hayati. The sequence goes on from CM056742.1 coordinate 116,906,550, forward strand.
GAGAAATGGATAATCTAATTTTGGCGTGCCAAGTACTAAGATGCACATGTATTGTGCAATTCACGAGTGACACTCGATCGGTCCCAGTCGATCAAGTGTTGTCTTTCTCCGATTGCTTGACAAATCTCAATGATTATCGCTCCGTTGCGAGTTGTAACCCTCAAGAATATAACGGTCTGAATGCATTGTCTGACTATTCAAATTGGGATCGACGTAGAATAAAAGAAATCACGGTGTTTGGATCCAACAAACTAACAAGGGGAGGACCAGACCTTTGGATCACCAACCCTTCCCAAAAATTTTTTACAGTTTTGTGTCACCCAGAATATAAAGAATCTAGAGTAACTCCGTCCAATGGGCCTCCTGTCCAGAGAAACAGCCACTGAGATTAACATTGCCCGTATAGGCCCATGTTAAAAAGTAAAATATATAGATATACTGGCAACGCTAACATTTTTACTTGTAGCTCCGAGCAGAAGGCCCATTTGACGGAGTTACTCTGGATTCTTCATATTCTAGGTGACACAAAACTGTAAAAAAAATTTGGAAAGGATTGGTGATCCAAAGGTCAGGTCCTCCCCATGTAAGTTTTGGAACCACTAATTAGTAAATAGAGGAATCAATCTCCCTGAATTGTAATTTCAAGTAATGCGTCTAGATACAGGGCTGGTACCTATTCTGGGATGGAATACCGAGTTTTGCTTCTTTAAATATTCCGGTTTGTTCACAGTCAATGTATATTCCGAAATGAGATAGATATTTCTTCAAATCGAATGATTCTCGGAGATCTGAAAATTCGAGGGAAAACTAAACTTTAACTGACCATTAGATTAACTATTTTGTCATCCGCTGCTGAGAGAAAAGGTCGCTCGCTCTCTCGTGAGTTTATTGCTCAGTCGACGATTTTCCGAAGATTATTCCCACGATCTATTGGAAGAAAGAATCAGAATTAATAACCCTAGCTGTAATTTGAGAATAGGGTCAACCGGAAGAAACGACTCTGGCTGTAAATTTCAATTGAATTACGATCCGCTGAAATCCTGCAAAATGCCGTTGGAGGTCAACTGCTCTCTTTCTTGCTGGCTAATTCAAACTCTTAATCAAAGATTTCCCAAACATTCTCAACTCATATGAAAAAAAAACCTGAGAGAGAAATCGAGCAACACATCAGCATTTTTACCAAATTTTTCAGATCTTCGTCGAATTTTGTATTCGTCGCCTTTGATTGTTTGTTAGTATTCGACCTTTATGCTTCCTGGTCCACGATTTCATGGTTGGACCGGATTGGGATGTCTAGCATATTTATCTGTTCAAAGAGGCTGAACAGATTTCAGCTTTGCACTAATTTGACGAGTTTGCTAGTTTTATAAGAACTCTGGAGAAGTTCACACAATGAGGAAACTCACGAACGTATGCAAACCGTAGCGGTATCATTTATTCCTTACTTTTAAGGAATCAAGTCGGCTCATGAAATTTGATGAACTTAGCAGCTACAAAAAAAATGTCATGACCAACTCAGAGATTTATCAGTCATCTATGAAATTGTGGGATATATTTTGGAACGGAGTTCCTTTACGCTTGTCTGAGGAGTAAAATCGTTCGCGATCAGCTGACCGACACGGCCCCGTGGAACGAGATTCGATGCAACCCGCCATACAATGCAACAAAAAAGCGACACTTTTGCGATATAGGTATACTGCTTGCGCTAAGCAACCGCGCGTGCTCATTATCATCAGTATTATATCGCATCATCAGATGCCAAATGCCGAAATCCGTCTGCTATGGTCTACCGTCTGAGTGCATGCAGCACTATTCGATTGTTGTTGATAGTATTGCTAGATATACAATGATGAAAGTGATATCTAATACGTGTTCTTCTGGCAGAATTCAAAGTCTGAATGAAAAAATATTGCTTCCCTATCTAAAAGGTACGAAGTTTCATTGTGACATCTTAAATCCAACGATTCAGTGAATCCCAATAAAATTCTCTTCTTAATATTCAATCAGTTCTGATTCATTTTGTGGACTTAAATTAAGTAGTGAGAATTCAGATTCAAATTCAGAAGCTTTTTATGTCCTCCTCCATAACCTTCTAAAGATGAGTCCGCCCAAGGCCAAGGACTCGGCATTTTATTTACATAATAGTGCTTAATACTTGAAAGAAATGATGCAAACTATCTCAATCACTCAGGGGCTTATTGGTGTCCATCTTTATCGGTATTGTTATATGATGAGCATTCGAAAGCTTGAACCTCCGTTGAAATCGATCAAAGTTTTAGACTTTATTGACACTTCCGCGCATTCTATCGAGGCGGATTTCGGAGTTCCGTTCCTTACGCGTTTCTCGAACGCACATGAATTTTTATCTACTTACTTTTTCTCGTTTAGAAGCTCGTTGGGAACCAAATGAATTTTCTTAATACAGGGACGGAATAATTCTATCTTTTTTTGCAACCACACACGTAAAACGTGACGAACAGTGCAAAATATGCAGTTGAGATAATCGATAGAGATGGTGATATCAGGAAGTATTTCAATATTATCAGTGAATCATGATGCCATTTTAACTCCGGGATCGACAAGAGTATATCGTCGGTCCCTACTAAGACTGGCACATCTAAATTTTTACACGATGACTAGGCACATTTCGTCAATGTTAAAGCATAGGCGAGATGTGCAAGGTTTCGTGTGAAAAATTAGATTTGCTTGTCTTTGCAGGGGCCATCAACATTTTGATATTGTTTCATTCATGTTTCGTCAAATTCCATGCGCTATAGACAACGGAGTTAGGGAAAGAGTATTAGTTCCAAAAAACTGTAACCGGATTAGTTGAAATGACGGTGAGCGATTGAACGATGAGATTGATTGGTGTAACGACTTTAATATTTCAATCTTGGTTAATGATTACAATCTACAAACTTGGATTAATTATCGAGTGTATCGTCGATATTGCATTACTGTTGATTTGAACTTGCAAGCCGTATTTGTACGAATGTAATATGTACACATGAGTTAGTGCAGAGGTATACGTAGAGAATTTAATCGGCACGAGTACCCAGAAACATCCGATGAACAGATGTTTCTGGATTCAGGAATGGGAACTGAAGCAACAGGTTTACAAATCAATTGATTATCCGGAAAGCTAGAAATGTTCTGAGATGATAGTTCTACAAGTTCGCCCATAATTGAGCTATCCCAGGTACAGTTTTATTCTTGATGTAGGGACGAGATTGAGAATGTTGATCAAGTGAAAAAAAATTGTAAAAACTCATGTGACTTACACAATAGACCATATGCACTGTCACCTGGCATAGCTCTGATTCTCCTGATGGCATTACAAAGTTTCGAAGTTCACCCTGAACTTTCAGGGAAACAATACTTCCCCTTTTTATTATAATGATTTGATTAACATATTCTGGAAAGATGGAACGTTCTGTCTCATTTCGAAAAGTGCTAAAGAGTTCTCATGATATGGGAACCTGATGATGTACGAGGGGCTGAAAAAGATCTTGAATTTCAATTTCTTCTCAATGGAAATGTGGGGAGAAATGGGCACAGATCAATAGTTTCCTCATCTCGAGCCTGCATATAATGAACTGGCATCATGTTGCACAATACGTAGAAGAGAAAAATGTTTCACTCTAGCCTTTTCAGAAAACTTCAGTAACACTTTCACGAGTTTGTTGAGACTCCCAATCGCTCCGGACTGTTATAGCTAGTAATCCACAAATACGCTCAGCTCAGTTACATGGAAACCAGGTATTATTCCTTTTGGATACGTACTTGATAACTTCAGTCGTCTGTTGATCCATTTGAACTGAGAATTATGGTCCCTTATTGAGCCTCTGATTTTCCATATCAATACTTTGAGCTCTCTTCACAACGAGGAATAAGTTTGACCATGGAAGGTCGCACTATCACAATCATTGCTGCTCGAGATCTTAATAGATTCTTGCGTTGTCCACAATTTGAAAGTATTCCCTTTGAATATTCATTTGGAAGTGGGGAAAAGTCAAATTTCCAGGTACACTCTCTCGATGGATAATCTGAATTTATCCGAGGATAGTAAATGCACACGTTTAATCTAGGCTATCTTCGTCTTGACTGTGGAAAAAAAAAAATGAAATCTGACTGAAAGAGATTATTCGAACTTACAGAGACCATACGAATAGTTTCCAAACCTCCCCCTCTCCTCCAACCCATCTGATCCTCATTCGGAGCCGGATCAAACAAGAGTCTCATGATTTCGGAAGTGGGTACGCGCAGTCATCTCGTGTACGCTCACGGGCCTTATACACGGTACCCACGGTTCCGGAGTTCGATAATTTTCGCGATCGGGGCACTCGAGGAGTAGTTAAATGTTTTAACGCATATCAAAAGTTGCCAGGAAAATACCGAAATTCGGACCCGCGGATACCATGTACAAGGCACACGGATTCCACAAGGGGACGACTGTAGATACCCACTGCCCATTATTTCCTTGATATTTGAACAACAAGGATATCGTAATAATATATTCATAATTTTGAGGTCCGTCACTGGGAAAATTCTTCTAATTTGGAATATCAGATTACCAAAAATTTCAGCCACTTCAAGGTTGCAACGGCTCTTGTCCAGGATCTGAGGTAAATAACGAGCTATAAAAAAATGCCAGATGAACCCACACTTCTTGCTCTTGGCAAATGTTTTGAAATCCTGGGGGATCACTTCACGCCATGGGATATACGAAGGAATACTTTATGGTGTTTTTCTGATGAACTAATTGTAACGATAGTAGGTTTTTCGATAATGAGAACGACTTTCTCAGATTTCATCCCAACACATTCAACCATTACCTATCATCTTTCACGTACCTAAGTCAAGATCTTTTGTTGAAACTTGGTAAGAGCACTTGAGTTCTGACCTTCGTAGCAAGGCTTTATTTCCCCGAGCAACTCCGCCCAATTATTGTTCAACCTCTAAATTTCCCACCTCACAGTACCTGCACGATTTCGAAGTACTTCGCTTTGCGCTTGCCTTATCTTTCTACTCTGTTACCCGTTATTTTTTTAATTGAGCATTTTGTGGAAAAAAAGTATAGGAAAACTCGCTGCTGTTTGCCCCTCCCTCTCTCACTCTAGTTTTAGTGAATTCAGACTTTGCACTCGTGTACAGCTGAAATCATTTTTTCAATGAAAACAAAGTGATATGGGCAAATCCCAGAAACTTTTAACTTTTGAATAAATAAAAATCAATTTTCAAATCGCAAGGCACATTTTCCAAATTTTGGCAGCATATTTTGGGACACATCAGGGATAGGAAAATGTGCGAATATTTCCGAGGCCAGGAGTGAGAACTCAAGAAAATATCGTGGTTACACGAAAGTTGAAAATTTCTGGGATTTGCCCATATGTGACGAAAATGAAGTTGTTCTGATGGGAAAGGTCTCTCCAGTACGAACCCCAATGCTAATCGTTTACATTATACTGGAATGCTTTCAAATAGCTACATCAAAAGCGAACTGTAATAATGGTGATTTTCAATGTAAATGAACCATTGATTTCGTATAAGTGTCTCTTCCCAATATTCATGCTTTTGGACAACTCTATAGCGCACTGATGTTGACAAAATTCTCCTTCGTGGGGTTCATTTACAATCGTATTTCACCAAGACTAAACCAATATTCTGTCCATGAGTAGCATAAAGCCTTGAAAGAATGTGATTAGCTCCAAGTCGAGTTTTCTCGGGGTGATCCCCTCTGCTCCATTGGCCACATCGACTCTTCTTCGCTCCTGAGCCCTCTCATCCTCTCGTCCGAGGGAATAAAGCATCACGCTCCATTTCGTTTTCATTTATTGAATTACTACCATTGCGGGGACCAAGATGCAATATCTCGCTGACGAATGGGAGTCCTAATCCCCAGAATCTTGGTCGAATCGATGAAGGATTTTACAGAAGAGACATAAAAGACCAGGGGGTGTCCAGTGTACGGTAAGAGTATATTTAGAATTCCATAAATAGAAACCTTGGCAGTTTGGTACTTTTATAGTACTCAACGATGAACGAATCATCAATTCGTTCGGAATTTTCGAATTTCTACATTTATAATGATCAGGGCTCGGTTTTATAATAACCACCCTCTGATTTGAGTATTTAAGAGGTTTATTGGTGGAAAGAAGTAACATTGCCAGAAGAATCAAACAACGTGGTTAGAAGGTTATCTAAATATTTAGGTAATTTAGGGGAAGATTCTAATGATTTGCCGCAATAATCAATTGCTAGAGAGAATAGGGGCCAATTCGCGTGATACTCCAAGAATTTGTTGCTACAAGGGACCCGCACAAAATCGATGAGAACTGTATAAAGGAGAATTTTCATGAAATTGGCATCAGGCTAACCGATCTCGCAACACCGATTAACTTTGTCAGAAGATAGGCTATGGTTCAATATTGAGATATTTCGAGTCAAAATCAGGTCATCATCGAGGTTACGTAGGCTCAGGCTTGCGTAAGCTATTGGTGACTCTGTTTATCGAGTTCTGGGAGCCTCACTGAATCGTTTGGTCTATTAATGGATAGTATTCGATGGATTTTTTTGACCACCACACGCAGTTCGTCGGTTGTTGCAAGAGAAGCACGCGCAGAAATCTTTAATCGTGGAACAATTGGAGCTCATATTTTATATTAAGTTAACATTTCATCCAAACGTTTGCATATCAAAGACCGCCAAAGAGCAGCAAAACCACCCACCCATATTGAAGGTCAGTTCATTGTAGTGTGAAATTTTTCAAGAGCTCTGCTCATCTTGAACAAGAGGAAAGAATAGAGTAATCGCACGAGTACTCAGTGATTATGTGCTGAGGTCTATCATACATCTAGCACGTTTCGAATGCTACACGTCCGTACTCTTGTCGGACGTGCTAAATTATCGAGTACTCGAGCAACAGACGAATCTATACCTTCACCTAAAATTAGTGATACATTTCATTTGATGAAAAGGTGCTGACTCACAACTAACTGCGCGAGAATAGGCGCGCAGTCCATGATATCAGCTTTTTTTGCATAATCGTGGGTACTTTATGTAGAGCATGGGCTGCATTTAGATACAAAGTGGAAGATTTCTGCGAGCATTTCTCTTGCGAAACTCCTCAAACTAAATAGAGATCAAAGAATCTGTAGAATATGAGTTATTAGCAGAGAGAACAAGCGAACGAGGCTCCCAAAAATCGATAAACAGTCTCAACATAGCCCATGCAACTTTGCTATTGCCCTGATTTTGACTCAAGTTATCTCGAGACCAGTCTGTATAGCCACTTTGCCTGCTCAATGTCAGGGCTGATCAGCGTTCAAAGATCCCTCAGTCTGCCAAATTCCATGAAAATCCACCTTGATTCAGTTTCCATTGATTTTGTGAGGAGGCCGTTCAAAGTTTTGATCATCATCGTCTGTTAATGTGCAGGGTTGGAGAAATATGAACACATTTTTACGAAGAAACGAGTTGCGTAGAGAAAAATTCGCGTCTGGGACTCTGCTTGGCTGCTACTCCGTGTTCTGCGACAAATACTCACGTTTTCGTAGCTCAGACTAGTTGAGATCCTCGTACTCTCAATCGATCGATCGGGGGTCTGCGTGTTGTTGGGGAAAGCGGCAATCTACTTTGAATGGCTAAAAGAGTTAACCACGGCCACACGCTACTTGTGGAAAAAGCCATAAAAGAGTAAAAATGCATGCCAAGCCCATAAGATGTTAATGAAGCATTGAATCTATCGGTTTTTTCTGTTCTTTTCCTCAAATGATTCACCGCAGATTTGGATTGATTGGTCAGCTATTAGTATTGAGAAATCGGTGATTGAACGGATCAGCAGGGGTGTGCAAATATATAGCTGACTTGACATATACGTATCCCATGAGCGTGTGTGTACAAATGAATTGCGTCTATATTAGTACATGGATTAATACACAAGTTTCAAGCATTCAGTACTAGGAATTCACCAACATCATTCATGCATGAATCTACTCATACGACTGGTCTGATGCTCATCTGCGCCAGTGGATGACTGAAAATACTCATTTCTAAGACTTGAAAATTACCTGGGGGTCACAGACGTTGCAAATGACACGATGTTCTGATGATTATCCCGTAAGAATCCGTGTCTGAGAGTGAAATCTCCATGATTTTCTCCTCTCAAACGAATCATAGGTGACCTCCATTCATTCAAAAAGAAACAGGATTGATGAACATCTGAGGAATACTTGTCATTTCATTGAGCTCGCTGACTGTCACCATTCCTTACCCGCTCGCGCAACCTCAAGAGCGAAAGTACTAGGAAGCTTGACCAACTTGATTTAATAATCGAACACCCCCGATATTTTTATCCGGGGTTTAGGAATGATTTTGGGATGGAATATTATTTTGCTCCATGAAGCAGTTTGAACATCACGGGTGTCCTGTGAGTTCATCACAAAGTTTCAACTCTGACTTTCGAAATCATTAGTGTGAATCAAAGCTCACATATTATGTGGAGCTTGGCTCACTTGCTGATATAAAAAAGTACTCTCTTTCATGGTCTGATTTATCATTATTCGGTTCCGCATGGAATACACTCTCTTTCCCATTCATTGGCTTGAATGAGTGTAAGACATTCGTCGTGGTGCATTTTGACTATGTCCTGGATTGAATTTAGTGAGACAGCTCAGAATTTTCTTGTTTTGGCAAACTTTAAGATGCCCTTAACCTCTTCGTGCACGCACCTATTTCCCGTGGTTGGACAAATTCTTTCTCGATGAATTCCATGAACTCTGACATTGAAAAGTTCTCTAGGCTTCAAACAGATGAAAGAATTCATCGTTATATTGTATTTCTGACCATGTCCACGTATGTGGACACCGTGGACTCATGGAAATAAATCATAGATGGAATTCGACTGCCCCAGTTTGATGATTAAGAACTAAACAGCGTATAACATAACCTAATAGCATGACATTTTCATAATGAGACTATTCCCCGCAGTCTCATCCTCATTGTCAGTACACTATAACTATATGAAAACTTAGACATGAATAATTCCCTGAAAAGTTCTAATCACAATCGAATTCCATAATGTGATCATGAAGGAGAGTAAACGGAGAAAAAAATCTCCATTTTCTTGTACGAAAATTCTCCATATACTCAGGACGAACTGGCTCGCCCGAATTCCTCGAATGCACGGTGTACACGTATGAGGCCAAACTTCACCAGGCTCGCAGTTTTGTAAACTTCAACATTTTGCATCCGGTCTTGTGGCAATAGCTTTGTGAACTTGAAGAGTGTGTTGATATCCTCCTACTTGATTTTTAGACCCCATATTCGAGTAATAGGGTCAAGTTTTAGCTCTTTCGGAAAATTGAATTTTCAAATACAATTAATTTGTATCAAACAGGTAGTGAAAATGAGTTTACCAAAGGATGAACTCGAGTAAGTCATTGATTTTGGGCTAGAAGAAAGAGCCCTACAAGGCTTTTTACGATATCTTGAGAGTGGAATTTACTGGCATCATCTAAAGATGAATCCACGTGCGTGGACAAATGCGCGAAGGGGTTAATACTTCCGTTTCTCATGGCGGACTTTGTGAACAAACTTCGCAGGATGAAACGTGCCATCGTACGTATCTTTCATCCATAGCGTATTGGATTCTATTTAATTAGATGCTCAATATTGGACGAGTTGCGCGCGTAGTATCATGGAGCGAATTCGATGGCTCGATTGGTGCGTTTAATCATCACACAAATTGGGCTAATTATCGAGATTAAACTCGCGATTCACCTCCCGCACGTTTCAAAAGCTGGCACAATATTGCAATTCACTTTGACTGTTCTGTGTTCGTGTAAACGTATTCCCAGGTATATATGGGCTGTATGAAAGAGTTACGATCCCTGGATTTGATCATTTAAAATAGGAATTTTATATCGACGACGGAGAGGTTTCTTTTATCAAATCACAGCTGATAACGAGAAAAATTTTTCGATGAGTGCGAAAAATGGAACGACGCTGACGAGGATGTTCTTAGCGTATCCTCTTGAGCGCGAGATGAGGCAGTTTCGTGTCAGTTAGCTCGCAGAGATCCAATTAATTTCAAAGAATAGGCATCCGAACTTGATTACCAAGTAGTGAGCTCTGCCGCGTTCGTACGTATACGATATATAGCGTCTATAAAGGGGAAATTAGACCGCACTTATTCAAGAAGTCGTGCGACGCGCTCGACTGCACCCGAATGGCCCCATGAGATCGGCCCGAGCGCGAAGCTAAATCTTTGTTCCCGGAGCGACGAGGCTGCCTGTGACGAGAAATAATAAGGGTGCCGCTCGTAATTTACTCCGCTCGTATATTGTTGCGCAAAGTGATTGCGAGCAATTTTCTTCTCACGTCTCGATGAGTTTTCCCCTGTCTCCCCTTTCACGATTAAAAACAACCAACACAAAGTTTTGCAAATAGCCCCAACAACCTCACTCAAACATCCTGTGGAAGACTGAGAAATACTGCCAAGGGTGTTTAAAAAAGTCGTTGAGGTCATCACTGGCACGACTTGTGTGGACAACTTGGATTGCAATGTTTTGATTCTGTACTCGTAACAAGTACATTACGCCGAGTTCGCAATAGAAAGAATTGAGGATCTATTCCTATGTCATTGAGCCCGTGGCTGATGGTGACACATACGTCCGAGAATCCCATGATATTCGTGATATCAAACGAGAAACGGAAGGAGTCTGAGAGAATCCCGGGAATCGATAGATACCGCACATTTACGACAATTATCATGACGACTGTCAACTTCTACTCGATGAAGCCAGAAACCGATCAGTTCCCCAGAATAATTCTGATCATTTTGTCTCGATTCATGATACCTTCACTACCGGTAAGGAGAATATAGGAAATTGGATTGCTCCGGTCTCGTTGGTCCGAAACGACTTCAAATTTTTTCTATTTTGTACTTTTGTAGCTTCCTTCAAGTACTTCGAAGGACTCTTTGAGGCTTTTTTCTAAGTGACACGACAGGATTTTGCTAGGCCAAGTCGAATCGTTCTGAAATTCATGAAAATTTGGTTCAAAAAATGTCAGGAATATTTTTTTATAGATTTTTTGAAGACCTACAAAATGACGAGGGTAGATGAGTCATAAAACTCTAGGGGATTGACATAACATTAGTGAACGATCAAGCTTCTCGCGGAAAACCTCGCGCCTTCTGCTAATTATCTACTATTCTCTTGAATACCATGGAGAAAGCCTAAGTTTTTCGATTGATCTCATTACGTCTACTTGTTGTTCTTCAAAAAAATTTTATTCACAGCATTTTGTGCTATGACTCACCTCTTCTTGGTATTTGCTAAAAAAACCTCGAAGATGCGAAAAAAACAGAGTCACCAAATTTCTCCATAAGAAATGCATGGATAATTATCAATTTGATAACCACTCATGACAAGGAGCTAATCCGATGTCGCTCAAAAGCAGGTTCTGCTCATGACGTCTCGTAGAAAAACATGCACCTTTTACTTTCTCTTGACAATTTTGAAAGACTCATCCTCTTCAGAAGCGCATCGGGTGAAAAGAGTACGAAATGAGCTAAGCTAAAGTCGTTTTGGACCAACGAGACCGCAGGAGTCAAAATTTCTAATTTGTACTTTTCACATTCAAGAATATACAAACTGTTGACCAGTAGGGTATTTTTCTGTTCCTACACTAAGAATATCTCCTAAATTCAACAAGACAAGTATCTGTCGAAGAACTCGTTATTTTCAAGAATTTCTGGCTTCCTCAACAGGATTATCGACTGATCCTTTGGAGTTTTAGATAAACAACCGTATCAATGATTTTGGTCAATGTCAGATATCCGATATCAGATAAGATCTAGGATATCAAAATTCGATCAATCAGAATTGCAATACCTTTTCCTGCAGACATTTATTGCTAACAGAAATGATGGAAATGTACCCATGAACGTTGACGTTCATTGCCACTATATCGTTACATACATGCTTTTGCTATATATCGCTCGTATTTCTCTCGCACGCAAAGTAAAGCGCTCGAGTCGTTTATGCGCCTCGCTCAATGAGCTACCCACCAACACATCCGTCTTTGAATATTTTCACTCCCGATAATAGCGTGCAATAGTGTATGAAAATGGGTATCATCTGGTCGCAGAGTGGGAGTAGTTAGTACCAGGCTCATCGTAGCAGGCATTTCAATGTTCTACTCGCCCGATTTGAGAAAATTTGGGCAAATTCTCCTCTGTACTTTCCATTGCTTATACCGATGCTTTAATAATTTCATAATCCAAGTACAATCTAGATACTATGCCAGAGCACACTCAAATTGCTGCAACTATGTGATATGGTATCTGAACTTCTGAAAGCCTCCACGGACCACTCCAGCAATCAACAATTAATATCCCCGCAGCCTAAGTGCAGCATTTACCTCGATTTTGTACATGCATAAGCAGAATCCGTAAAATCAGGTTACCCTTATCTTTGTCCCGACTGTAGTGCTGAGATCAAGAAATGGAGATTTTTCTATTCATCGAAAATCTCTACTAGCAAACTTTCCACTGCAGTAAAACGTGGACAACTCGAAGCTCCAAGATGTTCGAAATTTATTTCGAGTTATAGAAGTTTCGAGAACCAACTTCCAGATATTTTCTTCGAGTTGCAGAGTTTTTGGCAAAACATGGAGGAAATCTATGTAAATTGATAGAAGATCACCATTCGATGGAATTTAAATTTCTAAATGATAGGCATGATCGAAAGCCATTATCTTGATTGAATAATAATCACTCGCGTTAACTTTGTTGTGAAATGTTCTTTTACCTTCGCTTGACGAATATTACGCTTCACTCATTCATCGATAGCATTATCAGTCGCAGCAACAGCTGAAAATACCCCATCCACATTTTCTAGAGGCATTCCCAAACACTTTTTTACAGATAAGTGGCCCCAAATGCTGATGTTCTGATCAAGACATTGAACCATTCCACAAATGCTTTCTCGACATCAGAACACTAGTCGGGCTTTCTCTTCCCCTTCCTTGAGCAGTCACACGATCGTCGATAGAGTACTTACAGATATTCCATATTTTTGAGAGATTTCTTTCTTCTTCCTTGCCAATCAGCTCCAACTTCTTCGATTGTCCCAGCTTTCTGCTCAATGTCCAAGCATTTTTATTGCGCGAAATATTCTCCATCGCAGTGACACCGAGCGACTGACGAAGCGATTAGCTTCGAGTTATCCGATGTACACTCACCGGACGAAGTATCTGCACAAATCTCAAGAAGCTCTTTGTCCCTGAGCCATTGTTCCAGTCTCGATCAGATTATTTTTGGTGCTTTGATGATCGCAACCTCACCTTCAACATTTTAGAATTGGAATTTCGTATCAAAATGTCAACTAGCAGTTGTGGGACGAAAAAACTTTTTCAACTTTGTGCAGATATTATGTCCGGTGAGTGTACATAAAAGTTCGACTTAGAGAAGACTTTCTCTATAGAATGTAATATCAGCTTCGAGTTATAGAGCGCTTTGAGTTACGGACGTTCGACTTATCCAGATTTCACTATATTCATTGTCAAATATCCAGCAAACTTCAGTTATAACGGTTCTAAGGGATTGGAGAAAATTGCTCGTTATAACCGATGCTGATTATATTCATGGTCGGCTTAGTATCGCAGCTTCCCAGAGAAACATCACAAGATAATGTGAATCATAAGGCTAACCCCGTAGCGCACAAACCCGAGTTGACACCTTCAGGCAGCGAGTTGATTCTGCGGAAAGACGAGTGTGTCGAGAAGCTAAAAATAACCTTCCAATCTCGTTTCGGCTTATGGAGTCTACAGAAGAATCTTGAAGTTTAGGGACAAAACTGATGAGGGATTCGGTTTCTGTGTAAAAAATACATAAAAAAACACATGTTCGCGTCTAAAGCACTTTCTGACTCGCAAATCGCGGTTTTTGGATCCATTGAAGGGGCTACGAATTTATGGATTTGATACCTTGGATTTTTCCAATTTCTGCCCCAGCCATATCTCAGGTCAAACTGCACCAAGTCGACTTTTTCAAGTAGTCATTTTTAAAGAAATTCCATCAACTATCAGTTTGAAATACGTTTGGAGACATGAAACGTTACGCATGCGTAGGAGAGGCTAATTTATGAAAAAACTTGCTTCAAAAGTAATTTTTTGCATTTTTGACCACTTTCTATCACCAAAGATGATGTTTTTCGAAACAGTCTTCGATGTATTATGACCCGGCAAACACGATGAAGTGGTTAACTAACGTTTTAATTACGGATAACAGTGTCAAAAATCAATTTGAACTTTTCATGAATTTTGTTAGGGCCTTAAATCAAGAGTTATCGGTATGCGATTATCTCTTCTCCATTCAACGAAGTTCCAAGAATATGTCCAAAGAATTCCAGACTGATTCATCGAAATGCGTCAAAATGCGATCTAATCGATCAAACACCGATTATAAGCGTTTCTTAGAGAGTTCTCAGAGTGCAGTACGATATAGGGGTGATCTTGGGACCACAGGAACTTTTTTTCTCACTCACTTAGATGTTAGAAAATGGGAGAAATTCTTCCGGGGGCCTTACCTGAGAAGGGCCGAGTCACTATGCTTACCCGCCTAGTTCCTTTTTTGACATTATTATTGACTCGTTGTGTTGTGAGATAAGAGCGACAACGCAACTTGAAGCTAAAGGAATCCTCGATAAGATGGACTCTGATTTTCGATAACTCGTCTCGCATATTGTAAAAAATGAATGTAAGCTGGATAAATTGATGGAAATTATGCACATTGTGGAGCAACTTTTCGGAACCAAGTAATGAACATGCAGATTCGAGTTAAGATCTCCTACTTGAACATTTTTGGCGTCGGAGAGTCTGAATCCGTCCTTAGATAATCCAAACTCAAAATGCCGGGTTCAAAGTGGCGAATTCGAGCATCTGTTTCCGATGAGAGTGTAAGCCTTACAATCTTATATCGAAAATGTGTCCTTGAATCTTAAAAGGATTCGAAGTCACTGACTCCAAGTTGAGTATCGAAATTTCAAAATTCGAAATGGCGTGTCCGCGAACGATACTTCAAATTCCAATTTTCTACGAAAATCTGATTTTGTTCGAATTTCGTAACGCATTCTCTACGCAATTTTGAGCGAACTCCCAGACTTCACGACTTCCACTTCGATTCCAATACTTCTGGCATCGAATTTGTGTGCAACGAAACCAAGAAAAGGGAAATGAGGGCTTTGGTGTTTATCCACGGCGTTGAAGCCCTGAAACGTCTACAGTACAACACGGAAATCACATTTGTATGCCAGATAGGAATGGTTGAAATCTAAAACTTCATCCCGCTCGTTACAAACATGGTCGCTATAACCGAGGCTGTTTCCCCTGACTTAGCATAACGAATAGACAAATCATTAGCATTCGCTCGCTATGACCGAGGTTCATGCCCACTACTCACTGGTAAATTTCCATCGAGGGTTCCAAATTCGATTGGTGGTAATCATCAAACCTTTGCTGTATCATATGTAGGAGAAATACCATCGATTCTCGTCACATTTATCGATTAGAGAGACCTTTGAGAAATATAAGTACCCGGGCTCAAACGATAGAGCACAAATTATGCAACATGCAATCGATGAGAGAGATTAGGTCAAATGTAAAAACATTCTATACATAAAAAGGGGAGAGAATGCATATTTTTACTGTAGGTAGGAAGCTTCAAATCTCTGGTAAATGGTAGGTGCCCGCACGATTGCATTTCTCTGAATTTCTAAATTCATATTCCACTCTACGATTGGTTCTTCAAGATAGCGAATTGATTTTTCAACATTGCAGTGAAGATCGAGTTTTGGAAATTTGTCCTAGCCATCAACTATCTCGTGACACGAAGCGAGAATTTTCCCATGCTAACATATTTAATATTCATCATTAGGTCTTCGTTCACGGGTGTTCCTTACAGCGATTGACATGCTCTGCGCTGACGAGAAACAATCGAGATTCATACGCTCTCAAAAAACCACGCGGTCCTAAATTGAACAGCTCCGGCGACACACTCATAATGCAATTGGGAGCTAACATTCGATAAGCGCTCTTATCTTTCCTCCGTGTTATTCTTATGGAAGAGATTCAGGATTCGACCATATTGCTTTTTTCTGCCATCTAAAATAACACGCAAGTTAGTTCCCAATCACAGCTGAGCATTGGTGAATATTCGCGCTTCACTTCTCGCTCGATTGCAATCTTTTCATCCCGTCTCTCCTCTCCCCCAACTCCTCTACGAATCGTCCGCTTTTTCCGATAATCAGCCGGCCGCAAATATAGCCAATCACGGACCCTCGTTACGGGCTAATATCGCGCGGATGTAGCGTACTTTCCATCGACGACCGACGGCAAACGGCCGGATACCCAATCAGCGTTCCGACCACGAGGTTCATTTGTTTTGCGGCTACATGAGCATCCTTTCGCCTGCGTTGCCGTCCGGTCCGGCGCCCGTGCGATTCTAAATCGATTCGTCGCTTTGCACGCTCCAAACTACCTAGATGGTGCAGTGCTTTGCTCAGAGATAGTTATAACTTCCTTACGTAAAAGTCGTTTTTCAGCTCGTTTGAACTATTCGTCAGCGCTAATATGATTGAAGACAAAATTGAAGATCGATATGGGTGCCCATATGATAAAGTACAAATCGTCGGGTACAGACATTTATAGAGAGATATTCGAATATTTTGTCACCGCCCGAAATGTTGATCGCTTAGCAGTCTGACAGATAGACGAAAGTTCATGTTCACCGCATCCGAAAAATTTCTGACTCGCTTGCAGAATGAAACAGAATTTTTGACTCAAGCAATGAGAGCGTAAGGCTCTCGTTCAAATTGGTACTGCTGAATAATGATTCCGAACTTCAAGAAATAACTATATTTCCAGGCAGCCATGCTTGATTTCAGTTTGATCATTCATTACGACGGACATACATTTTCCAAACGGAAAAAAAAGAATAAATGAGTACGCCCAGTGTTATCTTACAAAACGAATTTCTTAGTACATGTGAATCAAGTGTTCACTATTGGTAGACTTCTACATCGTATTAGTAGCAGTGTGGTTAACTAAGTACGCTTGCATCGTTAATCGTGACCTAATTACTTGAAAGCTAGACAAATCACTGAGATCAGGAAGGCTCCGAGCGACAGAATTCTCTCTCGAAAATTCAAGTATAAGCAGAGAAAAGCGATCCTCACATAGTCGTATTTGCACACGCAACCAAATTTTCTTCCGAAAGGTTCGGAATATTCCTAAGATTTCGTTTTCAAAGCATACCTACCGTATGGATTCGTAGTCTTCCCATTGAGGTTAAATTACACTCCTTTCTTTTTCAATATGGTGACAAAATTAATAGTCGCTTTATCAGGCAGAAGAAGAATGCCACCAATCTGTAGTTGATATAGATGACTGGCTTCTATTTAATATAGAACGTTCCCCGACTGTTTGAGAAATCTACAGGAAATAGTTTCAATTCTCAAAAATGTGTGATTCGTCGTTAATGCAGAAAAAAGTCAACTAACTCCCTCAACCATCTGCAGATACTTGGGGGATGAATTAGATTCCACGAAGATGCTTATCCAATAGCCATTGGCAAACGATGAGACGTACTGACTAGGAGAGTGTTCCAGATTGGGACCTTGGATTCGGCTGAAACTCTATCGATCAATATATTTTGACTGTGCATTTATATTGACGCCAACGTGTAGCTTGGTAATATGTGCAGTATTCAGAAAATCATGAGCTTTCAGCTAACTCGCGAAGTAGTTTAAACTATTCATGGCTCTTTGCAACCCAATCGAGGGATACATCAAATCCTCACTCTCTCTGGATAAAATACTATTCAAATTTTCCTAGAGCATTTGACGCAAAAACTGAAAAATCCTTTCAATGACTTTCGGTAACTCGATTATATTGCAGAATGAACGCAATAATCAAGCCTACTTAGGAATTTGAATTTAATTTCACAGGATACTGCACTATTTAATTCATTTATTAAATATAGCTACATTGATGGCTCTTAATTTGAATCGTAAGAGATGAGAAAAACATCATGGCAGTCCTTTTATCATAGTTGACCATCCTTTGTCCACCGTACTCGTGAATTGGTACCGACACTGTGGATGAATAAAAGAATTCTGAGTAAATGGAAAATCCGTCTGCAGAGCACCATTCTTGTTTCAGTCGGAAGAGTCGGGGTATCGATATAGAGGTATCGGATTGAGACACATTTATTGAATTTTGATTCGAGATTGGTTTCCTCACTTCACAGAGTATTGATTCAGAGTGGATCGGTGGGAATTGCATCCATCAAAGGCGATATTACATAATATTACATAAAAGCATTCGAACGCGAAACAAGCCCACGAAAAAGGTCGTATCTCAAATTTTTCCTGAGCATTGCCATTCGATTTTATGGTACACAATGATTCTACTAACTCTTATTATGATTCAAAACGATCCTATGAAATTTTCGTCACCTATGGGAACCCATAAAAATTTTCCAGATACATCTCAAAATCATTTTTCTACATTTTAATCTATCTGCAAGAATCTACTTTTCAAGGTGATAAAAACTCGTCTGTTTTCTGCGTATGCACAGGAATTCGGATTCGTGAAACAAATTTTATCGAAAAGTCGAGAGAATTCACTCTGAAAGACCACTCGGCCAACTTAATTTCATGCGTTTGAATAGCTACAAAGTATAAAATATGAGGCCTCAGCTCAAGTGGGGCAAGTAGTACTCTCTCCACATGCATCAGTAAAAGTTGATCCCAATGAGAGGATTGCGCTGATTTTTAGTAAAATTCCACTCAATTTTAGACAAGTTACACTGTGAATTAATGGAAATGAGCTAAATGGGATCAATATTCCCTGATTCTTGCGAAAGGAGTAGGCGGACGCCATCGGCGCGGATTTGCTGTCTTCGGTGCCTTCGACTCACCTCTTGGTAGTTAACAAGACTCAATGTTGTTCTGGATGTTGCACTTCTGGTTCAGATGCATGAATTTGACTCCAACAAGTATTCATTTCGAGAGAAATTTCCTTTGCTCCCCCCGTGACATGAGTTTCAAAGATCTAAATTATGCGCATACATAGAGAAAAGACTCCAAATTTTACAGAAATTGTCAAATTTTCAAGGATCTAAAAGTTTGGAGACGCAAATGCTGCTTACTTTATACGACGAGACGCGTAAACGCTTGCGCGTCGAGTCGTATAATTAATTTTTTTGTATTTTCCACTCATTTTCCCGATAAAATCATCCATAAACTTAGAATCAAATTCACACGACTGATTCGATAAATTTTTTTCAATATCTTTCGAAGGCCGAGAGCCCCGCCTCCGTATATCCCTGATCGGATTCGAGGAACATGCAATTTATTGGAAAAAATTCTCAAACTATTTTGCAGGACATAATTCAAGGGAATAAAGTATTTTTTTTTCTTTTATTAGGCAAAGAAGTCTCACAAAGAGCTTATAATGCTATTACAAAGGTTTGACTAATTCTAAAAATATAAATATTCAGATACTCATGTTACATTCTGCAAAGAATTTGCATACCTTTTTAACAGGGTTCTATTTGAGGTTTCTCAATCAATAACTCTATTTTCAAAGGTAACTGAAATTTTAATCGAAAAAGTTCTCTCAGCAACGTTTTCCTAGGTTCATTATACAACTCACATTGCCAAATTACATGATTCAGATCTTCATCACTCTGTCCACATTCGCATAGGGAGCTATTTACAATATTGACTCTGGCTAAAGATGCTGCGAGATTGTAGTGCCCAGATCTGCAGCGATTAATAGTGACAACTTCTCGTCGGTCAAGTTTGACATTGTTAAACCACGGTTTCTTCAAGGTATTGTAAAACTGTTCAAAGTATGAGATACCTTTTATAGATCCAGTTTTTTCAATTTCATTTAGCGTATTTTCGGTACTTTCATGTCTGGATGATTGAAAGTAGTCCGTGTAAGGTATTTTAGTTGGCAATGCTAGCTCATCATTGGCAGCATTTTTAGCCAGATTGTCTACTCCTTCATTCCCTCTTATTCCTATGTGAGACGGGATCCACACGAATTTTACAGTGATCAGTGGGTTGTCTCGTTTGAACCGATTATATTTTTCTTTGATTCTCATAATGCAGGGACTAATTCGCTTACTTAGCTTAACTGATTCAAGACTTTTTAGTACACTTTGAGAGTCACAGAATACAATATAATTGTGCTGAGGGTTGTCTATAATAATATCGAGAGCATTTTCGAGGGCGATACATTCAGCTGTGAATATGGAAGCAGTTTTTCGTATAGTTTTTGTGATCGTTATTTGGAGTTCTGGGCATATGCAAGCTGACCCTACATTTGGGGCGTCTTGCATCTACCTTCCATCGGTGTAAATAGTATAGGAACTATTAGATGCGATGTAATTACTAAGCATTGAATCCGGATTTCGAACTGTTCGGAGATGTTGCCCAACGTGAAAGTCTGCTTCAATGCTCGTGAAAAAAGTCTGATAATCAGAGGAGAATACATTGGATGTGTCCATGGAGTCATAATTTTTCAATAACATCAACTATGCATGTATTAATTATTTCCATTTTTTTGTGTAACGGTTCTGATCTCAATAATTTTGCTCGATAATTGAATATGAGGGTTTTCGTTGAAGACGTTGCATCTCCAATATTTTTGGATATGAAACAACTGCAGAGAAATCTGGTTCGTTCCTCCAGAAGAGGGAGTTTCGATTCAGCTAGTAACAGATTGGTAGGAAGTATTTACGCGATATCCTAGTGCTTTGCGTATAGCGGCATACTGTATTTTTTCTATACGTTCAATGAGATCTTTTCGTGACGGAAAGTAGACGAAAATTCCATATTCAACAACAGAGCGAACATAGCTTTTATAGAGCGTAAGGAGCGTCTGGGGGTCAGACCCCCACCACGTTCCACATAAGTATTTTACAATATTGAGAGCTCTGCTACTCTTTTCTTTGACATGGTTGATGTGTGGGGTAAATGTAAAATTATAATCAAAAATGACTCCCAGGAATTTGACAGCGTTACTTGACTTGATTTCATGATTGTTGACAATGATAGAGGTTTCTCCCGGGCGAATACCTTTGTTATTGAAATGTACAAGGACAGTTTTGCGAGAACAGAGTTCAAGTCCAATTTTGTAGAGGTTTTCATTTACCATGTTTACTCCTCTCTCAACAACATTTCTGCATTTATGAAATGGGGAGAACTTGGAGTAAAGGCAAATGTCATCAGCAAACTGAGAAGACTGAATACTTTTAGGGATGCCTTTGAGTATATCTTTTACATATATGATATAGAGTAGCGGACTCCAAACTCCACCCTGTGGCACCCCCTTGCCACAAGCTCTGTAGCTGTCGCCAAGTATGTTCGTGAAAATGTATCTTTCGTGGGTTAAAAACTTGATAAATCTCACAACTTTTTCTGAACATCCGATTTCGGAGAGTTTGTCTATCAGTATGCTGCTATATACATTGTTGAAAGCACCCGAGACATCTAGAAACGCAGCTAATAGATCACTTCGTCTAGAAAGAGCTTCATTGATATTGATCCCTAGATTGAATAAATTGTTGCTTGTCGATTTGCCTGCTCTAAATCCAGTTTGGTCATCTGGGAGAATTTCATTATGTTCACACCACCATTGCAGCCTAGATTTAACGAGAGTTTCGAAGAGTTTGCACAAACATTGAGTCAGAGCTATCGGGCGAACACCGGAACCATCGGGTTTGTCAATAAAATGCACATAAGTATCTTTCCAGCACTCAGGGTAGGAGTGAGTTCGGAACATTTCATTAAAGATATCTAATAGCAAAAGATGGTACTTGATACGAAGTTTTTTAATGACTTCATAGTCAATGCCATCCATGTCTGGGGACGAGTTGTCTCTTTTGCCAAAAAGTGCGGTGTTAAATTCATAAGAGTCAAACGGTTCATCAAATAAGTCATTTTGAGGGCATTCGGGTATCGAACTTGGGTCAGTGTTCACCCACGGTGGACAGATTTTATCGAGCGATTCTATAGTTATGTCTGCTTGCAAATTCTCCGAGGTGTGATTTTTCCTAATTTTGATCCACTTATTTTTGAGTATTTTACATTTATTCCACACATATGATCTATCGCGTTGGAATGTGACTGTTGCAGCGAATGCTCGAAAGTGCTCTCGCTTAGCTTTTTTGAATACTTTTTTCGCTTGAGCCGCTACCTTTTGATACTGTATAAAGTCAACAAGTAACTTAGAAAATTTCCATTTTAAGAACGAGGCTCTCCTCAGTCTTTTTATTTCATCAAAATCGAGATTCCACCAAGGAGCTGGGTTGCTGTGTTTAGTAGGCCTATAATTGAGGTTTCTGAACTTTGGAGTATTGTTTTTCATTGCGCTCGTGATTATTTCTGTAAACATCTCATATTTGACACTAGAATTTGACTGATCGTATTCAAGGCTCAAGAATCGTTCATACTCTGCATCCAGCTCCTTGTTGAAGTTTTTCCAGTCTGTTCTCATTGATTTAAGCTTAAATGTTTTTTTGGAATAATAATTTATAGCAGTTTCAAGTTCAAAATTTATCGGAAAATGATCAGATCCAAATGCTTCATCTTTGACTGAATATTAAATAGCGTCTACTAAGTTTGTTGCACTAAGCAGGAGATCTAGATTAGAAAATTTATTTCTCTGAAAATCGTCTCTGGTATATGTGCAGTCATTATGTATGTGTAAATCATGGTCACTGATACTCTGAGCAAATCTTGCACCATTGGTGTCAGTATAACGACCATTCCAAAGTTGATTATGTGCATTGAAGTCACCTATAAGAATAGTGCGTGAGCTGTGATCAACATTTTCTACAATCGTGTTCCATTGCAACTGCGATAAATTTCTTTTTCCAGGTGGCCTATAGCAAACAAAGATATTGGAATGAGGTTCGACTGAATTGAAAGATATACCACATATTTCGACTCGGTCATCAGGTGACTTCAAATTTGGGATTTCGCGGAATGCTAAATGTTTCTTTATCATAATACAAATACCTTCACCTCGTCGATTATCTCTATCCTTACGGTAGCACACATAGCCTGCAGGTACGTCGATGACGTCAGCGTCAGTCAACCAGGATTCAACACAGATGAAAACGTCGATATCTTGTAGTAGTAGAGGAAGATCTCTCATTCGTTCCTTGATGCTTCTTGCATTCCAGAACAGGAATTTCACATTAGAATGGTGTCTGACGTTTTGATCCATTGTTCAACTAAAGTTAGGCAGAAGATCCCTTTTCACTTTCTGTTTCAGACTCGGAGACCGCTGATGCAGCCGAGTCCGCCTGTTTGTTGATTTTATTTC
Source organism: Eretmocerus hayati (assembly GCA_029851415.1). Lineage (NCBI taxonomy): Eukaryota > Metazoa > Arthropoda > Insecta > Hymenoptera > Aphelinidae > Eretmocerus > Eretmocerus hayati. The sequence goes on from CM056742.1 coordinate 116,929,959, forward strand.
TCATCCTTGTAAGTCTTGACTTCATGCGTCGGATCGCAAGTAGCGGATAGACTTTTTCAATCATATCCAATATTTGATTTGGTTCATGATGTAGCTTCTTTATGTCATTAATCAAGTCAGTGCTAGTATGCGTCTTGATGATCATTTGACAAAAGTCGTCGTAAGATACGGTGGGATTTTGAGTGCCATCGAAGGCATTTTTTGCAGGCAGTAGAGATTCTTCTACAAACTTCTCATAGTCATGAGGTTTTTCTGTCTTAGCTTTTTTGTGAGCACGACCACGATCTCTTGCGCGAGTACGAAGAGGCCGCGGCTTCAACATTGGCTCAGTCTGCAAATCAGTTGCCGTATCTTGGGATGTAGTAGAAGATAAAGCTCGCTTGTTTGTTTGATTTCCTTGAGGTTCGGGCTGTTCTTGGAGAGGCTCATGTGTTTGTAAACAGCTCTCGTTATTATTCGTAGGAAGCTCGTTTCTAATATCCCGGCTGTCTAATATCCCAGGTGAATTGTCACCGGATGCCGATGACTCATTGGTTTGTGTACAGTTTTTAGCTATATGGCATGTTCCTTTGCAAATGAAGCAGGTAGTCGAGTCTGTAGATAGATAAGTCCAATAGGTGATCTCATCGTGTACAATTTGTAGAGTTTCTGGCAATTTAACTTCATCTTCTTCACTAATATAAAATTGACGGCGGAAAGAGACGATGTTCGATCTACCAGGCTTTGAAAGACTCACTCGGATGTTACTAATCGATGATAGCACTTTAATTCCAATATCGCTAAAAGCTCTAATAATGACTTCATCAGGGACTGATAGATGCACATTAGATATAACCACTCTTTTGTGGTCATTTATCAGTGGTTTGATTGGAAGAAGGAATTCCTTCACTTGTACTTTCTTTTTCTTCAGATCCGTAACCCATTCTGCACTTGACACATGAATACACACTTTTCCACCAGAAATCCTTGATATTTCACGAACTTCACTCAAAGCTATCAACCTTTCTAGACCATCTAAATAGTCGTCGTTGGTAAGACCTTCTTTGGAATCGATGATAACTGCATGCTCCCGTTCTGGTCTGAGAGTATTGGCGTATACTTTTGCAAAAGTTGGCTTCGATGTTTGCGTTGGGATAACTTGATTATTGACATTGGTTGAAGGAAACGAATGCCCCCTGTTATCAGAAGACATCGCGAACTTTGTGTGCTGCAGATTTATTACAGCACACTTAGTTTAGAGCCGCAGAACGGCTCACCCGGTTTTTGTAATACACTCGCTTACAATCAGTGCTTGCGCGTTGCCATGAAACACGTCTGCTCGCGGCGAACGCTCGATCGAGACTCAAGGGAATAAAGTAAAATTCGTTCGAGTTACCTGGAAAATTGTTATGGAGTCCCATGGGTGGTGGAAAGCAGGCCTGATGGAATGTTTATGTTTTGTATCATACAGAATTGAATGAAAGTGCTAAGAAAAAAATTTGAGGTATGGCCCTTTTCTGTTGGTTTGTTTTGCGCGGAATTTTTCATACTAACATTAAAAATGTGACGGTAATTTTCATATGCGGAAGCGCTCAAAGCACTTGTGACAGCCCCATGATCATCGATGTAAGTCATTTAAGACACACCAAACAAAATACACGTTGTATCATTCATTATTATTGACGAAATTATGGATCAAACAGATGTCCAATAAGATCGACACACGATCCCGTCACCCTTTCAGAGTCTCTAAACTTCACGGTTGAGGAGAATTCAACATTTGTAATGAGCTTTTCGCTCCTTTGTTATGAATTGTGACAAGAGTGTTTGAAGTAGGGATGTAAAGTTGTGCAGGAAATTAGGTTAGGTATTCGTCAGTACGCAATTCGGCAAATCGCAGGGTCACTGACTCGTAACTCTATGACGCATTAACAAAAGGGAAGCAGCTGTCACGCGACTAACGCGACGTTTTCCGCTACTATACTCCACTGCTGCCCGTATGGAATGTGCAGCTTTTAAAAATCCAGCATGTGCACACAGAGGCAGCAAAGGCCGCACTTTTCATACGTGACGAAAGAATTCGTTGGGCGATTCATGCTAAAGCTGCCTTTCTGTCTGTGCTCGCTCTCTATTGCTGCACAGAATTTTTAATCACGCTCGCGCTTGTCTCCGAGGCTGCACTTTTTCTATATAAAACGACGCGAGCTTGTATTTACGCTTCTGATAACCAACGAGGAGCTTTTACAGTACAGAAGATACCCCAAAATGACGTTGGAATCTTTTGCAAGATTTCATCTTCCGTATACCTATACATCCATCGCTGCACCGAAGGTCTCGTCAGAATCTTGCGCGTTATGATATTTATGAAAGAGAGCGAGAGATCGCTCGGCAGGGAAAGCTCGCTTTCCGGGTAAAAATTTTCAAAAAACTCTCGAAAAATTCTTTTCATTCCAAGGGATGATCCGTCGCGAACGCCTGCAGACATGTATCTTGGGCCGATCGCACGCAAACGAGACGATTTGCTTGCATAAAACGCACGGAGCGATGTAAAGTACCTGCGCGGAGCGCTCCGAGAGCCCCGCTCGTCTCAGCGTGTATCTCGGTTCCGTGGCAAGTTTGTTTGCGGCGCGGAGCACTTATCGTCGAGTGCTCGGCTCGAGCGTGATGTTCTACGACGAGAATCGATTCGCTCGAGTGGCTGTGTACTCGCTATACAGCAGACTCCGACCTTGTCTCTGTGTAAAGTTACGATACATTATTCACTCGCCGAAACCACAGCTGAATATCTCTGTTGCACTGGTGCCTCTGTCGATGTTTTGTACTTTGCCCTTGCGACCCTTTAACCATCGAGATTTGGTTTCTTGTCCGACTGCGAGCCGAGAGTATCCGATACGGTGGTAGCTTCCTTCTCAAGTGTAGAAAGCGACCAAACTGCAAGATATCCACGTAGACTGGAGTAGTCGAACCTGTCCGAAATTCGCCTGAGAAATACTGCTGTAGCCTCTAGGTCAAATTGAGTGGTGGAAGTTGAAAAGTGGTATGGTTTAGAAAATATTCGTAAAATTGAGAGTAGACTTTTCAAGCAACCCGTGAAAGGTCAAAAATTCTTGCTGAGGAACGATCCCATTTGACAGAGAGGGGGTTACGAGTAACAAGCTGCTATATGTATTTACATAGACCTCACAAATGATCAACCGGCCTCCACAAAAAGCAGTATTTTTTGACAAACGAGATACTGTAGCCAGCTATCGACATGATACCTCATACACAAAGCCAACCAATTGCATAAATACTGATCCATCCATTAATGGACCGCGACATCTACGAGAGAATCGATAACGGACTCCAGTTCCGGAAACAATATGCGCTTTCGATTAATTCATGAGCGACTTTTTATTCATTCTCAGACGAACTTTTTGTGCTTCAAGACACCCCGTCCCCGAGAGAATGATGATTGAGAAAACTTCAAGGGAAACTAGAAAGAATTTCTAATTCAGGGACGAAATTTACAAACGATCCGGGGACTGCCGTGACTCCAGACGACCTTGAGTCAGAGGACGGGAATGAGAAACTACCAATTCCGTTCGAACAATGCATCTTGATGCTCAAGAGCGAGCTATTGTTCCGCAGAAAGATAAATATCACCCGGAAGCTGTCGGTTATGTACACGTTCGCATATACCGCATTCAGCGCATTTCGCTCCGCAGACAAGTTCATAGGAACGAATGATGCCGAGGGATGATATTATTTTGGGCGCGTGTACCGTTTGCAAGGGAGGCCGAATTTTTAGCTCCAGCTGCAGAAACGCCATTTCGCTGACGTTTCATCTTCACGCGTGAGTTATGAAATTGCCACTCGTGGGGGATGGAGGTGTGCAGCGCCGGAGCGATCGTTACGCTGCGATATTTGCCCGAAAATGCGTACAGCACCCATACACTCGGGTATACGATACGTGTATATTACGAGGCTCCGCGTGATGCTGGCCCGATGCTTCGCTCACGTACTTGACAGATAGCTGAGAGGCCAGATGACGTGCTAATGGTTACACACGCGCGAGCGCGAGCGCAGATATGATACAATCCACGCCATGGTCGTTATACGACCACTCGTTCGCGAGCTATCCGTATGCGCTACCTTCCCGCGAAATTTCAACGATTGCCCGCAATGACCCCGGTATACCCGTAACCCTCTGCTATTTATGTCACCTCCGTTTGCGCACTTTCGAAAGTCCGGATTGCCGCGTCAACGCTGTGCCGCTACATACACAGAGACACGCAGATGCGCGCCAGTCACATGTCTGACTAAACCCGGATAATTCCACTGTTTTGGGGGCCGCGCGTATGCAGTGCATACTGCCTCACTCGGGCGTTAATCATCAGACGATTTCAATGCTCGTGATGTATCATATATGTGTGGGGCAATTCACGTGGACTCTTTAAATTTAGCCCCCGAAACATGTACTTTCGAGCCGTCTTCGGAGGCCGCAGACTGAGACCAGAAAAAAATTCCATCACAACATGGATGAACACGTATTTTTCCTCAGCTCTCCGATGTCATGGTTGGTTTTTTAATCTTTTGCCAACGGGATCTCAAAAATCGACAGTAGAGTTCCAAAATGATGATAGCTGAACCACCTCTGTTTTATCTAACAATCTTCATTGCTGAAATAGTTCTTGAATGACTGGTCTGCTGCTCGTAGAAAAAACGAAGCGATTAGAAATTGAGTCTATGGCGTTCACGTGATAACATTCACGTTTTTCCTACAAAATATTACTTTCGATTGAATCAGTCGCAACTTCATCTCCAACACTGATTCTATCAAGAACGAGGCTTGATTCACAGATAGGGTAATCAAAACACGTGTAAATAGGCTGATTCGAGTTAACCCACTTTTGTCGTATGATTTATGGATCTTGAGGTTATGTTGAAGAATGGAATCCTTCATCGAAATATGAGACAAAAAACATCAGGAATGACTCGATTGATTTCCCACTTATGTGTCCAACTGAATACCCTGTTCAGAATGCCTACGTACGGGGAATCGTCCACGAAAGACCTCACATTTTCAATTATCGCTCCATTAACCGTGAAAATGAAAAAATCCATCATCCGAGAGCTATTTCGTTGTAAAATTTTCTGATCGTCCGATAAGGGATATCGAAAGACGAGAGGAAGTGTCAACTTTGAGTCATTACCATTTTAGAACTTGATCGTCAATTTTCGAGTTTATGTTGGCAAAAATTCAGAAAACCAGCCCCACCATCGAAAAGCTGAGGCAACGATACCGCAGCAATAAGCCTTGCAGAATTGGTTTGGATCGCCCCATAAATGTGTGTATGTATTCATCGACAGTGCGGACTCGGAGCGCGAGGGTCGCATTTGCATGACAAAGTGATCGAATAAGAGTCCGGATGCTCGCGGATACGTAGAAGATTGAGTGCGCGCAAGGGAGTGATTGGTCCCAGCTGCGAGTGATGGAGAAGCGCGACGTGCGGTCCAGACCGGCGAGATGCGATATTGCGGCCGTCCACGCATAGATTTGTCACGCTCGGGAGGCGACGAATAATTGAATTCAAACGAATCTTCCGTGACGAGGGAGAGAGTTCGACCATGTGTCGTGGAGCAATTGTCAACTTCTGCGCGCTCTGTATGCGTTTTGCGGATTATATTGGCTACTCAAACATTCATGCGACGCCGATCAGAATCCATTCTCCCCCGATAGCGTATAATGCGAGCGTCTCGCAAAGCTGCTCGCCAAAACTCTCCTCTCTGTGAATACTTTATCCTCTATATGCGCCGTGTATTCAAGCGAGAATGAACGATCCCATTATAATACGGAGAAACAATGTACGCGATATTCAAACTTCCAACACAGACGAGTACGCTCTTTGAAACGTGTCAGAGTTAGAATGAAAACTTTGCCCCGCAACTCTTGCAGATATGTATTATTCAAAAAGATAACCCTCGCTCATCGAGGTGAAAGTTATTAATACATAGTTGTGAGTTCGTAGTCAAGGGGTTGTCTTGACTGTGCGGAATCCACGCAGATGAGATTCGCTCGTCTCGCGGTCTGCCTGAAGGAAATATAGGCCAATCCGCTCTTAGTGGAGAATTAAGAAGAGCGAGAATGTTCTCGACGACGTGCCCATGAGCTTAGATTTAGCTAGTAACGAAAGCTATTTCAACACTACCCGAGAGACACAGTCACCGCCAACTTGTTATTTTCGTGTCGAAAATCAGCTAGGCGATAGTTTTTGATTGGTGCATCGCGTACAACCTACTGGGAGTTGTTTTGAAAATTTGCGTCTTGGTTTCACGATCAGTCCAAGTGACATTCAGCAAGATGAGCCAGTCGACGATCATCGTTGGGGTAAGATAGGCTGAAATTCCTGCAAGGCAATCAAAGTGAGCCCAACTCGAAGTAGTCTTCAAATTTCATGCTTCAACGTCAAATCAAAAATCGTTTTTGAAAAGACTAGGGGAAGTTGAAAAATGTTCTAATCCCGAAAGAATACGCGACCATTTTCCCGTAAGATGGCATCGAGCAACGATCAACACGAATTTGAACCTCATTCTTCTACTTGGGTTACTTTCACTGCTCACGAGCGTGAGACATTCCTCTTTCACCTGCCTGCCTCTTGATTAAATAGCAAAGTGCATCGATCAATTAATCTCAATCAACCTCAATTTGTAACTTTGATACAATCTCGCGTGGAAACGATCGAGTTTGGTCATTCGGAAATTTCGAGTATGGGTAGCGGAAATTTGCATATCGGGTAATCAGGAGTGATCGATTGACGCTCATAAATTGTATTATACCGCTCAGAGCCACTCTTCGCTCTTGACCGTATTCGATCGATGTGTCACTCGAGCGCGACCGAAAGAAAATTCAAAAGAATAGCCTACATTCGTACCGCCTGTCGAATATCTCACACAATGAATATGACTCTCCAAGGGCATCGGGAACAGTCGCAGAAACGAGTAAAGGGTCGCGCCACATTGTGTTTCACTCGCGCACGCGAGCTCCGCGTCGCGAATTCACTCTCTCGCGCTCTAATGCACCCCAAGTATACACGGCGAGCAGCACTCTCACTATCGTTGTTTCGGCGCTATTTATAGCGATCCTCTCGCTCGCTCGCTCTTTAGAGCCTCTATTGTGCCACTCGGTTTTCATCAATAGCGCGGTATGTATCCAGGTCTTGCACTGCATCATCCCTACATTAATCCCGTACAAAATTGCACCCGTAGTTCACGTACACTCGTCAATTTTAATTGCTGAATTTCAAACGGCTCTGTTTCGAGAGACGTCGAGATGAAAATGCTGATGAGTTGCCAAATGAGCTCGAGCGCAACACGTGTACCTCGACGTCTCCGAGTTGATTTCAACTCTGATGTGATTGCGTCGAGCCAAACTCATCTTCATAAATATGTATTCCGTTCGAAAATTCCGTGTAAATTCCTCCCGATTGTATTCCTCCGCATAATTTAAATATACTTCTGTCGTTGTGCATTCACATCCAATTTTACTCCAAACTAACTCTGAGATATAATTTTGTTCTGTTGCGACTCACAAAGACAGGTCAGGGTTCATGAATCGTGGCTCCCGCTGAAATTTTGGGAGTCGTCTCCATTGGGCACTGAAAATGTTATATCCAAAACCGGCGTAAAATTGATTTCGAGCCATAGCCCACACTAAGAAATGAAAATTTGTGGTCCAAGTTTCTCCCTCAACCACTGGTTGGGTTCGAAAATCAACCGGCTGGTTGAATTTTGGCGGCAACCACTGGTTGAGTTTTTCCCACAGCGAATGTCAGGATGAATGCGACGCCCACGATATTGGCCAAAGGTGGTCCCGGGTGACATTTTTGGGTCTGAGAAACAAGTTTCAACATGTTTTTTGTATACATACAAATAGGAATAAATACTATCCCTGACCACGCGAGCAATTCCAGGAAAAAATTCAGGATAAGCAACGTTTTTGCGATTCACTATCCGGATTGGTGACCGCTCAGTTGAGGCTGCTGGCTTACCTAAGCAAGCCCATCGTCCATTCTCATCTGGCAGCCTCACCCGAGCGGTCACCAATCCGGATAGTGAATCACAAAAACGTCGCTTATCCTGAATTTTTTCCCGAAAACTAATTTTTGTACTCGTTTAGCAGCCGCCTAGTACTTAAGACCATACTATGTATAAAATAAAATAAAAACGCTCGCGTGTTGATTATCTCTGTTTGTTAGTGGGAAATATGAACAAACTTCTTTCTCTACCGCAAAAGTGTCTACCGGGGACCACCGATGACCAATATCGTGGGCCCCGCATTCATCCCCATATTTGCTGTGGGAAAAGGGTCAACCAGTGGCTGGATTTGGTAAGCAACCAGTGGCTGAATGACACAGCCAACCAGTGATTGACGATTTGGTGGAAAGTCAACCAATTTTCTAGAGTGTATGATACATCAGAAGTAACACATGTAGGTAATCTGTCAATGTTAATATCATGCGCTGTAGCGCCACAACGTTTTAGCATCCAAGAATCCGAGCAATAATCGATCTTGAATATCATCTTTTAATGTCAGAAGGAGGTTATTCCCAGAATCATGCGGGCTCATTCACGACCCACAGACTATCAATTCTCCTTGTCAGTCCTCAAAATTATGGAAATTCACTAGAATGACCACTGCCATACTAATGAGTTTACAAATTATACTATTGCCCTTCTCCACATCGTGCCACTATACTAACGGGGAGATATCTCCCTCTTCTTCATCGATGCTCGTGAATTGTCATAGCAACCTGACAGGATCCATAATCTCTACTATTTTGTACTCTTGGAGGTGTGAAACGCTATCTAAACGTCCATAATGAGTGGGAGCTGAAAACAATTTTCAAGATAAACCTCTATGAATTGCGCTCAAGAAAAGTGGAATTTGATTTACTTTAATTCAATTAAGAAAAATTTTATCCACCAGGAAAGTGTTTCAGATTCGGATTATCGATTTGGCTGAAGCTCTGTCAATAGTCTTTATCTAGCGCTGAAAGGAGACATCCAAAATAAGACTCTAACGCCTAAGCATTTTCGAGCTACAGGTTCAGACATTGACAATGCTTATACAGGCTCACGTCGAAGAATGATATATTATAGGCATACTGTAATGCAATTTGATGATCGAATAATTGTCCGCGGTTGTACCTCAGAGACGCTAGAGCGTTAGAGTTTATAATTTCAAATATCTTGTTTTAATGCTAAAAAAGGACTATTTTCCAGCCAAATCCATGATCCGGATTTGCAATACTCTCCTGATTAGTGTGAAGAAGATAGAATTTTGTACTGAACTAGTTGCCCGAGGAAAGATCACCCGTCACACAACACAGGCTAAGTAGTATAATGATAATAACAAAAATGCGTATCGAGGAAGGCAAATATGATGAGAAAATAAACACTGCACGTGCCGCGCTGCATTTGGTAGTTGAAAATTCACCCGTGAATATGATTGTGCCCTTGAGATGATGAATCGATGGTGGGTCTCGGGTGGCATCACTCAATCAAGAAAACTAATTTCACCACAAATTCTCGTGGACAAATAAAAGTGAACATCGCCGGGATGGCTGAGAGCTTTTTCGGCCAAAGATCCAGGTTGAGCATCTTACTGGGACGGTCGCATCCGGATGGGTGACCACCCGTGTACGCAAGCCAGGTCGTCTCTTCAAGTGAGACCGCCGCAATAAGATGCTCAACCTGGATCTTTGCCCGAAAAAGCTCTCAGCCATCCCGTCGATGTTCAGTTTCACTTGTTCACGAGAAATTGTGGGAGAACTTGAATTCTTAGTTCGATAATGTCACCCAAGGCCCACCGTCTGTCCACCACCCCATGAGATTCGTGTTCATAATCATATTCAGAGGTGAATTTTCGACAATTCTCAACTGCCGCCACCATAGGTTATTTTGAAGAGACAGAGTAACTTTGAACACTCGTTTGAATTCTTGAAATCAGCAAAATAGGGTCAAGCAAGGGTTTTTGTTTTAATTTGCTTGATAGTCGCATGCGTGAACAACATTTTGCACCGGTGTGGGGGTCCCTATCAGCTGTGTGAGAGTAGCATGATTTTGGTGCTAAAAAAGACTTTTTTGGTATTTTTGTTCAACAACTGTGCTCTCCAGCCACACACAGCTGATGGAGACTCTTTCACCGGTGCAAAATGTTGTCCACGCATGCGACTATCAAGCAAATTAGAACTAGAACCCTTGCTCGACCCTATTTTTCTGATTCCAAGAATTCAAACGAGTGTTCAAAGTTACCCCGTCTGTTCAAATAAGTAACCCCGGATGACGGTATACAAATTCTAGCACAGCGCAAAGTTGTTGAGTCGGGCACTAATCGCACTACTGGCAAAGAATGACTCACTGACGAGTTCGCGCTCGCACGTTCTCATGCGAATGTAGGACTAGGCCGGATGGCGAGATAGATTCAACTAGACGCAGATCTAGGGGAGAGGAAACTAAAACTCGGTAAAAGAGAGTGAGAAGCGGATAAATAAAGTACAGTGATTTGAGTATTCTGAAATGATAACGCTAAGCTTTAGAATTTGGAATGAAAAAAAATGTCAAAGTGTTATTGAAACTGTTTGGTTAATCTCAAATAAGATATTGTAAATAGTGGTGTGGTTATTGATTTTCTAAAAGCCGCGAACAATAGCCCCGATGTGAATATCGTTTTGGTGCCAATCTACCCGCGGAAACCCAATTTGCCTCATCTTTTGCTCGCGAAAAAGTGTGTCGAGTTTACACGGAGGAACTTTTTAGAACCGCAAGAGAGTGGATGTAACATGAATGCCTCATCTTTTCGTTGAAAAATTCTCGAAAGCGTGTAACCCTGTCTTCCGTACTCTTGCCACTGGCTGTTGAGCTTCGTACGTAGGTATATATCACCCGATAAAGCAATAGCGAGCTCACAACGAGCAATCGCCCTCGACGCAAGAATAACAAGTTCGAAACTGCGGAATTGCTTTCAAAAGAGAAATTACGTGCCATCTGCTTTTGCCACCTGTATGAACACATACTTACTCGCTCTTATCGATTTTGTCGTTTCTCGCGCTGAGTGCCCAGTGGATATAGCGCGCTCAGCTTTGACTCTGAAAAGTTCAGATGAAAATTTTCAAACCAGATCGGATCTTCTACCACGGACTCATCATAGTTTTTTTCCATGGCTGATCATTCTGCTTGTATTTTGCAGCACCAGGTCAGAGTGCGGATGAAGTTCTCATTCGTCTGGGTGATGCAGCGGTTCGCAACAAATCCAACGCTACGGTAGAAAAAGTCCGACCGACGAAACGACCAAAGGCTACGTCTGACGTTTTCGAAACGAGATGTTTTGTCAATAATAAAATTTACACACACAGTCAAATGGTAAGTTTGGTTTTTTAAAAGAAATTTTCTGTATTTCCTATGCGAATGTCAAACCCGTATGGTGCTCGACGTCCCTGACTCTTGGCCATCTTCTCGGAACACCACGGTCACTTCAACGTCTCAAAATATTAAACAATAACCAAAAATTAGTCCAATCATCACAAGAATTTCACTATGTATCGGAGCTCCGCCTCCACACCTCCTGGTTCGGGCATCCAGAATCCAAAGTTCAATAAGATGAAATTTATAAATCAAGCGATAAACGGACACCAATTTGTAAGCAATTTATCGACATCGTGGAAAAACATAGCACTATTGAGTGATTCTATTTTGAATCAATGTATGAAATCCTGTGCTCATCGTTACGATATTCAACGTCAAAACATGATCACTTGTCGCATCACCTACCTGTACAATAGTTACACTTCTTTCTTCAAAATCCCTGCCCCTGAAAGCTCTCATTCCACGTTTGAAATGCTCATTGCGAAAAATTAATCCGCTGAATCTCAGTTGTGGATCGTGTCAAGTCTGTGAAGTTTATGAATGAGTAATGAGTACACGTGTACAGGTTCCGTCCGAGGATGAAAACGCTCATTGTCTGTGCATCGCTGGCGAGGTATACTGCTGGTACCAAACTCCGATGATGGTAGATGTCACAAGGATACCGGAGACCATGGCCGAGTCGACGCATCACGAAAATATCATCCCCGATAACGAGAGTAATGAGCGCGTCGAAAAATTGACGTCCGAGGAGATGGATTACTCCATCCCAGTTAAGGATCACGGTGATCCAGATACCTCTGACGAAGAAAAAGATGTAAGTGTCGATCATCGTTTGGAACTTTTTGCATGAACTGCAGACTTTGTCTTGATACGAAAAAATCTAAGATGGAGTCGCAGCGCACATTTTAAACCTATAAGAGTCGGTAGTTGGCCCAAGAACACGCGATTATAATTATAATTATTAGTGCGAGTTCAAATAATCTAACCAGGAGAGTGTTCCAGATCCAGGTATGAATGTATGTAAGCACTGTACTTTGTTCCACCTTGGGGTAGAACCCCGTCTAGTGGTTTTGATGACTCACGAATTGGACCTAAGCTTTGCAAATAGTTTTCTTTTAGCATCGAAAGAAGATATCCAAAATTATAAACTTGAATGCTCAAGCGTTCCCGAGTTACAACTTGGGACCTATGCATCACAGTATACCTAGGTGGATCATTTTTTAACATGGGCCTGTATGGGCAATGCTAATCTTTTTGGACGTGGCTTTAAAATACTCGAGAGTTAGGGTCTATAATTTTGGGTAGCCTCTTTTGCTGCTGAAAGGAGTCTATTTTCAGAGTTTCATCGATATCCGTGACTTGGATCTGAATTACTCTCCTGGTAAGTCTGTTGTGAATTTATATGAGTAGTTCCACAGGAACTTCAAAATAATGTGTGCCTGCTCGTACAAACCCTTAAATAACTTTTAGGGCCTTTAAACTGTGCCTTCTATCTTTTTGTATCTTATTAAACATGTATCTAGAGTTACAGAAAAATCCCTGACCCTCGACTCAAAAGTTGTCAATACGCGTCTGGTGACGTATCACGATGGGGGCCGCGTGCTAAAGACTCAGGCCTCTCAATCTCCTTGATACGCACTGACCACAACACATGCATGCTCGAGCTCACTGACATCCCAAGCGCGCGCTCACGCACGGGCACCATGGTCGAGCGCCTGCTTCGCTGGTGGTTTCTCGAAGATGCATTGTTTGTCACATTGATAATTATTTATTTTGGTCGGCTTGGCATATATTTCGCCATACTAATGTGTTCTCCGAGGTTTAACGCGAGTCTATCAATTTTTGGGTTTTGTAGGGTTCTTCGTTAGAGATTACTGAATTTTTCTATGTTTACTCCCATAAGAACACGTGTATATGAGCGGAATGTTTATAATTTTTTTACGCTGAAAAAAGGTCGGCGACCCTCACTTTCAAAAACGGATATTGATTCATAAACATGTGGAGTATACTTGTGAATTTTAGTAGCTTGATGACCATCATCATTCTTTACCCGCGAATGCTACATAACCTCTCAAAATTCACCTAAATTACGTATTTACTGTTCACATACGTATGTTCTTTGGTTACACTGATAACATGTCACTCAACAATTGAAGTATCCTTCTTGATACAAACACGGTAACTTCTCTTGAAAGATTGAAGATCTAGGCGAGAGGAATTGAGGAATTCTGATGAACTCTGATAAATGGATAGATAGATAACTTTATTGAAGTTATGGCGTAGACCCCGCGTGACTGATTGATTGACACGGTGAAATTAAACATGTCAAAAGTAGTGAAACATGGATATTGGAACTATTTGAGTTGTTGTTTTTGTGGCGTGAAAGACTTGAATCGAAAGTAGAATAAAAGCAGTGACAAATTAAACTCGCCGGACAATGATGTCAACTTGAGCCCCCTAATCCAGCTCAAGAGTGATGTGCACGCCGGAATTTTTAGTCCTCCTGGAGTACCTACAATAGTTCCATCTTGAATCAGTTTATTGAAGTCACTATCCGAGGCCTAGTATAGACATTACCACTTGCGTCAAGATTGAACGGTCCTACACAGAAATCGATTTCTGAGGGGATGCAGTCGCGAATTATAGCGTATAAGAAATGCTTAAAATACTTCAGATTATGATAAAAGTAACTGATGTACATGGAAAATCGAAGAAACACGAGGCAGAGGCAATTGCGTTGTGAGGCAAAAGTGGGATCCAGGCGAGATGTCGTCGGTCTTCAAGTGCGCACAACCATGCAGGGTCCAGTCGCGGAGGTAGCTTATGCGATCTGACGTATGACTCTACCACTGCGTCTTCTTTGAGTAAAAGCTTTGCGTTTTAGATAGTGACGAATGCCGTGGTAAAGTTGAAGGAATTCAGGATGGAAGCATACGTTGGTCCATGGCATAACGTATGCTGTCGAGGAATGTCGGGAGAAGTGGTTTGAATAGACTTAGCCAGGCCGATATCCGCACCCTGGTAGGGTCTAATAGCTTGTTTGACAACGAATTGGTCATTAGCTGATCATGGACCAGCCGTTTGAGTATTTTAGATAGTCCAGGCGGTTGTGCTTTAGGGCTTGTAACCGGCGTACAAGAAGTGAGCGTATTTTCGACTGGTGGTGCCCCAGATGCCCACTTCCAGGATAAAAAAGTATAAAGTAACAAGAGATTCATTTTGAAGCTGATGAGTATAGTATGTTGCAAGACCAGAGGTGCCCCGACATATTTTCCACCCTCAAACCGTGACCTCTCTTGTGGTTTTCTACTAAACACAAACCGAGTCCAAATTCACTTCATTGAAAAACTGAGTCATTTTACATTAATTAATAAGAATTTTCAAATATTAGGACTGCAATCAGTCTCATTTGCGTTATACATATATCAACTGCACTCCATGGCAAACAGTTGAAAATAACTGAGTCAGCTTTGAAAAAAAACTGAGTCACTTTCACATTTGCGAAATTCGCTGTAATCTATTGTTGAGCAATGATTATTATAAAAGCACCCAGGTCACTTGCCGAGCTAGACTCAAGTCACCCACCTAGGTCACCTGCCGAGCTAGCGGCAGGTGACCAGGGTGTTTTTATAATAATCATTGCTCAACTATAAATTACAGCGAATTTCGCAAATGTGAAGATGATTCAGTTTTTTTCAAAGCTGACTCAGTTTTTTAAACTTATTTGCAATGAGACGCAGTTGATATTAAACGCATACGAGACTGATTGCATTAACAATATTTGAAAATTTTCAATAATTAATGGAAAGTGACTCAGATTTCAAATGAAGTGAATTTGGACGACTCAGTTTGTGTTCAGTGAAAAACCATAAGAGAAGTCACGGTTTGAGGGCGGATAATATGCCGGGGCATCCCTGGTTGTTGCAAGGACAACGTTGTGTCTGTATTTGATATCAGCCTGTAGAACTCGTATGCACTTTCGAGATTGCCTACACCGTCAACCGGGGTAAGTACTTTTGGAACACTTCCGACAGCTCACGCTTTGGAAACATTTTCCCTCGTAATTCTCCAATAACTTGGACGTCGCGAATCACAAGTGCATTGCGTTGTGCATGGCCAATCGGAAGCGTATAGTTCCACCTTTTGTTTAGCGGTCGTTCGAGTCTATTTCTACCAAGAAGAAGAATTGAAACCAGTCAAGATAGCCTCGAAACTAATAAAATGTTGATAAAATATCAAATACTTCTTTGGCCTTGGGGGTTCGCCCCCTTCAGCTACAATTCTCTTGGATCTGCTACAGTTCTGAAAATATTAGCTTCCAGTAACTACTCTCGAGCAAAGTGAAAAAAGTCAAAATTCTTTGCAGGACCTGAGCGAGCTGAACCTGGATGAACTAGCGGGAGAAGACACGGGAGCGGAAATAGAAGACGTGGAGGAGCTCAGCAAAGCGGCAAGAGTCGACGAAGCGGGCCAAGCCGTGCTTGCAAACGCGTCCTCAACCACATCCTCGTCGGAGTCGACGACAGCAAGCTTTGAGACACCCCCAAGCACCTGCGTCGTCATGGGTAAGACCCTCTCCGCCTTTAACCCGAAACTTACACTCGCCGGCACGTGAAACATAGATAAGGCAAACGGCAAACGGCCGGCACGTGGACTGAATTAACGCCCCCCCCCCCAACAACCCGCTTGATTACGGAAATACTCGAAAGTCTAGCATCTCACTCCTCTCGAGCGTGAAAAAGCGCTGCAGACCTGTAGAGGTGTGGATGTATACGCCCGATGAGCGAGCGCGTTCTGCATGCTCAAAAGATAAGAATCTCGAGATGCCACCACGTTGATTGTGCAGCAAATTGTTTTCCATCTCTGAAATTCTAGCTCGCGAGCAAGCATCCGGGCCGTGATAGCGTATAGTATCGCGCACGCACGGGAGTGGAAGAATTTTCGTCCGAATTGCTCTCCTTTTGCGCAAATTATGAATGAACGAGCGCGTCGGGCAGGTCGGGGAGCGTAAATGAACGGGGCGTCCAACGGCACCGGTGGGATCGATAACAATGAAATACTCGCGCGATATGAGCTATCAGAGGGCAGACCAGTTTCTCGGTTTCATGTTTGGAAATTACCAACTTTCCCCGCTCTGCGCCTTCTCAAAAAAAGAAAATACATTGCCGTTAACGCTAGAAAGAGGACCATGTTGATTTTGCACAGAGTATGTGAAACAACCTGCTCATAAAATCCCAGAAAATGGGGTGTGCGAATGAAACCAGAAAAATCTCATCCAAAAACAAGTATCAAAGTCGCGCGAGAAATATATAGCTGTCAAGATTCAAAATCAGTTGAGCAATCACAGACATTGAACCATTGCTCTCAAACGATACGAAGACGAGTTATCTTTTTGCGTTCCACATCAAGAACATGAAATATTCACTCGTCACTTTAATCTCCATGCCTACGGGGGAAGTAGACGATGAAAAAGCTCAACGGAATCTCGGGAAATTATCGGCTCAAACCGCTTGTAAATCCAGTGCTTCATCCAGGCCAAGAAGCAAGAAACGATAAAGTCTCTCGCTCGAGTGAAAAGCTCGATCAATCAGGAAATCAAGTTCCAGCAAGGTTGCCCTGAAAATATTGGAGTGTGGTGTATATAGCAGTAAAGCGCGGGCAACTGCTGCTAATGCGGTTATCGAAAGTTATCAGGCCTTCTTTAGAGCAAAATTTTATCCTCGAGATCCGTGGAAAATGATTAGTTTTGAATTTTTCGATCGTCTTCCTTCATCTCAGATATTTTGAGATTACAGATAAATTAGATTCAACCTTTTTCTTTCCACATAAAATGATAGGACTGCCAAAATTGATTTTTTTCCTCGCGTGACCGCACAAACACTCAACACAAGAGGCAATCCAAGAGCCATTTGCGAGAGTAGCTCCGAAATCGGGACTGGGTGCACATAGCTATTCTTCTTTCAACTTTCTTCCAGAACTGCGGCTGCACCTGAGGTTTATTACTACGACGGGATTCGTGCTTTATGGAGCATTTCCTGTCGGAACAAAAGGCTCACCGTCTATTATGCCTCGAGTCTTCCGGATAATCCGGATGGGCTATCTTGTACAGTTCAATAGCGCTTATAATAGTTATGAGCCAAAATCTCATTTACTTTCCATTTTTATTAAGCCGAATTGTTATTCGGAACCAGTGTCATGATTAAATATAAATCACCCGAAATGTATGACAGGAAGACTCGGAACAAACTTTTTGCCGTGGAAATATTCATCTCCGGGGTTCTATAATGTACAAGTATTGTTCGTAATGTACGAACTAACTTCCTCCGGGAACCCTTTGGAAGTTTTGCAAGAATCATGAATACTTCCGTGATGAATATTCTGTGCTCTAGCCGGAGTCCGAGAAATATTAGCAAAGTAAACAGCAGAAATATAGTCAAGGGACAGTTTCAACGGTTTATGAAGTTCATCCCACATTGTATGTAATCGCTCTTGTATTCGTTGTTCTATCCGACTTTCAATTGCCTAACCATGTACATATACATATTTATTGTTAATCTTAATTCGAAAACGCGTTGTCTCGTACAATAAATCCACAAAATTGATAACCCCAGCCTAACTTACTCTCGGAAAATCAGATCGGATTCAGACATAGCATTATAAGTGTTGTATCGATTTATTCATTTACATCGAAAAACTCACCCCCGATCACTTTTGTGGAAGAGATAACTGCTTGATGGCTATACATTGCAAGAATTAGTTGAATTTTCAACTAACATTTCAACCATTTGGCAGTCTTTCAATCAGATAGTTGGATTTCCAACTAAGTGATGGGAATCGAGTCACGTCCGTCGATGATCCAGGTTCGGCAACGTTTCGGCGGTGATCATACCCGGATGAGTAACCACCCATCCAGGTCTGCCAAGCCTAAATTGCGTGAAAAATTGGCCGATTTATTTATCCTAGATGTGATACGGCACCCATGAGATTGGTAGACGGCAGTCTCTTAACGAAATTTTTTGGTCAGGAAAACGAGTTTCTTCATGTTTTCTTATAAACAATTAGAGGAGAGAATATTGGTGGCATCGCTGAGAGTCTTAACGGTCAAAAATTCAGGTTAAGCAACGTTCTCGCGATTCGTATCCGGATGGGGGACCACCCGCCCGAGTTTACGGAGCCTACAGCTTGCTTGGGATCAGAAACCATGCAAACGCAAAATGAGTGGTCACCCATCCGGATACGAATTGCAAAATCGCTGCTAAACTTGATGCTTTCCTCGAAAAAGCTCGCGAGGCCGACGTTTTTGCTATCTGTATGAACGACAAAACATGAAGAAAATTGTTCTTCTGACCCAACAATTTCGTCCGGAGACTACCATCCAAGGAACCAGTGTACGGCTAGCGCATTCAATGACTGTTGTCTATATATTCACGGTGTTACATGGGCTCGAGTTCATGTGTCATCGGAGAAGCCGAGAAAGGACTACACCATTGCAGCGGGGTCATTATGACTCCAAGGGTGGTGAACGTTACCAGAACGTTTTTGAAATGACTGCGGTGTACGAAAGAAGCACGATAAAATAACCTAACCACCATGATTCGTTCTTATCTATTCTCCATATGTTTCCAATGAACATCAATGTGTAGAGAATTCTTTTTTACCGCCAAACCTGGTTTTCTAAGGCAATGGGTACATGAGCGATAGATTTTCTGATTTTATCAATTTCTATTATACTGTAAGATAAATATATCCTTTCAGATCTGTATTTGCAATGACATACATCCAAACGTGTATTAATTCCTGAGTGCACTCCCGAATTTTGTGAGAAGGTTGAAATTTACCGGTTGAGTGAAATGTTGAAGTTGAATTAGCGAATCCTACCGTGTTTTCCTTGTATCATGAGATATCGGTGTAAACTCGCCAGTTAAGGCAAAACCATTAATGCTTGGAGACTCACCCTTCCGAAGCCAGTACTTGGACACTTGAAAGATACCCCCCTTACGGAAAAGATATGCGAGTGGCTAAGAAGAATCTTTCTCTAAATATTAATCAAGACTTTTCCCATCACCTACAATGGTCCTTAAACGAACTTGGCATGTATTTATGACTGGAATATTCTTTCATTCAGATAGCTTAAAGTGGGAAGTGGGGTGCTGAAGATGCTTAAATTAGCCACTCCGTGTCTCGGGTATCCTTAGATACTTCTGTTCAAAGTAGCAATATTCGATCACATAGACCTCTAACAACGTATTTTATTATTTGCCCTCGTTGATGAGATCCTAATGTTATGATTCCTGTTGCACAGATAGCCTGAAATATTGAATTTTTCATGAAATCATGTGTTCAAAATTAGGCATTCAAGAGTATCTTAGAACTCATGGATCTCAAGATTCGAAGTTCGGAGAACGAAAATGCATGAAGACTCAGAGATCGGAAGCATTTGAACTTTGTCGAAAACCGATGTGACAATCGGCTTGTAGCAAACTCACCTCGAAACTCACCTATTGCATTGCTACAAATTCAGAGAACTACTGGACGGGACGCGTGGTTCATTTTGATCGAAACAACCGAGATCCTCGGGGGCTACGGAAAACCGCGACACGCTATGCCCCTTTTGTGGCGCTCCCGAGGCTGGGTGAGCACGAAACACCTGGTCTCGCAAGTTGTGGTCCCGTCTCAAGCAACTTCATCCATTTCCACGAAGCTCAGTCAGACATCCGTGGATGTGAATTGGCTTCGTTTTGCACGATAAAGCTGTAGCTCGCGTTTCAGTACGGGCTGTTCGCAAACTGTTGACACTTCGATATATATATAGCGTTGCTATCGGTACTCGCTTAGATACGCCTAAAACTTACTCAATTCCAAAGGAGGAGAAAAGATAAGTCGTGAGGTGCTTTGGCATGAATTCTACGGGGCCACCCATTGAATTGATCCGTTTGGAATGGTCTCAATTCTCACCAGAACAACACGATTTCCCGAGTTTTGTCAAGATCCGTATTCCACAAGGTTGGGCATCTTTCCATTAATTTGTACACGGGCGAATCGAGTCTAATCAAGGTTGACTCATTTTAGATTTTGGATAAGACTCAGTGGAAGTGAGAGGTTCTCATTCTTACTTTTTTCCAAAAGCTCGTCACAAGAATAACGAATTTCGGTCGAATGAGTTTTGACAAATTCGAAGAGCCGCAGTTGGATGAGCCGTCGATACGTAGCCGCAAAGTGCTAGCTCCGGGTTTTCCACAAGATTTATTGTCGCCAACCGTACCCCAACTCAATGCGGTGCTTGCCTCCTTGTCATCTTTGGGTGCTCTCGAAGACGGAGAGAGAGGCTAACCAACTTCACAGTGCTCCCAGTCACTAACCCGCCGATCCGAGTCTTTTATATTGGTTACTTGGGAGCCTATTGGCTCTTAAGGCTTTATTATCCTTTTGCCGATATACAGGACCCTGAAAGCCCCAACTTCTCCCCTTTAAGAGTGTTATCGTGGCGAAGAAAAACAGGCCCAACCAGTACACACTTGCTACTCTCTGCTCAGAAGATGCACCACTGTATAATTGATGAAATCATACATGTTGTTGTGATCTGTATCCAGGTTATGCACCGTTTTTTGTACACCGATGCACCAATCGCACCAACAATTTCAAAGCTGTTTCAATTTCCAGACATTATGATTCTGTAATCGTGTGACTTCGTGAATACCCCAAGTGCCACAAAATGTTTCGTAATATTTAGTAGAAAATACTGAGAACCAATGAACCAAAACCACTGAAATTCTATCTTCCCGATCTCCAGAAAATTCCTCACTCGAAAAGGATTTACTCAAATCTCCCTGTGATAAGCATGGAGAAACTTCGAAGTCTCGCGAAGATACTGAATTCTAGAATCAACAAATTCCGATCAGCTATGGAAGCGAAATACGGGAATAAAAAATCATTCGTACGGCATTCCATCGATAACTCAAGGGTGGTCTTGTGATATTTCATTGCCGTCAATTGAAGTTACTCTGAATACTTTTTGAAAATTTTGCTCGAAATTTCTCTGTAACCTTTGGGTTTTACATCATAAAGGCAATGTTTCTCCGGTCAATTGAAAGTTGATTGTCTTAGCTTCCGATTGCGTAGTGTTAGAGTCCAATTGAATGTTCTAGCCAGAAGCTATCATCAATTGAAAAGTGTTCAAAGTTAGACTCCCATGTAGGGGTAACTTTGAACACTTGAACAATTTAACGTGAGAACCCTTCGAAGGCGAACATGGTAATGCACTCTGTCCCTCTCTATGATATAAAAACTTAATCTGCTAATACGTGCACGCCAATCTCATTCGGAGTTTTCTGAGGTCGGAACGAAGCCTCAAACAATGAGTGAGTAGTTTCAAAAAATCATCTGAGTTGTGATTACAATCTGCATTTGATTCGAAAAATTCGCTTATAGAAATTTCCAATCGAGTCAAACAAACATCCAGTGCTTGATGTATAATAATTGAGAGAGTCAAGTACAGCGCCTTGAGAATTAATTGATCTCAACTACAAATCCAAAAAGTGAAAGTTATTGAAATACAAGAATTAGTTTGTAAGATTTAAACTTACCCCGGTTTCCGAGCGACTACGGTTTTTTAGAGTGTTCAAAGTTACCCCATTCCTCGAAAAATCATGTATTTTCCCATTGAACTTTTCAAAGTTATCCAGTTTTGGAAGGAGAATACGTGTTTTTCAATTTTTACACTACAAAATTGAGCCAGTTGATACACCAGTGTAACGATG
Source organism: Eretmocerus hayati (assembly GCA_029851415.1). Taxonomy (NCBI): domain Eukaryota; kingdom Metazoa; phylum Arthropoda; class Insecta; order Hymenoptera; family Aphelinidae; genus Eretmocerus; species Eretmocerus hayati. The sequence continues at coordinate 116,952,101 of CM056742.1, forward strand.
GATTTTTGAAGATATCGGTATGGATCGCGGAAATCTGGCGCCATTGCCTTAGATCCACCCGGAAAGTTCTCGAACGAGACCAATTTTTTGGAGCTACTTTTTTTCGCTCTGAAGTCATGCCATCAAAAAAATTTGTTGTAAACTCAATTACAGCTGATAGGGATCCCCACGTCGGTGCAAAATGTTGGCACGCATGCCACTATCAAGCAAATTAGTGCTAGAACCGTTGCTCTTGCCTACTTTGCTGATTTCGAGAACTCAAAATTTGTACCCTGAGTGTTCAAAGTTACCCCGTCTGTTCAAAGTAATCCCGGTAAACGGTGAATGTCTCTACCTAGTACTTCCGCGGTACTTGACCAGCTAACTATCGCAGGACAGGAGCTGCCCTTGAGCGATATATGCTTGATCACTAGGGTGGGCCGAAAAATGGGATTTTTCCCAAATCAAAACCCTTCGGGTCCCAGTTTTCACCATTTTGCACGTAGATGAAGAAAAAATTCCCCTGCGATTTTCAAAAAATGAAGGTTATTTATACGCGTTTGCGTTATTTTTAAACTGATCGAATGAGAAGGAGAACGCACACGGGATCTGAATCATCTCACAAACCATCATTTCTTAAGTGTCTTTGCACGTAGGAACTGAATACGTGGTCCGCTTGAGCCTCAGAAGTGAAGGCTCTCTGTAAAATGCAAGACTATACGATCGTAGCGAAAAAACGACACTTCTCCGGAAAACAACCAATTACGTTACAATCGGTATGTGAGGAAGAGCTCCCCATTTCTGGGTCCGAAATAAGCACCACACTACTTTTTCTTACGTATTTTGACCTGCTGAAAACGATCCCGATGGTTTTAGATAGCTTTGATGCGTGAAATTCAAGTGAAGAGGCGCTGATAACCGATGTGTCGAAGCCAGTGTACAACAATATGCGGTCAATGCATAAGCATAGGACGAAAATCGTTCGTCGTCATCTGCTTAACACCTACATTCCAAGTATCCAAGCTCCCTAAAAGCCCCGGGATCGTTTTCAGCAGGTCAAAATATACGTAAGAAAAAGTAGTGTGGTGTTCTTTGGGACCCACAAATAGGAAGCTCTTCCACATATACAGATCTTAACGTAATTGGTTGTTTCCCGGAAAAGTGCTGGTTTTCTGCTACGATCGTTGTCTTGCATTCAACAGAGAGGCTTCACTTCTGAGGCTCAAGCGGACCACGGATTCGATTTCTACGTGCAAAAATACATAAGAAATGATGGTTTGTAAGGTGATTTAGATCCCGGGTGCGTTCTGAGCCTCATTCGATCAGTTTGGAAAATAACGCAAAAAACGAGTGAAGAACCTTCATTTTTGAAAATCTTCAGGGCTCTTGCTCCAGCAGGAAACCTTAATTTGAAAATCGCAGGAGAACTTTTTCTTTGTCTACCTGCAGAATGGCACTAACTGGGACCCCAAGGGTTTTGATTTGGAAAAAAATTCCTTTTTCGGCCCACCCGACTGATTACTACTCTCTTCGGAATCAAAATGCCGCCAATATACCTACATCAGTAAATTCACAGTCCATCTAGACTTGTAATATTGGCACTCCTGCATTGCCTGACCACTTCAATAACACTGCTGTGGTAATTATGAGCGACAGTATTTGCATGAACCTTCATCAACGTAACGATAAAGTTATCATAGATACTCTTCAGACCGAGCTGCAGTCTTGTATTCTTGAAGTAGCTCGACAGTACCTGATCAGTATTTCTGCGAAACCAAAAGTATATCTTGCCAACACTTACGCGGTACTTACATGATCATCACGATGGTGAAGATCAGAAAACTTCTATGCGATAGATTGCTCAATGCGATTTGGGAGGTTCATTCGCAGTACTCAACTCCGAGTAGCACCACATCCGAACAACTGCAGAGTCTCGGCAGTACCCGAACAATAACTTCACAATTCTTCATCATCAGAGCCGTTATGTGAATTCTGTGATTTCCTAGCAGTTTAGTGCTCCTAGTACCTAAAACTCTTACGTGATGAATTTTTTTTTTCCGAGAAAACTGGCAGTTTTTTTACGCTGCTCTGTCATATCAAAGGTGGTAGCAAGTTACGTGTGATTCAATTCGAAAATTTTACTCATAAACTACCTCATCATACTTGGTCAGTACCCTCACAGTACCGCTGCAGCACATCGTCAGGATTTCCATGGTACTCTAGCAGTACTATACATTAGGACTTGTTTGATTCCTCGGGGGAGCACCTTCATATTCTGAAACTTTTTTCATGATTAGTGTCCGAACTTCATCAAAATATTCAAGTTCAGCTACAAAACCTGTCGATATTCAGGAATAGATTTGCGTACGCGAAGAATTCGTTTGGACAGTTTTTCACTCCATACTAGCCCCGTCTCTTCTACTGTTAATTCCGAGTAATTGACAAACATGTGCTGAAATTTTGTTCATAATATTAGGAGGAGGATAGGTAAGAGTACATGTCTCAAAGTAATCCTTTTCGTCTCACTAATACAGAGGAGAATCACTCTTGTGTTCAATTCCTTACATACATCGAGTCGATATGGAGCTGTCTGTTACGACGAGATCACTATTCCCACGTATCATTGATCAATATAATCTATCGGTAATTACCATCCAAAGAAGTTCAAATGAAATATGGTATTCTTTAGCACTATGAGTTTGTTGCATACATTGGATTTCAGCCTGACATCCTGGAAATCTACAAAGTCGATTTGAGACATAAGAAATACTTAGACTTTGCAAGAAGAAATTTCCAAAATCAGGCTAATCGTCTGAAAATCAACATTACAAAGTTACAGAATTTTTTGTGATTCAGAACGATTTATACCTCACTTAAAGTATTTTTTCTTACAATGGAAATCAAAATTGACAAAGTAAACCTTTTCAAAGTAGTATTCAAGGCATGCGTACCTGCGCAAGCTAAATTTTGTTCCAATTCCCCTCGAATTCATATTTTTGTAATTTTAAAATCGATAGTAGCTGAGCGAGGCAATCGCGCTAGTATCTTATAAACGAGGAAGTTATCAAGTGAGCCCTTTTTGTAAATGAGCCTCTACGTATCTCCCTAGGGGTAAACCTTAGTTTTTGAACCGACTTATGCCAACACTTATCAGCCCTATGGCTGTTATAAAAGTTGCTGGGTCCTCGTGTTGTTAATTTCCATATTAATCTACGGTATGAGAATTCATCATTTCACACTTTCTCGCTCGATGCTCATTCTCTCGCGAATTTCGAAAATCTCGGGTTCGCTTGGAATCTGCTAATTATCTCAGTATTCGGTACATTCCATATGCATCTTCTTCTTAGGATATTCATTACTGTGTCACTACCTGGCTATTCAGGTAATACTTCTTAAGTCTTTTTTCTGGTGCAAGTTATTTTCCGACGCACTCTTTTGATGCGACTTATAAGTTTGAACTGTTGGACTTGATCAAAATCGAGAAACATTTTGATCAAGTTCAAAAGTTCAAACTTATAGCTCGTGCCTCATACCCAGAGGATCAGTGTGATTTTCACCCTCAAATTCCAGGATTTTTCAATTCATCCCATTTATTTGATTTCTCATCCAACCATTATCTCAAGCGCTGACCCGTAAAACTGACAAGCGTTTCGGCAATCTCTACGGTATAAATTCGAAATTGTTGTGAAAAAACACGCGTCACATCATGGTATAACACCACTGCTTTGAGTTATCAAAACTCGTAAACAAACAAGCTGTCTGCGGTCAATCCTTCAGAGCTGCCCGATTTCGACATTTGTTTGAGCTGAGGTCTAGTTCAGTTTCAACTTTTGTGTAAACATAATTTCAAAATGTGGCTCTGCGTGATTTCAGATTGATGCATTTTACATCGCCAGTACGTCAAAGAATACACGAGATATCAGAGGTCAATTAATTTTCCACCTACTGCAAAAAGATTCCTTCTGTTACCCAAAATTAAGAAATCTTCATCCAACCAACTTCAACGTACATACGTATTACGGTCCTTGACCACTTTCCATCGTTACCGCTCGGGCTCAAGTACAAAATTTTCCTTCGCGCAGCTCAACCCTTAGACGCCTGGTGAGTCCTGCAGTACCCATCAACAATATGTTGAATCTCGTTCATCCGCGTCAATATTTCTTGCTCTTCAGGGGCCTTACATCTCATTTTGATCCCTACATAACTATTTTCTTATATCTTTGAATCCTGATAATGGTCTGTAAGTTTCCAGACTACTTGCAAAACACCACATGGCTAAATTTAAAAATTGTCAAAAATGACTCGTCACTGTACAAACACTTTTTTACAACTCCTGATATTTTGATCAGGTTCTAAAGTACGGGTGATATTGAGCGGTGTTAGTGAGACTTTTTCAACCGAAAATACAGCCCCAGAACATTCACATATACTGTAAACCGGGGTGAATGTGTCCGCTTTCGCCAAAAAGATCAGATCATATATCTTCGCTTCTATAGCACCTACAGAAACCTGCCGGGGGTCATTTTGAAGCTTGAAATCTCTACTTTCCAAATAAATAACCTAAATTCCATGAAAATGGACTCTAAAGTACTTTCTTTGCTGTTTAATGAAGTTTGAAAACTAATGTCCCCAAAAAACAGGTTTTTTGTGGCTAGCAGAGAATTTTGACGCGTTAGCTCGGAATAAACCACGTGATCGTGTTTAGACGATAATTTTGCGTTGGGAACTTATGGTGAGGTACCCCGCGCAGGGGAAAATTTTTTGTCTCGTGATCTCAACACAGCGAGTGTTATTGCAAAAACAGGTTTTTATGAAGAAACAGTTCTGATATCAATCCAGTACCTTAACGGCTAACGGACAATTTGTTTCTGAGAAGTATGTGATAGAACGAAGAAAATGTGACATTGAATGTTCAAATTGATCTATTCTAGCCCGTATTGTCATTTTTTGAAGATTTACTGCAAATTTCGATTTTTTTCCAAATACCAGGTGGACTAATTATCTCGTGTGACTACGAGGTTACATTGTATCGTTCTAAAACCACTGGAATCATGTTCAGCGGATCAAAGTACGTAGGATAAGGTATCCTTTATGCATTCAAAATCTTGAATTCACGAGCTGTGCGCTTCAGACGCAGGCGAGGCATATAGGTGGACACCTTCACCCCTGTCGACGGGGTGAATGTGTCCACCCTGTTTTTCGCAGTTTTTGAAGAATCGTGGGATCAAAGTCAAAATCTGACAACGGGATCTTGTTGCTGGGCTCAAGGCTTAAATTTTTACTACCCATACATTATGTTTCGGTATGAATCAGACCAAGAAAATCACAGTGGAAGGTCAAAAGTGGTCCACATTCAACCTGGTTTACGGTATCTAAAATCATGAAGAATCACATCATGATGCTCTAGATGACCAGGATGATAGGTGACGTTCTTGAATGTTTCATGAAATTCTGAATGCGTTGCGCCTGATTGGAGCCTCCAATTAAGTAAATCAAGTCAAAAGACAAAATATCTACCTTTTTCAGATGGTCACGGTTTCAATGGGTTAAGAATGTATCGACGATTTATCTGGGTTATGGCTTCAGTAATTTGACAGAATAGAGTATTTCTTGAATTTTTCTTGAATTATATTACGAACTCATGTACTGATCGAATCTACCTCACTGACATACTCCAGTTAACCCTTCTGCTCTGATCTCATTTGAAGGAGAAGCTTGATGCGTATACTTAGACCTTCCATGGAATATCTTAATTCAAAAGGCATTGTACAAAAAAATTATTATTATTGTTGACGACGACTCCAAACATAACGAAAGAGATCTCCACTATCTCCTAAAACTTAGCCCGGTTCTGAACATCGGTGTTGTACGTTATGTACATCAAAGTTCTCAATTTTGTAAACTATGCACCCACAATCTCACTGCACACTTCGTCCACTACCAGATTCCGTCTCAGATAGCTCACTTTCGCATGAAACACGTCCTGTGGGCTCGACCTCCACCGCTTCAAATTCCAAAAGCTATTTATGTTCGCGGGAGGTCTGGGGTTTCCCGGCCAGGGGCGCCACTTCTCCTCTGGATGGTCTGGATGGATCCAGACCCGACTAAAAAGTACGTATGGAAATCCAGACCTGGGAAACTGGCACGATGGGTGGAAATTTTCGATATCCTGCGTGCATTTTAATGAGTCACGACGGGCGCAAAAGATATTATACTGCGCGAAAGCAAAGGTATACTTCGAAATTTTGGATACGGACGCAAATTCTCTTCGCACTAGAATTTAAAGTCAAACCATGGATTTGGTCAATCAGTTCGAGGACTTCATAGTGGGGAAGAGGGATGATGCTTTAATTATAACTGAATTCTACAATTCTGATAAAGATGATGAGCGGGACTTACAGTTCGATGCTAAAATTTTAGAGCGAGAGAGAGATTTACTACTGAGCGCGATGGCTAAAGATGAAGCATACAAACATGAAGTAGACTCAATTCCGCCTAGGACTTTCAAAAAAACTGCAGATGAATGAATGAATGAATGTCTTTATTGCTGACTAGGGACTCAGAGGTCCATGATAGTCCGTACATAAACGTCGTGTTACAAAAATATTCACGTGACATAGATTGCACGAGGAATCCAAAATTCCACTGCAGCGCAGTACTCATATAAAAATATAATATACTAAACCTAATAAACTAAAGCTAAACTTAACCTAATTAAGATAAAGTCATCACATACATAAAATGAAGACGTAGCACTAGGGATGATAATTTCATCTATACATCTCCCCGTAATAATAACAGGTCAATACATTTAGATCAACGAGACTAGTTCCAATTTTCACCTTCCGATAAATAAATCTCTAACAGCAGTTTGAAACACGGCTTGGAAAACTTTTCACGGATTTTGGAAGGGATTTTATTCCACTCCCGACAAACTGACATGGTAAATGAGTTTCCAAACGTGGATGTACGGGCAAAGCGGATCATTAATTCTAGATTGGACGTGCGTTTGGAGCCAATTTTGTCTGGTGGACGGAAACTGAACTTTTGTGCGAGATAATCGGGCTCTCTTGACTTTAAAATATTAGCTAACAAACACAGGCTCAAATATACGCGTCTTTGCGAAAATGACATGATTTGATTTTCCGCATACGCTGGAGTAATGTGGTCAAACTTCTTCAGCCCAGTTGCGTACCGGAGGGCTGCATTCTTACATCTACTCAGCTTCACAACAAGTTGATCCGATAAATCCCAAAGAAGACCTACGCAGTAGTCAAGATAAGGGAACACGAGTGTCTTGACAAGAATCAATTTAGTGTCACGTGGTATACTATCCTTGAATTTTCTCAATTTAGCCAGAGCTGCGAATGATTTGCGAGCAGTAACGTTGCACTGTTCTTGCATCATTAATTTGCTGTCAAGTGTGACACCTAGGATTTTAATCGTATCACTGTATGGAATGACTTGACCATTTACGCAAACAGGTGAAGGTGGGTGAGCTTTGAGACGTTTGATGAACGCCGGAGAACCGAACCAACAAGCTACTGTTTTGCGTTCGTTGACTTTCAATCCATTCGAAACGGCATACTCGTAAACGTTTTTAGCATCTTCGTTCACCTTACGTACAATACTTTCTACCTCACCGATAGAACCAGAGTAATAGAAAGTAGCATCATCAGCGTAGAAGTGGTGGTAACAGTATTGCAGTACATCCGGAAGATCACTTATACTCAACGAGAAGAAAGGAGGACCGGCCTTAGTTCCTTGAGGAACGCCCGAATTTCTGCTGGCTAATGTAGACGATTTCCCACCCGGCGAAACAACTCTTTGAGCTCGATCACTCAAAAAAGAATGAACCCACTGACATGCTGAGTCAGAAAAACCAAGGCTTTTCAGTTTCATCACGAACAGGCTTATGTTGACCATATCAAATGCTCTCGAAAAGTCAATGCCCATCATTAGTGTAACCATTTCATTAACCATTTCATTAACCATCAGATGCTAGGTATATTGACCGTAATTCCCACGCACCATCAGGGGATATGCATTTAAAAACGATTGTGAATCATCTGAAGAGCAGACTGCAATTGAAACTTGTCTTGCTCCAAATGTCACAATTAATTCGATCAATGCTCACTATACCTGGCTCATCATATACTAACGAGCGTTCTTTTTCAGTGATGAAGAGAGTAAAAAGTTATGTCCGATCAACTATGTCTCAAGAACGGTTTAATAACGCAAGCATTCTCTTCATCTATTCTGATTTGGCAGAAGATGAGAAAATCCTCCAATGGGTCAATGAATTCATCAGAGCCAATAAGTATAGAATGTCAACTTTCGCAATGAAATAATTGATGGAAAAGTTACCCATATCCCTCACTTACTCACACATTTGCCTCAGATTCCTGTCTGGAACTCTGCCCTGATTCGATGACCCCTTTTTTTTTAGCTTCCACTTGAAGCTTTCCAAAAATGCAGACCTGGGAAAATTTGAAAGTGGCGCCCCTGTTCCCGGCCACTGCTAGGGCTCACAAGTAGAGAACGCAATTTACGAAATACAAATCTCGCCCAACGTTATTTTTTCTCCATCAGTCTTGCATCAACCAAAATATGAACAACTTGAAGTATACCCCTTTGTCTGATAATACCAACCCGAAAGTTTGCGCTGTGGACATACGATCTCACGCTGAAATTTTACATGAAAGGATATTCTCTAAAACTTATCTCCGCTGGCACGAGGTTCACGCATATAGATACTCATGAACTCTCCATTCCCTGCTTAATACACAGCTCCAAAACGAATTTGGCCAAGATTAGAATCCCGAAGCTCTCGTGTCTTTTCCTGTCAGCTCTCTACAAAGCGCCCAAAATTCCATCACCACGCTCAAGTTGATCGTGGACAGCTTTCAAAATATCTGAATTGTTTTTCGTTTATGTTCACAGGCAGGACTTACCAAAGAGGGGAGCTGCTACCGCGGACAACGGGCAACTGCGTGGAGTGCAGCTGCGGCGCCGAGGGCAGGATCGAGTGCTCGCCCCGGGACTGCGCGACGTATGGATCCGACGGCAATGGTCCCGGCCTCGAATTTTTCGACCTAGAGCACGAGCGCGGCATATCTGGCAGCGCCCTATGATCAACCGGAGCATCTCGATATCTCGGTCGCTTGCGAGCCCGGATTCGCAGTTGCCTCGAATCTGGATTTTACCCTCTGTGTGCGCTCATCTTGGCCTAAGTACTTTGCATACGGATGTACATCATCGACCACCTCACTGAAGAGGCAATTTTGATGAGCCTGCAACGCTCTCCTTCCTTTTTGGTACTTTGACAACGCCGAGCTTGTGTGAGCTACTGAACAGTGCGTTTACTTGTTTGATGGCGAGTAATTCTCAATCGGGAGATTACTTAGACACATATTGCTCTTTGCTGTCAATCAATAAATGCCACTCGATGGAAGATTCGAACTATTTCGCGACAGGCGAATCTATTTCTCCTCTAATACCTTGAGAATTGATCATATCACACTCTATGTATTTTGTAACTTGATCGTTGAACATTGCACACTGCAATTTGAACCATACCGTTCGGCGCGTATGATATCTAATTACAACTATATTATGGAAGTGATGAAAAAAATGGAATCTAAACAATGTGGCTCGAGATTGAGTGAGAGACTATTAGTTAAGAAGCAGGACCATCATTTAACTTCAAAAGTGCAGCCAAGACGAGATCTAAGAATTTTTTCTATCTCAGTATTAGAGTAATGTGAAGAGAAATGAGATTGTACAATCACACAGGAATGACCAAGTATTCATCCAAGGATATGTATATGGATGTAAGCTGCAGTCACGATCCTAAATGTAGAAACGTTTTCACGGACGCGTCTGGACCCAAAGTCACAATTAATGATACTTCTATGGGTGGTTGACGAGCTGACTCATTCGCAATCAAATCTTACTCTTTGAGCAATTCTTGTCCAAATTGGATGGGAAAAAAAGAAAACCAAGAAATAGTATGTCTATGACAACTCTTCTTTCCGGTAGTTCATTTGTATCGAGTCCAAAAGAATAAAAAAAATATTCAACATGTACTTGAATCTATTCCTTGATCTAGACAAAGATTTGCAACATTGGGAATCCCAGATTCAAGAAGAATCAGTTCTATAACTGTCAAGTACTTAAAATCTCGCGGTTGGTCTACGAGGTCAAACTGTAACATATCATGCATCTGTGTACTCATAAAAGAGCCGTGAATGATGCTCAGGTTTTTGTTCAGAAAAAGATTTGACGGATCAAAACACTCATCTTTGTACGCATGCACAACTTAGAACTTCAAGTCACACTAGTATATTAATTGAGCTCCATTTGCAACAAAGTTAAGCCAGGCTAAGCCATTTGCGTGTAAAAGACTTTGGAATGACTTCTGTATAGCTGGTGAGTGGACAAAGATGACCAGCGGTTGTAAAATTATTCACAAGCTATTCATAAGACATTCAAATTTTGTAGAATGTAGTTCTGTGGTACTTATCAACAATAGTACTGTTGCCACTAAAGCTCGTTTTCAGAATGCTGAGCTGAAAGTCTGAGATTGCACAGCTTCTCTATCAAGTTGCATTGGCAGATGCGAGGGTGGAGGCGCGTATAGGTCGAAAGCCTAGAGATGGTGTTTTGGGGATATTTTGGGGTTGCTGAGCACGAATCTGAGATCACCCTGCCTCCAAATCGTAATGCGTGGATAGATGAGGGGACAGAGGCGCGAATAAATCAAAATCAATTTTGAAAAGCCTGGAGATAGAGTATATTGGAATAAAATAGAATAATTCATGTTCATCCAAGGGCAAAAAGTGTAGATCTGTCTAACAGTAAATTTGTAAATGGATTTTCATATCATGATCTTGCTCTGATCAATCACATGATTATCACTAGAGACCGGAGTTTCGTACTGTAATAGTATATTACTGTACTAGGCAGGGAAGTTGGATTTCCGTGACTGTGTGATGATAATGCCGAGGCGAAGCCGAGGCATTGATATCCCACGGTCACGAGCATCTCATTTCTCTGCCGCGTGCTGTATACTATTTTTCTTACTCGCGGCCCGAAAGTACGTCGAAACTTTAATGAATTAATACAAAAGTCCGCATTTAACCTCAATTATCCAAATGCTCGAACGAAATTTTGAAGGAGTGCCAGAAAATACGATATTTCACATTCAAAATTGCGAAAAATTGGATGTAGCACCTCGGGTTCGCCTCAAACGGGGTTTTTCATCGCATATTTTGAAAATTCATACAATTTTACGTTGAAACCATGTGGTCCAAATTTTTTTCAGGTCAATTTCGTACTCAAAATTGAGTCCCGAGGAGATCTCGTGAATGTGTCATCTCAGCAGGCGCCACGAAGGCGTTAATGGGCTGAATTTTCATGTGATTTTGATTCGACATAATTAATCCTTGCAGATCGCGTTTCAGTGCATGAATTTCAACTTTGCGGGTAGTCATTTTATAGGAAATTTTGTCAGCTTTCCATTAAAAGTGGTCCCGAAAGTCTACGTTTGTGCGCATGCGCAGAAAATTGCCTTTTTCTGAAACCGAAAAAATCGAATTTTCAAAAAATGGCTCATAAGTCACTTGGATCATCCCAAACTTCTCTGAAACCGATTTTTTTCGAAAGAACGCAAAATTTTACGTCAAATATATGATTTTAAAGGAATAAAAAAAATGGCTTTTTGAGATATCAACATTTTAGTGAAAAACACTCTTTTGCCTCCAGGAGGCCCCCAAATCACAGAGAAGGAATTTCCAACACTGTTTTCGATAGGTTTTTTGATGCCCTTTCAGATGCCGCAACCGATAGCTATTCAAAAACTCGAAATATTCCCATTTTCGTGAATAAAAGAGCATCGATTTTTATACGATAAATTTTCGGTCTGTTGACAGATGTGCGTGCAATGGAGAGCAGAAATTTTTTTTGGGCCCCATAGGTGGTCAGAAGTTCCTATTTTGGGCCATAGAATCGAATGAAAAAGGTTAAAAAAGGAATCTGAGAGATGACCCCTTTTCGTAGGTCGCTTTGGCGTGGAATTCATCTAATATCATGATCAGCATGGGTCTTGTTACAGATGAGTTGTATTTGCGTTTCTTGGCTCGTCATAGCCCATAACTCTCGTCACTGCGTATTTTTATCATTCGTGTCGTGGAGCATGAGAAATTCGTGGAGAAATTCTGCTCCACAATCACCCCATGAAAGATTCTTTCTCGGCAGCGATATTTCTTAGGGATACTGTCCGTCCAATTATATTATCATCATCAATAAAAGCTTGTAAACATAACCTCTATAGGTTATGTCTCTTGTGTATGTTTTGCATGCATTTTCCTTTGTATCGCACGCACGTGGAGAGTAGCGGCAGCCCTAGAGGCAGCAAAAATCGACAGCCGATTAGAGCGCTATGCGCCGGCAGCAAAAGCTGCTCTTTCGCGACCGAAATGAAGCACGGAAGGACGTACTTCCGTGCCGGGAGGAAGAAAAATTCTTTTTGTGTTACTGCACGTCTTTTATTACTGCACGATTACAGAGCATTTACCCTTCAAACATCGATATGTACCTCCGCGTGGCAAAACTCCGCATCAATCGTTCAAAATCAACTTACGTTCTTCTCTCATATGTTTTGTTTCTATCTAAGAACATAACCGATCTCAAAGGATTAGGGCACACTCTCCCCGTCCATTTGAAATATATGGGATCGGATAATATTTTGTTGAACTAACCGAAAGTCGTGTCTTCTTCGATATTTAAATTTTTTTCGCCATTGCAGACTTCAGGGCTCGGAATACACGATTTCATTATAGTCTCCGTCAAATTTCACATCACTCTTGGGGTTTTTCCAAAATTTAACTTAACGATGAAGAGTTAGGAGTGCTTGAGGCCCAAATCCAGCAACAAAGTGTAAAGTCACCCATTGAAATTGAAAATGTCCCCTAATTTAGGCGGTAGTAGGACTATCGTTATGGGGACTATAAGAATTTCGTTTATATTTTCCACTCTGAAGTTGATGTATGTGAAAGTGCTCTAGAGGAGATAAATTTGGAAAATATGTGTCTACCTACTGTGAATGGCCCTGTAAATCGCGCATAAAAAAGCTAGGAAGGGTGAGGGCAAGGGCCTGCTAGGGCTTGATTGCCCCGAGAGAGGCCTTCACCCGTCCACATGCCGATCTTCGTATCTTCGTCGTCCGTCTGCTACCAGTCCGTACAGCCTCCTGTAATACAAGAGCAACGGTTATCTCTGGTGTAGAATCGGTTGCCTTTCCCGGATATACCCGTTGATACAGCATCACGCTCATTCGTCCGCTTGTCCCGTCTCGTCACCTCGTTCTCTCGACCGTCGCACAGTGTTGAAAAAAAAAAAAAAAAACGGCCACGGGACAATATTAATTGCCTCGTGGAAACGAACGATTTTGGGACATTGCACTAGTTCATTCGGTAGCTTTTTACATTTAGTTTCTGAATCCTCGAGGAGCCCCCAACCAGCCTGTAAGGCGCCGTCCTCCAGAATCTAAGAATCCGCAGGAATATGACCAAAAAGGTGGTTTAACTCGAAGGGAGTGCATTTTGAGCAGAAAGATTAAATGAACAAAATTGTAGATTGTTCGAGAAATCGAAAACTATTGCCAGTTTTTCCAAAAATTTTAGTTTTGAGGGGGGTGGTTTTTGGGGGTTGTGAGAGGTTTTGGGAAATTTTCCGGGGACTTACGGGAATTCTGACAACGCCAATCAGAAGAACGGGGAATTTCCCGTCGAAATAGTGGGCTCTCAAAATTTTTCAGAACATTTCGAAATTATTCTCAGCGGGACATACAGATTCAGAGAATATTATACCTAATCAGTCACGATTACTTTGCGACGGTCGAGAGAACGAGGGGACGAGCGGACGAATGAGCGAAATGCTGCATTGATGGGTAATGTCCGGAGAATGGCAACCAGTTCTACACTAGAGATAACCGTTGCTGTCGCATTACAGGAGGCTGCAGGGGCTGGTAACCGACGGAAATAACTCAGAAAGTGTGGTGTTGACTTCCAGCTCTGCCATCGCAATTCCCGAGATCATTTTTTCTTGGATGGAATCAAATAAAGTTTCGGGCGTGAATCTCCTCAAAGATGGACTCAACAGAGAGATTCGAGGACTGCTCTCTGGTTCTAATCCGTCACACAACCATAAGCGGATGTCAAGTGGCAAAATCAAGTTTGCAAATCAGGCTAGCATTTCACGAACCTAAGCCTACCATTCGTTTATCGAGGCACTGTAAAATATCTTAGAAGATTTACCACTGATTTTCGAACTCTGGAATCATATTTCTTGAGAATAAATGGGAATTGGATATCTTCCATACACGTATCTACAAGAGAACAGTGCCAACCAGGAGATTTGAATGCGGCTTCTTAGTTCTAACCTCTTTCATGAACAGAATTTGATCTCAAACCACCGGGAAGATTGGCAACTCTGGCTGCCATACCCCGAACATGCGCCAAACGTCATTTGGTCTCCGCAGTATTCGAAAATCAACAGCTCTGTGACCTTCATTTTCGAATTTGGATGGAATTACATACAGCTTTGGGTGCAAATCTCCTTGAAAATGGAGAGAACCAAGACATCCGAGTGTTTTTCTGACTCCATAATCTAGTAGATTTATGCCCCACCTCTCTGTAAAACAATTTATTCCCGAAAAATCTGATCACAAAGCTGAAAAATCGGATTCACGCTATCTGAGATATTTTTTCAGGTCATTGTGCCAACAAGCGATGCTCCACTCATGTGTGTAATTTTTGACTCGGAGTTGCAATTTTTCCGTCAATTGAGATCACATTATATTTGTGAGACAGATCAAAATGATGTAACAGTATTCGAACTTCTTCGTTGTCTCCATGTACTACTAGATTTACGCTTGAAATTCTCTGTAATTCGATACGTTTCCGAGAATTCTGATCATAAAGCTGAGAAATCGATATTACGCAATCTAAGATATTTTTCATAGCTTGAAAAACTTATCTTGTGACTTTCAGAGCTCGATTCTGATCCACGCACGCCTCTACCACCGCATCCATTCTCGCAAAACGATTAGGGGTCTGAGTGGTATTGCATTTGTGTTCAGTGACCTCGAAATATCAAAAAAACACCATTCTTGGACTTTCCAAGCTCTGTTTCGATGAGCACGTCCCCCCCCCCCCCACGATCGCTCATGCAATCCGATTTAGAGTCTCGACGATGTCAGATTCGTATTCAGTGTCCTCGAAATACCTTAGAAAACGTATCCTGTGACTTTCCACGCTCGATTCTGGTTGACACACTCAGGCCTGGACAAACTCCTCGAACCCCGCATCTCTGCGGGAACGGACGCGCGCATTAGGCAACACGATTGGGAGGATGCACAAACCCAGATTTGTGTAGAGTGACCCCGAGATATCCAGAAAACACTACCTTTCGACTCTTCACACCCCCGCAGCCCCCTCCCGTTCGGCCTGATCTCAAAACTCTGCGATATCAGATTCGAGCTCTGCATCCTCCAAAATACCCACCAAAGACCACCACCTTGCAATGCAAGATCGAATTCAATCAATCACGTACAATCCAATGCATAGCTATGTATTTTCTCTCATTATCTACAATAACGCCATACTAATGCTATGCATGATACATTCAAACTTCTTTCGACGTGGGAATTCTACGCCCACCAAATCATTGCTGTCTATTTGATTCTGCATCTTATTTTTCATTTGTCTAATTTGATTTCTGCGTGCGCCCATGAAAAAGCGTCAAATCGATCCCGACTACTAGCCCTAGCGGCTTCGTTGCCAATCGCACATTTTCGGGACGCCTATTTTTTTGCGAACTCATTTCAGCTATGATTTAGCAATGTCTGGTTCAATATAGAATGATTCGATTCTAAAAGTCGTGAGCCTTAGGTTGCATTTTCACGCTAGCGATTTTTCGCCGCGGCGAGCGATCTTCACCATTGGTGTGAGAGAGAACGACTGATACAACTTTCTCTTTCATGAGTACGTCCATGTCAAATTCAAACGGTTTCTGCAGCTATTTTTTTAAAATTCCCATACCATTTTTTTTCGACGTGGGGTGCCAAAATAAGATGTTTCCTATAGTTTGTAGGTCCA
Source organism: Eretmocerus hayati (assembly GCA_029851415.1). NCBI lineage: Eukaryota > Metazoa > Arthropoda > Insecta > Hymenoptera > Aphelinidae > Eretmocerus > Eretmocerus hayati. Next base: position 116,968,240 of record CM056742.1, read on the forward strand.
AAAAAATTTTTTTGTCTCAGATAGGCCTACAAGAGTGATTTTACCGAAAGATCAAAAATTGAATCTATCCTACCGTATTTTGCTCGTAACTTTTGATTGCTTTGACCAATTTGGATTTTCCAAAAAACATTTGAAAGGTGACTTTGAAAGCTATCGATTAACCACTAGTAAAACCTCTCCCAGTTGTTTTTTGAGTATCCGAAAGCTGAAATACTCAAAAATCACTATTTGGCTCATAACTTTTTTGACGTATATTTTGATTTTTTTCATTCCATTTTTTTTCGATTTGTATAGTAATAAACTACCTGCAAAAAATTTTTTAGCCATTATTTTTACTTTTACGGCCTCCTAGAGCTGTTTAAGTGCGCAAAACCATCTCAAAAACTCGAAAAATGCGTTTTTACCTCGTTCAACTTTCTCGGGCGACCTCGCAACTAACTTCATTGTGTTTGCAAGACTGTTTTACCTCAGAAATGACTGTTTTGAGTATTTTTTTAGTGTAACAGATGCTCAGATTCGTAGAAATTTATTTCAAAAGCAAATTCCTATTCAATAATTAGCATCTCCTGCGCATGCGTTGTTCTCTACGTCTCTGAAAATGTTTCCAATCGATAGCTGGTTCAATTTTCTTCAAAAAAACCTCTTGCTGAAGTCAATTTCATGCAGTAGAACCGGAGCTACAGCTGTCAAACTAAAAAGAAATGTCTTAGGTATCAAATCCGTGAGCCAGGACAAAGATTATCGGTCTCGCCTGCCGGTTGAAGCGTGTATTTCCGCTTCTACTCCATCAAATTAACTTCAACAAGGGGTATTTTGAAGGAAATTGAGTCAGCTACCGATCTGAATCGTTTTTGAAGCACCAAAATCATTTGCCTGCGCAGAAACTTCACAATCGTCTGATCAGAGTCGGAAAAAATTGCTGGCAATGATTCGTTAGATTCGAAGTTCTCGTGCATGCAAATGACTTTAGAGCTTCAAAACTAATTTGAATTGGTAGCTGACTCAATTCCCTTCAAAATGACCCCTTGTTGAAGTTAATTTGATGGAGTAGAAGCGGAAATACACGCTTCAACCGGCAGACGAGACCGACAATCTTTCTCCAGGCTCACGGATTTGATACCTGAGACATTTCTTTTTAGTTTGACAGCTGTAGCTCCGGTTCTACTGCATGAAATTGACTTCAGCAAGACGGTTTTTTGAAGGAAATTGAACCAGCTATCGATTGGAAACATTTTCAAAGACGTAGAGGACAAGGCATGCGCAGGAGATGCTAATTATTGAATAAAAATTTGCTTTTGAAATGAATTTCTACGAATCTGAGCATCTGTTACACTAAAAAAATACTCAGAACAGTCATTTCTGAAGTAAAACAGTCTTGCAAACACAATGGAATTAGTTGCAAGGTCGCCCGAGAACGTTGAACGAGGTAAAAACGCATTTTTCGAGTTTTTGAGATGGTTTTGCGCACTTAAACAGCTCTAGGAGGCCCCAAAAGTAAAAATAATGGCTAAAAATTTTTTTGCAGGTAGTTTATCACTATACAAATCGAAAAAAAATTAAATAAAGAAAATCAAAATATACGTCAAAAAAGTTATGAGCCAAACAGTGATTCTTGAGTATTTCAGCTTTCGGATGTTTAAAAAACAACTGGGAGAGGTTTTACTAGTGGTTAATCGATAGCTTTCAAAGTCACCTTTCAAATGTTTTTTGGAAAATCCAAATTGGTCAAAGCAATCAAAAGTTACGAGCAAAATACGGTAGGATAGATTCAATTTTTGATCTTTCGGTAAAATCACTCTTGTAGGCCTATCTGAGACAAAAAAATTTTTTTGGACCTACAAACTATAGGAAACATCTTATTTTGGCACCCCACGTCGAAAAAAAATGGTATGGGAATTTTAAAAAAATAGCTGCAGAAACCGTTTGAATTTGACATGGACGTACTCTCATACCAATGACGACGATCGCTCGCCGCGGCGAAAAATCGCTAGCGTGAAAATGCAGCCTTCCCGAGTAGAAATGCAGTTAGGGCGCGGAACGGGGCCCGTTAGGATTCCCTAACTTCCCTCATAGTGCCCGTACGGGCGGTAAGAGGGCATGCGACGCTTAGAACGCTATTTCCCTAACAACAGTTAGGGAAGTATTGTGGATTTGTTAGGGCGTTATGAGGGCGCTAGGTAGTCGAGAAATTGTATGTTTGGTAGATTGTAATGGTGACATGATAAGATACTGACTGTGTTGAGATTGCTCGCCACCAATCCGAACATCTCAATATTATTTCAAGGTAATTTTAAATAAAACTAAAGTTGTCTTTAAAAGATATTAAATGGAATTTCTATTTGATGAAGTTTGAAGCCAAAAATGAACATTTTGAGATTTGTAGGACGGTTCTCCACCGGTTCTCATTTTTCAAGAGGAAAAAGCAATGAGAGCGATAAGGAAGGTGACTGGTAATATTATTGAATAGAACAACATTTGATGAAAAATGTAGTTAATTTAAAACATACTCGGCACTTTACAAATAAAAAAAGACTGTATACGTGTCTTGCATCGCATATACTACAACGTATCAACTGTACAATTTACCTCCTGAATTTTCTAATCCAATTAAGTTATTCAGGTGACGAAGGCTTGCATACAGATATTATAATTCTCATCATCCAAAAAATGTGTTTCAGTCAACTCTTTTTTTCCTTGAGTACTTATAATCTTGGAATATCCATCTATCGAAGTTGCGATCGTCTGCATTTCTGCACCAGTCTGCACGAAAACTCATATTGAGTCGATATTGTGGCAGTAGTGTGGAACGTTAGGGCGCTACGGAGTTAGGGCAGTATGAGGGAGAACCCGTACGGGCCCCGGCCAGCTAAGCGTCGCGTGCCCGATTCTTTCCCTCAGACTTCCCTATTCCTTCCCTCACTTCGCCCGTTAGGGCCCCTATTAACCAAGAGGGCAGCCCTAATAGATTTCTAGTCGGGTTAGCCTACATCAAACATTCACAACTACCCGAGTTCGAACGCCGCAAATTATCGACCGTATGTTGTTGTTCTGTATAACCTTATAACCTTCATTTTTCCGGTATCTAGATAATTTATCCTGAAAAAAATGTCCATTATCTGCCTTCGAGCACATAGAACTTTTTGTTCGGAATTTTCAGCTCTATAACACGTTTCTTCACCAACAAAATTCACCTACACCCAAAATCCTATCTCTCGGAGCGGGGTCACGCCTATTCTTTAAGATATGCAGACTACTTATCTTTCTATTTATCAGATTTCAACGATACGTACTAGCAGAATATGTTGGGTGAAATGAATATCGAGTTTCTCAAACAATATTATGCGCGTAAAATTATTTTGGTCATGAAGTTGAATGACACAAGAATTGAACCTCATCTTTGATTTAATGTTCACAACAGAAAAGATGAAGTAAGAAGTTTGAGATTTCCAGAAATTTTCACACAAATCTGAAAAGAACCCGCAAAGTTGGTGTGCCATCGATGTTTGCGAGGAATTATTTAATTGGAAAGATCATTTAAAAAAAAAGAAACATCCTCGTAGACTCTATTATCCCTTCATGGATCTTTTTTGGAAAATCGACCAGCATAAAGTATGTCACGATAATTTGACAAGCTCATTAAGTGCCACTCTTTCATAAAGCCAAATTAAGAATATTTATATAACTTTGGAATAATTTTTACGTAAAGACTTTCTCAAGAATATACCTACATCGTTGGATGATTATTCAGATTTTGTAAAAACGACGTCGTTTCTATGAATCGGTTGATGGAAGCATTGAGGGTCAATTTGGTCTTTTTTGTTGCTCTTTATTTTTCATCAACTGTGTTTTTGTATGTCGGATCTAATTTTAAACTTAAGAATCTGAATTTGTTTTCGAAAATATCCGGTGATTCTTCGTAATATTATCCTTTCCCAATTTTAGTCCCTACGAGCTCAAGTTCCTCAAATACATCCTTTGGCCAAGAGGGCTGAGTACCTTCTTTCGCTTGAGAACGCAGTATCCCGAAACTCGATAAGCTATAATGAAGATACGAGACCTCTGATCCTGTATATCAGAATCCAAATGGGTTGAAACCCAAGAGCTTTAAATGTTGATAAATGCAAATACTATCATGTTTCTGACTTCCGCGAATCAATCGTGAAAGAATTTTTGATGCTTTTGGTGAATGCGATCAGGTATTAATTGGCACTCGCAAATTGAATTCACTGTTATTCCTTCAATAACTCCTGAAAATTCCACAAAAGGGGCAGGAAACGGTACAATTGCGATTCAGGATTATAGTATTCATGATTATCAATAAGAGTAAACAATTAATTTTCTAGAAGCCACCAACACAAATGCATTCGTTTCTTGTCAATGTCGGTTGCGCCAACCATTAGCAATTGTTCTCGAGTGTCATCTGGCGTTCTTATCATTGTACTGGATATTGTCATTCTCACAACAAAAAATTTTAATTTTAGTAAGATCATGCCGTGAAAGTTTGAAGCATCTATTGTACGAGTAACAATGATACAATACTCACTGTGCGTCACATTGAAGATGTGGGCCCGCGGGCGGAGACCGAACGACGACACCGACGGAGGAGGATGCGACTTGCAATCTATGCTATGCTATCACCCCTTCATCGGAAGCTCACGCAATTGAGCAATGAGCGCCCGCACATGACTCGATAAGGCAGCTTCAATAGACGATGCAGAATCTTCGATGTTTACAACTTGCGGGCGTGCGAACGACGTTGAGCGAGGAACTCGGAATAAGGAGGAACCCACGCCACAGTGGTTCGGCTCCACGCTTCACCTCATGACATTGCTCAGCACCATTAAATTCATATGTATTGACACAATGTACCCACCTGCCCCCATCGCAAGTGCTTTCGCAAGCTCCAAGCGTGTGAGCGCAAGCATTATCCAAGAAACGGAATGCATCGTGGCTGGTCGGCGGAAAGGAATGAGTTGCGCACGGAGACAACGCCTCTCGACCTGTCGCGTCCGCCGCGAGCGATTGTTCACATCGCGCATCGCCTCCACCTATTACATTATACCTGCGATAGAGAATGCATTGGTGCGTTCTGTAATCGGCCATTAATGCCGCGAGGATCGTGTCTAGATCGCGAATGTGCCGCCACCGCTCATTTGAATATTGCGAGAGATGCGCGAGTGAGCTATCGGCTGCGACGCGTTAGCACCTACTTTACTCTATTGGCACAACGTTGTTTGTGGAATCTCGCCGAGGATGATTTTGTATTGACTCCTCTAGAGCTGTTCATTGAGTTATTCGCGGTCCGCGGAATGAGTGCCACTCCCTACGCATAAACAACGAATGGGCGGATTCTTCGTTGCCAGGATGTGAACATCGCGTATGAAGTGTATAATATTTTTCAAAGAAATATCAACGTGGGTAACGGATGAATGTCCAAGCAATGATGAAATCAGATTGGCTGACGGATTCTATGATTTCCAGAGAATAATTATCATGCAACAGTTAGAATATGAACCTACGTTGTATATCCCTTCATTGATCGATTCCATTCTTGTGTTATCATTCCAATAGAAACAATTTCAGTCGGATTATAACTAACGAGGGGAGCACCAACCTTGCGGGGCCTGGGCCTCGACGAAACTTTGAAATCTTTTTGTTTTGGTGAGAAATGAAGGTATCTCCAAGTCCAATGGGCCTCCTATCCTGAGATACAGCTATGGAGGTTAGCATTGTCAGTATATCTATATGTGTGTCATTTTAACATATAGGCCTATATGGGACAATGCTAACCCCCTAGGCTGTATCTTAGGATAGGAGGCCCATTGGACAAAACCCTTCTGAGTACCTTCATTTCTCACCCAAAAAAGACGATTCCCAAAGTTTCGTCAAGATCCAGGACCCACAAGGTTGGTGTTCCCCTTGTAAGTATCATCATGACTATTGTTGGTATCAAAAACACCTTCCATCTGACTTCTTCATCTTCCACTAGCAGATCAACGTTTTCATATTCATATTATCCAACAGGAATATGAATACCAAGTACGTTCACTCGATCAAAATGACCAAAGTCATGGTAGGAATAGCTCACTTATATTGCTGGAATAGTTAATATGTCGGAATATCTTCTATTTACTCTTTCGCAAACTATTACAGAATCAAATTAATTCAAGATCGGGTCGATCCATCTTAGTCTTGAAATGAAGGCTTCTATTGCTAAGTAGAGCTCGTCAATCTGAGCTGTGGACATGCGTGGCTCTCTTGGTAGTAGACTTTTCCGCATGTGAGATTATCGTTATGCCAACTATTCGAAAGAGTTGCAGATAGAGCCACGACTCGAGTGAACTGCTAATGACAGTCGGCGAGAAAGTCTATCGTCGAGCGACACCCTCAATCAGCAACTTTCGGAGGAAGAGAAATTAAGATAACAGGCTTCTGAAATCAATGAGATACAATTGCGTGCCCGGTGTTTCTGCAGTACTTGCATAATGGAGTGCGCGTTATCATATGGATTTTCGTCAACTTTTGAAGTAGATTCTCAACTTCTCAACATTCTCTCTTCTGCAGAGAGTTCTTCGATATCCTGTAGCCGTTCTGAATAAATAGATTCGGACTTTGAAACGGCAGCTCTGCAAGCTATGTAGGAGATGACTATTCTTTGAGCCGATATGTACGTGTACGTTCCCGGTCATTTTTCGTAAACCATTCTTCCAACCCTGAGGGCAAATTAATGGGGTTTGCAGCTGTAGGTTACAGTCTACCATAGAAAATAACACGGTTAATTTTAAATTACACCTGTAAACTCCATTAACTTTCTTACAGGGCAAAAGCATTTTACTAATGCCGTTCTTCCTAAGACGATTTTCCTAAGACAATTTTTCCAAGACATCCTGATACCATTTTCCTAATACTATCTTACTGAATTACTTCAGCCTAAGATCATTTTTCATAAAAAAATTTGTCTCCATCAAATTTCTTACAGGCCTCAAAGGGTCATGAAAGATTTTGAGCTAGCTATCATCAATGCTAGCGAAGCGGTTTTCCCTGGAGCTTTTATCTCGAGATATTTTTTTCACTCGGGTCGGTCAATTTATCGAAGAATTCAGAGCGCGAGCAATTAAGCACGTTATAACGATGAAGATGGTCATAGTTGATAATCTGAGACCCACATGATGCTTGTCCTAGCGTTCCTTCCCATTCACGATGTTCTCCAGAATTTTGAGCTTTCGAGAGATGAAATTTTTGAAGATTTGATTACGGTTTTTGATTATTTAGAGCTTGTTTCTAGAGAATGTTCTTAGAAAAATGAGAATTCAGGGAAATTAGATTAGGAAAATTGACCGGAAACTCCTCGGAATCGGACGTGTATGAGTGATTCTGCAAATACTGTTCACTTGGATGTCCTGAGCTGCCATTTTCAACCGGTGTGAAATGGGTTCAAGCTCAAAATGGAAGTGATCATGTTTTTTTTTTACTTGGGGTATACGATAATAGGTTTTATTGACTATATTCGCTATTTTTCATAGTCTGATCGAACATCGATTTATACTCAGAAACGAGGTATTTGGATCGTCATTGTGCGAAATCATCCCTTTAAGCTCCTAATTCCCACGTTTCATGGCATACAAATTAGAGCGTACCAATGACTCTGATTACTCAAAATTGATATGATTTACACTGTAGTTTGGTAGAACTAAGAGGTATGGTTTCAGCCAAGCCAATCCGATTTCATACAAGTTTGTGCTATGAGTTCAAAAGGAGAGATGTCACATTTTGTGGAATGGTAGAAATCTCTCATTCCATGGCTCTCGATTAAACGTGATATCAATTTAGTGTCGGTTACGTGGATAACATATTATGATACTGATGGGCTCAAGATCATTATTCCCAACGATAGGAAATGCAAGCTTGTGATCCAGTCGAGGTTTTATCGCCTTTGAGGCCTCGAGACAAGCATGGTCACCGTACAGCGTGCAATCCAGTAGGTTGTTTTTTCCTTTCGTCTAAAACTTCGTGATCACAACGAAATTCAGGATTTGCAGTGCCAGTGCTTACTTCTAGTCCGGTCTCCGGCCGACCTTTTGTTGGTCTGTTGACCTCCAGTGAGGTGTCAATCGTGCTGGATAGAGGCCAAAATTATAAGAAATTACCACCAAAGGTGGACACTACGTGTGGTACAAGCTGAGATATGAATTTTTTAAATAATCAATTTGTAAGCGTCATAGGTCCGTTATCCTCCAGTGGCCGCCCTATGGTTATTGGAAAGCTCACGAAATGTTCATTGAAATAGGGAGGAGGTGGACAGTCCTGGTGTAGTCAGAATTGGGATTTTTAGGATCTAAAGGTCAAATTTTTGGGTTAAAACGGCGAAAATGACAATTTTTCGTGTATAACTCAGAAACAATGCGCTTGATCGAAGTTTCACATCAGTACTTTTTTGTTTATCTTGTCAAGATCTTGAAATTTGTATCCGGATAATTTTTCTCAGAAATGCGTCATTGCTGATATAATGGCGTTGCGAGTTAGGATTAGACGTTCGGACCTCCGGATGCGTACAACTCAAGAACGGCGTACTTGATCAAAATCCAATATCAGTACTTCCTTTACTCACCAAAGTATCACTTAGATAAATTTTCTTACATGTGAAAACATATTTTTTGCGATAATTTGCATTATTATGGATTTCCTACTACCACACAGATCGACAGGTAGGAGCGTCGATCTATTGCATTTTTGAATTATAGAAATATATATTTTATCAGCGTAATTATTTAACGGGCCAGCAAATCAACTTATTTAAATAAAACTATCATTCGATTACTTAGAAGAGATAATTATCTATAAATAAGCTTTGCTTTATTGAAATTCCTTAAGATTTCAGCCCACAATAGCAAAAACAAGCATACAAAGTACTATCGCTCATTATAGATGATATTGTCGCATGTCTTGCACATAGCTCACATGCGGCTTATATATTCGCTCTCTTATGCTTCCAATTATCGAAAGTGTGGTAGATAGAAGTAGTTTGCACCACTATAATTAGTGCATGATATAACAATGCCTGTTTACTTCAATTCCATGGAGATAGAGGCTGAATGCGGATGGACTGCAAACCGTAAGTAGATCGCCGAGGGTAACACCGGACCGGTGTCTCTTCGTTGATAAGAATAATATTATATGCACATTTGGTGCATATACGTTTGTCGTTCGCATTTAATTCTATCGTATTGAATCCGATACTTACAATTAATTAAGATCATCATTTTTTCCAGTTTACCGCGCGAATACTTCGATTCCGCACTTATACATCCATGACGCAAAGGACGTTCGGGCGCCTGCTAGCCTATACTGATAATGTTGATACCTCAAAAATTATCCGATTCCGAGAAAGAAGATTCGTATACACATTTAAAGATCTCATGATACATAACGAGTGAATGAGTACTGATATTGGATTTTGAACAAGTGCACCTTTCTTGAGTTGCACGCATCCGGAGGTCCGAACGTCTAATCCTGATAACTTGCAACGCCATTATCTCAGAAATGACGCATTTCTGAGAAAAATTACCCGAATCCAAGTTTCAAGACCTTGACAAGATGAATAAAGAAGTACGAATGTAAAATTCTGACCAAGTGCGCCGTTCTTGAGTTGTACGTATCAGTAGGTCTGAGCGTCTACTTTTCACAAGTCGCAACGCCATTATCTCCGAAATGACGCTTTTCTGAGAAAAATTACCCGAATACGAATTTCAAGATTTTGACAAGATAAACAAGAAAGTACTGACGTAAAATTTCGATCAAGCGCATTGTTTCTAAGTTATACACGAAAAATTGTCATTTTCGCCGTTTTAACCCAAAAATTTGACCTTCAGATCCTAAAAATCCCAATTCTGACCACACCAGGACTGTCCACCTCCTCTCTATTTAAATGAACATTTCGTGAGCTTTCGAATAACCATAGGGTGGCCACTGGAGGATAACGGACATATGACGCGTACAAATTGATTATTCAAAAAATTCATATCTCAGCTTGTACCACACGTAGAGTGTCCACCATTGGCGGTAATTTCTTGTAATTTTAGCCTCTATCCAGCAAAATTGTCACCTCACTGGAGGCCAACAGACCAATAGAAGGGCGGCCGGAGACCGGACTATTCGCAATTTCCATGTGCGGAAATGCAGCATTTGTTACTTGGGCTTGAACACCACATAGCGCGAAATCAAAACTCGCGGCGCCGCGCTACTTCGATTCCGCTCTTCGTCTCATCTGACATCTCGCATATCCCAATTCCAAATTTCTATAGAAATTTTTGGGTATACCCGAAACCCTGATTAGCCATCCTGAAGCAAGGCTATCTCTCGCTATCACTTATCGCTTATCTGAAAAAAATTGTCTCCAAAGCCAACTGAAAGTTTTCGTTCGCAAGCTGCCCGGAGCGCAACCTCCGAACGCGACACTCTCCGCTCAGCAATTTCCCATCGTTTCAAGGAGAATCTGACGGGGCTGAGATTCCTGTAGAAGCTTGCTGCATCACGAGAGTGGACTAATTGATACCCAGGAATTCAACTGTCTGAGTACTTTCTCGAGCTCGCGCTGCTGCAGATAAATTCCCTTCGACAAGATGCCCGTGGCGACGCGGCGTAAGCTGAGTGAAACGCAAGCAATTGCACGCGTACTTGGCTTAGCTACATCGACTTACGCGCTCACCCGGTGCACCCTGATCCGAGACAAGAATCGGAGGAAATAACCAGGATCGAGAGTTGCTCGCAAGAAACGATGAATTTCTTCCGCTTCTTAAGGACTGTGCGCGCAATTCTACGAGCCATCAACGACAGTATGATGAATTCTCATGCTAGTTTGATAAAAATGACCAAAGTAACGCCATCTCAAAACACCGTCGAGACCCCCCCAAGTCAGGCTCACCTTCCCTTTGGGAACCTTCCAGAACACATAACGCCTCACACCAGTTGAATTAGCTCCTGCACTGCATGAATTTGATTGTAATTTTTTTAGACCCAATATTCGATTTAGTCGAAGGTGCTTCAACGAACATTGACATCGTGTCAGTCCTGTTAGAAACAGGAAATTCTGGTGAAAACAATTGGGAGATTTATCATAAATCTCGTGTCTGAATCAGTGCATTCCAGTCGAATGAATTTCCCTCTGAATCTACTTCAACTCCGAGATCTATTTGGGTATGTGTCGCCATCACACATACTTCTATTAGCTCCTCTATATTTTTGTAACTGTGTACTGCAAAAAGGCCCACGGGCATCCTGTTACAGGTCATTGCAGTCTCAAATTCGCAAGCTATCGTCTGGTCCATAAATTGTCGTGGATTCCGACAGCTTGCAACCAATCTTACAACTCCAAAGTGGAAGCATTTTTGAAGGTTATGTTATAACCTATAACTCGTTGCTGGAAATACGCCATTCCCATCATCACATTGCCTCGCTCGCGTGTTCGAGACTTCATCCGGGTACCAGCATCAAACGCCAGGTGGCACCAAGAGCCCCTGACCCTACAGAGTTCTTCTGTGCCAACCCAGTGTCTTGTTTACTTTTTTGAGTCTAGAACCCGAAGTGTCAGCTGATTCGACCCGGACTCGTGAAAATGCAAGTACAAAATAGTGATTCCGAAGACGATCCTGAAGCTCCTGCATGGTTCAATCGTTTTATGTGTAGATTTGATCAGCGGAATAGAGAGAATGCCAAAAAGATTGAAATACTCGTAACGCGCTTAAGTCATCTTGAAAAATCAGTTTGTGCAACTCAAAATCAATTTCATGTGGAATTTGACGAGATCCAGACTCAAGTCAATAGTCTGTCTTATTGTGGACACACCTGAGATCCGAGTTGCTGGCATTCCTGAAGATCTCAAATCCGAACCTGCACAAGCTGTCTCTCGAGTTTTCGAAGCGATCGGGGTGAAAGAATGCATTTCTCAAGTCACCGGAATATGTGAATGGTCTCCACATAAAATGGGTACCGATTCTGGAAAAATACGAGAATCGACCAACTATTCAAAGTCCTCTGCTACTCATACTTTAAAAATTAGGTTAACCACAAGTGTTGCGCGTGACACGATTCTCTCACGTATTTCAAGACTTCGTGACAAAACTGCGCATTCCATATTTAGAGCTGGTGGAAATCAAAAAGTTTATGTATCGGCACTTTGGCCACGACCCGTGTACGAACTTCTTCGTATTGCATGTACAAAAGCCAAGGACCTCAAATACTTGCACCCAACCGTACGAAACAATATCGTATGCATGCGTCCTCAAAAAGATTCACCTCTAATTCCAATATATTCTTCAAGGGATCTCGATCGCCTTCCACCAAAAGTATCGTAGATCAATCGCTTTTTTCCACTTAGGAAGATGTACATCAATCATGAATTCCTTATGTTTCCTAGATGATTACTTTTCACAATCCGTGTCAGAAATTTTCCATTCCAAATTCCTGTAGCTCTTATTTGACAGACGGAAACCTATGACGTACTTTACGCAATTTTCTATCATTCTTGCTTGGCGACACTTATCCACTCCTTATCCCCTCCTTATATCACTAGCGTTTTTGCCTTACTCGCTACCGCTTGTTCGGCTTGTAAATGTTCTTGATAAGTCATAGGCACCAGAAATGCTTTTATAGTTCAATAAGAATAGTTGTAAAATAATGATTGCTGATCAATTCAAGGTGTTTGAAAAAAGTTTTAAAATAGTTCGCAAAATTGCTATTATATCAAATTATACTGGCTAATTGTGGAGATATAACTTCAAGTAAGCAACAATGAATATTGCGGAATTGCATAGTTTCTTTTCAATTAGCTGAGCTGGTATATCTTTGATGAATCGATTAGGCTGAAAAACTTCCGTTACATGGCGTGAATGTACAGGGTTAATCAAAGCGATGTCAATTCAATTCATTGTGCAGTGTGCATAAGGTGACCGTTGATCTCCGGACTTGGTGCATATAAGAGCAACTACAAACTAGAACAAATTAGGCCAAACTAGACCGAACTAGACCAACCTGATTGGACCAAACCAAACCGAGTTAGACCGACCTAGATTGTACTAGACCTAATTGGACCGAACTAGATCGTATTAGACCATACTAGACTGAACTAGACCGAATTAGACCGGAGTAGGCCGAACGAGACTTAATCACCCCAAACTAGACCGAGCTAGACTTAATTAGACCGAACTGAACTGATATAGATCGAATTGGCCCGATCTAGACCCAACTACACCGAGCTAGATCGAAAAGGACCAAATTAGACCGACCTAGATAAAAGTAGACCGAATTGGACGGAACTACACCGTATTTGACAATACTAGACTGGAATAGACCGAATTAGACCTTCTCTCATTGCTCGAGCTTTTCAAAGTGGTAGAAGAGCAATGAGAGTTTACCACTGACACGCGGCTCAAGTGGCCGAATGTTCGATAGTTAGAACGTCTTTATATACGAAAGTTCATCTTCGTTAAGCGTTTGCGAGAAAAGTGATTTTAACCCGCTATTTCTATTTGATTTCTCACCATTTTCACTTTTGGCAGGTCTTCGGCCTTCTGCTGGAGATATATATATATATATATATATATATAATTAATTATGACACTCGATCGACATGATCGGATATCGTATTTATCACTCGCGGGAATTTCAAATTATGGAAGTATATTTGATCGGTCTTTGCGAGTTAAAGTCAGCTGGTATTTCTCAAATTGATCGAGAGTGGAGAAAAATCCATTCTCGATTGATGCCAAAAATTTCAGCAGTACCAGCTGACTTTAACTCGCAAAGACCGATCAAATATACTTCTTTAATTCGAACTAGACCTAATTTAACAGAACTAGACCGAACGAGACCTAATTACCCCGAACCAGACCGAGCTAGACCGAGCTAGACTCACTTACCGAAGTCGACTGAATTAGACTAAACCTAACCTAATCAGAAAGGAATAGACCGCATGAGAATAGGTTAGACCGAATTGGACTCAATAACGCCAATCTGGACCAAACCAGACCGGACTATACCATTTCAGCCCGGTACTTCCCACCCCCATCCCCGTCCCCATTATCATCCCCAACCATCCATCCACTCATTGATCCACCCATTCATTCATCCATGCACCTCCTACCCACCACCCTTATACAACCACTTGTTATACCGGATTGAACAAATTAAATCTAGACTGCCTAGTATAACTTTGCAAGTTTTGACTTAATTTTGTTCTAAATATAAGTGTTGTGGTTTGGTGATTTTATTTAGTAATCTCTCTTTGACATTCATTAAAGTAAAATATTCTGATAGTAAACCTAACGGAATTGTTGCAAAGCGTTGCAAGCAATAACTGGGTGCTTACTTCTTGAAGTTACCAAATGAGAATTTCAAGTATGCCAACATCCTATTCTTTCGTCTCATTTCATCACCAGCGTTGCCAGAAATTAGTCAGTCCCCTGTATAAAACAGCTACACTTTACAAAAGCAATGAATGCGCACACATTGCATGTAATATCAATCAATTAAGAACGCACGAACCATCAGAAGCCAATAGAATCTGGCATTTAAATATATTGACTTTGAGAATACTTATATTGTAGAGCTCGAAACATGTCATCAATGAATGACCTATTTCCACTATGTTTTCTTAGCATGAGCCCTTGTGGGCAATACCAAAGTCTGTAACTCTAAAGCCCTTGAGCATCCAACTGTAAACCTTCAGATATCGTCTTTGGGGGTTGGATGAGACTGTTCACCGAAACCTGAGACCTACATCTCGTGCACCCCTGGTTAGCTCAAATCGATATAAATTTCGCAAAAGATTTACGTTATTTTTGTGCCTCCACGCTACTTCTCTGTACCATTGCCATAATCCATAACCCATCACTCACCAACCTACCCATGACCCATACGGCCACCCGACCACGGACCAAGCCACCCATCTACCCACTCATCCACCTACCCATGATATTTCAGTCCTTCCACATAGGCAACCAGATACGAGGGATCCGGACGAACAAAATTTAGACTGGCGCTTAATTATTGGAAAAAAAAATTCGATGATACTATTACATTGGAATGCCTAACAGAGTATCCAAAATAACACACGACGTAACCAAAGAATGAATCGAACAACCTTTCACGTAACTCCGAATCGAACAATCTGCTGTAACCCTTCATAACTCAATTCCTCACGACTCAATTCCTCATAACACATTCCCACCAATTCACCGACCCGTGTCCCACATGGCCACTGTTCCACCTACCCATGACCCATACGACCACTCGATCACGGACCCACTCATCGACCCATCACCCACGGATTCACCAACCTGCCCATGACGCATACGGCCACCCAATCACCGAATAAAACCCAACCGGACCAAACTAGAGCAAACTACACCGGATGAGGCCTAGGTACACGTAATTAGACTTAATTCCAGCATTTCTATTCCCATGACCATGCCTCATTTCCGATAATTTATTCCTCATCACAGACTCCGCAAAACTCGTTCCTCATAACTCGAGTTCCTCATGACTCGAGTTCCTCATGACTGAGTTCCTCATGACTCGAGTTCCTCATGACTCGAGTTCCTCATAATTTGAGTTCCTCATAACTCATGACTCGTTCTTCAGAGGTGTTTATATCTCATTCTCCATAATTCGTGGCTCATACCTCATAGCAATCCATCCATCTATCCATCCATCCATTGACTCACCCACCCACCACCCTCCCCAACCATCCACCCACCCATTACACTTCACCCCTTCCGAAAAGGCGACCCGATGTGCGGCATGTGGACGGACATATTTTGCCTGGCTCCTTAATTGTTGTAATTATACTCAAAGCCCTTCCAACGATTCATCTCCCGTGAATAGGGTTGAAAATCTCTTACATTCTACTCTCGAGAGGTACATACCACAGATGTATGTATATATATATATATATATATATATATATATATATAAAAATCTTCTTCTTTAAGTTAAGTTAATTACTCAATAATTATATCTTCTCTAGTGCCTACAATGATTATGTAGAATATTACTGTGTACATCTAAAACAGGGCCACATAGGGTTCCACCCCAAGGCCTCAATAAACAAATTCAATCAATCAATCAATCAATCAATCATATCGAGTACAAGAAACGAGTAGCCATAGCCAGGGAAACACTCAGAGAAAAAGATAGAGAGTTTCAGAGCATTTGCGGAAACAATCAACTTTCGAGTAGATAGAAGACACGTTTAGAACACAGTTAAAATTTTTGAAAATAAGTATACTCGTCTTGAGCCTAATGCAAATTCTCTTGGTGGCAAAGAAAAAATCTTGGATGCAGCGGTCGATAAATTGAGCCCCCTTGGATCCCCACTGATCCGGACTGGGTGCTCAACTGCAAAGGAAATGACTTCCTCAGTAGCTTCTTCCAATTTAGCGAATTTAATATTGCATTACAGTCAGAGAATACTGAATCCTCCCCAGGGATGGATGGGGTCGATTATGAAGTATTACAACGAATTCCTTTCAAGTACAAACTGATTTTACCTGACATTTTCAATGGAATGTATGTCACTAGTGACTATCCAAAAAATTGGACTGAAAGTTTTGTTCATTCCATCAAAAAATCAGGTGGCACCAACGTTAGACCAATAAGCCTCACCTCGTGCACTTGCAAGTTACTCAAGACATTAGTGAAAAATTGTCTACAATTTCACGCAGGAACTGAGCACTTAATACCGCCAATGCAATCAGGTTTCCGAAAAGGCCAGTCTTGTACCGATGACCTTGTGAATTTGACCCTATTTATTGATGAAGAAATCACGGCGAAACAGCATGTTTTAGGCTCATTTCTGGATGTAACAAGTACATTTGATAATATTAATATAGAGATACCTCTAGAGATTCTGGCACGAAATGGATGCCCTATCCAACTGATACGTTTTGTAAAGTTTTTGATGTATGAGAGAAACAGTTATACTGATTCTTTGGGTGACTCACATCAAAAAACTCACGAGGGCGTTCTATAAGGAGGGGTGTCAAGTCCTCTCCTCTTCATTTTGTATATCGCGAAGATCTATATCAATGTTCCGAAGAGTTCTGCGACTTCCGTGTTTGCTGATGATATTTGTTTACTAGTACGGAGGAAGAACCTAGAGTCCTGCAAGAATATCATGGAAAGATCTGTTCGGACTGTGCAGAACAATCTTGTCGATATCGGCTTAGATCTTGCTCCATCCAAATTTGTCTTGGTCATTTTCAATCATTTAGGATACCCTCCCAACTCGGTGAGCATCAAAGTCGGAAACTTACAGATAAAACCTAGCGAATCACTTCGCTGTTTGGGTATAATATTAGACTATCGATTAAATTTCTCAAAATACTTGGATGTAACAAGAACTAGATGTTTGAAAGCAATGAATATCATCAAGTTCCTAGAGATACTTGGTGGGGCGGAGACCTGAGTACACTACTGCAACTATATAGTTCGTACATCCGATCACTTCTTGATTATTGCCTATTTGTTCATTTTCCGATTAAGAAAAGAGTGATAGAGAAACTTGAAAAGATACAGTACGCAGCAATACGATACTGCTTCAGATATTGATGCAGTACCGGTACAAACATACTCATTGGAGTATCCAAGCTCCAATACGTGCAAGATAGAGCAAAATTTTTGTGCCAAAGCTACCTTTCAAAAATGATGACGAACTGCAATCTCCCCATATGCAGAACAGTCCATAAAGTTATGTTTAAGGTCAAAAATACAACCAGCTAAAGACTGGTGTATGAATGTATTGAGAAAATGATACCAATCAAAGATATGCTTGAGTGTAATGAACATTACAATCTTTATCTCACACATTTTGAAACATTGATATCTACTGTGTATCACGATTTCGAAATTGGCAAGATTCTGGAAAGCTTCCACTATCCCAACTCAATTTTACAGGAGTACATAGAAAAAAACAATGCAATTTCGATCTATTCAGATGGAAGTAAAATTGAGAATGCTGAGTCTGTAGGTGTAGCCTGTGTTAGTGTTACGGGCGCAAGCTACACAGGCGCCCGCACTTAAGGTGTATCACATATAAGGACCGTCGCTTGGTGCGGCCGGACTAGCTCAGTCAACAGCGTGTCAGTCTCTTGATCAAGAGGCCGCCGGATCGTTTCCCGGCGGCCGCACTTTTTATTCAGAGCATGAAGGAGAATAATATTATAACAACTGGTGTCAGAAGTGGGATGAACCCCGCCTACAAGTGGACTGCATATTCGGAGGATAATCAACGATGATAATCAGGTGGCGCTGCCCGTGCGTAGACCTGCTGTACCGACAAGATGAACTCGGGATCTACATAGACGACAATGAGGGGTCAATGACATGAAATTCAGACGATGAGGACATCGTCGACTTTGCCCAGGGGGTGTGTTACGGGCGCAAGCTACACAGGCGCCCACACTTCAGGTGTGTCACATATAAGGACCGTCGCTTGGTGCGTCCGGACTAGCTCAGTCAACAGCGTGTCAGTATCTTGATCAAGAGGTCGCCGGATCGTTTCCCGGCGGCCGCACTTTTTATTCAGTGCATGAAGGAGAATAATATTATAACAGTTAGTCTGGACTTTAATGTGCACAAAGTTCTATGTATCCACAATGAAGCCTCGGATTTTACCGCTGAATGCTTGGCATTGAGAAATTCAATCGATCTAGCGTATGAGAATACCGAAAAAAATGTTCTTGTTTTTTCCAATTCCCAAAGCGCTCTGAAAGCGGTAGTTATCCCCCAATATCAATGTGACGACCAATACATTCATCAATGAAATCAAAGAGAAATTTCCAGAATTCCACAGGGGAAATGAAAACGATTCTAAATTCAAAATTGTGTGGCTACCCTCTTATACAGGCATTATAGGCAATGCTCGAGCAGACCTTCCTGCCAGAGAGGCCACACTCAGCCCGAACGCCCAGAATTTTGCCATACCCTTCTCCGATTTCAGGTGCAAATTTTTTGCTGACTCTGACAGCTGCACAAATCAAAGATTCGTAGAATATGGTCAGATTGAAGGGAGAGAATATTCTCAATTTTTTCGTACTTGCGCTCGAAAATCAATCTGCCTAACTAGAGTCAATATTAAGACAGACCCAATACGCCCATGTGGCCACGAAGAGCAAAATCTAGACTACATCCTCTGGCAATGTCCTGCATACAATGCTCACCGAGAAACGCTCATCAATTCGATTGAAACACATCGAGTACAATTACCACTACATATTAGGTGTCTCCCCTCAGATCCATTGGCAAAAATTGTGAATCTTCTCATGAATTATATCAAAAAATGTGAATTAGAACTGTAAGCACGCAAAAGAATGAAAACATGTGAAACTGCCCTATGTGAATTATTTAGGCAGTTGTATACTCTAAAAGTTGATCACTACGATTATATTGAATATGTATTTTTCTTTTACTGTATGGCTGAATAACTCCAAAAGGAGTTGAGTGCTTCAATAGAAAGAAAAAAAAAATACTTCAACTCCGTCCGAATCAACTATAATCAAATTCCTTTTTTTCGTTAATTACGGTCTGCTCAACTGATAGCGGTATACTGACTACTGGCCCCACGAGGCGGATAGTTTTACCTTCTGCTACACCGGTTTATCCACAATCATTCAAACGAATCAAGAATCCTGCTTAGTAAGTAACTAATAACACAGCCTCACAGAATGGAACAGTGGTCTGAACCAGCGTTCTCACCATATTATTCTTGCGTTTTTTTTAATTACTGATTCCGAATCCCGTGCCACCTAGCATCGATCACAGTTTTTCCGAAATATTGAAGGTCATCGTGAGACACAAAGTGGAAAATCGCCGCAAATTTCAGATGTATGTGTTTATTGGGTCACTGAACACGAATTCGAAGCTGTATTTCATCTCCTGTCTCATAAAACTGGAATGTTGACCATTACTTCGTTTTGATCACAAAGATCTCATTTTTCGACATCAAATTCAGAATTAGCCCAACATTTTAAGTCCAAATATTGGTTATTGGAACATTTTGAATCATTTGAAAAAAGCTCCACAATGGAACGAATCACTAATTGACGAGAAGATGACTTTCCCAACTCGCTGGCCTCACAAATGACGTGCCAATCCACTGACCTATTGACCTGATGTATTACATGCTCGGCGCCAAATCTCTCTATATATCACCACGGTGTTCCTGAAGCGCTCGAAAGTTTTGCAAAAATGACGAAAAAAACTGGATGCGCTATCATCTTCCTCTCGTTTTCCCGTTTAAGAATCCGTTTAAATCGAAATCGGATCTGATCCGACAGTGAAATGCGAGCAGAGAACGTGAAAACCCCATATGATCACGTGTATTTTGGTTAGCCTTGATAATGACTCGACCGGCGAAGATATAGCCAATTGCTGATTCAAAGTTTCTGGGCGGGTTACAGGAGAAAAAACATGTATTTTCGTCTGAAATTTCCCGTAGAATTAGCTGGTCGAACTCATTTTTTGATATCTAGAATCGTATTAAAGATCCGGAGGAAATGGCGCTAGAACTGGCAGCAGAACTCGATCTGGCAGCAACGCTTGGGCTCATGAGTGCATTCGGCAACAGGGTATGGAGGTCTAAATAACGGGCTGATCCATTATTTCTTGACGTATACGACGGGGTTTTCACGTTCTCTGCTCGCATTTCACTGTCGGATCAGATCCGATTTCGGTCGAAACGAATTCTTAAACGGGAAAACGAGAGGAAGATGATAGCGTATCCAGTTTTTTTCGTCATTTTTGCAAAACTTTCGAGCACTTCAGAAACAACGTGTCACGTGACCTCTCAGTCCATCGAGCAGGTGACCTGCGGACCCAACGACCTATTGACCTGTCGTATAACCCGCTAACCCGCCAACCTGCTAGATGGGCTACCGAGCGACCAACCTCTTCATCGGACACAAGCACCACTGACCCCTCAACCTGGTGATCTCTCGGATGACAGATAGACCGAAGTACTGGCTACTGAAGTACTGACTTATCATAATACCCGCTAACCCGGAAACCTGCCCTGTGATCTACAGATCCATTGGCCTATTCCTGTGCGACATGGGCCACCGATCTGCCGTCGTGGTGACATTTCGGAGTGACTCGTAGACCCAATCGACCCACTGATGAAATTTATCACCCATGACCAATTACTTGAAATCTGAAGGATGATCTACACACCCACCCAGCTATCTATCTGCCACATCCATCACTAGGTCACATAGCGGGTCAACGAATCAACGGGACAACGAACCAGAGAACCAAATTTCAGGTGAGTGATTCGGTAGATCATCCATTCAGTGTGCAGATCCGTGGGTTATATGGTAGCTCAGTAAGTTTCTAGATTATGAGGTCATTGAAATGATTAAAAGCCCAGCCAAAATTTGTCCGTCAGCATCTCGCGTCTCGGGTTGCCTATCGACAGGGGGCAAAGGTTGATGGGTGGTCGTATGGGTCATGGTTGGGTCATGGGTTGATAGATGGGTGGGTGGGTGAGTGGGGGTGAGTGGTCAGGTGGGTGGGTTGGTGGATGGATGGATATACTTCCACTTTAGTGATTTCAGTGGAAATCAACGAAGTTCAATTGATACGTTTCACTGAAATTTCAGTAAAAATCACTAAAGTTTCAGTGGAACTTTCACTCAAATTCCATTGAAAATCACTAAAGTTTCAGTGAAACTTTCACTGAAATTCCAGTGAGAGTTTTACTGAAATTTCAGTAAAAATCACTAAATTTCTAGTGAAGTTTCCACTGAAGTTTCAGTCAAAATCATTACAGTTTTAGTGAAACTTCCTCTGAAGATTCAGTGAAAATCACTGCATTTTCAATGGAATTTCCACTGAAATTTCAGTGAAAATCGCTAAAGTTTTAGTGAAAATTACTCAAGTTTCCACTGTCTATAAGATTCTAATAGTTGTCTATTCCAGTATAAATGCATCATGGGATGTAAATAACTATTTCGAAATTAGTGTATTGATTGTAGCAAGGGAGCTGACGATTTTTCTTGTGCTAGATTCCGGGATGGCTGAAAAAGAGATATGTTGCGTGCGGCACCCTAACTAAGCTTTTGGCGTTGGTCAGCGATCTCGAAACTGATACGAACTATTTTTTATTGAATTTTTTATAATTTTTTTGAAAAAGTTCTTGTGCTATACGTTCGTAAAAATAAATCCTATTCCAAACGATAGATTACGTTGAGTTATGTCGAAAAAAAATGGTCAGCGGTTCGAAAACCGTGACGAAAGTGGTCAGCGCGGGGGTTTAACAATTTTTTTTCAGCAACAAAGTGCGTTTTCAATAAAAATCTAACTTGATCTTTCAAACTAATTGTTCTTATTTTGCTCTACTTGAAAATTATAATTAAACAATTTGCACACAGTTATGACGTCACCTGACGGTCACAGAACTTCCCGGCGCCTGTACAGGTGCACCATTGAAAATAAAAAGCCAAAAAATCTAAAAAAAATTCTATAATGCGTGTGACAGTGTCATTATTTCATCGACATTTGCTCACTCTACTGCAAAGTCTAAAACTAGTGTAGAAGGAGCTATGACCATGAGCAATATGGTGCCACATGGCCCTTGAATGTTATTTTGCCATTTGCTCAAAATCTACAGCAGGTACAATTTTTTTTGTCAGGACCTTTTTTGTTCTTCTTGATTTTGTCTACAAACTTATTCCCCATCATTTTTTCTCTAAAGTGAGTCGTTTTCGGGATAGAAGCGTTCAAACATGTAAAATGAAATTTTTCTGCGTCTACATAAATAGAAACATCAATATTGCCTCTATTCATTGTATGCAGGTGGTATCCTTGCTTAATCTGAGGGATAATTGGATATCACACTGAGAATCCACGCCACCCTGTATGAAATCATATCAAGAAAGACACTACAGCAGCAGGGAAACGGCATTGGGCCCTGCGTAATAACTGCGGAGTGTGCGCAGCAGAACTTGCGCGCAATTGAAATAAAGTGAAAATCTTTGATGCATAAAATTTATATGTGCCAGATTAGTCTTTTTATGCTTGTAGATACACAAAAACACTTTTTACATGTTTAAACGCTTCTATCTCGAAAACGGCTCACTTTAGAGAAAAAATGATGAGGAATAAGTTTGTAGACAAAATCAAGAAGAACAAAAAAGGTCCTGATAAAAAGAAATTGTACCTGCTGTAGATTTTGAGCAAATGGCAAAATAACATTCAAGGGCCATGTGGCACCATATTGCTGATGGTCATAGCTCCTTCTACACTAGTTTTAGACTTTGCAGTGGAGTGAGCAAATGTCGATAAAATAATGACACAGTCACACGCATTATAGAATTTTTTTTAGATTTTTTGGCTATTTATTTTCAATGGCGCACCTGTACAGGCGCCGGGAAGTTCTGTGACCATCAGGTGACGTCATAACTGTGTGCAAATTGTTTCATTATAATTTTCAAATGGAGCAAAATAAGAACGATTAGTTTGAAAGATCAAATTAGATTTTTATTGAAAACACACTTTGTTGCTGAAAAAAAATTGTTTAACCCCCGCGCTGACCACTTCCGTCACGGTTTTCGAACCGCTGACCATTTTTTTTCGACATAACTCAACGTAATCTATCGTTTGAAATAGGATTTATTTCTACGAACATATAGCACAAGAACTTTTTCAAAAAAATTATAAAGAATTCAATAAAAAATAGTTCGTATCAGTTTCGAGATCGCTGACCAACGCCAAAAGCTTAGTTAGGGTGCCGCACGCAACATATCTCTTTTTCAGCCATCCCGGAATCTAGCACAAGAAAAATCGTCAGCTCCCTTGCTATAAAGGTATGGATGTTATTCATTGCTGAAGAGAGAAATATCCTTAGAGATAATCCTTTTATCTAGATACAGATCATAAGTGGGGTAGGATTCATAAGGCAAATAATCGTAGGTTTCGCAATATCCTTCCAACAAATTTAAATTGATTAAGCACCGGTCCAATTCCATCCGTCCGGATGCATCGTATATCGTGGTGGCGTCGTTAGTGATGTTGGTGGGTTGGTGGGTTAGTGGGTCCGGTGGGTCGGTGGATCTGGCGGTCGGTGGGGTTCGGTGGGTTGGTGGGTCCGTGTTGGTATTGTTGGTGTTGCATTTGTTGCTGGTGATGGGAATGCTGCAATAATAATTCAGCACACTATATTAAATTACAATTTTGATATCTTTATTCATTACATTATGTACACATTTCACGAGCAAATTGATTCCCGATTGTTAGTAGAAATCATAAATGGTTGTGATGCTGTGGAGTATACATAATACCTCAAATTCAACACTATACATGTTGAGAAATAATAGAAACTAAGGAATTCGACTTGAATTGGTTCAAGAGCTACCGTCAACCGGGGTTACTTTGAACTCTTTTCGAAAATTTTGCTCGTAATTTCCTTGTAACTTGTACGTCTTACATCAGAAGGGCATTGTATCTGGGTTCAACTGAATTCTTATCGTCTAAGCTTTCAATTGCCCCGCAGTAGAGTCCATTAGATGTACTAGACAGAAGTTATGGGCATTTCAAAAGTGTTCAAAGTTACCCCGACATCTTTGGGTAACTTTGAACACTTAAGTAACCAAACGTGAGAACACTCAATAGCGAATAGTTGTACTGCTCTCTATTTATCCCCATGATGTACACTCGACCTGCTATGCTTGCACTATGGTTCAGAAGCCCATCAGTTATCAGAAATCGCAGAGAAAATATTCCAAACTCATTTTGAGTTGTCTGAAGTTTGAACGAAGATTAATGGATGAGTGAGATCCAGAAATCATCTGCATCGTGATATTTTCACTTGAGTCGAAAAATCCACTCTCCCAAAGTTCTTACCGAATCTCGAAACGTCAAATTCTCGATTACATTCGAAAAAGTCGAGTGGAGCGTTCTGAAAATCAAGTGATCTCCACGAGAGATCCGGAAAACAGATTTATCGAATAATAACCATTTGTTTGATACGAAAAATAACAATTTATTTGATCAGGAGGTACCATAGAACAATGATTGCAGAAGAGGCTATATTTCACCAACATTTTTCGCAAAAAGTGAATAAGAACAAGTAAAGAGTCGGAAAATGAGAAGAATATTGGAAGTAAGAGTAGAATTAATTAAAAGTGAACGATTTTGAGATCATTTTCGTTTGCTGTCCAACCCATCTGTGATATACTGTCAGCCTGATTTTTTTAGTCTAACTTTGTGATCGTGGAAGGGATGTCTTTTTCATAATACCTCATGTTCTCGAGATAAGAATAGAATCCGTGTAAAACCTCTACGATCAGAAAATCGTATTCACTAGATGAAAATGGGAGCGATCACCTTTTAACGTTTCGATATTGACCGCGTG
Source organism: Eretmocerus hayati (assembly GCA_029851415.1). Lineage (NCBI taxonomy): Eukaryota > Metazoa > Arthropoda > Insecta > Hymenoptera > Aphelinidae > Eretmocerus > Eretmocerus hayati. Next base: position 116,993,642 of record CM056742.1, read on the forward strand.
CACGCACGTACATGACAATAAAATCAGAGTCCGAATTGAACAGAATTCCTTATTTTACAGTGAACTAGAGTTGACTCGACATGAATGGAAGAGCCATAACAATACTTTCCAAAGTTTGATCGTCTTATAAAAACATCAAAAACCTGGAATGAATTCTGACAAAGTCATTGGGAACCTAGATCACATTTTCACACGTTTTCACAAGAATGTATTCGCGAGACATACAGATAATATAAACCTGCAAGTTTTTATCAAAATTTGACTTGTACCAAGTCAGAATAAACTCCAACATTTCTACATCAAACAACTGAATTTTCTCACGGATGAATAGATATTTGACTCGTTCTCGCGCTTATCTGTGTCTCAATGATGATAAAAATACCTCAGTCGTATTTCTGCTTTTACTGATCGATAGATACATGACCACTAATGATTATAATCTTCCTTTGGTCAATAATCACGACTCAACCAAATCTGCATCCAATATTCTTGTGAGCTCATCAGTTACACTGCAGCTGGGCGATATCTCCTGGCGTGAAGTTCTGATTGAGGCACGTCTATTTACCAATACTTGGAAACTTCCGGAACTACATAGTTTGCCTTTTGAAGCTTTGAGGTAGCCTTGGGAGCTGATATACAACCTTATACATCAGACCAGGGATATTGTATTTCATCTTTTTGTTCTGGCCTTTTCCAGAATTTCAGACCAGACTTTTGCATTGACGATATAAAAGGTCCTTCTTTGGTAACTTTTGTCATTTTTAACTGGAAATACTTGCCCTTCATAGTTGAAAGCAACGTAAGCTCCAACCCTTTTTTGGAAGGGCAAAGAGCTTTGTTGAATTTCTGAATCTATGTACTTAGTGAAAGTTAGAAGGAAGAGTCAAATTGAGTCAAATATTAGGAGAGATTTATGAATCAGAATGTGCAGATCACCCTGTCGAAACACGCAAGATGTTCAGAGTTACCCCGGTATCCAAAAAAAACACGTACTTTTCAGTTTTCACGTCGCAGAATTAAATTAGGGTTAAAATACACCAACGCAGCAATGGATTCTTGAAGATATCGATATGGATCAACGAAATATAGCACCATTACCTTGGATTCGCCGTGGAAGTGCTCGAACGAGACCAATAGTTCGGAGCAACTTTTTTTCGAATCACAATCATCTTTTCCAAAAAGTTCGTTATGAACGAACACACGGCTGATCGGGGCCTGTACACCGGGGTAAATAATTGCTCAAGCACGCTCCTAGCAGAGAAAGTTGGTATTGGAACCATAAGGAATCCCTACTATACCGATCTTGAGAGTTCAAAACTTGTACCCCGAGTGTTCAAAGTTACCCCGTCTGTTCAAAGTAACCCCGGTTGACGGTATTCAAAATTCTGAGTTAATCACAAAATATTTCTGGATATACAACATTCGTGGTATAAACTTGAGTTCCTGCGAAAGGCATCCTAGATGAATTTTCTAAAAGTATTTGTTCTTTGCTCTTCTTAGCACTATTTTTCATAACAATTTTCAAATTTTCTTTCGATGTGACTCTTGACAGAGCAACGTATAATTGCCCACGTGCAAATACTGGTGCCGGCAAATATATCTCAACGCTTAAAATGATTGTCCTCAAGACTTATTTATAGTAATTGCAAATCCGATTCTGAAAGGTAATTTTCGACATACCATAGAGAACGAGATTTCATTCTTTGAGGATTTGACGTTGATTCTTGGAATGAATACCGTATCGTTTTTATTTTTTCCGTTAATGATGTTTGCAATAATCACTTAGGTTTAGGTTAGTGTAGGTCGGTCTAATCCGGTGTAGTTAGATCTGGTTTGTTCTTGTTTGGTCTAGTTCACTCTGAATGAGCCTCTTTCGGTCTAATTCGGTGTAGTTAAGTCTAGTTCGGTCCAATTCAATCTAATCTGGTTTCGTTCTGTCCAATCAAGGTGAGCTCCGTCTAGCTCGGTGCAGTACATCGTGGTTCGATCTAGTTTGATCTAAATTGAGCTAATTTGGACCAGCTTGGTCTAATTCGGTATAGTTCGCTCTAATTCGGTCCAATTAGGTCGTGTTATGATTTTATTCTTCTTCATGCACTGAATAAAAAGTGCGGCCGCCGGGAAACGATCCGACGACCTCTTGATCAAGAGTCTGACACGCTGTTGACTGAGCTAGTCCGGCCGCACCAAGCGGCGGTCCTTATATATGGTACACTTGAAGTGCGGGCGCCTGTGTAGCTTGCGTCCGTAACAGTCGAGTTCGATCAAATTAGGTTTGATTTCGTCTAGTTCAGTCTAGTTCGGTCTAGTTTTTATAGTTTGGTCTAGAATGGTCTAATTCGGTCTAATTCGATGCAGGTTGGTCTAAATCGGTCTAATTCGATCTTACTCGGTCTAGTTTGGTCTAATTGAGTCCAGCTCGGTCTGGCTCGGTCTAGTTCGGGATAATTAGGTCTCATTCGGTCTAGTTCGGCTGAATTAGGTTGAGTTCAATCTAATTTGGTTTAGTTGAGTCTGGTACGGTCTAATACCGTGTGGCTCCATCGATTTCGGTCTGGTTTGGTCTAGTTTAAGCCAGGTCGATCTACTTCGTTCTAGCTCGGTCTAGCTCGGTCTAGCTCGGTCTAGTATGGTCAAGTACCGTCCAGTTTGGCCTTATTTGGTATTTCCATCATAAATCATCATAAAAGTCGAAATTTGTCCGTCAGCATCTTGCGTATCGGGTTGCCTATGTGGAGGGAGTGGAGTTCGATGGGTGGCCGTATAGGTCATGGGTGGGAAGATGGTTGAATTGGTTGGTGGGTGAGTGGGCGTTAGTAGGAAGTCGGGTGGGTTGGCGGATGGATGAATGTACTCAAACTTTAGTGATTTCAGTGGGAATCACCAAAGTTTTAGTGAGATTTCAGTGAGATGTTTCACTGAAATTTCAGTGAATATCACTAAGAGTTTCAGTGAAACTTCCACTGAAATTTCAGTGAAAATCACTGAAGTTTTAGTGAACCTTCACTGAAATTTCAGTGAAAATCACTAAAGTTTCAGACTGGGGCTGAGGCTGGACTGAGGCTGTGGTTGTGGTTAAGGCTGAGTTTGTGACTGGGACTGAGGCCGAAACTGTGGCTGGGACTTGGGCTGGGGCCGTGGAGGGGGCGTGGCTGAGGCAGGAACTGGGATTGGGGCTGAGGCCGTCACTGGGGCTGGCCAACTGGGGGAAATTTCCAGATACTTACTGACGATTTCCTACTTCGCCATGCGCAACATTACACCAATTCAATAGTTCTCAATCAAAGTTACTAGGTAGCATCAAGGAAATTGTTCTCTTCCAAATTCACTGTATTACGAGATTTTTATGTTACATTGTTGAGCTACAGAAGCATTTCAGGGGCTCATACCATGTCAGAGACACTTCCAAGCCGGACGAGCGTGAGCGAGGTAGACAATAACGCCAGTTATAATAATTAAGCGCCTGTCCAATTTTATCTGTCCGGATGCCTCGTATCGTGATGGCGTCGCTGATGCTGGTGGTGGGTCGGTGGGCCAGTGGGTTAGTGGGGTCGGTAGATCTGCGGTTCCGGTGGGTCGGCGGGGTGCGGTGGGTCAGTGGGTCTGGTCATCTGGTGGGTCTGTGTTGGTGTTCCTGGTATTGTCTGTGATGCCGTTGTTGCTGGTGATGGCTTTTGACTTTTCCGTACGTTTTAGGCTACTTAGTTGATTTGATGAGCCGATCAGTTGTTCTGAGATCCAATCAACCAAAACCTTCCCTTTGGATGGATGGGCTGGGACTGAGGCTGCGCTGTGGCTGGTGTCGAGGCTGGGGCTGTGACTAAGGCTATAGCTTGGGCCTTGGCTGGGGCCGAGGCTGGATCTGTGGCTGAGCTGACGCTGGGGCTAAGGCTGGAGCTGAGGTTGGGGCTGAGGCTAGTCTGGGGCTTGGCCTAGGCTGACCCTGGGGGTAAGCCTGGGGCTGACGCTGGGCTGGGTCTGGGGCTGCCGGTGGGTCTGAAGCTGGGCTGTGGCTGTGTCTGGGGCTGAGGCTCGGGCTGGGGCTGGGGCTAAGACTGAGGCTGAGGCCGAAGCTGAGACTTAGGCTGGGGCTGGGGCCAATGTTGGGGCTGTGGCTAAGCTGGGGCCTGGCCGGGCTGAGATTGGAGCTAACGCTGAGCCTGTGGCTGGGAGCTGCGGTTGTGACTGGGGATGGGGTTGGGCTGGTGCTAAGGCCGAGGCCGAGGGTGGAGCTAAGGCTGAGTCTAAGACTGGAACTGAGGCTGGGCTATAGCTGGGACTGGTGCCATGGCTGAGGCTGAGGCTGGTCCTGTAGCTAGGGATGAGGCTGGGCCTGTAGCTTGGGATGAGGCTGGGCTGCTGCTGGGACTAGGGATGAGGCTGGGCTCGAGCTGGAGCTGGGGCTGGGGCTAAGACTGAGGCTGAGGCCGAAGCTGAGACTTAGGCTGGGGCTGGGGCCAATGTTGGGGCTGTGGCTAAGCTGGGGCCTGGCCGGGCTGAGATTGGAGCTAACGCTGAGCCTGAGGCTGGGAGCTGCGGTTGTGACTGGGGATGGGGTTGGGCTGGTGCTAAGGCTGGGGCCGAGGGTGGAGCTAAGGCTGAGTCTGGGACTGGAACTGAGGCTGGGCTGTAGCTGGGACTGGTGCCATGGCTGAGGCTGAGGCTGGTCCTGTAGCTAGGGATGAGGCTGGGCCTGTAGCTTGGGATGAGGCTGGGCTGCTGCTGGGACTAGGGATGAGGCTGGGCTCGAGCTGGAGCTGGGGCTGGGGCTAAGACTGGGGCGAGGCCGGGCTGAGATTGGAGCCAACGCTAAACCTGAACTAGGGATGAGGCTGGGGCTAGGGATGAGGCTGGGCTCGAGCTGGAGCTAGGGCTGGGGATAACGTTGGGGCTGGAGCTAGGGCTAAAACTGGGGTGAGGCCGAAGCTAAGGCTTGGGCTGGGGCTCGGGCCAATGTTGGGGCTAAGGTTAAGCTGGGGCGTGGCCGAGGCTGAGATTGGAGCTAACGTTGAGCCTGAGTCTAGTGGCTGCGGCTGTGATTGGGCATGGGGTTGCGCTGGGGCTGGAGTTAGGGCTAAGGCTGGGGCAGTGGCTAAGCCCGATACTGACGCTGGAGCCGCGGCTGGAGCTAAGGCTGGGCTGGGGCTGAGCCGAGGTTGGGGCTGTTGCCAAGACTGAGTCTGGGACTGGGATTGAGGCTGGTCAGTGGCTGGGACTGGCGGTATGGCTGAGGCTGGTCCTGTGGCTAGGGATGAGGCTGGCCCTGTAGCTAAATATGAGGCTGGGCATGTGGTGAGGCTGGACTTAGGCTGAGGTTGTGACTGGGACTGAGGTTGGAGCTGTGGCTGGGGCTGGGGCTGGGGCCATGAATGGGGCGTGGCTGAGGCAGGGTCTGGGATTGGGGCTGAGGCCGTCGCTGGAGCTGGCCAACTGGGCGAAATTCCCAGATACATACTGGAGATTCAGGAAAATCACTATGCGCAACATTACACCCACTCAATACTTCTCAATCACAGTTACTAGGTTACATCAAGGAAATTTTTTTTACGAAACCAATGTATTATGAAATCTCAATGTTACATTGTTGAACTACAGAAGCATTTCAGGGGCTCATACCATATCAGACACACTTCCAAGCCGGACGAACGTTAGCGAGGTAGGCAATAACGCTAGTTTCAAGTAAGTGGGTCGGTGGAAATATGGGTTGATCGCGCAGGTCAGCATAGAGCGATGGGTATGTGGCCCATGTGACACTCAAATAAGTCTGTAAGTTGGTCGGTTATCCAGCAGGTTGATGGCTTGGTAGATGACAGGTCAGTAGGTCGGTGGATCTCTCGATGTTTCGAGAGGTCACCAGACCAACGGCTTGGTGGGCCGTGTATCAGATTGATAGATTGGTGGATCGGCAAGTAATCCGACAGGTTAGCAAGTAGTTATATGATAGATGTTTCGATCGGTGGGTCTATTAATTATCCAGGAGTCCACCACGTTGATGTGTTGGTTGTTGATGTGTCCGTAGATCAGTGGGTCGGAGGCTCTATAAATCATCCTAAAAGTCGCCAGGTCTATGGGTCGGTGGATCATGTGTCAGAATGATATCTTGGTGGATCGGTCAGTCATCTGAGAGATTAGCAAGTCATACGACAGATCACTAGGTCCGTGGGTCCTTTGGTCATCACGGACTTCGCAAAAGTAACAAGTCCGCGAGCCATCTAGCAGATGAATAGGCCAGTTGGTCGGTAGATCGTCTGGCTGGCCGGCGGGTTGGGGAATCATAGGAGAGGTGAATAGGTCCGTGGGTCTGTTAGTCATCCGGTCAATCACCTGATCAACAACTTAGTGAGTCATGGGTCAAATAAAGAAGTTCGCCCGGTTGATGGATAATATGACGGATCAGTAGATTGGTGGGCCTATAGATCACCAGATCGACGGTCATGTGGCAGGTAAAGAGGTTAGTAGGTTGGCAGGTTAGTAGGTAATATTTTAGATCAGTAGGTCGCTGGATTGGTGAGCCATACACCAAGTCCGTAGGTCAGTGGGTCAGCAGGTCGTCATGCAGGCCAGCAAGTTGGGATAGTTTTCTCCTCGTCAGGTTCTGGTTCATTCCATTGTATGGCCTTTTAAAAATCACTCATAAATATTTACTCTTCTTCATGTGTTCGGAGGTCATCAGTGTGTCAATCGGGGCAGATCTCGGTGATTTAACGTTTCGTGATTTTTTGAGCGGTGTGTATGAGATCCAGACGCTCACCCTAACCTAATTCCTCTCCGCATTTGCCCGGGAATCGTACCCGTGGAGCGAAAAAAACTCCTGAGGGGAGAAAACCTGCTCCGTAGAAATTCTGCACATTCATCACGCTACCTTCCCCGTGCTCATGCCACTTTTCGTAAGCATGGACATCGAAATTATAACATCATATGCATCCCGCTTAATTGGTCAAAAGAGTCAGCAAGTCGAGGTTGATTATGACGAGTTGGGCGGTCACCCTCCCAAGTACTGACCGCGCCTAACGTTGTTTGACTTCGATGGTCGGTCGAGCTGTCACTTAGTGACCTCGCCACTAGAGAATTCTTTCAAAGTTGCGCTCAAAATGGAACCCCGATTCAAAATTCGCACAGAGGCTATGAATCTGCTCTTGATTTCTCGACAGAGTCTGATGATCCTTGCTCATGGTATTGCAACCCGCAGCTATTTCTATTATAATGCTCAATCAAGAGAAGTGTCATTTCGAATTGAAATGACACTTGACCCTGATTGAAATTGACTCTCACCGGGGTAACGCAGGGCTATACATATGTGTACTCTAGCCCAATTGAAATGTCAGAATCAATGAGTGTCTGCTGTTGCGAGTGAGCACTCGAGCTGGCACCATTCTAATGTTTTTTATGAAAGTATATACAAAGTGCAATGCAAGACTAAGCCATGCGCATGCACTTTCACCGTGCCCCATACATCTCTTTTGATATGCTCACTCACTGTTCCAATGTGTTCTATTGTCTTTGCCTTTGTAATGTATTTTTTTCGGGTGCTCTTCTGTAGATTCATTTGAAGAGTTGCAGCATCACTGTTCAAGGAACGTTTGCAATACTTATCTTTGCTCTTTCGTTCGTTAATCATCGCAGCTTACCATTTGAATATTATTTTTGTCTTTGTTTCGAGAGCGATTCATCCACAGTAATATTTGTCTTGGTCCATGAGCAATGTACTCGTGAAAGTGCATGATCGTATTCTATCTCTCCAAATTTGATGATGAGGAACCTAGTGACCAACAGGATTGGTAAGAGTAATGAGCGAGGGGTTCCCGTGTATAACAAATTCGCGTACCAATACATATTGAACTTGTCGAATAAAGGGAAGTTTCCGTGACCGATGCAATGATTGCTTTAGAGACCTGAGCCAGACACTCCTTGCGCGAATTTTACCAATGATCTTTCGCACCTTACCAACGCAGAAAATCGAGAAGATTTCAATTATGACATTCCACCGTTTGAAATTACTGCTGCTGTAGAGTGCGTGGCGATGTAGAACCGCGTATAAGTGACGAACTTACGGCTGCAGGAACAGGACTAAAAGCAATGGAGAAACCTATCTAATGAATATTGCTTGTTCCAGCCCCGAATACCGAGTTCTATCTGCACACACCTTGCTCGTTTTGAAGGTCTCCCGATGAGCTTTCAACTGATCGAGTTCACACCTTCGAACTCAAGTCATCAGTGATCTACGAAAAATCTTTCCTTCTGTTTGATGAAAGCTCAACATGTTTTACTTCATTTCGAAGTTCATCTCAAAACTTCCAGAATGAAATAAGCAGGTATGTCAGATGGAATATACGGATACACCGGACTTGCAGGCTCCAGAAGAAAAGTGTGCGGAGTCTACTAGAGCGCGAGTAACCTTAACGGGTGGAATGAACCGAAATACATCGGAAACTTTGAAGAAAACGATATGGTCCACGAAAAAAAGTTTAAGCCAGCGAAGTTGGGCGCCATCATCGCACGTAGGTATTATCCTCTGTAATAGTTGATCCTTTCGAACATCAAAACATGACACTTTTCAGTAACATAAGGAAAATAGGGTAACGCCAATATTCATCATAGAGATGAGAATTTAGAACACGTAAAAAAACTAATTTATCTTATACGCTTTCTTAGAATTCATGTAATACCTCAATAGGCATGCTAGTTTTCAAACTGCCCGCGGAATGCCATGAGTGAGCCATATGTAGTAAATAGAAAATTTCGTCATACGTGCGAGTACGCACGGCTGGGGTGCTGCGGGGCCTTTGGTCGGCGCAGCTTGCGGCTCAATGATCGCGCCATTTACATTCCGCGCAAGAGGCTATGATGTCTGCGGCGTGGTGTGCCACAGAGCCGTTCACGTCGCAAAACCGTGAAAGTTATGCGCTGCCAACGAGCCGTTCATTAAGTAGCCGCAATCTTTTCGATATCGTTATGATGATTGTGCGCATCCGAGCACCATAGAGCATTTGTCGGAGAAAAGTGAAATTGCAACGCTCCCAGCAGTACCGAGGTGTGATGTGGCATCGGCGGCGTCCGGTCCGCACGAGTCAAACTTTTTTCGATTTCGAATGCTACCTTGCAATTCTTATACTAAAAATTGGCTAGGTTTGACGACCTAACGATTTATACTGTCCTCGCTCGAGATTCCGATGCAAAGCGATGGACCAGGATGAATTGCGTTGACGATGAGGATTACGAGCGCGCTCACTGCATTACCAAAGAGGGAAAGGGAATAGCCATCGCGCGCGTATAGAGTATCGTTCTTGAAGCGCACTCGATTATATACAGCCTCGATCGTGACGAAAACGTCGCGCACAGGTGAATGATACATTGCACCAGCCTCGGCTATAATATAATACACCATCTCGCAATCTCGGCGATATTCAATGCGTAATAATTGCACGCGCACCAGTATAATAGGTCACACATAGTTTCAAATCCTCGCTCAAAGCAATCGTTTCTTTGGTCCGAACCGATGATCGGAACAAGTGGTCGATTCCTGTTTATGAGGTACAGAAATGCCATCAAAACCGCTTTTCGCGGTAGAATTTGGTTAGGTTTTCCCAAGGATTTCTCACGTCCAGTGTGAGCGAACCGGACATAGACAATTTAGACGTCGATATTTTTTGACGCGATTGTCGCCCCATGTGAGACGTGAGCAACGCTAGCGAAAGTGAGGAACGTGACAATTAAGCGATGGCGAGCTGCTAAAATTTGTACCGTTTCTGGCCATGCGTGTCAATGAGATGTGTGTAACGCGCGAACGTTACCGTGCACATTAACTTTCCCATATGACGTATATATTCGTGCTGCTCATTTTTAATATCGATATGGCCGCGTGCAGCAGATGGGAGTGAAAACAACAAACAGTCGCGTGCAAACGCTACAAAATATCAATTTCTCCTTCGAAATATATATATCGGTGTAGGTTGAGAAACTGTACAAAGACGCAACATAGCTCTCTAAGAAAGTGTTGGGCGCCTTGCAGCGTGACTTCGGGAAATGAAATGAGCAAATAGCTAAGTACATTAGTATTTATTCATATGAGAAAATATCTGTCTTGAACCCAAAGTATCGCACCGTTCGCATGCCCATCAAAGCTTCGTCAATACTTTCAAATTTTTCTTATCCCTCTCGCTTTCCATCGCAGAGGTTCAGTGATCTCGCTTTCTGCACCTATTTTTTGACCGGTAGACCTTGATGAGAAGAGCACTTTTGGCCCCTCTGTCTCCATTGGTTACTGAGAATCTATTATCCAATGAAACTTCAGGGCTAATTGCCGAAGCATCTGCATTCGCCCTCACTGACACATACGCCTACTCGTTTTGCCAGTGAACACCAATAGCGACATCCTTTCGGTGAGCATCCTGTGTAAAATGAAATTAAATTCGTCACAATCTGTTCACGTCGCTATATCGGCAAGGGATGCGAGCCATCGCACGATGAACTGTATCACTTTATAGTATAACCAATATTTTACTCTTGTAAATGTTAAATCTCGCTACGCTGCGAAATGCTTACGAGCGACTACAAGTGATCTTTTACTTTGAAATGCCATCCTCAATTCGGAGATCTAGATGTCAAACGATTAAAATATTGCCAGAAATCAGCAGAATATCGGAAAAACGAACGGGGAAGTTAGTTCAACTTCAAAAATTCCGTTGACTCAAAAAATTCTACCTCAAAAATCATTATCTTTGCGTGTTTTGCATTTTCACCGCTCGTAGATTTAAAATTATTGATTCATCGTGGTCAATCTCGAAGTATGTCAACAGATCAATGAGGTTTAAAATTTAGTCATTATCAGTACGATTATCAACAGGAGCTAATTCAATCGAGAACCAAGAAAACTATGTCCCTGAAGAATTTTTACTTCTTTCGTCTCTCGGTTCTTTTCCCCTCAAGTTCAGCTTCTCGGGTAGTTCGTGGAATGCTCTCTATTAATCATTATCGTGGCAGTTCTGTGCCGGCTCGAGGATATCTGGTGCTCATGGAACATATGGATTGTTATTGGTTGAAACTGGAGAAGCCAGTGGTCAAATTGAACTCAAATCTAGAATAAACGCAGATTCACTGCAATTGCTACAAATCTATTCGCATACGTACTGTGGATAAACTCTTACCCAGTGCTACAACTGGCTCTACGAGAATACAGGAAATAATTGCCATGAAAGCGAATAAAAAGATGACTAAATTCGTTATAGGTATCATGTTTCTTCGGGCTTGATTTGAAACAGACTACAAAAAACCTGACAGTCCTCATTTCACTCTCATGACGACAGATAAGATCTTTATTTGTATATGATAATTTTTCAGGATGACTACCGCATGTAAACACCGGGGCCTTGTATATTCGGCTTACATTTCAAAAGACAAAAGCAATTTTCAACCGGCATCGTATATTGGGGATCTCGTAAAATTCTCTCGCTATCATCGGAGGTAAATTTAGGAACTGTTATCACGTAAATTAAAAACTCCTTGCAATTCTGAGATCCATAGGGATAATTTTAGTTGAAATTTGCAATGGGAAAATGAGTAACTTTCGAAGGTTTGAGTCCTTGAAATGAGTATGGGCGTAGTTTGCACAAGAAAATAAATACCTGTGTACCATCGCGTTGATTTGAACTAAAGATATCGGTATGTTGATTGACTCTATCGCTTCCATTCATAATGATAAGGGAGAGAGAAGGGTATATTTGTCGATCTAGAAGCTCAGTTGAGACAGTTGAAGCCAACATCTCTCAATGTCGAAATGTACCCGAACATATAAGTGACAGATTGCTGTCAATTAGATGAAAATGGAAGCGTATTACGAAAAAAATTTTACCTTCTCACTTGAGGTAAAACCATCTGAATACCTCAAATTTCTTTACGAAATAATGAAAGTTAACAACATAGAAGTCCATTTTCATCTAAGCTGTGATGATTCACAGTTATTGATGTAATATTTTACTAAAAATTAAGCTTGATAAGGGCAACAACCTGTTGCCGAAACGTTGCTGTGATATATACATAAATGAGCGTCTAGACCGACAAATATACCCTTCTCTCCCTTATCACTAAAGATATCGATTGATGATGCAAGCGTCCCCAAACTTCCTCCGTGAGTCCAATTATTTCACGGTACATTGGTTGTATCTCCCAAATCATATGAGGCACCGGTAACCACTCAGACTGACGCCAGCTCACAGCGAACGCGATTAAAAGACACCAATTCCTCTTTTTGACATTTTGTTCAGTATTCGTTGGAAATCAGAGAATATCATCCCAGATTCATCGCAGTACTGTTTTTTTGAAAACTATGGATTCTGCAATTACTGTATGCATCTTATTCTTTATTGGGATGATCATGGTCTTTGCGATGGCTGAAGCTCTGCCCAAGCCGTATCGTGAGTATATACAGATGATGTCAGTAGATTCAACATAACTCCGAAATGTTCTATATAATCCTATATCAGATACAAATTCGTTGAAACAAATACCTGAGATTGAATATACCCAACGTCATTATACCTCAGTTTGCCAGGTGGTCAATTATCCCAATGTAAAGGAACCCAAAACCACTCAGAGTACATCCTAGAATTGTACCACAAGATTTTGAGCCCAGATCTAGGCTTGAGAATTTCCTTTAATAGCTCTGAGACCTCTAGAATCACGGGTTCAAGGTTGAAAACAACTCTACCGCGGCCTCGAAAACCATTCCAGTACATCCTAAGATTGAATCAAAGAATTTGAAGCCTGACCTCGACACTGAGAATTGCCGCTGAAAGCTCTGAGATTGGTATTGGGCTTGCAACGAAATTCAAACATTGCCCATGTAAAAAGGAGTTATAAATTGGGAGAGGGTGGAGGGTTCAGTTTTACTGCCATCTTGAGAGCCAACTGACTTGCAAGCCCAAGTCCAAGGCTCAAATCTGCCGAAATTTGCTCAGGTCTGGGTCTGAACTCAAATCTTGTGGTATAATCCTAGAATGTACTTCACGTGGTTTTAGATCACCATCTTTCAACTCAATCTCATCGAAATTTATTAAAACCGCATCGATTTCCAGTCTTCCGGTGCATAATGAACTATGTATATCATATTGAGTATAGCCCTTACATAAATCCATAGAATATACGAGGCAGAGAATACGAATTCTCGTAGCATTTTGCAGATCTGTTTCGCACCTCGTATGTTTACTTTTCAATGTGCGAAGACAAAGCCCTCGAGACCGGCGGCAAAGCCCGGTGGTGCCAATGGTGACTTGTGATGAACCGTGCGTGATGCAGTACTCTGTGATTTTTCATCTAATCAACAGCACATAATTTGTGAACAGTTACCTCGGAAGAATATGTGAGATTACCCCTCTCAATGTTTGTCCCAATTACAAAACAGAAGTTCATCCTTGTAGTTTCATTCCAACCTCCTCCTTGTGCTGAACGAAAAGTTGAAGATACTAAGAAAAGTGCATCCAACATGCCTCCACGTGCCGATCTCAGAACTGGTTGCGCGTAGACCTTCGCGTAGTTCCTTCATACCTTTTTCATGTCAAAATATGAGGAAACTGATCAGTTGGACCAACCTCGGATACTTTTTGCGTCTCTCAAAATAGTAGATTTCGCACCAAGTTCATGAAGTTGTAGCTCGCTTCTGAGCAATTGATTTTCGGTCTGAGCCACACGCGAAGGTCGAAATAATCGCTTGGAAGCGGGGAACCTCACTAACGAGTTGCGGAAACTATTTTTTGACACAGTGTGCGAGAAAGTAACTTTTCCGCACTGATTTTCCACTTTCTCTCACAGTTTGGCAAAATAGTATATTAAGCAACAAGGGCGCCAACAGATATTTGCGCACGAGTCGCCGCAACGAGTGTGCAAACGCCTCATTTACGCACAGTTTCATCGTTTACGCAGTGTGCAAATGGCTCATTTGCGCACGCAGTGCGCAAATGAGCCATTTGCGCACTGCGTGAACGACGAAACTGTGCGCAAATGGAACGTTTGCACACGAGTTGCGGGGACGAGTGCGCAAATGTCGGCGCCCGAGTTGCTTACGATATTTTTTGTTATTTCTGTGAGCAAAAATGTAACCCGCCTCCTAAAACACATCAAAGAATTAGGGGATGCTGTGAGAGTTGGCCGTCATCTCGAAAGTTGACGGACTTTGTTCGGACCCATGACGATTTTCTGAAAAATTTTGACAGTAGCCAGGATTGACCGAAGCATCACCTACAACGAGTGATCAATGCATCTCAAGCAATCAGAGGAATGTGGCACGGCGGGGTCACAGGCGGGCGGAGGAGGGGGTCCAGGGGGCGAAGCCCCCGGCGGGGTCCAGGGGCGGAGCCCCGGCGGGGGTGCAGGGGGCGGAGCCCCCGCCGGGGGGTTCGGGGGGCGGAGCCCCCCGACTGAAAAAAAATTCTGAGAAATGTATCAGAAAAAACTCTATCGCCCATATAGTATGTTACCACGTTGCTCAAGACTGTCGCTGGTGCTCGAAAGATCAAAGTTAGATATTCTTCACAATTATGTATGATGATGATATATAGATAGATGATGGTATAGAGTGATCAGAAAACAACTCGAGTCCAGTGCGCAAACGAAATTTGCACAGTGCGCAAATGCCTCATTTGCACACTGTTCTTCATTTACGCAGTGCGCAAACGAGTATTTGCGCACTGATGCCTCATTTGCGCACTGCGTGAAAAAATATTTGCACACAGTTGTGTCGGAATAATGAGCAAATTCGCTATTTGCACACGCACACTTGCGTCTAAATGGCCATTTTTGCGCACAGAATAACAAAAAATAGTATTCGATACACGGGTGTGAAACTTATTTTTCGCCCTTGTATCGGAATGTAAGGTAAGTGTACCCAACTTGCCTCTGTACCCAACTTGTCCCCATATGCCGATCTCAGGAATGGGCGCTCGTTGACCTTCCCGCAATTTTTTTTTACGTTTGTTATGTTAAAATATGAGAAAATACGTAGTTTTCATCGACCCCGGATCATTTCTGTGTTCTCCAGAAAATATAAAGTGAGTTTTCCATTTTTCGTGTTTGCACGGCTAAGAAATCACCGAGGAAATCGCGTTCACTAAAACTGGTGCCAATTTATTTTTATTCGACCAATCTTGACGTACCATAGCGCATTCGATTCCTTGTCCCAAGACCTTCAAAATCCGCTCTTCAGGGTTGCAGAACTCTGATTTGGAGCGATTTTATGTACAAAACACGAAGATGGTTTGAGAATCAAGAAGGCCGACATCGGAGTGTACCCAACATGCCCCCATATGGTTATCTCGGAAAGGTGTGCAGTATGGCTTCTTTTACCACTTAGAACGTGTTTATCACGTCAAAATAGGTCGGAAACGATGTCTTGGGCCAGCTCAAAGCTACAAATGTCGCTGCACGGTGATCAAAACGGATCAAAGCGATTTTGTTCACTTCATCGCCGATTTACGTTGTTTTAAATGATGGGGGCAAGTTGGGTACACACTTTTGTAAACTCTCAAAAATCACCTTTTGGGAAAATTCAAACAATTCGGCTCCACTTCATCCAAATTAGACGTATCTTAGCTCATTTTAAAGATCTTGGGACAAGCTTCAAAATGAGTTAAAGTACGTTGATAAATATTGAGATTAGCCAGAATTATTAAGAAAATGGCTTAATGGGGGCAAGTTGGGTACACTGACCTTACTATTTTACAATTTTGTGAGCACCCAAACATCGGAAAATTGCAAAAAATATAATGTGAGCTTTTGCGTTTTCCGTGTTTGCACACTTGAGAAATCGACAACGGAATTGCGTTGAGTAAGGCTGATGCCAGGAATCTTCGGTTCGACCAATCTCAACCACTGGCTGACACCAAATTGTTTCCCGAATTTTTGAAGAACGAGCTTCCAAAACGACGTCACTTCAGGTGGATTATGATAAGACGTAATTATAAAAGCTCGTCTTCAAAAAATTTGGGAAAGAAGTCTTTGTCGGTTGTACTTCACCGCATTCGATTCCTTTTTTCAAAACATTCAAAATCCATTTTCTCGAGTTGCAAAATCAAGATTTGGTGCAATTTCATGAGCAGAATACGGAGATCGGTTGCGAAACATAATGGCCAAAGTGGTGTGTACCCAACACATGCCCCCATGTGGTTATCTCGAAAGGAAGTGGAGTATGACTTTTTTACCACTCAGAACGTGTTTAACGTGTCAAAATAGGTCGAAAATAGTGTATGGGACCGGCAAAAAGCTCCAAATGTGATTGTGCGGTGATAAAAACGCTTCATCGACGATATACATCATTTTTGGGGGGAAAATTAAGACAGCTAGACTCCAGTTGATCACAATTAGCCGTACTTTAGCTTATTTTGAAGGCCCCGAAACAAGCTTTAAGATGAACTACAGTACATTTAAAAATATTGAGATAGACCAGAGTTGTTGAGGAAGTGCTTAATGAGAGTATGTTGGGAATATCTTTCCGCGTACTCGCAAAATTAGAGTATTTCGATACAAGGATGGAAAAACTTTTCTTCGCGTCCGAGTGATTGGTTTTCGGCCTGAGCCGTAGGCGAAAGTCGGAATCAACACGAGGATGCAAAGAATAGGTTTTACACCCGTGTATTGAACTGTGTTTTTCAACAAACTGTGCGAGAAAGTGGAAAATCAGTGCGGAAAAGACAGTTTTCCGCTCAACGTGTCAAAAATTACTTTTTAGGAAAATCATGATACAATGAGTTTGGTTGGTCAATCTTCTTGGTCAATCTAACTTGAGCTCATTTTGAAGGTCTTGGAACAAGCTTCAAAATGCCTTTCTTAGCTTTACCGAATGAACCCTCTTGTGGCAACTCGAGTAGAGTGGATCACTCGGGCTCGTGTGGAATTCTCACTAAGGAAGAGTCACATTCACTCTTTTCGGAGTTGCCACAAAGGGGTGGAGGGGGTTCACTCCGAAAGGTTAAGAGAGGCAATGAAGTACGTTGAAGAATATCGAAGTGGGCCAAACATAGAGATATAATACCAAGGGCCTAAACTTTTGTCAAAATGGCTTGGGGGGGGGGGGGCATGTTCAGTGCACTCACCTTAGTTTCTCAAAAGCACGACATCATATCGGTTGTAAGCTTGCCTTATCGTGGTAGACGTACATACATTCATGATATATTCCAGGTACTTGCAGCTTTGGCAGCCAAATAATTGACCTTTGGAAATTTCTAAGCTTGACCGGGACTTTCCATTGCTCCTGCAGAGTTTTATTTCTCTCACCGACAGAGGATAGGTCCGGAACCTTGTTCTCGTTCGTTCGTCTCGCGAAACATTTTCGGTTGAATTCGAGAAACACGGACGAGACACTTTAACACTGTGTGGACTATTATGGAAGAGTTTATGGAGGAGCAATCCTCAAAGTGCCTCTATAAATCGATATGGAGGAGAACGGGTATTTCGTAAATATCAGTTTGATCATAAATTCAACTCAGATTATGGAATCATACATTCACAATTTCTTTCATGCATTATTCCATGGATATTCATCGCCAATAATATCTCGTTATGCAAGCGGGATGTTGACCAGGAATTTTACATATGATTGATGTCAGCGTTTTAGAATTCGATCTTACTTTGTCGGCTACGGTCGTTCCTGTCGAACAACACTGTATATGACTCAAACTGATACAGATGACTGATCATCCAACATTTGTCAACATTATGTGGATGCTGTTTCATCCCAGTTGGGTTTCTTGCTTTGTCTTTCTTTCTTCTTCTTTATACAAAAACAATGAGCAGATTCCAACTTTTTCATCACATTCGTCTTTTAAATATACAAAAAATGTTTTAGTCATATTTGAATCACCACTTTGTTTTGTATCCCAGATATGATCTTACTACAACGAAATTTTTGTTGCGAAAATTTTGTTTCCAAAAAAAGAACTTTGACTCAAAGTCATTATGAAGACAAAACCAGTACAATAATGGTCTGTAGCAAGAAAATGGAGTAATTATTAAACTCGGAAGAAGCTTCATCGGGTAGATTGCAAGTTTCACGTCATTGTTATCGATATAGAGATTATGGAAAACGATTCGGTTCTAAGTCTGACAGTATCGAATGATGTGATTTTCTTACACTACCCTACCGGTCAAAAGTCTCAATACACCTGGAAATCAAACGCTGATCTTCGGAGTTGGGTATCTCAGAACCTATTGATCGTAGAGAGGCCTGCGTGGTCGCATTTTGTAGCTCATTTCGAGCACTTTCAAATCTATTTTCTGTATTTTCCGTCCTGCGTATCATACCAAAGACACACGAGTCAGAAAAACTACTTTTTTCGCAATTTTTCAGGCAAGGTACAAACGCCTGCAAATTTTGGACAGATTATTGGATCGCTATGAGACCAACGACATCTTCAAGCCCATGGAAAGACCTTCGAAATTCCGTTTTTGAGCGTCTCTGGAAGTGGTTCTGGGCTTGAGATGTGACAGATTGTCTGCAGGCGTTTTTCTCTCAAAAAATCACACGATAACCCAAAAATTATGAGAAACAGCCCAGTCCAAGGTCGGTAGTCTTCATTTTTGGAAAACTCTTGCAGGAATAAGGGTCAGAGCCCCAAGTGGGCTATTTCTCATCATTCTTGGATTATCAAGGGATTTTTTGAGAGAAAAACTCCCTCACTAAATCACTTGGATCTCGGGACTAGAACCACTTTGAGAGACGTTTAAAAACGGATCTTGAAGATCTTTTTACGGGGCTTGAAGATGTCATTGGTCTCATAGCGATCCAACAATCTCTCCAAAATCGGCAGGCGTTCGTACCTTGGTTGGCAAATTGCGAAAAACGTAATTTTTCTGACTCGTATATCTCTGGTATAATACGCGAGACGGAAAATACAGAAAATAGATTCGAAAGTGCTCGATATGACTTGCGAAATGCGACCACACAGAGCTCTCCACGACCAATAGGTTCTGAGATATCCAACTCTGAAGATCATCAGTTTGATTCCCAGGTGTATTGAGACTTTTGACCGGTAGTGTAAACATTGGATAACTTCGTTCCCGAGGGAAAATGTCCAATATAGAGAGGTGCCCGGTGTACAGAAATATGCGGCATGTTTGAGTCGTGAACAAATATGATCATTCAAAGGAATTGGCGACTAAATACGTTCTACGATCTCATTTATCAATAGTAATTGTAACATCATCTACCATGTCTGGGATCCTACCAAAAACACTCTTGAATATTTGATTGATCGTATGTATTTTGTGAGTTACGCATTTTGCATCAGAGGAATGAAGACTTATTCAAAGATATTATTGATGACAAAGAAAGTGAAGAAAAAAACTAGAACCTTACTCACAATTATTGTATGATTGACTTGTCACGGGTATGGCGAAAGGTGCAATATTAGGATAGTGATGTGCACTTGAGGAGGGTGAGATACAGTCACCGAAACGTTGTACCGCTTCTGAAAGATTATCTTTGACTTATTGAATTTATTGATGAAAATCATCATACATTCTATATCTCATTTATGAAGTTATATTCAAAATACAGATATGAAACAAACCTTGAAGTCACTGATATGACAAAGAGTCTCACATGCTGTCTACGATGTCAAATTTTTATGCGGCATAGATTTTGATCCTGAGTTAGGACTTTTAACTACGAATTTCTTCTTTCGGGTTACATTTGAGTTGAAAATCGTGTAATCCCTCGTCGCTCGATGCCCCTGGCAACGCATACACACACGCAGACATGGAGAACGTTGTTGCGCTCGGCAAAAGATTAGGCCTCTTGCGCAAATGCAGGAATCCTCACTTTGCAACGTAAGTATGTCCACGGTAATTTACTTTTACAGTTACATACGCGAATTGCTTTGGCCTCGCTGGATATATGGCTAAAATCATCTCTCACTCATAAATGGCCAACTCTTGCACTTATCCCATGCGAATCTGCATCATTATCGAGTGTTTCATGCGAACGTCATTCTCACCCATCTTCAGATTATGAATTATGAAAAAGTTACGACGACGGTCACTCTGGTCCGTGGCTGGAATAGATTGATACGAATACATCGAAAATTGAGGAGTCCGAAATGTATCAGATCATTGTACCAGCTTGCCTCTCTCCAGCCCAAGTTTTCCTTGAGTCTGTTCTCAAAATCTCGTGCATATCGCTGTTCTGGGAAGAATAGACTCCTGTTTGGTAGTAAGTAAACATTTTTCAACCTAATCGTCGATGAACCGTATAGAGTGGTGCAGAAGCACCTAGTACGAACCAGCCGTGGAATACAATTCAAAAATATTCAACAATATTTTTGTCCATCGAGGTTTACGCGGCTTTTCAACTGCCTCATTCTAGGAGAACATTTTGGTACCAAGTACAGTCGTTCAATGATTTTCTTCAAAAATTTCATTACACTGCCCCAAAGAAATTATTCCAATCTTCCTAGGCCCGCAATCACGATGGAATAATTGGCATTTTTTCCTAACTCGGCGGAGCGCTTACACTTTCATCGCAACTTCCTTTCCACTCCATCGCGCATTGCTTGGCCCAATAGAAGTAGATTGCACAAAAAATGAACGATGATACGCACGGAAAAACCATGTAAGTTTCGGAGTCATTGCACTCTCTTGCTCTTGTATCACACGACCATGGTAAGAATATTTCATTTTTATTTAATTTTATTTCATTTCATTCCATTTGTGGTCTCCCTAGACCATTAACATTTTTATACTAGCTCCCTATATTATATAGTTGGAATGAAAACTTTCGAGCGATTCCATAAACTCCACTGACAAGGAGAGATCCAACCTTGCGGAATACGGATCTTGATGAAACTTTGGGAATCATCTTATTTTGGTGGGAAATGAAGTCACATCCAAGGGTTCTTAGATCCAGCTTATAATATACCCGAATTTTCAACATGGGCACGTATTGGCAATGCTAATCTCTTTGGCTGTATCTCGAAATAGGAGGCCCATGGGATTAAACCCTTAAAGATACTTTCATTTCTCACCAATACAAGATGATTCCCAGAGTTTCGCCAATATCCGTGTTCCGCAAGGTTGGACCTTTCCTCGTGAATGAGACGTCAACCAAGGGCCACCAAGATCCACCGAGCGCCACCACCTTCCATCAAATTCTTGCAATTTTCACTTGGGAATTCCACTGGGGGTTGGCCACGGTCGTATAAACAGGTCTGGAAACTCCATTATAAAATGGGGTCCTCTTATTGAGGCCACTTGCGCCTCCTATTTCCACCACCACGAGTGTGGCGCTGCAGTCGAGCAGTGAATTGTTTACATCTAAATGTAAACAAAACTTGTTGACATGAAAATCTAGATCGTCTCATTCTTTTATAAACCGGCGTTTGAATCTTGACAAGTTTAGAATTAAGAAAGTTTTCGACATGGCATACTTGTGAAATTTTACTGCAACTGCCATTGAATGCAAGATCATCAGCATAATGAATCTATGAGTGTCAGCCATAGAGATATAATTCTCTATGGTGTCAGCCACGCACCTTTTGATTTGTGCAGCGTTTCTCGAAACTTTCCTGGCAGCTGGGACGCTCTTTAGATCCTGGACATGACCGCATTTTTGGTAGAGAAAATGAATCCACAAAGCACTCCGTCTCCACGCGCGACCACTCTTACCAATATTGAATATAATCAAGTTTACTATGTAATGCAAGTGGTTATTCCGTGGATTCCTTGGTATTGTTTACTTCAATAAATCAAAACAATTCACCACTCGATCGCAGCGCCACTGGCCAAAGTGATGGGTAGAGAAAACTTTCGAGCCCGGGTAAGTGAACCATGTTTACAATTACAGTTTCCAGACCTGTTTATACGACCGTGGGGTTGGCGAGTGTAGCGAGCAGTAGTACCCCCCTTTTCTTTATATAAAATAATTTGCTTGGCTTAAGGATTGAGGATATCACAGTCAATCATTCATCTTTGAAAATCATTTCTCGCGCCCTGAATTTTAACTCAGAAATCTTAATGTTAGAAATATATTGTAACATATGTATATATTATATGCACGTCGCAGCCGATCATGTTCTGTTTATTGATCGGTTGCTAGTTAGTTTTGTTTGTTTACGCTGTGAAGTTAGTCTGCTCGTGGCTGTCACGGGTTTAAGATGTCTGTTGTGATAGCGTCTGAATAAAGTGCGCTAGTCTTTTTTATAATCAGTGTGTTCTAATTATTATTGTTACTTGTGATAATAATTTGGGGACTCGACCGGGATTGAAGATTCGAGAGCGTGTGCTTGGCTTGATCGGTGGAGATGAGAACCCGCAGGAACGAGTACTCGTTGCCGGACGATCGACACAGGGTCAGTATCGTTCTTCGTTCCCATTCAGAGCTCGAGTTCAGATACTGCCTCAGGATTTCGGGGTTTTTCAGGTGAGCACATTGACGACGCGAATAACCTTGAGCTGCATCGTGAACTTTTTGGTGACCTTGGGGTGCTGCCTAACGTTACTGAGATGGTGGACACGAGGACGACGCTGGCGATCGTCAAGATCTTGACAGACGACACTGCGGTTGCCGCTGAGGGACCTGGCGCAGGTGTCACTGTGGCTGGAAACGTCGGCCCTGTGTCCCGAGAGGTTGCATCGTGCGGAAATGTTCTCAACGATGCTGCAGTTCGAGATGCTACATCGGGTGAAGCGGTGTCTGTCAACGAAGCTGCACCTGTAGATCCTACATTGCGAGCGGCTGCATTCGGCGTTGCTGCCCCCGCGGATGCTTGCGTCGATGCCACAGCAGATCATCGAGCTACATGTGTCGGTGTCGCAAACAATGTCACGTCGGGGCTCACCGTTCTTTGCAGTTCGAACAGGATCCGGCGCGTCAATGGAGAGCCTGTTCACGATCCTGAGGTGCAACACCTGGTCGATTAACTTCGCCACTGCAGTCGTGACCTGATCGCTGAGAGAAGAGACTTCGAGGAGCGACAACGAATATGGGCTAAAGAACGACGGTTGCTTCAGGAGGAAGTTCAACATTATAATCAGCTGAGTCAAAATGTGATTCTCACAAGTGACACTTCACAAAATACAACCAATGCACCTACACACAACACTGTTAGTGAGACTCCTAAACCATTGCGACCAAAACCTGACGAATACAACGGCGAAACACCTTTGCGCGAATACATTAATCAGTTTACTCTCGTTGCTCTTGCTAATGGGTGGGATGATAGGGCTGAAGGAATTATGCTTGCTTCTTGTTTGCGTGGAGAAGCTAAGTCTGTTTTGGACAATGTTGACTTGAGCAGCATCAGTTTCGATTCCTTGCATTCGAGTTTAGACCAACGGTTTGGTGACTCTCATTTGCAGGCTATAAACTTCTCCCTTTTTCATAATCGAGAGCAACAGTTTAATGAAGATTTCCCATCTCTTGCATCTGACATTTGTAGGTTGACTCGGGAAATCTTCAAAAACTCTTCTTTAGAAGAACAGGACCGCATTGCTTGTTCAAAATTTGTTTCTGCTATTCATGACTTAACGATCAGAGAAATGCTACAACTTGAGGGCATAAGTTCGATCAACAGAGCTGTGTCTCGTGCGATGGAGATAAAAGTAATACGCGATCAGAATCGGAAAGAGTATAATAATAGACATTGGCAAAATACAAATCACTTCGACACGACCCATATACCACACGAGAAACAGAACTCCAACAACAATACACAACACAGACAACTTCCTACATGTTGGACTTGCGGTATTGAAGGTCACATCCCTTCGAAATGAACGAAGAACTTGAAGGGAAACTACCAAGTCAAGTTGAACGAGGCAAGCTTGACATCAACTCACCAAGGCCTCGCGATTGATTCTGAGAATTCCATATTTGACAGAATAAGAAAAATCTCCAGGAATTCGAATGATGTTGGCTATTATATAGGATTGTTAGATGGCTTAGAAGATGACTGCATCCTAGGTACAGATTTCCTGCGCGAAACAGGTGTCATGACAGCTATAGACGCAGCCATTCGCGGTACATCAACAGTTGTACGTAATTTACAGGATTTTCATCTTGCAGATACGATTGTCGGCAAAGTGTTATACGAGACACCACAAGTTAGTCGTATACTGGAATATTCAGACACATTACCAGATTTTCTATTGGAGGTATTCGAACGAGATTCACAATCAGTAGGGTTGACTTCAGATCAAAAGGACCAATTCTATAAATTCTTGTTAGAGCATAAAGATCAATTTTCTCACGGAGAAGAAACAGGCAGGTCTGACTTACGTGAACACAAAATAGAGCTTTCAGATTCGCGACCCATCAAACAACAGATTCGTAGAATTCCTGCACATTTGAGGAAAAAAGCGGAGTTAGTTATTGAAGGAATGAAGAAACAAGGGGTGATTAGCAAATCTAAAAGCTCCTGGTGCTCACCAGTAGTCATAGAGATGAAGAAGGACGGATCAATAAGATTCTTCGTTGATTATCGTAGACTAAATGCTGTGACGATCAAAGACTCGTACCCATTGCCTAAAATTGACGAAATTTTGGATCAATTGAAAGGAAATTCCTGGTTCTCGACTCTTGACTTAAAGTCAGGCTATTGGCAAATTAGCATCCGTCCAGAAGATGAAGAGACGACTGCTTTTTCTATAAGCAATGGATTATGGGAATTTGAAGTCATGGCGTTTAGTTTATGTAATGCTCCTGCAACTTTCGAAAGATTAATGGAGGAGGTCTTAGTTACTGTCTGCATGGTGTACCTAGATAACGTGGTCGTCAAAGCAGAACCATTTGAAAAAATGATTGAAAACTCAAAATTGATTTTCTCTAGATTCCGAGACGCTAAGTTGAAATTACATGCAAAGAAATGTCATTCTTTCAAACGTGGAACAGTTTATTTAGGACATATCATTTCAGCAGATGGAGTGAAAGCATATCCCGGAAAAATTTCTAACATTGCGAACTGCCCAACTCCACAAAATAAGAAACAGATTTTGAGCTTCTTTGGTTTGGCTTCTTACTGTAGGAAGTTTGTTCCTAATCTTTCAGACATCGCAAAACTTTTATACTTATCGACAGGTCAATCATCGGTTTTCTCATGGACTTCAGAAAGCCAGGAGGCGTTCGATAAATTAAAGTTTCTTCTAAGTTCTGCTCCTATTTTAGCTTATCCTGATCCAGATGCGGAATTTATTTTGGATGCTGATGCCTTAGGACACGGGATTGGAGCAGTGCTGTCTCAGATACAAGACGGAAAAGAACGAGTTATAAGTTATTTTAGTAAAATTTTCAGCAAATCAGAGATACATTACTATTTAACGCGGCGTGAGCTGTTGGCTGTGGTAGAGTCGGTCAAGAATTTCTCACATTATTTAATTGGTAAAAAGTTCACCGTGAGGACTGATCATAGTGCACTCAAGTGACTATTATCTTTTGGAAATCTCGATGGCCAACTTGCTAGGTGGGTGAGTGAGCTGAGTGAATATGATTTTGAGATAATACACAGGAAAGGAGCTTTCCATGGAAATGCAGACTCATTCTCTAGGATACCTTGTGAAGATTTATCGTGTAAATATTGTCAAAATGTAGAAACGAGATATAACTCGAATAACAATGTACGCCGTATCACATTGTCCAGTATTGATGAATCAGAATGGGCGCGTGCTCAACAGAGAGACGATACGCTTATCAAATTGAATATAAGAGAATAAAATAAGAAACCCGATTGGGGAGATATTTTATCAGAAAGTTCAAGTTTAAAATGAGCTGTTGCAAATAAGGCGAAATCTGGCCCAAACGGATTTGGCTGTAAATCACGTCAGATACTCGTTTTGGGTGTCAGAGTATGCATGTAAATTTCTTCCGCATGAAATCAACTTGCAGCGATTTGCCGAGCAAGAGTCGCCCCCATTTAACACGTTCGCTGCGACGCCGTTTTTTCGTGATTCGACTTTGGTCATGAACTGAACCCCCGCATTTCAGTAAAAATGCTCATATGGGCCTAAACTTTCCTTTATCTCATTGTTTACGTTCTTCGTCAAGTAAATCGCCTTTATAGATTTCTTTGGGAAGATTCTTCGAGTAAGTCTGAGTCGGCAAAAATTGAAAAATGAAAAATTGCGGGTCCCACCGGTGGGACCCGTCGCAGCGAACGTGTTAAAATACACGTGAAACGTCATTCTTTGCGTCCCTCTCAAAATTGGCCACAGGAACCGCTACGGGACCAACGAGAATTTGTTCTTGAACAAAAAATACAACTTTCAGGGGTATTTTTGAGGACGGGAAATGCTGCGCTGATACCTAAAAATCACTCAGAAGATGGAGAATGCGGATTTCTCGCGCTAAAACCGGGAAATACTCGAAAGGAGTTGGGTTAATCGAAAAGTTGCAGAGGACTTAAGTTGTAGATTTTGTCCTAAACTTCCATTTGGCATTGGTATTTGATACATATATTAATTGAAAACTCCTAAAAAACGTCCAGAACTCATGAAAAACCATATTTATCGAACTTTTTGGCGACCTCGAGGTCAAAATGGATGAAACAAGAAATACATTTTATAGGTTTCATGAAAATACACATTTTTGGTTCTCATCATTTTTTCGATAAAATGCACCAGACTTGAACTATTAGCCAAACAAAGTCCAAAAGTGGCACTTTCCAACTTTCAAACGTAAAATACTCGAAAAAATCAAATGGAAACCCTATATAATAATTGCGTGAAAAGTAGTATTTTTTCATGAACTTCAAAATGAAAAAAAATTCATAGCATTCCGATGTCTTGGCTTCGAGGAATATGCATTTTTCAATTTCCATAGCTGTATATCAGAATGGGAGGTCCATGGGACTAAGTCCTTGGAGATACCTACATTTTTCACGAAAACAAGATGACTTCCGGAGTTTGAGACAAATCCAGCACCCGCAAGAATGTACCTCTCCTTATGAGTAACTTCTAGTTCTTACTTTCCAATCAGACGAATCGCCTGATTTGAGATTCATCTATTTATGAATCATATGCATATTGCAGGTGGGTCATTGAATCAGTAAATGGCATGATAAAGAACTGGAAAGCTCTTGGCAGCGTATTCCCAAACCAAGAAATACCAAATATTGGTGATTATGTGAGAATTGTCTGTGCACTTTGCAATGCATTCAGACCACCTCGAGTATTTGATACATCTGCTGATAGTATTCGAGCTGGAGAAATACTGCAGCGTCTCAATAGAAAGAACGATCTGCAGGAAGTTGTGATCGAAAGGAGGTACCCTACCGTAAGAGCAGTTCGGGAGAAGGTCAATGATGCATCAATCACTGGATTCCCTCGCCCATCTCGGAGAGAGCTAGAAGACTTGACGCTTGGCATCTATCAGGTACCATTTCGATGGGATATTCCCATCTTTACCATTTCAAACAAGACTACAACAATGACATAGGTCGATCCCTATTCGTAAAGACAGAACCAGAGTAGTATCGCCAGAGTTCTTCCATGAGATATCTCTATCAGACTCCGTTCATGATTCCAAAGCAATTGTCTCAGAGCTTCCGAACCTCCCGATTTGGTGTTCATCTTTTCAGGTGATTCTTGTGACACCATCAATGAGATCATCTGAAATAGTCCTCCCCTGAGGGAATTGATCTATATGACTTTGGAATAGTAGATCGATCTTTGAAGCACCGAGTTGTTTTCTTTGTAACAAAAGATTGCCACAAACAGTCCATTACCTTTTCATAATCCACTATGTTATAATTTTGTATGTCCGCAGTTGAAGCAAGCAAATTCATACACTGATGAACACTGTGATGACGATGGGCTTTATGAACTTTACTACCATAAAGAAGATACAGGTGTCATCAGAATAAAAATGCAGTCACGCCATACTTCGTCAAAAGTGTACTCTCTTTGGGTGAGCTATAATGAAGAAGAAAACGCTGTGACTGGTTGGTACTGCCAATGTAAGACAGGTGCGAGAACTATTGGCTGCTGTGCCCACATTGCATCAGTGTTATGGTATCTTGGTTATGACCGGTATCAAGAACATCCTGAGAATAGGTTGAGTTGAAACTACCATTCGTATGTAAGAGATGCCGAACAAGAAGAAGCAGAGCTTGCAGTGTTCGAGTCACTATCGGTCGATGAAGATGATTCAGACTGAATGATTGTATCAATATCATGTTGTTTGTAGTGAGGAATTTTATTTTCTGTGATTATTTCTAGTCTAATCTTTGATGGTAAAATATGAATCTCTGACGAAGTTTATTCTGATGAAAACTTGTGAATGTCGTGACACATATCCTCTCCGTGAGCTTCCAGCTGCGCGCAAATTCGGGGAGTAGAGTATTTTCTCTCTTCCACGGGTGATTGCATCTCCAGGAACGAGAAATTCCTACTGTACAGGTGAACTTTGACGAATATGATTGCGATCTGGGATGTTGTGGGACTCTGGACCGAAATCGGACATGAGCCTTGGTGAGTTTTTTCATACTGTGGTATGATCTATTGACGTAAATTCACCTAAAGCATCTCAGAACCATCAATTTATCCACCTCAACGAGCGATTCGGCATAAAAAAGCATATTCCTCGAAGCCAAGACATCGGAATGCTATGAATTCTTTTTCATTTTGAAGTTCATAAAAAAATACAACTTTTCACGCAATTATTATATAGGGTTTCCATTTGATTTTTTCGAGTATTTTACGTTTGAAAGTTGGAAAGTGCCACTTTTGGACTTTGTTTTGCTAATAGTTCAAGTCTGGTGCATTTTATCGAAAAAATGATGAGAACCAAAAATGTGTATTTTCATGAAACCTATAAAATGTATTTCTTGTTTCATCCATTTTGACCTCGAAGTCGCCAAAAAGTTCGATAAATATGGTTTTTCATGAGTTCTGGACGTTTTTTAGGAGTTTTCAATTAATATATGTATCAAATACCAATGCCAAATGGAAGTTTAGGACAAAATCTACAACTTAAGTCCTCTGCAACTTTTCGATTAACCCAACTCCTTTCGAGTATTTCCCGGTTTTAGCGCGAGAAATCCGCATTCTCCATCTTCTGAGTGATTTTTAGGTATCAGCGCAGCATTTCCCGTCCTCAAAAATACCCCTGAAAGTTGTATTTTTTGTTCAAGAACAAATTCTCGTTGGCCCCGTAGCGGTTCCTGTGGCCAATTTTGAGAGGGACGCAAAGAATGACGTTTCTCGTGTATTTTAAATGGGGGCGACTCTTGCTCGGCAAATCGCTGCAAGTTGATTTCATGCGGAAAAAATTTACATGCATACTCTGACACCAAAAACGAGTATCTGACGTGATTTACAGCCAAATCCGTTTGGGCCAGATTTCGCCTGATTTGCAACAGCTCCTTTTACATCCAGCAATGGCACTCATTGGTTTTGAAGGATAACCTGCTTCACAGACGTTGGGATTCCACAGATCTTGACTCATTCCGTCTCCTCTTAATTGTTCTGGAATCAAGAATTCCAGTTATTCTCAAAGAAGCCCACGACTTCCCTGCTGGTGGTCATTTTGGTTCAAGGATGACTTTGGCCAAGATTAAGCGACTGTTTTACTGGGATCGCTATCGGAAAGATGTTGAGAACCTGCAAGACCTGTGATGTTTGTGTTAGTAGAAAAGGACCTCGAGATAAGGGTCATGGCAATTTGAGTATTTATAATGTTGGTGGACCTCCTGAAAGTCTTCAAATCGATGTCCTCGGCCCCTTTCCGCCATCGACATCAGGGAATGAATATTCACTAGTCGTGATTGATTGCTTCGCGAGGTGGCCTTGGTTGATTCCATTGATAAACATGAGAGCTAAGACGATTGCAAACACTCTAATTAATGACGTAATACCAGAATCAGGAGTTCCCTTAGAAATTCATACAGATCAAAGTCGGAATTTTGAGTCAGCTCTATTTACGGAATTGAGTAGAAAGTTGGGTCGTCTTTCTACCATTCCATTAGACTGTGGGTGTAGTGGTGTGGTCCTAGTTTTGAAGATACCCAGATCAGATTTCTTTTCTCCTCTTCTCTTCAAGGGTAAACGGTCTTTGTTGAGGTCAGAATTACTTGAATGAGAGCATTTCCCCCAAAATCCGATCGAGAATCACAACCTAGTGTGAATGCAGTACCAGTCCAAGACTCGTGTGCCAGTTCCGCAAACAGTTCTACAGGACTTGAGTGGTACCGCGACAGTACTCGCGCGGTACTACCAATTCGGGACTGATACAGAACCTTCGCGACACCTTTTCGATTGTGGGTGGTACCACGATAGTACTAGTGCGCTAATCTCACCTGGAGACTGATACGGAAGCCACGCGACACTTTTCGGTACTCAAACGGTACCACAATAGTAATAGCGCAGCCGTTCGAGACTGATACGGAACGTTCGCGACACCTCTTCGAAACTTGGGTGGTATCATGACACTGCTAAGGCCGCAGTACTAGTTCGAGACTGGCATGACTGCTTCGTAAAACTCATCTCAATGTACTAGTACTTTTTTGGTACCATTCGAGTCCCGCAGGGGTATCGCGGAACTGTCGTATCATTATTGGAGTGATACTTCTGCACTGGCACTGATGAGGTACCATCCAAGTGTATGGGAGGAAAGAGTCGCGAAGCTTCCGTATCAGTCTCGACCTGGCACTGCTGCGCTAAAGCTATTGTGGTACAATCCAAGTTCCGAAAAAGTGTCGTGGAACTTCCGTATTACTGCCGAAATGATTTTACCGCGCTCCTACCGAGGTTTCGAAAGAGGGTCACGGAGGTGTCGTATCAGTCTCGAACTAATACTGCTACGCCAGTACTACTGTGGTACCCTTCAAGTACCGAAAAAGTGTCGCGTGGCTTCCGTATCAGTCTTCTTGATGTGTGTGTTGGTGAGTATGAGCAAGTTGCATTCTGCTACTCTCGTACTTTGATCCGTGTGTTTCTGCAAATTTTGGCCCACGGGCCGTGTTACAGGTCTTCACTGCACCCGTCATGCAGATCTGAACCGGAGGCCGTGTTATCTCGGCATCGGTGGTCCAGTCTGCAGCATCCAGTGAAGATAACCACTTGTTGTTTTTGGCGAGGTTAGTGCGAATTTCTTGCTAGCGACAATTGGCGGGACTCGCATATTGAGGCCAGCCAATGAGCGACGAGAGCGTGGCGATGGATACCGGTCAAGTTACTGGTCTGGATACTGGTCAGGCAGGTACGCAGCTAAATGGCAACGGTGTCAACTCGCGGAAGCGATCGTTCAACGATGTGCAAGACTCGAGCGCTGCATCCCCTTCACCCCCCTCTAAGCAGCCAAAGCAGACGAATTCTAATGCGAAACCATCGCACCAGCTGTCAGCAGACGAGGTGAGACAAATAACACAGAGCATAAACGAGCATCGTGACAAGCTACTAGACTACTTCTTGAGTGGTACTTCCGAAGTGAGGAAATCCATGCGTACTGCTGTAATCGAAATGTGCGACGCTCACAACAAATTAGCTACTGCTTATTTGAATGGTTTAGCCGTGAATGATTTTGCATCTGATTGTAAAGTAGCCTTGAATGAAGTCTGTGAGGTTGTAAAGAAAGTATCTGATGTGGTCGCAGACAAGGTCACAAATATGTGTGCTGGCCCTACCAGATCTTACGCGAGTGTTTTGACGGGGAACATGACATCTGTCGCTGGTAAGGTACCGTCCCAAAAAGTGTCTCTTGCGCGCGGTAAAGCTTTTAATATAAAATCTGTCGAAAGAGTGATAATTGGCCCTCGAGAAACAGAAAAGGCACGATATCCTACTTCCATGTCTACCAAAACAGCTTTGCAGTCATCCATTGATCCAGTTAAGATGAAATTAAGAATTAACCGCGTAAACTTTGGGCCGGAAAGCTCTGTAATTATTGAAGGTGAAGGTTTTAATTCGCCAGACTTTGTTCAAAACGCTCCACTTGAGCAACTTGGTCTTGAATTTAAACAGGATCGCAAATATAATCCGAGACTTATCATACATGACATTCCTAAGAGTTTGACCCAGGATGAGATTAAGCAATGCATTATTGAACAAAATTTGCCGGATGCATCTGTAGATGATATTAAGATCGTTTATTTGTACCCAGCGCGTAAAAACGAACAGTACCGGTCATGTGTTGTGGAAACTTTACCTGTGCACAGAATAAGTTTACTAAATCGTCAAAAAGTTAATGTGAATTGGACCCGTTGTCGTATAGCAGATTATGTCAGTGTCTTGCAATGCTATAAATGCTCCAGGTATGGACATCTGGCACAGAACTGTGATAAAGCAGCATGTTGTGGATTCTGTTCGGGAGAACATGCAAGTAGAGACTGTAATTCAAAAGGATCACTGAAATGTATAAATTGTAGCAGTCCCAATATGTCAAACCATGACCACGCGGCCACTGATAGAGCCAAATGTCCGGTACTGAGAAGAAATATTGAGCACAAACTGTCTTTTATCAATCATGGATAAGTCCAAGAGTATGCTTAGAATGGGTCATATAAATTCTCAGTCACTTGATCCCCATTTTTCGGAAATTTCCTCTGTTGTAAATAAATACCGACTTCACGTTCTTGTAATGAGTGAGTCTTGGCTCAAACCTAGTATGCCTTGCAAACAATACGAGATTCCTGATTTTTGTCTGTTACGACATGATAGAGTCTTCAAGGGTGGAGGTGGAGTCGCTGTATATATTCACAAGTCTATCAGAGCAAAGATTTTAGACATATCACGGCAACGCGATATGAGACCCGAGTTTATGTTGGTCCATCTAGAGGGAGAAACTTTTAAAGTTCTCCTATGCTCAGTCTACAGTCCGCCGAGATGTGGGTTCTGGTCAGATGTCGAGGAAGCTTTACTAAATTGTAATGCTGTCTTTGATCTTTTGATACTAACTGGAGATCCCAATATTGACTGGGCTACGTTGTCGAACTCGAGAAAATCGTTAAGAAACTCTTTAAAGATCTTCGATTTGGAAGTTTTACCATTTGACATTACGCATCATGTTGGAAAGGGGTCGATTATCGACTATTTGTGCTGTTCTGATATAGCTAGAGTTACATTGTACGAACAATTTCATATCCCGGAAATCTCTGAGCATGATCTTCTTCTGGCAGAGTTTGCATTCCCTGTTCCGTCATTGAAATCACGATCGATAAGGCGCCGCGATTTCCGCAACTTCAAGAATGAAGACTTTCAAACTGATCTCTCTAGTATTGATTGGAGCTATATACATTATCTAACCTTAGTAGATGATAAAGTAAGATTCTTCTCGGACACTATTACTGCCCTGTATGATCACCATGCGCCTTATATCGAGGTCTCTACCAAGGTTCACTCAAAAAAATGGAGCAATCAGCATATAAAAGATCTAAAGAGAGCCAGAAATCGTGCTTGGAGCAAAGCCAGAAAATCGAACAGTACTTCTGACAAACTGGAATATAGAAAACTACGTAATCAGGTACAAACGGCTACACGTAATGCTTAGTCACGTTATTACAAGAACAAAATATCGAGTGCACGTGACACTGTGGAACTTTGGCAAATTGTCAACGAACTTGGTCTAAGACAACATTCAAGCGTTCCCAAATCATGTCCATCTGATCTCATTGCGCTAAACAAATACTTTGCAGGAGACGACAACCCCACCTTGCTGAGAGATCTTAGACCAACAGTGAGAATTGCTCCGGATGATCGCTTTTACTTTGAATATGTTGAGTCTATCGATGTTGTTAATGCTATCTTGGCCTTCCGTAGTAACGCGCGTGGCCCTGATGATATTCCGATTCAATTCCTCAAAGACTGTCTCCCTACAATACTGCCAATTCTAGTGCACATTTTTGATAGCTCGTTGCAATCAGCTAGCTTCCCTAGTCAGTGGAAACATGGCTTAGTGAGACCGATCCCTAAATGTCCAGCCCCAAAAGAATTCGGTGATTGGCGGCCGGTCAATGTTGTTAGTGCCATCTCTAAGGTATTGGAAGACGTTGCATTGAAGCAAATTAATAAATTTGTCACTGACAGAGAGTTACTTGTTCCGCTGCAGTCAGGTTTCAAGAAAAATCATAGTACACATACGGCGCTGATTAAGATTACGGATGACATTCGTGAAGCTATTGATAATGAGTTGGTTACGTTAATGCTTGCTATCGATTTCTCTAGGGCTTTTGATCTTGTGAACATTTTCCTCTTCGTAGAAAAATTAAAGAATTTAGGATTCTCGGACGCTGCCTGTGACTGGATAAGGTCCTTCTTAAGCAATCGTGTACGGTGGTGTCTTCGGAAGGTCAGAAATCTGCTCCGATGAACAGAAATGTTGGTGTCCCCCAAGGTAGCAAAGCTGGGCCGCCCTTTTTCTCTCTCAGCATAACTGATTTACTTTTAATATTGAAATACTGTTCTCATCATCTATATGCAGATGACGCCACTTTCTATCTTTCGGGTCCTTTCAAAGATCTATTAGGGATAGTTGAGAAAGTTAATGCTGACGGGGTAAATATCAACGATTACGCTATAGCAAACGGACAAAAGATCAACACAAAGAAAACCAAAGCGATCTGGTTTGGATCGAAAAGCTTTCTAAAGCGTATACGTGACTCTCCACCTCCACCCATTATTATTGATGGCCAGATTATTGAATACAGTGAATCGATCAACATTCTGGGCGTGACGTTCGATGGAGCTCTATCAATGAAGGAGCAGTGTAATGTCACAGCACGAAAATCGTTTGCTGCTTTATCTAGATTGAGAAAATGTGGAAACCTTATTCCACGAGAAACTAAATTGGTGCTCATAGAATCGCTAGTGTTTCCGTACTTTGATTACTGTGATGGATTATTGATGGATTTGTCCAAAGAACTTTGTTTGAAACTGAGTAGATGCAAAAATGCGGCTAGACGATATGCAGCAGGACTTAGAAAATTTGATCACATCTCTCAGGCATACAAGGACAACGGTATAATGCCGTTCGAGCTCCGTCAAAATTACCTGTGCATCTGCCTATTAGCTAGTATTCTAAACTCTAAAAAGCCGGACTATCTTGTGAACCAGTTCAACTTTAGGCCTGCTGACAAGGCAGGTTCTAAGCGTTATCCTTCCACCCACTTGATGATAAAATTTGCAAGAACGGATATGTTCCGTAATAGTTTTTCTGTTGCCGTTAGTCGTGAGTGGAATGAATTACCGATGGAAATCAGAGCTATGTTTATGAGACCATGCTTCAAGCGACTTCTATACGAATATATGTTAAGTGTACTAAAAGAGCGTATGTGATATAAATATTTTGCTCAAATTTGTTGACTGTAAAGTGTCTTACTGTTTGTATAATAATGTAGATAATAATCTAGGTATAACTTTTAATCTTTCTCTTTTTTTTTATTTTAGTATAGGTATATCTTTTGAATATATCCCTTCTACAGCTGCGTGATGGTCACATCTTGCACTAATGTTGTAATGACTTTAATCTATGTCATCTGTTCTGAATGTGTGGACTATGATGGACCGCTGAGTCCTTAGTCTTGAATAAATACTCAATACTCAATACTCAATACTCTTCAGGTGAGATTAGGGCACTAGTGCTATCATGGTACCACCCACAATCGAAAAAGTGTCGCGAAGCTTCCGGATCAATCTCGAATTGGTAGTACCGCGCTAGTACTGTTCTGGTACCACTCAAATCCTGTAGAACTGTTTGCGAAACTGGCACACGAGTCTTGGACTGGTACTGCATTCGCACTAGGTTGGTGATTCTCGATCGGCCTTTGGGGAAAGTGCTCTCCTTCAAAGAATTCTAACACAATCCATTTACCATTGAGGAGAGGGGAAAAAAAAAAGAAAAAAAAACCATCCGATCTGAAATTCCAAGTACTTCTACTCCATGCGGGGGTTTACACTACTTTTGGAACACCCTGTATACCGAGTTGTGGAAAATGAAGGACCCCGCCAGAAATAATAGGATTTTGGCTTTCAGCGAAATTGACTGAATCGGCAATCAATCGACAGAGCTCAAAGAGCTGATTGATCGTCTCCATTACCTTTGAGGCCGAAAAATTCTTGATCTTGAGTAATTTGGTCGCAAAGTCGCCGATTTTACCGATCTAAAATAGGGTTATGGCATCGATTGAACAGTAACATACGTTCGATTTTGCTCGGCTCGATCGGTATTTTACGGCTAACGAGGAGCGGGTCAGGCCTTCGGAACACGGATTCGCCTGAAACTTTGGGAATAGTGTACTTTTGGCACAGAAAGAAGATATCCAAAACCGCGCTTGCCAACGCTCAATCGTTTCTGAGCTACAGCATACGACCCATGTATTACAGTATACCTATATACATCAAAAATGGTATATATAGATATACTGTACTGCATATGTTTTAGCCTGTATCTCAAAAACGCTTGAGCGTTGGCAAGAGCGGTTTTGGATATCTTCTTTCTGTGCCAAAAGAAGACTATTCCCAAAGTTTCAGGCAAATCCGTGATCCGAAGGCCTGACCCCTTCCTTGTAAGTATGACTGCAGTCCAAGAATCTTTGCATTACACGGAATTTAATAATCCTCTCAAGAGGATATTCCACATCTGCCACTTTGCCTACGAGATCGAAACTCTTAGAAATATTTCAATAAATCAAACGGCCTAGTGGGATGTGGTAGATCACCAAGGCGGATGCGTATAGCGCGAGGTATAACGTGTTTTACATTAACGGAGATACACACAATACTTTGAGTTCGTGCTTCTACGCCAGGGTGTGTCGAGCATAGCATTTTCTCGCTGGAAGATTGAGAAATACATGTACTCTCTCAGTGCAACCCCGAAACAAATCTTTGCGTGTATCTTACTTTGAGCTATTCATCGTTGAAAGTTGAGAGATTCTTACCTTCTTAGTTTGCGGAGGAGAGGGTGAGGGGGAGGGGGCACAGGCATTGAGGAAAATCGATATGACTTCTCAGAGAGATATCTGCTTCGATTTTTGGATGGCGATGAAATTTCGCATCATGTCGCACCCACATCGAGAATGAGAAAATCGAATGAGGCCCAACTTTACACCGGCAAAGGTCACGAGTGTCTTTTTGATTTTTTTTGGGTTTGCAAATTAAGACTTGTGCGGATATGAGGGAATCTACCGAACCTTGAACTTTTGGACCATCCGGGAAAGAAATTGTTTCCCTCCTTGTCGCTTTTGAAACCAATTCCATAGTGTTTTGGTACCTCTAAAATGTGGAAAAAAGTTGGGCCCACCATTTTTGAAAGATGTTATCATCTGAGAACAATGAGGTAGAATTGGTCTATTACGTTTTCATCACTATTAGAGGCTTTTCAAATGGATGAATCGTGAATAGTGCAGTATGATGGTTGATAAAGATGTTGTTGCACCCGTTTAATCGAATTCCATTCCCAGAATTGAGCCTCTTTCCGTTTTACTCATCGAGTTTCACTTTTCCTATGTCCACAGAGTTGTCGGGGGTGTATGCAAGTTTTGGGAGCGACATCTACTCATTGTTCGAGTAACAAATGTTTATGTCCTTTTTTGAAGCGGTGGGCGCGACAAATTTTGCAAGTTCAACGTCACAGATCTTCGGCCAGAATAATATGTCGCTGCCAAACGAAGAAGCATTTTAATTGGCTGTTTTTACTCTTCAATTTCCCAACACCCGATTTATCCTAACTCGAATGTTTTTTTTTACATACGAGAAAGTGGAGGATGTGAAAATTTTCCAAAAAGTGAGTTACCGTAAAATTGAGTAACTTTGGTACACCCCTGAAAAATGACTTTCAGAGTTGCGTTTGGCAAGGTAACTGATCCGTTCGCTCTGAACCTGTTCTGCCCCTTTGTAGCACGTATAAACAATGTGCTGAGTCACAGTAGATCCGGCGTGAATGATTGTAGTCGTTTATTGAAGCTTTTTCCAAAAAGGTGATTTAGCAGCGATACACGAGTGGTCCAGTTAGTGTACTTGGCAAGAACTGTTCCGGAACGAAGTACGGGTGAATAACGATACATTTTGACCACATTTTGCGCCATATTGAAGAAACCATCGTGACATTGGAGTATTTACCGCATTCAGAATTTTAATGAATGAAAAACAGGAAAAAAACTGTAGAAAACTGTACCAAAGTTACCCCAATCTACGTAAGAAGCATTACTGCAAGGTAACTTTTGTTCAATTCTGTATGTCAGCTCTTTTAAACTCATCTTAAATCTATTGGCGGTCCATACGGTTATAAACTGTTAGAAAGAGATGAGTATAATACCCTTGAACGGATAGAATTGATACACTTTCTTGGTGGTGGGTAAAATTGAACTATTTCGTAAGTGTACCAAAGTTACCCCATCGGGGTCTAACTTTGGTACGCTTCTTCAACTGCTAACAGCTCCGGCTTAAACTCATCAAATTAAAGTTTGTAGCCCGTCAATCGAAAGCCGAGACTGTAAGCTCTAGATTAACTACTAATAGAAGTGGATTTTGTCAATGTATGGTAGAATGCCGAGCAAAACAAAATGAAAAGCACCGAAACCGTACCAAAATTACCCAATTTGACGGTACACTTTTTATGGAAGCCCTGTGCCGACCACGGCCCTGAGTCGCTATTAAAACAAATCTCTTATGATTATATCAGGTCTCAAGAGTCAGAAGGAATTTTTTCAGACTTTTTGGGACAGTGTCATTTTCTCCAGAGGCCGAAGAGTTGCGAAAGACGCGCCAGTTACACTTAAAAAGTACGAAATTCGACGATTCTTCAATTTGTTTCAAGATCACTACGCACGTATCATGAAAAATCGATAGAGTACCATCCTGGAAACTATAGAAACCATCTAAAAAACATTTTTCCAGGGCGTGAAAGTCGCGATCTCATTGAAATACTGTATGGTATACTAAAAGTCAAAGGTTTTGTATATTTCTTCATATTTGAGAAGATGCATATTGGTTTGTAAGAATATATTTGTTTCAGTGGGAATATATCAGGAATAAAAAAACAATCACTCTGGTAAAAACTCGCGAAGCATCGAGTTTCTTTATCCTCAAAGTAGGTGCGCGGCCAGACGCAAAATGTGACGAAGGATCAAAAACTGCTGGAAATCGTTTCAGATCACATTTCGACGCCGGACTGACCTGTGTCATCCTTCCTGTTTCTGATATTCTTTTGAGAGGATTGCCTCAGTTGCGCGTGATGCAAAGATTCTTAGGCTGCTGTTTTACTCAGCCGTGGAATACAGAACAACCCGAGCGAATTCGAAAGTATGTTATTGTTCGATTGGTGCCTTAACCCTATTTTAGCTCGGTAAAATCGGCGACTCTGCTACCAAATCACTCGAGACCTAAAATTTTCGGAGCTTAACGGTAATAGAGACTTTTGTTCAGCTCTTTGAGCTCCACCGATTGATTGCCTATTCAGTCAATTTCGCTGAAAGCCAAAATCCACTCATTTATGACGGGGTCCTTTTCCGGCCGAGGTACATAAGACATTCCCAATACTCGGGCGTGAAGCTTCCTGCTTTACTCAGGAAAAAAGCAAAACCAAACATCCCACCCTCGAATCGGGAAGTGCCTCAGCCTGGTCGTGCTGTATAGAATACGTTTAGCATCACCCAGTATGTCAAAAATGATTGAGAATGGAGTGTGTCCAAACTATCGATGATCCCTAATTTTGCATGCAGGTGTAATGACATCTCGTAGACTTTGAGATTATGGCGATATTGAGGCTGTGAATAATTATTTTGATTCCATAAGTGGTACCAACACAGATAATATCCTATTCAAAACCGTTGTCCGGATAGCTTCGATGTATCGATGTATTAGCAATATTTCATCTTATTCTTCTATTCGAGTTGCACTACTACTGTGGGAAAGTATACGCCGTTTCACAGTTCTGTTCAATATGTTTGTTTTTTTTTCACTGCACTTCTTTTGATTGCATACGAGGTGTATTTATAATTATGATAACTTAGTACAAGAAAACTGGAGCACATGCCTGACGATTATCTATACAGCTCGTGAGAAAGTTCTGACATAAATGGATTTTGTGCGCTCCACGATGAACTCTAATGAATATGGAACTCACTCGTCGAGATAGAGATGATTAATTCTACGTTCTGCAGATTCCATTCGTTTGCATCGGCCGAGATTCGCTATGTCAAAATTCTTCGCATCTATTTGGTTGTAAAATCGTGAGTGTACCCTCGCACTACCCTTATGCACAAGACAGTTGTTTCCAGAAAGCTCACATGATCCACCCTTCCATATATTTGCGCTGATCGCAATGAGCAAACGCAAGGGTATAGTGTTCTCAAGTCTTCTTCATCGAATCGCTATGATCTGTACTCTGTAACTCTGAGCCAAAACTCATCACATTTTTGACTTTCTGGAACAAACCTTCAGAGGAGTTAATCCCAAAAATTTTCGCGTCTTTTATTAATCATGTAGATTGACGTGATGAAATGTATGAGGTTTTCATCAATCGATTTTATGAGCCAAGGGATTCTAGACAACAACAACGTGAGCGATGAAAATTTGAATGAAGA
Organism: Eretmocerus hayati; assembly: GCA_029851415.1. Classification (NCBI taxonomy): domain Eukaryota; kingdom Metazoa; phylum Arthropoda; class Insecta; order Hymenoptera; family Aphelinidae; genus Eretmocerus; species Eretmocerus hayati. The sequence goes on from CM056742.1 coordinate 117,034,126, forward strand.
ACGACGTCATGTTGATTTGAATAAAGATCAATCAGCACTCGCCATCTTCTGATAACGAATACAAAAAAATTGATGGCTGAGCCCGAATGTATCTGATAATTTGGTATTCTTCAAAAACCAAGGATTACAGTCGCATCTGATTGACACGGCTGTCTAACATGAGGTTGGAAGGTGCTCGCAATTGAGAAATTTTTGAGATCCGAAGTATATGACGTCAGAAAGACAAATGGTAGAATCTGTACTGACAAACATTGACAAGCTTGTAGATTATCGTGTGGAAACATATTTTCCCGACAAAAAATTCGGACATCAGCGGGTGCGTACAGAATCCCTTGATAAAGGTGACACAATAACGTGAATATTGATGAAACATATACATCGTACCGAATTTTGGTTCCTCTATTGATCTTCACACCTACAATTTCGATGAAATGCAAGATAAGAAATACACAAGTATCGCAATTTCCGCAAACAACATTACTCTGGTGGATAACTCGAACAAACACAAACGAGTTTGCGAGAAAGAAAGTGAATGCTTATGTCACGAATTACTCGCGAAAACTTACGAGCCGGCTTACGGGCTAAAAGAGTTCTACACACGTTGTGTGTTATACGCACATACAACGGTGTCGATAACCCGCTCGGAGCTTGCTTTGGCTTTCCATTTCTTCACTTCCTTCCCGTTGCGCTTGAGATCAACTTTTTGTTGCTCACGCACTCGGCTTTTCCCGCGTAACACCAAAGCCCCGGCCCGGCGGATACCCGTCCTCGCCGCCAGGAAAATTCCAAATTCAGATAATCCCACGGCAGTCACTGCTATCACTCCCTACCTATCTCTGGATTCCTCGGTCGGGGTTTTGTTGTTCAAATTACATGCTCACCATCAGGAAATATGTTATGATCGGGATAGTTAAGGTAAGTGTGCCGAATAATTTGCTCCCACTGTTTTTGTTTTGCTCAGAACTGTGGATCATCTCAATATTTATTAGAGCTCGTTATTTCAAGGCCTTCAAAATGAGCTAAAGTAAGTTCAATTTTGACAAACTGGAGCTAAACTATCTCAATATCTTGAAAAAAAAGCTTTTTTGTGATTTGTTGAAGGATTATGGGAATAATTTGTCCCAACGCGTAAAAGAAGCTTATTTCTATCATGAGATTAATGAGTTCACCGTGAGATCGAGATATTCCTGCTCCAGCAGATCTAAATGAGTCGTGCCTCAGCTCATTTTGCAGCTTGCTCCACAACCTTGCATACTGAGGTAAGTATAGCTAACACGCCTCCTCTAAGCCATTCTGGCAATAGCTTTAGCCCACGTAAATATTTTTCAACGTACATCATCGCATTTTGAAGCTTGTTCCAAGACATGGGCTGAGGTAAATTGAGTTTTGACCAATCAAACCCAATATATCATGACTTTCCTAAAAAGTAATTTTTTTGCGAGTACGCGAAAGGGTGTACCAACTTCCCCCCATTAAGCTCTTTCTCAACAACTCTGGTCCATCTCAACATTTTTAAATGTACTGTATTTTAAATCTTGTTCCAGGACCTTTGAAATATGTTGAAGTACGGCTAATTTTGATCAACTGGAGTCGAGCTGTCTTAATTTCCCCAAAAGAAACTACGTGGATTAGTGATAAAGTGCATAAATCCGTTTTGATCGGCATGCAACCACATTTGGGGCTTTTCGCCAGTACAGAATATTGTTTTTGACCTATTCTGACGTGATAAACACGTTCTGGGTGGTAAAAAAGTCGTATCCCACTCCTTTTCGAGATAACCACACGGGGAGCACGTTGGGTACACACCTCTTTGGCCATTATGTTTCGCAACCGATCTCCGTATTCTGCTCATGACCTGAATCGCTCCAAATTCAAGTTTTACGATTCCAAAAAACGCAGTTCGAAGGTTTCGACAAAAGAAACCGATTGGTCGAACCAAAAAATGTTGGCATCAGTTTTACTAATCGCAAGATTGTTGGCGATCGTTAAGTGTGCAAACACGATAAATGAAAAAGCTTGCACACACAAATTTTCTGGAAGACGCAGAAATCATCGAGGGTCGATACCAATGATCAATTCCTTCATATTTTGACATAAAACACGTAAAAAAATTGTTCGAATGTCAACGAGTGCCCAGTTTTGAGATCGGCATATGGGGCATGTTGGGTACACTTATCTCATTTGAGTTCCATGGGGCGAAGAGAAGATCTAGAAGAAAGTTATGGGGGAAATTTACGTTCACTGAGCTTTTTTTAGTATAACGTGGGTAAAATCGGTAAGGAATCGAATTTTCCGTTTATAAAAAAGTCATTTTATAGTTGAGATAGAGACCAAAAAATGACCACAAGTAGGTTGATGAGCATCAATTTTGTCTGGCATAGCTCATAGCTTTTATTGAGCAACATTGAATGATCAAAATGAGCACAAACATTTTTTTTTTTTTTTTTTTTTTTTTCAAAGAAATGCATAGGCCACTTTTGATCAGTCAGAACAACAAATTCTCTCGTCTTCTAATATGTAAGAACAAAGTGTGTCAAGCTCTCTGGGAGCGTATGAACATTGAAAATCTTGAGTGGGGACAAATTTGGCACACTTACTTTATTAAAAAATCATTTCCCGAATGACGGACTCAAAATATTCGGGCAGCAGTCATGGAAATTTTATCCCAGCTAGTGTCTTTTTCAAGATCAAAAGAAGCAGCGTATTTAACGAATCTAATATTAGAAACCAAAATCAGTCGGAGAAGAAAAAACAAAAGACAGCCTTGGTTCTACAGGGTAATCATCATTGTATATCGCATCCAAGTAGTGTATTCAGGAGCGAAAGAGGCTAACAAAACCACCCCTAAATCCGCTCGCAAGCCGAATAGCAATTCCAAGATCGCTCTCAATAATGATATGAGGCGAGGTATTATCGCGCCCGCTGTGCACACACGCGGTGTTTCTACGCGATTCCTACTTCTTGCGCTGTCGTGGAAGTAAATCATAACAGCGTCGGCGGTGGGCTACGGCGGTGGCTGCCACCGTACACTTGCTCATATCCGCGGGGGCATTAATTATTACGGCATGAGCGTGGCTCGTGGCAGCCATGCACACGCAGCGTTATACTAGAGAGAGAGAGAGAGGCCGGTCTCCTTATTGCCATACGAATAATTATTATCATCAGCGTATATCGCCCCGGTGTAATGGGCCTAACTGTTCCGCGATGCTGCGCGCGATATGGGCATAATACATACAAGACTCGCGCCAGTGTCAAGGATACACCGAGGATCTGTTTCGCGCCCCCTCGCATCCTCGTTCCTCCATCAGGAGCTCGAGAACAGTTTTTCCGCATTGTTCATTCATAAGCTGGTATGCATCTCGATTCGCATGCTTCGTCGCGTGATACGATCCGTGATGGCGCCGTAGTACACTTATGCGGGAAAAACAAACGAAACCGGAATTTTCTCACTCTCCTCGTCGAGCAATTGAGCTCGAGTAGCAAAAGTTCAGCGAAACAAATTAACCCAATCCAATGCATCATTCTCGCGCAGTCAACTATTATACTCGTGTGTGAGCATAACAGTGAAGGCCCGATATTACTCGAAAGCGCGGCTTTATTCGCATCCCCATCGCTTGTCCGCCCTTCTATTCCTATTATCTCGCACACTCCGCTATGTACAATGCATTCGTGAAAAAATAATCATAAATTACCATTCAATACCGTTTCCTATTGTGCTATTTAGATAAAAAAAAAAAAAATCTCACACACGCATTCTTGAGCAGATTCTTGTCTATCCCAATAACCGAGAGAAATTTTTCAGGTTACGTATTTAGATTCCTTGGTAATATCGATGCTGAAGGTACTCACACCTGCGTATTCTCAGAGCAATTGAAACTCGACTACAATTCGTGGAAGATCAGCGAGGTTGGTAATACGATGGAGAATAATTATCAATCTTCAATGTGACCGAATGTGAATTCACCTTTCGTTGAAGAAGCAATGGATCCGTTCCTCAGGCTCCCTCGACGATGCAGCAATCATTTGGCGAATTTCGAGATATTTCACTTATCAAATTTGTAAGATGTTCAAGGATGTCGAGTCCGAGGGCTTGCAAGCACGACACGCAGATCCGACTGATAGGAGCATTTGGAATGGAGTCCACTAGTTGACTATCTTTGAATCTGAACCCGTGGATGATTTACTGAATCACTTTGATCGGTCGGTGATCTACCACAAGAACTGCTAGATATACCCAATTACTTGGAGCTGACTTACATCCGTAGCAGAGTGTCAGCAGCCAGAGCCGCCTCGATACCACCCCCGAGTCTGGAATCAGTATCAATCGGTATTGGATCTGACTTCGCGAACCAATAAGCAGCCGGAAAGATGGCACAATCGCTTACAGGTTCTCATGAGTAGGTGCAAGCATCCATGTCTTAGTGGCTTCGTTGGGGAGATGAAAAAGGAGCAATTCGACACCGAAGGCATAATGCTCCGCCAGGTTGAAGTGAACAGCGATTCAGAAAAGAAGTGAACATTGAGAGAAGACGAGCGGGAGGTGTCTCTCGCTCCGAATTTATGATATTGTCTTACATTGCGAGGAGTATGTGGAAAACGGCGAGATCTTGGCCTATCATCATGAATTATGGTGAAGTCTCGGGTCGGCTGCTGGATATTATCCCTCATCCGTACAGAATCAACTTCTGCACGGATGAGGGATAATATCCAACAGCCGAGCAAGATGATGATTGAATGAAATGGTGGGATTCAACGAGTTGAGAACCGCGCAATAACATCTCAAAACGCATCTTCATCTGGGGCCTTCAGTGCGCTCGCGATGTGAGTATAACGAACGGAATGGAAATCGTGTAAAGGGTCACGACTCATGACGCCTATGAGTGTATTTGTTGGGCTCAAACGGCAACGAAACGAAGGTGTTTGAGCAGGTGATTATTCGCTCGGTGGCTGTGAGCACGCCGACGTCACACAAGATGATCGAGCTCTGCGCGAGAGAGCGTGGCCCGCGGCTATGTGCGTCTGCAGCATTTGCTCGACTCGATGGCGACCCACCCCATCCTTCCTGGCCGTCAGTGCTTACCTATTGCAACGAGTGAAGGTTTCTCTTCACCTTTCCACAGCGTGATCATCGTTGGAACAGCCAAATACAAGCGATGCCCAAACGCTGACCCATAACGATATGCCACTTTGACGCGGTGAGTCTATGAGTCCGGAATCAACAAGAGTCGAGCCCGCTTCGGAATTTCACATTTCTACGTGAGAGAACCCTATCTCATTCATTTCTTTACATCCAACATAACATTACACTTTGACTTCCCAGTGTACTTGGACTATTTGCTCGTGTCTAGCTCACATAATTTTGCTTGATATGACTTTGTTTCCAGTTGAGCTGGTTTTGATTTAATATTCTCTTTTACCAACGCATTTTCAACGTCTATTGGAGGTTCTCATGTGTGACCTACACTTTTGGACAAGTTCCAAACCGCCGAAGCCAATGACTAATAGATAAATTGGATACTCAGAGTATCCAAAGATAGATTTTTAATAGAATATCATCATTGGAGTTTTTCTCGGACAATCAGGAGCAAATTAGTCGACAACGGAATCTGTGATATATTTTGATCTCAAAAGATTTATGGTTTCAAATGAAATCGGCGAGAGCTAAAAAAATATCGCAATAATATTTCAAAACTTCCGGGACTTGGAGCTGCGATCTCGGTATGGAGCTACGCAAAATGCAAAAAGCTGTTAATTTCTCATCCTAATATTTGAGCGTATTGGCGAATCCACAATGATTGACTAATGGCGATTCAAAATTTTGAATCCTTTGTCTTTTGATTCTATCGAAAGAGTGGAGAGGGTATCACAAGATATTCTACCAGTTATATTTTGTCGTCATAATGATCGCTTCTTTCATATATCATCCATCACTGTAGAATGTCACTTGTAATGTAATTGAACGCGTGTAAAATGGTCAGGATGAATGCAGAGTTAGATTGATAATCAATTCTCCGTACTAACTCAATGCTGGCTATAATGTGTTTCAAAACACACTCGTTTTTCTGTAGCAATTAGCTCATTGCGATTAGATTCCCAGAGCATGTGACGTTAGCCACAGACCATACGTACGATTTCAAATCTCAAGTGAGCTGACAACGTCATTGTTGAAGGTAAATCGTTCCTTCGCTTCAAACATAGTATTTTCATGTCGATTACCTTTATGATATGATTATCACTCATTGCGGAGCCTTTCAGCCCAAACCGGCACAAAGGGTTTGGAGAAATTCCCCAAAACATTTTTTCCTATTCGTAATATGTTCAAATAGTACAAATAACTCTCGGTTGGATTTTTTTAAAATCCCCATGGGTCCTAGGGCTCATTGGAGGCACGTTTAGACCCTTTGTAGCCTATTTTTGAAAAAGCATAGCTCCAACTAGGCTAAGCTTGTTGAGACGTACTTGGACTCATTCTTCTCATGTTTTTTTTTATCAATGTTAGAACTTTTCGAAAAAAGTCTGAATCTAATAGTTGAGCCTAGCGCTTTCTAGGAACTAATTGCGCAGAACAGATTTTAGCAATTTTTGCGTCTCCTCTGAAGTGATCCAGCTCTTACTAGAAAAGTGACAACCGACTCTCACCAAGAATCGTTGTAAAGGTCATGAAAAACTTACAGTTTGACTGGTGGTAATAGTCGATTATCGTGATTTTCATAGGAAATACAGTCGATAGAGGTCGAGAATCTTTGCAAAATTGCCAAACTTTGAGCTCAATTTTCAAATAGTATATTTCTGTACTGAGCGCGGTAGCCCATTTTGGGCACTAGGACAGTTTGTCTGTCGAACGAAGCGAGACAGACATGTCCTCCAGTAGTGCCCAAAATGAGCTTGCAAGCGAAGTGCGGATATATTTTTTCATTACGAGAACCCTAAAATCCTATTTAAACGCGGCAATTTTAGGTTAGAGTAATGAAAAATCGATTTTTTTTCTTCGACGTCATACGGGAGCAAATATTTCCTTTACCTACCCACATACTCATGTCATCTGTCAGCCAGCCGCGAGCAATGGTTGATGCATCGTTGTAGAGCACTGGTCTAATCAGAGAGCTATAATGATGAAATAATCAATCTTTCAGCTCGGAGGATGGCATTACTGGGAGGGACGCATCTGATCTTAGCTATCATTTCTGCCTGTTCCAGTTTGAACATCTCGCGACATCGAAGCTACACTTACGACTTCCTCCACCAAGGGAACGAGACGATAAAGTATGATTCCAGAATCACTCTGGGCAACAACAGCGTCCTTTACGCCCTGTGCAACGGGGAAAAGCTCCCAAAAGAGATGAATTGCGACGTGATTCGAGAGACGCCAACCCTGCTGAGCAGCGCTGGGCTCAAGCAAATGTGCAAACTGACGCTGATTGCGGACGCCAACAAGAGACTAGTCACTGAGGAGCCTTTCATGTCGCTCAACAGTTTCGGGCCCAACCGAGTGATAATCGTATGGGGCCAGACGGATGGCAAGGGTCGCTACGGCGTTCAGTACATTTGGTACACGATTCTCGACATGCTCACCTGCGTCGCCGTCGATCTGGATTTTTTCTTCGACAGCGATCGCTTTTTCGTCATGAGCAACCCCATAGTGTACGACAACGCCTTCGACGTCATCATCACGAACAAGGCCATCTGTGGCTCCGAGCAGTGCAGGCTGAGCTACGACCGTCGGGGAAAACGCATAGGTCAGCCCGCACCCTTCCCGAGCGACTATCAGTTCATTGAAACTACGCCGGTGATGCCGTTCTCAAACTCCAAGGGATTCTACCAGGTCGGAATTGACGTAGAGAGACGACGACTGGGTGTAGCTCACCTCAGCCCCGAAGGCGTCCGACGTGATTTCGTCTCGTCACCGATCAATCAATTCACGTCGCTTCTCGGCTCCATCTCGAGCGTTCACGAGCTGATGAGCGTCTGCTGGCCCGAGGTAAGATCGGTCTGGCCGGAGCGGCTGCAGATTGTCTGCATTCAGTTTGACGCCGAAGCCAACGTCATGATCGACGCTGAGTTCCAAGTGACCGAGAGTGTCAAAAGGACCGCAGTTCACAATTCGGCCGACGGAGGGATTTTGCTGGTCGCGATGGAATGCAGCGAGCTCGTCTGCGAACGTTTTTCCATTGTAGATGTTCGGCACGATGGATACAGGCGTGAGCCTTTCTGGATGGATCTGGGGATAAAACTGAACGACCCAAACGACGCTAACGATGTCAATATCGATGTTTCTGAGAGCGCTGACGAGATTTGTTTCATCTTCTCTCGAGTGAGAGTCGAGTCTCGCCAACAGGCTGATGCGAAAGTTAGCCTACAACTGTATACAATTTGTGTTGCGAAATAAAGCATATGGGTATTTCCACAAAAATTCTTGAGCTCTGGTCTTAAAAAACCAAAAATGGGAAATTGTTGCCGGGCATGTCTGCGCCGACTTTTTGCATTCGTTTTTGCATACAGAATGATGATCTATCTTAAAACTTATGCAAACATTTTGGTGGGAATAGTTAGCTAAGTTTTCGGGATTTGAGCAGTCCTCAGAACTGACTCCATATGAATCTAATGATGAATTCGATTACGTGAGAATACCAAACAGTAAGTCATTTGCAACTACATGGTGGATCTATGTGTAGTAATCCAACCGAGATCCAACTCAATAACACCGTCAAATTACAATCCCGCAGTTTGTTTTGAGCTCACACGCCCGTGTTTCTTTCTCGGGCACGAAATCCACTAGATAACCTGCTTTTCTATTATACTTCAACCTCAAAATGCCGTGTTCAAATTGACTTTTAAGGATCTCGTAATAAAAAAATGAATCCGCACTTCGCTTGCAAACCCATTTCGGGCACCGGAGGACATGTCTGTCTCGCTTCGCTCGACAGATAAACCGTCCTAGTGCCCGAAAGGGCTACCGCGCTCAGTACGGAAATTTATATACTATTGAATGCTTTTGTGTCTAGCAAAGAATCTTGAGATGGTACGGATTTAATGTTCAGACGGTCATTTTGAGCCGGGAATATGTGCTCTGGACCACCGAGCAAATAGTTTAATTTTTTGTGTCCCCTGCTTTATTGAAAATCCCACGAAACGGCTTTTGAGTCCACAGAACGGGCATAGACGGGACTGACATGGTAGCGGAACTATTTATCTGAAACATATTCTTTAATTTGTTATTTCTTCCAAGAATTTCAATTTCTAACGGAAATAATCTTTTGAAATTTTTTTTCTTCAATACGATTTGTTCTAAAAATTTTACTTACCGTCAAATTGGGTAATTTTGGTACGATTTGGATACTTTTATTTTGTTTGGCTCAACATTTCAACATACATTGAAAAAACCCACATTAATCAGTCTTCAATCGAAAGCTCACAGTCTCCCTTTTCGATTGACGGGCTACAAGGTTTAATTTAATGCGTTTATAAGCAGGAGCTGTTAGCAGTTTTTCAAGTGTACCAAAGTTAGACCCCGACTGGGCAACTTTGGTACACTTATTAGTCGTTTTTTCCCGGTTTTCCATTTATTAAAATCCCAAATGGTGTAAATACCCTAATGTAACGATGGTTTCTTCAATATGGTGACAAATGTGGTCGAAATGTAACGTTATTCACCCGTTGTTCATTCCGGAACAGTTCTTGCCAGGTATATTAACTGTACCACCCGTGTATCGATGCTAAATCAGCCTTTTCGGAAAAAGCTTCAATAAACAGGTACGGTACAAGCATCCACGCGGAATCTGCAGTGGCTCGACACATTGTTTATGTGTGTGTCAAGAAGGGAGAATAGGTATCGGAGCGATAGAAACATTTACCTAGCCAAACGCAGCTCTGAGTGAAAGTCATTTTTCAGGGGTGTATCAAAGTTGCACCCACGGTACCAAATTTACCCAATTTGACGGTAATAATAATGTATTCCCTTTCGAATAAAAGTTTCATAATAAGCGATTCCTCTAGACCGTGATGTGCCGAGGATTCTGTGAGATCGCATTTCAACGGGTTATATTGTGGCCTAAGCTCTTGAGGTATGATGAATTCCAAACAACACACGTGAAAAGTAGAGATGTCTCGGATCGCTTTCTCGTGATTGTTATTAGATTCTATGGTCCAAAATATGAAGTTTCTTACTCATTGGAAGGGCCCGAAAAAATTTCGGGGACGCCTGCGTAGCTATTTTTGTATTGCTCTAAGGTACTACCAGAGCATAGAAATCATGATCTTTTTTCACTAAATTGGATTTATCTCGTGTTTGGCTGAGAATAATGCAATGCAGTTCGCGTCATTCGGGAGATTTTGAAAAAATCTATCGAAAATAACCTCGAACAATGTCATTTAGCTTCTCTAGGTCCTGATCAGGCAAAATCAAAGGAAATCAGGATAGCCTGATTAACTCAAAGAGCAATTTTTGCGATTTTCCAAAAATATGATTTATGAAGCGAAACTGCACGGTCTTCGCTATGAAAGTAGTATGAAGTTGTTCCCACTGTTTTATCCTTTTTTGGTCCATTTTCTGATTTCTCATCCTCTGACCAATCGGGAAACAGAAATTTCTGCGCATGCGTGGTTTCACAAATTCCAAAGAATTAGTTCCAATCAAAAGCTGAGCAAATTTTCGCCGAAATGAGCCCTGGTGATAGTTCATGGCCTTGATTCACACTTTGATTGAAGAAGGAAGATGGTCAAAGCGAGATGACCTACCTACCCTGAAGCAGAGAGCCTTGAGCCCTTACCCTGCATCCATGCGATAGGCGGTGTAAATAATCGTAAAACGATATGAATAATCTTAATGTCTGAAGAACCGTCCATCTTCAGTCCCAGTCGACAAAACTGAACTCGGCAAGTGGTCATTTTCAAGGAAACTTTCTTAGCTTTCGGTGGAACTACTTTGGGATTCGTAAAATTTTACGCATGCGCAGAAATCGCTGTTTTCTGATCCGTCAGATAATGAAAAATCAGTAATCTGACCCAAAAACGCATAAAACAGCAAAAAAACTTCGGACTGCTTTCATCGCAAAGATCGCAATTAGCGTAATGAATCATAGTTTGAGAAATTAAAATTCCTTTTCGAGATAGTCAGGATAGCTCAATGTTCCCGGATGTCACCTGCTTCGAGCGTAAAAAAGCTGTTAAAAAATGTTCAAGATCATTATGCTTCGGTTGAATCAAGAAGTAATACAGAATTAGCTCCGCAGGTATCCCCGAAATTTTTTTGGGCCCTCCAGTGGGTAAAATTTTATATTATGCACCATGGAATCGAATAAAAATGACGAGAAACCCACCCGAGGTGTCAGTATTTTTCATGTGTCATTTTTAAACGGAATTCATCGTAAGCCAAAATCTCGCCGTTCTCCGCATACTCCTCGCAATGTAAGACAATATCATAAACTCGGAGCAGGAGACACCTCCCGCTCGTCTTCTCTCGCTTTACTGGTGGAGCATATCTTCGGTGTCTAATTGCTTTCTTTCATCTCCTTAACGAAGCCATATAGATATCACTTCTTTAACCTAAAAGAATTGTAGATTCCAAGTCGAACTAAACGTAAATTTTTCAAACATCTGAAAAGAGTCTGAGCGATGAGGAAGCGTTAATCACTTGTTCATCCATTTGAATGTGAGATTTTCCAAGAGCATTATCCTCTATTTGAATGAATGAGATGATGAATTCTTGGCAATTAACGACTCGTCATACTGTGCTATGAATAAAGTCAGATATTTTGATAGAGATCAAGACGAGTCATGCACAGCTCGGTTGACAGGTTATGGTGATTTTACAAGTACCAAGACCTCGTACATCAAAAATTGTAATTTTGTATTCTGTCTTTCATATCCCTGTTCCTTATTTCTCAAATTTGACACGACTCATCACGCGGGGGGAGGGGGGGGGGGGTAAAGTCAGAATGATCCCATACCATAATCATAAATAACCGAATTTTTGTTTTGTTTGGGCGAATAAATAGCATTGGTTTTTGAACTGATCGTACAATACTAATCCGCACAATCACGAGTATGATTCATTGTAGTGAAAATAATATTCTATGACTGATGAAATGCCGATTAAAAGCTCTCTAGCAACAAGACGAAATTTTGTACATTCCCTACACACGAGATAGGCGTCAATGTGAGGCTGTTGGAGTAGTTCAGTCCACATATTGCATACCCGTGATCACATTCTATTCATTCAGATCGAGTGAAGAAAAAGTATGCCACGGGCGCGAATGTTATGCATACCAGGGAGGCATGATAGTTCACGTCACTGCATTCCAGCCAATGGCTAGGGGAAGGCTCCATATGCATGGATGAGATAGTTGCAATGCAGCTCGATACGATCAGCAATATACGCTCGTGCTTCGGGCGGTATTCATCCAAGTGATATCTCAGATACCAATGATCTTATACCATACATATGCGTTATCATGCCACATTTCTACCACTCGATTGCCATCTTGATGATCGCGAAAATGAAGTTACAAGTGATGTTTCGTCATGTCTGATGGCCACTGACAGCGTTGAAAATCCCGTCCGGGCCGAGCGTGTAAACAAGTGCCTCACCTGTCCGATGTAATACACAGCAAATCTTGTACACAGACTCGCTCAAAGCATATCCTGCGAGCGAACAACAGGGCCACGGGTCCAGCTCTCCGCCGCGCAGTGAGAGCAGTGACTCGCTCGAGCAGCCGGCGAGACCGCATTCCGGAGCGCGCGCTGCTGCGAAAATCGTACCCCGGATTGTGAAAAGCCAATAAGGCTCGGTGTGCTAGGATGCTGTGAGCTATAATACCAGCAACACGGACGCCCAAACGGTCGATCAATCGACAAATTGTCGTGGAAAAAAGCGTGACACGCGCGTGTAGGATCGGGCTGCATTTTTGGCTGCACTGGGCTGGGAGCCCTCTCGTGAAGACATCTTGAAAAATCCACCGAACGGTCGTGGAGGTATGATTCCTTGCTGCAGCAATCGACCAACATGCGCAATTTTCTCATCAATACCTATAGTAACATATCTTGCGGACGACCAGGATTGATGGGACGGTGGCCCCCGAGGCGGCCAACTTTCTTTTCGCGGCGATCACGTGCACTGCTATTTTGGCCGCATCGCGATCTCGCAACCTGTTGCTGCTGCACTGATGCCGTAGCCCCCGATTGAATTGGGCGCATTTTGAAATCTCTGACCGATATTTTGCTCGACAGATCATTCCATTGAATTATATTAACGAAACTCGCGCGCGCTTCTCGCACAGAAGCACGACCAAGGATTTTGAGCGCTGACCGCGCGGCTTGAGCGAGTTTGCCCGCGGAATTCGAGAGCACCAGAAGGAGCGTTGTGTTATTGCCAGCCTCAAAGGAGAAAACTAAGATTCTGGATAACGCATGAGGAAGCGAGCTTACTGTAATCGGAATAGAAACGGCTCGAGCGGGAAGAGCAAAATAAACACGATATGAATGAAACATTTGCGCGCGCCCGCCACACGAGTCGCCTTATATTCCTAGCGGTGCATCTACAGCGATATAATGCACGCGATATGCAACACAGCCTCTGTCCGTACACGCGATCTTTCACGCAGCTATACCAATATAGCGACTTGTGCTGGTGTAGACCTCGATGCCTGACGTGGCTCTGATCGCTCGCGAACCAATTGTACTCGCGCTTTAATAAAAATCAACCGCGGACTTTCTCGCTGAACGCATTGATTCGTAAAGTTTTATTCGAAACTATGCGCGGCGTTTCCCTTTTTTCCTTTCAAATTCAACGACTATGCCCCAAATAATTTTTAGAAACGGTCTGAATTCATTTCTTGAATACCTTATCACGCCGAATTTTCATTTACTGGGAACCGAATGATCAAAGATCACTATTAACTACTTTAAGTGTGACAATTACTGCCGAAACAACCAATTTGTCACTAATATAATCACCCAATAGACCAGTGGTCTTCGATTATTGAAGCCTGAAGGGATTATAATGTGACTTCGCGCCATGTATTTGAAATCACTGAGCCGCGTTGATCGATCTCGCTGGCTCGACTCGGTTATTCGGAACCTTACGTTTTCAACACGACACTCGTGTCTCGTCATGGTATTAGTGAGCAAGGATTGATGCTCAGATTGGTGCCATATGAGGTAAGTGTACTCAACACGCCCTCTGCACCCAACATGCCCTTAGGTATGATATGTAACATGTCGATCTCAGAAATGGGCACTCGTTGACCTTCCTGCAAATTGTATTCACGTTCGTTATGTTAGAACATGAGAAAATGAATGAAAGTATCCCGGAATCATATCTGCGTGTCGCGGAAAACCTAGAATGAGTTTACCATTATTTGTTTCTGACAGTCAAGAATTTTCCGAGACGATCGCGTTTAGTAGAATCGATGCATACACTTGTCATTCAACCAATCTAAACGTACAGAATTGCAGAATTTGCTTAGTAGAGTTGCGAGACATTGCACTAGGGCTCGGATTCATAGTCATCAATCCGAGATCAAGATCGGCGGATTAGGTGCGCTGCGATCGCTGTGCCCAGATGTAGAATGCCTCGCCACGGCGATCGCAGCGCCCTAAATCCGCTGGCTCTAATCTCGGAAATCACGATTATGAATTCCAGCCTAAAGCGATTTTATGAACAAAATGCGGAGATTCTTTGCAATACAAAATAGGCCAAGATTAGAAAATGGACAGCGCGAGCCCGACGGTGACACCTTGACATCATGAACACGATCAGCGAGGTCAAAAAATCCGCAATCCACTCCTTCCAGAGATAACAGTATTGGGTATGTTATCTAAATAATCTCTCAGGGGTGAGAATTCCTTCAAATACAGGTGATTTCCCCTCTAAGATTAGAAGTGCTGTTGAATTTATCTAACTGGAGGGATTTTTGCCTGCAACTTGGAGATTTCCTCATCGGTGTTTCCATAACCTCCATTCCGATACTTGTAAGTAGTGTTCATTGGTACAAAAATCAAATACATACTTTTCTCCCTTGAGAAACTCTGAGAGATTTGATATCATTGGATCACCATGGGAGTAATGATATTGCACAAGACAAATATTTTGAATTATGGATATTAGCGTGGATTATTACAGCCATCCGTCATTGTTTGATACCCATACTCTTGCCAAAGAATTCTTTGTAAAGGGTTATTTTGGATTCATCAAAAATGTCCCTCGATTTGGTGGGAAACACGATGAATCACAATAACAATGCCCAAAATCACGGTCCACTCGAGGAGCCCGATAATTTTCTTGCACAGTTATGTAGTGAAGATTGATGGTTTAGTGTTAAACTTTTTGCATCAGAGGCAAGGGTCCGTACGTTTGCTCAAAAATTGTACATATGTTGTCATTGCCATCAATTAATGTTTAACGAAGAATATTGTTGAAGGGCTCAAAATAGCTCATTCTAAAGAATTCTTTGGCGAGAGTATGAGTATCGGTCGTGCGATACAATAGTCCACACAACAATTTCCAAAATGTTGATCTTGTACAATATGATTATTCACATGATGATCCAATGATATTAAATCTCTAAAAGCCTCTCGTGGAAGAAAAGTATTGATTCGATTTTTGTACCAATGAACACAACTCACAAGTATCGGAATGGAAGTTATGTAAACACCGATAAAAAACCTCCAAGTGGAAGGCAAAAATACCGTCAGTTAGAGGCATTCAAGAATACCTCTGAGGTTGGAGGAAAAATTACCTGTAGTTGAAGGCTTTTTCCTTCCAAGAGATTTATAGGTACACACCAATTCTGGCCACCACTTTCGCAAACGATCTACAAAGACGGATTCTGCAGATCTGCACGTCTAGATTGGTTGAACTAAAAGAATTTGTCACCGGTTCTACTAAACGCAATTTCTTCGGTGTTCTTTTAGCCGAGTTCTTAGCTGTGCAAACACAAATAATGAAAATCTCTCCTCACATTTTCTGGGGAACGCAGAAATCATCCGGGGTCAGTCCAAGTGATTGATTTGCTCATATTTTAATATAACAAACGTGCGAAAATTCGCGCAAAGGTCAACGAGTGCCTAGTTCTGACATCGGCATGAGGGGGCAGGTTGGGTACAGAGGCAAGTCGGATACACTCACCTTATTTCATAAAGTCACGAAAAGTACTCATCAGATATGCTCTCATTTTTTGGTATTCTTGAAAACCGAGGGTACGTCCCTGTAGATGAACTGTAGTTGAACAATGAGATAGAACTTGCGAAGCACGATGAGCGAGACTTGAGTAGACTGCGAATAGCTGATGGTACGCGAGTGACTCTCGCCACTCACGCTAGATGCAAAGAAGTCTGATCCGAATGAGCTCTAATAGACCAGTTTCTGATCTGACATCATTATAAGTATGAATAATCTCGCAGAGATTTGAGTAGTGTATATCTTGCACCCGATCTGCGAGAGAATAATGGAAGCAGTGAAAACCGGTAGATCTAATGTGGGAGCCATGAGTGCTGATTACGTAAAATTGATCACGGAATATTACCGTGAAAGTTGATCGACCGGGTTAATTGGTTGACAAAGGAAAAACTTTGCCACACCCTCAATATGTCGTGAATTCCCGCTCGGGGGAAATTGATGATAAACTACTCGAGTCAACGAAACGCCGCTCGCGAGGTGTTATCTCGAATGCCCCAAGTCGGCAATATCCGTAATCTCGACACCGCTCCGACGAGGTCGTCCACCCCTTGTGTTTTCCCTCGTTGGCATAAGTATCTCAATGATCGTGCATGTGGAATTGAGTATATGTGTGTTCATTAAGCATTTGAGCATAAACGAGCCTTTGCTCAGGATTTTTGCATATGCACGCGCGCTCCTGATTCAGCTCGCCCTCGCATCATCCACCAGAGAATCACGCTAGCGCACAGAACATTAGCGATTCACGCTCACATCAGTCTATGTAGTAAAGCGCGGTCACGGGAGGGAAAAGTGAGAAACGATCGTTGAGGCAGCTGAAAGAAATCGATTACCGCGGCAGGAAAAGAGTCATCGGGCCTCCGACGAAAGGATTCATCGCTGGACAACTCGTGGCTCTTCCCACGAGGCGTGAACGAGTGGAGTGATAAATTTCGCGACGACGCTCTGAGCGATGAAAAGTGCAGTCACGTCTTTCGTCGGCGGGATGAGCGAGCTGTACCGCGATTTTTCCAACGTCTACGTAACACACACTTGATGGTGGCGCGTAATTCTGGCTGCTTATATTAGATGCGATGGATGCGCGCGGTACAATCGAGTGATTAATGACGGCATCGAGCGGATCCGCGTCGGCAATAGCATTGACTCGCAAACGGAAGTGAGCCTCGCGAGTATTAGGTATATAAAAGCACGAGGTTGCAGCGTAACGAGCCGCGATGAGCATCGCGTGCGCCCGAGGGTAAGTATGCGCGCTACAGCGTTGAGAGTCGTGGTGTTAGCGCTAACCGCTGCGTATTGCCAATGGAAGAGCAGAAAAGGGCCCGCGGTCCCTAGAGATTGTTAGAGGGTTGTGTGGGAGGATTAATGATGGGTATATTGCGTCCAAGTAAATTGGAGCGAGTGCGAGTGAAGAGGTTCATCAAGAGACTTTTTATAGATGGAGCTAACCGCGTTCATGGTGGCGAGCTCTCGCAAGGAAGTGCGTTCCGCCGAGGGAGCAAGATGTATATACTCTGGACTTGGTCGGACTATTCGTAAGAGCTCGGCTGAAGGGCCGCTGCTTTACATTGGACAACTCGGATGAGCTCACTCACTTCGCGCTCGTCTGTCATGGCTGATTACGATTGGAAAGGTTGTACACGGGTCATTTCATCAGGGCCTTGACAGCATTTGCCTCGAACTCATTCGCTGGCCAATTTTTATAGAAAAAGTTATCAAGTTGCACGATTGACCTTCGGTTGATGCACCGAACTGCGTGTGGGAAGGATTTTTCGATTGTATGAACTATGGAATATTTATGTTACTTTAGCTGTTCCGCGATTCATCTTTGGGTATAGTAGCCGTGATGCACTCACATCCCAATGTCGAGATCCAGATCAAGCATCAGGCATCGCCAATTTTTACTGTGAGGAAATGAAAGCAGCACTTAGAAGTATTTTTCCACGGTTGATTCAAAAATCTGTGGAGGTCTCAAAAATATCAACAAAAATCAGTTAATTATGATCAAGATGACGACGGAGAGCTGACAATTATTTGGAACTACACAAGGCGCGGTTGCTCTGACTTCAACATTGTCGAAACGATGCGTATGGCAGAACGCACGTCTGAACAGAGTCGTCTGTTACTACTTGGAGGCGGACCCAAGAACCGAGCGACGTACGTACCCGCCAACCTCGGATGGCTTTTACTCTTATCTCAATTACAGTTCCTTCAAATCTTGATCCAAATTGCTTATGCCTACATGACTCAATTCCCACGATTCTCAATAATTTGTAACAACCATTCTAAATTCGATAGTTGAGCGTATATTTTATCTAATAAGGACACATCGTGTGCTTTCAGCATACTACAGTACCTTTCGTATATAATGGATCGTATAGGGTCTCATAAAACAGTGATATTCCCATTATACTTTGTCGTGCGGGAATTTTGGAAAAAGCATCTCAAAGATCACAAGAAAATCTATCGGTTCATGTGCTTACAAAAATTTCTTGCGTCCTTTTTGAGTGACCGTAGTCAACGATGAAAATCTAAAAAATTTCTCCTTCAATCAATCACTTACAACTTTGGCGGGAGAGATTCGATCACAAAAATTCTCACGGGATCTTGTAGATCTTTCTAAAACCTACAATTTCCTTTTATTTGAAGTCCTCTCTCAAACCTTTCTTGTCCGAGTAACGAGCTTGGAAAGAAAACTTATCACATGGACTGCTTATGGAGATATCGCGGCTGACTCCTGTTTTATTGCCTCTTGCGCCATTCTGGTGCAAAAACTCATCAAAAAATATCATGGCACATGATTTTGACGTGAAATAATCTCATTTTTTAGTATATTTTATCAAATGTTGCCTTGAGTGTGATCTATAGGGACAAAACATGAAATCAATCAATTTTCCCAATAAAACTTGAGAAATTCGGGATTGCCTCCAATCCAAGACGAAATCTGATCAGATATTCTGAAAGATGAGATCATTTTACATGAAAACCGTGTGTCATGGTATTTTTTTGATGAATTTTTGTGCTATAATGGCGCAAGAGAGAATAAAACATGCACCAGCCGCGGTATAAGCAGTCCATGTAATACAAAGTTTTCTTTCCAAGCTCGTTACTCAGACAAGAGAGGTTTAAGTGAGGACTTCAAAAAAAAGACAATTGTTTTGAAAAGATCTACAAGATCCCGTGAGAATTTTTGTGATCAAATCTCTCCCGCCAAAGTTGTAGGTGATTGATAGAAGGAGAAATTTTTTAGATTTTCATCGTTGACTACGGGCACTCAAAAAGGACGCAAGGAATGTTTTAAACACATGAATCGGTAGATTTTTTTGTGATCTTTAAGACGCTTTTCCCAAAATTCCCGTACGACAAAGTATATTGAAAATATCACTGTTTTAAAGAGACCCTACATGATCCATTATTTATGAAAGGCACTGTAAGTGTAATGATATCATGCAAGTTCTTCGAAATTATGTTCTTTTTTAATTCGATTCTGGATTCTCGTCGGAACAAATCAACCTCTCTGATCTGATAGGGACGGGCGAAAATATTTGTCATCTTGATGCGTTCTTCGTATTCGCTATTTGAGAGTGACAATAACCTCGGCTGCATTTTCTATAAAAATTCTCCAATAACACTGCAATCATTCGATAACCAAGTTCATATGAGGTTCCATCAAGTTATCGCACCAAGATTGAAAACTTCTAATGAATGTTTGCAGTTGTATTATCTTCATAATCGCCTAAATATCTTGCATATCCTGCATGGATGCACGCGCCGGAGGAAGTATAGAGACTACCAAACATGAAAAATCTATGATTTTACCGAATATATCTTCTCGACATTTTCACTTTCTTGTGCAAGTGACATGACTGTGAAGCTAGCCGGAAAAAGTTAGCCGGAATTTTAGGGTATTCTACAATGGTAGCAAGGTGTCATGGAAGAAATTTTGGATGCGTCTGGATGTGCTGGAAGGTGTGAAGGTATAGTATGAGTGTGTGAACGATGATTGGGGTCACAGGGGACACTTTGTGAACTCGGGAACGCCGGAAAAGCGTCAGTTTTCCGCCTATCTCTTTGTATGAATGGAATCGCCCAATCAGCTTAGAAAACTGGACTGACGAGCTAAATAGACAATGTACCACGCTAATAGCAACGGGGTTACCTTCTTCCATCATACAACCACCTATTTGAACCTTTTCCGGCTATCCTAGCGACCCTGGTTTTCCACAGAGTGACGCTTTTCCGGACATCTCGGATGAGCCGAATCGAGAGATTGGCCTAAAATATCGATCTGACGAGCTAAATAGACAATGTACCACGCTAATAGCAACGAGGTTACCTTCTCTCATCATACAACTACCTATTTGGACCTTTTCCGGCTAT
Organism: Eretmocerus hayati; assembly: GCA_029851415.1. NCBI lineage: Eukaryota > Metazoa > Arthropoda > Insecta > Hymenoptera > Aphelinidae > Eretmocerus > Eretmocerus hayati. The sequence goes on from CM056742.1 coordinate 117,054,674, forward strand.
CCTAGCGACCCTGGTTTTCCACAGAGTGACGCTTTTCCGGACATCTCGGATGAGCCGAATCGAGAGATTGGCCTAAAAAATCGATCTGACAAGCTAAATAGACAATGTACCACGCTAATGGCAACGGGGTTACCTTCTTCCATTATCCAACCGCCTATTTGAACCTTTTCCGGCTATCCCAGCGACCCTGGTTTTCCACAGACTGACGCTTTTCCGGACATCTCGGATGAGCCGAATCGAGAGATTGGCCTAAAGAATCGATCTGACGATCTGAATAGACAATGTACCACGCTTATAGCAACGGGGTTACCTCCTCTGATCATACAAATACCTATTTGAACCTCTTTCGGCTATCTTAGCGACCCTGGTTTTCCACAGACTGACGCTTTTCCGGATATCTCGGATGAGCCGAATCGAGAGATTAGCCTAAAAAATCGATCTGACGAGCTAAGTAGACAATGTACCACGCTAATAGCAACGGGGTTACCTTCTCTCATCATACAACTACCTATTTGGACCTTTTCCGGCTATCCTAGCGACCCTGGTTTTCCACAGACTGACGCTTTTCCGGATATCTCGGATGAGCCGAATCGAGAGATTAGCCTAAAAAATCGATCTGACGAGCTAAGTAGACAATGTACCACGCTAATAGCAACGGGGTTACCTTCTCTCATCATACCACTACCTATTTGGACCTTTTCCGGCTATCCTAGCGACCCTGGTTTCCCACAGAGTGACGCTTTCCTGGACATCTCGAATGAGCCGAATCGAGGGATTGGCCTAAAATATCGATCTGACGAGCTAAATAGACAATGTACCACGCTTATAGCAACGGGGTTACCTCCTCTGATCATACAAATACTTATTTGAACCTCTTTCGGCTATCTTAGCGACCCTGGTTTTCCACAGACTGACGCTTTTCCGGACATCTCGAATGAGCCGAATCAAGGGATTGGCCTAAAAAATCGATCTGACGAGATAAATATACAATGTACCACGCTAATAGCAACGGGGTTACCTTCTTCCATTATCCAACCGCCTATTTGAATCTTTTCCGGCTATCCCAGCGACCCTGGTTTTCCACAGACTGACGCTTTTCCGGACATCTCGGATGAGCCGAATCGAGAGATTGGCCTAAAAAATCGATCTGACGATCTGAATAGACAATGTACCACGCTTATAGCAACGGGGTTACCTCCTCTGATCATACAAATACCTATTTGAACCTTTTCCGGCTATCCCAGCGACCCTGGTTTTCCACAGACTGACGCTTTTCCGGACATCTCGGATGAGCCGAATCGAGAGATTGGCCTAAAAAATCGATCTGACGATCTGAATAGACAATGTACCAGGCTTATAGCAACGGGGTTACCTCCTCTGATCATACAAATACCTATTTGAACCTCTTTCGGCTATCTTAGCGACCCTGGTTTTCCACAGACTGACGCTTTTCCGGATATCTCGGATGAGCCGAATCGAGAGATTAGCCTAAAAAATCGATCTGACGAGCTAAGTAGACAATGTACCACGCTAATAGCCACGGGGTTACCTTCTCTCATCATACAACTACCTATTTGAACCTTTTCCGGCTATCCTAGCGACCCTTGTTTTCCACAGAGTGACGCTTTTCCGGACATCTCGAATGAGCCGAATCAAGGGATTGGCCTAAAAAATCGATCTGACGAGCTAAATATACAATGTACCACGCTAATAGCAACGAGGTTACCTTCTCTCATCATACAACTACCTATTTGGACCTTTTCCGGCTATCCTAGCGACCCTGGTTTTCCACAGAGTGACGCTTTTCCGGACATCTCGGATGAGCCGAATCGAGAGATTGGCCTAAAAAATCGATCTGACAAGCTAAATAGACAATGTACCACGCTAATGGCAACGGGGTTACCTTCTTCCATTATCCAACCGCCTATTTGAACCTTTTCCGGCTATCCCAGCGACCCTGGTTTTCCACAGACTGACGCTTTTCCGGACATCTCGGATGAGCCGAATCGAGAGATTGGCCTAAAGAATCGATCTGACGATCTGAATAGACAATGTACCACGCTTATAGCAACGGGGTTACCTCCTCTGATCATACAAATACCTATTTGAACCTCTTTCGGCTATCTTAGCGACCCTGGTTTTCCACAGACTGACGCTTTTCCGGATATCTCGGATGAGCCGAATCGAGAGATTAGCCTAAAAAATCGATCTGACGAGCTAAGTAGACAATGTACCACGCTAATAGCAACGGGGTTACCTTCTCTCATCATACAACTACCTATTTGAACCTTTTCCGGCTATCCTAGCGACCCTTGTTTTCCACAGAGTGACGCTTTTCCGGACATCTCGAATGAGCCGAATCAAGGGATTGGCCTAAAAAATCGATCTGACGAGCTAAATATACAATGTACCACGCTAATAGCAACGAGGTTACCTTCTCTCATCATACAACTACCTATTTGGACCTTTTCCGGCTATCCTAGCGACCCTGGTTTTCCACAGAGTGACGCTTTTCCGGACATCTCGGATGAGCCGAATCGAGAGATTGGCCTAAAAAATCGATCTGACAAGCTAAATAGACAATGTACCACGCTAATGGCAACGGGGTTACCTTCTTCCATTATCCAACCGCCTATTTGAACCTTTTCCGGCTATCCCAGCGACCCTGGTTTTCCACAGACTGACGCTTTTCCGGACATCTCGGATGAGCCGAATCGAGAGATTGGCCTAAAGAATCGATCTGACGATCTGAATAGACAATGTACCACGCTTATAGCAACGGGGTTACCTCCTCTGATCATACAAATACCTATTTGAACCTCTTTCGGCTATCTTAGCGACCCTGGTTTTCCACAGACTGACGCTTTTCCGGATATCTCGGATGAGCCGAATCGAGAGATTAGCCTAAAAAATCGATCTGACGAGCTAAGTAGACAATGTACCACGCTAATAGCAACGGGGTTACCTTCTCTCATCATACAACTACCTATTTGGACCTTTTCCGGCTATCCTAGCGACCCTGGTTTTCCACAGACTGACGCTTTTCCGGATATCTCGGATGAGCCGAATCGAGAGATTAGCCTAAAAAATCGATCTGACGAGCTAAGTAGACAATGTACCACGCTAATAGCAACGGGGTTACCTTCTCTCATCATACCACTACCTATTTGGACCTTTTCCGGCTATCCTAGCGACCCTGGTTTCCCACAGAGTGACGCTTTCCTGGACATCTCGAATGAGCCGAATCGAGGGATTGGCCTAAAATATCGATCTGACGAGCTAAATAGACAATGTACCACGCTTATAGCAACGGGGTTACCTCCTCTGATCATACAAATACTTATTTGAACCTCTTTCGGCTATCTTAGCGACCCTGGTTTTCCACAGACTGACGCTTTTCCGGACATCTCGAATGAGCCGAATCAAGGGATTGGCCTAAAAAATCGATCTGACGAGATAAATATACAATGTACCACGCTAATAGCAACGGGGTTACCTTCTTCCATTATCCAACCGCCTATTTGAATCTTTTCCGGCTATCCCAGCGACCCTGGTTTTCCACAGACTGACGCTTTTCCGGACATCTCGGATGAGCCGAATCGAGAGATTGGCCTAAAAAATCGATCTGACGATCTGAATAGACAATGTACCACGCTTATAGCAACGGGGTTACCTCCTCTGATCATACAAATACCTATTTGAACCTTTTCCGGCTATCCCAGCGACCCTGGTTTTCCACAGACTGACGCTTTTCCGGACATCTCGGATGAGCCGAATCGAGAGATTGGCCTAAAAAATCGATCTGACGATCTGAATAGACAATGTACCAGGCTTATAGCAACGGGGTTACCTCCTCTGATCATACAAATACCTATTTGAACCTCTTTCGGCTATCTTAGCGACCCTGGTTTTCCACAGACTGACGCTTTTCCGGATATCTCGGATGAGCCGAATCGAGAGATTAGCCTAAAAAATCGATCTGACGAGCTAAGTAGACAATGTACCACGCTAATAGCCACGGGGTTACCTTCTCTCATCATACAACTACCTATTTGAACCTTTTCCGGCTATCCTAGCGACCCTTGTTTTCCACAGAGTGACGCTTTTCCGGACATCTCGAATGAGCCGAATCAAGGGATTGGCCTAAAAAATCGATCTGACGAGCTAAATATACAATGTACCACGCTAATAGCAACGGGGTTACCTTCTTCCATTATCCTACCGCCTATTTGAACCTTTTCCGGCTACCCCAGCGACCCTGGTTTTCCACAGACTGACGCTTTTCCGGACATCTCGGATGAGCCGAATCGAGAGATTGGCCTAAAAAATCGATCTGACAAGCTAAATAGACAATGTACCACGCTAATAGCAACGAGGTTACCTTCTCTCATCATACAACTACCTATTTGAACCTTTTCCGGCTATCCTAGCGACCCTGGTTTTCCACAGACTGACGCTTTCCCGGATATCTCGGATGAGCCGAATCGAGAGATTAGCCTAAAAAATCGATCTGCCGAGCTAAATAGACAATGTACCACGCTAATAGCAACGGAATTACCTTCTCTCATCATACAACTACCTATTTGAACCTTTCCCGGCTATCCCAGTGACCCTGGTTTTCCCCAGAGTGACGCTTTTCCGGACATCTCGGATGGGCCGAATCGAGAGATTGGCCTAAAAAATCGATCTGACGAGCTAAAGCGATGTCCGGAAAAGCGTCAGTCTGTGGAAAACCAGGGTCGCTAGGATAGCCGGAAAAGGTTCAAATAGGTAGTTGTATGATGAGAGAAGGTAATCCCGTTGCTATTAGCGTGGTACATTGTCTATTTAGCTCGTCAGATCGATTTTTTAGGCCATCCTCTCGATTCGGCTCATCCGAGATGTCCGGAAAAGCGTCAGTCTGTGGAAAACCAGGGTCGCTAGGATAGCCGGAAAAGGTCCAAATAGGTAGTTGTATGATGAGAGAAGGTAACCTCGTTGCTATTAGCGTGGTACATTGTCTATTTAGCTCGTCCGATCGATTTTTTAGGCCAATCTCTCGATTCGGCTCATCCGAGATGTCCGGAAAAACGTCAGTGTGTGGAAAACCTGGGTCGCTGGGATAGCTGGAAAAGTTCCAAATAGGTGGTTGTATGATGGAAGGAGATAACCCCGTTGCTATTAGCGTGGTACATTGTCTATTTAGCTCGTCAGATCGATTTTTTAGGCCATTCTCTCGATTCGGCTCATCCGAGATGTCCGGAAAAGCGTCAGTCTGTAGGAAACCAGGGTCGCTAGGATAGCCGGGAAAGGTTCAAACAGGTATTTGTATGATAAGAAAAGGTAACCCCGTTGCTATAAGCGTGGTACATTGTCTATTTAGCTCGTCAGATCGATTTTTTAGGCCAATCTCTCGATTTGGCTCATCCGAGATGTCCGGAAAAGCGTCAGTCTGTGGAAAACCAGGGTCGCTAGGATAGCCGGAAAAGGTTCAAATAGGTAGTTGTATGATAAGTGAAGGTAACCTCGTTGCTTCTAGCGTGGTACATTGTCTATTTAGCTCGTCAGATCGATTTTTTAGGCCAATCTCTCGATCCGGCTCATCCGAGATGTCCGGAAAAGCGTCACTCTGTGGAAAACCAGGGTCGCTAGGATAGCCGAAAAAGGTTCAAATAGGTATTTGTATGATCAGAGGAGGTAACCTCGTTGCTATAAGCGTGGTACATTGTCTATTTAGCTCGTCAGATCGATTTTTTAGGCCAATCTCTCGATTCGGCTCATCCGAGATGTCCGGAAAAGCGTCAGTCTGTGGAAAACCAGGGTCGCTAGGATAGCCAGAAAAGGTTCAAATAGGTAGTTGTATGATCAGAGGAGGTAACCCCGTTGCTATAAGCGTGGTACATTGTCTATTTAGCTCGTCAGATCGATTTTTTAGGCCAATCTCTCGATTCGGCTCATCCGAGATGTCCGGAAAAGCGTCAGTCTGTGGAAAACCAGGGTCGCTGGGATAGCCGAAAAAGGTTCAAATAGGTGGTTGGATGATGGAAGAAGGTAATCCCGTTGCTATTAGCGTGGTACATTGTCTATTTAGCTCGTGAGATCGATTTTTTAGGCCAATCCCTCGATTCGGTTCATTCGAGATGTCCGGAAAAGCGTCACTCTGTGGAAAACCAGGGTCACTAGGATAGCCGGAAAAGGTTCAAATAGGTAGTTGTATGATGAGAGAAGGTAATCCCGTTGCTATTAGCGTGGTACCTTGTCTACTTAGCTCGTCAGATCGATTTTTTAGGCCAATCTCTCGATTTGGCTCATCCGAGATGTCCGGAAAAGCGTCAGTCTGTGGAAAACCCGGGTCGCTAGGATAGCCGGAAAAGGTTCAATTAGGTAGTTGTATGATAAGAGAAGGTAACCCCGTTGCTATAAGCGTGGTACATCGTCTATTTAGCTTGTCAGATCGATTATTTAGGCCAATCTCTCGATTCGGCTCATCCGAGATGTCCGGAAAAGCGTCAGTCTGTGGAAAACCAGGGTCGCTACGATAGCCGAAAAAGGTTAAAATAGGTAGTTGTATGATAAGAGAAGGTAACCTCGTTGCTATAAGCGTGGTACATTGTCTATTTAGCTCGTCAGATCGATTTTTTAGGCCAATCTCTCGATTCGGCTCATCCGAGATGTCCGGAAAAGCGTCAGTCTGTGGAAAACCAGGGTCGCTGGGATAGCCGAAAAAGGTCTAAATAGGTGGTTGGATGATGGAAGAAGGTAACCCCGTTGCTATTAGCGTGGTACATTGTCTATTTAGCTCGTGAGATCGATTTTTTAGGCCAATCCCTCGATTCGGTTCATTCGAGATGTCCGGAAAAGCGTCACTCTGTGGAAAACCAGGGTCGCTAGGATAGCCGGAAAAGGTTCAAATAGGTAGTTGTATGATGAGAGAAGGTAACCCCGTTGCTATAATCGTGGTACATTGTCTATTTAGCTCGTCAGATCGATTTTTTCGGCCAATCTCTCGATTCGGCTCATCCGAGATGTCCGGAAAAGCGTCAGTCTGTGGAAAACCAGGGTCGCTAGGATAGCCGGAAAAGGTCCAAATAGGTAGTTGTATGATTAGAGAAGGTAACCCCGTTGCTATTAGCGTGGTACATTGTCTATTTAGCTCGTCAGATCGATTTTTTAGGTCAATCTCTCGATTCGGCTCATCCGAGATGTCCGGAAAAGCGTCACTCTGTGGAAAACCAGGGTCGCTAGGATAGTTGGAAAAGGTTCAAATAGTTGGTTGTATGATGGAAGAAGGTAACCCCGTTGCTATTAGCGTGGTACATTGTCTATTTAGCTCGTCAGTCCAGTTTTCTAAGCTGATTGGGCGATTCCATCCATACAAACAGATAGGTGGAAAACTGACGCTTTTCCGGCGTTCCCGAGTTCACAAAGTGTCCCCTGTGACCCCAATCATCGTTCACACACTCATACTATACCTTCACACCTTCCAGCACATCCAGACGCATCCAAAATTTCTTCCATGACACCTTGCTACCATTGTAGAATACCCTAAAATTCCGGCTAACTTTTTCCGGCTAGCTTCACAGTCATTGCAAGTGACCAATAATATACCATACAATTCCAAGAGCTACAGCTATAATATCAAAGATTTTGAGCGTCAAATAATCATTATCCATTTGAAGGAAAAGTGAGAAAGTTAACACACAATCGACAGGAACTTCCGTTATCCCATGCATATTTTCTCATTACTCCGAAGCTTGGTTTACAATTTGATCACATGGGCGTTCCCGTTCAACGGTGATAATTTTCAGAATCTTCCTGGTAAATTTATGTTAACGAAGACTAATATAGATACATGCTAATTCAAGAGCGCAGGGAATGCATGCATTCATCGACGATGCAGCGTAATGAATGAAGCTGAAACGATGTCTCGAGGCTCTAACGAGGTTGAAGAGGTTGATAGGTAGTCATTCAATGAAAAAAAGAGCGGCTCGACGGGATTCCATAAGGCTGTCGGCGCGACGACGGACAGATTACAGCACACGCAACTTTCTAGTCCGCGAGGCATGCTTACCCTACAAAGAAGAGGATAAGCAGTATAATACATACAGCGAAGCGACGTCGACGGGATGCCGCGGTGGACGGCTATTCTCGAGGCCTCGGGAGAAGGCCTGTCGGGCACCCGCGTATTATGCGCAATGCCCCGGACGGTGGCGACGGTTGAACGCCAACCGACAATCATTATTTTCTTGAGAAAGAGAGCGCCCGTGAGGCCCAACATCGCGATTTCCGCGGAAACGCAATTGCGCGGGTGCAACTCTGCACTTTGCCTCAAGAAAATCGCGGACCGGCTTCAGCGGGAAACTCGAAATGAGCGGGATCGCCCGTCAACGAGTGGCCGATTAGCATGTGCGTACGCGTTTTTGTGCACTCCTCTTCCGCTGTTCCGGGAAACGTCGAGAGACTGATCTCTCCTCGGCGTCCTCAATTGCCCTAATTTCGAGTCGTAACATCGCTCAGGTGTACGTTCTCGAGAATCCTATGGCCGACGGTCGAGCGGTTCCGACGTATGGTCTCTACGGGTCGAGTCATTCCTCGACTTGCTGCCATTCTCATCATCGTCACCCAGCGACGCCATTCAAAACCGTGATGCTATGGATCATGGACCATGAATTCGCGAGAGTTATTCGACCGACTTGATCACGCTATTAATTCATTCCTAGATACGATAGCGGGTCGCACGTTTGCATCAATGAAGCGAACGCGGGAGCATGATAAAATTTGCCGAGTCGAAGGGCCGTTATGAGGCTGCAAGCGACGACTGGCGCGAAATTCAAGATGTGGACCGGCGTGGATCGCGATCCAGGAGCGCAAGTGTGAGCTTGGCCGGCGCGTAAGGTGCGTGCCTCGAATGCCTCGGACGCACATGGTCTCTCATCGCAGCCCATCGCATCGGTACAGAGCACGCTATACCCATACGCGGGCGCAGGGTGAGAGAAATAAAGAGAGAGGAAAATTCGAGAAAGGAGGAAAAGGAAAGGTGCATGCAGCGTGGTGATGGCGGCGCTGCACGAGGTGCTCCTGAGGAGAAAGGGAACGACGATGAGCCAATCTCCGATGGGGAGAGCTGCAGAACCGAGCTAGGTCCCGAACCATTGCCAGTCACTGACCAGACGCGGCGCGCGCGCGCCCCGCGCAATCGCGCATTCTTTTCTCGTACTGCCACATACCACCCTCGCAAAGCTCGAGCTCACTCGATTTTGTGTGAAACGTGCAAACTGAGAACAAATAGCAGAAGAACAGGGTGAATCCTTGACCAATTGTGCAGTGATTCCTAGTTGGACCGTTCGTCCCAGTGTGCTGAAGATCGATCGGTACGAGGGAATTGGCTTAGACCAGCGTCATCTCCTATCGCTAGTGCTGTCAGTGGTTGCAGAGGACCACATCTCGATCCTCCCAATTTTGCTCGTGAGTATCGCAACTCCAAACTAAAACGTGTCCCGTTGGAATGGCTGGGCCCATTCATTCAAACTCAGCCAACACACATCTCAATACATCAAATTCTGAGCACTTGGACGTTTTCGTGCAGAAATCTCTGCTGAGTTCCTGTAATAGACTATAATAACCTCAACGCTTTGATCAAGATTGCATATCCCTCACTTTTGCTAAATATTATTGTATCGGGGTTGAATGTTTATAATAAATCGCTGTAATAAATGCACGCGGATGATTGCGACCTTGTTAATCAAATCTCGTGTGAATGTAATGGAGACGCCTTGTAGATTTTCGTCACTTGTAGATTTCGGAAATTGCAAATGTGTTATTTTCTTGGACCAGGTTGCCACTATTTATGAGCAATAATTTCATATTTTACCGACGCACGATGTTCATTCGCCGCAGACGATTGTACCTCTGATCGACAACGAGCTTTCATGTGATTTGATCTCTCAAAATCGTAGCATCGGACCATCGTAAGAACGCAATACAAAGAATGGAAAGTAGACTTGTTCTGTGATGGTTCAGATTCAACGCTGAGATCATAATCAAACGATAACGGGCCTAATGTAGGGACTTCCTTCTTATCCAAGCCAAGATGAACTCGATCTCAACCTTGAGTTGGGGCAAAGCATTGTAGAGCGGCACACGCGAGAAAGTTCGCTGGAGGTTACATCTTTGAATGTGATTTCACATGAGATGTTGATGTTTTCACGGAGGCGTGCATCTACATTGTACCGAACACAGCATTGGTCGTCATCGAGTGGAGGATATCGCGTTATTCTAGAGTCCCATTCTATCTCTTTTGGATAATTCTAACTCACGCGTAACAAAACAAACACAAAAAATGGTCTATCCTTGTAAGAACTTAAACAGCGAGGAATGATTACTTGTAGTTGGATGGCTCCCAGAACTTTTGACCGTTTTTTAGTATCTGATTCTTCATGAAACGAGACTTAGAAGATGGCTAAGGTATGAAGTAGCAAAGATCCTCATGGGAAAAATTTTCCCTTCAACTGAGAAGCTTCCCAAGGTTGATTCAATTCCCTTTTATTCCAATATACTTCGAAATAATCTTTTCCATTCGACATCTACTTCTTTAGTGTTAACGTTTCATTCTTCGGACACTTTTGTAAAAGGAGACAGAAGATGCTTCATTCTCTCCCCAATCAATTACATACAAATACCACGAGTCAAATTATACGTTCTAAGTACTTTAGGGAACCTTTAATAGTAATGAGAAGAAGATTTTGACAAACACGAGGATTGAGTGAATCAGAATTATTAGTCTTCTCATAAAATCATAACCTAATTGCTTCGGTTTAATTTTGCTTCACGTTTGAGCAAAGCTGAGAAGAAGTTTTTCACGGTAAACATAAAATTTAAATGATGTTGGTCCCACAACTATTAGTTTTATCGCCTATTGACTGCTTCAATGGTTTCTTTCGCGTTACTCAATGGAGGTATGCATGCCTGAGAGTTGATTTTAGTATACCAGCTAGATGCAGTGTTCTCAAAATTTAAGTTGTTCTGTTTCAAAATTCAACTATTATACAAAAGTAGGGAGACAATGACTGGCTCCCTCAGCTTTATTTACTTGGAATTGTATTTGTACTATTGATATTTTGCCACCGTGCAAATAAAGGCTATCTATCTATCTATCTACATATCCCACGCTTGATGGATATTACAAGGTCTCAATCATGACCAATCAAAATCCTGTTCACCCATAAAGTTGTTGATTCATCTATGTAGAATACTCTTATGGAGTAAAAATAGCTCGCACGACACGAACCACCATTTGACTCCAAATCAACATCTCGGTCATTCAAACGGATGAGCCATCGTGGACCGCTGTGAGGAAATTTAATGGTTAAGGTGCCCACGCACTTCAGCTAAATCGGGATAATTTGTTTACCACGGGATCCCAAGATTAGTGACAGTTTTTTTCTGTGTAGTTGAAACTCAATCGGTCACAAAAACTAGTAAAGCCTCATGGATACCACTTGTCTGACCAAGTTCGTCTGTTACTACTTACTCTCGATTACTGTAGGAGGCCTCCGTAAAAAAAAAAATGAGCCAAGCCGAAAATTATTATGGATGGTCATTCGAGCACTACTTATCGCTCTATTACATGGGAATTGCCTAACAACCGAGTAACTCGAATCGCTCTTCCACGAAAATACCGAATCCCACAAGCTTTAAATCAACCGATCGGAATAATTTACCTGCCACCGGGCACGTGCATCACGTGCAGCTTTGCCATCGTGACTCCGCAAATAAGACGACGTAATCGAAGCGTTCGACTGATGATTTATCCGCGCAACAACAAATCGCTCCTCGAAAACGGCCATACACCTCAAAATCCGTTTGCATTCTCGCAGGTCGGCGATTCGTCATACATCGCACGGCATCAGGCACCAATTCTGAACGTCGGAAGGATGTGATATCTGAGGAAAAGGTCAGTTGTACGTCATCGGGGGCTCGTAAAATGCACTTGGCTCGATAGTCCGCTGCGGAATCATCGGCAGAGGTTGGTACCTGTCAGGATGAGCGCGGGAGCGCAAGGGCAAGACAAGCAGCTTACGATGGGGGTCGTGAAGATGCCAGCGGACTCGACGGTTCGAAGCCAAGATTCGAGTGGAAGTGCCGAGTCCAAGGAGAGCCTCAGCGCCAAGGGCTCTGAGAGTACGGCCGCGCTAATCTCGCTCAAACCCGACAGTAGCAGCAGCTGCCTCGCCGAGTCAAAGCACTCCAAGGACGAGCTCATACCAACGGACCCGGACCCAAGGCGGCACCACCACCATCACCATCATCATCAACAACAACCCCAACAGCAACAGCAGCAGTCTCGACACCATCATCACCACCACCACCATCAACAGCAGCAGCAGCAGCAGCAGGCACAGCAGAAGCAAATCGCTGAGGAAAAATTGCGTGACGAGAACAGCACGCTCATGTTCACCTCCTGCAGCCAACTTCTTCTCGGTGAGTCTTCATCGCACATCCTTGCCAATTCGCATGGTAAGCTTTTTGGGAATAGTGCGTTTCGATACGGGGGGTGCATATTTTGCTTGCATCCAGTTGTGATGGGTTTCTGGCCCAAACCGCGGGCGAAGGTTAGAATCATAATGAAAATGCGGTGACTAGGTTTTTTGAGACACTGACACAAATAGTACATTATGCATCGATACGAGGTTGTTTTGGCGCATGGGAATCAATTTTTCCCGTGTGTAACGAGGGGAAAAGATTTCCCGTGCCCCAAAACGGCCCAATGAGCGAGGTAGGTACGTACACAATTTTTTAGTATCGGGGCGACTAAACGCCAATTATCTGATTCGAGCCGGGAGGAAAAATGGCCGTTTAGTCGCACTATGCCAAAAAAATCTATTTTTTGCAATTTCGTGCGCAAAGTTGTGCGTAAATCCAACTTCTCTTCATTATCAGTAGTAAGTGAAGTAATGCGGAAAAGACTTCTCGCACAGTTTCACATTTACGCACCGATGAACTGTGCGTGAAATTCATTTCTCGCACAGATTGCAATGCGTAAATGTAAATTCTCGCACAAGTCACTTGGCATATCTGTGAGATGTTTGACGATCTCGAGAGTCTTTTCCGATCCATGAAACTGAACGGTCCAAAACGTTCCAAGTTAGTTAGTCCAAGTTTTAATCAGTTCTCGCCACCATCTAATCACATTCTTTTGATAAGAATGTCCGTGATAGAGATGACTGATGAGTTTATATTCTATCATGATGTTCGAAGAGATGTTCAGTTTTGATCAACTTAGAGAAAACTCTGAATGTATGCTCTAATGATGGTGTATACTCAACCAACGAAAACAGATATTTAGTTTAATACTCAGAACTCTAATCTTGTCTTCAGTTATTTGAATTTTGTAGGTAGGTCATTGAAATCATAAAAATTCTGACTAATCTAATTCGAAGACTTGTCATTTAATAACACACCAAAGAATATCAATTATTGGGAATGATTCTTTTGGAATGATCCAATTATTCATCTGTATACCCTTCAATTTTTGATTATTCAAAAATCAACTATGGTTGGAATTGTGCAGTGTCTACGGAATACTTATAAGAGGAAGACTTTTTTAAACTATTTTCAGAATTTTGTTTTCAGTCGGGGGGCGGGGGCTCCGCCCCCTGCACCCCCGCCGGGGCTCCGCCCCGGACCCCGTCCCCCCTGCCCCGTTCACAGCTTTCGTAGCCGCAGTGATGCAACTTTGCGCACTAATTGCAAAAAATAATATACGCAACACGTGCGAGAAGTTTCCGCACTCGTTGCCGACTCGTGCGAGAAGTGAAATTCACGCACAGTTTTGAACTTCACGCACACCCAGAAGTACACATTCACGCACGCTCGCTTCGCGAGCGTGCGTGAATGTGTACACCCTTGTATTGAATTGTACTATTTCGCATTCTCGTGATGATTCTGAACCTTGCTTACTTGCCGGCTCGGACCGGAAACCCATCACTCGGAGACGAGAAAAGGTTTTTACAGTCCTGTATCGAAATGTACATTATATCCCCAGTCAGACTGTAATTTTTGATTGAGTGTGCGCAAAGTATACTTTCACGCACAGTGCATTAAAGAAACACATTTTGGAGCAGATTATCAACGCTCAGTTTATCTCAATATTGGCATTCCAAATTTTTCATCGATACGAAGACATTATTTAGGGCACAGCGAGGGTCGCTCATCGTCTGAATGATGTACGGGAATCGAAAAAAATATACAATTCACACCCTAATCTATTCCATCTTCCGTGCAGGAAATGACTTTTCCGCCCGATTTTTTTTCATTCCTTTTCCCGCGCGGCTGATGTAAGATAATCAACCCGATTTTCAACTGTACGAAAAACCTCAAGTCGGACTTGAAGGCCTTCATTCACAGGGTACTGGGCTAGAAACGATTCGCCAAACTGTTCCAATAATACCCTCAAATGAATGTTTCATCGTGCACAATTTGATCCCAGAGCATCTGATGCCTAAGCTTAGCAATAGGTAATCTTACGATTTTCTTGCCGTAAATCACGTCATTTGTTCTCATCGCTCTGTGTTCGAAGGGGCTCTGACGAGATTCTTTTGCGGCATCGCTGGCAAAAACTGCAAACGGCCAGCGGCGTGCCTCGCTAATCGCGGTATTATACGCGGTCGCACCCCAACGCACAACGCAACCGCAACATAACTCTTGGGCGCTCGTGTAGGATGCTCGGGCGCGGAGCAATATCCGCCATCGACGATTGCTTGCCATCCACGGAGCACGGTCATCATTGCCATCATCATCATCATTCGTTATCGTCATCGTTGTCGTCCCCTCGACAGAGATCACGAGCTCTTTGATTGCGATATAACCAGCAATAGTTGAGTCTAAAAAACAATTTCGATCAAATGGGCACGCTTGCGTCAGGCATGATGTTTCTAGGGGACGAGGCAAGCTCATTGCGAGCTTTCTCACTTCGGCCAACACTAACGGTCTCCGGGGCTTTGTTGTGTTCGGACTTCTCGAATCGGTTTTCCTCAAGCTAATCCTCCGCGCCATGCTCGGATATCTCCGTCCCGACTTCCGAGGAAGCTCTGCAGCTACGCTATTCTCTTTTTTACCCGCTTTTGGTGCCTTTATAATGTGATCGGTGCCTGACCGAGTCGATTGCAGCTCGCGGTGCCCCGTCCGAGCTAATAGAGCAAAAATTTCAGACCAGAGCCGCACGCTCTCTCCACGACCGCGCTTCCTTCCCGCCTCCATATACTTATAAAAATGAAGTAGCGGCTATCGACCCCTGCATCGAAAATAGTCGATAAATCTTGACTGCTCGTGATGTGCAAAATTAGTATCTCAACTTCAATGGAAGATTCATTTAATGGTGAGAGCAAAAAGACCGAGGAAATATTCTTGAGCAAATCGTGCTTCAGATGGAATGGGCTGCATGTGGATATCCGGCACATACTAAAAGTTCTACGGTAATCAAGTCCGGTTTTGTTCATCGAATCATTATTACTGGAGAAAAAAATGTATCACCGAAAGTACTCGTTGAAATCAATTTCAGTAGCTACCATCGGACACATCAAATCTCGTGGATGTGAATGTTTATATTTCTTTAGAGAAAAATCCAATCTTCGTGTCACAATAAATTTATCTCTGTTGTCCCCCATTATAGAGATCTTGAGATGGAATATGAGATGCTCCGTATTGAATAGTCATTTTCGCAACTGAAACGCAATCGAGTTTTTGCAACAGACCTAAACTTTGAGCTGTCTCCCATCCCCGTGCAAATATCAAATGTCAATATGCCTTTGGAGACTGCAATGTTGAAGTCACCACTCTCGGTGCCAACTGAATAAACACAAGAAGAATTTTATCCATGCTAAAAACTAGTATCACTTTGCATTTTGTTGATTTTTTCTTTCCCTCAAAATGAATAATTTTGTCAGCAACTTCGAATCATGAGGTGCAATTCTTGTATGGGCAGGTGTTTTGAATGAATCATAGAATTTACAAGAGTACGCCAAGCAGGAACGCTTGCTCTCTACGTTGCGAAATCTTCCGCAAGCTATTTCGATATAAATGGAGTTATTTACAGAACGAGAAAGGTGTAATGCACAAGTCGACTGTACAACCTTGCTTCCCCGGAGGCACATTATTTCATCACGTAGAGATTGAGAGTGCATAATTTTAGTAAAACAAATGAAGAAAGAATGCTAAGTGGATCTTGGAGTTTTAATTGTCGGCTCTGCAATTACGTATTATGCAAAGGCGTAGATGAGAGGTGTTGTGATATAAATGGTCTTGGGATAATGTAGAATGGTTGAGTTCATCGTATAATTCCGCGTAACCGAATCGAGTCTTCTACCCAGTGACATTACCCACGTGTAAAATGAATTTGGTAATGTAGCCACGACACTCAAGACGACCCTAGTCAACGCAACCGTTCTGCAGAGGATATCCACATTTATACAATTGTGTTCCCGTGTACAGGGTGCATCAAACGACAACGACATAATCGACGATCTCGTGACGCTAATATCTGATTTATCGGCAGGCGTGGTGCTGGTGACATTCGGCGTACTGGTGTTGGTCAACGGCGCGTCGCTCGGGGGTTCGGGCGCAGGTCTGTGGGCTGGAGCGGCCGCCCTCGCAGCCGGAGCGCTCGGACTCGTCGCGAGCCTCGCCGGCGACAGGAGCGATAGCAACAACAGCGGCAGCGCCGACGTTGGGCTGACGCTGACGGAGCGTCGCAGCGGCTTCTCCTCGGCACATCTGGCGGCAAGCCTCGTCGCCCTGGCCCTGGCCAACCTCGCCGCGATCACTGCCCTGACCGCAGTGGTGAGGGACTCGCAGAGGCCCCTGCCCGACCTTGCCCTCTTGACGCTGTCCGTGAGTATTATCCATACGACTTCATTGGTGCTATCGCAGTTTTTTTAATCCATTCCGTAAGCAGAACGAATTGCAATCGTGTAAGTCTGTAAACAACCGCTGCCCGTGGATTGAGGTGTCTTCTTCATCTGCTCTCGGTGCGGTGATGGTTACGCTTCTCGCTCATCGGCATCAACTTATCGGTGGACCGGCACTCGTTTTCTTTCTTCCTTGCACCGTTACATTCATAGCACTCTTGCAAGCATCTCAACTCTTTTCACTGCTCTTCCAATACTTTTCCATCTCAATTAACGTCGCGATCAGGCAACTTTGGTGCCCCCTGCGACCGATAATACTTCCATCGTCCGCACAGGTTTTTCACGACATTGCAATGATGCGCGCGAGATCGGCCCGTTTGGTTTCATTGCCGTTCGAAATAGCCTTGCGGAAACATTTTCGAAGTGGGAGCCGTTGGTGTGCGCGCAGATGCTAATTACGCTACGTGAACGGTAAAGAGCGCATCCAAACAGTCACTTTGCGTGCAGGCGTGCTTTGATTCATCTGGAATTGTTCCCGCACTTGAGCCGGCGCTCGCGCACTCGGTACAGTTAAGATAGCGCAATTTCATGACCGCTCTTGGGGCGCTTTATAGTGAGATACTACAGAATTCTTGACACCATAATGCACGCGCAGCATGCACATGCCATTTCTTGGAACGCACACACGCCAGGCAGTCGGTCGCGCTCGACGGATCAGAAAAAAATTTCCCCGAAAATGCGAGCGATACGCTTACGATTTTGAACCTAAACCATTGAAATCAACTCAGGAGTACTAAACAAAGTAATCTAATATTATCGAGAATATTTTCATTGATCATCATTTTTTGAACAAACTGTCACGGATTGATGTGGAACAGAAGTCTATCTGTATGGTTTTAAGTAATATTTTTTTAAGAAAGACTGATGCTATTAGTGAGAATATCTGTGGAATGTCAGAGAGTTTTTTGGAGTCCAAGAATTGACTCATAATGCCTGACTCAGAGTTATTCACGTAGCCAGGTCACGGAATAAACGATAGGTACGCATTTTCAGCAAAATGTGTTAACCTTATCAAAAAAGACATTTCGTATCCTCTCAGGGAATCGAGCAAGGAATAATACTATTTTTTTAGTAGAGCCTAATACCATTCTCCATCATATTTTTCCATATTTTCGATGAATTGTTGCATAATTTTCTAATGCAAGATTGTTTTTTGTCATCACCAATGTAGTCACTCGTACTGGAAAGTAACTTTCACATATACAAAGTCCCAATTTTCAGTCATATTTAATGGGAAATGAACGTCATGGTACAAGACCGGGAAAACTTATTCTTCTTATATCAGTCTAATGAACTTTTCCAATCCGAGTCTACTGATCACGAAGTTGAGTGGAAGACTTATTCGATACTTCTTCAATTTACAACATCTTTCTATGACACAGTCATCAGAATGTTGGGATGAAATTGGTAATATAGACTTTGAACGATAATGAGGCCCCGACGGTGCATGTTAACGTCGAGTCAAAATATTCATCAATGGAAGATTGGCTGAGCATCATGCCAATACAGACTACCGATTCACGCCTTCAGCATTCGATCGGAACGCTGGGAAATGCGCGCGTGAGTATTCCAAGCGTAGGATGCGGCATAAAAGCGGTTATTACGATGACGGTCGGGCACTCCGATTGTCTCAACGATGAAACGATGAATGTGAGGCAACTTTTCTCACCCTGCAGCGTGTAATTCTTACGGGATCGCAGAGAGAGATGGTTGTGAGATTGTGTAAGTTCTCATTGATCGAGTTTTTATGTGTTCTCGAGTATGTAATACACTAGTCCCGAGCCTGTGATTCCAATAAATATTAAGAAAGTGACATTTGGTAATAGATAATACGAGACGTATTCTGGACTAAAATAGCTCCATTATGTAGCAATAGCCTACCAAAGTCCAGCAAATTTATCTAGGGCGTTGCTTCGTTGTGGCATCAAAATCCATCGGCTGACCTAGCTTCAAGTCCATTCTCGTGAAACCGTGTGACGAACTCGTTTCGGGATTGCGTTGATATCCGCCCAGTCCAATTGTTCAAAAAAGCTTCTCTCGTCGACATCGGTGTAGGTATGCCAACTTTTGTCGTGTCCGAACTCAACGGTCGGTTCGGCGCGCGCTGTATCGCCCGGAGCGCCGATAAGACCCGACTCGAAATCGGCGGACCAGCTCGTACTTGGGTATACCGTGCGAAACTTTCTCATCTCGAAGGAGCTTTTGAGCCTTCCCGGCACGTGTGGCATGCATGCAGATGATATACATGGATACTTACGTGCCAAAGTCCGAAGTCTTGGCTAGCGTGCAGCGAGTATTAGACCGAACGAGCGACGATCATATTGGGCATCAATGGTCTCCCACGTATGATCATAACGAGCGATTCTCGACGCGAGTTATGGGGCCTAAATATCGGTCGCAGCGCAGGTCCGGCCTCCTTATCGGTATGGTGCATGCAGGTGAAGACGGGGCCGGTTGGAGCTCTCCAGAAGGCCCGAGAGAGCGATCAGCTGGTCCCGAGCCAAGCATCAGCAGCCGATCGCCCGCGGGAGAAAGTTCACTGCCAAGGCTGCGGATCGCGGTCAAGCGACCTCGCGTACATACCATCTCTCGTACCGCGTGCTCTCCTTAACTCAATGTACCCCCCTCCCCCTCTTTCTTTCTTGACTCTCTGTGCCCCCTTCCTCTCGTCGCGATATGATGCTCATCTCGGGGTCCATGTTCGAGCGCGTTTCGCTCATCGAGCCATGTCGCTCGCGAGCTCGTATCACCTGTATGCTCATCGTCGACCTCGCAGTATCGAAGCTCGTTCAAATGGCCGGTGTAGTAAAACGGACTCACTCTCACCCATTCGGTTGTCGGGCAAGAACTCGTTCGAACGTTGATCAACAGAAGCTGAAACTGCGGTTAACGTGTTTGCTCCCATTACATCGGACTGCGGCCTGAATTTAGTCCGATGCAAAGCTTCACCACTAGTTATAATTCGCTACACTGGTCGAATAAGGTTTTGAAGGTCATCGAAGTTCTCCAACTCGTTCGTAAAGAATTTCACAGTTTTGGTATACTACATCGAACAAACAGGAATACCCAAGTAAAACATGCAATTCCATGAACATATATGATCATGGAATCCGAGGATTCCATCGTCGTATATGATCATACGTAAAACCGTTTCAAACATTTTTTTATCCCAGAAATTTGTGATATATTGATTTGAGCCCATTCTAACATCAATATATTCAGTAGTATACGATACTGATCATATACTACTGAAAAAAAATCTTCTCAGGAGTCGGTCTCGAGCTTCAAAAAAGTGACATTTTTCACGAAACCCTTCTCTTCAGTGCTTCAAATGTTCAAAATCTGAGAATGACTTCGAGAAAGATTTATCTGAGTGATGTTTGATCAATACTGTGAGGTATTGATGATACACAAGTTATACATGAGTATATCACGTCTTTGCGGGATAAAAATGACAAATTTTCAAACCGATTTTATACCTGATCATATATGAAGATTAGGGTGTCCGTTATTTCCCAAGTTTCTCCGATCCTCCGTGCCACCCCCCACAACCTTATCATTTGTTGAAATATTGCGATAAAAAAATTGTCGTGGACCTAGGTGATGTTTAAGTGCTGTCCCACCTGAAGCGTTTTCGTCTGAATTGAGGCCTCAAAACAAATTCTGATTCAGTATTCAGCATTTCTTGGGCATGGACGTGTTTCTTCATCCTTGAAAAGAATGAAGAAACACGTCTTTTTTCAATCGATAGCCAGTACGATTTCCTTTAAAATGACCTCTTTATGAAGTCAATTTGATGGAGAAGAACTAGAGTTATGGCTGTTTTTGGAACTTAGAAAATTCAAGGTACCAAATTCGTGAAATAGGGTTTTCCTCGAGGAATCCAAAAAATGCGAATTTTGAGTCGGTTTATTTTAAAGATGTGAATATGTGTTTTTGATGTATTTTTGAACGTAGAAATAGAATCCGTGCTCAGTTTCACCTCTAATCGTCAGGATTCTTTACTAGACTCAAAAAACCGACTAAAAAAAACCGGTCGTTTTCAATCACTTTTATGTTCTTCAGGTGGATGATATGCGAATGAGTGAGCTATCTCTAGTTCTACTGTATCAAATTGAATGTTTCAAGTAGTCATTTTGAAGAAAATTGTACCCGCTATCGATTGAAAACATTATTGAGGACGTAGAAGGGAATGCATGCGCGGTACATGCGAATCATTGACTCAAATTTTTATTTAGAAGGTTACATTTCAAATAAGAAACGCTCTAGGTGGGGCAGCACTCAAACTTCACCTAGGTCTCTGAAAATTTTTTCTCGCAATATCTCACCAAATGATTAGGTTGTGGGGGGGGGGTGGCATGGGTGATCAGAGGAACTTGGGAAATAACGGACACCCTAATGAACATGGAATCCACGGATTCCATGATCATATATGTTCATGGAATCTTATGTTCTACATGGGTACTCATAATGAAGTTCGTGAGATATTTCATGAAATAATAAATAGTGAAGGAAGTTCTCAATAAAATGTTCATCGAATTCAAGTAGGCATCCTAAATGCCATATATCCATCCAATTCATGCGAAAGAATGAATGATGTATACTGTACGCCCTGAAATAAGTACATCAATAAAGAGATGAAGACGGGATAATTTGACAGTTCATTGCATGAAAAAACAGCAACGGGAAATGATGTCGGTTTGACCTTTACATGCGATCGAAATGTCTTTGAAGTCTTCTCGGGCATTTACATTTTCTCTTGACTCTTGGAAACTGACATTTCTTGTCAACATAATACATGTAAGCCAATTAATTTCACGTGAATCTCTTTTCTAGTAATCTCTTCGCGTCACGAATTGGATCAATCGAGATGATTCCAGTCAATTTGTTCAATCGGTGACTCCACGTTCAAGGAGAAAACTTGCAAACGAATATTGGAAAGCCTCTTCGAGATCCCTCTTGAGTGTTCTTGCGTGATCAAATACGCTTTATCTGCTGAGGAACAAAATAAAGTTACTTGGACCACGGTATAGAGCTTTCACTTTTCTGAATCCACACTTTACGCAACAGTTAAACACTAAAGAGTTCATCGCCTTATAAAGATAAAATTCCTACATATTCCATTTCCTCGTAGGCCATTGACCAAAATGTTAGCTTTACCCATAGAAAACCTCAAATATTTTTTGATGCCCCATTATTATACCGACTAGAACATTTATTTACTAAAATATTTATCGAATTTTCAAAGAGGATTCCACATCATGATACATGTATGGTTCGTTACCGATTTTTTTCGGTTACGGCACTCTTCTATCGATCAATAAGTGCAACACGGTAGTACATCAAACAGCACTTATTGTTCTATCCTTGTTGTCACGAAATTGTATGACTGACAGATGAGGCAATCGATGAGTAGTCAAGTAGATTTCCTGCGAGTGTCATTGATTGTAAAATTGATAAGATCATAAAAAATGGTAACTATCGTGTATATGACTGGCGTGATATCGACGTCAACGGCTCTCTGACATCAGAAAAAGTGAATAATGCCTGATGCTTTGATTAAATATTCGATCGGTCCCTCGCATTCTGCATGGTTGACATTCTTGTCTCGGCTCCGGAATCGACTGATTCCCACGTCCCCGGCTGGGGATAATGAGCTCAAAAAAATACGTTAAAATACGTTTGTTTCATGGTCGCACCTCAAAGTGCATACGGGAGCCTACCTAGACCCCGGACTATGAAGCTCATAACGTCGCTGGGATGGTCCAATCCACGCGATCGATCGACTAATAGTCAATTGCACCCGCAATAGCGACGGGCACGTGTTCGCGCACGAATTAAAACCCAGGAGCGCTCGAGCATTGTAGGTATTTGGGAGGAGAGGCTTTCTCGTATTGAGATTACCGCAAATGAAAGTCATAGTTGCCGAATCACTCTCGGTTAGAAATCTCGCTTTTCCACGACGCGGCTCGCACGCACAGGATCGAAAACACTCACGTATAAAGTACGAAATACCAATATACACTTGCGCTCGCATTGCGCTGACGGTGAGTATTAGGTACGCGCGAGTAATGAGCGTGCAGCATCGCAAATTTCTCTCCGACTCGCATACATCTCAGGCAGTGCGAGATGGCAGGATTCATTCGTCACGGAGCGCAAGGATATATTAACGCTAGTATGCCCATCAGTCGAATAACACGTCTCTCCCGACTAGATTTTCACACCAGCACGACGCTTATGAGATATATGAAATAAGTGCATGCAGCCTGCATGTGAATGCAATACGAGGGCTGCATCATCCACCTGCGCTCGGTGCATCGTCTCCCTGCGACGGGCGCATCAGATTTTTCGCGCGGATTGTGAGGCGCCTCTAATGACGCGAAAATAGCTTTCCTCCGACGGGGGCGCGCTCGCACCCAAGGATGAGCACTTCTGTGAGTGTGTATTACACCTTCTAGCTATGTGATGGAGACCGAGGGATCCGATAGAAGAGCGGGTCCGTATAGTGCGGAGGGTGGCCTCTATCGACGTGCCTTGAAATTCGCGCCTCGCTTGGCTACCCTCCACGACATTTGCGGCTTTTCAAACTCTCTGACGCGTGAATACCCGTGCAGAAATAATCCTAGGTTTCCCTGCGTTTACGTTGGATCCCCATGCGATATCCCAGCCTCATCCTCATCTTAGGGAATCCCACGAGAATCACACAGGATTCTAGCAGGATTTCCCCGCGAATTGGGATAAAATGGGCAATATGCAGGGACTCCCTACAGGAATTCCGCAAGATATTCACAGCAAAACCCATTCAAGGACTCCTGATAAGAATCCCATTCGGATCTGGTTGGACGATCCATTGTAAGAGAGATCTAGAGAATGAGGAGGATGTCCCCACTAGAATCCCACGTGATGTCCTCGGAATAATCCATGGAAGGATACCTCATAGGAATCCAACGTGAATCTAATCAGACAATCCATGGCCGAAGCGATATTAGATGTAGACAGGTTATCTTCGTGAGAATCCTACGGGATATCCACGCCAATACCCGTCGCCGAGCCTCTTAGAGAAATTATCACACTTACCGACTTCAGAACAATGGAGTATTGAGAAAGTCGGGGATGAACAGGGCATCCCTGCAAATACCTCACGAAGTATCCTCATTGAATTTTATACAACAAGTCTCAACAGGAATTTTGAGTTTGCAGATTTCGATTACACAGACCCAAGTTGTTGGTGGTGATGGAAGAGAACATTTCTTCTACACGATTGTTTCATCATCTATGTAGATTTTCTCAATTATGATGAAATTTTTGACAACATATTCTAGTTCAATTTTGACAATAGATCTTCAAACCCTTTTTGTTAATGAGTATCAGGGGGAATTGACCGCGCGTTCCAATTTTACAATGGACCAAACTCATCGGAAATGAATTTGAGTATAGGTACTCAAAGATTGAGAAACTGTTGAACAAGGTATATGAATATATATACACATACTGTGTGTGCGTGTGTGAGTGAGTGTACATAAAATATACATTGTATACTCATGTATCTAATCAGATTGTGGGAATTCTTAAAAATTGACTAATAAGGACCTCAATCAAAACCGAAAGCGTGTTGAGGTATACAATCCACAATGATGTGTTTAAGAGTTATTAAGAGTCAGCCTAAACATTTTTTCATCACAAGCATTCCCAATCAAATTCTACAATAAAATAATTGTGTTGGTTGAACAAAGAGTTACTCAATTGGATAAGAGAGCTTCGTTTTAAGAGGAAGGATAATAGTTGGAAAGACTCGTTTCTAGTACGAAGTAAGCATCACTCATGGCATCTGAAACTTTGGAGTAATGGTCTAGGTTCCTGCTTCCTAATCCACAGGTCATGGGTTCGAGCCTCCGCCGATGCTGTTGTCATATTGTTAATGTTAATTTATTTAAGTAATAGATTTTAATTAATTTATCACAAATGTTAATACAATTCTAATGATGGAGACCTAAATTACATTGCTCTTAACTGCATTTGAGTTTGTTTTTGTTTTTATATAAATAATTTGCATAGGATTCATGGAGGAAATCCCTGTGAGAATCCCACAGGGAAATCTCACAGGGTCCCATCGAAAAAGCGTAGACTGACCGAGTGGGATCCCGGTAGGAATTCCCCGATAGGAATCCCACCAAGACTAGGGCAATCCTGTGAGATACCTGCGAGATTCTTCTTGAGATTTCTGCACGGGTAGCTCTTCTGTGGTACTCATCAACAACCCCCTTCATTTTCAAGTTGTCTAATGGAGCCAACGTCATTAGTTTTACGACCTGAATGCACAATGGTGCTTTGAATTACGGTCGTCAATATATGAGCAGATCCGCAAAAACTTGCTCGCAATGTGTCCCGGCCTGTTGCGGCGTCTACGCGTTCACAATCGTTTTTGCAAAACACTCTCCATGATTATTTCTTTATGCTCTTCCTTGAAGAAAAGTCGGAATAGACCGAGATGAGGTTCAAAAACTGAAAAATGTGGATTGAGGTTTAAATGGCATTTCCCTTCGAAACGATTCCCCCACAAAAAGGTATCAAATTTGGATATATTTTGGACATGTTCTCACAGTTTTAGATACCTAAGCTAGTTAAAAGCCACCAAAATTTAGATATGAACGAAACTTCTACAGCAATCCGAACTCGTAGTCGAATTTGGAGCTTGAAATATACCACGAGTAGGCCACGGTGTAATACGATATTACTATGAGCGTGTTTGGAGCACTTCTGACTTGGATTGCTTTCAGGATGGCTCAGAGGAACTGGCAGTGGAGGAGGGCTGGTCCGGGCTACTGGCGAGCATAGGCCTGCTGGTGTCGAGCGTTGCAGAACTGATCGTCGCCGGCTACACCTGCGTCATCCTCGCGCCCAAACTGTGTGACTGCCTGCGACGAAGGCCGCAATCCGGTTTCGCCGCGGCAAACTACCCCGACGAGATCGTCGCCCTGGACGGTTCCGCTGGAAAGGCTCAGCTCAAGACGCGCAACATGGTTCAGCAGTGGGTGATCGCTCAGAGCCCGACCAGCCCCGCCGCAAAGGGACACCAGCCCTTCTACGTCGTGCAACCGATTTTACAGCCCGTCCACCCGGCCATGATGCAGGTGAGCTCTTTGAATCACATACGCTGCAAAGAAAGGCCATCAGTGAGACTCGTGGTCGATCTCTCTCAAAAGTTGGTCCAATCGCCTTCGAGATCGACTGTGCGCGGCGATAGCGTGAATAGATACGCGTTGGAACAGCGATTCGCGCTTTTTAATTCACACATCGGTCGATCCGGAGTGAGAAGAATAATGACAGCGCGAGCTGACTCGAATTATCGGCTCCTGAATAATGATCCTTGCCACGAGAAAGCATGAACCCAAGATTGTCGGTATGCTCTGCGCAGACGCTGCTCTCAATTTATTCATCTCTTTCTACTCGTTCCAAGCGCGCACAGAACTCTCCTATAAACCTATTATTTACCCAATTATCGCCCACTTTCTACGCCTAAATAAGATTGTATCCTGTTTTTTATAGTGGCCGATAAGACGCACACCTCGTACCTCGTACTCTCTGCCTCCTATACTTCTATATTACACGCAGCTGCCCACTATTTTACGGCTACTGCTTCGCCTTTGTTCTCTTACCGATCTTTGTCTCATCGCGAGATAATTGAGATGATTCCCGAAGCACGCAAAATTCCGCTGTGGGATAGTTCTTCTATTCGTGGCGAGAAAAATCGTGGAGATTATTGTGCCTCCGGTCAGCTGGAAGTATAAATGGTACCCATAGGGGGCTATTTTTTCACATTGGCTGCAGCCTCAACAGGTGCATTACCAATATTGCGTACGTGCCTCTGCAATCGCATCATGCAAAATGTCAAAAGTAGCCTGCCTCTTCCTCGATATATCCTAACTGATTGAAGCTATATTATGGCGTGGAATAAATTGTGGAAGAATATTGAAATCAACACGAAGTCATAACTATGAGTAATTTCACTCCTTGATCACTGAATCCAACTGAACCACATCTGCTTGTAACTCCAATACTTCAAGACATTTTCGCCATTTCTTGGATTTTCTGTCACTTCAGAGGTGCAACTGAAACGTGCGAAAAAGTAGTCTCTTAGGAATATAAAAGCTAGAGACAATGCATTTTAGTTATATCAGTCCAAGTATTGATACATTTTCTATAATGAATCGGTCCACGACTCTATACGTGAGGGTCTTTCAAGTAAATTTTAATCATCGTTCATAAGTATTGATACGTAGGACATTCCTCTGCACATTCAAATCCCAATTAGATTGGAGAAACGTATGTCAAGATGAATGTAATGGAGGTTACTCTATTACAAGGTAATGGTGAATTGCCTTGCAAAAATTAACATACAATATCTGACATTTGCGGTTGTTTAAACGTAGCCCGCGCTCGCTGGTGTTATGTAAAGATACCACAAAAGCTCTCCAGATTCTTTTAGACGTGCACAGATTGATCTGCATTCCACAGAAGCACGAATACAAACTCACGACTCTGCAGTTTTATTAGTCAGGAGGATTCTGTACAAGGATTAGGGCGATGACAGACCACCCGCTACGACGCAATTCTTACGCCACGACATGGCCCGACATGACTCGCGATTCATTCGGGTGAGCCCAGCCGTTAGTGGATTTGATTATCATGGGCTATAAGAATGAATCAAATCCATGAACGGTTGGACTCACCCGAATGAATCGCGAGTCGGATCGGGCGATGTCGTGCCATGTCGTGGCGTGAGAATTACGTCGTAGCGGGTGGTCTGTCATCGCCCTTAGGGCGTGTCTCCAATTCAAGCTCATGCCATTCCACGACGCACGATACGACCCACCGCATGCACACAGGCTCACGCACCGATGGTTGTTTTTGTTTACAACGCTCTAAAAACTCATTGTCTCACATGCTATCGCGAATTTTGGACATAAAAATGCTCCCTGAATAGCCAAGAGTCGAAAGTAGTAAACAGAAGCGCTTTGTAAACAAAAACAAACATCGGCGCATGAGCCTGTGTGCCTGCGGTGCGCCGTGGCATGGCATGCGCTTGAATTGGAGAAACGCCCTTAGACAGAACGTAAACCGGATGGGTGCCGGTCGCGCAGCAAATTCAAATGACTCGAAAGGTCAAGTAAAAGATGTCACAGAACTACCCTTTGCATTCCAATCGGGATTGTATCCTAAAGCTAATTGTGTAGCGTGATGCATTTTTTCATATACCATAAATCAAGCATTCATCCTAATTAATAGCCGAAATCAGCGACGCGGCATCAATTTTAGACGAAAAATCTGAAAAAAAAACTTGTGATAATATGGATCAGAGCTAAATTAGCATACTCGGAGATATGCGCACTCAAGTATTTACTACTAATAACAATACCGACTAATCCATGAATATCTTAGAATGAAAATTCCACGACACGATGACTTTCACGGGTTTGAATGTCACGTAGCATAAATAATTTTGTTTGTCCAAATCGGCTTTGGCTCAACTTATTTCTCCAGCTTACACAACAAAATTACAAGATAACGAGTGAAGACGGAATCCAGCATCTGGCTGCGGAGAAAGTACAATTTTCTACGGTGTACGGGAAAAAAGATTGTTTCGGCGACTGCGAGAAAGCACGCTGAGATATTCGAACGCAGTCGTCCGAGAGGTCGCGCGACGCGAAATAATCAGAGATGGGCACGAGCTCTCAGACAAACATAGGAAAAAAATAGCCTCGAGCCACTGGACCGCTATACACCATCGAGGGAATTCGAGGACAACCAGTTGCCGGTGAACGTCTTTCCTCATTCCTTGCATTATTTGTGGCATGATTTCCCTTTGCTCGTGCATCGGATGGACGTGATTAATGAGGGTGTCTTGAGGAATGCTCACTCCCCAATGCAGATTTTTTCAAAGAATTCAGTCTCAACTCGGTGAGAAGTTCTACCATAAACGAAATTACTCAGATAATAGAACTGCGGTGATTGATTTTCATCCGATCTCCACGCAAATAGCTTGTACGTTTTTACTCGTGCGACGTCTGCCTGATCTCACAAATAGGACCAGTAGATAGATAATATCAGTCTACTTCATTTTAATCTTTGGTATTTCAGACTATATGTCACTTTATGACCAGTCTGCGTTTATTATATCAGCTAATGTAAATTCGAAAATACGAGACTACCATGGTAACCTCCTCCGCAGGAAATTTGACGAACTAAAACTGAACTGGGTGGAAATTTGATATTTGATTGGATCATTAAAATCAGATTCAATTGAAAATTCCACGTGAACCGAAGGTGTTGCTCTTTGGATACCCCACCCCCCTTTGCAATACATGTATTGGTATATTTATTTCCGTCTTATGCAAGTTCAATCAAGATGCCCTGTTAGTTGATCTGCGATAATTATTGGCCTATAGAGGACTGTGTTTTGATGATCATTATGAGTTCTTGAGATTTTCAAAAGTATGGCCTTGCTCTCACTCACCCGACCTCAGGACCCTTAATGTAATCAATGGATAGCCCCGAACGATACGTTTTCACCTGGTGAACCAAACTTTTGTTAATTTTCCAGCCACCATATGGGATGGTAGGGCCACCTGGAGCTGCAATTTCACCAGGGAAGTTTGCGGCAGGAGGGTACTTGCCAGCCGGAGCTTTGCCGATGTTACCGGCACATCTCGCGCCCTATACGCCAGCCATCAACAGGCCTCCCTCGCACCACGTGAGTCACGTAAAATCCTCGCATCCACACCCCAACACAACCGAAAATTCATGGTAGCGAATTTTAATGGCATTCACAGTATTAGAATAATTTTCTTAATCAACGCGTTCGCTGCGGCGGGTGGGTCCCGCCTGTCCTTCTCTGTGTGCCGAAGATTTTTGTCTTTTGGGATTTAAACTTGTACGGTACCCACCGGTGGGTCCCGCCGCACACAGGGGCGAAACTGCTATTTTCGGCTTTGCAGCAAAAAGTTTGACCACTACGAAAATGAGAGCATCCTAATCGATATTCCAATCAATTTGTGTAAGATTGATCCAGTACCAGCGGCAGGAGGCCATTGTATACTGACCTACTCACAAGGTGAGCCCGGACGGTCCGGGTCCCCAAATCTCACCAAACTCTTTTCACAGTCTTGCGTACCACATAGAGTATGAAGAATCTAGAGCCAATCCGTCAAATGGGATTTCTGTCCAGAGATAAAAGTAAAACCGTAAGCATTGCCAGTGTGTGTGTGTGTGTGTGCATATATGGGTGATTCCGTCGAAAGTGGGATTTTTTGGTGCCAAAATGATACGAAGAGTGATTTGGGTCGAAAAATTATTTCAGTCCCAGACAAGTTTCGGTGGCTCATGGCACTTGATTTCCACTCGGCACAAAAAGAAAGCACCTATAGAGCTACGTACCGTCAACTGGGGTAACTTTGGTACAAATATCGTATTTTTTCCATTCAAACTCATGTAACTTGTACGTCTCACACCAGAGGCGCATTGTATGTGTGTTCAATCGAAAGCTTACAGCTTCAGCTTTCGATTGCGGTGCTTATAAAGTGCATTCGGATATCTCTAGTTGGAGATATGAGCGCTCAAAGTCGTGTCCCAAAGTTAAACCGGTTTAGGGTAACTTTGGGACAAGGATTGGTATCTATCATTTATTCGTTATTTTATTCATAAACTAGATCATAAAATCAATTCTAACCATCATCAATCGAAAGCTGAGTGTGTTAGCTTTCCATAGACCTGTTATAAAAGTCCATTTGATTGAATCGAACTTATATAATCAAGCATAACCACCTTCATCATACCTCAATGTCTGTGCCACGGCTAACTCTCGAGGAGGAAAGTACAGGAAAATCAAGAAAATATCAGGGATCACCTCTCATACGACCATACACAAAAGAGTTCGTTCGATTGTTACCGATTCGGTTGACCTCCAAAGTCAGTTTCTAGCTAAAGTTGCCATATCTCGGCTCCCGTGGGTCGAAATGAGACGACGTTCCTCCGCTCATTTTGAAGCTCTTATTATAGGCTACTTAGAAAAATAGGTTCTGATGATGGTGTAGTTGTTGGCAAATGATTGAGAGCGCACGTGCAAGTGTTCCAAGGTTACCCCAACACATCTTTCTCAGTTTCTACGCTACACAATTGAAACTATAGGTGAGAATGAGCCAATGTAACGATCGATTCGGCCAGATGTGTACAGACAAGTGAAATGTAGCTCGATTACCTTGGATTCGTACTACTAAGGTCAGAGCTGTAACAACTTTTCCGAGCTTCTGTTTGTTGGATTGAGAATATACTTCTGAAAAAGTTTGTTTATAAATGAACAAATAGATGGTGGAGGCCCTCGCGCCGGTGCAAAACATTGTTTACCCGAGCTCCGAGTGGGAGGAACTGGTATCGGAAGTAAACCTGTTTAGAAATGCCGGCATCTTGGCCCCGTGTATTTCTTATGGAAATGTTTTGAGACTCGGCCATATTGGATTTTTCTGCCATCTAAAATAACACAGAGGTTTATCCCCAATTGAAGCCTCAGGATATCTGCCTCGCCGATTGCGTGTGACAACGAGGATTTCATGGGTTGTCCCGAAGTTACCCCACCCCCCCCCCCTGTCCCAAAATTATCCCAGTTGACGGTATCTCAAAATTGAAGCCAAGGAATGGACACTTCGACTCAAAAAATATTCCCACGACTAAGCAACTAATCGTAGACTTTTTCCCGCATAGACTCGCCGTAAGACAACCAAATATTTCAAGAAAGTTTGTTCCACAAAGCGATATAACGCGTTGAGAAGGAGCACATCATGGGGACGGAAAGGTCAAAAAATTTTGTACGCTATTTGGAAAACACGTTTATGTGGTACGCTTGAGTGCAGATTCAAGTTTTCGGCTACTATTGCACATGGATAAGGTGTATTTGGGTATCTCAATGACAATCTCATTGGTTAGAAAAGTTTAATGGACAGTTGGGGACTTTGTGGAGCTAATAAGTGCTGTGCAAGCAGTTTTCGTGCAAATCTATCTTCAAAATGTCGAATAGCCGTACTAGAGCTGGGGGATTCATTTGGATTCGCAAAGTGGTGGATTATGTTTTTTGGAGTACAGGTAGCCCTCCGTATTTGCAGTTAATGCGCACATCAAAAGTGCCGCGAATATCGAAACTGCAAATATGGTGACCTTGTGCTTATGGGAATTCGGGGGTCAAGTACATCAATACATCAAAAGATGCCCGAAACCGTAAAAGACTAATTAGCAGATATATTATTTCATCGAAAGATTTCGCGAATAGAGATATTTCTGTGTAAAAGATCAAGATAGTATCAAAGGTAGTCCAAAATTTCTCAACATTCCTTATAAAATTGAGGAATATCAATTAAGAATTCGATACGAATATTCTGTGACTTTTGCCTGGCGAGCTCATCGGGTGTAGTCCATCGCTAGTTCTTGATCGAGGTCATGATAACTTCAATTTTGTCTAACTTCAAAATCAATAACAATTGTTTCGGTCTGAACATACGCTCAATTCAATACTTGATGCTGGTTCGGAATGCCCCATTTGAACAACGAAACTACCGGAAAATATTGTCCCAAGGTCTGAGTTTCTCAAAAATCCTGAATCGAACCACGGATTCGGGGGCTGAAAGCCCGCGAATACGGGGGAATGACGCATTCGGGGGAACCACGAATATCGAATTCCGAGAATATAGAGGGCTGCCTGTATTACAAATTGAAGTGCATAGCTACATATAGGGGGTTTTGACTCTGCATATGTGTCGTGATGAACTCAAAAGTCGAAGTTAGGTTGCCTTCAGGGGATGGAATGGACATTTCGACCCTTTATCAAGCACTATAAAATACAGGGACGCTGGGAGAGTCTCAAAAACATTCAACATAGTTGTGTACCAATACAATACACTCCAGAAAATTGCTACAATGCACATTATAACCCTTAGAAACTTGGGGGAACTTGGAACACGGAAAATCACACTTTCGGCGGAGCCACTCATACACACACACACACACACACACACACACACACACGATGCTAACGTTTTTGCTTAATCACTTTTTAAAATTGGCCTATGTGGGCAATGCTAATGCCATAGGCTGTAGCTTTGAACAGGAGGCCCATTTGACGGACTTACTCTGGAATCTCCATATTCTAGGTCATACGATACATTTAATGAATGAATTTATCGTTCTTTCGAGCCACTTATAATCGTCGCGCTCAGGCGGCGATCACAGTTTGACAAATGTCAAACTGCGACCTTCGAGGCTCCACTTTCATAGTGGCTGCATCACGAAGGGATTTTTTATTTTTTTTGGATTTTTTAATTTTTTTATTGAAAGATTGACCAAGAGATGAAAAAATTCTTCCTCGGGCGGGACTTGAACCTCGCAATCTCCGGTACTCCGGACCGGCGCCTTAACCAATTAGACCACCGAGGCGATTGCGTATTCACTCATATTCAGGTCATACGAGACTGTGAAAAAATGTTGGTGAGATTTAGTGGCCCGGACTCTCCGGCCCCGTGTCGGTCAAAAACGAGTGAAAATAAAAATTCGACCGAAATTTTGTCAGTCACTGGTATTTCCTATAACATATAATTTTGAAAAATTGAGTGGATGATTTCAATATAACAAAAACAAAATCTACTGAAGTAGAAAAACATCTTTGTTCAAGGCTCGACATTTTTAAGGACGAAGTATCACGTCAACAATCTTTTTTCTTAATAATTCTTCACGGAATGTGGTTTTTAGTGTACGAGATAAGAGGATCTCCATTTCATGATAAAAAGTAGCGATAGACGCGAGAGTGCACCTAGGAATTCTCGAGCAGCATTCATTGCTAATGGAATTCTTATCGGAGGAATAATTGCTTACTTGTGTAATCTGTGTCACGTTTAGTCATTCACTCGAGCTCTATCAATATTACGGTACTCTTTGATTCTTCCACGCGATGGTCTACTGATAAACAATGACAGTGCTCCAACACTGATTCCGAACCATGCCTGCATAGAGAGTTTTTCCTTATTCGCTGGAAATGATCACTACTGCTCACAAAATTTTCTTCAATGTTCGCGTTGGAAGTACTTAAAAGAGAAGGCTGTCGTGTGGAATTTCTGATATTTTTCTCGACTTATCATCCACTTTCGAGAGACCCATTGCATGAATAGATGGAGATTCCCTCTTCTATCAGTTCTAAGAGTCCTGCAATAAGTTCTTCAAATGCGAATGTGATCAATCAATGAAATATGAGACAAATGAGATACTTCGAACCAATTCATGAATTTCACATTGAAATATTTTATTCAAGAAAGCCGATTTTGCCATATTTGTTTTGAATGTTATGGACTACCATTCTGAGGAGTATTAATGAATATGCCGAAGCTAATTAGTGTTAATGGAAATCTGAGGAAAAGAAAGGTTGACGATTCTATTTGTGCTCTATGATGTAAGCACGCCCAAATTTTGGGCAATCAATTTTAACTGGAGTTGCAATATTCGTGACTTCACGAATATTGCGATTCCAGCTGAATTGATACGCACAGATAAAAGTCTTATGAAGCGCTGAACGGCTGAAATGTCTCCAGCTTCAACGAAAGCTTCAAATTTCCAGTAAATGTGGCAAAAAAGTGCAATTTTTGCAATTTTGCGTAATGAGAATTCTAAACATCGGAACTCTGGGTTGGAGCAAAGGACACAGCGAGTCTTTTCGCGTACATTTTGTCACAGATTTCGTAAACGAGGTCCGCGTGGTGCCAAGATATCTAAATCTTATGCTAATTCACTGAATATAAATTTAATCGAAAATATGCACTGGTTTTCTACTTACCCAATCTAATTTTAACTCGATTAAACGAGCCCTGAGAGATAGATGATACAAGTAGATGAGTTTCATTTCCACTGTAGATGAAATTTCAAAGCTGTATCACTTCTTAAAGAGAAGGAATCTCTGCCAAAAATTCTTCGTAATCATTTGCAAAAAAAGAACGAATTTCAGCTTGCTTGCCGGTCTTCTCATCCGGCGTCCCGCCCCTTTTACTCTGAATTGAAACAATTCGATGGGTGAAATCTCAAATATCTCAATCCCCTGATCGCACTATATCTCGATTCTTTTGTTTCAGTTGATAGAACTGACTAGTCGCCAATGTGGTGATCATGAGATTGACAATTATAAAATTAATAATATACAGAATCTATATAGATATAAAACTCTTGCTAGACTGATAAGAACGTATGATCTTTGGGGCGAATAGAACGATAATCATTTTTCATCTGATTGCAGATGCGACACAAGCATCAGCAACGAAGGCGTAGACACTCGTCGGAGCGATCTGGCTCGGGAGAGCTTCAGGAGTCAGCGGTCCGACTGAGCAGGAGCCCCTCGGGTTCGCCAGACGGCGAGGCGATCGGGTACCGGCGTTCGTCGAGCAACGGTGGCAGGAGGAAGACCCCCAGTGGCTCGCTCGGGGAAGACCAACTCGACCTTGCGCGCACCTACACTGGTCTGGACAAGCGTATCTCCGAGGAGTTCATTTCTATCGCCATGGACCCTGAGCGCAAGTCCAGGGCTTCCAGCCAGCACGATAGCGACGCTGCCCCCGGTGGAAAGTGAGCCCGGACCACGACCGTCTTCAGCCACTTTCCCTTTTACAACGAATATCAACTCCTCACTTTTTTGTGCTTCAAGTCTCTGAACACGTGAACTGTAAAAATCATGACGAGCCATATCCGCTCGTTTGGTTCGATGCCCTCCGGGCAGCGAAGACTTTCCCGAATGACTGAAGGAATTGTTCTCGCAAATGTGTAACTTTTCATGTGCTCGAATTTGTGCGAATTTTTCAAGGAAAAATCATGATCATGGACACGATTCAAAGGAAAATAAGAATACAAATACAGAAGAAAGTGATCCATAAATCAATAAGAGCGGATTGTGTAAAATGGAGAGATCAATTCACAGCTTGCCAAGGATGAACTGATGCAGATAGATCTTGCAGTTCCATTCACAGTCAGAAAAAGAAGATTTTCAATTCATTGTTGGCGTTATCGTTCCTTATTCAACCTGCACAAATTATGCTACGGAGTACTTTTTTATGAGCAAAAAATGAGGTACTAGTCAGATTATACGAACACGTCAAATCTTTTTTCATCACTAAGCTTGCCACGAAACTACATGGTTAGTTCAGCACTGACCGGCTTCAACGATTAAGGCTTCGTCACATATCTGAACCAAAATGCCATCATCCAAACTTCCATGAAGGGATAAGAAATGTATTCAAGAAACAAGCAAAACTTTGAGTGCAGGAGTCGAAGAGCTATGGATCTCAACTTTAGTTTTGAGGCAATCGTGTTTCACTTTCGAGTAAACAAATGCATTCTACGCATATAGCCTGTACATAGTAACAAACCTGTAAATTGTAAATGATTGACTTTTATATTAACACGAATCTTTTATTTGAAATGCACCCGTTTCTTCATTACCTATGATTGTCTTGAGATTTTTCCAAAAACAACAACACATCGAAAAAGAGGCGAAATAAATAATCTGTCTTCGATTGAATTCGAAGACAAAAGTCTTATTGAAGCAGCTCTTGCAACTTCGAAAATCCTTACAATTCTATATATAGCCATACTTCCAATTGAGGATAATGAAAAATTCACCTCCAAGTTTGTAAATGATGAATAAGTCAACGTCCCTGCTGTATTTCTTGCAAAATTGGTCATTGACGAACATTTGATGGGAAAAGAACAAACAATGTATAACCTGATTCTATACTATTTTTCCACTCGTGCAATGTAAATATCGCGTTTCACAACCTCTCTCATTTTTTCATTCATCGTCAAAGATTACATCAACGACATTTATTTCACTCCCATGTATTTAGAACGTGACAAAATCAAGTCCTTTCTTACGCAACGGCAATATTTTTGCGATTCATATATGTACTTACACAAATAGGTGTAATAGAAACTATCTCGTTGGTTAGGACATGACGAAAATTTGAAATGCAATCATGGTTTGATAAGACCTTGATTCTGCTTCACAAAAATTGAAAAAAACATCAATATTTCAAGATAGTTCAGTTAATTACGATGGAGATGTCGGTATCATGAAGAACAAATTGAAAAGTGAAGTTACTACAAAAATAGCCATGCGTTTCGAGTGCGATCTCTGATTTGACTGTAAAGGATTACATTATGATTTGGCTCATCATCTAATGCATAGGTTATTACTACTGCGGTGGAAATTACGTTACTCTTGAACCTTCGATATTAAATGACACCTAACAAGCCAAGATTGAACATGATAATTCGAGAATAAAATGTGTAGAAAAAGTAATTTACTCATTCTCCATGTATCGATCAGTATCACCAACCACGGGAAAACTGACGGTGTCAATCAAAATTTGTCTGTACTACATCCTTTTCACAAATACTGACTCATCACGCCAACCAGTGACTACATACATTTTTTTCATGTGGTTACTTCCAAGTTCTCCTCGAAGTTCTCTAAACAATTGTTTCTAGACAGTATGATACTTGTAACTCTGTAACCCATTGTACCCCATAAGATACGATAAAAAATAAAAAAAAATCCAATTAACAGCCAAATGTTCTAATCTTCTAAGTCAATCAGATTCCTATTTTGTAACATGGATGAGTATCAGTCGATTGGCGGTGAATATCTACTCCATGAAATTCCGACCATATCGGTCTTTAAACTCATTTGAGTGAACTTCACCTCGACTTTACTTGCTGCGATCAGATTCCACTCGATTTGGGTCGTGAGGTTCGAGTCACCAAGTGCGTGAGAATTGACTCAAAAGGTTCTAAAGCGCATTCAAATTTTGAATATGCTTTCAGCCTCCATCGTAATAGTAATTGCCGAAACTGACTCATGAAATACAACACGGTATCAGAAGATCACTTTGTCGTTGAACGTCCGCAAACCTGACTACAGGCAACGCCAGCTATTCGCGGTCCCGGTACTCGCGGAATTCGCTTATTCGCGGTTCATGATTTGCGGCATTCCCCGATTTCCGCGGTAACCTGACTCGCTTACTCGCTTATTCGCGGTTTCGATCCGGATTTTCGAAGTAACTTAACTTATTTTGTTTGAAGTTCATTCAAATGTGTCATTCGAAAACAACTTTGTGATCGAGTGTTCATCATTTTCAGGGTGTTGGTATTGTTATCGTTTTCCAAGACAGATTAATTGGTTGTCTGACGAAGTTATTAGTGTATCTGTGTACTATCTGAATTCTGGTCATGGCACCGTAGAAAGAACGCATATTCGTCAATTAGAGAGCGTGATGATGAACTGTGAGCCTTTCGGAAAAATTGAAAAAGTCAAATTTGTGCTCGCCACTGAAGGGAAAATGGCCGAAGTTTTTGAAAGTTCCAATGGCCACTCACCAGAGACTGTGTTCGTCAATCTCGCTAGTCGAAAGTGACAGAGCTCTTCACACGCACGCACGTGGATGGATTTTTCCAACAGATTTTGGAGTGAATTACAGTAGTTTTTCAATCTTATCGCAATGTCATTTCGTATATTTCACTCCCATCGCAGCAGACTAGTTAGAGAGTCAGCGGGTTTTTTCGTGGAGCTCGACAACTCACAATCCCAAAGGAAACTTTCTAGATCTCGTTTTCGGTGACTTTTCTGAAATGAATTCAGATATTCGCGTTGATTCTCTGTCTCTACTGGATATATTTCATTATGCCAATGAGCTCCAGGTCAAACTTGATGGCTTCCAAACTCTAGATCTAAATCTTGTCTATCTCGACTTTCTGAGTGCTGACTTACTCTGTCATTAATGATGAGCTGTCGTGTCAGTTGGGATTTTTTGTATGATGACTCGCCTGATGTGAATGATGCCACAAGTCAATTTTATGAAATATTGAGCAACATTATTGCTAGTCATGTTCATTCAAAAAATAGGTTCAGTTCAACATATCCTCATTGGTAGGACTCAGCTCTTATAGATGCTTTAAAGTTGAAGGAAAAATTATATATTATTCCTAAATTCCGAAATGACCATCAGTCATATGTTGACTTCTCAATCCAGAGATCTGTATGTAAACAACTTTCAAAGATAGCATACTCTAAGTTTATAGAAAGCACTGAAATAGTATATTAAGCAACAAGGGCGCCAACAGATATTTGCGCACGAGTCACCGCAACGAGTGTGCAAACGCCTCATTTACGCACAGTTTCATCGTTTACGCAGTGTGCAAATGGCTCATTTGCGCACGCAGTGCACAAATCAGCCATTTGCGCACTGCGTGAACGACGAAACTGTGCGCAAATGGAACGTTTGCACACGAGTTGCGGGGACGAGTGCGCAAATGTCGGCGCCCGAGTTGCTTACGATATTTTTTGTTATTTCTGTGAGCAAAAATGTAACCCGCCTCCTAAAACACATCAAAAAATTAGGGGATGCTGTGAGACTTGGGCGTCGTCTCGAGAGTTGACGGACCTTGTTCCTTTTCCGCATTGGTGTGTACGAACTTTCCGAGTCCTTTGTCCTCCTCAAACAAATTATGAACCATTTTCATTTGAACTACTTGGGATCCATGACGACTTTCTGAAAAATTTTGACAGTAGCGAGAAGTGACCGAAGCATCACCCACAACGAATGATCAATGCATCTCCAGCATTCAGAAGAACATGGCACGACGGGGTCACAGGAGGGCGGAGGAGGGGGTCCCGGGGCGGAGCCCCGGCGGGGGTGCAGGGGGCGGAGCCCCCGCCGGGGGGTTCGGGGGGCGGAGCCCCCCGACTGAAAAAAAATTCTGAGAAATGTATCAGAAAAAACTCTATCGCCCATATAGTATGTTACCACGTTGCTCAAAACTGTCGCTGGTGCTCGAAAGATCGAAGTTAGATATTCTTCACAATTATGTATGATGATGATATATAGATAGATGATGGTATAGAGTGATCAGAAAACAACTCAAGTCCAGTGCGCAAACGAAATTTGCACAGTGCGCAAATGGCTCATTTGCACACTGTTCTTCGTTTACGCAGTGCGCAAACGAGTATTTGCGCACTGATGCCTCATTTGCGCACTGCGTGAAAAAATATTTGCACACAGTTGTGTCGGAATAATGTGCAAATTCGCTATTTGCACACGCACACTTGCGTCTAAATGGCCATTTTTGCGCACAGAATAACAAAAAAAGTATAAAAGCCAGTCCACAATATTTTTGGAAGTACTTTAATGAGAGGAAAGATTATAAATCTTTCCTAAGCTTGATGATCTTAAGTGAAAAAACTGCTTCAAGTAGCTTGGAAATCGCAAACCTATTCGCCGTGCATTTCTCCAGTGTGTACAACACAGCTATATTTCATTAATTGAGCCAAGCTCACTATTTTTCAATACCATTGTAATCATTCCCTCGGATATTTTTGAGCACCTGGAGTCACTGAAAGATGATTGTAGCTGTGGCCCTGACAACATACCTCCTTTTTTCTTGAAAAAATGCGCAGTCAACTTGATTAGGCCCCTGTTCTCGCTTTTCAACAAATTTATACAAACCGACCAGTTTCCCAATATTTGGATATCAAGTTTTATCTTATCAATTTTCAAAAAAGGCGACCGTTCATTTATTTCAAACTACCGAATGTCAATTATCATCCTTTCTTTCACGCTTCATATCTGACCGACAATTTGGATTCATGTCAAAACGATCAACATAGTGTAATCTTGCAGTCTATAGTGATTATATATATATTGTGAGAGCACTCAGCTCAGAAATCCAGACTGATTCCATTTATGGTGATCTTAAATCCGCGTTAGATTGTGTAAATCATGAGATGTTACTCCTGAAACTTCAGACATGGAATCACTGGAAATTTACTTCCGTGGATAAAATCAATCTCTGTAATAGACCACTCAAAGTTAGATTTAATGATGAGCAATGGAATCAATTTATAGCAACATCAGGTGCCCCACAGGGTTCCCACTACGGACCACTTCTCTTCAATGTATCATTCAATTATATCACTCTGGTGATTCAATTTTCCTACATTTTATGGTTTGCTGATGATCTAAAACTTTACAGGCAAATTTCAACTCCCTTTGATACAGCATTGCTACAAATGGATCTCGAAAATGTTTACAAATGGCGCTTGAGTGATGGATTTGAGTTCAACCGGATAAAGTGCTTCGTCATCTCATTTCACAGAACGGTTCAAATATTGTTCAGCTATGCGCGTCAAAATTACAGGTGTTTGATTGAAGAAGAAAAAAACCGTTTTTTCGTCACCACTTACGACTCCATAAAAAAAGTTAAAAGAATTTTTCGAACCCATAAATCGATAGGTCCTGATCTTCAATTTCCTTTTTTCAGAATTTCTCTACGACCAAATGGGCCAGAGTTATCGCTGATTGACAGAGACTATGCATGATCCATCAATTTTGACGGGTATTCGCTCCGAGATTCAGCGGAGCGCCACGTAGTGGCTGACTTTGGAAGTACAACTGGCGTACTGCTAGGGTGACGCTGTAACGAGCTGATATGTGGATAAAGTAGATAACTGATGAATATGGTATAAGACCCGCGCCCGATTCAAATCACCGAAATATAAATGGTCACTATGGCTGGCAGCGTAATTAGTTAAGAATAATTGAATACAAGCTACCCCCTTTTGAAACCTATGAAGATTTGCCTCTCAAACATCGGTCCACGCTCTCGCTAGCCAAGCAGCCACAAGTGCGAGAGAGACAGCAATAAGGCCCATCCGAAGGGCCCGACG
Organism: Eretmocerus hayati; assembly: GCA_029851415.1. NCBI lineage: Eukaryota > Metazoa > Arthropoda > Insecta > Hymenoptera > Aphelinidae > Eretmocerus > Eretmocerus hayati. The sequence continues at coordinate 117,096,410 of CM056742.1, forward strand.
CCCACGCCACCGCCGCATCGACGAGCAGAGCGGCCCGCCATCAGAGCTACACTGGCCTTCGGCTAGATCACATCATTTTGTCAAAGCGCTTCACGCTTCATCTATTTCTCGAGTCTGCATCATTCTGAACAATATAGCTCAAATAGTTTATTCATAACTCTGTGTATAAGTCATTCACCCTTCTCCCTACTCGCGTCGGCGAACCAAAAGGTAAATTCAAACATAAAATCATTATTGAAAACTGGACCATTCGAGCTAAACTCATTCTTATTAATTCTTCAATTCAAATATCGAATACGTACTATTTCCCTAGATTTAGTACGTAACAAATTGGCGATCCTGCCAACGCGAGTACAGGGAAGTGCGAGTGAAATCAATTAGAAAATAAGTCCAAACAAAGAAGAAGAAGGAAGGGACGCCCCAAGCCAAGCCGCCCCCGCAACTCGGAGCGACGCCAAGCCGGACCCAAAAGACGCGCCGCTACCGCAACTGGCCCAGAAAACTGCATCGTCGCAAAGCGTAAGCCCAGCCTTGATTATATAGTGACCTCGCGATTTTTCCGTGTGCGTGACTAAGATTTTCCAAACGTGATTCGAAAAATTCCTAGAATAATGAGTGAGTGTGAAATTGATAGAAAAATAATCTTGAGAATAGCTATTGTGAAAAAAAAAAAAAGAGAGAAAGGGACGGCCATTTTGAAAATGCCGAAATGCGTCCCTTTCACTTTTTGGCATCACCCCCACAATACACACATACACTATAGCAAGTGAATGAGCATTGAGCAAAACAAGATGAGTCATTGCATCCAGGTATTACTTAGAGACTTGCCTTTTTATGTATAGCTATACGAAAGAGAAATTTTAGTGTTAGGTCTTTCGGTGTAACTTCTTAAATTGATACAGCTATGGAGCTAATATTTTTTTGGATTTGCTGCAATGTTGGTATTTGATTTTTTGATTATTCACTCAACTTTGATCAATTCTGGATATTCAAATATTATTAAAAAGTTCAGCGTACACTTGGAATATTTTCAGTTTGTTGATAAAAATATTGAGTTTAATCATTTCATCAAAATTATGAATATGATCTTGATTATTCACCGATGGACAATATTGTTGATAAAAGCTAGCATTTGGAATCAGATTCTTGATAGAAAATTTTTCTGATATAATACAAAGATTGGAAAAATAGTATACGGCTTCAAGTATATGACATGACTACTGCTAGGAAATATAGAACCTTATTCTAATACCTATCATCTATCTGAATTATCTATTCTAACTATGGGTATTACTCTATGGACTTCACTCGTTACTTAACTTTTGACTCTTCGGATCAGTATGTGGAGAAGATGGGCATGCTAGCTAGCTCCTCATCGACCCCAAATATTGATTCAACCACTTTCTGACTACCTTGTCTATCATCTAAAAACTATTTCACTGTTGAGAAATAAAAATTCTCATTCAACGTACCACTATGAAAGTCTGAATCTTGTAATTCTAGTAGAAACTCAACTTATAGCTGAAAGTATATGGAAGATTGGTATATCTAAAACTATGCATGGAAAGACATTAATAATGGAAATATGGATCACTCGTAAAGTATTATGGGGAATGTTTGCATGTAGTACATTCTTATGATATTTATAGCAAACTTGATAGTGCTCGGAAGAATGATTGAATGGATGGAAACCCACTCTTTAGGATGCCTGGCGCATCGGGGAGACCTTCTTGACTGAAGGGGGTTTTGGAGAGAATGATGAAATGAATGAAAACCCACTCTCTAGGATGCCTTGGCGCATCGGGGAAACTTCTTGACTGAAGAGGGTTTTGATAGGCAAATGAAAATGGAAAAAATAATGAGAACTATGATGACAAGATTGAAAGTTCGCTCTCTAGGATGCCTTGGCGTATCGGGGACACCTTCTTGATAGCTGGTGAGAACTGAAATCAAATGATGGAATAATGATGAAATGATGAAATGATAAAGGCCTGGATAACAGCTTAGATTGGAATGAAAGGAATTGTGATATGTAAATGAAATAGTGATGAAAATATGATGCACAATTGATTTGATACTATGATGAATTTAGTAAATGGTAACTGGTGATGGAAATTGTCGGATTTAGACATGACTTGTGAATATGAACAAACTTCTACATAGACAGTAGTAAAATGAACTGGTAATGGTAGTAGGACAGTATGAATATTCTCATTGACTATTATGACATGTACATGCAACATAGTAGTGACACGCCAATGACTTCAAGAAAGTAATATCCATAAATAGAGTAAAGCCGAGAAAGTAGTACGCCTCTGAAACCTTTCTAGAATGCAATGACTTACTCAGCAGCACATCACTTCTAGCAAAACCACACACTAAACACCACTCAATTCTTGAACTAATCAGAAATTTGACCCTTCATCGGATCTAAAAATTTATTCACTTATTTAGACTTTGAATACTATAACACCTCATTATTTGATTAGTTTTTCACCATAATAATGACTACATGGATACTTGTGTACAGCTTATATGTTGATGAACAATCAGGAACAAGAACCACTAGATTGACCGAAAACTTTTTCTCACCAAACACATGATAATGAGCCTATAATTTTGATGAATTTATGAACAGCTTGATGATCACAGAAAACATTCTTGGAATGCACATATAATGAACAAGCAAACCACTCACAACACACTCTATGGGGTTGATGAATTGAAGATTCCACAATGGAATTCCACAACACAATGAGAAAAAATAGGATTTGAATGCACGAATGTTGGGAATAAGTTGTTCTGCAAAGTTGTCATGAGCCAATTTTGATACATTAGTTGAAAAAACATATTCATCATCTCATCAGACATGTGTTCTGCCACTGTCTGCTTCAGCCTGTACTATACAGGGGCGTTTCATGAAGTACGTCATAGTATGTTATACGTAAGGCCACGTTCACAGTGTAGCTCTCACCCGCGAATTTCTCATGCGTTCTGATTAGGCTACTGAATGATTGTATGAGCATTTGACGAATGCGAGTGAATGATATTAATGAATGTTTCCTGGATCTTCTTTTAAATCACGTGATGAATTTCAGCGAAAAACAAATGATGATTTGATAAGATATATTCGTGTCTTTCTTGAGATTCGCGTTCCGACTATTCGACGGATATTTTCAGATTGAACAACGATATCATTTCAGCCTATTCGACAAGATAAATTCAGAAAGTTACATTATAACATTGCCATAATATGCAGTAAAATTTTGAAACATTTCCACAGTTTATTTTCGGGAAAATTTTCGGTATTGGTATAGAATTTTAACTTTTTGAAGCATGAAAAAACCACAAATGGTTGATCTTACAGCATATTTGAGGCGGATTCATGTATTTCGGGACACATCTAAAAATTGCTAATGCATTTTCGAATGTCAATATTTCAGTAAATCGTCTACTAGAATTTTTCTCTTTGCAAAGTTCGTAATTTTTATTCAAACATGTTTAATAAGGTCTCGTTTATTCAGATGAGTTTTGGTCGAAAGTTCAATAAAAAATGAGATGTTCAGATAGTGAAAATCTATGAGGGAGAAATATTTTGTATCAATAATACGGATAAGATTTTGAAGAAATGAAATGGTATGAATGATTTGCTGCTGATTTTTGGTGTATGAGTGGAGTTGCCGCTATTCATTGCCGAATTTAGGATATTATCCAAGTTTTAGAAATTGGATCAAGTCGAATATAGCATTTGAAATTGAAATTTCTTATCTCAGTTAAAATTATCGTTTTCAATTTTATGATACAACTTGAAGATAGGTTCATTTCCTCCAAGGATTTTACGATTTGAATAGTAGTTTGAACACATAACCAACTGAAATCGCGGATAGAAAATCACATCTAATTTTTGGAGTATAGAGAATCAAATGGAGTGAATTCTTGAAGTTGTTGTTCTATATCTATGAAAAGTTGTCGTTTTTCATCGTCGAATTTAGAATATCGGGCAAGTTCTGAAGTTTTAATGGAATCATGAGTCAAATTGAAAATTCCAGTTTGAATTAAAAATTCACATGCTAGATTTAAATGAATACTTTTGAGTTCGAGTAAAATTGAAGGAGGTTGAATGCCAAGATTCCATTTTTATTGAGGATTCCAATGCAAAGTACAGATCGAGAAAATTATAATCCTTCAAACTAGAGTTCTTGATCAAGATTTGGTAGCTATCAGATACAGTAATTTTGCTCTTTCATTTTCTTTTTCTGAAAATCGTCGTATCAAATTGGAATTTGGTGTTTAGGATCAACAGACTTTTTGACAGGAAATTTCGAATGAGCATGGAAAACTTTCCCATTTGCTATATATTACTGTGTTGCGAAGTTTAAAAGAATAGCATCTTAATTGAGGATTAAATATCGAATATCACGTCGCTTCAAGTGTCTAAAATATCTCTCGGTTGTTTGACAGATTTATTGATCATATTATATTCGATATCCAGTCATGCAATTCATGAGTTGGTATTCATCAATGAAATTCAGATACTTGAAACAACTTATATCACAATAATTCTTTTAACTCTATTATCCTACGTAATCATTGGAATATTCACAAAAAACTGAAAATTGCAGTTTCAAACTTCCAAAATTCTGAATACAATCTTTGTAAAGTACTAACAGCAATATTTCAAGACTTTCTATGAAAATTCGTTGAATACTTTTGATAATATCATTTAGAAAGTTCTGTTTGCCATTCAAGTTCCTACGAAAAATCAATCGAATTTCCGCGCGTTTCAAGATAATTCAGATATTTCAAACATTCTCACTTTGTCGGAATTGGAAAATTTTACGACTCATTCAGTAGAAGCGATCATGTTGTGGATTCAATTTGGAGAGAAATGGAGAAAACTTATGATAGTTGTAATGAGTGATATGATATTGTTGTGGCAAAGATCAATGGTAATACGATATGATTTGACATGTAAGAAGAAAAAAAATTAATGAAACGAAAGAATAATAAGTTCAGCTCGTTCTTATAAGATTTATTATGGATGAATGTCTGTTGAAAAAATTGTGAACAATTTTTTTTCTTAAGGGTGGAGGTGTAACGAGCTGATATGTGGATAAAGTAGATAACTGATGAATATGGTATAAGACCCGCGCCCGATTCAAATCACCGAAATATAAATGGTCACTATGGCTGGCAGCGTAATTAGTTAAGAATAATTGAATACAAGCTACCCCCTTTTGAAACCTATGAAGATTTGCCTCTCAAACATCGGTCCACGCTCTCGCTAGCCAAGCAGCCACAAGTGCGAGAGAGACAGCAATAAGGCCCATCCGAAGGGCCCGACGCCCACGCCACCGCCGCATCGACGAGCAGAGCGGCCCGCCATCAGAGCTACACTGGCCTTCGGCTAGATCACATCATTTTGTCAAAGCGCTTCACGCTTCATCTATTTCTCGAGTCTGCATCATTCTGAACAATATAGCTCAAATAGTTTATTCATAACTCTGTGTATAAGTCATTCACCCTTCTCCCTACTCGCGTCGGCGAACCAAAAGGTAAATTCAAACATAAAATCATTATTGAAAACTGGACCATTCGAGCTAAACTCATTCTTATTAATTCTTCAATTCAAATATCGAATACGTACTATTTCCCTAGATTTAGTACGTAACAACGCCATGCTGCGCCATGCCAATGACAATATTGAGCGTGCACAGCGAGGCACAGCATAGGCGCAGACGGGGTTTTCGTGAATTTAGGAGAAAACCGTAGCTTGAACCTGCTAACAGTAAGCGACAAAGTTGTTGGAAATTTAATTACGAAGATTTTGAGCTGTTCTGGATATCAATCAGAGCAATATTGAAAGATTCACGGAGCTCGAAAGAATGGATGCGAGCCCGCGGCTTGAGTGGCGGCTGCGACGCCTATGCTAAAAGCACGCCAAATCTCGAAATCGCCTCAACTAGCTCAAATTCGCTCGGATTTAGGCTCACGAACACTCAAACTCTTCGTTTTTACAAGTTCTACAACTTTCTCGCTCATTGTTGCCACATTTGAGCGATGGTTTTCGAGTTTGACCCTTACGAAGATTCGCCGTCTGCTGCACAGTACGCCAGTTGTAGTGAATGCGGTGGCCACGGGTCGCGCACAATCGCCCGTTTTGAATTTCAAAAGCGCGCGTCTCGGAGCGAATACTGTAGGCCCACGCTGGACGCATTTTCGCAAGTACACCATGTACATTGCATGGGGCGGGGGGGGGGGGTCAGAGGCTGATGGTATTTCGTGGTTACGAGATGATGAGATATTTCAAACCTTGGAATGGACTAATCTGATTGGATTGAGCATTAGTCCAGAAGTCTCGGACAGTGGGCCACGTTTTTATACACTAAGACAGCGGCTACATGCAGATATTTTTGGCGATTCTGAGACAGCGGGACAGCGCCTCTAGCGGCCATTGAGCCGTTTTGCACTATTTTGCCCATGTAATTTGAAGTAAATACCACCGCAGCCTCCGATAGAGGCGCTGTCCCGCTGTCTCAGAATCGCAAAAACGACTGCATGTAGCCGCACCCTAACGCTGATGGTTACAGCTAAAAGCACCCTGCCTACAGGGACTCAAATTAGATGTTGGGATACCGCAGATTATATATTTCAGGTCACATAGAGGTTTTGAAACATGAAACACGATTACTGCTAACAAGCTCACGAGAACCGCAGTTTTAGGTTAGAAAATTGCATTTTTGAAGGTGATCTCAACCATTTATGTGAAAAATTTTGACGGATTCGAATTCTACACAAAAAAATACGTCAAAATACGTTTGTTTCATTGTCGGACCTTGAAGTGCATACGGGAGCCTACCCAGGTCCCGGACTACTGGACGACTTTGCCGAGCCATGGCCAAAATTGGTTTAAAAAGTCAAATTCAATGCTCAGATGCGATTATTCTATGTACTTAGCTCATTCGTGATAGATTCATAGGAGAGAACATTTGGGTGCAGTACCCAGATCATCTGACTCCGTTCCGACATCAATTATTGCGTCGTTGCATTCCATATATTAAATAAGTATCTTACATTTCAGCTTAAAAAAATACCATCATCCTCCAACCTTCTGATCTCCGTTACGCAATACTGTTAGTGCATATTCAAGCTACGAGTATAATAAACCAGGCTGCGCTCGTTATTTCATAATAATTTAAAAACCAAATAACCAACCGTCGTGAAACTGTGCGACAAGGCTGGCCAAAAACTGACTAGTTTTTCGCATTCTACGTATACTTCCATGTATTTTCGACCGCAGAAACGTAAATGAGGTTGACTTTGACTTTAGAAATCGGGAGTTTTAGCCTATCACAAGCTCTTTTGGAATATTCCAACAGCTTTGTTGAAAATTTTCATGACTTCTAAAGTACGTTAGTAAAGTATGTTAATCCTGCCAAAGTATGTTTCCCGACGTACTGTTTACGGAGCTCAGGTGTCTAAAAAGTTGAGGTATAAGCAGATGAAATAAAATAAATGATTTCCGTCACTTTATGAGATGGACTTGCATCTTCAAGCATCTGATCTGAGATAACCGAGATCATCTTCAAAGGGTTGAAATTTACGGTGGACACAGTCCACTAAATTTCCATGCCTTATAAAAGGCAGCTTTTACGAACAAATCGATTTGCATAGACGCGGACTTGACTTCTCATACTCAAACGAAACTCGTTTTCGATTTCAACTCTCGTATGTAAACAAAATTTCATACTTTTCATATGTACTGCTTCATTTTTCAAGAACGCTCTGTGCCCCAATACTTCATTTTCCAAATAAAAATGTCCCCGATTTCTCGTGGAAACCGACAAATGCTGGTAATCAATGACTCCAACTTGATATCTCTCACTTCAGTTCGATCGCGAGCATCAAATAATACACCACAATGAGATTTATTCCACTGCTTTGTAAGTCAAAATCGAACGCTCAGCAGTCACACGAGTGACCTACATTTTTAGAACTTCAACCAACATCAATCCAAACCGTTGGCAGAGTACTCATCGCCGCAGCTAAGGTCCCAATCGTCAATACAGTCTTCCATACCGGGTAAATTACTATCTACCCAATCAACAGACTCAAACATGCATACACATCAGACTGATTGAAAATCTGAACTTCAATAATGTACACAAGGGCTCATGACACTGACTTCATTCAAGCCATAAACTGTCTATTGAGCAGAATCATATATTTATTTGCTAGCTATACACTTGTAAACTACTCAAGCTCGAAATCTGATTCAAATCTTCGTCTTGTGGCTGCAAGAGTGAGCTAACTCGGTCTTAGTCTCACAAAGATTCAAGATAACAACCATAAGGGGGAGACAGTTTTTAAGGCAACTCTCATAAACAGTATGAAAAGAAGATGGATACAAATCTAGAATTCCCAAGTCTTATTAAGTACTCTTTTAATTAATGAACACGTATCTTTTCAAGTCAATCAACTGCTCACATTTTATACACAAAATACTGGGTAAGAACATACACCACACATTCTGTCAAACTTATACCGAAATACACGCACGCATACGGCAAACTTCCCTCTTGAAAAACTCGTCGAGCTTCTTTGAATCAATCAAAATGATAGCTTTGAATTTTCTAGGAAAAGTACATTCATTCCACTTAAATGCAACAGTTTCATTATATATCTGCTGTAGAGTAGTATTTTTTCAACTTAAAACATAACTGTACACTATTCAAGACGACATATGAAAGTAGAAAACACAATATGATCCGAGAACTCGGCTCTATCGAAACTCGATCAAGTCAGTACTGATATGGAAAAATAGAAAATAAAGATGAAAGCTGAGGACAAATTGATTCAAGAGCTAGGAACAATTTCCAAGTTCGCAACTGATTTCAAAAAGTTATAAAATTGACAATGAAGTTGTTGATGTAGAAGATCTCAGATGAGGTGTTGAACTTGAAATGAAATTAAAATGAAAACTTACTGATATAGTAACAAGTCAACACAGTCACTTCTAGCAGGTACAATAAATTCAATTTCAATCATCTGTTTCCATGGTATTACTATCTTTGGCCTCCTACAACAATTAGTGAAAAGCATCATCACATATTCTACCAAAAGAGAGATTGTACTTGAAAAATTTCCATGTATAATACCTCATTCTGATCTGTTGAGAGTGAGATTTTACCAGCTGGATCAATTTCCATATTATTATTGCTCTTGAATTTCTTAGAAGAAGGAGCATCTTCATCATGGCATGCATCATCAGATTCTTCCAGCTCCGTTATAGATCTTTTAGATTTTCCATTGACAGCAGGTTCAACTTCATTTGGAACAACTGTTGCTTCCTCCATCGCATTCTGATCAGCTGTCTCTCTTTCTGAGACCTGACAGGATTTATTGGCTTTGGCACCCATTTCATAGAAGGAAGTTATCTTCTTTTGCCATGATGGTGTTTCTCGGGGGCAGTACCTATTCACAGGAAAATTATCTTTCCCCACTGGAATTATACAAAAGAAGTATCTATAGACAGTGTCACCATTTGATGATTGAAGAGATCAGTAATGATCAGAGTTGAAATACTATGTCTTTGAATATGGTGAAATGAATGAGACAGAAAATTAGTGTACATGTTACACCAGAAGTTCTATATTAATCAACGGTAGGAAACCTTTCGATCTGAGATCATCAAATCCAACTATTTGGTGGATAGGAAATATTTCACTCATTTTGGTTGACATCATTTCATTAAACAAAATCATCCAGTTGTGGCCATAAAGGTCTAGAGTAATAATGGCTGATAAGCCAAGTGGTAAAAATCCACAGATATGAATACATGTGCAGAAATATGGTATCTTCTATCTTTTTGTTAAAGATACTTCTATGGAAATTCTCAGGAATGAAACATTGCCTGAGCCAAAGGATGTAAGTCAAGTCAAGTTAGAGTGTATACCTTTCTCTGTCGGAGATGGACTGTCATAAACCCGATTGACAGATTTCTTTGGTGCCTTCCCTCCAGCAGCAACTGCAAAATTGTCAAAAATCTGAAATACTTATACTGTCAGTTATGGATATCAAATTCAAACTCCAAACCCAATTTTCGACGCAACTAGACCCACAAAATTTCATGGCATGACGAGATGAGATCAATCAGAAAGCAAATAATCTACGTTTTTTATCGATAAATTGCATTGCAATTCTGACTTATGGCGATCAAAGGAAGTTTGCATACTCTCCCAACGAGTTAATGGTTAGGATTGAGATTGCAGAAATGCGCAAATTAGAACCCAAGGAGTACATAATAAGGAGAGACAACTGATACAAAATTTGAGAAATCAGGAAAATTACCTCGGAGTGCTCCATCAGCTTTAGTCCGAACCATTTTACACACAAAATAAGAATTGCAACTAAGGATTGAGTGACAAAACCCTCCAAAATAATCAGCAACCGTATCCGTATCTGGTCTCAGGGAAAATTTGGAATTATATCGATACTATTATGAGCCTAAAGTAATCGAAACCGACGAAGATAGACCCTCGAAACTCTGCAACAACAGCACAACAAATCAGGCAGAAATACATCAGTAAACAAACGACTTCACGCGCGCAACAGGTTCGCTGAGATTAGGTTGGGCTCAAACACTCTGTGATGGAAAGCTAGGTCGTCGCCACACCGGTCAGTGGTTAGTGGGGGGAGCGGGCCAGAGCGGGCCGCGGGGGTAGTTCGAGATTAAATATGTAAAGATTCTGTGGGTTGTCGACATTTATTTTTCATTTTTCACTTTGCTTGTCTTTTTTTACTTATCATCAAGGCCAAGCTCGGATAAAGTGGAATAAAGTGACAACCATATATAACGTGAAACATCATTGGTTGATTGGTTGAACTACTTAGAATAATCTTTCTTTTTCGTAAAGTAATCCCCATCGAAACATACATGAAAATGAGTCTCCTTAAACAAGTTAGTAAAACACAATAATGAAATCATTTATTCTACCTATCATCTTGAACAGTAATTTGAAAAAGTCCAGAATCTCTGTAAGCGCAAAATTAATTCACTCAATAGTTATCAATGTTTCAAAGTGCATATAGTTCAGTTGCAAAAATCCGATCCTCTTCACATAAAAATATATTATTTGTGTTCACAGTTACTCAACTGTGTTCTATAAATTTTATTCTTATATTTTGTCTATGTAGCTATCTCTCCATATGTGCACCTTCTGAAATCATTCAATAGAGTACTTGGCCATGAGTGAAATCTTTTATTTGACCCTGAGATCTGATTCGCAAGTTAGCTCATTATGATACTTTCTCCAGATTACTTTGGTACACAAGAGATCATATAGTTCCAAAATGAAGCTGAACGATGTGGTGATTGTCAGTGCTGTCCGAACACCCATGGGATCTTTCCTGGGCTCTTTATCATCCTTATCAGCTACAAAACTTGGAGCTGTGGCAATTCAGGTAAGAAAGACTGAGTTTATGAAAGTAAGATGATCACAACAGTATACACCCACCATTACTTCATTCTAGGCTGCCATTGAGAGAGCAGGAGTTGCCAAAGAGCAAGTGAAAGAAGTATATATGGGAAATGTTTGCCAAGCATACCTTGGACAAGCTCCAGCCAGACAATCAGTTTTATTTGCAGGTACTTCTTTCTTAGTTCATTTCAGGATAATTTCCATTGAGTATCAGGATTTTGACTTGATATATCTATCTCAAACTTGATAGCTAATGAAAAATTCCATTGACTAGTGTCGTCACACGACCGTCTTCTAAATTGATCAACTTCACTGTTCATTCAGCATGCATCTCTACATTAATTTGAATTTATTGATGAGATCTTTTTCCTACACATGCCTTCCATAAGTGGATATCTGATCTCAAGTTCCAAAATGATTGAATCTGAGTTTGGACTCATTATCTGGAAAGCAGCTAAATACATGACAATTTCATTCAACATTAATATTGGAGATGCTCGTTTTTACCAAGATACTCATACTATTGTTTTTATAAAAAGTAAAATAATTATTGCCAATCAACATATTTCATAATCTCATTCTCCCTAGGACTTCCAAAGTCTACTATTTGCACAACCATAAACAAGGTTTGTGCAAGTGGAATGAAGAGTGTAATGCTTGCCACACAGGCACTACAGTGTGGACATCAAGAAATAGTTCTTGCTGGTGGTATGGAATCCATGTCCAATGTGCCATTTTATTTGAAACGTGGGGAAACTACGTATGGAGGTCTCAAACTTGAAGCAAGTAGTGTCATACTCATCTCTAATGAGGCTCAGAAGTATCAATTGATTATTATTCACGCGAAAAGTTTGTTTCATCAACATAAACCTCGAACACATGATGATTCATACAAGATATGTATTTGAAAAAGTTGAGCGATGTGCGCTTTCAGCACTTACATCAGACTTCCTTCCGTTCTCCTCATGCTAGTGCTTGAACGTGCGTAGGTGCGTAAGATCTTGTAATCTGTGTCATGGTTGATAGTGGTAGATGATGAGACATTTCAAGTACCCACTATGTATCACGCATACTCTTAAATTAGAAAAGAACGTCAATCCCAAAATTCTGTGGTAATCTTGAGCTTTGTTTTTTGGCATATCTGATGCTTGCTTGTCAAATTATGAAAGTGAAAACTTTAAATTCTGAGAATCTACACAGTCACATTCTCTTAGAAGTGTGGGTAACATGGAAAAATTCATGGTTCAAAGGTGCTGAATTTTGTCATGACTCATGAAATTTGCTTCCAGGATGGCATTGTATTTGATGGCTTAACTGATGTATACAACAAATTTCACATGGGCAATTGTGCAGAAAATACCGCCAAGAAGTTGGATATTTCTCGAGAGCAACAGGATGAATATGCAATCAATAGTTACAAACGCAGTGCCGCAGCATATGATCAGAATTTATTCAAAGATGAACTGGTACCAGTAAGCGTTCCTCAAAAGAAGGGAAAACCAGATATAGTTTTTAGCGCTGATGAAGAGTACAAGCGGGTTAACTTTGAAAAATTTAGCAAGCTCGCGACTGTTTTCCAGGTAATATCTGAGATGCAACGATACATTACGCAATTCTGTGAAAACTAGATTACATATGATCTATTCAAATGATTCGTTCATTTAGAAAGAAAATGGCACAGTGACTGCTGGTAATGCCTCCACACTAAATGATGGAGCCGCTGCTCTTGTACTCACCACGGCGGATCATGCTCAAAAACTCAATTTGAAACCTTTAGCTAGAGTAGCGGGTTTCTACGATGCCGCAACCGACCCTATCGATTTTCCCATCGCGCCAGCATTAGCTATACCTTCGGTAAGTAGAGGTGATTCGGCGTAATTTGACTGTATGACGATTTAACGAACCTGTTCAAATAATTTCTCTGTAGTTGCTGAAAAATGCTGGATTAAGCAAGGATGATATTGCTTTATGGGAAATTAATGAAGCTTTCAGCGTTGTAGCTGTTGCTAATCAAAAGCTCTTAGAAATTGATCCAAGCAAAATAAATATCCATGGCGGAGCTGTATCTTTGGGACATCCTATAGGGTAAAGTATTTTGACATCCATTTTAAATAAATCCTCTTTGTGATTCCAAGGATCTTTGCATACACATCTTATGAAAATTCCGTATTAATATGGAAAACGATGAGCAAATTGTACGAAGTTTTACACTTCTAATAGTGACTGGAATAGCTCATAAAATTCGATTCCAATTGGGTTTGTGAAGTTTCCCAGCACCAACCAGTCATTTTGACTCTTACTTGGGGCTCGAACTCAAAGTGGCTGGAGAAAGTAGGAGAATCTTCTAACTTGGCACATTCCTTACCGTATTTGACGGCGTGTATTGCAGCAAATTTTCATCATTCACATTTGCCGTGTAGGAAAGGAATATTTCTTTTGATTCACTAAATTTCTTTCTGTCATAGCTGATAAAAAACAATCTCAATAAATGGAAAAAAAAACTTCCGCCCTAAGCGCAGTACAATATCGAAGCGCGAAATCAAAATTTTCAGGTCTCATTGAAATGTTGCCTTTCATTAACAAATAACGATGATATAGATTACTCCTGAATGAATTCGCCTCAGTTCGAGCATGCAAATTTGAAAACTGAAATTCAGGGTTTGTCAAGCTGCAAAGCATCACACTATGTGGAACCGGTCGCACTACGCACACTAACAGTTGCAACTCTTAGGTGACATGGTTGCAAGTACTTATGTGAGCGTTATTATATTTCTCTCCGTTTCCATTTTATTTGGGTTCTTGAAACAGAATACTGTTCCGCAGAGCCTTTCCGATTTCTACTGCTGTTTACAACTAATCGGTAGGGAACATAGCAAGAGAGATGCGAATTGTGTCTAATGCAGTTTAACAAGATTTCAAAAGTAGGAAACTGCGTGAAATTTGAGGAATCCTATCTTCAATATATGTACATATCTGTCTCTGTCTCAATGTTAATTTATATACTCTAAAATTTTAATCAGGATGTCCGGAGCTCGGATAATTGTGCATTTGGTCCATGCTTTAAAAGCAGGAGAGAAAGGTGTGGCATCAATCTGTAATGGAGGTGGCGGAGCTTCATCAATTTTGATCGAGAAGTTGTAAGTCTTTTTGTTTAAATTTGAAAATATACTTCGGAGAAAAACGGAAATACGGGCGGAGAAGCTCTTGAACTCTGTTGAGGGTCATAGTCATCAATCATCTAACTTGATCTTCCAGCCCTTATATTTTTATAATAGTATTGAATGTTATTTTTATACAATCTTGTTATGTACTTTCATAGGATAACTGAATTTCATAAGAATATTATAAAGGCACTATTTAAACAAACTCATCCATCGATTTCTTCATGAAAACCTCACAAACAACCCTCATCATCTTCATGCAGGTCTCATGAGCGCTCGAATCCTCCAATGTTAACAATGTACACGAAGGATGAGTGTCCGCTGTGTGATATCGTGAAAAGTGAACTAAAAAAGAACTTTGATGGACAGTATCGGTTAGAACTTGTAGATATTACAGCTCCTGGGAATGAGCATCTGAAAGAATTATATCGATACGAAATCCCCGTTCTTTTCCTAGAGGGGCATTATCTGTGCAAACATAGGTTGGATGCTGATCTACTTAGAAAAAGACTGGACGGCTTTAGATGATTCCTCTGTGAATAAGCGGGATATCACGATTACTCTTTTTTCAAGAGTTCGGACGTACGTCCTTCCAAAGGAATCACAAAAACTATTCCACCTGCTTTTGTGCGTTGTTTATGAGAAAGATTCGAGATGAAGAAGAGGTTTGGGCATAAAAGGTTGTTGCATGGCGACGATCAATTACAAAAGAATGAATCAATTCTGATCGATTCTAAGCAATGCTAGATTCTACTTCCCAATCAATCTAATCGATAACTCATAATTAAATCAGATGGTTTTTTGTTTGAAATCCTTGATTGTATGTCAGCATGAAGTGAAATAGCTTTCAAGTGGAAGAGTTATGTGTGCAATTTATACGATTTATACAACAATTGAGAATGGAATAAATATTAGAGGAATCGTGTGCAAGATCTGTATCTCACCTGCCTCGCATTATATCATGAAATTTTGTACGAACTTCCAATCTCCCCCTTTCAAAATTTTTCGTGATTGACATGTAAGTCTTCTAACTGTTTACACCTTCTGTGCAAGGTTTAAAACTATATTTACCTCTGTAAACTTCGTGATGCTATTGGCCAGCAGACGAATCTGTATTTATCTCTACCATGTCATCGCTGAGACGGTTCACAAACAGCTTGAAAATTCCAATTCATTACAGGGATCCCTCATTATCCGCGGAGGTTCAGTTCCAGGAAAGTACCGCGGATAATAAGACCTTAGTCTTATGGGAGATGGGGAGTGACATTCTGTGTTGATTTGGCACATCGCGAGGGACGTATCAATCAATGAACGATCAAATTGAGCAGAATACTCATTATGAAAGCATTCTGCAATATTGATACATAGAAAATCGAATCGTAAGATCGAAGGAATAAGAATGAGTACTCAAACCTCCAAGGAATCTATCGAAAGATTGTCCAACTCTCGAATGAATCAGCCATCTGCTGCGACTACCTTGCTGGTCATGGGGAGTATCTGTGGATCTCTTTAAATTGTTTGCCTGACACATGAAATTGAGATTCAGAGTCATTATGATTCAAAGAGTCATCGGACAAATCTCTAAAACGAAATTCAAGGTTCATAATATCAATAATCATTTTTGAGCCAGATGTCTGCTCACGTGTATGATGGGAGAGATTTCCTGTCGGTAGCTCAAATGCAAGTTTTTCGATCACTTTATAGGTGCTGAAAGTTCGCCTCGGCAAGAGAATATCTGATATCGATTGAATGCAAGTTCCTTCTAGCCTCATAGTTGAGATACATATCGTAGATCGGTGTGATGACGGGTTGAGGTTGCATATTAATGAGATGATTTCCAAGCACCAATGACCACCGACCCGCGTATAACAAGGGACCGGTGCAAAGCAAAGATCCGCGGGTACTAAAGTCCGCAGATAATAAATCCGCGGGTAGCGAGGGATACCTGTATTACACAAATGGGAAGCAATGGTAGACTTGATTAATTCAACATAATGTTTTTATTATGGAGAATGGAATTCTTCTTGTTCGATGGTTATTCAAATTTCCACAATCGTCCCTCTCTTAGTTGATCCGATTCTCGGACACATTTATGCCATACTACTTGAAAATTTTCGGGATATCTTGGCATCTCCTCTATTTTCTCATGCTGCTGGTTATTGTATCGTAGAGAATGCAATGAAGAAGAATGTCTTTCTGTGAGATTTGTTAGCTTGGTTTCACGTGAAGAATAAGATCGGATGACCTGTCGGATGATCTAGTGTTTTGGTTGTTTGCCTCGGGCTCATATACCCAACATTTCTTTGCTTCAGTTGATGTCGATGCACCATCAACTGGGGTAACTTTGAAACAGGGGGAGGGGCCTTTGGAACAACCCATGAAAAAGTGCTTATCACGCGCAGTCAGCTAGGCAGATGATCTCGAGACTTTAATACCGATTTTCCCCACTTGGGGCACGCATAAATAATGTTTTACCCCGGCTCAAAGGCCTCCATCAGCCTCTAATCCGTTTATGAACTGACTTCTTCAAAAGTATGTTTCAATCCAACAACAGTTTCTCGGAAAAAGTGGTGTGGTTCCGGCTTTACAAGATCGACTCCAAGGTCTAATCTAGCTTAGTAACTATATACTAAGCTAGATTTCACTTGTCTGTACATATATCTGGACGAATCCATTGTTACATTGAAGTATTTTAAGTAAAAAACTGTGTAATATACACTACCGGTCAAAAGTTTAAGCTCACCCAAAAATTTTTTTTTCCATTTTGTGAGTTGAACTACTCGGCTCCATTTGACCGTGGAGGACTCTTCCAGATTTCATTTTTAAGGTTTTTTTGCGTATTTCAAGATGGCATTTCTCATTTTTATCCGCACGGATCAAGACCTCCTCAATTTGAACTTGGAAATGTGTCAATTTCGACGATTTTTGAGAGAATCTTTTGGCTCTTGCCAATTTGAGCCACATAAATGTTTCAATATGTGAGTTAAGAGGCCCAAAAGTACAAATCCAGAGCTTCAAAGTCCGTTCGTGAACGTCCCTCTACGCCACCTTGAGTCTGAGCTATGACATATTCTCTGAGGGGAGATTTTTCGCAAAAACTAATAGCACCTGTATTCAAAAATGACGAGAAAATTCACTTTTTGTGGCATGTTTCACAGGTTTCTCGTTTTCTTGACCAAGACATAGATAAAAGATGACAGAAATGATGATTATGCTTCATAAAAATGCATCTCTGCCCCGGGTAGAAATGGTGAGCATTTTTTGGCCAATAACTGGCCAAATAGGATGGCCACTGGCCATAAATTGGCCAAATATGTAATGCTTTTTTGGCCAGTTTTTGGCCAATGGGATTAAGCACGAATCTATTTCAGCGGCTCTTCGAATGGTTTCATAATGAATTTTGTCAATTGTATAAGCAATATCTATCTTTCCTGAAATTCTTAGCCGATGAGCACGTCAAGCTTCAATATATTATACAAATGAAGTTGGAGATCTTGATAGATATTGTCTTTCAGAACTACCGGAACTACCAGGATTACAGCATGGTTTTATTATGAATATTTGTATGAAATTGTCAAGGACATCGATAAGATGAATGCGAGATGACGGTTCAAAAATTCTGGAAATGTTCATGAAGTAATCAGGAAAGATGAGGATAGTATTCAAGGATATGGAATAGTGTTTGCGAGAAAAAAATTTGACCAAAGAGTGTGGTTAGCTCAGATACTCAAAATGTCAAACATAACCTCAATACCCGTAATGTTGGACATAATCTCAAAATAGCTCTTAATACAATTATATACCAAAATCAAGGTTGGCTCTTACTCTTTCGATGATCATATCTGGGCTTGGAGGGGTATTCGAAGACTCAAAAGGCAATTTTCTATATTGAGATAATGATGAAATCCATTAATCAAAAACCCTGAGAAGATGTTTATCAATGATTTCACGTTGATAATTCAATAATAAATACTGAGAATTATCAAACAAATCACCCTCAAAGATGAATTTTACCATTATCTCAACACAAAAGTTGCCTTGGGACCCTACGAAAGCACAGATGTGTTCATCGATAGAGTAAGCGTCAACCTCAATTCTGGTATTTACGTGTATTCAGTGCTTTTTTCAGATTATGTTTGACATTTTGAGTATATAAGCTATCAGAATGGCCAATTTACCACATACATAAGATACATTTGTGGGTACTTTCATAAAATATGTAACTCCCCTGAAATATGTGATATGAGCTCTAAAATCACTAATTGGGGAATTCTCAAAAATTCATAAACACATGTTAACCGTTCCCTTGAGAAACGAAATAGACGATTTATCTTTGAGTTATTACCATTTTGAAACTTGATTGTCAATTTTTGAGGTTATGTTGGCAGAAATATGGCCAAAAATTGGCCATTTTTTGGCCATTTACATGAGACCATTTTTAACCTAAGAAAACTGGCCAAAAATTGGCCAATTTTTGGCCATTTACATGAGACCATTTTTAACCTAAGAAAACTGGCCAAAAATTGGTCAGGTGGCCAAAAAAAATGCTCAGATTTCTACCAGATCTCTTTCGATCTCGAATGCTATTCTCGCGAAAAATCTCCCCTCAGAGAAAATGTGATATAGCTCAGACTCAAACGAACGGACTTTGAAGCTCTGGACTTGTACTTTTGGGCCTCATAACTCACATATTGAAACATTCATGGGGCTCAAATTGGCACGAGCCAAAAGATTCTCTCACAAATCGTCGAAATTGATACTTTTCCAAGTCAAATAGGAAAGATCCTGATCCGTGCGGATGAAAATGAGGAATGCCATCTTGAAATACGCAAAAAAACCTCCAAAATGAGCCAAAGAAGAGTCCTCCACGGTCAAATAGAGCCGAGTAGTTCACCTCACAAAATGGAAAGAAAAAATTTTAGGTGAGCTTAAACTTTTGACCGGTAGTGTAAAAACTGAGATGTACGTATTTTTTGCCAAAAACTGGGGTAACTTTGGAACACCTATTCATGTTCTC
Source organism: Eretmocerus hayati (assembly GCA_029851415.1). Classification (NCBI taxonomy): domain Eukaryota; kingdom Metazoa; phylum Arthropoda; class Insecta; order Hymenoptera; family Aphelinidae; genus Eretmocerus; species Eretmocerus hayati. The sequence continues at coordinate 117,116,068 of CM056742.1, forward strand.
TCAAATATTTTCCAACATCTATATTATCATTGTATATCTACTTACTCAAGTAGTCGTTGATAAGATCTTCAAATCGAGCCTGGGAACAGGAATTTAGCTTTTGTATGCCGGCTTTCGCCTCTACCCCGGTTGCCCCCATGGGCGTGGGGCAGGGATACGCCCTGCCAGCGCGTCGGTTTGGAGGGCGGCCACCACCGAACCGAGCCTAGGAACATCTCATACGCCCCCACGGAACCCGAGTTATGGCAGTTTTTGTCAGAAATCGACTGTGAAGGTATTTTCCTTCTCGAGAGTTAGTCGCGACGCGGGCAGCGAGGTAATGCTGAAGGTGTCTATGCTTGATTGTAGAAGTTAAATTCAATCAAATAGACTTTTACATAAAATCAATGGAAAGCTAAGACACTCAACTTTTAATAAATCATGATGAAAATCGGTTGGGTGACTTAGTATATGAATAAATGAATGAATAAATGACGATTACAATTTCTGTTCCAAAGTTACCCCAGCCCGTGTCTAACTTCGGAACACGGAAGTCGCTCTTTGCTCCAACCAGAGGTGTCCAAATGGACCTTATAAGCACCGCAATTGAAAGCTCAAACTGTAACCTTTTGATTGAGTACAGATACATTGCGCTTCTGATGTGAGACGTACAAGTTTTGTGAGGTTTAAGAAAAAATGCGATTCTTGTTCCAAAGTTATCCCGGTTGACAGTATTCTTATTTTTAATCTTATTTGTGAAAGAGAATGACCAAAGATATGACAGTATGCTCCGCTTGTAACGAGCTTCGAGGGACCGAAGAAATGTGCTCGTTATAACACCAGACTCCGCATTCATTATAGCCCAAATGTATATGATTTTGTCATTACTAGTGCTGATGGACGAAGAAAATTAATCTTGAGTTCGCAAATTCTCCGCCATCAAAAATTCAAATGTCTACCATAATAATGATTCATACTCAGGAAAAAATGACAGGATTACCATCATTTAGATGTGCATTACTCCATTGAATGGAATAGACATGCGATGAAATGCTCAGAAATTTACATTAGTCATAAATCAAGAGGATCTCGACATAATAATGAACAAATACACATGATGGAGAATGAGGAATTATTGCTTGAAAAATTCAATGCTGCATGAAAGTTTACGAGGTTGCACCCGTCATTAAAAAATCAGTTGTTTGCAATTGATTTATCCATATTGCTCACTAAAGTCGCAATGGATCTGTATTCGATATTCGCGTTGATACGCATCTAAAGCTCCCGAATCAGGAGTCATGGGGCGTTTACATCGATTTTCTGAATATAGCCGATGCCAGGATCGAATTTTGCCAGAATTTTCGCTCGTTATTACCGGAATTTCGATTTATCCTAGCTGTTCGCTATAGCCGCCGATCTGTTTGCATTCACTTTTTATGGCGGCCAACCAAATTTTCCAAGTTTCTTCGTTAAAACCGGGTTCTACTGGTACTTCGTTAGAAAAAAATGTAGTCTACGAAATTTGGATTTTTCGCTGGATTACACAATTCTGAAGTGTGCGGTGCAGTTCACCGACCTTTGTGATTTTGACATGGTCTGAACTGTCTGAAGTTAGGGGCCGTCAAATTGGGTAATTTTGGTACAGTGTATATGCAACTTTGGTACACGCCATTGAAAAGTAATCTCAGTGCTCCCACCAAACAGTGAATGTTGCCTCAACGTTTCTGGAACGTCGCAATTGCACCCTCGGAACGTTTCGTATATAGTCGGGAACCCCGTTGCTGGAACGTTTAAGCACCGTAAAATGTCTACGAGATGTCTGTTGTCTCAACGTTTCCAGCACGTTTCTGGACGTTGTGAATATAAATAAATGAATGGATTGTTTTTTCATAAATTGTTGTTAATTGGCTCTTGTTGCATTCAAGCACAATCTCGCCGTCTTTCTTGTACTAAGTGGATATGTTTCTGATTGAGCGCTATCGATGGGATTAAACGGGGATGGAGCTGATAGATTGCGAGACACAAAATTTTGGAAACAATTCATTTGTTTATTTAACAAAAAATTTTCTAAGTCTTGGTTGCGCAAGAATCATCTCGGAAACGTTTGTGCAACGTTTGAAAAACCGTCGAAACGTCCCAGAAACGTGCTGGAAACGTTGAGACAACAGACATCTCGTAGACATTTTACGTTGCTTAAACGTTCCAGCAACGGGGTTTCCGACTATTTACGGAACGTTCCGAGGGTGCAATTGCGACGTTCCAGAAACGTCGAGGCAACATTCACTGTTTGGTGGGCTGCGTTCGGCGAAGCGAATGATTCTGTCGCTCTGAAACTTGTTGTCTTCACTTGAGGAATGTATGAACAATGAGCCCTGTGTCGAGCCAGCGTAGATCCCGGGTGAATGATTGCACTCGTTTATTGAAGCTCTCTCCGAAAAGGCTGATTTAGCACCGACACGTGAGTGGTCCAGTTAGTGTACCTGGCAAGAACTGTTTCGGAACGAAGTATGGGTGAATAACGGTACATTTCGACCAAATATATCACCATATCAAAGAAACCATCGTTTTATTGGGGTATTTACGGAATTTAGAATTTGAATGAATGAAGAACAAAAAAACGATAAAAAATGTACCAAGGTTACCCCACGCTTCCTTGAGAAGCATTACGGCACGGCAACTTCACAGTGAACACCGTTTGTTCCCGAGGCGTATCGCAGAATGTTCCCGTTGGAAATAAGCACCCTTTGGACGGGCGTTCCTTCGACCCACCACGAGACCCACCAGTAACGTTGTGGGCAGGTACAGATATCCGCGAGCGATTACGTATTCACAGCGTTGTGTACTGGTTCCGTGATGGTTTTGCAATGGTTTGTGGTTGCAACCTAGAATTTGAAAATTCTCTTTATGGTTAAATAAAAAAATTATTATTTTTCTCTTTCTTGCAAGCTATTCAAGGATACTCTCATTGTCTCCTCTTCGCGAAGTGACCATTTTTGTGATCGAGCTCAGCCGAAGAAATTGGATGTATGGCCTGCAAGGGAACGAACGAAGAATAACAATTTTTTCATTTATTTATCAAAATAATTTTCAAGTTCTCATTGGTTGCAATCACCGAGGCAATCACAAACCATGACGGAATCACGGAAAGGTTTCGGGAATCAATACTCACACCTGAATACTGTGCATGGGTACGTAACCGCTCGCGGACACTTGTACCTACCCACAACGTTGCTGGTGGGTCGCTCGTAGGAACGCCCGGATTAGTTCCTACGGGAACTCTCCGCGGTGCGTTTTCGGGAACACACGGTGTTCTTTGGGTTTGGTTCAATTCTGGGTGACAGCTCATCTTGAATTTATTGTGAATCTAGCAAAGGTCCATGAACTTCGCAAACCTCATGAAAAAAAGCTTTTTACAATGAGAGTTTTGAATATATGTATTGATGTCTTGAAATTCATAAGTGCTATGGAGTCCACTATGCGAGATGCAAGCTGCACAGGTGGATGTAGTTGCACTTCCAATAATAAGTAAATAGCATGCAACTATGCCACTCGCGGGAACAACGGCATACAATATAAAACTTACGCATATATCAAGTACGCACATGATACACCGCGGGTGGATGTACCACCGCGAGTTTTCCGTCTCAAGAGAGGGAGAAATCAATAATGAGCTCGCATGTTTATACGTTATGTACAGAGACGTGGCCCGTGGCCGTGCACCAGGTGTTTGCATGTGGGCACACACATGTGTAACCGCGCGCGCGGGGGTGGCTCGCTTCCGCGGTCTATAGCCCGACTATACTCATGAGTAATGCATTTGATCGAGCCAGTCACGCAACGCGTAGGTCATTATCCGTGTGGGTGGTTGACAACTCAAACCTGTAAACCTGTAGGGGAGAGTGGGGCGAATTAGGACAGGGGCGAATTAGGACAAGCAAGATAGCTCGCTTGTGGGTGAGTCTAGGCTTCCGCCGCATAAAAACATTTTCAATACTATCACACACAATGGTTTTTATCCCGGTTAGACCTTCCGAAACGATACTGGAGGTCCTTGCTGACGTAGGGGTGCTTTTTGGGGGCCTCACACGGTTTATTTTGAAAATGCAAGATTACACGCTGCTCCTGCAAAAGTTGACGAGCTTAATCGCCGTTTGGGGACCAAAAACTACATCACAAAACGAAGATTTTGAGCCGTCGTGGGTTGAAATCGGCCCACTTGAACCCAAGTTATCGCAATTTTGCGAAAAAAACGCTTGGGGGCAATTTAGGACAAACTGGACGGGGCGAATTAGGACAATGCTAAATCCCATTTAAAATCGGTCGACCGGTCGCGAGTCCGTGTTTTTCGATGATAATTACCCGTATCTATATATATTATATAGATATAATATGATGTATATTGTATATTGATACACATTATGTATATTATATATTATATAATATATGTATGATGTATATTGGGTATATTATATATGAATGATGTATATTGGGCGTTTTTCGAGGCGCGGGAGGTTCAGGGATAGTTAGGTGATTGAAAAAGGGTGTGAAAATGAAGTTACGATGTCCAATGGCCGTCTTAGGAGTCAGTTTAGAGGTCAGAAGTCGCTCTCGCCGTGTTCCAAGATAGTCCTCGATTTGAGCATTTTCACTCTCGCATTCGAAGACACTGCTTTGAATGTTACACACTATCAGCGGGATCCTTGACTTAGGGCGAGTATGAGTACCTCTAATATGAAGAAAAACTGATGAAAGTAGACTCTTAGAGGCTGGGAAACGATTGCCGGTTGCTAAAGACAGCAGTGCGCCAATAAACCGCCTAATTCAATAATGTTCAAAAATGACACAAAAATGGCTCGCTTTCTGAGGCTATGGGAGGATGTAAAGGTCGCGGGCAAGTTTCCCTCTGTATTTAAGGTTACTACCACGTATTTTGGTGAGCAAACCCGACTCTAATAGTTGAGGAATATTGTAGTATACCTCGATTCTCAAAGGCTGTCCAAATTTGCCCCCAAAACTGTCCTAAAGTGCCCCCAAACGCGGGGCGAATTAGGACAGATTTTTTTTCTCAAACTTCAAAAAAAATTATGAAAGCGGTGACCTGGAGGTCTGAAAATTTTTTTACAATATATTCAATAGTTGAACTTTCAAGTCCCGTAGCGCGCCTATCCCCAAGTATCGCCAGATAGCCCCACTGCAAAACCTGTCCTAATTCGCCCCACTCTCCCCTATACTTGTAAAACCGAGTCCTAACAGTAGTACAGCTTCACCGCCGCTTATTCGGTCTCAAAATTTTAGAAACAATAATTTTTCTACCGTATTAGGCGATTGAGGTTGAGCCGCGTTTGGTGAACGATCGGCTTGTCTAAGAGCATCTGAGAGGTTCTTTATGATGCATATTTATTCTCGTAACCACTTTGCCGATTCGAACTGATCGCACAAAATTCTTTCGCATCTTGAAAATTTGCAGCATTTAGAATTTTGCGTGAAAAATTCCTTTCAAGAATCCCAATTGTTTTCGAGATTTGGTGAGCCTCGTCTCTTTGCATCAGCCCTTGCAACGGGGTGAGCAAGGACAAATGACACCTGCATGTGGAGGCGTTCGTACATACGTGTGGAGGGCAAGCAGCCGTCCAGGCGCTCTTTTGCCGTTCGTGAGACCATGCATGCATTGCGACCAGTTTGATTCTGCTGTCTGCTGCGGCGGCGGCTTCAGTAGCGAGTCGAACTCGAAAGCCTGCACGCGAAAGTGTCTCAGTGGAATTCGGGTGTTCTCGTGGGCGAATCACGATCATTTGTTCAATCCTACCTCGTGATTTGCACTTTGTACCTATAGTTTATTCACCCTTCCGTGCTCCATCAGCGGCTCAGTTTGTTTACCAAGTGCTACCACTTTGCAGCGTTGCCGAGGCCATATAAGCGCTCCGCCTGAGCATCAGGGGTACGTCTCATTGTTGCCTGGTGGCAGGTAGTTATTTTGAGCACCATACCGGGCGAACACCCTCGCCGAAAAAGTGTAGGATTACCTACCTATATAGTGAATCGGTGCATCCGAGCTCCTTGAGAACTGCAGAAGGTGATCCTCCCAGCAGCAGCGCAGAGATACCGACGACGACAACCATGTAGATGTAGCACATGAATGCAGCACCCTCCATTTCGCTGCAAACAAGCCGCTCTTGCAAGGTCAGTGGTTTATAGCCTGCCGAGTAGCCTGCCTACCTGCCTCGCGCTCGATTATCGCTATCGGTGACTACTTACTCAAACATCGGCCTAATTCCTCATGCATGGTGTTCCTTAAGTTCTCGCCAGTCGGATCGCCGTGCTCCAAATAACGAACTCGCTGCTCCAGCATGCTCCAGGTGCCAGTTCGCAGCTGTCCCTTTTTCACAATATTCGGCTCCCGCGAGTCCCGACCTAACCTCTGTTCCCGGAGAGTATTACACAGTCTACGATCCCCATCCCTTTCTTTCTCCTCGGCGTCGCTCGACCTGCTCTGTGCAGCCATCGTGCAGCAGCCGCGGCTAGTATCGAGGGTTCATTGACCCCTAGCTGACTGAACGCTGCACAACACGCAGCGCGCAAAACACCTGCTGCGCTGCATCCCATGAAGCCCTATATATACGCTCTAGCTATACCTATCCTCCGTCTCCAATATGTAACAGCGGCTCCCGTTCATCTATGTTTTATTTTCGATTTCCGAGCTGCTGCGGTCACTCCTGGCAACGATGTCGAGGCAAACATACATGTACACTCGCGGGCTGCAGCGTCTATTTAAAATTCGCCGGTCTGACACGTTCGATAAGCTAGTATATACTCCACGATATAACCGAGATTAGATTACGCACAGCCCCATACGTTGATACTTATAAGTATATACCCCGGCGATGTATACTCATCCGCGTCTATCGTGCCTTCGAAGCCATTCACAAGAAAAATCACCCTCTGATGTTTACAACTGGTCATGTAATAGAGATCGGTATCACTTATATTTACCGCGAGGGAGATCGGACCAACTGCGCCCGAGCGTGCGTGCGAATGACTGTGCCAAAACTTTCACTTGTATATTCGCGTTGACTAATCACTCGCACTCCCGCAAACCGTACTCGCGAATGTGACTCTGATATCACATTCACCACCCCATATTATTATACTTGAGCATGTATTGTTATCATCATTCGGCCCGGTGCAACTGTGCAGTATCGTCACACGATCCTTTTCTCGAATCAAAACTGGGTCGTTCGATCTCAGCAAATTATTATAATGAATTAATGCTCGCGCGCGCGTGAGTAACATCACTTTTACTGGTGCGGCACCGCTGCGCTGCTTTTCAAGCTTTGTAATCTTTAGGCTACTGTGAATATAATTGTTTCACGGCAATAATCGTACCTGAATGCTGCATGCTTTGTGCCACAATTCGCATCGAAGCAGATTCAAAACAGTAACTATACAAGCCACCAAATCTGCTGCTCCTCCCCAGTGAACAGAGATGTTATTTCATCGGTAGAATTTTTGATTTTTGAGTCTCTTCATCGTACATACGCTTTGCCACTGTCAAAACAACTTTTTTTAACAGATTGGTACGAGCTGACCCACAGACCGACTTTTGCGACACAGCAGCGTGCGAAAATCTAGATTGTAACCTGGAAGCAGAAAAAAGAAAGGCATCAAATAGCTCGGGAAAATCATGCGCCTCTATTGTGTTACACTGACCTCACTCTCATTGTCGGGAAGATTGTCAGGGCAGATTCCGAATGCGCTTCGCGAATACCAAACGGATCAAAAAAATACCTCTGTCTCGTGATGTGTGAAATGCACAGGACAGATTTATTATTAGTTGTAATTACAGTAATCCCTCCGTATTCGCGGACTTTTTATTCGCGGTTTTGGTTATTCGCGATTGGCCAATTGCGGCACTGCCTCCGTATTCGCGGTCCTTGGCCTTGGTTATTCGCGAGAATTTGATCCCGGACAGAACGATAGTATCGATTTTCTAATCTCGCTAAGTCTCCATATTCACTGCTCAAATTCGTACTCGCTTATTTGTGAATGAATGTGGATAGCAATGGCAATGAGAATCGCAACTCGGGTCAACTTCACATCAATATCTTTGTATGTTTTTATTTAGATTGCTAACTTTGATACTCTGGTGTATTTTACACTATTTTACAAGAGATATTTCGACAAGTTTTAGAAAACGATGGGCCCAAATCAGAAGAAACCTTCAGAGAAAAGTTGTAAAAGGAAGAAAGAAGTGATGAATATCGGTGAAAAATTCAAAATTTTTCACCGAGATGCTGGAAAAAGGAGAAGAAGTGGGCTATGTTGCCCGAAATTTCAAAGTCAATGAGTCAACGATTCGGTCAATCCGTGACAATAAAAAAAAATTCGACAAACTGCAATTTTCAGAAGTTCAAGACCTTATTCGACCAAGCACTGAAATGCTGAGCATCGAAGAAATTCAGGATTTTATCAGCGAGCCTCCTCCAGATATGGAAGAGCCACAGGAATTCCAGAAAACATTCACAGCTTAACGAAGAATTGCGGATATATTACGATCGGCTAATGTTTTCATTGAAAAAATTATGGAATTTGACCACATAGTCACTCGGAGTTTGAGTATCAAACACGTAACGGATTCGACGCGCTGCTGGCCCCTTTCAAAGATTTGTATTAAGATACTTGTAAGCGTGCTAGACAATAAAAATTAACTGATTTCTTTCAAAAGTAGCAATGGTTACATCTTTTATAATTGATTTGTAGCTTCACTTGTATGAAGAGGAATAAATTCTGAATATGGTCTGGGAAATTGAGCTTCTTCTGTGAGCTTGTGACGTAAGCCCTAAGGACCCCGCACTAAATCATAGGATTTTGGGTTTCGGTCAAATTACTTACAAGTGTATTCAAACGATAGATCCCAGAACACTGAACAAGAGTTTCCATTCCCACGAGACTCAATACCCTCTTCCTTTTGAGTTATTTGATCTAGAAAGTACCCCTAATTGCACATGTGGGATACGGTTATGTGTCGATTCTGATCAAACTTGACTCGTGTGAGGGCGCGCATGCACCATGATTTTCGGGCTACTTTCGAATATCCGCATCTTTGCGTATAAGGAAATAATGTGATGAACAATGTTGTCAAGATCGACGAAATTGATCGAATAAACTGAGTCTAGTGGAAACGCAGAAGGGGCGAGTTTTGTCATAATAATTGAATTCGGCAAACATATGAGTCACTACACACGTAATTCTTGGGCTGTGTTGCGATTTCTTATTTTTTGTACTTCAATGGGTGCTGGCTCTCTGTTGATGGGTGTGATGAGATCAAATCTGCAAAGACTATCAAAAAGCTCGGTTGATTTTGATCAAAATTGTTTTAATTTCGTTGTAGCTTCATTGAAACCAGATGCACTCTTCGGATAGTCTGTTCAGATTTCAGCAATTAACATTATACTCTCATCACATTCGTCAACGGAGAGACAGTCACCCATTCAAGTACAAAAAAAATAAGAAATCCCAAAAAGCCCAAGAATTACATGCGCAATGACTCATATGTTTGCCGAATTCAATTATGATGAAACTCGCTCCTTCTGCATTTCCACAGACTCAGTTGACTCGATCAATTTCGTCGGACTTAACGTTGTTCATCACGTTATTTCCTTACGCAAAGATGCGGATTTTCGAAAGTAGCCCGAAAATCATGGTGCATGCGTGCCCATACACGAGTCAAGTTTGATCAGAATCGACACATAACCCTATCCCACATATGCAATTAGGGGTACTTTCTAGATCAAATAGCTCAAAACGAAGAGGGCATTGAGTTGCATGGCCATGGAAACTCTTGTTCAGTGTTCTGGGATCTATCGTTTGAATACATTTGTAAGAAATTTGACCGAAACCCAAAATCCTATGATTTAGTGCGGGGTCCTTTCCCATAAGAGCAATGTCTTTTTATTCGCGGTTTTCGTATTCGCGGTACTTTACTGATACGTATATCCGCGAATACGAAGGGATCCCTGTAGGACTATTCATCATCATCAGAGGAATAAGTACTTTCATAGATGTGTAGAACTGTGTTGTCCCTTCTTCTAGACCACCTATACCCATAAATAGCTCAGAATCTGAGACGATCTGATCGAGTCAGATCTCCTGGTGAACATGCATGGTTGAATGTGTGAGTTGCTGAGTGTATCATTCTTCGTTAAAAATGTCATTTAACTAAAGGCAGTGTGGCCCTCTGCCACCTTGAGTCTAAACTCTCATTACTATTTTTAAAAACGAATCCAAATTCGATATGGAATGTGACATTGCACGGCTCAAAAAGTTTGAACACTGTAAGACTTCTTTCTGTTATCTGGGTCTCCGAACATCCTTGTTCCTCCCATTCCTATTGAGCCAATTGAGTGATAAGGTGAAACCTTATGATCAGGGAGCGGCTTACATATATTACAAAGGTACATACCAGCATTCCGAGAGCCGAATTAGTCATATCTACATTCTGAGACAGTTCAACGAACTATTTATTACTCGTAAAGCATTCCTAATCCAGGCAGTGCAACTCATTTTGGATACGTGATTTTCACACAACGAATCTTTGAACATTATGACTGCAGACGTGAATGATGTTTTTTTGTAATCTTCTATGTACAAGAAGCTTGGTTTACGAATGGATCTCCTCCACGGTGCGCTTCTGGGACAAAAAAGTTCAACAAAAATGAAACTCCCCGAGCAAGACCCATTTCTTAGGTAAATCGTATCAAATTGTGTCATTGAGTGATTGTCAAATCAGGATTTCACCATACATTTCTTATGGAAGAATTCGACAACTCTTCGTTTTCTTTGCTTCCTCGAGATTTTCTCGCAATTACTCGCAAAAGGTGGGCTATAGCAACTAATTCCAAAAATATTTTCTCATCAGTTTTTTGAAGATCCATAAGATGATGTGGTTGGATTGATCGCAGAACTCAAGAGACTTGGAATATCATGGAAGATGTCAAGTTTCTCGCCAAAAACTTTGCGCTTTGTGCTAGTTTTCTATCGATTTCTTCAATACCATGAAGAAAAGCTGAGTTTCTCGATCATCAATTCAACTACAGCATGTTGTACCTAAATCTTGAGAAAATCTCCAGGATTGTTCTAGACACTTTTTACTATGACCCATCTTCTCTGATTAGTTGCGAGAAAACCTCGAGGAAGCGAAAAAAACAGGGAGTCGCCGAATTCCTCCATAAAGAATGTATGGTGAATTCTTGATTTGACAATCACTCGATGAGACAATCTGATACGATTCACCTGGAGAATGCAGTCGTCTTGTTTGGTGCGAGTCTCAACGAGAAAGATGGCTTATCCAGATTTTTCCGTCACTTTTGTCAAACTTCTTTGCCCTGGGAGCGCACCGTGTCTCGCTGATATCGTTCTGATCATTCAAGACCATCATAATCACCTTCCGTTTTGACACTGTACTTGGCACAATACTGCCCTGCAAAGTAAAAAGGCGTCACGCACAGAATTTTTCGATAAAAATTACGGGCACAGTTAGGGTAATCGTGGGACGTCCGACATTTCAGCCTACTTATTGCGGATGAGTGTCGAGAAAAATTACCTATCTGTAAGGTAAATTTTATTTCAGGTCAAAAATAGTCTCGAATTTGGTGAAAAAGTGCGGTGAATTTGGGTAGATTTTGCGGGCACTTGTAGGGTAATTTTTACCGTACCAGTAGAAAGAGCTGCGGGTGCGCCTGCGCGCGCCGCGAGCTCGCCAGCTCGGCATCTCATCCAACCTCAAAAAAACTTCGGTATAGAAATACATTATTTGACTCGTTCTGATGAAGATGCCTGGATTTTGATTCGAGGTCAATGCATACAAAGTGATGAAACCAATTGAAACTTGTTGAATCATCTTCATTTTTACTCGTGGTGACTTTAATATTGAACAGAGGAATATCACTGCTAAGTGGCATGACAGAAACCATCTCCTTGGTACAGGGAAAAATTACCCTACATGCCCGTAAAAATTGGCGCTCCTAGGTGGCGCATCCCACGATTGCCGGCATGTAGGGTAATTTTTCCTTTACCAGTCTGGTAATTTTTATCGAAAAATTCTGTGCGTGATAAGCGACATTTTCAAAAATTTTGAGTTATTAGTATCGCTGTACGCGTGAATTCATTCTACATCTATCTGTCCAAACCAGATATTTGAAAAAAATTCTAAATGCCTTAAATTACCACTTTTGTAATCGCAAATACTTGAGGTTAAATGGAGACGGCCGAAGTCTTTTGCGATTATCTCATCGGTTCCGCGTTTATGTCACTTACGCCTAATTCGTAGGGCAGAATTGGGACTAAATATGCGATAAGTGCTCTTATCTTTCGTCCGTGTTATTCTTATGGAAGACATCCATAGCGCCGCCATATTGGCGCTGCAATCCCGTTCAAATTAACACAGAGATTTACTCCCAATAGTCTTCGCTCTCGCGTGACTTTTTAATTCGCCGTCTTCAGTTCGGACCCAAAAGTATCAGCGAGAAAAAAGAAACCAGCTTTCAAACCCTTTGTTGCATTCTTTGCATCAAGATCATTAATTCATCTTCTCTCACCTTGACTTCTTGAATTCACTCGGTTCTCATTGTCCCGTACATCTGCTGGTTGTGGCTTGTGAGCTGGTTATACGGCGGCAGGTTATACGGTTCTTCTCTAATTGATTGTACCACGTCCTCGTATCACTCGCCGATTACATTATTCACTGTAAATCGCAAGCTTTCAAGGTCACACGCAAATTACAATAACATGCAACACTTGACATCATGACAATTTTCTTTTCTATAATACATGGTGACTCGTTTTAAAAATTGGTCTCTTTATATCTCTGAAGTTTATATTTAGACAAATTCTTCCATCAAATACGGATGTGCGGACTGAAGCGCGTGCGAGTTTTGGAATCTGCCCATCACAGCACATTCTTCGTTTTCAATTACACGAGTTTTGCGATGCTCTGTGCGTGGAAAATTTCTTCTGTGTTCATCTTCGTTACCAATTCTTAATAACCTTTAGTGTTCAATAAGTGATATTACATCACGACGATCTATGCGAATCGGCTCACAGTCTATATATCGAGAGAGCATGCGTTCTTCATCGAATTGCAAGGCAGTCCATCATTTACACTACGCAGAAGACAGGCAGAAGCCCACCACCAGATTGTGGTGCTGGCTAAAATGAATCAGAAATTGTTTTGTCAAGTACTTTGATATATGAAGTATAAGATATCTTTACGTGAAGCAATCGCGTCTCGATTTGTTTTCTCGCACTTTTTTAGCACACCAAATTGCACGGAAAGTACGTGTAAACATCAAATCAATTCTTCACCCCTGGCCCCCGGTGCCCAGTTATAACATGTAATGTATGTACCTATCGGAGATGTTCAGGGATAATGCATCAGCTCTGACCAACGAGCGATGTTGATTCTACCCAAAAATCCCTTTCACGTGATTTCCATGTCCAATTAGAACTCACACTTCAAACTTACCATCATAATTCTTCTGATGAGATAATTGTCGTGTATCGCACATCTTTTTGACAAATCAATCCCCGGCATTGAAAATCCCAACAACCGCTTTTTTTCAGCAAAGTCGTGACACAAGGAAATTATCACGAGTCTAGTAAGTCAATCAACAAAAGCCGTTTGTGTGCCAGTGAGGAAACTTTTTGTTCTAAATCTGTTACTATAAGGAGAAAATATCAGAAAATATCGCTGAGTGCAATTTGTTGGATCTAATTGTTGAAATATATAATGGACTGTCGGAGGATTCCTCATGCACCATTTCTGTGCTAAAGTAAATTTATATTCATAGTAAACTTGCACATGAACAACACTGAAACAGCATCCGGAAAATCTGGAGAACCTTTGTAGAAAAAAGTGTCAACAGTGAATATTGTTTGGATCAGAAGATTCTCTGATCGAAAGAAGAGGTTGTAAGTGATTTAAGGACAGTTTTTCTTTTAATTTTCAAGCGACAGTGAGGAATATCATCCAAAGTTCACTATTTTTTATAGTTCTATTTTGACGATTCAAATCATTCTTCAGAGAAAGCGCTAATCAACTCTGATCATTATTTTTGTGTCTCTGAGTTCCCGCAACTAAAGCTCAGTTCGTAATAATCGGTGTTAGATGACGAGTTCACGTATATATACTATCGAAAAAGACCTTCCTTCTCTCCTTCAAAAGTTAGAATAGGTAGGTATGAAGTGTGGAAGAGACTTTTATCATTTATACGCTAATCGATTTCCAGCATGACGTTGACGCAATCTCAAAGAAGTAGCGTGTTGAATTTGATGCACAGTACAAAGTGCTTATACACGTTTTGCACGGCACTGTATATACTTTCGTGTCGGTATGTTCTTTCCCCTTTTGTTCCTATTCCATTTTTGGTGCCACGAAAATGGCAGAGGATATAGTTCATTGTGCGCCATAGAGTGAATCTGAAATTGTTATGGATCTTCTTTTACGTGACGTCTTACAAAAGATTCGATCTAAAAGTGAGTTCTGCAGTGTCAAGAAACAACATTTTTGGCATCAGATTATTGTTGATCAACTTCTGTATGATGTTCTCACGTCAACTAGAAAGTTTCTTCTAGTGGTTGACTTATACATAAAATAGCTTCAAATTTATCGCACTTGAAGTGTCGGAATGGCAATTTAGAAAATAATCTCGATAAGCCACACGAACGAAACTTGCAAATTGATGATCCAGAGTAAAAAGAAACTATCTGAAAACGTGAGGCTTGGAAGGAACTATCCTAAAGTTTTTGTAAAAGGAACTATCTAGAGATTTCTGTTTTAGAAAGGAACTATCTGAGAAGTTTAGGTTGAAGAGGAACTATCTGAGAATTTCTGGTTGAAAATGCTTTATTTGAAAATTTTTGGGTTAGATGGAATCATCTGTAAATTTTTGGTTAAAAATGACTAACTGAAAATTTAATTTTCTGACAGTTCCTTTTCAACGAAAAATTTACAGATAGTTCCTTTTAAACCAGAAATTCACAGGTGGTTCCTTTATAAAACAAAATTTTTCAGATAGTTCCTATAAATCAGACAAATTCAGATAGTTCCCTTTAACCAAAAATTTGTAGATAGTTCCTTTTGAATCAGACAAATCCAGATAGTTCCTCTCAACTCTTACGATTCTAAATAGTTCCTTTCAGCCAAAAATTCATAGATAGTTCTTTTTACAGACACTTTTAGATAGTTCCTTCGAACCAAAAATTTTCAGATAGTTCCTTTTAACCAGACATTTACAGATAGTTCCTTTCAAGTCTTACGATTTCAGATAGTTCCTTTTTACTCTGAGCCACCGAAATGGTCCTTGCCTAACACTTGCTCACCATATTGAATCGAGCCATGCAAAAAGGTACCTAAGCGCCATTTTTTGCAAAATTGAGATAAGGTGATATTTGCACTATTTGAACATTCATCTATCATCTGCATATGGAATCTTTCCGATACGACCAATCCCTGAAACCCGATCCATGCAAAAGGGGACCCAAGTACAGGATATGGGGCCCTTTTTGCACGGATTGATAAGAACCTGCAAAAACTAATACTTGCGCACTTTATCATCACATCTATCATTCACACAATTAATCGCTGTGATTCTTGGCACCAGTTGGTCGACGAGCTGAATGTTCACATCTTGCCACGCCTCGAATGATGTATAGGCATATAGGTGTATACTCTCCGCTTTGAACTCAACTCGAATTTTGAAATGATCGAGAAGTGCTGTAGTATCTAAATTATCATCCGATAGCTCTGCAGACGTTTATCTTGTCTGTCTCAAAGTGTGTAAAATCTAGAGTATGGATTGTGACAGCAATAACGATGGCAAAAAACGGAAAAATTGCAGCGATCCTCCATCTTGGGCACGGAATGAGAGGAAAAGATCGAAAACGTGTGGCGAGCCTTTCTCAAATAGCCAAAATGAATATATTTATAGATTCATACATCTTATGGATGTTAATGTTACGTGATTTAGATAGTTATCATAGTTTTATTTGTTGTAATGGACTCTATGATTGTATCCGAAGTATTTTCAGTCAATCCGAGCAGAAAGGTATCTAAATCTCGCTATAAATCTATGATAGTCATTGAGATATTGTTGAAATTCAAGATTTCCAAGTTTCGTAGTGTCTTGATATGGAATAATAGCTTTTTAGAGGGATCCATGCTAAAAGGGACCCAAGTCCGCTCGAGTTTTTATTAAAAACCAACTCTGCAGACCGCCCTTGGTCGAAAAATTGAGAAGATTATAGTACGTATTGATAGAAAGTAGATGTATGTACATTGACTTTGGGAAATTGTGAATGGTAGAGATGCAACACAGCTTTTTTCGTTTTCCCAACAATTTGTCATCTGCACGAAGGTCCCTTTTTACATGGCTCGATTCATATATTTGGGCTGCATCAATCATTCTGCGTAAAAAATGAAGTACAAAAGTGTTCCTTATGTCCAACAAATTTATACACTTTATGTACACTTGAAACAACCCAACCTTTATTAATGAACACCAAACTCCCTTTTCCTTTAAATAATGGGCTTGGTTTGACTGCGTGGATTTTATATTATGATTCATTTGAGCTCATTTAGTTGTTGTATCATAGACTCATCAGCCAATAGCATTTTTGCTCTTCTGATATTTTAGCCCAATACTGTGAGGTAATACAACAAGTATCTCCGTAATTTGAGATTTTCTCTAAAACTATTTCAGTACAGTCAACCCCCGGTATATACGCAGTCCCAGTATTCGCGATCTCTTCAAATGCGGCGCAAGACCCTGATGTCTTCGCGGTTTTGCTCCATATTTTTACAGTATCTGTATCATGCCACATGAATTTTCGGTGCAATTTCAGTTCGAATTATTTGAATTTGCCAATTTAAAACAACTTGAAGACCTTTGAGCGCCCTATTCGAACTGATACCGCTATCGCTGCTCATGATATTATCGTCCAATCCTAATTTTACTCAATTCGCAAATTTATTGAAATTCTACAGACATTTGACATTATGGCTGGGTCTGAAAAAAAAGTGTTTCGTCAACCAAAAAACAAGACAGATAATTTCACCATTTCCGGACGGGATGAATAAGGATGGAGAATGTTGTTTACAAGTTCTTAGAACGTGATCCAACCATCTATCAGAGTCTCAATTTGAGAATTACAAGATGAACCCATGCCAATACACGGAGACAACAGCCATCAAGTGCGTTAGTTGGAAGTCACAACATTTTTTGTTTCCTCTCACGAATGAGTTTCACGAGAGTACTCTTCACATGAATTATATGAACTCCGAAAAATGTCCCATGTTTTTTGTCTTCAAGCCGATCGTTTGATGTTACGTAACCCCCTAATTCCCATTAGGACAAGGTCCCGCTATTCGTGGAACTTTGGATATACGCATTAACCGCTAATACCGGGAGCTTGTACTATAAATAGGTTTGGTGGCGAGTACTTATTTTGAAGGGAAAGAAATCATTTATATGCTGTTTTTTTGTAATATTTTTTAGCCTGAGAAGTTACCGTATAATAACGATTGAAACGTTGCACCGATGTGCCATGAACTATCTTTGCAAGAAAGACCGATAGAGCCATACTAAAAAATTAAATGAAAATCGAGAAAAAAGTTATCACCATTTGGGAAAGAAATTTTGAGACTTTTGAACATTTGGCTTTTGTATTAAATATTCTTTTGCCGTAAAACAAATACACCGGATGTAGCAATGGCTCTACAGCTCCGACGATAGTGTACTTTTCATGATGATGTTGTTTATAAAGGAGGTCGGTAGGCAGAGCTTTTATTCCGTCTCCTCCTCCGAGCACTCCTGAGGATTGTGCTGGAAAAATTTTGAGTTGACCTAGTTGACCTATCTTGCAGCCACTGAATTCCTCCCAAGCGTTTTCACTCACAGCGGCCATTGGTAAAATAAGCGACACAAGCGAAACAATATTTTCGCAATATCGACCATCCCCCAGCTCATATTTTCCATTTACACGTGTCAAATTTGGCTGATAAAACACCGTGGTTTTCTTGTATGATTGCAGATCGCAACAGGAGGCTCACTTCCGCGCGACGCAAGATGGCATCCAGAGCCGGCATCGGGGTGGACGACGTCGATCTGATCGACTTGGAAGCCGCGAGCTCCTGCGTGGCCCGGATGAACGTAGCCGACGCCACCCCCGAGGAGCAGGAGCACCTGTTGGACGTGTGCCCACCCAAGCTCGAGCAGAAGCTGTCGTTGACCCGGCCGCGACGGGGCCACGAGCACTTGCGCAGCCTGAGCGACGGCGACGCGGTCAACAGCGTCCTCGTCACCCTCGGCCACGACCAGCTGGTCCCGGTCAGACGGAGAATCGACGTCGTCTCTTCCGACACGATCAAGAGGGTCCGCGACATCACGAGGAACCTCGAGCCCGTCATCAGCGTCCACGTGGACTCTGGCCGACGCAATAACGAGTATCGCCACTGCGAGGACCGAGTTGACTCCGGTGGACGGCCCGGAACCGAGTTGCCTGACGAGGATACCTCCTTCGAGGCCCAACAGATCAACGACGCGTTCAACTTTCTGAGCGAGCACGATGAATTTGGGGAGCGCCGCACCGACGACGAGGGCGACGAGATTTTGCACAATCCCAAGAGGGCCCGGCTCTCCGAGACGTCGCCCTCGAGGGATGCTTCGCGCTCGCGGCCATCGAATGGAAATTCAAAGCAGCGGGACTCGAGGTGGAACAGCTACACCTTCGACAACGAAGCTTTCGAGCACTCGCCCACGGCGGAGTGTCCCGAGTCCGACAAGAGACCCATCTCGATGAATCTCGATATCGAAAGCTCAGGCATGAAGCGAAATTCTCTGAAGCACTTGAGGTCCTTGACGTGCTCTACCGTGGGCTTCGATGCCGAGCCTTTCAGTAGAGCAGCGAAAAACTGCTCTTACCGCAAATCGTGGAGCGGAGGCTCGTCACCGCGCAAATTGGTGCACCTTGAAAACGATCGAATACGGACTCAGACTGCGAGACTTGGCGATCAGAGAAATTCGGCGGAAGAAGAAGAACGTTCGAGAAACGCACATGACTACCTGAATAGGTGAGTTAGAGCTCGACTTGTTGTTTGATAAAGTCTCGATAAGAGTCTGTCCTGTACTCGATCTCTTGAGTTACTCTTAGCAGACAATTGAATTTTTTTCAACTTTGTAAAAAATGATCTACCCTACCCTATGAGGAAAGTTTCGGGAAAAAGTAATGGGCGAGATAAATGCAAAATCTGACTCCGGTGTAGTTTCGTGTACGACATTCAATCTGGTATTCGCCATGGAATCCGGTCTCCCATCAATAACTCTTTGCACTAAAGTTGTACTACATTGTGACGTTCGGACGTAAAACTTCCAAATTCAGAATATGGGCCAGTCATTTTATGTAGTAGAATGAAAAAAAAACCAGAACAGGAAGAAGTATCCTTGTATGTCGGAAGTGCTACTTGAGTTGATGAGTGTGCAATATTCGCTGAAGTCTTTTTCTACAATCGTAAGCACAACAATGGGAGAAAGTACCAAGTATTCGTAGGAAGTCTTCATATTCTTAACTACTGTTTAAAAAGATCAACCTCCGTATCAGGGCTATCGCGTAAGCCATAAGAGCTCGTGGTATCATTTTCGTGAGATTTGAGGCTAACTTTGGAGAGTGAATCGGCTTAAACGTATCTGAAGAAATTCGACATTTGTCACACCACCAGCATAACATTTTCAGTTTGAAAGAGCGTTGAGCATCCATAACACTTATAACTTGGCCAAAAATTCGGGATTTATCTCTTGATAGAGCATCAATCGATGGTCACAAAACTTAAAACTGCGTTGGTCAAATGCTAAACAGGTTTGGATCTTAATGTCTTTCGGCGCTAAAAGTAAACTATTCCTGCAACTTTGAGTAAATCCGTGATCCAAAGGCAGTCTACTGGGAATCACAGTCGCTAGTATCCAATAGTATATAGCAAATAGCATTAATTATAATTGCGAACAACGCATATAGTTATTATGCATTCGGAAACAATGATAGCTGAGTATGTACATACGTATTAAGCTCAACATACGTTGCTGCACGTGCAGGGAAAAACAAACCCAAGGGTGGAAATATAAAGACTAGTAATTTATTGGCAAAGAGAGAACACAGAGTGCACCCATGCAAGCCCAAACTGAGGCAGGTGTTGGCGCGCGCGTGCAATCCACGCGACTCCCGCGCATTGGAAGAGCGAATGAAACGGACGTTGCCCTTATACTCCGCGGTGACGCGACGCAAACTAATTATGCGATTTCATTGACTGACCAACTCGTTTGCTCCTGACACTCGTGACTCAACCGCGATTAATTATCTCTTATTACTGATTCTATTTTCAATCCACACGGTTCAAATGTAACACGTTCGCTGCGGCGGGGCCCACCGGTGGGCCCCGCGTGTCTTTCCCCCAGTGCTGAGAATTTTGGCCTTATGGGAAATAACATTGAGCGGGTTTCACCGGTGAGCCCCGCCGCACCTGGTGAAAGATCATCGATTTCAGCCTCCGCAGTGAACGTGTTAAACTGGTGTACTCTACGTGATTTGAATTTGTTTTAAGGCAATGGCTAACCACGACGTATCAAATATCTATGAAAAATCCCGGACACCCGCCAAGTCTCATCGAAACGGTCAAAGCAATGCGGTCACCATGCAAGCTGAAATTCATTCCCATCTTTCTCCGATTCTGTTGCAATTTGGGCTAAACGACGAGCGCACAATAGTATATTATGTATCGACTGCCGATAAGTGCGCCCATTTAACGAAACGAGTGCTGTTACTGCACGAGTGCTGTTACGCAGTAACAGCACGAGTTTTGTTAGTGAACGCGTTTTCGGAACGAGATGTATACAGAATTTTATGGCTATCCATCGCGTCGAAAGTCGCGCTTTCAACGATGGATGCCATAAATATTTGTTTTCGTCTAAACTTAGATTTGTCCGCTCTTCGTTACGCCCAAATTGCAAGAGAATCCGAGAAAGTTGTGAAAGAAAATTTGCATATATTATAGGTCACCCATGTAAAACATAAGACTCCATGTTCATATGTATGATCAGGTATAAAATAGGTTTGAAAATTTGTCATTTTTATCCCTGAAAGACGTGATGCGCTCATTTACATGCAACTGGTGTAATATCAATACTTCATGGTATTGATTAAACATTACTCAGAAATATCATTCCCAGACTCATCCGAGACCGACTCCGGGGAAGATTTTTTTTCAGTAGCTAGTATATGATCAGTATCGTGACGTATTGATGTTAGGATAGGTTTGAATCAATATATCACAACTTTCTGGAATAAAAATGAAATGTTTAAAGCGGTTTTACGTATGATCATATATCATGGATTCGTATGTTTTACATGGGTTAGGAGGTTCCCGCGGCCGAGTTGTTCCCACTTTCCTCCGATTCTCTTATGATTTGGGCTAAGCGACGGTTTGAGGAATACAAGTTGGACAATAACAAGTATCCGACAACTCGTCTCACACTTCGAATCATCAAACTTCTTATGTGAGATGTATTTTCAAGGTCCATGGTCGTGGTTAAGTTTGGGAAACTCAGTTCCGTTGATTGGCGCCTATTCGCGCGCAACTCCGCAACCAAATAATCAAATTCTTATCATCCTCGAACTGTTAAACGTGAATATAAAAGTGCAATCGATCTGCAAGTCTTATTTATCATATCTGTTATTTGACTTTGGTAACTTTGCCCACATCGAGGCGCGCGGTCGCGCGCCCAGGCAAGTATAAGTTCAAGAGAAAAAATGAGCGACCGCGTAACTATACTTTGAATTCGTCGACCCTAACCTTGTCATACCATTTCATTAGAGTTTTAATGATGTATAAGGAGGTTTTGGCCTGGGGAAAAGTTATTTGAGTGCATTCTTATGGCATTGCTCATCGACCACTTATGATCTTAAGCGCCCTCCCTCTCGTATTTAGTAAATCAAAAGTTCACTGTAAGGGTTACTCGAGAAACTCTTTGTCAATTGTTTAAGATAAATTTCCGACATGCATCCGTGTTAGTGTGTCGGTGTGATGTGAGATTTTTGACACCAAGCAGAAGAGAACGCGCGTGATGTATACAAAATAAGATTACTTGTGGCTGTCTGCTCTGCTGACAATTAATGATAGAAGTTCGGGTATCGCATCATCTTAAAGTACGGCTCTCCTGGGCCTCATTCTTCATCATTCTTTGGGTTATTCATTCGAAAGCTTCGAATCGAGTGGAATAAATGCGACGCATAGTGCGTGTTGATTATTGAGATGCAGAAAACGCGTATGTTCATGTGGGGTTTCAGTGTCAACTCTTGTAAATGTTATTATCATTTCTAGATAGACCCGGATTCGCTTTTACAATGTTGTGCCAAAACACACGTGGTCTGTTCCTGCCATATATCGTTTCTTGTAGATTTACATAAAATGTGCCAACCATTTAAAAGAGAATTTGTGTTGTTTACATTGATTTGATGTCGGTTTGGATCGAAGCAAACTAAAGAATGGATACGAAATCATTTGATGGCGTGCAGAAAAGCGACAGCGTGGGTCGGATACACACAAAAACACATCAAAAACACAAATACACATCTCGAAATCAGATAAGAGTAATTCCGCGCGAAAGCGGACCACGAATTGCAGACATATCTCAGATTGTTCTTCCACTATTCTTAATCGATTCTGTGGTCCAAAAAATGAACTTTTCACTCTCTTTGGGGTCCAAAAAGAATTTTGTGTTTCCGTGGGGAATATCTTTGTGATAGTGTTTTTAGGAAAAAATACCAATCTTTATTCAGTAAGATGAGTGTAGTTCCGACTTGAGGTAAGATACGACCACGCAAATAATTCGAAAGTTCTTCCAAAAATCTATCGAAATATGTTTCGAAAAATTTTTTTGAGGCTACGGACGCCTCCTATGAGCAATTGAGTGAAAAATAGAAAAAATTCAATTCCTCAAAAACCCAATTTTTAAAAAATCTGAAAATTCATATTTTGATGTGAAATTATGTGTTCTTTCGGAAAAGAGTGGTCTTGATCTATGTTTTTGGGTTCTACGCCATTTTTTTTACATTTTATCAATACTCTCAGCCTCTTCGGTTGAAAAATGACTCATTCTGCGCATGCGCAAAAATTTAGCCTGCTGAAACCAATTTTATTGAAAATCCAAGAAAATTTCCTTCAAAATGACTACTTGGCGAAGTCAATTTCATGCACTTGGCCCAAAGTTACATCACATTAATGATGAAGCATCCTCAAGAGGGGTAAACGGAGATCTTGCACAAATTTCCCATTAGTATCGTTGACTCGAGTACAAGTGTCATCATTTTTTAGACCTTCTAACTTTGGGCCCAGTACATCGAATTGACTTCGCCAAGTAGCCATTTTGAAGGAAATTTCCTCGGCTTTTCAATATAAGAATGGTTTCAGCAGTCGAAATTCCTGCGCATGCGCAGAAAAATTCATTTTTCAACCGAAAAGGCTGAGAATGTTGATAAAACGTAGAAAAAACAGCGTAGAACCCAAAAACACAAATCGGGACCACTTTTTTCTGGAAGAAGATGCAATTTTACATTGAAATATGGATTTCCAGATTTTTAAAAAATTGGGTTTTTGGAGAATCGGATTTTTTCTGTTTTTTACCTTTTTGCTCATAAGGGGCGTCCGTAAATCAGAAAAAAAATTTCAAGGCATATTTTGATAGATTTTTTGAAGACCTCTCGAATGCCACCCTTCGCGCGGTCGTATCTTGCGTCAAATCGAAACTACATATTACTGGAAAAAAGATTGATATTTCCTCATAAAAATACTATCAAAAAAATGTTCCGCAGGGAAACAAAAAAATTTTTCGACCCCACAGGCAGTGGGAAGTTCATTTTTTGGACCATAGGATCGAATAAAAATGTCGGAGAAAAAGTTTGTAACATGTTTGCAATTCGTGGTCCGCTTTCGCGCGGATACTCATAAGCAAAATAATCGTTCGTAGTTCGGCCAATTATTTATGACCCCATTTCTGAGGAGATCTCTTCTAACACATTGTTCGAGTTCTTTCATTTGTATGCTCATCAAAATTTTGATGACAGTCGAACGACTCTTAAAACGGTCATTATATCTTTCTGGTGAAACATTATCGTAGAGAAGATGCTGATGGTATTTTTCACGAAGTTTTGCGATGATCATTGGCCTTGGAAGCAATAGTATCGGTCCGGAAGTGTATTTTTGGGAGATTCTCGCCCTTTTAAATCCCAGAAGGCTACAAATCTGTGATCATTTGTCTTCCGAAGAAAGAATAACTAGAGGCAAGTATATGGATTCCATTCCGTAAACTTTTTTCGCAGCTATTTTTACTGCCGAATTTCAAACTCGTGAGAGTAGGCAAATCACGATGCTGAACGCAAGTAAAAATTTGGGCCTAGTTGATTCTTCGATTTCTGACTGATGCCAAATTTTGGCGTACGCAGCACGAAGCTAGATTACTCAAATTTGACCGATACAATGAATCCAATATTTAATAGTTGTAATTCCACGTCATGGAATGAAAACCATCCCTGAAGTAATAGAGGGGGGGCGGGTTCACGACGTCACGTTGCAATTATCGAATATTGGATTCATTGTACCGGTCACATTTGAGTAATCTAGCTTCGTGCTGCGTACGCCAAAATTTGGCATCAGTCAAAAATCGAAGAATCAACTAGGCCCAAATTTTTACTTGCGTTCAGCATCGTGATTTGCCTACTCTCACGAGTTTGAAATTCGGCAGTAAAAATAGCTGCGAAAAAAGTTACGGAATGGAATCCATATACTTGCCTCTAGTTATTCTTTCTTCGAAAGACAAATGATCACAGATTTGTAGCCTTCTGGGATTTAATAGAGCAAGAATCTCGCAAAAATACACTTCCGAACCGATACTATTGCTTCCAAGGCCAATGACCATCGCAAAACTTCGTGAAAAATACCATCAGCATTCTCAAGACTCTGAAAATCATGGCTTTGCAGGTAAAGTTCATTACACTCTGACTTCATGGAAATTTCAGTGGAGGGGGGAATGTTTCAGAATGTCTATTTTAGAAACCCGGGGTGTTATGGCAGGCTCATTTTATTGATTAAGCGCTCTCAAGGCGATGCGGTCACTGTGCACCGTGCACGAAGACAGTTATTCGCACTTTTCTCCGATATTCTTGCGATTTGGACTAAACGAGGAGAAGACAAATACTTATTTTCATCTAACTTGAGTTCGTCTTCTCGTCGTTTGGCTCAAATCGCAAGAATATCGGAGAAAAGTGCGAATAACTTGAGCGCAGGCACCTCCTAACCTATAATATAGGCACTTCAAAATTCGCACTTTTATCCGATTCTTTTGCGATTTGAGCTAAACGACGAGAAGACGAACTCGAGTTAGATGATAATAAACACTCAAGTTCTCATCGTTTTGCCCAAATCGCAACAGAACTTGATAAAAGTGCGAATAACTTTCGGCGTACACGGTGACCGCATCGCCTTAAACTATGATCCACTGATACCCCATGTATGGGTCCATCTACAAAGTGATCAGTGAGTATGAAAGCAGCCTGTCAGCAGGCTTTGGAAGGGTGGCATTCGATTCATTTGGTCAGCCAGGCTTATTTTTAGTCAACCCAATCGTGCTTAATGAGTTCAACATTTCTACTCTTCAACTGTTTTTTATAACGATATCCATGCTGTTTCGATTCTTATGATAAAGGAAACGACAATGTAACTGACATATTCCGATTTCACATTGCAATGTCGATTTCTACCAAGTTCTTCGACAAACTACAAAAATTGTAAACGGGCTGAGATGCTCGATTCATATGGACGATGTCAGACCCTCTTAAGAGTGCTCTCTACCTTTTGAAAAGCGATGGTGGCGCCTCTAGCGGTCAAATTGGTATATTGTCAATAACAATTTTTAAAAACAAAGAGGGAGTAGACCAATAGTACCGCTCCCTGCGGACTATTTTTCTTCAAATTTTAACAAAAGTTTCATCGAGATCGGTGCAAAATTGAGCTCAAAAATTTGCAGATACATTTGTTCAGTGTTGCTGAATTGTATCTGTAAATTTTTGAGCTGAATTTTGCACCGATCTCAATGAAACTTTTTTTATTATTTGAAGAAAAATAATCCGCAGGGAGCGGTACTATTGGTTTCCTTCCTCTTTGTTTTTAAAAATTGTTATTGGCAATATACCAATTGGACCGCTAGAGGAGCCACCATCGCTTTTCCAGAGGTAGAGAGCACTCTTAACGTATTAGCATAGCTGCACCGTCCGGTAGAATGAAATAAGTGCGTGTAAGGACATGGTGCGTCCGATCGACCGGAAGTAACTTGTACGAGAGCATGAACTAGCTTGGGGGTCGCATCATCAGGCATGAGTAGCACTGCATAAAAGCGCGTTCACAGAAACGCCTAACTGTGAAAGGTACGTCTATCTGCATAATACTAGCTCTGTAATGTCAATCCAACTGCTTCTGAGGGACATGTGGGGCTACAACGATGAATAATACATTTGGAAGAAACGCCTGGACCTAATGCGTATGATAAAAATTTGACTTGCATTCTTTATGACTTTTGCAAGCTTCAGCGGTCATTCTCTTGCCCTCGACTAAAATGAAAATTCAAAAGATGGTTCTGTTTTGAAGATAGATTCATGAGATTGGACGCAGTGATTGCCTATTCATATGGCGCTTTGTTCCCCTAGCTGACCGTCTACGTACCGTCAGCTGGGGTAACTTTGGAACACACGAGTAATATTCTGCAGTCGTAAAAAGAGGTCGCTCCGCGGTAGTATGATCAGTTGTATCTACTCGTTAATGGCATACGTGGAAAATGATTTGTACCGGTGTGGAGGTCCCGATCAGCTGTCTGGTCGTCAACTTCTCCTGAAAAGATCGTTTTGAGGCGAGAAAAAAATGCTCCAAACAATCAATTTCATTTATCATTTTATCATTTTGGTATATCGCCACTTTTGTAGTGAAAATACTGAAAAGTAAATTTTTTGCAAACTGGGGTAACATTGGAACTCTTGAGTAAGAAAATACATGCTTTTTCGAGGTATGGGGTAACTTCGGAACAATTGAAAAAAAAAAACCGAAGAGATTCAGGCCTCTTTCGGGTATTGGTCAGGGCAACTTTGGAACACTTGATGATTGAGCTTCAGGAAGCGTACAATAAGATTCACAAGTTTTTTCCACGAGCTTTACCTACACATAGGGGGACGCAGTGACACCGGAAACATAGTGAATTGAATTTTCGATGTTTGTAGGAATGAATGAAGAGCCGTGTAACAAAACAATGTCGAAAGCTTTCACGTTTCACTCTTACTGGTTCAAAGTTGCCCCAATGGAGGTCTAATATTGGAACATGACTTGGGCGCGTATACATATCTCTGACCTAGACTTGACTGCTCGTCATTCGAAAGCAGGGTTTGATGCGAGAAACTGATTTTTGAATTTCGGTTTATTTCGGATCGGGGGGTCAAACTTCTGTGATGATTCTGGAATTGACCTCCATTCATCTTGGATGCACAGTAACAAAATTATCGGTGACATCTCCAAAATTACCACAGGAGTTTGACCCATCGGGCCGAAATGGACCGAAATTCAAAAATCAGTTTCGTGTCAAACCCTGTTCGAAAGCTAGTACTGTAAGCTTCTGATTGACCCTAGAACACGATGCATTTCTGATACATATACAAGACGTACAAGATGCACGGGGATTTCAACTAAAAATGTTCATAAGTATTCCATTGCAAAGTTACCCCGGTCAACCGTAGCTGTGAAAACAAATGAACAGGTGAGACAAAGATGACAAATGCCAAAACCCATAGTGAGACAGATGGTAGTATTGAACTCATTAATGACTGACTGACTTTCTGTCCAGATCCATGGTCCCTACCTAGCTCACTATGGATGAAACACCAGGTACAATCTCTAATAACGGCAATCCCCAATTTGATAGATGTGGGGGAAAATGTGATTTTTATTAGAAATATCAAGATGAAGGTTTGATTCATTAAGGTTATATAATCATTCTGCAACTAAAGCCCAGATATACGATGTATTGTCGGGGGTTTCGCAGACCCTTCGCGGAAGTCTAAAAATGAAGAACTGAATTTCATTACCGCAGTAGTAAAACGGCTGGCAGAGTTCGAGGTCATCCTTTATTGGAGCCTTTTTTCGCAGCACTTACGAACAAGTAACCAGTGCAGTTGTGGGTCATCTGTTAGATCATGTCTTCATCTGCAAGTAGTTTGGAAAATGGTTACTCTGTCACATTTTGTCTTAGTATTTTCTTGCCCTTCCGAGTTTAGCCGTCTAAAATGAATCTTATGGTTGGGAGAAGAAGAGTTTGGTGTTTGCCGTCGCCCTGTACAAATGCTAAAAAGAGGAGATCTTATAGTACTCCTCACGAGTTACCGGTAAAAAGTTGCCATTTATCACTGCTGCATTGAGTGATTGTCGGAACTCATCAAGTGTAGGAGATCAATACATGTCGGTCGGTATCCCTCGTTATTAGGCATCCCTTGAAAAACTGAGAATAGGACAACTGAATATGTCTGAGCTTCTACGCGTGTGTAAGTATATTTTCAAATAGTAGATAGCTACTTTTTCGAAATGTAGCTATGCACTTTTTCAACAAGTAGGTCGAGAAACTCATATTGAAAAAGTAGTACCCTACTTATTCTAAGTAAGGCGAGTTTTCACTTTTTGAATAAGTGGTATACTACTTTTTTTTTAGTAGAAAACACTTATTCAGATTTAGAGTGTGAGGTGGGTATCGTCAATCTGATGGAGATAGAAGCCCGCGTTGCTTTTTCTTTCGAAGATGTGTGCATCGAGAAGAACGTATCTGAGCATTCATTTATACCGATATTTGTGAAAAGTGCGTCAAAACTGCTCCCGGTGAATATTTGGTACCGCACATTTCTATTTACCGGACCGCGCGCCTTTCTCGCTGGCTGATAAAAGAACTATAAGCAGCTTCTCTTGGCCCAAAAAAGTTTGTCCATCACTGCGACTCGGCTCTGGCGCTACTGATCCTCGGATCGCACTGTTTCCTGGTGCCAAAATTCTCTCCCAAAACGTTGTAGTACTTGATGCATCGGCTAGTTCTTGCCGATCTCACAAGGAAATTTCGTCTACCAGTCTCAATTTCATTCATTTCACAGGGGCTGCATCGACGACGCCAGATGCGGCAGCCCATCGAGCCCTCCCTCGCTCTGTGGTGCAGCAGGCATCGGCGGGGGCAGCTCCAGCACGTGCTCGGACGTGGACTGGTCGTGGGTGGAGGAGGTGGAGCGCTGCCGGCTGCACCAGGAAGTCGACGAGGATCCCGCCACCGCCGATCGGTACCACAAGCAGCGAGAGGAGCAAGAGTCGCGCATGCGCACACCATCCGGTGAGCGGCCGGACTGCGCTGTTGCTGCTGCATTCGCGCCACCAACACCATCACCACCGTCGACCGAACTGCTCAGTGTCGCGATGCCCGTCGCCGCGACGGCGGCCCACATCAAGAGCCCGAGCGCCCGGCCCGAGGAGTGCGACGAGGTGCCAGCGAGGGAGCAGTTGCACCTGCAGCAGCAGCACCGCCACCACCACGACCCCGCTGCCACGAGCGACGACGGCGAGGTCCTCCGACCTCTGCGCCCCGATGGCTCCCGCAGCCCCCGAGACGGGTGAGCACGATACCCTGCAAGTGTTCGCGAACCCGGTGCGCTAAGCTTGGCTTTACGAATGTGCGAAAGCGCACCGAGCAACAGAGTGAGAGAGAGAGAGAGAGAGAGGTACCCGGTCCTTGGGTAACGCGATCGCGGACCATGGGAAAACTCCCATGGCTTTTCGCTGAATCGTGACCGTGTGGGTGCCTTCCGAGTGTATAGCTGTACAATGAGCGCCCGTACCGAGCCGCGAGAGAAAGGTGAGCGCGACCGCCGATCGCTCGCCCCCCGGGCCCCGTTTGATTTGATTGCCGACCCGATCCAGCAGAGTTGCCGTGTTCTGCACTCTCGACCCCGAGCCACTATGCCACCGTTGATTTGTTTCGGTTTCGAAGTCGCAGTACCTGGACGCTTTACGAGACCGATACGCGAGATTGTTATGACCAGCGCATCACGTATCGTCGCGGGCGTCTGCCGAAAATTTTACCGATCTCGATCGCATTCCGCGCGTGGCATCGATAATTGCTCTGCATCTGTTTGAGAGACTGTAAAACCACGAGGAAAGTTGGATGTTGATTACTTGCGATGAACCGAATCCGAGAACGCGAAGGGATTCTTCATAGAGAATGATTCCATCTCAATCCCAAATCGACGTTGAGAAGTATTCACGATGATCAGCGGTGCATTTTCTCATTTTGGTTGATGGAATCGCTCGTACATTGGTGTAGATCAAGTTAGATATTACCATCGCTTTGTCGTCTTCATTGAAATTCGGGCGATGAGCTATGCGAGTGATTATCGTGATCGGCATTACAATGTACTCGCCGCTAACTCGAGAACAAGGACAATTCAGAATCTTCGTCGAAGTTGATCATCATCTCTTTCTCTTACTTTTCTCGACGATCCCTTGGTATACTTTATTTGTGTGTTTCTAACATTTCATTAGAAATATCATTAGACATGAGTTCCATCCCACATACGAATTCTCACGTGTTGATCTCGTGCTACTGATATTCCGGTTGCAAACGAATTTGCAAGTGAGCTTGCAAGCTCGAAGAGGCACCAACTAATCACGCTAATTGTTTCCATTCACTGTTTCAGGTCGATCAGGGCCGCTAGCGGCACGTTACCCTGGCTGCGACTGTCGATGCGCCGCTTGCGCCAGATGCGGTTGCCCGAGTCGCTGCTGGGAAGTGCGGGCATCAGTAGCCCTTCCGAGGGTGCAACGGCGGCGCCAAACTCGCTGCCGGACATAGCGCTGATAGCTCCGGAAATCCTGGCTGCACAGACCAACGACACGAGCGGGGGCTTGCTGAGGCCATCGAGCGCGCCGGCACCGGTGAGAAGTGGTTGCGTTTCCGCGCCCTCAGCCTCGGTAACGGATGATGGCGTCAGCAATCCCAGATCGGTTCCGCAGACCACGCCACGGAGAGGTCGCAGGTGCCAAATGAGCCAGAACCCACCGGCCGCACCCACGAGGCCCCCGCCACCGCCACCTTGTGTCGCTCCGACTGTAGTGACGTCAGATTCTGCAGTTCCAACGATCAGTGCGACAACGATCTCGACGGCGACGACGACGCCAGGCAGCGAAGGGCCTAGCGCGCCGGGCACTCCGCGGCAGCGAGTCGACGAAACGCCCGACGCCGCGAACACCACCGGCCCCCCAAGGTGAGTCTTGTGAGATTTTCAGTCCAATGTGGCATTCTTGTGTTGGCGAAAACTGACGATCGCATCGCTCAACGCCCGTTGCCGGTCCAATCTTTTACGATTCATATTCTTAATCAGAGGTGACAAGACATTGATGACTTTCGACCTGCTGAAGGAAATTTCAATACAATACAATTCCATCGCCGCGACAAAGTTTCTGTTACATCGACCGATACCGTAGGCAGAGTATCGAGACTTTCTCCTCTCATCGGGTAGAGATAATCGATGAGATCGTCACAAGATCTGGGTACGAACAATCGTCCCTGACGCAACGGCCCCAAGCCTTCAAACCAAGACTAGCTTACTGCACAGTTCACAAGCCGCTTGCTCTGCGACGATGGACTCCGTCAACTCCGAGCCTGGGAGAATGATCACAAAATTTGAAAATGATCACAATGCTGACAAGTGAGACAATGACATCTCGTTTCGTGCCGTATTGAACAATGATTATCGAGACTCTCAAGCGTGAGCGAGTTAATATAAACGCTTTTGCCTATATCGTGTAGACGTCCGTGGGAGTCGAGCGGCTATGTGTGGGTTGCCGAAGAAAGATAATGTCGACTAGAGACGGGCTGATACGAATTAGCGCAAGCTGGGAGAACACATGAGGCGCGTTCGCAAAGCCAGCTAAACCAATTTACGGGCGCGTACTGTCATGCCCTCTCGAAGTGCATGCAAGCCATATCATTGCTTCGGAAGAGCATCGACTCGATGGCGGTCGGTGTGAAGGTGCGCCTAATCGACCCAGCGTATAGAGACTGCCCTCCTCCGGTTATCGCGTGGGCATAACTTTCTGCCTCCCGAGCCATCAAACAACCGCGCCTTCACAGTTTTCAGAACTGCCGGATTAACTTTCGATTCATGGGTTATTGTGGGTCTACGAAACTGTTTCGAACAAACCTTCGCTCATTACATCGAAAGAACAGATAATTCAAACGCATGAGGCTCGTGATGTGCACACAAATACAATTGCTTTGACAGCATTACTTGAATGAATATATGATTGAAAATAATGAAAACAGCGCTCGTGGTAGACATTATCAATGCCTCAAAATATTTTGGGTTGCAGCAGCTGCTTCACTGATTATCTCCTTAGCGGACTTGCTGCGAGATAGACCACATCTTTTACCAATCGGTTCAGTGTTACTAATTAGCAATCAAAATTCGCGCTTCGTCAAACGGCATCATCTTCCAACCAGAGCAGCCTTAGGGTTGAAAATGATTCCAATCACACCTTCATTTTCAACATTGCTCTTGGTATAATTTTTATTGTCTAGTTCATATTGCCGAGACTGCCTGAAAATAACGTCCTCGGTGTACGAGGAAGTAAAATGAATGCTGTAGCGAAGTAAGTTATTGGTTGTGATGGTTGAATAAGCTTGCGTTTCTAGGTGTCTTCCTGTACAACGTGTATACCGGACAAGTCAATAGCCAAGGGAATCGGCCTGTAAGATGAAGTACCCAAGTCTGGTGCAGAGTATCGAACGGGCGATTTATCAAAGCCGAACGCAACGCAAAACGAAGAGAGGCGTATAAGCTCGTCTCGTGCACGTGGGTTGGATATTCACGTTTTCTCGAACGAGTTGAGAAATTCCATTTAGAATTGCTACTATTATCATCTATCGGCATAGTCTTCGGAGCTAAGCCACCACGCTGTAGTGCTTGCGTTTGCGGCGTGATGGTAATAACCCATACGTTTCTATCGATTCGCGAAGCGCAGCAGAAATATACGTCGCCGTGTTCCTGCGGGTAGCGTGTGCCACTCGGCTGCGTGTTATGTAGACTTCGCCTGACTTGACGCGTTGAAACAGTCGTTGATCTTTCTCTTAGTCCGGTAAATCAGGCGATACCCAGAGGGTGCTACGGAGCCAAATGTGTCAAATACATAGAAAAAAAAATCCAGAAGAGGTGAAGTTAGGACGTCGTGTGGTATGCGCCATGATACGGTTATCCAAGCACTTCCACCACGCCGAACTTGATATTCCTACCAACTTCCGATCAATTTCATCGCTCTCTTTGACAACGTCCCGTGCGTAAGTCAGAAGCAAAAAACCATAATTTCTTGGACTATGATGAAAACATACAGTGACAGAAATACTATTGTCAATTTTAATACTAGCCTGAGTATCTTGTTGTCTCTGTTCAATTCAAACGGGAATCCTTGGCAAATCCAGCATGCCCGTCACTCTCTGTCAGATTTCAAAAATATAGCTCAGGCAACTGTCTCTGATGGTATAATGGAACGCTCTGCGACGCGCTCCCAGAGATGGACTCACAAAGCAGGTGATTCAGATATGGCGGTTTGAATTATGTGCTCCTTGGCGCAGCGAATATCAGAGAACGAGACGGAGCAAGACTCGCTCGCTCTTATTCCTCGGACAATCGCCCTTTTCCTCACTAGCCACATCGCAGCGGAAGCCGGCGAGCACGGTGAGTCGGCGAATCGCTCGGCATCATCAGCAGCGCGGACATCGTCGTGTCCAGCAGTAACACATTGCATATGTACTTGTAGCATGAGCTGCGGCTCACCTCGGCGAGCCAGCGCTCGTCCTTGCTCGGTACCGAGGAGCAACCCGCGCCCGTATAATTTTCTCCTTTCCTGCCTGATTATCGGCCTATCGATTTTTCGTGATAGCATCGTTACATCACATTCGACCAGCCCAAGTTGTTATTCACAATGAGGAAACTGACCCTGTGGACCTGCCTACCTGTAGGTAGTATAAGCTGCTATCAAAAATCGATCCGAATCTCCTTGGCTGACCTCGCGAGTGGCAATTTCAGCGTTCCGGTGATGCATTCTAATTCGACTAGCTGCACCGAATCATTCTATTTGAGGGGCTCCACTTCTTCGATGCGTTCCCTTTGACGACTAGTGTTAATCACTCTGTTTATTTACATACACCTCTAATCAATGTAAATCGATTGACTATAAAAGTGCGGTGATATTTCGAAGAAACAAATGATGTCGTCATACATTTTCGTTGCACCTGATGAGCTGAAAATTCTTGAGTAATTGTACCGAAAATATAGAACGCTTCACTAAATTATTCATTCTGGGAATTCCGTCGCCATGCGCCGTGAGATCAATACTATAATCATTCGACCGAGCAACATTGGTGATTAAAATGCCGAGTTCGATTAATAGAAACGTTCAAGCTCACAAAATATTGGAGTAATACGGCACTCATCTTGATTTCTCAACTTACATCAGAATTTTGTAAAATTTTGTTTGCCAATCGTTCACATCTCACGTGAACTGATAGTTGATAGCCGAAGTCAGACCTCTTAGTATCGGAGTACTGCATGGTGATTGGCTTTCACCATCGCGAATTGCGCAAATTCATGCAACTTCGTCTTACTTTTATTCAATGTCATACTTTTCGCATATCTCAGTGCAGCTCTGACCGATCAAGAGTTGGCATATTCTTTTCGATCGGGTCGCATTCTTTTTCAATTTTTTGTTCTGTCTGACAGAAGTTCTTCAATCCGATAACTGCTTCAAAAATATACTAGATCGCACATGATGCTGTTTTTTAAATGTTTTGATTACTAGTCTTTGAAGTTGAGATCCTTGCTTGGTTGTAATTCTAATTGGACCTGACTGACTTATCTCAAATTTATAGTACATGCCAAGTCAATACTGACCGCGCTCGATTAACATTTTCATTGAATCAAAGGCCATCAGGCTTTCTTACTATTCATTGGCCAACATTTGTCTTGACTTATCTCAAACATCTAATCCATTATGACATATTCTCAATGCGGCGAGACCCGGTCGCCAACCACGAGAACAAAGTACTCGACGCAAGCTTGTTATTAATATTCAAGCGGCATATAATGCACTCGTGACGCGTGTATGTCGCGCTCGGATTATAACGGTCCCGAGCGCGCGCCCGCATCAGTCTTCTCTGAGTGAAATGCATGTGGAGAGGAAGAAAGAATGGGCATACCTTTTCTCAATCCACCGTGGTGCATCTGATGCAGTGGCCCAGACTCTCCATTTGAATTGAAATTCATAAGTTGATAGTATCGTGAGCAGAAGCTGTCAACCGTTGGCATCGGTATCACAAAGTGGGCCAAAATTCTCTCGCAGGACTGAATAATAAACTTCGCAGGCGTATTCCGTAAAATCCGCATCCAAATATACGAGATGCAGCTTGCAAGCTCTCTCCCGTCAGGCTTGTCCCGACCGATCGAGAGTCACTCGACTGGGTTTGAATCTTCTTCGGGTCATTGGATGCTCCCGTTTTGGGTGACCCCGATACCTTGCCTCTCGATGCCTCTAAATCTGCGAATAGTCGTGTGATCGGCAGCTCGCTCGCGATAATGTCCAAAATGAAAGTCGTGACGGTGTCGAAGAGCTGCGCGCTCCACACGATCGGGTCGCGCGGGAAATTGAGAGGTAGCTGCATCAGCATCACGCGATTCACCTAATACCCCGGCCGGACGTGCATCCTGAGAGCCCTCGGAACGTAAGGTCGCGGTGACCGCAGAAAACAGTTCCTCGAGTTTCTTTCTTTCGTGCTCTGTTGCCCGTGAGGACTTCAAGGACCGTCCGGTGTTGCATCGTTGGCAGCTTCGGACTCATCCTTCAAAGGCTACAATGCCTACTAACGTCGATGACGCGGTGCAGATGTGATATGATGCAAGCAGCTTCTTGAACGCAGTAACCTGCAGTCGCTGCTGTCGTGCGTGACAGCGCGTTTACTCGTCTATTGCTGTGATGTTGACCCGCGGGTGCAATGCATTCGTATGAATACACGCAATCTGCACATGGCGATGTGATCGCTGTGCCGGACATCACGGCTTGCGGAAGCGCAGATGTGAGTGAGATTGCGTTCATACGACGAGGGCTCGTCTAGTCCTGGCTTACACTCTCAAATGGATGATATGCGGCCGATCGCGGACCACTCGACGGTTCTCGGCGATGCCACGCCGGGCACCTCTCTCACGACTTTACAGAGTGAATCAGGGTCGTCGAGCGACGCGGATTTGACGGAAAAATGTTCAAAGTGAACGAAAGCTCGTAGAATAGCCTCGGGCAGTACGAGCGCGTGAATCAGGCGAAAAAGAGCGCGCTTCAACAGCAGTATCGCTCATTTCCCATTTCCCGTTCTCAATGATACTGTTGCACCGCCATGAGTAACAAATATACTACTGCTTGACAATCTTGCATGCATCGAAAAATCGACCTCTGTTGTGGAGATTAGCGATTTGACCCTCTTCTCATTTTCTTAAGGACATAAGCACGACCTGCGTTGCATTTCTTGGCGGTCAGTTGTTAGGGCGTGTCTCCAATTCAAGGGCATGCCATGCCATCGGCGCACGCCACGACACAGGCTCAAGTGCCGATGTTTGTTTTTGTGTACAAAGCGCTTCCGTTGACATTTCTCAACTCTTGAATATCAGGGGAGCCTTTTTATATCCAAAACTTGCGATAGAATGTGAGACGACTAGTTTCCAAATAAAAATGGGTGTCATCGCATGAGCTTGTGTCGCGGCGTGTGCCATTAGCATGACATGCGCTTGAATTGACGCGTGACACGCCAGAGAGATCGCCCTCATCCTCAGCAAGGATTTGAATCAAACGTCTAAAATCTGAAAGTGACAACGGCTTCCTGCAGCGCTTTGAGTCACACACGGTATGACTCATAGAGTAACGGCTAGCGTTGCAACGAGGTCCGCAAAGTCATAAGAGAGAGAGTGAGAGAGAGAGAGAGCTTTCTCACTTGCCATTTTAAGGAAAAACTTCTTTGCTCTATGCATACGAGAGTCGGTCGTGTATTTGGCCATTCATACATATAGTCTACACGACTTTCTCGGGGTTTGGTGTGGACTGTAAAACGGTGATTGCGCGATTCGCCTCATCAGAGTCACAAAAGAGCAGGATTGGCCCGCTCTCACTCTCCCTCACTCTTCCTGGCATCGTCAGTGTTATCGCGCTTTCCTCGACGACCGGACATGCACACGTGGTCTCGCACCGAACGCATGTCATATTCTGCGGACTGTGCGTTGTGTATTTCTGCGCAGAAGAAAGGATATTTTGCGCGCGCCAAGTCTCGGCGGGCTTAACGGTACACAAAAGTCGCAAGCAGCGCGCTCGGCCGTCTTTTTTCCAGCGCCTCCTTGCATGCGATCTCGCGCGCATTTATTGCTCCTAAAGAATGTAGGACAAAGTGACGAGGCGAGGAAGAGAAGGAGGAGGCCAGGACTCTCCTTTCTTTGTGTTTGCCTCGTTGCGCGAGAAAGCACACCCGCGCGGCTCCGTTTCCTGCATCGAGCGTCTCTCGATTCCGCCGTTTCATGTTCAGCGCCAGCGATGTGTAATCCACTCTGATTGCTCGGAATCTTCATAAGCACTCCGTTTTCTACGTTGCTTCCTGTACACACATTTGCCATCTTGCTGCATATGTAATTGTGCTGACGAGATCAAGAGTGCCGTTGAAGGCGTCATTATAACGCTCTCATACAGCCTCTCTAGCCAAAGACCAAAATCTACTGGTTGAAGATGTACAATCAAAGCTCCATTAGCGACCACCTCTCTTAGTGGCCGAACATCCACGGTCCCGGTATAATCGTATTCTCTCCCAGTCCCGAGAGTACCTGTCATGTGTGAATTCAACTCCCCAAGAGCGGCCACTAGATTTTAAGAGTATTCCCAATGTCTTTGACGCCGTGTTGCGCAGTGCATCGACTCACGGTCCCGAAGTTTCGAATTAGTCAAAAGTACCTCCTTTCCACGAAGGGATATCCATAAACACTCTGGATCCACCAAAACGATATAAAGAGACGCGAATCATATAGACTATTATCTGACGATTGATAGAAAGCGATATCGGCCATCACTAACGTGAAATTACACCGCGATATGCATTCATAAATTCGGGCCACTACTTGGTATCTGTAGACATGAGCGACATTGTCAAACAACACATGCGGTGAGACCGTTGCGCGAAAGATTAAGTTCAACTTAAGAAACCCGCCAAAACCAAAGCTAAAGTGAAAATACAGTAGCTAAGGTCGCACGATTTTATGAAGAAAGATATTCTTGATGCAACAATGTCCACGGTCGGCTAGGCCAAAACGTTAAAAGACTAGCCCTGGTACGACGACAAATGTCGAGCCAAACTTAAGGACTTTAGCAAGGCTTGGCGGTGGCAAAAATGGGGCACAACACAAACACCCATCAATAACACCGAGAGAATTTGTTGAATTCATCAATTACGAAGAGCGAGTCCATCTTGGAAGAAAAATTGCAGATTCCAAAACATTTCAAGAACAGAGATACACGTCTAGGTTTTCGAAAACTAGATAGGTACTCAGAGAAATCCTAGGGAATCGGGCACTAAAGAGATAAGGAAAGATGCGGGAGATCGGAATGAATCGGAAATACTTCGAACGACTTTTCGATGTTGACCGTAAATGAAGCGGAAACCTTGCCAAAAGTCACACAATATAACCAATAAGTGTATATAATATAGTAACAATAATATATTAACCAATAATACGATAATATAATGATAACAATGTAATAATCTCCCACTAATATATAGTAGTAAGAATGAGATTCCTTTGACTGCCTTGAATGCCCAGGAGGGCCTCTGAGGTCCTTCGAGGTCCCTTGAGGGCCCCCGAGGGCCCCTGAGAGTCCCGAGTGCCTCTGACCAATTAATCTAAATTACGTTCCATATTTACCTTAGGGGCTGAGAGATTCCCTTGAGATCCCCCGAGGGCCTGTGAGGGCCTTCAAGGGCCTTCGAGGGTCCCTAATTTTTTCTGAGCCCCTGCAGGTCCCTCAGTCCTCTCAATTTTTCTTTGCAACTTCCCAGAAATTACCTCCTCCCCATCATTATTTTTACAGTATATCCGAGAATCAAAAATCAATAACCAATATCTTTGTGTGACGGAACACTCTTCCACAACATAAACTTCATTTTCCAAAATCAAGTTCTTAATTTCCATCTTTTCACCACCTAACAATTTCATTTCATCTACAGCCTCCACTTCCACATGTACGTTGAACCTGTAAAGACCTCTCAATGAAATCAATTTCGAAACGATTCTTTTCACTTTCATCTCATTTCAGGAAATTAATCGATCTCTTGTAAGTACCGCAAACTTCTAGCTCCACTCCACGATCGTACGATTCAATTCGACCGTTTTCATCTTTCACAACAATCACATCAAGTTTGTGACGTATCTTCGTAATTACACCCAAAATTTCATTTCCATTCTTCTCATTTCTTTGAACGAATTGATCCTTCAAATAACCTTCTATCTCTGGAGAATCGACAAGACTTATGTAAGAATTATGTCATATAGTCGAAACATCACCAATTCAACTTACTTATTGTTCTTTTTTTCGAAGGTCTATCATCAAATTTTATTTCGTTGTATATCCCAACGTCGTATTCGCGATTTTCTTGTTCAATTTGATGATATTCTCGTTATGAGATGACAGAACAACTCTATTCGTAGAAATATCCCCATTCATGCCTTCGAGTATGGTTCTCCATACATCATTACTTATACATATATACTCAATTTGATATGATAATTAATTTCCTGATATTGTTCTCAATTTCGTTTGAAGTTAACCATTGTGTACGGACCTCACTCATTTTTATATTTTTATGTATTCCCTCATATCATCATTGGAAATACTGCATTGTATCTTACTCCATACTTGATTACTCAACAGAAATTTGGAAACTGAATTCACTGTCATCGCCCTTTTTCTGGAACCCAGACTTGCGAAATACTTCGTCAACATACGCAACTATATTTCTGTAATATCAACGTCACCAACATCTCTAATCATAGAGATACATAACAGTGAACTGAGTTACTAACGTTGTTTCATCTCCAATTCTGACTATTCTTCGGATAATCGTTATTCGACATATAAATTCCCTTCAATTTTTCGAGTCCGGGAATTGTTCACATTCGCCGTGAGCTCTCAAAAAATACTCTCTGTTTCATGCAATCCTATTATTATATTCAAACATGCGATTTCTGTAGATCCTTCTGATTATTTTGAGCATTTCCCGTATTCTTTTTCAACTTTTTCTCTCCAACTGTTCGTGCAAACACCACAATATTACCTGCTTTTTCAGTTTGTATACTTGTACTATCTCTCCCAACTCCGGATTCCTCTCCATCTTAACAGAATTTGAGAACAATATACTTGAATTTCATATTATAGATGACAAAAATATCAAACATCAGGTACTCCATCCCAAACAACATTTTCGATCTCATCTGAACCATCAAATTTGACAAGGAGTTTTCCCACAATCTCCAGGACCATCAATGGAATTGAATAGATTTTCTTTACTTCTTAAGTTGCTATGGATGGATAATTGATTCTTCACTTCTTCAAATCAATAATCACGGGTAGCGGGGATTGGCGAGCGGAGCGAGCAGGGGGGCTTGCCCCCCCCCCTAGTATAATATAATAATAATATAACAATAATAACACAATATAACAATAGAATAATAATAATAATATAAAATAACAATAATATAATAACCAATAACTTACCTCCATCTCCATCACTAGCGGGAGTCTGGAAGACGATTCGCCGACTCATAAATAACAAACGCTCCGGGCATGAACTTATTACACTCAAAGCTCTCGAAGTATAGGGGTACTCATTGAGCAGCTCAAGTGCACTTGCTTATTCAGCTGATGTAGGAAGAAGAGGAAACCCCAGAGAAATGGCAGATCCTATAATTACGATTCCAATCTTCATGAAAGGCAATAAAAGAAACTAATAACTACCGTGGTATCTCACTCCTCGTCACTCGTTATGAAATTTCGCCGAATATCCTCATAACAAGGCTCACACAATACGTCAATTCGATAGTGGGAGACTGGCAGAGTAGATTTCGATAGGGCCGGTCGACAACAGATCAAACTTTCACAATCAGGCGAATCCAAGAGAAAAATTGGAAAGAGGAAGAACCAGTCCATCACCTCTTCATCGATTTTGAGGAAGCGCATGACTCATTTCACAGATCCAGAAAGTACTTCATTCTCTTCTTAGGTATACGAAGTGAAGTTGTCAGGGAGATGGAGGATAGGAAAAAATATATCGGAATCATTCATCATTGAGAACGATCTGAAACAGAGAGACACGGTTTCGCCCCCATTGCTCATTCACTTTCGTTCACTTATACAGAATATCGATGCTTCCTATACGGAGAGTAACACATCCGCTTACAGGCGCGGGAACTGATGGCACGAAGATCAACACTGACTCCTCAACGGCGTTAAAAGTAACCTCTCTCATTTCGAATACATTCTTCTAGTTTTTTGAGTGAGTTTTAGTAAAATTTACTCAAAACTCACTAACTTAATAGTAAAATTTACTCTCTTTGACTAAGTTCTCAAAGGTACGAAGACTAATCATTTTTTCTTAACGGCACGAAATCTAACTCTTCCTCTTTACTGACCCAAAGACCAACACATTTGTCTTATCAAGGCGGATTGTGTTAGTCTCCATCGGGGTCGATGAAATGAGTGCGTTAGTCTTCGTGCCGTTACCGAAAAAACGTTAATCTTTGTTTAGCACGAGCGAGCGATGATGTGTTACTCTTTGTAGGAGGCATGGACATGTAATGAGACCACTAGCACACTGCACGGATGGTGGTAGTTTCACTGAATATTCATCTTGCGATATTTCGTAGATGACAACTATTTCTCCGCAGCGATGAGCTTCTTGTGGTCACCCTTTCAATCTATTATACCTCGATTGAACTGACAATAGGACTATCATACTTCAGAAAGTTCATACTGCAAGTTCAACAACATATACTGATTCACTTCAACTTATTCTCTGAAAAATTCATGTGAATATGCGGGCTTCGGAACCTGGAATGGAGAATTACGTGCGAAACCTTGGTTTAGGTTCATGTCTTCGCGTAAAGTATAGTAAATTTGTACTATAAGAATTTCTCAAGATGACGCTGCCCTCCTTCGGTAACTGATGCTTGTGAAATGAAGAATGAAATGAACCGTTAGGTGCCAAGAATTGTCACATGTTTTCATGGATCTCATTTTTTATTTATACTCGACAAGCATCATTTTTGTTTAACAAAAAAAAGGATAAAATATTGGAAAAATCTGCACTTATGTTTCTCCAAATACCCACGCTGATGGATCATTGTCGAATAGGCTATCTTCGCATACTTTCAAGCAGTCATGACCAACCAAATCCAATAAATGCACCGCTCAGCGGCG
This sequence comes from Eretmocerus hayati, assembly GCA_029851415.1. NCBI lineage: Eukaryota > Metazoa > Arthropoda > Insecta > Hymenoptera > Aphelinidae > Eretmocerus > Eretmocerus hayati. The sequence continues at coordinate 117,158,753 of CM056742.1, forward strand.
ACCTCAGGATCTGTCGAGGCCGTGATGCATTGGTGCTACATATCTAAGGTGAGTATATCCAACTTGCCCCATTTAACCATATTTCCAACAACCCTGGTTTACTTCACTGCTCTGGCCCATCTGAATATTTTCCAACGTATCTTAGCCCATTTTGAAGCTTGTTTCAAGCCTTACAAAATGTGCCGAGATACATCGGAAACTATTGAGATAAGTCAGAGTAGTGAAGTAAACGAGAGCTGTTGAAAAAATGGCTCAATGGGGGCAAGTTGGGTACACTTACCTTGGTTAATCATAGGCGAGGAGATGAGCTCCAAATACCGTGCGGGACGAAACAAAATCTTTCTCAACTCTATCTAATTGGGATATTTCATTTCAAAATAAATCGAGGTGTTTTCTTGTCGAGTCTTGAGCTTTTCTTTGAGCTTAGGGGGTTAGGTCCTGGCAAGATTACCTTATAATAAGGAAGGAATATCAATAATAATCTTGAACAGATGTAATGCTGCTGGGATCGTCAATATATGACGGATGATCTGTCATAGATAGCTATTGTAAATCTGGTACAGACAGCGATGATGAGGTCTCTACAGTGGGGTGTGCAATCATGAAATCGTTAGCCACGTGCTTGGAGGACCGTGAAACTAGGGTCTACTGAAACTCGTGACTTTTCTCCATCTATACGTTACATTTTAAACTTTGGGAACAATATAATGATGTTATTATGCTCGATTAGACTGAATTTCTGTCGAGGGTTGCAATGCTTATCGCAGAAAGACAAGCATTTATCACGAATTACGAGAGCACCGACATGACCTGTCAGAAATACACAAATCTAGTGTCGGCCTGTTTTGTGCTCAGGGTATTGAATGTTGGCAAGATATCTCACGTGGAAATGGCTCAAGTCAATATGAAATATGTTACTAATTCACCCGAATCGATCCACTTGGGCTCATCAGTATATGGTGACGGAGCGTGTGTCATAGACATCAGCCCCTGCAAAAAGAAGGAAGAGAAATATAAAATTCCAATTCTTATTTGAGACGTTTCAGAATTGAATGAGTTGAGTGTAGTACAGACAAACTCGCTCCCCGACAATAAAAAAGTCTTCTACCAATGGCTGTTACGTCAAATATTTTCTCGCCCCAAAGTTCATCTCCCATAGGTTTTCATCTTGCCCGAGCAATTTCTAACAATCATGATATAATCTACATATATGCGATGGTAACTTCAATGATAACTCCTCAGGTGTTTCATTAACAAAGTTTCAAAATGGCGCTCAATTAATAGCCTCAACGGAACCTCTGCCACGTTTCATTTGCTAAAGAATCGTGTTTGTTCGAGCTATATACTTATGTGCGTAGACGACGGGGTAGTTCATGCTATAGAAATTGCTCAGAGGGTTGAATCCTGGCAAGAAAGATACCTCATGAGTAAGAAATGTTAATCTTGAATGAATTGAAAATAAAATGCTGACTCACTCCAAGCAGAGGGATCGGGAAAATAACATTATGAGGTCAGTGTACCCAACTTGCCCCCATTCCCATCTTAATATTTCCCAATGCACTGAAGCTTGTTTCAAGACCTTCAAAACGAGTTGGAGTACATCCAATTTGGACCAACTGGAGCCAAACTGTTTGAATTTTCCCAAAGATGATTTCTGAGAGTTTACCAAAGTGTGCACCCAACTTGCCCCCATCAGTTAAAACAACGTCAATGGCGATATAATGCATAAAATAGCTTTGATCCGTTTTTATCGCCGTGCAGCGACATTTGTAGCTTTTAGCCGATCCAAGACACTGTTTCCGACCTATTTTGACGCGGTAAACACTCCGATGTTGACCCTCTAGATTCTCAAATCATCTCCGTGTTTTGTACATAAAATCGCTACAAATCGAGGTTTTGCAACTTTGAAGGGCGAATTTTGAAGGTCTTGAAACAAGAAATCGAATGCGCTAAGATACATTGAGATTGGTTATATAAAAATAAATTTGCACGGATTTTAGTGAACGCGATTTCCTCGGTGATCTCTTAGCCGTGCAAACACAAAAAATGGAAAAATCACTTTAAATTTTCTGGAGAACGCAGAAATGACCCAGGGTTGATGCAAACTACTCATTCTTTCACATTTTGACATCACAAAAGTGAAAAAAAATATGCGGGAAGGTGATCAACGAGCGCCCATTTCCGAGATCGGCATATGGGGGCAAGTTGGGTACACTTACCTAATTCCATATTTTATAATTTTGACAGTCGGTGTTGGTACTCCCGTTATTTGCATCAAATGCTAATTTATCTGCAACAAACACTGCAACGCTCAACCAATCCTTAAAAAAAGACTTCGGTTTCTTGCGAATTTAATATTTTTGGGCGTAACCAAATCATTATATTCCTCCCCATTTAAAGTGTTTCAATTCACCACGCGATTCGTGCTTGTCTATCACAGGACTTGTTGTTTTGAACGCAGCAGCTCCGTGATTTTCGACAGCGAGAAGTTTTTTAAAATTAGGCAGTGTTCGCATGATTCTTGAGGGCAGTCCCAACTGCTTGCTATGTGATAGTTTTCAATACTTTGGTTGATTTTTTCGAGCTCAAGTGCCTACAGTAAGACCGACGTTGTCAGCATGTGACTGCACCATTGCTAATCAGTGGATCCGCGTGAAGTTGCTCGGAACAAACTCAAAAATGGACGAAAGACAAAAGTGAGCTTCTGGGCCCGCAAGATGGGTTTTCTTGCTCCTGACCTCATCTAGATTTAGGGTCAAAACTCAAACATATAGGAAGTCAAAAAAAATTATATGTTGAATCCCATAAGAGCTCAGCTCGAAATCGCAAATTGGCCACGGAATTGACACATTGACCCTTAATTCGCACTTTTCGACCCTTAAACGTCCAGCGATTCTGACTTTTTGCTATGAAAGAGCGCAAAAAATACATAGAGAACATCTTTAGCACGATCAATTGAGAACGCGTAGATGCGGCAACAGGCCGAGACACATTGTGAGCAAGTTTCCGCGGATCTACTCATACGTGTACACAGTTTGAAAACTCTTGAGTGTTGGGAAGTAAGTTCAGCTTGACCGCAAGGGTCGAGTGCAGCCCCAAAGCGTTACTTCACTTTTTATTGATTATTCTCGCAGATGGTCGAGGCCAAATTGTTTCGTGAGCTACGAAATGGGATCTTGCCAAGTGTAATCCAAAAGCAGATTGGGTAGTGTCTGATGGCAATGAATTGAGACGAAACTTCAACTCTTGGATCGTCGTAAAAATGTCATAACATCCATCAAATATTCCTCTCCATGCAATTTTCCGATATTAAGTTGCCTAAAAATTACATAAAATAGTATTCGCGCATCGTAGATGAGCGTCCCCGCTTCCGAGCGGTTATTTGAACCTTCGCCTGTGGCCCAGGCCGAAAACTAATCGCTCAGAAGCGGAATATTACCTCATAAACTCGGTGCGGAATGTATTATTTTTTCAATGACTTGACTATTGTTCAAAAAATTTTCTCAAAAAACGAACATACGTCATGAAAAATCGATCCTTAATTCTAGACGGAGTCAATGCGCTTTTTGAACATCGCATTTGCATAAATGAATTGTTCAAAATTCCGAAATCATCTCAAAAAGAGAACCCGCAAATAAACAGACGATGGCAAAGAGATACTGTGATATAGTATCTTGGAAATCAGTAGTTGGTCTAAGTGAATTCTATCCTATCTGGAGGATTGGCGTTCCATGTTGCAGTCATAATAGAATATTCTCATAGGTATAATTCTGTTCAAACTACTCAATCAAATGTTGTGCATTTATTCTCATGATGAATTGATTCAAAACATTCTCACAAGTTTGAAAGTTTTCAAAGCTGATTGTTCGTGCAACCAAACAACGCAAGAGGCTTGTTATGTAATATGTAGGGGAGAGTGGGGCAAAATTGGACGGATTTTGCAGTGGGACTATCTGGCGATACTTGGGAATAGGCGCGCTACGGAATTTTGAAGCACAACTATTGAATAGATTGTAAACAAATTTACAGACCCCTAGGTCACCGCTTTCATACTTTTTTCTACGCTTTCATAACTTCGTTTCTTCAAAGTTTAAGGGTAGTACGAGCACAGTATAACAGGGCAACGCGCTATGCACATACTATTAGACTAGGCGAAATCGGCGCCACCGCTGGAAAAATTATTCCCATTGGATTTTTTTGCGGGATCCCCTCCGGAAGACCCTCCTGAATCCAAAAATGCATGTGGCCAGTCGAAATTCGAATGCAAAATTGTTTAAACTAAAATTGTTTAAACAAATTGTCTGTATAAACTTTTTCGGTCCCAAAGCAAGTTTTTAAAGTTATTTGGCCTATTTTAAACAGAAAGTCTCTCTTGTCATTTTTCTCTAAAATCCATTGTTTTTGAGCTATAAGCGTTTCAAAGTTGAAAAAATGCGAAAATTGCGATTTTCAACGACTGAAAACACTACGAAAAATTCAAAAATCTCATGTGGCCAGAGCGGAAAATTGTTCATTGGGATCTCCTTAACAATATCCAATAGCAAAAATTCATGTTTCCGGGAGATAACCCTTTGTTTTTTCAATGTTAACAATAGGTAGTTGCGCACGCTATAGCATAGGATATCGGCACGAGCAAGCAGACGACGCGCAGCCCGCCACCGCTGCATCTCTATGGCTACAGCGTGCGCAACTACCCATTGTTAACATTGAAAAAACAAAGGGTTATCGCTCGGAAACATGAATTTTTGCTATTGGACATTGTTAAAGACATCTCAATCAACATTCTTCCGCTTTGGCAACATGAGATTTTTACGTTTTTCTCACTCTAATCGATCGCTGAAAATCGCGATTTTCGCAATTTTTCAACTTTGAAACGCTCACAGCTCGAAAACGATGGATTTTAGAGAAAAATGACAAGAGAGACTTTCTGTTTAAAATAGGCCAAATAACCTTAAAAACTTGCTTTGGGACCGAAAAAGTTTATACAGACAATTTGTTTAAACAATTTTAGTTTAAACAATTTTGCATTCGAATTTCGACTGGCCACATGCATTTTTGGATTCAGGAGGGTCTTCCGGAGGGGATCCCGCAAAAAAATCCAATGGGAATAATTTTTCCAGCGGTGGCGCCGATTTCGCCTAGTCTATATGGCTCTCTCTCTCTCTCTCTGCCGCTGCTCTGCCGCTCCGACCCCTCTCCTCCCTAAGCATTGCGCTTATGGGCGCGTGACTCTAATTTTTGTAGCTAAACATTGCTTTTAGTCAATAGCTACACGTCTGAATCGCAAGATTATTTTTTGACAGGTGGGTCACATGTGTAACATTACGTATCTATTTTTTTTTTTTTTTTAGGAAAGTTTAGATAAATTGACTGAGAAAAAAATTCCGGAGTACGAATTCTTACGTCAGAATTCGCCTCGCGCTTGGGGGCTTTACGGCAATACTCCTTATCTAATTGCGTTGCATATGCTCACCAAAACACGTGGCGACAACCCAAAATCAATAGGGAAGCCCGCCCGCGACATCACATGCTCTAACAGCAATAGCGAGCAAGACCTTTTTTAATTAATTAAACGCTTTTATTGCACTCGACCGAGCGCTAGTTCGTCAAAGTTGGCCCGTCTAGTGAACATCTGGGGGAATCAACATCAGCTCGCACACGCGTTTCGTGGAATCGTTTATGAGTGTGTGTGCGTGTATAATGGAGAGCATATAGCCATATGCGAGGAATATATTTCTTCCTAAGCATTTAATTCTCAATACAGTTTCCGAAATCAGAGTGACTCGCGACATAGTGGCGCCAAATAGGGCTTATATGCGAGCTGCCCAGCACACGCGTCTTCGCTATATTAGTTTCTTATGTATATGCATCTTTTGTCATGTATCGTGCAATTTTTTTCAAGCAATTTTTCACTGCTCAACTAAATTTTATCTCTTTCACACTCTGCCGAATTCTCCCGCAAATTCTACAACGTTTCTTCGCGCAGTGAATAAAAGCGTCTGTTAGAAATTCTTTTTTAACCTTTACTTATCATGTGATTTTTCGCCGTAATCGCTATAGGCGCTTCGTTGAAGTGATACTAGAACTCTAAAACGCGCGCGTTGCGCGCGGATGGTTATCCCCGCTGAAAAATTGAACCTTGTTTACAACCTTGTAAAAAACCTTGGAAACAACCCTGTAAATTACCTTGTAAACTACCTGGGAAACAACCCTGTTTACAAGGTAATTTACAAGGTAGTTCACAAGGTATTTTACAAGGTTCTTTACAAGGTTGTAAACAAGGTTGTAACATCGACCGATTTACAAGGTTGTTTACAAGGTTGGAAACGAGGTTGTATGATGAAAATTTTGAGCAAAAAAAAATTCATGCATTAAAATTCCCATAATCTAGAGCGCCATTCATTGATTTGGAAGATCAAACACACCACAGAAGTTACCCAAAATTTGACGGATTATTTTATGATACGAGTTAAGACAGATACTTTCTCGACTCAGGGAAAAGGCACGCGGGGCACGGCGGGTCGGAACGGTGGAAAAGTGTGAGGTGCGTGGTCATGAAAAATATCAATTGGATATATTTCGAGCTAGTCTCTAGTTCAATTTTCAGAAAGAATTAAAATCATCTTGGAATTGCTCTGAATCCTGACTAAATGTTCGTATTGAACGACTTTCGAACAAAATGACGTAGGTATTCCTCTTCACTAAATCTCAATGTATATCACCACAGCTTTATCTCTGGCGGGTTCAGGCCAGACCAACAAATGATATGGATGAATATACGTGGGAATGTTGTTGTCTGTTCAGCTCTGAGAGTTATTCTGAGTTGAAAGATCATAACTCGAGTGATTGAAAAAGGATCGTTGAAGTATCAAAACGCGTGAATTTAAATAACACAAAAATGACGTTTTGACGTGTGCAGCTCATGGCTTTCGCCAGCAAACTATTTTCTATAAAAATCATCATAGCTCAACTTAACGATCATACCTAAGTATAGCCTATTAGAGTAATAATAAATCCAGAAACCGCGTCAGCGCAACAGTGCGCCCGGTTTATAATTTTCGTGTCGTAAAAACCTCATGACTCATTTGTGTAATGGTAAACATCACGGGAAAACCCCTGTGACCGAAACAAACATCACAGTTGCCTGGGGAAAACCCTTGTGACCAAAACAAACATCACCACTCCTTGAGTGGAAAGTTTTTGTGACCTAAATATCCATCACCACCGCTCGGTGGAAAACTTTTGTGACCCGAATGCGCCTCACGCAACCCGTAGTAGCCTCACGTGATACGGGAACAGGTCTCGTGATGTCTTTTTGTATCACATAGTACATAAGAAGTAGTATATAAGCCCTCCCCGGAGTGGGCCAAGGCATCCGCGAGTATCCCGTCGCCGATGGCGGAGCTCTTGTCAAAAATATTCTCAGCGACGGAAGGCACGACCCGACCCCCTCGCGGTCGTCGTCATCATCCGCGTCGCGAAACGACCTCATGCCGAGTCCGGCAGTTTTTATCCGCTAATTTCGCCAAGTCTTCCTTGAAATGGGCATCGACCCAAGTTTTACGAGTGCAGAATCTCATCTTTTATATTCACGAATGCATGAATGTGTGAGCCGCGATACGCGTGTGCGGGGCAGGTCTCTTACGATGAATCTGACACATCGTTTACCGATTCATTGTCCTCCTACCCTTCCCACAAATCCTGGACGAGCACTGCCTATCCACATAATCCAGGAGCAGACGGAGATCCGGGTCATTATCCCCGTGGCCCAGCTTCGTCAGTTTATTTAAAAAATCCCCGACCGACGATTCTAACTCTTTCTGGAAAATGATCTAGAGACTCGCCCGAAATATATCCGATTGGTATTTTTCATGATCACGCACCTAACACTTTTCCACCGTTCCGACCCGCCGTGGGGGCCCCGTGCTTGGTACGCTCCTACGCGCTCGAGCCTTCTTAAGCCTGTTCACTCTTGCAATAGTAACATAAAGTCTTGCATTTGCAAAATAAACTGCGTAAGACCCTCGAAAAGCACCCCTGTGTCAGTACAGACTTCGGGTATCGTTTCCGGAGGTCTTGCTGTCATAAAAACCATTGTCTGTGATGCTGTTGAAAAAAAATGTATGCTTGCAGAAAAAGCCTAGAATCTATTCTGACCTAGCTATCTCACTTATCCAATTCTGCCCCCGTCCAAGTTCGCCCCGCGCCCCCTATATCTATATCCTTTTAACCGCGCGTTTTCCGCCGTTTGTGGGCATTGGCCAATGGAAGTGTGTCAAATTCCGAATAATGTACATATGTCGTTCCTTGAGCTCAAGCTCTGCAATTGAGCCCAACTTGGCTGATGATGTTGAACTTGGTTACAATAATTAGTTCCAACAACATTGTCTCATCGAGCACTGAACTCATCATTTGGTTGATTCTTCTCCGAGCTAAACTCTGAGCACACGACGTTCACAACAGTCAGATTCCGGCACAATCCGTGGAAAGGTTTCAACACACAAATTTTACTCAATCAATCAATCAGGAGATCGACTTTGACAGTTTACAGATAAGATTCAGATTCGCTTAAGTATATTTTCCTGATCATTCGTCCGAATACGTCATACCGTGGCGGGCACTAATCAATTTCGCCGTTAAATCGATGAATCCGCTTAAACGGAGTTTTGAGTGTATCGAACTTCATGACATAAATCCTATACCCTGAGTTCGAACATTTTGAACGAGTGGCGAGCAACACAATGCCGTTTAACCGAAAATTCCAAACCAAATCCTTGATGATCTGCAGTTCGTTATGATCAGATATTCTTCTAGGATTCTGATTGAGCTCACAGCCCGATTGAAAAAATTGTAGCGGGTGCGATATCTTATTCATGATTAACGGTACGTGTTTTTGGGGTTTCCCAAATCGATCGAAGACATACCTACAAATACATGTGCTAGGCGTCATTCGTGAAAATTTGTTGATACGAGTTTCCCTACTTTGTATATTACACACGAATATGTGTTGCGTTACGCGATTTGCGTGTACACAGCTCATTCATAACGATCGCTTTCATCCTCTACCGTTCAGTGCATCGCACCGGCGTAGACACATTGTCATCTCACCTTGAAAAATGAAGAACGGTTAGATCGATTGCAATCTCATATCAAAACATCGCATTTAATCCGTAGAGAATTTGAGTATCAAAAATGGAGCGAATGACCGGGATCACAGGTTGTTGCATCAAAAATTTACCTCAACTGGGACGTGAAAACGATTTTAATAATTCAGGTCGTTCACCCGGAATGAGAAAAGAGTACTTCTTTTTATCCTTTTCAATACTCCAAGAGAACGCTATTATACATGCATACATTCCCGGTCACGAGTTTCAGATCACCCAATAAATGCTTCTGTAATCGCCACAGCTCGATATTGTGGAGCCATATGGTCGGAATGAATTTTTGCCCAGTGCATTTTGAAGCTTTTTTTTGCGTACTTTCTAGTGTCTTATTCCATTTTCTGTTCAAAGATCATTGCAGCCTCGAGCTGTATAAACTATTAGACAAAGACTTCCACCCTCTCACTTGGCTATTTTACGCGAATTCATGGATCGAAATGAAACTCCTGGCATCGCATAGTGCTACACTGGAGCTTCGAAGTCCGTCTTTTGGAATTGTTCTACATTATCCCTGATCCGAGAAATAACTGTTTTTCTTGAGGGAGAATTCCCGTCGAAAATTAGTCTTATCGATAAAAGCGATGAAAAATCTTATAGTTAGTGTGATTCAAGGCTTGACCTTGGTTCCTTTCGCCGGCTCTAGGCAAGAAATTCATTGGAGTGAAGGAATTGTTGCGATGAGTAGGAATTCCTTACCACTCCCAAATAGTGGGCCTCTCTTTCAAGATGAATCTTTCGTCACAAAGACAGCCATCTCTTGGACTAAGAACGACCTAGAATAATTTCCGAAAACGGATTTTTAATTTCTTGAGTAGTACTTCAAAATGCCGTCACTTCATTTTGACTCGCATCAAAATCAGTCCAATGTGCAGGTGATCAAAACTCAAACTATGTACTGAATCAAACTATGTAGGGAGAAAATATGGAATGACATATTTGAAAGTGCGTGAAATAAGCTTGAAAATAAGCTGAGCAGAAGTTCATCCCGACAACGTAGCTCCGAAGTGATGATCGAAGAACCAATCATTGAGTGGTCTCAAATTTTTGACCGGCAGTGTATCAAAGGTATTCGATGACTATTTTTCCGATTCTAAATTTTATTTCATAATCCTATCACTACTCTAACTCGAAACAACTGCGTCCAAGTGTGATGGTGTTCGGCTTCCTCGTGCACGGACAGCATTGTTCGCCGTTTGCTTGCAAAGCTCACCACGAGTCCGACGTCTTCCTCGCTTCACTCGGCAAATAAACTGCGCCTCAAACGGGCTCACGCGCTCAGGTGGAAAATATAACCCCAGTTGTCGTCATTATACCTAAAAAATCTATCTGAAGTTATCATGAACTATTATGACGGATGATATGAGCTTGCTCGATGATATTGTATAAGTGGGAACGCATCAAAGTCAGAACATCAGACACGAGACTAAGCACGCGGAGAAGCTCTGAGAGCGCCCGAGTGACGTGGATCATTGACCCGAGGCGCGCGTGTACTCGCATAACGCATGTATATATGCGCCAGGTGCGCCTAGTCCTAGTTCACAATACATACATCTTGGCGAGTAGTATATATGTTCGATGCTATAGCGCATAAAGGTGTATTTCTTTCGCGGGGAGCTCCGCGCTACTGTTTCCTGCATCATACTGCATAAATTCATGTCTTTGGTGCATCTCAAAGCGCTTACGGTTCGTAAAATTGCGAGATATCCTTGCCGAAAGTTTGAGTTGGAGGTATCGTCATCGCGAGACAAAGCCTTCGAAACGGGACACTGCTAGCCGCCCGCGCGCGCTGCGGATCATTGCCCCGACGGCTCGATCGCGCCGCGCTCCCGAGAGAAACCGCAAACAGCCTCCGCGGAGTGTACGAGATACCATTCCGCGACTTGGCAATGAGAAATTCACTTTTTGGCATGCCATCGTCGTGACGTGTAGGCTTACCATCGGATCGGTCGCGAAAGCACCGCCGCGCCGAACATCTTCCACGAGGCCTATTAAAATATAGCGCCCGAACAGCCCAATCTTTATCCCTAACACTTTGAAGCATTGTAATTACTTCGATCGTGTTTTAAAATAAAATCTTAGATTCCTGACAACGAGAATCGCAGGGATAGACCTTGTCATGAAATTTCTGACGTATCCTTAATATTTCATTAAATTTGGCTGTGCGCCGGTCAGAACATGTTCATTTCTGCGAGCTAGCACCAAAGAGCTTGTGCTCAGGAGCGTTTAGGGATTTGACATTGGCCAGATATCCTGGTGATTGAAAGTACAACGCTGATTCTAAAAGGCATAATCGAAGTTGCCATCCGGAACTAAAATATTTCGAAAATTCCTGCAACAATTTGAAAATACCAATAAAGTTGATAAGTGTGCGATTGAGGATGCAGTAAATCGGATATATCTCTCTGGAATCGCTCACATCCGACAACGAGGGCAATGTTGTTTGAAATAGATACTCCGACGAAACGGATCGTTGGAGATTTTTCTCACGGAAACGCCGATGTAGCTCGCTGAGTCAGGGGAATATATAGAGTAAGCAACTCTAATAAAAGCAAAGCGTAGCTTCTCACATAATAGAGCATCTCGTCAACCTTCTTCAGGAGCTCCGCGCAGAGGTTTCTTTTAGCCGCGTGGTGTATAACGCGAGGACCTTGAGAGAGCAAACAGGTAATCGTCGCGCTCATGCGTACTTCTTGCCTTCCGATTGAGAAGAAAGGATGAGACGATGGCGTTGCGATGCTGCGATGCCTTGGCAGCCAAAGTGCAATGACGAAGCCGCCAAGGCGCGGAAGTTGAACATTACTCGCTTTTACTCTCGACAAACGGCCTCGTGATGAATCTCGTAAGACGCGCTGTAATTGTGCAACCGTGTGCAAATCGATGATGGAGGGGTGTCAAACTTATTCGACCGAAATTCGAGCTTATATTTTTCTTAATGAATTGTGTGCTGCAATCAGAAAAAAATTGAACTGCTATTTTCGAAAACGAAGGATCAACGAATAGTTGAGTTCCAACAGCACGAAGAAAAACCATGTCGCCTCGTATTCGGCCTTCAAATGCATGCGAATAAGTTATTATCATAAAATAATACTCACCCCTTTTGTGATTTCACACAAGATGGTTAACAATCAAATTCTTTCTCTGTTACAGGTAATTATGCCTCCAGATATCATCTACTCATTCACAACTACTGGTAAACAAAATGTCAGGATAAAATTCTCGGTATTGTGCTCAAACATAGGTGTGGGTCACAACAAGCCATAAATAGTATGACTCGCCGACGTACTCTCACCGGACTTGAATTCTGAGCCAATCTAGAGAATCCTTTTTGTCTCTATGAGTTTCAGCTCAACATTTTAAGACCTGACTCCAATTCTGATGGAATGAGTATAAGATTACGATTACTGAGACACCACAAACGGTTTGATTTTGATTGAACCAGCAGCCTACGGAGGACAATCTTGTCCAGATTTGCTCAGAATTCGTGTTTGGCGAGTCTTCCTTTTTTCCCGTTCAGAATTTCTAAGAGCTTCCCAAGAATTATCAAGGGGCTTTTGAAATCGCAGCTGTCTTATTCATTGATGACTTCGAGGCAAGCGATACAATTGAAAAAACATCAGATTGCAAAAGGTGATTTAGTATGTCTTCGCTCTTTTAAATCATCGTAATAGTCCAAAGACTTCTGTGAATCATGAAACAACATCTACTCTATCTCGAACTCATCAATTACAGTCCGTTGCAAGTTGATGAAAGAATGAACAGACCTTACATACTCTTGGTCGATTTCGACCCTATGCACGAGATGACAATTTTCCGAGGAATATCTACCATCGGCGAATGACAGCTATTTATATGAAATCCTAGGTCATTCCTAAATGAAACTTACTACCATATTGCCGGTAAATTGGCGTTTCGTTTTAGCTTGATTCATTCCAATCGGTGTCAATGTTTCACGTCGTTGTCTGAGACGCTCACTTGGTATATGATCTCGAATTTGGATGTGCTGACCTTGAACGCTTACGCGAGAAGCGAGCACCTTCTCAAAAAGCCATCAAGAGACCGTATAAGGTGCTCTTCAACAATGATTGGGTAAACATCAGTAAACATTGAGTAGAAATTGGTAATCGAAATTCAGTTTCGAGCAGCACTTGGCCGTCTGAAAATCAAACTCGGGTGTTGCAAGCGTCTTCTTCACAAGGCTGAATATATATTATCGTCTGACTCTACATTGCTGCACGGACCATCAAACCGTAAAAATCTCGTGCCTCGCGCGCGACCGTGAGAGGTGGTGGCTCGCTTGCGACGATCAGAAGCGTCTGGCTAGAGCCGGCCCTTATCTACTTATTCGAGCCCGAGCGCGCAGTGACGCGGGCGAACTCCTCATAGTGCGTTGGCCCCGCACCTCACAATTGAATCAACCTGACCAGAACTTGCGTTCCAACTTTTCCAAAAGTAACTTCAGGCGCCTATCCAGCCGATCATCTCTTCTTTCACTGGGCCAAAGCACACGCGGAGATCGAGAGCTCGCCGGGGCTTGCATCGCTCAAGTGCATCAAGTTTTTACCGCGCGCACGCGTCACTCGTATCGCGTGTACCGTACCGGTATACATACACGCGCGGTCTGAAGTACTGTTACGCATATAACGAGAATGAGCTTTATCGGTGTGAGCGTCGGCCAAGCGGGGCAGCGGGGCCACCCTCGCTCGATCACGAGAGCTATAGCCAAGGTCCGTTGCTTTCGTCACGCTCGTGAATGTAAGCATTATCGGGCCCCTCGAGCGAACCGTACAGAGTCCGCTCACCTGCTGTTGCTGTCGCTCGCACATGTATAGGCTATTTTATTTATGCTTCTAGCTTACCGCCGCCGCAAGACGATGATCAGCGCTGGGAGGTGATGGTAAATGCGACGCAACGATGCTCCGATCGTCGCTTAGCGCGCGTCGTGCATCTCGCAGTTCGATTCCGGCTGGCCGATCGTCAGCGCGCGTGTGATTTAATGCGTGCGCGTGAAGTACGCCGGTTCTTCCGTTCTCGACTTCACCAGCGAGCTGTGTTGTTTCAAAACAATATTCACGGCCGTGACTCGAGACTGAATTCTGTGGTGATTAGACGGCGTTGATAATCGAAATTGCTCGGTGCGCAGTACGCGGGTTGATTCTTGCTCTCCGGGATGTAGGGGATCCGTCACAGGGAAAAGTCAAGCGTGCTTGTTACGGTCTACGGTACTTCGGCAACCTTTCCTCCTTATATCGAGTGGACGTCGCTCTTCATCTGAGCCTTGAACGTGTTTTGCGATCTGGTGATTCTGATACACAGCCCAATTGACTCTTATTGGGTGTCCAACTGACCTGAAAACCCACCTGAAACAGTAGCAAGCAGTGACATGGCTCTGTGATTCATTTCCATACTCAATACCATTTCTTGATCCTCTATCGACTCGGGTCTTGAATAGTCTTTCCACTTCTTATTTCTGTCCTCCTCTCTTTTCCTTCTTCATCTATCTATGAAGAAAATTCACGGGTTCGCATTGTGTTCGCTATGTACTTTCCCAAAATACCGCATGTATGTACTTCTCTTTAATTCACTCTTATTTTTGCATACTTTTACATTTCATGTGCTTTGTTATTATATGACCCCAAAGAGTTTCATAGAGTTTATATCCCTAACAAACTGCCATAAAGTTTCTTGTAATCAACCAATCTCTTACCAGATACGAATGATTCTTTCACGTCTTTCGATCGAAATAATGATTCAATTATCAACGTTTACTCACAGATAGTGATGGAAATTATTATTTATTTGAGATTTTGTTTGAACAGCCATCGGTGTAGTCTGCGCATCAACGTACGTGCGTATGCCCAGTATATGGAATTTTGAATTCAGGATTTCGAGTCGAACCGTAATTTCAATCATATGCTTCGGGCAGTGTTCAGAACGTTTTCAAGAGTCTATTCTTGCGGCAATCACGAGCTTAATGATGATTTGATCGACAAAAATGCCGCAGTAATAACCGAGAGTCGTTAAGAATCGTGCGGAGGAATAATCAAACATACGTCACAAGTCATACAAGAATGAATCCTGAAATGAGTATAAGAAATGGTCACGTCTGAGTTCGAGAAAGTTTTATATGCATTTTTGTCTTCGTCTTTCAAATGGAGGAAGAAATAATTCTTGCAAACAAACATGAAACTTTGACTACTTTTCATCTCTACTCTGATCTCTTAGCTCAATCTATATAGTTGACATCTTGTAGATAACATATGAGGGTTTCCATGGAACATTTGACTATTGACCCTCTAAAATAAAAATAAAATTTTCTCATCGCACACGTTTAAAATGGGTTTCATGTGATTCTTATACCTCGAAAACATGTGAAAAAAGTGGTGCCACTCTCTTCCAAGCCGAGGTATCTGGTTCAGAACAACATGTACGGAATTTCACACTTGGAAAATTCGTGAATCAACTTCAATCGAACAGATTCGATTCAAAACATTGTCTAGACGATCGATACGGATTATATTTTGCCTGACTTGACTTTAAGATGAATTTCATCATTGATTTCTCCGGAATTCGACGTAAATTTCCAAAATCGAGTCAAGCGCTATGAGTCTCATTTGAATTTCTAGAATACACTGTGGTGTTATTTTGTTCATTTTTCAGCCGTATACTATGTAAAAATCAAGAAAATCGCGATACCATCACATTTAGCGGCTTATTTAGCTTACCATCCGGATTCAAATATTTCTCCTCAGCTTCTCACAGAAATACCGATCGACAATTGCAACTCAGAACAGTGCGGTTATATCCCTTTTGCGATGAAGAAAAAAGAGCACAACATTCCAATCCTGTGCTTTACGTTTCCTGAGTATGCCATCAAAAAATGACCGTTTTGAGAGCCAGTGGCGCGATAACTTTATGAGCTTTGAAGCTTTATAAAATTTGTCCGGTTCAACGCACACTCACAAACCAAACGGGATTCGATTCGTCTTCTTTTTAACTTCGAAAACTCATTGCTAAATTTTCCGTTCTGCACAAGGTATTTCATCAATTTCGTAAACAATAGCCAGAAAAAGTTTTCCCACAAAACTCAGTTACATCGATGAATGAGAGTTAATATCATAGCCAAATCAGCGCACACCTCCGAATCAAAGATTTTCTCAAAATATGAGATTAGTAGATGGATATATCATTCCACCGAAGTAGTTGAGGCATAGGTATTTTAGTTACAGCCTCATCAATTCAAAAAATCGCGTTGGTACGTTTGTAAACTACCCAGAAATCATCCTTTGCGGTCTGCTATTGACAAATCAGGATGCGTTTCAACAAAAAAGAATATAGTCCATATTGAATGATGCCAAATACTATAAAATGCCACTCCTGCGCACTCCGAATAGTTCAAAATACTCTTGGAACACTGCAGTAACACAAAAGTTAAAAGTTCCGTGGAAACTCTCATATGTTTCAATCGAACTAATTACACTGGCACACAAAGTAAAAAGTATCTGTACTTTTAACCCGGCCTACTTTTCTATAAATATTATGGTACGCTGAATCCGAATTCGAGGTCGGTTAGGACGGTGAAAATTAGGTGGAAATCGTGGAAATAGGGTAGAATAGCATTACAACTTGGATCAATAAATATCAATCTTCATAATTTGGACTAAAAACCTGTACTCGGGGGTTTCTGGGGTTGCTGGATACAGATACTTAGTCAGAACTATGATTCCTTCGATTTCAAGATGGCTTTCTCCTAAATGGTGGAATGGAAATTTCCGAAAACTGCTCAGTTTAGCTCCAAAAACTCTCCTCGGAGGTTTTCGGGGCCGTTGATCACAAATATGATGTCAAAGTCACGATTTTGTTCAATCAAAGATACCGGATCCAAAATGGCAGAACGAGATTTCCTGAAAACTGCTCATTTCAGCTCAGAACACTCTTCTCGAGGGTTTTCGGGATCGCTGAATACGAAAAAGGGATCAGAAAAACCAATTCCCCAAATCCAAGATGGCGGACGGGAAACTTCCAAGGACTGGTGATTTTAAGTCTTGAAACTTATCTCAAGAGTTTTTCGGATTGTTGATATGATTTAAAAGGCCCGAATTGATGCTCCTACAGAAACTTTCTCGACAGTTGAGCAGTCTGATGACAACATGAGGGAGTGATTCACAACGAACTCCCAAGCCCCCAAATCCTCAAACCTGATCACCTCTAAGTTTAGTTCTTTGATGATAGGAAGCGGGGAGACGATCCTGGAACCCGAAAGCTAGGAAGGTGACAAACTCCCAGGCTCCCAAATTTTACAAACCCGCTCACCATTGAGTTGAATACTCCCTTGATGAGATATAAAGAGGTGACCTCCTTCTCCGAATCCCTGGGAGAGGACGAAATCCTCAAGCTTCTGAATCCACTAGTATAGTCAGTCCCTCTCGAGCTGTTCATTTTCGTCTATCTCTCCCCTACGCCCTCCTCGTCAGTATACTTATTTGGTGAAGGAGGGAGGTTGGATAGTGGTATTGAGAACTTGTGGTTTCGTTGCCCTCCTAAATTTGGGGTCTTAGAATCACCCTCTTGCTTCTCATGACCAAATTACCAGACTCGAAAGTGACCGGGTTTGAGGGCTTAGGAGCTTGGGGGCTTATTGCCTTCCTGAGATTTGGGACTGATCTTTCTCTCGCCTCTCATCACCAAAGTACTGAATTCGAGCGTGATTGGATTAGAGGATTTGGGGGCCTAGGAGTTTGTTGCTTTTCCATCTTTCGAGTTTCAGAATCGTTCTCTCGCTTCCTATCACCAAAGAACTGAACTTGAAGGTGACCAGGTTTGAAGATTTGCGAGCTTGGGTCATCGTTGTGAATCACTCCCTCATGTCGCCATATTGCTCAACTGTCGAAAGAGTTCCCGTAGGGGCATAACTTCCGCCTTTGGAATAAACCAACAATCCGAAAAACCCTTGAGAAAAGTTTCAAGACCTAGAATCACCAGTTCTTGGAAGTTTTCCGTCCGCCATTTGGGTCCGCCATCTTGGATTTGAAGGAATCATAATTCTGAATAACATGGGAAGTCCATGGGGTTCGGGGGCTGGATCTGGCTGAAACTCTGGGAATCATCTCCTTTTGGCACCAAAAGATGATACCCAAGCTTTGGCAAAGCCGCAGAGTCTATAACGCTCAAGCGTTTTCGAGCTACTGGCCACAACCCATGCATTACAGTATATCTATACATACCAGTTCCCCACATATATAGATGTACTGAAATGCATGGATTGTAGCCTGTAGCTCGGAAACCCTTGAGCGTTAGACTCTGCGGCTTTGGGTATCATCTTTTGGTGCCAAAAGGAGATGATTCCCAGAGATCCAGCCAGGTCCAGCTCCCGAACCCCTTGGACTTTCCTTGTAAGTATTCGTATCCAGCAACCCCAAAAACCGCCGAGTACAGGTTTTCAGTCCAAAATATATAGATTGATATTTATTGATCCAAGTTATAATGCCATTCTACCTTATTTCCACAATTTCTACCTAATTTTCACGATTACCTCAAAATCGAGATAAGATCGTGCCTAACCGACCTCGGATTCGGATTCAGCGTGCCAAAATACATAGAGGAAAGTAGTCCGGGTCAAGAGTACAGATACTTTTTTTCGTGCGCCGGTGTTATTCGCGCCATTAAGGCGATGCGGTCACCGTGCACTATGACCATGGACTTTGAAAATACACCTTACATAAAAAGTTTGATGATTCAAAGTGTGAGACGAGTTGTCGAACTTGTTGAAATTGTCCAACTCATATTCCTCAATTCGTCGCTTAGCCCATATCATACGAGAATCGGAGAAAAATGGGAATAACTCGACCGCGGAAACCTCGTAACCTATGATGTACGCACATTTTCATTCCCAACTTTCTCGGATTCTATTGCAATATGGGCTTAACAAAGAGCGGACAAATCTAAGTTAGATGATAACAAATATTTGTGCGCTCGTCGTTTAGCCTAAATCGAAATAGAATCGGAGGAAGTTGGGAATGATTTTCAGTTTGCATGATGACCGCATCACCTTAATGATGGTATTCGTATGGCCTCCATAGAATATTGCAAAAATGTTACCTCATCCTGAATGAATTCATTGCATTTCTCCATGAAACTTCTCACAAAATCATGAAGATCTTCTACCTAATTATCGAAACTCTTACAATCGTTGCCAAAAAAATCGATGGTGATCGCAGAAAACTCATAACAATACGTTGAAATATTCTTCTTGTTGAATCAACCTCTGTATGGTAGTCACTTTTGCTTTTGGTTTCTCGAAGAGAAAGTACTGTATCGGTGCGGAAGTTTTCGCTTGAAATTTTTTCGATTTTCTCATCTTTTCCCCCCTAGTCTTAGCCCTACCCAAAATTCAATTCATTTGTGACGTGTAGTGAGAAATTCTTCAATTTTCTTTTTTTCTCATCCATACATATTCCCATTCCGTGATATCAAAGCTATGACTAACGAGTATTACCATTTATCACAATTGGCGAATTGTAAAATACACCAGCTCTTCTAATATGAAGCATGAAAACCTTATCACCAGATCGCAAAAACACTGGACCACCATAGTCAAAGTATCCAATTTGCATACTCAATTGGGTTATTAATTTTCAATATCATCAACCATTTAAATTTCCAAGAACTCGATGTCATCCTTCCAATGAGATGGATGTTCTAGAATTTCATGCGCGTTATCTGTATCGCGGGGATCCAGTTGAGATACAAAGTCACTGGTAACAATCGACCTAAAATTTTTGAAAATTATTAGCTGGTGAGGGCACTGGGATTGATCTATCCATCAATTTTGCACCTAGACTCAGGTACGTCGAGTTGTATTTTATCCACTTCTTTCTCTCGAGCCTTTTTATGTGTTGCCGCTTGGAAAAATTACAAATTCAATTTTCGCGTCCAGTTGAAATAGAGACAGTATGTAAATCTTTGAAACCTAGAGTGACCTACAGTAGAACTCGGTTATAACGAGCAAATTTTGAAAATTTGGTTGGTTTGTGTACTAAGTCAATGGAATCAGACTCGGTTATAACGAGCCGAATCTCGCCCAAATTTGGATTTGAACCTCTGCTATAGCGAGCAGATACGTTTTCAACACTACGCGATGGTGAATTCGATAGCTTGGCACTAAACTGTAAACAGCTATCATCATATTGAAACCAGTAAAATCGACACAAGCAACATGTAAACTAATGAATGGAAAGCTTTTGCGCTGAAAGGACGAAATAATGCTGAATTTTGCAAGATCTGCGGTGTGAGCACTTCCACGATTTTAACAATCTTAAAGATTCGAATAATTTTTATCTCATTATTGAGAACATTGATGATGAGTTTTTTCACCACTACTTACAAGGGGACGTCCAACCTTGCGGAACACGGATCTTCATGGGAATCATCTTGTTTTGGTGAAAAATGAAGTTATCTCCGAGGGTTTAATCCCATGGGCTTCCTATTCTCAGGTACAGGTATGAGGATTAGCATTGTCCATATAGGCTCATGTTAAAATGACACATATACAGATATACTGACAATGCTAACCTCCTTGGCTGTATCTCGGGACAGGAGGCCCATGGGATTAAACCCTTGGAGATAACTTCATTTTTCACCAAAACAAGATGATTCCCAGAGTTTTATCAACATCCATGTTCCGCAAGGTTGGACCTCTCCTTGTTAGTTGAAAAATACTGTTGAGAATATAATCTTCGAGCCAAAAAACAAACATTAGTCATTGATTTCACGGAAGACACAACCTTGTGGGTCGTGGTTATGGTATAAGTGAGATGAAGTGCTCAATACTGCATTTCTTAGATCGGCATTACATAGTCACCTTTCTGACTGCGAATCTATAGCTATGTACACGTCCAAGTATATATTTCTCTCATAACTTATTTGTGTATAACATTGATCGTCCATTTTTCGAAGTAAAACAGTATTATCTGACATTCCTCAATGTAAGACGACCAATTCATCACTTATTCACATTACATACCCGTAGATCTTATTTTTAGTCAACCTCGGTTATAACGAGCAAATTTTGCCGGTCCCTTGGAGCTCGTTATAACCGAGTTCTACTGTAACTCTAAATTCCTCAAAATGGATTTTACTGTTCATCTCATTCCAAATGGAGAGTCAAATCCATCTTGCAATTGATCCTGTATTTTACAACACTGTGACGGATTTTCCCCACAAACTTTTCGTATGCCTTCAAAAAGTTTTTTTGGACTTGAAGATGACTTGTACACGTTCTTGAAGCACATCCTAAAAGTGGAAAATGAACAGCTGTATTGGCAAGATAATGGCTTCTCATATTTTTGACAGTGGAAAGCTTGTCTATGAAATTGCTTGTGGTCCAAAGTAATCTTTGTAATATGAGCGTCCTGTAACAACGATGGAGAGAGAATCAGTTGATTTTGTGTCTGGCCAATGAAAACCAACTTGCTTTTTAATTGACTCAGGCAAAAATTGAATTTTGATCAGTGCGATGCTAATCAAGACCTGGCGACGCCAGAAGATATAAAAAACGCTAGTAAATGATACTTACCGTTTTGAATCCTTGGAGTAATGTTGCGTCAACATTGAAAATAGAGGCATCAGCTCGGAAGGAAAAGAGAAGTAGCGATGTATCACGAGCCAGCATTGTGCCGACATTACTTCTACTGGAGTGAACGGCGACAACGTGTACGGTAAAAACTCATAAAAATCAAAACTACCTATCAGGCGATTCTCTATCTTCGTAAATAACGAGTAAGGATGTCATTCAAATATTGTGGTCTACAAAATATTCCTATATTGTAAATCGTGCTCACATGTTTAATAGTGGAGAGCAGAAGTAGAACATGCAACCTCGATAATTTTTCGCACCCGTTCAGGGCTCTGCAAGTCAAGATCGACTTTTCGCAATTCGATCCCAGCCAAAAATTGATAAAAATGCGTGCACACTCGCCGGACATAAATTCTAATTAAATCTGAGGAAGCTTTTCGTCCCCAAGCTGCTGTTTAAGTTGAAATCAGACCGTTTGTAGTGTCTTAATAATCGTGATTTCATACTCATCCCAACATAATTGAAATCTAGTCTCAAGTTTTCAAGCTGGAGCTCAGAGAGCTAAAACTGATTTTCCATATTTGTTCAGAATCTATGTCCGGCGAGTGTACATTCAAATTGATCCGTTCATCAGCGATATATTGAGGATATTAGTACATTTATTCGTTCTCATATAGCAGCTTACTCGCCAGAATTTTGAAATATTGCATCATACATAGATAGGTTAAAATAAAAATTCTCTGGACAAAACACAGAAATCGTGGAAACTCGTTCGAGAAATACAATTGATTGAATATTCGTATACATTTTGCTTTGTAAAATTGATCTTATGTAATTAAAAACAAAGTGTCAGGATCGATGGAGAGTGCATTTTGAAAGATATTTAGAGCATGAAGTTTCATGAGATCAGCTGTTTTGTGCCAAAGATACAAAATCTTTAGTATTCTTGATAGGATCTATAGGATCTCTTCCCTCTTCACCATCGCAAAAATCGCCTTTGAGGTCACAGGGTGTTGTGAAGCTCACTTCCCCTTCAAGTTTTTCGACATGTCGTGTGGCTCATCTCACAGGTCATTTTTGATGTTCCAAGCGAGTCAAGTCACATCAAAGTATTGAGAGAAAAGCGAGTAACTTTTATATGTGATTACTTCACAAATCATCCGTTCGCGCAAAATATTTTTTAATTCAGTTGGCACTAAGTAGTGATGTCAGTGATACCATATAGTGTAATGAATCGAGCCATTCACCGGTTCAAATTCTGTGACTTTGCTTGCCTGTCTATGTAATTGTAAAACACTGAGTACCCAACAGAGATAGAAAAGTGCGTTCTTCTCAATGAAACACCACTATCGAATTCCGAATGAAAAGTTCAACTCGAGTCTCAACTGATCTGAAAACCTGCATAAGCAACTAAAGGACGAATTTAGCATAGTAACGGT
Organism: Eretmocerus hayati; assembly: GCA_029851415.1. NCBI lineage: Eukaryota > Metazoa > Arthropoda > Insecta > Hymenoptera > Aphelinidae > Eretmocerus > Eretmocerus hayati. The sequence goes on from CM056742.1 coordinate 117,181,924, forward strand.
CGGATGATTCCAGAGTGAGATGGAATGGTGAAACTTGAATGAATCGAATGAAAAAAGAAACAGTGGAAGGTGTTTCTTCACCTTTCATCATCCTTCCGTGGAATGAATTAGCTTGTCCACCACAAGGCGTGCAAAAATGGAAACGGCGTGATCGCGAGACAAAGAAATCGCGGATATTGAAACAAATAAATTTCACGTTTCAATTAACCCCACTCGATTTCAAAATATTCTCTCGGTCTCTTCAGTCATTCAATCAGTTACTAATAAATTATTTCATCTTTTTGATCTACATTCCTGATTAAAAATCGATTAAATAGAGAGATAAAAATGAAATAATACTATAATAAATTGTTGTACCACTTGATCGTCCCAAATTATTTACTAAGTTGGGTAATCTGAATATACTTGCGTGGAAAAGCATATCGAATAGCTTGAAATTGTATTGATGAAATCGATTCCAAATAGGCAGTGAGATTAGCGATTCATTCGTCATAGTCGTAGAATGAAATGAGCATTGACGGTATAAATAATATACAAATAGATATACAGATGAGGTAGTCTGGCGTTGAATTTGAATGATTCTGCGAAATGAAAAAAGATCATATCCAGCTGACCTAACGGGTATTCAATATATGAAGGTAATGTGCTGCATGGACTTCCGTTATTGAAGCTAATACATTCTCGCGATCCGCCGTGTGCGGGCGAATGAAATTACGGAAGCTAATGTGCACGCACTCTCTCTCTCTCTCTCTCTCGCTAGTGTGGTGCCTCAATACGCGAGATTTAATCGTACGTGCGCTACCCGATAATCCATCACACAATCGAGGAAGTTTGCACTCCCAGGTATGAATTTCATCGCTCGCACGCTAGCTCAATGTGAAATGTTGGTAATACGATGTGCGTTGCTCCTTATTCGACTCGTTCTCACCTTTCAATGAGTGCAGCAGATCCACCCGATGTAACTTCGTCGTTGAAATTCCCAAATGTGATCATCTTTAAGAAGCATAACTGCTATCGAATCACTCGGTCTCGTAATTGCATCGATTTGCCGCTGGAACCATCATATTTTGACTCTGTTATGACAATCCAGAAGAAATGCTGCTGATTAATAAGTGCACATTCCATGATGAACTATCAGAAGATTTAGCGAGTGATTGATGCTCAATATAATTCACTCGTAGCTGGTGTTGAGAGAACTTGCAAGGGGGAAAAATTTCTATCGACTCGTCTGAATTTCAACGTCGAAAGAAAAGATTACTACACAAAATTATTCAGTATCTGAATGAACATTATGGCTACAAACCTGAAAGTACGCTAGTTTTCGTTGTCATACAAATTCATCAGTATTAAAATTCTTCACCTCCACAAAGTTTTCATTCTAGCGTGGACTGAACGACAATTTCCTTTACCAAGCCGGGAGGAAAAATGGCTGTTTAGTCGCACTAATGCCAAAAAAGACCTTCTGTAGTTACTTTGATCGGATGAGATCAACGACAAACTGAAAATTTTCAATCATCATTACTCACGTTTCCAAGTAACTATCTGCTATATTGCACTAAATCGACTGTTCATTGGAGAGAGCCTCTTCAATCAGAGCTCAGAAATTTCAAACTCGCAACCTGAAACAGAAAGAAGGACAAAATTTTCCTCATCTTATGCGCAATCACAGGCTTTTGCTCGATGGCGAATGCTCTCAAGACTTGGGCCGCGATCATTCTTATTTGCATGCAGCTGTTGCAGAACCGTGAGGTTGCGAGGACGATTATTTTTATACAGCCCAGTTGTTTCCCGTCCCAACCATCTATACCACAGTCATGACTTTCTCACGATGACTGTCGGATACGTTTCGGCGCGAAAAATTTGAAAAGCCACGTGTGTGCAACAACCAAGATTCGCCAACATGCCACACCTCCTTACATACATTGAATTTAGAGCCTGTTGCAGTCCTCGCGATTGCATCGTTCTCAACCGGGTCGATTGTTTGTCTGAAAGTCGAGCGTCCTGTGCAAAATGCTCAAAAATTGGAGATCTCGTACCACGATTTGACTCGAGCGATCTAAAAATGAACAAGGGTAAAGTTTTGAGTCTGAATTCATGATCATTGAGCCGTAGATGAGTAGTTGAGCAATTCGAAAACATCAGTCATCCAGGTAGGCCAAGCTCCGCCTGTCTTTCTCCCAGTTCAAGAGATTTTGGCCTCGTGAGAAATGAAGTTGTGCGGAGCCCATCGGTGAAACTCTTCACACCCCAAAAGCCACCAGTGATTCCAGCCTCCGCAGCGAACGTGGTAATAATATGGCAAAAATAGGGAGTTCGAGGTATCCAATCACCTGGTTACGGGTTCCGCAGCTGGTTTAAAGATTGTACAAACCTAAGCTGTATGCAATACATGATACTGTATATCATGAGTGATTCCGCCGAGAGTGTGATTGTCCGTCTTCCAAGCTTCCACAAGTTGCTACGACTAGGAATTATACATTATAGCTAGGATGTATTATATTGGTGTGCACAAGTGACTGCGTGAGTCAGGGCGAGTTTTGACGCGGGAGTCGGCGAGAATCGCCTCGCACAGATATACTAAAAGCACACAGCAGACGACGCGCGTAATGCCTGATTCTGCAGAAAACATGCTCACGATTACACTTGCACGTACTCACTTAGTGTTTTGAAAAATCCAATGTGATCCTTGGAAGCCCTTGTTTAAGTGAGTAAAGCCTCGTCCAAATTTCACTGTTGATCGCTGAGATCTACGCATACATCTAGGCCACCCCATAAGAGCCCGTGATATTATACTCAGAGCTCAGTTCACGGGTCCCCGAGAGTCTCAAAAATTGACCCCAGTATTTCTTCGTGTGCGCCGAATTTCATAATTTTCTCACTGTTCATTCGATTTGCTTTTGAGCATCCTTAAGACGATCTTAACGTCCCCGTATATTACAATGCTTAGTGAAGAAGGGTTGACATTTCCCTTACGTCCCCTGTGGGCAACCGAATTTCGACTTTTGAATCCACTACGACGCATATGCGGACTCAAAAACTCCATGTTTGGCTATGCACTTCAATTTTTGATACGTCAAACAGCACAATCCACCACTTTGCGAATCCAAATCAAGCCCTCAACTCGCGCACGGCCATTCGACATTTTGAGGACGGGTTTGCACCAAAACTGCTTGCACAGCATTAATTAGATCGCTCAGAGCGTTTGATGCAAGAAATCTCACAAACCAGCCTCATCAATCCTCTCCCACTTGCATCTTCTACGAGTGAAAAATCGGTTGAAGATTGGTAGGGCCCAAAATACAATTTCGGATCAAAATATCAAATTTCGTCAGGTTTCTCGTGAAAAAAATGCAATAAAGAACAGTGGTGACGCTCCCGGTTCCGCCAAACTTAACTAGTGTACAAAATCCACACACTTGTTTTTATGTAATATTACGGGGCCCATAAGATTGGTGAATTGAACGAATGAAAATGAACGGTGGCAGTAGTACTGACAGCCTTTTTGTTCCGAAAGTCCAAGTTAAGCAATTTCCGGTGGTGGATCTATCACCACCCGTGTACGAGCATCCGAATTGCGCACACGAGTGTTAACCCATCGGGATATACGAGTATCGACGAAATTTGCTCAACCTGAATTTTTGGAACGATACAGCTTTCAGCCCCACCATCGTTGTCATTTTCTATTTGTTCACAGAGTAACACAGAAAAATTTGATTTATTGATCCAATAATGTCTCTAGGGGCTCACTCATCTCCAACCCAACTTTTCACTTGTGGAAAATCCAAGTAGAAAATGACCGGGGAGACTGCTTTATGGAGCTTCCTACACCAAATGCTCCAAGCGCAAGCGTACGCGCGTACGCTCATGGGCTGAGCGCATCCTATGTATAGAACCAGCCTAACGATTGGAATACTTTTAGCCAAGTTAAATTACTTTTTAAATTGTTGAGATTGATACATTAGAAAAATTATAATTTATTCTATCATACTGCGGACTCCAGGCTACCTTGAATTCTCTTGACATAGAATTCTCATAACACTTTCCGCATCCGTGCGAGCAACGGTCATGTGCTATTTCACAAAAAATGTATTTCCGCCTCCTGTGTCTTATGAATGAATACTTACTTCTTGCTCTGAAACTTATATAGCCCATTACTGACTTGGCCGACAACATTAATCTCTGGCTCCTTTTTTCTAACTTTGGATGAAAAGTAAGTAGCTTCTTCATAATTTTTCTCACAAAATTGAGCGAGTCATGATTCTATTCTGAGCGTAAGCGTTACTCATCGTAACGCGGTACTGAGTCACTTCGTCACATATTTTTAGTCTTGTTCCATCGTCATGGTAATACTCTGAGGACCTAAAAGTATCACGCTGTAGAAATCTGATTTGGAGCCAGGATCGAAACTCTGTTCCGTTGGATTTGACAATCAATATGTAGATGTGGTCAGAGATGCGATTCCTTTGTTTTTCGAATATTTCCCCTAGTAGACTCTTACCGAGTTGCAACGACAGCAATCTTATTCCCTCAAAAGTCTTGTGACTAACAAATAATTCATGAAATACACCTGTATCTTGAATCATTAGAAGGGAAAAACTATCCGAAATACCGTTTGCGCCCGACCGCAGCTACTTTCGTCTCAGAATGACCTTCAACTTGGCGTTGATGAATGAGAATCAGCCTCGGCTTTGAGTTATCGGTCGGACTTCCACCTTCGACCGTGCTAAACCTAGAGTAATATGTGCAAATATCTAGCAGGCGCACCGCGAGTTTTCGTGCTGCAGAGAAAGCGTGTGCGATGTGCGTGACCGCAATGTTAATTGACGTGCGACTCGCTGCATAATATAAACGCAAAGCAACGAACCTCTCCAGTAGCGGCTCTCGTTGGCTGCGACTATTTTATCAGTGCAAGTATTTCGTTTCAGACATCATCGATTTTAGTCGCGTAACGGGCTCGACCCTTTTTCGACAATTTCACAAGACAACATTTTCGCAGATCGAGGCTCTAGAGCCTTGAAAAATGAATGGTTACTGTCCATCAATTGATGAAAATGATCCTCTTGAGTGATTACTCTCGGTTCATCGTTTGATCCGTCTGCTCACGCATGTACAGTTGGTCCAGAAACAGTCAAGTTGTAAATTCTCAGACTATTATCATGTGGACATTGCTTTGCTCGGCGTCTTTGGATAGCGGCCATTTTTCCTGCTATCGTATTTCTGAGACTGATTCTCATCGGCATATTTATAAAGACCAACTCGATTATGCTACAATAAATTTTCCGGAGATAAGACATGTCTCTTTGCTCACGACGATGCAGGAAGTACCGAGTAAATTATTATTCAAGTGCAAGGTTAAAGGCTCGTGCTTAAATAAAGCACTTCATTAGTAATTGTAATGTGTAAGTACATGCATGACTGGGACTTTGAGTTTTTTTTTCAATTTTTCGATGATACAGTTGCTTCAACTTGAACTACTTATAATTTCTTGCAAACTAGCGCATCATGAAAGGAACTTGCTCATTTCGAATCCAGTTAACATGTTTGATGTGTTCAAGCCATTTGTATTTGGCTCTGGATAATAGTCTGCATAATCTTTAGAGTGATTTGACACGCCTAAAAATAATTTCTTCGTATCAAGCTCATTCCTACACGTGGAGGTATCCATCACGATTCAGATTAAATCCATCGAAATGTGATCCAGAAAATTTAAAAACAATCAAAGCCTGTGAAGCATGAGTATTTGGCCCTTCTGAGTGAAGAGTCTCGCCAAATTTACATTTTGGTTAAGTATTAGCGGCGATGAGGGTTTTTTTCGAGATTCGAAAAACTATCTGTTGGGGTTATGGGGTCACGGGCAAGCCCACAAAATACACAGGGGTTGCACGGAAAAATACTGTTTATTGTTTAAAAGTGAAAAGGACGATAGGGAGCGATGTGGATGGTGTGCCGTACTCAAGCGTACTGAATAATGGCCGCCGACGACGCTCGCGCAGCGACGCCGCCAAGCGGCCCGGGCGCCATGTTCTGGGCCCGAGCGGAAGATTTGAATCCGCAAATTCAACACTCCCTCCCGGATTCATATCTAACCGGCTTTATTTCCATAATATGTATATTAAATATATAGTAATCAATATGAGATAAAAATAGGATTATTCAAAATATGCAGGTGATATAAATATAAGAAAATATGAGATTAAAAGTATAGAGTCAAGATATTTGTGTAAAATGAATGCATTAATGAATATTATTATTGTTTCTGTGTAGGTCCTGTAACAGATCGAAAGAATATTTCTATTATCATTGAGTCAGTTCAATAGCTCTATTCGTGATTTGAATGAACATGAATTTAAGAGCTTTGATTTAATATGCTTCTGGTGAGTCTCTCATGATGTTCAAAAGATAAAGGTTTCGTAAAAATGTCAGCTAATTGATCCTTTGACCGGATCCACTCGACTTTGATCATTTTTCTGTCAACGCATTCTCTCACATAGTGTTCTTTGACGTCACTTATGTGTTGTAGTTTTCTACTCGCAGTCTTAGCACATGTAAGAGCTGCTCTATTGTCGCACCACAATGTCATAGGATAAAAGGATTTGTTCAAAATGAAATTCAAGCTATTATTCAGAGCAATTAATTCTTGGCAAGTATTACTCATAGCAATATATTCTGCCTGGCATGTCGAAAGGGAAACATAGTTTTGTTTGTGGGTACTCCAAGCTATTGCATCTCCAAAAAGTTGAATCACGTAGCCGCAGGTAGAAATCGAATTCTTACAGTCGGCGAAGCTAGAGTCTGAGTAAGCTTGCAGGTTATCTAGACGAGCGGAGTAAGTTAAACCACGACTCTTTGTACCGCACAAATATCTGAACAATCTCTCAATCATTCTCCATTCATTCTCAGTAGGATTGAGCTGATGTCTGCTCAGAACATTCACTGTGAAAGTGATATCAGGTCGAGTCGTATTGGCTAGATATAAAAGACTTCCAATGATTTCTCTATACAACGTTATATCAGCAGGGCTGGCCTGAGCCTGAGGGGCTGAGGCATTGGAATCTTCGCGAGCTTTTCGTTCTCTATTTGCAACTTGATTAGTGACCATCGGAGTTCTCTGTGGATATGGATTCGAAAAATGAAATTTCTCAAAGATTTTATTGATGTACCTTTCCTGCTTCAAAACTATTGTTCGCTCTTGTCTATTCCTTTCAATTGTGATACCTAAAAATTCGCGAGGCTCACCTAAATCTGTCATTTCAAAAGCATTCTGCAAACTACATTTGACTTCATTCAATTTAGCTGGACAATTACTGGTAATGAGCATATCATCAACGTACAAAACGAGAATAACGAAGTTCTCTCCCTCCCTCCAGATGAACAGGCAGGGTTCTACTTCATCATTTTTCAGACCGATTTCGCGAGCAACTTCGGTAAATTTCTCATTCCAGCGTTTCGGACTAGGCCTCAAGCCATACAAAGCCCGACGTAACCTACAGACTTTGTGTTGCCTGAATTCATTCGAACAGTTTACTCCTTCGGGAATTTCCATGAAAATCTCTCCCTCGATTGTACCATTCAGAAAAGCAGTTTTCACATCAAGCTGGCAAACTTCTAAATCGTATTTATTGATAATGGCGAGGACCGCTCGAACAATCGGTAAACGAGAGACTGGGGCATATATTTCCTTCAAATCATAATTGATTTTGTCTTTGAATCCTCTAACGACGAGGCGAGCTTTGTACTTGATCTGCCCGTCTGATTCTTCTTTCCTTTTCATAACCCACCTCGAATCAAGCATATTTGGTGGCCTGCCATCTGTGCCAACTGTAGGCCTATCAACATACTCCCACACTTCATTCTTATCCATTTGCCCAAGTTCACTCGAAACAGCATTCATCCAATTCTCACTTTCACTCGTTTTCATTGCTTCTTTGAGTGAACCTGGATCATCATTTATTCTCGAGATCAGAGCATGCAAAAATTGATCTTCAAGCTTCATAGAGCTATTTGAACTTGAGAAGTGGCCGGTATTTACTACAGGAATCTGTGTGAAGATCTGACTCAAATTAGCAATCTGTGCAGTAGCTGTGATTTGAACTTTGCGGGGTCGGCCTCGCTTTCGCTTTGGCTCTCCCTCCGTTTTTTTTGGATTCTGTCGGAATTTGTACAGAGGAGTGACTCGAAGAACTCCGATTTTCAACCTCAAATTCGACAAACCATTTCTCTTCATCGATAGTATCAGATACGGCCGGCCAATCTTTGATAGCATTTTTCCCGTATTTGTCTCCGTAAACTAACTTTTCATTGAAACGAGCATGTCGACTTTCGTAATATTTACCCTCTTCTGGTTTCAGGAACAGAAAACCAGTGGGTGTATACCCTATCAGAACGACTTTTCTTGCTTCCGAACGGAATTTCGGACCTGTTTTTCTTTGAACTTTTATGAAAGCGAAGCAACCGAATCTCTTTATCTGATTGATATCAAAACTGTAAGAAGGTGAAAATTTCTGAAGTGGGATGATCATATCATTTGATTTGTGAGGAGTTCTATTGTACGCGTAAACTGCTGCTCCTAGGGCCAAATCCCACATGTTCTCTGGTAATTTGCAATCATACATTAAACACCGGATTTTCTTTTGAATAGTTTGATTGAATCGTTCGGCTACTCCGTTATGTTCTGGAGTATCGGGACACGCTAGCTGGAGTTCTGCTCCAAATTTATCTAAAACCACGATGGTGTAGCCACCAGTGTACTCTCCACCTTGATCGCATTTCAAATAGCAAAATTTTGCATCTTTTCCTAACAAATTTCTTCCACTTCGAACGAATGACTCTAAACAGTGACCTGTTTCGCTCTTAGACTTCATGGGGTATGCCATAGCTAATCTCGAATAATCATCGATGAAAACTGAAATAAAACGATAGCCCTTTGGATGCGACTTCGGACTAATGGGACCCATAGTGTCCGAGTGTATTATTTGCAATGGCTCTGTTGCTCTTCTACGAGTGGAGTTGAAAGGTAACTTATTCATTTTTGAAACAGAACAAACTTCACATTCGCGGATGGAGTCATCAAAAATTGCGTTTTGCAGATCTTTATTCAACGGGAAACGTTTTTGTAAAGCCTTTAGATATTCTACAGATGCGTGACCCATTCGAACATGCCATAACATTGCCTTGTTATTCTTGACAAACTTGTCATCTTTTTCTATAAAAGGGGAATCTACTTCGAGAGGATCAAATACTTGCATTTCATCGACGTTGTGGATCGGTCGATCCCATATGGTTGTGTCAAAATTGGAATGTTCATGGATCACCCCTTTTTCGACTTCATTTGGGGATACAACTTCGACTTCATCAATAGTTGCTGATTCAGGGATATTTGATTGTAATTGAGAAGTAACACTACGAGTAAAGTATCTAGGATTGTGTGGACTATTTGCATCTGTGAGATTCACGAAAGCTATATTTTGGTATTGCTTGGCTGAAATTTCTCCGATGTCAGAAGGACGGTCACGAACTTCAAGATTGATGATCCAGAAGGGTTCTTTATATATACCAGTTATAAAGGTTTCATGCGAGATCGGGTCAAGGATTTGAATTTTCTGACTGTCGAGATAAATTCCAAGACCCATTTCGGCGAATCTTCTCAGAGAGAGCAAGTTTTCCGAAAGGTCTGATGCGTATATGACTCGGTCAAGTTCAAAGTTGTTGCCATTATTGATTACATCAACTACACCAACACCACTTGTCTGAATATCAGCCGATGAGTCTTTATTAGCACACCTTATGACACTTGTGGTAGCAACGTCAAGATGTTTAAAAATCAATTTGGAATTTGTAAGGTGTTCAGTGGCGCCTGAGTCAGCAATGAATTTTTCAATGATTTTACCTCCATGCTTTGCGTGACTCAGCTCAGGACAAGTAATTTTTGAAAAATGAGACTCACCAGTTACAGGTTGTGTAGCAAAATTACCGGCTACGGCCGGCTGAACAAGTTGCGGCTGCTGGCCTGCGAATGCAGCGTTGACAAAGGGCGGTGGTTGGCTCACGAAGGCAGCATTAGCATAAGGCAGCTGCGGATTTTGGTACCCCTGATTTTGGTACGGTGTATGACCACCTCTCTGGCCTCCACGGCCACGACCTCGGCCACGATGTGAGGCATGGTGTTTCTTGCCGGATGACCTTTCGTCGGCACCTCTTTTCACACCCTTGTTGTGATTCTGGCCCCGTCCTGGGTTGCCACGCCCTCTACTGTATGTCTGCCCTCGGGGTTCTGTTTTGCCGGGACAATTTTTCGCGCTATGGTCCGAAACCATTTGACGGCATTTAAAACAAATTCTCTTCCCGGAGTTCTTATGTGGGCAGTTAATTTCTGGGTGTTTGTCTTTGACACCACAAATATTGCAATTCCCGCGGAAAGTCGAGTTGGAGTTTGACCCATTGTTCTTATTATGAGCCAATTGAGCCTTTGGATGAAAATCGGCATTCTTGAGTTTATTGAGCTCGTGTCCGCGAATGTAACGTTTCAGTGCCTCATAGCTGAGTCCTTTAGGTTTGGGATCATCTGGGTGATTGGTTCGGTAATTTTCCTCGTGCTCAAAATTTCTTTCTTTTACACTCGGGCAATGATGGCTGATGGCCGCGAAAAAGGCAGGTCTCTTATCTTCCTCAGTCAGAGGCGTGACACCTGGCAAAGAATCGTGAGCCCGAACAAGATCCTCAAAACGCTCTATAAACTGGTCAGCGCTCTCTTTACTAGGTTCAAATCTGAGATGGTAAAGCTTGTATTTTGCCGACACGTCAGTTGTTTTATTCTCGCCCAGTTTTTCATTCCTCAAAATTGTCAGTATCTCAATCGGATCGGTTTTGCCCGTGATTCTATTTTGGTAACACTCATCGATTCTATTAAAGGTGATATCGGTAATGAAATCTTTATCTATCTCGGAAATGGGTCCATTTAATTTTAAATTTCTATCCAGGCAGTAAATGTTATGAGACTTTAACTCTAGCTGCAGTTTGTCCATGAATGAATCCCATTTCATGTCCTTGGTCAGTGAATAGTTTCGCTTGATCAAGTTTCGTGGTTTCAGGGTGCTAATGCCTGCATGCGAAGGCTCAAAACTGACAGTTGTAGGCGCGAGAGGTGATTGCTGGGGCTGAGAAGTAGAAGTGTCTGATTGAGTCGACGGAGATTGTTGTGGGAGCAAGGATAGATCTATAATACGAGTCTGAGCTGTGGATTCATAAGTTTGTGTCTGTGAGGCGGATGATGAAGTGGCTGCCAAGGCTGACTCTAAGTTGCGGACACGGAGACTCAAATCATTCAAAGATGAACAGTTGGATGAGGCCATATTAGCAAGATTCTGAACCGTATCGTGAAGCGATTTGTTCGACTTTAGTTGGATTTCGAGCATGCTACGAACTTCCCCCCGTAGGACAGACATTTCGGAGTTGACATTGCTAGAATCTTTCATTGCAGGACCGGGAGTGTTCGAGGTCGGCGCCTGACCTCCTCCATTGTTGTCCGCTATTGGGCTGGACGACTCGGCTGCGAGATTCAGCAGAGGAATATGCACCGGTTGGATTTGTATAATTCGGGGACCTCGTCTCGAAAAATCCATCGGGGTGTCTTGGGGAGGCTCTTGTACTTCAGAGCTTGGTGCTTCCTCGTGATCAAGCTGGTTTTGTGTTCGAGGCATCAGAAAACCACTGCCCTTGGCTACCCATGTGGGTACCGCGAGCTTAACGCTTTCCCACATTTCTGTGGTGAAAAGCCCCTCTTGGCGAGCTGTAAAGAATTATATGATTACCCCTCATATAACTCGCTAAGATGCCTGAACGGTGCTCCTAATCAAGACCACTGGTATCAGAAGGCCGTAATTGGAACGGGCAAAACTGCACATATCCGAACACAAGATTATGCACAGAGTCACCCTAGTCATTCATGAGATGGCACGCACCGCGCAAACCAAACCCAAGAACGACCCAGCAAGATTTTCCGGCGTCGTGTTAGCTAACATTTCTCAAGAGGAAAGAATCTCAAATCAATCATATCCAATCCAGGATATTGTATCACAACCCCAATATAAAATTTCTGATTCAAATGGCCATCGATTAGGGGATTTTTCAGATAAGGTTATGTTCAATACACACCTAGTTTGTATACGTCGAAGGTCTGTGACGCAACAAGGATGAATTCATCATTCTCAATTCGCACGACGATGTCCTCGCCTGCATGTTTGTTTTCGAGCTCGAACTTTGTTTTGCAGTGTTTAATGAATTTTGCTAACGCACTGTCTGAACCTAAACAGAACAGAAGTTCTTTGTCAGTTTCTCGAATCCACGAGATTTTATGTGATTCTCGAATCCACGAGATTTGACAACTATTTCGAATCCACGAAATTTTATAAAGTTCTCGAATCCACGAGATTTTGCTGATAATTTCGGTTACAGACTGACACTAGCAAAAGTTCCGAATTTTATGTCAGGACTGATGACAGACCTGAATTTTGCAAAGACAATTCAAGTTTACCATGGATTTTTCAACAACTCAAATTTTCGGATCCATCTTTGTCAATTATTTAGAAAATGTCTCAAAATTTCTCAGATTGTTCATAATTTCATTTCCAATTCGTCATAAATTCCATATTCGGAATAATTATCATCAATATAAATAATTATTATTATAATGATCGATCAAAAATTATTTAGTTCTAATAATTTATATCATCATCTATTTCTACTCTGAAATAAAGATTTCATCAATAAATAGTAGGCAGCTTCAAAGTCTAGTCCAAATTCCGTGCTGTGAATCGAAATGATGATTAAAGGGCAGCATCGTCCATTTGAATCGTTCGCGCCATCAAATTTTCTGAAAATATGCTTAGTCTAATTTGCATCGGGCCTAAGGCCCCGTGAAGCCACCTTTGCGGCTCACTTCATATCTCACTATAAATGAGGCCCTAAGGTTTCACCTCTCCTCTCCCACTTGCACTTTTGACGGTTGCCAATCGGACCAAAAATGGCCGCGCTCTAACCGACGCTGGCCTGGGTAAAGAATGGCCGACGCCGCCCGCCTCGGCGACGGCGTCCAGGTACCAGCCGTGTGCACGGCGCGGGTGTACGCCTGAATTGTTCAAAAACACTATATCAGGCCCCGCGTTCATACAAAAAAAAACGTACACTGACATAAGCGAGAGCAAGAGGGAGAGAGAGATAGATATATATACATACATATATATATATATATATATATATATACATATAGCTAGCATTGCCGCAACTCACCGGCTCGTCGGCCACCCGGGCGGTCGATTGCGTCGACCTGCCACGAGACGCTGGTACCGGCGCAGACCCCAGCACCGGCTGCGGGTTCGACACCACTGCCCCTGGAACCAGTGCCCTGGTTGGCCCCTGTAGCCATGGCGTCGCGTTGCTGGTTGGCGACGACGCGCTGACGCTGTTGCTCGCCCTGGGCCAGGTTACGTGCACCGCGCGCTGGTGGTGCTCGCTGATGAAAACTCGCGGGTGCTGCTGGGTACCTTGGTGTTGTTGGCCACGAACTCGTAGGACTGCACCCTGGTGCAGGGCAGTGGCGGCAAAGGGGCGCGCGTGCTTTTGTTTCACGGCGCGGTATTGCTATTCACAGACACTATGTTTTTCTCACTTTAAAACTTGCGCAGTGGAAGCGTGCTGGGCCCATAACCTGTTGGGGTTATGGGGTCACGGGCAAGCCCACAAAATACACAGGGGTTGCACGGAAAAATACTGTTTATTGTTTAAAAGTGAAAAGGACGATAGGGAGCGATGTGGATGGTGTGCCGTACTCAAGCGTACTGAATAATGGCCGCCGACGACGCTCGCGCAGCGACGCCGCCAAGCGGCCCGGGCGCTATGTTCTGGGCCCGAGCGGAAGATTTGAATCCGCAAATTCAACACTATCAAGTACTGTTATGAAAATCTTGATGACTTCAATCTATGTATTTCAATCTGATCCAATCAATTAGAATGTCAGACATCATAAACATAGCATCGAATCTCAACTAATAATGCAGTATGCTGACACAACCCTGACATTCATTGGATCTGAGAGATTATAGGATAGTATCTCCTTTTACAAACAGATAAAATTACAAAAAACCTTGTTCTCAACGGATCTCTTAGTTTTGATTTTGGTCTGCTTCAAAGTATGGATTGGAGGGATCTTGCGAGTAAAATGCATTATTCTGTACTTGTTGAGATTATATGCCAGTTTTGTATTGGGAGCTAACATGCGACAAGCGCTCTTATCTTTCCTCCGTGCCATTCTTATGGGAGAGATTTGAGATTCGGCCATATTACTTTTTTTGCGATCTAAAATAACACAGAGGTTAGTTCCCAATTGTTCGGAGAGAACACGCCAGACGAAGATGTGCATGAAGGTCATTCCTGAAATTTGTTATAGCAGAAACCGATTTCCACATTTACGTAAAATGTATACATGAATTGAGAACCTATTGGAATAGGTTTTTAATTATTGGAAGAACTTCCAAGTCTAGGTTCAGAACTTTCTCGAATCGATGAGAATTGATGAGAGTCAGAGTGGAATTCTCGTATACGCTGTACCATTTTTCGCTGATTTGAATGGCAAAACTAAAGTTCAAAATACTGTGTAGAGAAGCACCGCAAAAAGCCCTATCAGTGAAAGAGGAGCAGTTTTGAAATAATAATTTCATGTAAAGCACGATGATGAGTGTGTGACGTCTTTCGTTGCAGATTTTCTCTCTATATAATTCCACGCCGAAGTTAAGTTCTTAATCATCGAGGAAAAATGCGCTTATTATGGTCTGTGTGCCATGTATCAAATCTTCATCTTATCTTTACGAGGAACTTATCACCAGGGCAGAGCTGAATTAGTTAGAAAAGAAAATGTTCACAGTCCCGTCAAGTTTGTTTCTTCGGCGAATATAGGATGAAAAATGTTGAAATTAATTTCCGACTTCTTGTTTTCACCAATTTACCGCGCATTGCGTGTATTTCAGATCAAAAAATATTTCAGAACAGAGGTAGAGATTTTTCAACGTTAATCTCTGAAATACTTTAAGGAGGTTCGATGGTCTTGACGAAGATGTAGAGATCGTGACGAAACCTTTTACATAATTATCTTTGAGACAAAAAAATACTCTGTGAATTTTTTCAGTATTTTTCACCAGGCGTTTTTTCGAGATCTAAGCCCTTACATTTTTCGAAATAACATGGGCTCTTATGGACAGCGCCACCAAAACAAGCCTAGCACCTCTTAACATGTAGAGAAAATTCTCATAAAATATTCAGACGATAGAGAATTTCCTAACGAACAATAATACCTTTCGGTGATCACAGCTTACCATGCATTTTGTGGAAATATGATCGAATTGTTGTCGAAAATCATCAACATATAGGTATACTCGCCGTGTATTTTCGTGCAGCCGAGCGGCAGGTTAGGTTAGTTTTCGTCTTCCCCCTCACCGATCCCTCATGACACCATCGAACCTCCTTAAAGGTTGCAGATTGTTGAATCTCGATATTCACTACCTTTGAAGATGGACAAAAGTCCAGCTGCCAGAGAATAGTTCACCTGGAATGGCATTTTTGTCTTTTGATCATTCCTTAACAAATCTAGTTGATAACACGATTGAGCGTGTTGAACAAGTTTTATTGAGTATTTTGAGCATAAAAACGGAGGCTGCTCCCCAAATTTCGATTTCTTTTTCATCGGGCAAGACTCAAAATTTGTGCCAGACTGAATTTTCATCTGTGCTGATTGTAATGATGGTTCAAGTCGTATATCCATGATCTGATAAAAGGATCTCGTTTCTCTTTTCAGGGTATGCGACAGGCAGCGAGATACAAGCAGAGATGATGAAAGAGGTGAAGACGACGACGACGATGAGATTAACCTTCTGGGAAAGTGGCCACATGCGCTCAGTCCCGCCCTTGCATGCGTTGGCTGCACTCTTGGTCTCTTTAATATTAGTAGGTTCGCCATACTCAGCGTTCAATTTGGAGGTGAGTCTTGATCCCCTCATCTTTCTCATTGAAATCACTTCAAAAAATTCTATCCGCTCAATAATTTTCTGCTCGTCCCAGCTCCCTGACTATGTACTTTAGTATTAGAGTAAGAGCAGAGCTCCTAATTATTGGCAATACCTCAATGCTCTAGATCATCTTTGCACAGCTACAATTCTGATGACTATGAGCTCATTTTTGCGTTAACATGTCGTTCTTTTTTCGACTCATCGACTATGACCTGTCGCATTCTATCGTATTTATTGTAAGTATGACTGTAAGATTGGTTTTAAATATCGAAATCATGATCATAATGCTTGATTAATGTATTATTATATGTAGAAAGATATAGTCACTCTATTCTCTCATCATATCATATAGTTTCCTGGATGGTGTTACGTGAGCTCAATTATATTTTCTTCCAATGTATTGTTTAACATTCATACTGCATTCCATTTTCCGTCTACTGTGCTGGGTCATACTAGACGTACAGTCTTCTAACATTTGAAGTCTTAGCGTTTTATCAAATTTTCCAAGTGTCTCATGGCTGGTTAAAAGATATTGGATCAATAATTCTGAATGTATCGGTTTTTCCTGCTAATTTTTATTTTTGCACAACTTAGTGCGACGTTTCGGCTATATATGATAGCCCTCTTCAAGCTAAAAATAACACATATACACATAAATACTCTCTCAAATTTTCACAAAAATTCCATTTAAAAGTCAAAGAATTACCTTAAAACATTAAAGTATCACGTTAGAGTCCTTACTAAGAGATCTTATTTCTACAAGTAGCACTTGGCGTCAAAAGTTGCATACCGATCTCAATCTTTAAAATAATCATCCAACCTATTATAATATTCAACCATATAGATTAATCGTACTTTCGATTAATCGTAATGCATTTGATGTACGATTAATCTATATGGTTGAATATTATAATAGGTTGGATGATTATTTTAAAGATTGAGATCGGTATGCAACTTTTGACGCCAAGTGCTACTTGTAGAAATAAGATCTCTTAGTAAGGACTCTAACGTGACCCTGGTGGAAAAAACAGCGTAGTACTGCAGTAGTCTACTGTCTGGCTGATCGTATTACTGTAGTAGCTTACTGTCGTACTACTGCAGTAGCCTACTGCAGTAGTACGACCGTAGTCTACTACAGTACTACTGAGCGTACTACTGTCGTACTACTGGATAATAGTACTGAGCTGGATTTCGCTGCTGTGTTTACTTTTTGCCCTTGAGAGGGTAGAGGCAAAGAGAAAAAATTATAAAAGGGTGAGATCTCTAGATGAGTTGAGGCTCACTCATGAGGAGCACCTTCGTAAAAGACTTGTGCGCTACTTTTTCAAAATGCTTCAAACCCATAACATAACCTACACACGCCACGCGCGCGCCCGCTCTCCCCGCAAACTCACACAGCAGAAGACAAGAGTCGAACTGTCGCGGCCGTACTCATCGTTTTGTTTTGATGAGTCGAAGCAACAATTTAACCGTCTTATGTTGATACATTCTGTCGGATTCTGCCATTTGAGTATCAACGATAGGCCATGGATAACAAAGCCGGTTGTTATTCATGCCGATAAACGACAAAAATGAGGCCCAGATCACGAGCCCCTCGTGGGGGCTCGACGCTTATAAGTAACATTTGAGCACAAATTGTGATAGTAAGAATTAGCGCAAGTGGCAACGGGTCCGCCTCGCACGCGGGAGGCTCGGGATCGCTTCCCGGAGACGAATTTTTTTTTTCTTTTTTTCCCGATTCTGTTTTTGTTTTGCTTTACGCAGACTTGCACTTTTTTCCTCGGTATCGAAAATGTATTCAATCCTAATTTTATTCATTTACAATGTAATTCAAATTTTGACATTCAAGTTTTAATAATCTATATGATTGAATTTTCAAAATATAACCGCTACAGCATATTTTCTAATTCAGTCATGAATTGATGAGTTACATTTTTTTTGATTCATTTGGATTGAATAAATCCAATCTGCATTTATGAAATATTATTCAAAAGCAGAAAGTAATTAGTTAATTGATTTAAATATAATATTTGAAGATGTAAAAATAGCCCGTTAATTTTTCATTGGATTGAGAAATATGCTGTAGCGGTGCCTATATTTATCACAAAACTTGAATGTCAAAATTTGAATTACATATATAAATGAATAAAATTAGGATTGAATACATTTTCGATACCGAGGAAAAAAGTGCAAGTCTGCGTAAAGCAAAACAAAAACAGAATCGGGAAAAAAAGAAAAAAAATATTCGTCTCCGGGAAGCGATCCCGAGCCTCCCGCGTGCGAGGCGGACCCGTTGCCACTTGCGCTAATTCTCACTATCACAATTTGTGCTCAAATGTTACTTATACGCGTCGAGCCCCCACGAGGGGCTCGTGATCTGGGCCTCATTTTTGTTGTTTATCGGCATGAATAACAACCGGCTTTGTTATCCATGGCCTATCGTTGATACTCAAATGGCAGAATCCGACAGAATGTATCAACATAAGACGGTTAAATTGTTGCTTCGACTCATCAAAACAAAACGATGAGTACGGCCGCGACAGTTCGACCAGGGTGGGTCAACTCCCATACAAACTTTTGGCAGACAGTTTTAGTTCTTGGCGTACTCCCTAGGCTTACGTGGCGCTGTTGTGCGCCTTTTTACACTTCTCCTCAGCCGCCGCGGCAGCCAATGGCTGCGCGCCGCTCTCCCCAACTCTCCCGCTCTCTCGCTGTCTCTTCCTGCCCCAGCTTATACATACTTGCTTATATAGGAATAAACAATTATACCATCATACATACTTTATAGATACTGTGATATGATGTATTGCGTGAATAACACGCAGTTGCATTATTTCAGCAATTAGTTCTATCAATATGTAAAGGATGTGCAATAAATAGCAAGTTTGGAATCTGAATCATAGGCCGCTGAACATATGGAACATATGAGCATAATACTGTATGGTCTCGAGCGGCCGAGCGGTACAGCTCCTGCTTGCGGCGCTAAAGGTTTTGGGTTCGATCCCCACGGGTGCAAATTTTTTCTCATTTTTTTTTGCGTTATCATTGATAATCATGGTTCAAAAGGAGTAAATTTTTTAATTTCATTTGCAACTATGCTCATACTTTATATTTTGATCTCATTTTAAGCCAGGATCGACAACCATGATACAACGCCACAATATCGTACTGTTGTATTCCTTCAATCCAACAGTAATGCTGCGATTAGCTGTACTTATCACTAACTCTAAATAGTAAAAACAGCAAATCGCAACTTGAAACGTCTATCATACAACCCCCATGTGGGATTGATGAAGAGATTCAAAGAATTTATTTGACTGAAATCGAAGTAAAATCTTTCGGTCAAAGTATCCAGGTATTTCAGCAGCGACCAAAAAACGTATAGAAAAACATAACTTAATATGCTTTCCGAGGGTACAAGAATAATTTATATAACTCTTATCACTTGTCAAATCAGATTCTATCCGCATTACAAGGGAGTTATTGCATTTTTCCTTAATAAAATGCTCCGAAATTTATCTCCTCGACGACGAGAATATAATCTTATTTCGAGATACTTTTTACTATTAAGACAAAAAAAATTGTTGTCCACCAAGCCACACTTTTAAGGTATACATTTACATTATCTGTAATACAAAAGATTCCGTAGAAAACCAGCTGTTCAGAAATTCTGCATACATCTTTTCGGGCCGTGCAGTTGAAAAACTGAGGAATAATTGAAGCGTGCCTTTTTATAAACAATTTGATCTCACAAACGAGTCATGTATCCGAGTACGGGGTGTTTTAAACTTGAAAATGAGCTAAGGCACATCAAATTACCTTGATCCATGCTCGAAATATTCAAGTTCGAGCAATTGAATCGTGAAACGTACATTTTTCGAATATATATAGCTCTTGCACGGCTAGATCAATAAGTACTCGATTGTATGGCAGTTTTATTACTTGTAAGAGTAATGTTTGGTATTAATATGTAATGGAATCTTTCTGCATACTAATGAGACTAATTCACCTCTAGATGATTTATGGCAATATAAAATCAAAATTTATTTGAGTTTTCGCCGATTCTTCAAAAAATGAGGAAACTATCAATATTAGTGAAGAAACACAAATATTCAGAATCGCAATAGACAAGCTACCTCGATACGAACCAATTTTATTGATAAAAAAACAAAAAAAAAAAAAATTTCACTCCGCACGGGACACGAACTCACGACCTTTGGCGTCCGAGGCAAAAACTTTGCCACTCGGCCACTGATCAATTACTCTTCTGTAGGTTGAAATGTTTTATATAAGTTCATCAATCCCACATGGGGGTTGTATGATAGACGTTTCAAGTTGCGATTTGCTGTTTTTACTATTTAGAGTTAGTGATAAGTACAGCTAATCGCAGCATTACTGTTGGATTGAAGGAATACAACAGTACGATATTGTGGCGTTGTATCATGGTTGTCGATCCTGGCTTAAAATGAGATCAAAATATAAAGTATGAGCATAGTTGCAAATGAAATTAAAAAATTTACTCCTTTTGAACCATGATTATCAATGATAACGCAAAAAAAATGAGAAAAAATTTGCACCCGTGGGGATCGAACCCAAAACCTTTAGCGCCGCAAGCAGGAGCTGTACCGCTCGGCCGCTCGAGACCATACAGTATTATGCTCATATGTTCCATATGTTCAGCGGCCTATGATTCAGATTCCAAACTTGCTATTTATTGCACATCCTTTACATATTGATAGAACTAATTGCTGAAATAATGCAACTGCGTGTTATTCACGCAATACATCATATCACAGTATCTATAAAGTATGTATGATGGTATAATTGTTTATTCCTATATAAGCAAGTATGTATAAGCTGGGGCAGGAAGAGACAGCGAGAGAGCGGGAGAGTTGGGGAGAGCGGCGCGCAGCCATTGGCTGCCGCGGCGGCTGAGGAGAAGTGTAAAAAGGCGCACAACAGCGCCACGTAAGCCTAGGGAGTACGCCAAGAACTAAAACTGTCTGCCAAAAGTTTGTATGGGAGTTGACCCACCCTGAGTTCGACTCTTGTCTTCTGCTGTGTGAGTTTGCGGGGAGAGCGGGCGCGCGCGTGGCGTGTGTAGGTTATGTTATGGGTTTGAAGCATTTTGAAAAAGTAGCGCACAAGTCTTTTACGAAGGTGCTCCTCATGAGTGAGCCTCAACTCATCTAGAGATCTCACCCTTTTATAATTTTTTCTCTTTGCCTCTACCCTCTCAAGGGCAAAAAGTAAACACAGCAGCGAAATCCAGCTCAGTACTATTATCCAGTAGTACGACAGTAGTACGCTCAGTAGTACTGTAGTAGACTACGGTCGTACTACTGCAGTAGGCTACTGCAGTAGTACGACAGTAAGCTACTACAGTAGTACGATCAGCCTGACAGTAGACTACTGCAGTACTACGCTGTTTTTTCCACCAGGGGATATTTTAATGTTTTAAGGTAATTTTTTGACTTTTAAATGGAATTTTTGTGAAAATTTGAGAGAGTATTCATGTGTATATGTGTTATTTTTAGCTTGAAGAGGGCTATCATATATAGCCGAAACGTCGCACTAAGTTGTGCAAAAATAAAAATTAGCAGGAAGAACCGATACATTCAGAATTATTGATTCAACACTAATCCTGCGATAGAATCTTCATTTATAAAAAAAAAGATATTAGAATTGAAAATTCTATTCCTCGTAGCAATCAATACTTCCTCGTGCGTTAGCAAACTAGGGAATAAATTCGCACCGCGTTATTTAAATAATTGGCGTAATCGACATGCAGTAAGCACAATAATTTATACTGATATTCTGCATCTTCTTGATTTTCAGCAAATTTTATCACACAGTTCCTGATACTCTCCATAGTCATAGGCATCCCTTTATTGACTTTACAAGTATGTCTCGGGCAGAGGCTAGCTGCCGGCGTCGTCGATATGTGGAAGATATCGCCTCTCTTCCAGGGCGTCGGCATCGCATTACTCGTCGCTCAGGCCTTTATTGGAATTTACAGTATAGTCGGCGTCTCGTGGATGTTCGTTTACTTCAGGTAGGCAATTCTAGCTTACCTCGACTCGAGACTTTAAATTAAAAATTTTACATGAATGGTACATGTTTGTTTACGAGGATATGACATATCTTTCCAACTCTGGGAAAACTTGGAAGAATCGTTGATGTCAAATAATTTTTTTCAATAATAATTATGTCAAAAAACATCTTATAATTACGAAGTGATATCATATTACATGGTCGAAGTATGGAGAAAACATACCAAAAAATTGAATCCCATCAAGTAGTTGATGAGGACTCAGACCAACTTTTCATGTTACTTGTGATATGTAGATCAAAACCTGACGACAACAATAAATTAGCTGTCGAAACGGCATCCCGAATAAGTCCACCATTGACTCGTAGATGAACCGTTTATTCATTGGAAAAATCTTGATGATTCGCCGTAAGTGAGATAAATGTGTTCAAAACTTCTTGAAACGCTGTTCTGCCATATTGTCTCGTAAAATTTGTGGTAAAAATATATTTATCAGACAAAAATCTTCATAAGCGCGAAGAAACTTCTTACTCAAAATTGCAATGAATGGCGCAATGCGACAGTTTTCAATCCTGGAACTACTAAAAACTTGTGGGACTTCAAAATTTCACAAGAATAGTGTGCCTGAAGAGGAATACCGTAAACCGGGGTGAATGTGGCCACTTTAGGCCTTCTGATCGAATTTTCGTTGCGATTTTTCGAACAAACCTATATGTATCTTAGGTCATTCGACGCGTCTTGGCGTCTTCTTCAAAACGCTGACTTCAAAATTTCATTTCAACCATTTGCTCTCTTGAAAAGTGTAAAAAACAGGGTGGCCACATTCACCCCGGCATCCGGGGTGAATGTGGCCACCCTCGTTGAGCACCGAGATTATAATGGTCTGAGCGAATCCCTACCCCGACACCTCGTGTTTGAAACAATATGAGGATGACACATCTCTTAGCTCATCTAATTCCGAAGAGAATACCGTTGGATTTATCTCGATAGCTCAAAACCCCAAATCAAGTGGCCAATTTGAAATTTATAAACTACATTGGCGTCTCGAGCACGGTTGTGTCTCGAGTGGCGTCTGGATTGATTTTGGACACTTTGACGCTTCTAGTGGAGTTTCATTGCAATTTTTCGACCAAATCTATATGTATCTGTACTCATTCGACGCACCTTGACGTCACCTCCAATAAGATGCTGTTTTTGGATTTCTCTTCCACTTATTTGCTTTCTCAAGAGTTGTAAGAAACAAAGTGGCTACATTCACCCCGGGGCAGCCAGGAAATCAAAAGTTCTCGTTCAAGTGGTCGTTCTAAATAACTGCCGCATCCAAATTCAATCGGCAATAGCGCAAAATGTAGAGGACGTCATTACCTACTAAGAGAGAATTATTGGAAAGACATAAAAATGGATCCACTAGGTTGTTCAGGTAAATTTTCGCAACATGAAATTTTTACTTGACAATTTTCACTTCATTCCAATGGAAAAAAGGGTAAATGGAACCTGTCTCACCACAAATCAGGTGGTATATTCTCAAAGGAGAGATCCTAAGCTTTAAAATGCGCTCTTGCACGTCTTTCTAGGTGGTATAGCATCGGAGTTACGACTATCACAATCTCTTTCCGGAAAAGTGGCCACATTCACCCCGGTTTACGGTACCAACCAACGTAGATTTGACGAAAATCGTTCAAGAATGCTATATCAAAGATGAAAGCCTCGAAAAACTTTGCAAAAAACGATCATTTTCCGTTATTCATAGTTAAAATGAAGCCGTGTAAGATAGTGAGAATATGGGAAATATTCTCCTGAGTTCTTGGAACTCTTGAAGTTTTTCAAGCACAGTAGATACCTTCAATTTTGCTCAATATTCTGCGAGAGCAGATGTCCATAGCGGTCGAAGCTCCACTTCTACTAGAAGGATCATGATCGGATCTCATCGTGGATACGTTGCGCAAAAGACTGCTATTGATCCACTAAAATGCTCACTTGACTTTCAATCAGAGATAATTGGTGTGCATTCCTCCATAGTTGTTTCCAACAACGGTCTCACAGACCAAAATAAATTTGTTTCGAAAGGATATGACGACGCCGGCGATGTAATTGATCATGGTTGATCTGAACGCTTGTGATCGCGGGTCAAATTATTATCCGACAATGTTCGAAGAAGAGGTTGCATGCCGCGGGACTTGTTTGACCAATAAGCTTCTTGAAAATTCATGATTTACTCTCCGTCAGACGCCAGTACTCCAGCTAGGTTGCAACCGACAACGGTGCCAATCAAAAGCGACAACAGTCTTCCTCCCGCAATTGTGTGTTCATGGGAACTATCCTCTCATTTTCAGGGACTCATTCATAACGAAACAAGACAGGTACAGGTGGTCAGAGCCTTTCTCGCTGTACCGGGAGGATGCGAGGCCGTCGAGCAGCGGGCACGGCACGCACCACGTGCACTCGGGCAACCCCAACAGCAGCAGCGGCTCGCAGTACAAGTTGCACGAGACGGTGCCGGATTACTTTAGCGGAGCCGTGCTCCAGAGGCACCATCTCAACGAGCCCGATCCGGGCGTCGTCACGCTCAAGTTTCAGGTCGCCTTCAATCTCGCCGTAGTCTGGATGATTGTCTTCGTTTCGCTCAGCAAAGGTGGGCTCTCTTTCTTTTCTTCCCTTTGTTCGTTCATTATTTCTGCCTCGTGATAGCGGTCAATGTGTAAGTTCTCGTTTGCTTGTACTCGATTTATCTTTTTTCATCACCTCTCAACGCTCTTCAAGATGATCATTGTCGTCCCAGAAAATAAAGCGTCGAATCCAAACAAATTTGTCGAGTCATTGACGTATATTAAATAATACACTGCGAACTAGTGCCATCATAAAGAATGGATAGAAATCATCAGCTAGGTAACTCGGCATATTGTATCATCTGCCTCCCTTAACTGGCGATTTTGTGTTATTGACAGGTCTCCGCTCGTACGGCAAGGTGGTGTACGTATTCACATTGGTGCCGATATTTGGCACGTTATTGCTGTGCATGAAGCTGCTCGGACTCAGTCCCCCGGGATCGATCGGTCAACTGTTCCCCGCAACGGTCTGGCACGAGTTTTTCATAAACGGACGATCGTGGCTCGCCGCGTCGTCCGAAGTCTTCCTCACCTGGGGACTCCTGGGAGCGGCCGCAATGCAGGTAACGTTTACAGATCATACTTTGACTCAGTTTATCTCATACTTTTGTCTCGATCGCAAGTCATTCTCTCTGGCTCCCTCATGCTTCCTTCGTCGCTTTTTCTCTTTCTTAACTGAAAAATTCAAGGAAATCCATTATCGTTTTTACCTTTTTGTTTGACTCGCTGTCTTTCTATTCCTTAACTTGTAAGAAGTACTCGATCATCAGGAAGTTATCGATGCTGTGACAAATTTCTTTCAATGAAAATGAATTTTTGCACAGTCCTTCAGTTTTTGTTACTGACTGCGGTTGAAATACGATCGCGATTTCGCACTAAACGAGCAAATCATTCAGACCCAACAACCAACGCCATGATCATGAATAATTTTGAGAGTCATCTGGTGTTTGTTTTTGCAGATTGCTGCACACAACAAGCACAAGCATTTGCTGCAGAGGGATACGGGCCTTGTGATTGTGCTGACCCTGAGTGTCCTATTACTGGCAGCATTCCTCGCCAACACTTGCGTGCAGATTTTGAGGAACAATGGTTACATATACATGACAAGTTCTTTTGGTGAGTATCGATTGAGTATTGTATCTATGCGTAACTCCACGATTTAAGGAATTTCTAACTAATTATAATCTGGCTTACAGAGAGGATATCAAATTACGGCTTCTTGAGACCAACTAGTCAGCCAGCACCTTTGGCGTACAGTAGTACACCAGAGCGCTTCATGTCACACGCCTCGTTCGTCGTTGGCCAGCGCGTCACGCGGCCCGGGTCCGATATCAACTTCGAATCGGGCTACCAAGTTCTCAGGCTGTCCACCGAACTAGTGCCCGCGACGCTCGCTATCCTCGGCCCTGAGCAGGTCTCACCATTCTGGGCTGTCTTATTTTATTTTACTCTCATCCTCTTCGGCATCGCTCAGCAGGTAAGCCAAACATACATACAGACGTGAATGGTAATATATGATAATGTTACAACTTGGTTTCCAATCGGTGTGATTGAAATTCATTCCCGAAAAATTGATCTGAAGAGATCCAACTAACATGACCCGGAACAATTTTGGACTCTCACTTCATTTAAAATACTCATGTGCTGAAATTTCGAACAATGAATCATTTCGAAACGAACAATTGCTCTATTTTTTAATTCTTTCACTTCCAGTTGGCGATATGGCACTGCGTTATAACAGGTATAATGGCGATAAACACGAAAATGATGAAGATGTGGGAAACGACCATTACCTTCTTCAGCTGTGCGTGTGCTTACGTTCTAGGCCTTCCTATGGCAACAGAGGTAAGATTAAACCGTCCCAGAGGCATGTTTCTTCACATCTGTTTATTTTCGAGGATTAGTTGAGATGTGTCAAAATGGGCAGCAGCGTAAACTAGGTTATGACACATCGGTATTGAAAAATCGACTAGTTTCACTCAAGCGAGATCAAAGCGTTATCGGGAAACAGAGGATAGCGTCTCTGATAGACCTGCGATATTCCCCCACTCACGGATCGTAGCAATCTTCGTCATCGGCTTCGTCGAGCTCTTATCGCCGCTTATCTTTGCGAGCTGCCCGACGCGCCTAGAAACTCACGCGTCAACTTTAGTTCAGCCGTCTACGCCCCGATTGAAGCGATGCAGGCCCCGCCAGGAGCAACGGAAGCAAACTGCTCACCACCCGGACAGGGATGGCGCGACCGGGTGATCTCTCTCCTCGGCGAGCTCGGCCGTGCCACCTACGAGGGTGAGCTCGAGTTGCGCCAGCTGCGCTCCGGCCTCGCGAGGAGCCTCCAATTGACGAACGAGGCGCTGCGCCGAGATATTTTGGACGAGCTGCTCGAGGCTCGCTCGCGTTCCTCCACACTGGAGGTCCGGCTGCAAGATCTCGAAGGCCACCTGTTCAGCCTGGAGCGCGAGACCGCCTCGCTTAGGGAGCAGCTGTACGCCGGCCTCGAGGAGCGTGCCACCCTCGGCGAACTGTGGCGGCGCCAGCTGCTCGTCGCTCATGACACGCGACTTGAGCTCGAGATGCGCTGCGCCGGCTACACCCAACTGGAGCGACGCTTAATCGTCCTCGAACGAGCCTGCAACGGCCGAACTGGATGCGGCTGCGAGCCACCCATTGGAGGGCTGCTGTGGAGGATCGAGAACTTTATCGAACGATTGCAAGAAGCTCAGACCGGCGCCGAGACGGCGCCGCTTGCGAGCCCAGAGTTCCAGGAGCGTGAGCATGGCTACAGATTGAGGCTGGAACTTCACCTGAATGGGCTAGGCCACTGGCGGGGGCGTCACGTCATCGGACGGCTGAGGCTACTGCCAGGACCCTGGGACCCTCTACTCGCCTGGCCCAGTCCCGAGCTACACGCCGATGTACTGCTGCGCGATCAGATCGAGCCGCTCAACGACCTTGGAAAGCGAGTTCGCGCAGCCAGCCGGAGCGCGCCTCCTCCCCTCAATACCCAGATCACCGGCAACGAAGTCCACTTAGAGGACGAGCAGACAGGTCCACGCGGCGCCGGAGGGTCTTCCGACCTGTACATGTTCGTGCCGCATGAGGCGTTTGTCAAACAGCCGGGATTCGCCAAGGACGGTCTCGTCTTCCTCGAAGTTCGGCTAAGGCCCCGGCTGTCCTCGTGTTCAACGGTGTCGCTTGTCTAACTCTTCATCCACGTTAATGGTGAGGAGCGTGTGCGGCGAGCGACGGGCTTAGAGCTTGACAAGGACCTTTTGTCTGTGCATTGCGCTATACCTCAATGAGACTCGATATGCGATTCAAGCCTTGATTGATCAACAAAATGCAGAAATGGGACTTTCTTGATGGCGAGTATTACTGGTATCAGCGTTTACGAAGGCGTTCCTTTTCTGCGAGTGAATCGTTCGTGAGTCAGCCTCTATGCTATGCGAGTTAGACGTTTAAGTAGTATGAGACGAGTGTGGACAGACACGCGTTCACGCGCGGTTCGAATTATCTCTACCAGATAGAAATGTGAGCTATCTCTGTGTTGCAATAGAGATTGAAACGAGTGCAATAGATGAAATTTGTTTCATTCAAAGCCGTGAATTCTCCCCTCGTGGGTTAGATCGAAATATGCGAATTACTTTATAAGCAATGTAAGGACACACACTCTATTTTATTTATTCTTGAGTAAAAAAGTGGAAGATAACAATGTTTTTGAGGAGCAGAAATCAGATCATGTGGAAATAGCATTTGACAGTATCTGTCACTCTAATCAAGTCATAATACAGTTGATTCAACGAATCTTGAGCTAGTTCGAATCAGCCACTTGGAATGTAAAGGGTTGAATGTTCTTTTTGTGTTAGTGATCGCACGTCACATCAGGTATGCCAATATTCACGACCATTTTTATTGCAGCTTGGCATCTACGTGGTATACTACTTGGACTACACGGTCGGTGGTGCTTGGTGGATAATAGTGCTGTACCTGGTGCAGGTGAGTGCCGTGTTCGCGGTGCGCGGCAGGCCCCACACCGGCGACGCCGTCGTTACCGAGCTATTTCCGCCGACAAGTGGCTGCCTGCGGTATTGGGCGGCACCCCTGCTCTCCTTTACCTGGAACGTCGTCTTGCCAATTTCGCTCACGGTTCGTCACTTCTTCCTTGCCATTGTTCTTGTAGCCATTCATGACTGATGATGTGAAATACTAACGGGTTTTTTTCGAACTAATTGCAGGTTGTCAGCATAATGATATTCAAGGGCACCGGCTACCGAGAACTATATTCGTACCGGCGCTCCAACAGAGACTATTGGTCGATCTGGGCGAGACAGCTGGGAGCCGCGATACAACTCATCCCGCTGCTCTTGGTGCCGCTCGTCGCCATCATTCAGACCTGCAGATATCTCAACAGTGGCCCGCCCGACATATTCGACGTGAGTATTAGCATTCAACATTAACTGTTTGTTCCAGAGACGCTTTGGCTAACTCAAATATTTCCTCTCTATATTTGTGCTCAACCCTAATCAAACAATCGTCTTGATATCTATATCTGGTGCGCTATTTTAGTTTCGAATAATTTTCACAACCCGAGTCACTCTCAACATTGAAAGTAACATCAAACTCTGGCCTCTGCGCCGCGGACTGACTTTTGAATGACTATATAGTATATATTGACTAACCAAGATGAATTTCTATAAAACGCTTGCAATGCGCATGCAGGGCGAAGGGGTGGAGGTGAGCGTTGGCCAGTGTAATCACTGCAACGGCGTAAGTGTTGATGATTTGAACGAAAGCGCCACGACATCGCACTTTATCTGCACCGTTTTATGCTCGACTCTCACTGAACCCCAATCACCGTTATTGCAACTCCTTTCCTCTTTGACCTGACACCTAAGACTGTGAATAGTAAACGATTTCACTCGTGATTTCAGCGCATCCAGCTGCTGTACCGTCCACCGCTTGATCAGACGGGCGATGGCTCCGGTGGTGGCCAGCTGGGTGGAGGAAACGGAACCGGTGCCAATGGCTCTGGAGGAGATCACGGGGCGGGAATGATATCAAGCACAACCGAGTTGCCGTTCGAAGACCCTCCACCCAAGTACACGCCGCCTCCGAGCTACAGCACGGCGACGGGTGCCCGCATCGCTAAGATGCTCCGCCAGAGCTTCAGGCGTAGCGTACGCAGGATAGCCAGCGTTCTCGGGGAAGCTGGGCTCGTGGCGGGACCCACAAGTGCCAGCAGACACAGGCCGGCTTTGAGTCAGCAACAGCAACCCCAGCAGCCTCCGCCGCCTGATTACGCGCACGTGCTCGTCGAGATGAACCAGAGCGTGGCGGGCGCGCCGTGCGTTTTCCGCAACGGCCTACCCGAGGTTAGTCCAAATTTGAGATCCACCCGATTTCGCCTTTGGGTACACGTTTTAATGTACACAGATGACGAGAAACGCACTCGAAATGCAGCAAGTAATGAGCAATATTTTTTTTTCGCCTCTAAAATGTCATGTATCGACATCAAAATGGACGTACTGTTTGAAAATTTATGGTGATCATCTTTTTGAATGAGCGTGTCCAACAAAGCAATTGAAACTAATTGAATTCTTTGAGATTAACTAAGTGAGTATGAAGTCGCGTGACTTAGCGATCAAAGTACCTTGTCCAAAAGTGATGTAGTTGATAGTGAATTGTCTCCTTCGTTCGGATTTTCTTGCGACATATAAATTCAGTTTTTAAGATGTACTTGATGTAGAAACTCTTCTTCGAAAATATACGCCAGATTATTCATTTATTCCTTTCAAAAGACTCCGCGCATCGCAATATCCTATTCGTGTAAAAAATGAATCAAGCGAAGCGCCAGAATGAATTTTCAACACCCCCTGGCTCTTTTCAGGCAAGGCCAGACATTGCTATCGCGAGGCCAATAAGCAGCAGCAACGCTGTCGGAGGAACGCCACGGCAGCAGCAACGTTGCAGCACGATAGAGCGTTCGACGTACCGCAGCCACGACCAGCAGCACCAGCCACGACAGCGGGGACTTTGGTTGGACCGAGGCGCGGCGACGATGCAGCGGACCCCTGGTCATCCTTGCGCCGCCGTCAGCCGCAGTCGGACGATCATGTACGGCAACGGCAGGCCCTCGAGCGGGGGCAACAGCGGCGGCAGCTCGACCCTTACTGCGGCCGAGGTGGCGAGTCTGTTGCGCAGCAGCATCCGCCGAGCTCCCCAGAGGCGTAGCTTGCACCATCGGTCACACGAGCGATCGTCGTCGGCACTGGCCACCGGTGTGTCGCTCTGCTCCTCGGAGCCGCAATCACTGCAACCTCACCACGAAGCCCAGCAAAGTGCCGCCTCGGTGGAGAACCTCGTCGAGGCGGCGGCGCCCATAGGCCAGGACTCGCTCGTCCTGATTGGCGCCGCGTTACAAGCTCCACAACAACGAATCGATGACAAGACTGCCGTCCAGACTGACGACACCCTCTCTGTGATATAGACCGACGAGGTCCGCGCCAGGGCCACGACGCACCTTCAACTCTCGCAACCTATCCTTAGCATTTACTCATGCCGGCTGAATCTACTTTCGAGCTCTACACGATCACTCTCGACCCTCGAAATATTGAAATTTTTTGTGATCGTTTTGCCACATAATGAAACTGGAGTGTTTGCTGCACGTTTCATATCCGCGTATTTCTGAGTTTAATCAATTGGTGCTGACAACGCTTCATGCCCTTTAAGCATCTCGACGGTGTCACTACTATTACAAATCCAATTCCATCGGCAACTACAGTCAGCAATGAACTCAGTTCAAGTTCTCAATAATATTAATGTAGTTACATCTGAAATTTGTTTCTTGTACTTTCATGACATCCATACATCACCTTGACCAAAGTATCTTCAAATCATCTCAACAGCTCACAATGGTGACAGTGTTACGTTCATCAATTTCTTACTTTTTTTTTATTACGAAGAAGGAAGGGGCTAACTGTTCCACACTGGGTTCTCCGAGTCTCAAAACCACCCGCTCAAAACATGAAAGGGGTATTTTTAAACAATACCAATGACCGTGACTCCTCTGCATAATTTTTTCTTTTGTATATTCAATCAAGTCAGTAGTCTAAGAATATTACTTATATGAAATATGATGTCAGCATCAAGCTAGTAAGAAAGAGCGACCGCTCCTAAGGAGTTGCTATTAATACTTTGTACAGTCTTACTGTAATTACTCGAAATAATTCGAGTGACGAATCAAATTTCTCAATCAGACAAGTCGAGGTTTCATTTTGATGCTCATGAATGTAATGAAAACCGTAGAATAATTCCAATCGGCTGATCGGTTATTCCTGCAACTTTACATGGCATAAAACGTGCAACATTTCGGCTGCTCTTTGTACGGGCCTCATCATGCTCAAACAGAATAAAATTCTTCTTTCGAGGGAACAATTCAGACGCCAAATGAAAAAAGGGACTTAGAATTTTCAATGCAAAAATAAAGTTGCAGAAACATTCGATCAGATCATTAGAGTTATTCCTTCGGGTTCTCCTGCGATAGTCACATTACATTGTTTATGAAAGCCGTTCCTAACCCTGGAATTGACTTGATTAAAAATAATGTTAATCTAGTGGTGATTTGGGACTGCTTTTTCTTTGCAACCCTACGGTTGTCTAGAAAAGAACCCAATTGTAAATATATTGTGCGCGTTTTTTGGTGGCATTTTGATCATGTTTGCAACGTTATTTGTTGTCAACGCGTCTTCTCATCAATCACTGTATGTAGTTCTGTTTACTCGTGATGATAAACTTCAACGATTCTCAGGTAATGAATATATAGTATTATTGTAGCATGAGCTTTAGCAAAACTTGCTTGTATCTGTTTCACCATCAATTAATTTTAAGTCAGTATACTTGTATATGAATTGTCCTAAATGCTCAATGTTTGTTCACCAGTGTCAATGAATAAGGACACTTTGAAATCGTTTATATGTTTTTATTGAAACAAATTTTTATTTAATTTCATGAACTAAATGAAAAATTGTGATTTTTTCCGTTCTCTACGTCGCACACGCTTAATTCCATCCTTGGGAATCTTTCTTCAACATTTGCAAACAAAATAATTTGTTAACCGATTCATGTCAGATGAACATCATAAATTGTGTATATACAAGAATCATGGAAATTCAGCGCTGAATTAGAACGTCAAGGAATGACTGAAATAAAAATTCTTATATTTTATGAAATATTTTATTTATAGATTTTACTTTTCACTCCTCTTCACTTCCTTGACTTGGATACCTGAAAGAATAATAGATGCTGTAATGAGTAAAATGATGGCCATTGATATCCAACTTCAGTAACTCATTAATTCTTGACAGTACCTGGAGGTAAGGATTGTTTTAGTTTTTCTGCCTTTTCCTTATCAGTGATGACCAGGGTATACAAAAACCTGGAGCAACGGACTTTGAATTTCACGTTGTCAGCGTTCTTCTTTATTTTGACAGCTGCAAAAAACAAAATTAAAAAATATTTGAAATCTGCTGAAAGGAGATTGATTCAACTAAAGAGCAGTAAACAAATACACTTCCAAATGACCGATTCCATATATCACGGATTACTCTCGCAGCGAAAGAGACTATTTTAGGTCCAAAATATTTGTCACGTCCAGAGTGTCTACTAAACAAGGACTTAGAAATTTCCGACCTTTGACAAACTTGCAAGTTTTACGGTGGCCTTGATCAATTTTCCGAAATAGTCTAGAAATCTCAAAGCTCTTGGAGCATTCATCAGATTCTCCTGTAACTATTGGATGCGTACTCTTTATCTATGACCATGTATGAGCACGATATAGGAAAGCTTGGTCGAGCATGCAGCGATACTGCAATTAGAATCAAAAGAATCGAAACACTGCTATTGGAATCGAAGGCGTTGTTAACTGCCACACCTTGCTTCACGATATGACTGTCGTGATAATGAGCAGAAACCAACCTACCCATCAGGTCTTTTTCGAAGTTTATACACAGAGAAGATACGTTCGAATCAAGAGTAATGATGCACAAATGTGGAGCATGATAATTCTTCCGATGTATGAATAGATAAAACCTCATTTAGTAAACATTTTTCCCATTGATCTCTTGATAGCTTAAAAGGAGGGATGACCCGTACCCAAACAGGGAAAGAACGTTCAACGTCCTGAGTCAAGAACCGATATCATTTTGATTGGAATTTGATTGCACAATAAAACAGGAAAACGCCACAGTTGACTAAGGACGATGACAGACAAAGCGCTACGCCACAATTTTGCGCCACGCCAAGACGCGCCATCGCACGCCACAACCCAAAAATTCATTTCAGAGAACCCAGCCATCGATGAATTGGATTTACTGTTACAGTATCAGTCGTTGATTACGAGAATGAATCAAATCCATCGATGGTCGGGTTCGCTGGAATAAATTTTTGGATGATGGCGTGCGATAGCGCGTCGTGGCGTAGCGCTTTATCTGTCATAACTCTTAGACAACCCGCCACGACGCGATTCTCATGCCATTTCACGACACGACACCTCCTGACACGACACGTAATTTATTCCGATGAAGCCAACCATCGATGGATTTGATAGAACCAGTCATGGGTTGTGAAAATGAATCCAATCCATCGATAGTTGGGTTCACCAAAATGAATTATGTGTCGTGTCGAGTGGTGTCGTGTCGTGAAATGGCATGAGAATCGCGTCGTGGCGGGTTGTCTGTCATCACCATAATTCATTTGAGTGAACCCAACTGTCGATGGATTGGATTCATTTTCACAACCCATGACTGGTTCTATCAAATCCATCGTTAGTTGGCTTCATCGGAATAAATTACGTGTCGTGTTGGGAGGTGTCGTGTCGTGAAATGGCATGAGAATCGCGTCGTGGCGAGTTGTCTGTCATCACCCTAGGGACATGACCGAGGTCCCAACCATAGATACGGGCCGCTTTTTTTTCATCGTGTATTTCTACAGCGAGAGTGATACAAAAGATTTTCGTTACCCAATCTTACACGGAATTAGTTGAAAATTCCACATCCAGCTAACATGTTCATGAATCCAGTCTAACAGAAAATGGAACTGACACATTTTTACAGTCTTCATACAACAATGAAAAATCGCGCTCATATCTACTGAGCTTCTGAAATTACTTGCCACGAGTGATCCCAGAACAGTTGACTAGTGTTCTCAAAAAAATCAAGAACACAGAGAAGTAATCAATCTCTTCTCAGCAATTACTTCAATAACGCCCCTACTTACAATTGTCCATGGAGATGATATAAGATTTATGAGTGCAAATATAGGTCACAAATATAGCAAAAAATGTGTTCATGGGCATAGCTCCAGAAATCGTAGAATGGATAAATGATATGTGAATCTCTTTTTCACGTTGAGATGGACATTTTCTCACATTTATCCAAGAATGACAAAGTAATTGTGGACACAGCGTATTTGTCATGATTAGAATGATTTTCCTAGAGTTTTATTGTGAGAGCAATACTGAGGATGAGCTTGTCCGACTTCTGGATGATTTGGACACTGCTGAGATTAATCAAGTATTATATTCAGCATTTAAAAATGTGAGAAGAATCCTATTGAATAACTCAATCTGGTTCTGAGAGTAAGATGTGAAGAAAGTAAACAAAACTGCAGTATTCATGAGAAGAGGCAACTCGTGATAAAAAATATGACGAATGTAGACTACCTTGTAAACAGAGTTGATTACAAGGTAGTCTACAAGATGGTTTGTGAGGTTGTTCCCAAGGTTTTTTACAAGGTTTTCCCCAAGGTTGTCTACTAGGTTGTAAACAAGGTTAAATATTTTAGTGGGGTTGGCTTGGAAAAGAGAGAAATTTGGAAAGATTATGATAACAATAAGATTACTCCAACCCACAAAATTGATCTACTGAACAACCTAACCCTTTTGAAATCCAAACATACCTAGAGAAAAAGTAATGTACAGTTATCAAACAAAGGCATCGATTACATTTTTGGAGAAATTTTATTCTGGGTGTTGGGCTTGAATGTGGGAACAGATAGTGCACCCACCTTCACACAGATTTTGGGGTTCTAGATTAAAACTTAAATGAAAAGGAAGGGACACTGAAAATTTTGATTGATTCTAGAGATTTACAAAGAATTCACATGTACACCTGAGAACCAAATAAAGAAGTCTCATGGACACTTCTGAATTATAGTTAAAATGCAAGTGAAACAAAACATCTAACTGAAGACAATCAAATTATCCCATCTTCAAAGCTATCTATAAGCTGTACTAGCAATTCTCATATTTGATGATCTATTTGAGAGTAAAACATCATTGGTCAGGAAAATAATCCCACTCTTTCTATATTAAGCTAGGGCAGAAATAATTTGGCCCATCTCAGTTCTGCCGTCCTAAGTAAGAGAAGGCGTATGGCACATTTTGGCCAAAATGAGATAAAAATATGATCGTATAGATTCTTTTCAGCCTGATCTAATGGTACAAACCAGATCGCTCTATCGAGTTTTTTTACTGAGATAAAAAATGAAAACAAAAAGCATTTTATCAAAGTTACATGCAATACTGGGCAAGCAAATTTTGTCCAAATTGAAATAAAAATGGAGTCGTATAGGTTCATCTAAGACTCATGTAGTCGTGCAAACCAGGTTGCTCTATCGAGTTTTTTCACTCAGATAAAGAATAAAAACGTATGGCATTCAATTCAAATTACGAGCAATACCGGGCTTTCAACTTTTGTGCCATACGCCTTTTCTTACTCAGGACGGCAGAGTTGTGACTAATACAGTTCTTGATGGTGGACTATTGATAATACCTAAGTCAGAGTAGGCTTGTATAGTACAGAAGTTATTCAATTGTTGATCCATAACCGATCATATTTGAATGAAACTCCATTTTCTGTTAGTGTGTATAATGTAGAAACACCCATAGAATTGTGAAGGTTCACCGACCCATTTTCAGGCATTTGTTTGAAAACAATAACAAGGTTGGCTAGAATAATGCTAGAGTTTGCCAAAGGTAGTCAAGACACTGAGTTATTCACTGGGGGTATGTGAAAAAAAAGATAGGTGACTCTCAAATTTCTCAAGTTACTCTTTGGTTCACTTTGGAATGGCTTTTCAGCACGACAAAATGATGCATGAATACTCACATTTGGCATCTTTCCTGCGGGCTTTTAGGAGGAAGTCCTTGATTTCCTTGATTTCACGAGGCTATAAAGGTGAAAAAGTTTCATCAATGATCATTCCATAGTTGCTAGAATTCTACAGTAAATTTGTTTTGCGGAAGGAAATCATCCCCAGCTGTGATGGGAAAAATGACAGACTGACAACACATAATAACTATGGAGTGATAACAGGAATAAAAGTGAGTGTGCAAGACTTATCGAATATAAGGCAGAAGGTAATAACAACTAAAATTGAATTACGATTGTGACTTACCATGGTGAAGTTGTGGAGTGTTGATGAAGAATACAGGAACTAAACCTAGAACACAAGAAATGACAAGATACTAAATTTAGATAACGAAACTTCCTATAAATTCGCACACTATGTAACTCGTAGAAACTCTTTGCTACAGTAAGATTGAATAATTTTCCAAGATTCCTTTGGGAAAAACGGATTAATATAACAAAATAATACTTGCGCTCACCTCACGAAATTGAGGCTAAGCAGAAGAATAATTGGAAACAATCAGGACCCCAACCAAACCAGGGAGATATCAGATCAGGTACGGTTAGGGTTCAGAACACGATCCTATGATCGTGGTTTAGAACTACGAAAAAAAAGATAAGTAAACTGTTCTATTATTCATGAAAAATTATGCGAGGAATTTCCTTTCAGGATTTCTGATAGAATCTATTATACGAATACTGACAGATATAGAGCGGTCTGTTATATTCAACTAAGTATCCATGCACCAACAATTTAGCAGTATCAAAAATACGATACACACACACACACGCGCACACATTCGAGCAACGTCAACACATTGCACTGACGTCGACAGACGAAAGTGGATGAAACTGCATCAGCAGTGCGGAATCCGGGCGTGGATTGTGGATACCCGATTCGAGTAACAAAGCTGCCAATTTTGTGTGCCGGTATCCGTACAAACCTACTTGGTTTAAAACATTTTACTTATCTTTCCATTTTGTACTTAAATTTGTTAATCAGAAGTAACTCGTCGGATAGAGCTCTCAGGTATCAAAAGAATGAGTCATTATACCCTATCATGATCTATCAGAGTAACCTCCAGTCACCATGTAAAGGCATGAAAAGCATCAAGACCTAATATACAATTTTAGATTGAGAAAGAGTGTTGATTGAACCACCAAAATAGTCCAACTAATCAGCAAGAACAAACAGAATGACTGAAGTGTACAATTTGGGGCTTGATGCCGTGACATGTCATGTGTGGAATGAAGGACAAACAGGGATTGCACTATGTCCAAATAATAATGAAGTGCATGTGTATAAGCAAGAGGCATCTAGTTGGAAACTCTCCGAAGTATTACAAGAACATGATCAACGCATTATGGGTATTGATTGGGCACCAAAGACGAATCGTATTGTAACTTGTGCAGCAGACAAGAACGCCTATGTTTGGACTCAGAACGCTGAGAGCAAATGGACCCCATCCTGGGTACTTCTGCGGACTAATAGAGCAGCCACTTGTGTCAAATGGTCTCCAAAAGAGGACAAATTAGCTGTAGGATCTGGAGATCGTGTCATATCAGTATGTTACTTTGCCTCAGAAAACAATTGGTGGGTGTCCAAACACATTAAGAAGCCCTTACGCTCTACAGTAACTGCAATTGATTGGCATCCAGATAATCAAATTCTAGCTGCTGGCTCAACTGATTACAAGACAAGAGTTTTTAGTGCATACATCAGAGATGTGGATCGGAATCTCAGTGATAGCTCTTGGGGAAAGAATTCAACTCTCGGAACTCTTTTTGTTGAGTTTTCTAATTCACAGAATGGCGGTGGATGGGTGCATGATGTAGCCTTTAGTCCAGATGGCTCAAAGATTTGTTGGGTTGGTCACAGCTCATCAATCTGCATTGCTGACTCATTGAAAGGAAATTTTGTCACTCGTTTGTCCACAGAATATCTACCATTTTTACGCTGTGTTTGGCTTGACAGTAACCTCATTATTGCTGCTGGCCACGACTGTATGCCAATGGTGTATAAAGTGGATGAATCTGGTAAATTACACTTCTTATCCAAATTGGACAACACCCAAAAAAAGGAAGCTGCTGGTTTGACTGCAATGCGAAAGTTCCAGTCACTCGACAGGCAAGCAAGAACTGAAATTCATGACAGTGCTCTAGACAGTATACATCAGAACACCATCACTTGTATAAGAAAATTATCCAAAACAAAATTCAGTACTAGTAGTCTTGATGGATTATTAGTTGTTTGGGATACCAAAACATTGGACTTGATGATGAATTCACTCAGGATCAATTAATTAATTGCAGAACTCTAATTCTGGATGATTCTTCTGCTGGTTGTTTCATGGAACTATCAGAATTTTCTTGTATTTCAATCGTTGAACAAACATACTTCATTATACTGATACTCACAAACAATTAAAAATGTTCTTAAACCGAGCTTCATTTTTTCTATGATAATTAGGTACCTGGTAATACAGATTCCATAACTTCAAGTATTCAGAAGCTCTGTACACAGAACTGTTCTATACTTACTATTAGTCTTTTGTAAAAAGCGTTTCAATTAATAAATAACTTGATAAAATATTGATCTTTGTCTTGTTAATGAGCTTCCTAATCGTAACAATTTTCTTAACCAAAAGAAATCGTTTCAATTGCCCAAATCTTCCGTATGGTAACCCGATCATTGGGTGGTATTCATAGTCGTCAATCCGCATATGCTAAACTATAGGATAATCCGACTATGAATACCAGTCCTAGTTTTATCAGCACGAAATTCTTATTCCTCTTCGCTATATTCATCACCAAATAATGAAACAAACATTTCGTCCATTCTCGGTCTATTGTAGACATCAAATTCTAGGATCACGAATTACAAAGAATTGCCGTAAAAGTTTCAAAAGACGGATGAATCGATAGTCTTTTTCATCCTAAGACTTGAATTACTTGGCCATGATGAAGAAATATTCCAACCATTTGAAAAGTATCTCGTCGTATGTTGATAATTAGTTGATCAGTTTCCTGTGAAAATCACATCGTGTCAAAACGTGTTGTCGAAAAATGCCCCGCGCGTTGACTCTGTGAATGCTTTGAAATGACGTTCCATCGGAACCTACAACTTTTCTGTAAACATTTTGAAGGACAACTCTCGAAAAATGACTCGAGAACTTACTAATTCATGTTTTGTAAATTTTTCAAACCTAGAAAATCAAACGACTGCCGCGCCTAGTAGGAGATCAAGTTGAAGTCCATTGAAGTCTTTTGAATCGTCTGTATAGCAAATGAGGTCTTGTGGCATAGAAAAATGTGGCGTCGCATAATTATAATGCGTACTTTTTACAAAATAGTATCTCGGTCTTATTTTTTATCATGGCGGTCATGACGTAAAACTAATTCATCTTATGATTATGGCTATTGGTAAGTACTTCACAAAAGAGCATTATGTTCCTCCCTACTGGATACCTTTCGCTCCAAACACCCTACAATGATAATCTCATAAAAATGTTCCCAAGGCGAGTAATTCTGAAGAAGGAGAGTATTTCACGAGATATGGCAAATCAGAAAGGGTTGGAAAATTAATGATATAAAAATCCATTTATCCAGACCAAGAATGGGCATGACGCAGCAGTTGGCGGAGTCACCCTCATAGAATTCCAGAAAACGAACCAATTCTGAAAGAGCGCCAATAGAGCCCGTTTGGGTTCCAAAACAAGGAAGAAGGAGCTCTTTCGGAGCCCTGCTGGGATAGCAAAATTTGACATCTTTTGAAGCGTGAAAAACAATACTTCGGGGGTTCTGGAAGAACATTTGAACAGTTTCGAACTCTTGAAGGAATCACTATATGCGCCTCGTGCCAAAAACTTTGTTCTTCACGAAAATCAGCAAAGTTTTCGCGAAGGTCAAAGATTTTTGGCACTCGACGCATAATATACTATTTCGTCTCAGTAGTAGCCTTACACGCGTCACATAACTGAAACATCTAAAGCTTGGGGAAGATTCCGTAATATTTTTCACAAAATCCTGCCCATCTACAGGAATTTCTCAAAATGACTGAATATTTTCAGAGGAGACGAAAAATGACAGAGACATTTCGAAGAAAAACTTACAATCGGTCTCAAACGTAGGACCTTCGGATTACTGTGTTTTACTTAGCCCATCTAGTTACTTGATATTTCTTACAATGTACATACACTAGGGTGTGCGTCATTTCCCAACTTTCGATTTTCCACGATGCCACGGTGGATTTTCGATCTTTGATGAGTATAAGAAAATGGGAGCAAACTTTTGTCGCACCCTGCACGACGTATCCTGCTTTGACGCCCAAACACCACCTCCAATTTGGAACACTCTGGAAAATTTGCCCACCCAACCCTCCGTGCGTCTGGAATCACTGAGATTTTTCATAGCTCCTCTTTGGATCATGAAAATATCAAGATACACCATTCCGACCTACGGGGAACACCGAGGAATTGTCAGTTTTGAGTTTTAATGTGACTCCGACGTGATATAAGAGACTTTATTGAAAAATCACTATTATCACTAAAATATCACTACCATACTAGCGTCCAAACTGACACTTTTATCGTGTTCCTCGTAAAATTTTACGTCGAAATAGTGTGACTTGATATTTTCCATGGTCCAACGGGGGCTATGAAAAATCACAGCGATTTCAGAAATTTTCAGTATATCAGTGATTCCGCCGAGAGTGGGATTTTTCGTGTTCTATGTTCCTCCAAATTTCTGAGGGTTTGAATATGCATTGTAGCAATTTTTTGGGGTGTGTTCTACTGGTGCGCAACTATGTTAATAGTTCGGAAGACGATCCTAACGTTCCTGTATTTTATAATGCTTGATAAAGGGTCCAAACGTCCATTCCGTCCCCTGAAGTAAACCGAACTTGATGGACTTTTGAATTCATCACGACGCATATGCAGAGTCGAATACCCCTATATGTAGCTATGCACTTCAACTCGCAATACTTCAAATGACATAATTCACCACTTTGCAAATCCAGATTCGACCCTCAGTTCGCGCACGGCTATCCGACATTTTGAAGACGGGTTTTCACCGAAACTGCTTGCACAGCACTAATTACATCGGCAAAGTCCCCGATCGTCTATTGAACCTTTCTAACCAATGAGGCTGATTTTCAGATACCCAAATACACCTCATGTATGTGCAACAGTAGCCGAAAACTCGAATCCGCACCCATCAGGCGCACAAAATTTTTTGTCCTTTCCGTCCTCATGTTGTACTCTTCGCTAAAGCGTTGTATCGCTTTGTCGAACGCATTTTCTTGAAGTTATTTAGTTGCTTTACGGCGAGTCTATGCGGGAAAGAGTCTACGATTGGTTGTCGCGTGGGAATAATTTTAGTGGCGAAATGTCCTTTCCGTCCCTGTCCTTTGGTCCCCCTCTGCGACCCCTTACACTCGACACATCTTTGTCCGGCTTCAATTTTGAGCTACGTAGCTCTAGGTACTTTTTTTGTGCCAAAATCAGTGGAAACCATCTGCAACGACTCATTAAAACTCGTCCGGGGCTGGAATAATTTTTTTAACCCATGTCACTTCTAATGAGGATTTTCGCCCCAAAAAATCCCACTTTCGGCGGAATCACTCACATATACTGAAAATTTCGCCCTCCCAACCGTCCGAGCTTTCCAATGTTGAGAATGGTGTTTGTACGGCAAAGCAGAATTCGTCGTGGAGGGTGCGGCAAAAGTTTTCTCCCATTTTCTTATATCAATAGTCGAGAATCCACCGTAGCATCGTGAAAAATTGATAGTTGGGAAATAACGCACACCCTTATGTACCCTACCAGCATCACTCAAAGTTATCACACTGGGAAAGAATATAATGCTGTAATCGATCATCATTGTCTTGAATACTAACAATATGACCCGAATTTATGTCAAATCGGGCAATTAAGATAAAATACTCATGTAAAATTTTACGAAAAATATTGATGTGCAATTCCACTGAGTTAACCCTTGAAATGGAATGTAGATTGGTGGAGATGAATCGATAGTGGCGCATTTTTTCGGTTCCGATTTGAACTCCATTTGAAGCTATTTTTCTCCATTCTTACCATTGGCCATATCGCTGTATATACCAAGAATCATGCAATATCATTAACACAATCACCCTAATGAAGCATATTTCATCTAGAAGACTGAAGATGCTCAAAAATTCCACTGATCCATGGAATGACTCCCAAAGAAGTTTTTTCATAACTCCCACAACCCTCTGTTGCGGTTTCAACGGATGTCGAATTTCGCTAACCCAGCGAAACTCTTTTGGAGCTATTCCCAGAGCGTGTCCAGGATCCTATTCAGAATTTTTTAAGAGCCCTTTTAGAACTGTATCATTGTCTGGGAAAGGCTTCTGGTCACTTGTGAAATGCTTTCTTTCTTCATTAGAGTTGAGGTGAGTTATGAACTTACAAGGGGAGTCCGGAGTCTCCGGGTCCTGAATTCGCACCAAAATTTTTTCACAGTTCGGTATCACCTAGAATATGAAGAACCCAGAGTAATTCCGTCAAATGAGTCTTCTGTCCCGAGCTACAATCAAAAATGTTAGCGTTGCCAGTATATCTATATATATCACTTTTTAACATGGGCCTATATGGGCAATGTTAATGTCATAGGCTGTAACTCTAAACGGGAGGCCCATTTGACGGAGTTACTCTGGATTCTTCATATTCTAGGTGGTACGAAACTGTAAAAAAATTTTGGTGAGAT
Organism: Eretmocerus hayati; assembly: GCA_029851415.1. Taxonomy (NCBI): domain Eukaryota; kingdom Metazoa; phylum Arthropoda; class Insecta; order Hymenoptera; family Aphelinidae; genus Eretmocerus; species Eretmocerus hayati. The sequence goes on from CM056742.1 coordinate 117,225,566, forward strand.
TTCAGGACCCGGAGACTCCGGACTCCCCTTGTTAGTTTGTAGGATTATCATTGTGTTGAGAGCATAAAGTATCCACGAAAAGGTATCCATGAAGAGGACTGCTGAGGTGGGAAGAATTTGAATCAATTGCCGATCCGTACAGATATTGATAATTGCAATCATTGAGCGCGCATATAATATGCATGCACGAGACCGACCGGTCTTAAAACCAAGATTTACAATAATTTCATCGATTGATGATCATCAGTGTTCTGATAGTGGTGAATTGTATGACAACTAACTATACAAATGGAAATGAAGAGTTGGAGGGGGTGGGTCAAGTTGAAAAGATGTCACTTCGTTTATGACTCATTTGTTATATCACTCAAACAATAGCCTTAAAGAAGTATTAGAGAGTCATTTTCAAAATCTAAGTTCAAGGCACGGGTTCCCTTTGCAATGGAGAAAATTATAATGATCTCATGCTGCTCTCTCTGATGATCAATGAAAGCTCGTAACGCTCAGCCTATCTCTTTCTTCAATGCATCTATCAGTAATCACTCGAACCACAAAAAAGTAGACCAGCTCAAAGCCACTCATAATACTGAAGCCAACAAAAAGTCCGAGTAGACCACCGAAAGAAGCTACAACAAAGAATATATTCGTTATCCATATCATCCCAGTCGATTTCTCAATCAATTCCATAACATAGACGATATCCTTACCAAATAAATTTTTCCAGTTGTAATACACATCTCGTCGATATTGGATGGATACTAAATCAGTGAAAAACACATTGATGAGGCTGGTGTTTTTATTCTCCACTACTTTTCTGCAACAATATCAAATCACATTATATATATAAGCTGTGTGAAAAGCTTATTGCGTTATATTATCGTCAGTTATTTTTACATGGCATCTCTTCTATCAATTTCAAAAATTTTTCTACGATTAAATCACATCAAAATAAACCTTCCGCCGGGCTAGTGGAATTTTTGCATTATCTTTCAAAAATGAGTATGATTGGGACGTGCATTGTGGTCTATCGGCAAGAGTTCGTTATCCTGATACGAGCTTGATTCAAAAAGTGGAAACATTGAATACGATCTACGAATATCCATGTTTCTTTCAGGGTATTTGATCATGATGAATGCGGAAAATCGTACAGATGACTTTAGCATATGTGAACGCAAGGAACCTCGATCGGCAAGAACTTTGCAACCATCGATTACATTTTCCTCACAAACGCGGAATCTAAAGCACACAGAGTCTCTAGAAATGGACAGAGCAAAACGGCGTGAGCTAAGATTTGAATTGAGGATAAGTATGAATATTACAAGGATGATGAGTTCCATGAAATAAGAGAAACGGATTCTGGCGACTCTTTTTTCAAAATCCTGTTTCTAAACAAGATATGAAACCGTTGGATGAATGTAAACCATAGCATTTGCTTGAGTAAATACTTGAATTCGAGCTCATAGACTGAAGTATAATTTCGCTAGGACCCTAAGTTCGATTAGAATCCACGTAATTGACGTTTAGAAAAGTTCGAGGAAAAGTTGATTACCAGAAATCATAGTTTTGCCAGATATTGCTCAATTTAGGTCCTCAAATTGCAAGTCGGTACCGTAGGCAGATAGAACTGTACTCAAGTCGTTAAAAAAAAAATAGAAAATAAGAACGGATATTCTTCAATACTTGGAGCTTATTCGGAAAAATAGGTCCATCTGACAATAAAAGTGAGACAGGCACGCGTCGTCTACTCTTCTTATAAGAAGGGATTTGTTCACAGCGTTGATTTCGCTTCGTTTTTCAAGGCAAAAGCTCCTCGTCGTTGATACAGACAGGAATGAAAAGGCCTAAGGGAGTACGTACCTCCAAAAAAGTTGATCATCATCAAACTTGCTCATACTGAGGATACCCGTAGTGCTATCAACTGGATAACGTGCCAGAGTACAGTCTAAGAGACAGCCACACGGCCTGTTTGATAAATCAATGCTGGAATGCGTCAAGTCGACGCTGTTGATTTCAATTCCAGGCCAAGACGTATCGTATGCCGCTGAAAAACAAATTTTGTCGGGGAATCGATTGCAAACAAATGTTTAGCTCTACTCACATCTTGCCCTTTTCAAACATTTTACATCTTTAAGATTGCATATCCTCGATCCTGTGGAATAAAATAGTATATAGTTTTGGGCTCTCATGAGTCACTATTATGATCATGCATGCTTCCGGAAGTAGCAAAATTGAACCAAAAAACGAGTGCACGTGTTCCGTTGGGAGATGGTAAAAATGTTGTCTCTAACTGATGAAACTCAAGTTTTGAGGAAAAATTTGCTCAAGACTATATAGTGGTGAAACCATGAAAAAGAATACAATCACTTCCCACTATGCCACGATTCAAGTACTCCTTGAAAAAAGAAAGACATTCACAAACTTTCTCGTACATGATGCCCACGTATCCATATCAATCCAAGAAAGTACTTGAATACTATCAAAGGTCTTTAAAACTTATTCGAGCTCTTTTGAACCCTCCGAACTTTTCTGGATTATGTTTAGCCGGATGTATCTCATCTCATAATACAAAAAAAATTTTGAACGAAGATTCGAAAATAATGATACCCGCCGACCCGCTCAGCAAAAACACTCACCATTTTGAGCCATATAGTAAGGTATACAGCCACACTTGTACAATATTGTACTGGCTCTGCACGCATTTAGGCAATTAGTGTACGAATATCTGGTCCACGTGAAGTTGCTCTGTAACGATTGCAATGTTTTGGGTAGTTTTTCATTGTCAAATACGCAGTCTCGAACTTTGAGCGGTAAACCGCGAACGCCTGGTGTAGATTGAGTATCTTCGGGTGACATGCCAAGAAATACTTGAACACCCATCCCTACATACTTGAATTCGGTGCTGCGATCTGGGTAGTTATGTGGATGGTGCAACATGACCTACAGTGACAAATCGATCGAAATTTCATATTTGTTGTTGGTTATCTTTAGCTCTATTATCCAATCATAATGGTTTCCATTCACCTTCACCCCGTAAGAACCGAACAAACTTGAGTAGTAGTCATTTGGTTCTGGATCTACTAATATTGTCAATCCCGTTTGATAACCGCAAGCAGTCAATCTTCTTGGTTCACTGAAACAGTTATCCAAATTTCATATGAATGATCAAGAAGACTCCAATGAGTGATCTTACTTGTTCTTATTGATCCTGGTTTCAGAACTCAAATAGTTGAAGCTACAACAAAGACCATCTCGTGAGTAGCTTTCCTCGAATAACTCATGACAAGGTGTCGAATTACCCTTCCATTTACAAGACTTCAAGAGACGTGTACAATCTGGTTGAATCTGTTTATCATATTTGTAGTTTTTCATATCATTTCAATCTTAATGAGCAATTGTGGGAACTCTGTCTTTTAGAAGGTAAGTTAGCCTAATTTGCCCCCTCTACTTTTGTTCTTCTCGCCATTCTAAATCATTTCAATATTTTCCAACGTGCTTCAACTCAATTTAAAGCTTGTTTCAAGACCTATAAAATGAGCTAAAGTACGTTTGATTTCAACCAATTGGAGCTAAGCTATCTTAATCTTTGCAAAGAAAGTTTTTGTGCGAGTTTTTGACAGTGTGATCTTAATTTGCCTACACGTGGAAAAGAGGCTTATTCTTATGAGATCATACGGGTTTTTCGTTATACCGGAATATTTCGGCTCCTAGACCTCCAAATGAGACGTGTTCTAGCTTATTTCGTGGCTTTCGTTACCCTCTTTCAAAGTTTTTGCGTTAAATCAATTTTTTTCAATGGAGTGGAGTTTGGAAAAAAACTTGAGGGCAAATTAGGAATACTGCACTTTTTGTGGTAATATGCGCGTAGTATTAGTTAGAAATCGAATTTGGCAATGTTGCAAAAGAGATTTTGAAAATGAGACCAAAATAAAGAGAATGAGCTAATGTACACGTTAAAATTATAACTATGTCAAGCAAAATTGGTCGTAGCACATTTTAGTGACTTACAAAGAAGAAGTCGAAAGTACCGAAAACCAGTTTTCTTTGTTCTGAGAAATTCGCGAGTTATTTAGGATTGGTTCGAAACCTTTATTTTCTCATATTTTAAGGTTACAAACAAGAAAAAAATGCGTGGCAAGGTCTGGGGGTGCATACATTTTGAACTTGAAGATCATAAAAAACTCCTTTTTCATGATCTTTTCACCAACTATATCAAAATTTTTCCTCAACCAGACTACATATCTTCCATGAAAAACCCCAGTTTAGGTCATCTTAATTCCCCTAAAAGTGAATCTCGTAATAATAACCCAAAATATTAGAAGAAAATTGCAGCTAAAATTCATTTTATCCTCATATCTCCCTCTACAACTAATCTATCCACCTTTTAATGGACTAGAGAGATACTTTTCCCTCATTCTACATCGATTGGTTGGATCCAATCATTGGATTGTGAGTGTGATATGGAATGCAATTACATTGGATTAAAAAATAAAACTATTTTGTAGAAATCCCAGTCATCATTTTGGAATTTGATCAGTTTTGCAAATTTCTCATTAGTTTCAGTGAACCTCTTAAACTATTTCGCTAAGAGAAAGCATTCTGCTAATCTCATTTAGCAGCGTATTTTCAGTGCGGGGGCTTCGCCCCCTGCACCCCCACCAGGGGCTGCCACCCCTGGACCCCGCTCTGCGCCATCTTCCCCGACCTGCCCCGATCACGATTTTATTACTGGCGTATGGGGTGACAGACAGAATACTAACTTTCCGCACAAAATTTCGAAATAGTATTTTTCGATTCGAGGGTGGGAAGTTTGGTTTTGCTTTTCGAGTGATTGTTTTCGGCCCGACCCCTGGCGAGGGTCGAAATTAGCACGAGTAAAGCAAAAAACTTCACGCCCGAGTATCGAAATACGTTTTTCGATCGACTGGGCGTAAAGTAAACGAAAACTACCGTGCGTAAAGCAGTGCTTTACGCACGGTCGATCGAAAAATATCGTACGCAACTTGTCGAAAGGTTTCCGCACTCGGAAAAACTTTACACACGAGATGTGAATCTTTACGCACTGTTGAGATACTTTACGAGCCGCTACGCGGCTCGTGCGTAAAGAATCTCACCAGTGCGTAAAGACTCACACTCGTGTGTAAAGATTTTCACTCGTGCGTAAATCCAACTTTTCGACATCGTTGCGTAATATACTATTTCCGTCAATACCATGTTGATATACTACGAAAAAATTTTGTGGGATTTTTGCTAAGGCCCCTGTGGGCCCTGGGGCCTATAAAAAGTCCTTCCAGGCCGCTCTTTAGCCTATTTCCAGAAAATCATAACTTCGACTAGACTCTACATTTTTGGACGTACCTGGGCGTATTTTCTTCCTTGAGACTAGTACTTTGAAGAAGAGAATTGCCCAAGGTCGATACTCGAACCTATCAATTTCTAGGAGCTATTTGCTGAGAAAACATTCTAACGATTTTTAAGCTTGCTTCAAAGTGATATAGCTCCCACTAGACATATGATTTTTGACTTTTACCAGTGGTCATTTTGAAGGTCTTGAAGAAAGCCACAATTTGACTACTAGTAATAGTCGATTAACGAACTTTTCATAGGGGTTACAGTCGTTACAAGTTGGCCAGTTTTGTAAAAATGTCAAACTTTGAGCTGAATTTGAATTAAATCGTTTTTCTTCCTTCGACCCCAAATCTGTGCGAATAAGTTTTTTGATACAAATAATCTCAATCAGAGGATAATAATCTGGGTGGGGTATTGAATTCTCGATTTTATTCAGCCAATTCAAAACACTCTATTTTGACTTTTTGCTCAAAATGACCTCACAGGTATGGCTTGCATATGCTTCTATCTGAACTAGTGTGCACCAACCTGTATGGAATTACTCTCCAATGTACTCCCAAATATGTGTGAAAACTTCCAGAGGTGAGCCTCGAGCTAGATGCGAGCAGAAGGTTCTATTTTACGTGTTGAATATGGGCATTATTCCGTCTATTTGGACGCAGGCGAGTATGAGTGGGATTTAACTCATTCTAGCTCATAAATGAGATGAGTGGCTAAAACAGTTTTACAATCATGTTCTCCCGACTCCAAATGACCATTTAAACACGTCCTCATGATCAATTTGGCTCTTATTCATCGTCTGAAGGCACTCCATCGAAAAACATATAACTATAGTGTTTTCTAGTCTGAGAGCGATTATGAATGTTTTGGAGCGAAACTGACCCCGAAATCGTGTTTAGATGATCATTTTGAGTCAGGAAACCATTGATCATTTTGAGTCAGGAAACCATGACTATTTCGGCTGCTCATCTCATTTGTGAACTGGAATGAATGAAATCCCACTCACACTCGCCTGCGTCCAAATAGACGGAATAATGTACGACGGTTCCATTTTCAACACGTAAAATAGAATTTCCAGTTCGCATCCAGCTTAAGGCTCGCCTCCGGAAGTTTTTACACATATTCGGGGGTACTTGGGGGCGTAATTCCACACAGGTTGTAGTTCAGATGGAAGCATATGCGAGCCATACCTGTGAGGTCATTTTGAGCAAAAAGTCAAAATAGAGTGTTTTAAATTGGCTGAATAAAATCGAGAATTCAATATCCCACCCAGATTAATTGATATTATTTGTATCATAAAACATATTCGCACAGATTTGGGGTCGAAGGAAGAAAAACGATTTAATTCAAATTCAGCTCAAAGTTTGGCATTTTTACAAAACTGGTCAACTTGTAACGACTGTGACCTCTATGAAGAGTTCGATAATCGACTTTTACTAGTAGTCAAATTGTAGTTTTCTTCAAGACCTTTAAAATGACCACTGGTAAAAGTCAAAAATCATATGTCTAGTGGGAGCTACTTCACTTTGAAGCAAGCCCAAAAATCGCTAAAATGTGCTCTCAGCCAATAGCTCCTAAAAGTTGCTAGGCTTAAGTATCGACCATGGACAATTTTTTTCTCAAAAGTACTAGTCTTAAGGAAGAAAATGCGCCTAGGTACGTCCGAAAATGTTGATTCTAGTCGGAGTTATGATTTTCTGAAAATAGGCTAAAGAGGGGCCTGGAAGGACTTTTTATAGGCCCCAAGGCCCACAGGGGCCTTGGAAAAATTACCAAAAAATGTTTTTTGTACTATATCAATATTATTAACGAAAGAAAATTTATCAATCTTTGAGTGTGATATGGCTCTATCAATCATTTCAAATCAAGAAAATCCAACAGAATTGAAAATATATACCGTTACAAACCCTTGATCATCCTGAGCAAGGAACGCCCTGTATCCCGTTATATACCCGAATGATGATCTCTTAGCTACATATTTCAAGGTTATGGCTTTCGAACAACTGCTGAGGTTTGTTTTCCTAATGATGCTGTTGAGCTGGTGGATCTAAGACCCTAGTGATAGGAGATACGGGTACTATATGAATCATTCTGAAGCAAGCTGGACAAAACCGTCACCAGGGGGGTCTGGAAAAAATCTGCAAAAAATTTTTTCCATTGGTACTATGTTTAAATAGTACGAAAAATTTATTTAAAGATTTTTTCGGCCCCCCCCCTGTGGGCCCCAGGGCCCATGAAAGGGCCATTTCAGGCCCTTTTGTAGCCTATTCTAGGAAAATCATAGTTCCAACGCAATTCAATATTTTCCAACGTACTTGGGCGCATTTTTCTCGTCAAGACCAGTACTTTTGACTTTTGCTTTCTCAAAGAGAAAGGATTGTTGTCGTGACAAGAGATTTTTCTTCGATTTTTTCACTCAAATCCATTTTTCATTATAAAAATCGTCCTTTACAGAAATTCAGCCTTAACCATTTTGTTCTCCTCGCCGAGATCTTTCGATTGTAGGTCACCCTTTTTTCTTCACAATCACCCCCTACACCCAAATCATTTATCTTTGTCCTTCATTGTCTGTGTCTGTGTGTATGTGCGCAAGCCGTTCTCCTTAACTCTTTGATCGATCCTTCTGTAATTTTTATGAGTGGTAGATGACCACCCTAAGGCGTGTTAGACGGATTTACACTTCTTTATATCGAACAGTTTTCGACTTGGACGTCTTGAACAATAAAAGTGAGAAAATTTTCGAAAATTCTATTATTTCATTCACAGATATTTTTCTCCACAATTTTGATATCAAACTTTCTGTCACTTAAACACCCATTTTTGTCCGTTATCTGTCACTTAGTTAACGCGTATCTTCCATTTTCATGCATTTACATCATTCATATCTTAAATTCTGCACCATATAAAACAAAACCATTTTATATTTCTTCCTCACACATTTTTCCCAAATTCTGTAGCAACCAATCGATCTATCATGCCAATATCAATATTTTATTAACTTACACTAAATTTTTTTAGGAAGTCATTTTAGAAGATATTTTTCAAAAATTGAATCCAATTTTTACATTTTTATTTTTGAAGACACATAAGTCGAAAACTGTTTGATAGGATCAGGTGTAAATTCTTTCAGCACATCTTTGTCTAATCATCTATCATTCTTAAAAATTTCAGAAGGATCGATCGAAAGGTTGCGGAGGAACCATGAACGAAAACAAACAAAATGTACGACAGAACATGAAATTTCTTTGCAAATTATCACCTCTCCTCATCACCTATTACCTTTCGAGAACAATATCACCTACAATCAAAAGATCTTGTCGAGAGGAACAAAATTGTGAAAACCAAATTCTTCTATCTCTAGAGACTTTTAGAATGAAAAATCTATTTACAACAGAAAGTTTTTGTGTTTTTGTCATTTTTGTGCTGAAGTGCAAAAGATATAGAGCTCTTCATAGATATGGAAGAGAGGGTTTTTTAATAAGTCTCACTAGGGTTTCTACATGGAAAGCAACTATAGGATTTTGTATGAGAGTGTTGATCCGCGCGCGTTTCAAAACGAGAATTCCTGTACGCATCCTTTTCCTTGGAATTCTCGGTCAATTTTCTCCCTTTTCCCGACCACCAGACTTACTTACGATTTTTTTATCTTTATCAGAGTTTTCAGCATGAATTTCCATTTGAGTTTCATGAACGGCTTGATTTGAAACTTTTTGATTCTAAGGTTTGATTTGTTTTCGTCTATGGTCGATTCTCACCATTTTCATAACTCCTAGAACAGAGTGGTTGTTCGCGTCGAATATATCCTGGAGTATTGTAAGATTAGTATGAATTTCATTTTCGAATACTCCTGGATCTAACAATTCAACCAACAGTCGCATCTCTTTCAAAACAAATTCACGAGATAAACCTCCAAGCAATTCCCTGCAAATGTGAATCAAATCAGCATGATCAGTTTAATTTGAAGCACATAGTCGGTAAGGCCAAGGTTCTAAAAACGCAGTGCAAGGATAGTTACACACACAAGAATAAAAACTTACAGGTTTTTGACGAAATCTCGAACTTTCCGAGAAGAGATCTGATTGTTGTTGCAAATAGTAACCGCAGGATAATGATAATTCCAAATACCATGGTGAGTTGACTTGATGACCGTTAAGGTTGAATGAGCAGTGTTATATCTGTACGCAATCCTCATCAGAGTTAAGGAACAAATGAAGGATATGACGACGATTCCCGCCCACACAAACCTTGAAAAATTAGATCTCTAGATTTAGGGCTTCAGAAGGGCAAAATCTGCTCAAAATCGTGTTTTCTCTTGGGCATCATCGGTAATCATTGCCGTCACACAAAATATATTCAATTCAATCAATCTTTTACGATATCTTTCGATCAAGTCATGGGTCAAACAGTGGTAATGGATGGGTGTCATCAAGTAAATTATAATTCAGAGAAGCTTTCAACAACATCTTACTAGTAATTACGATGAGCAGTGAAAACCTTGAACAAAGTTAATTGCTGATCCATCAAAACAAAAAAATGAACCCACTTCTCTCTTGGAGAGATTCAATTTTTCATATAGTTCTGCAGACATTCTCATTCGGTCATTTCACAAAAATATGTAGATATTGATATTTTACTCCGCATACATGCAACAAACTTCATCAGACGGTTACTTTCCCCATCATTTGATGAACGAAAATACCAAAATAAAGCAAATTTATCATAAAAAATTTTCGGTATGCGGGTAGCTCTCCGCCGTAACTTTTGAACCGTCGAAATAAGGACGTCATTATTTGCCCCACTGGAACTATTCTGTTCTTGGTAAACAATATCGCCTCGTTGCATCATTATTGGAAATATTTTTGAGCAGATGTAAATTAGCATAGATTGATGTGTGAAAAACTGTGTGTTCTCCGCGGTGGCACCCATCGCAGTGTAAGTGTGTTCTAGACAGAATCATTGAGCCGAACGACCTTTGTTTTGCAATCAACAATCTCTAAATATTCCCACCCAGCAAGCCTCTGCCGATGTAACGGTTTCATTCCTCGAACTTTCCTTACCAAATGTTGGATATCATATTGATTTTTAGATTCATATTTCGGACAAATTGATATTGGAGCATCTCATCGTGGATTTTTTTGATCTAGAAGTTAGTGCCTGGCCATCTCGCGATTGCTAGCTCATTCACTAACTGAAAGTGGTAATGGAAATTCACTCACCTCTCGGTTTTAGTCCGATTGTTTTGGACAATGTATTTATAACCATGCAAGCCTGTTGCCAGACAAAAGTCGGTCGCTTGATTCTTGATGATAGTGGTCCAATTATTTTTGGATTTTCTTTTGCGAATTGGCATTGGATTCAATTCTGGTCCCATAACTCGGTTAAGATTTACGAGGGACTCTTTTATTGCTTGATGTGTCAATGTTTACATAGAATCACTTTAAGTGAATACGAATGAATTATTATTATATACCTATCCTATTTTACTGTACTTAACTGTGCGACGATTTTAGACGTGGAGCGTTCGAGCTAACCAGATTCCTGGTCACCTCTTATAAGGATTTTCTCATTTGATAAATCCTAACTCACTATTGCATTCGTCCATGATAAGGTGTGGCAGAGTTACAATTTTGTAATTGAAACAAATTATGCGTCAAATTGAGGTTTGCTGTATCTCATATAATGAATCTTGCTGATGCAGAATTTTTCGAGGTCATGAAAGTCTTCGATCGAGCCTTGAGGCCAAAACTTGAATGAATGGCAAACAATGTAAGATTGTATTCACGATGAACTTTGCGACGAACTCGACCAAAGAGTGGTCTATGAATTTCTGGATACAAAAAAAACCCAGTAAATAAATGACGAATGAAAATGAAAAACGAGCTCTCAAAGTCTCTGTTCACCAGAATATGTCATGAAAAACCCCACAGACAATAGACGATGGTAAATCAGAACTTAACGAGGTTGTGCGATTGCCTCTCAATTATTCAACAAGGTTTTGTCGGAATTGATGTTTTTTTTCTTTTTTATTTCATTGTCAGCAAAGTGGGCGTATGATTCAGTTGATTTGAGCTATGATAAGCCCATGAAACATATGCGTATTAAAGATGCAATCGTAGATTAGTGTCTACCTACACTGATTTTACGTATCTTGATTTCAACGCGATAGAAAAATCAGGTTGCACAATGATGTAGACGATAATATGTAACTTGAAAAAGCTGCTATTATTTGTTTGATTTAGGCAATCATGCTTATGAGTATTTGCAAACATGTATAAATGAACGAAAATCGTATTCGTTGATACTGGACTAATTGAAGCACAAATTCAGCAAAGACTTTTTCTTTATTATAAGTTATTCTTCATAATCATTAAATCTTAGGCGATATAAACACACTAAGTGATTACACCAAGACATTAAGGAAGAACAAGAAAGTTTAAAAGGTGTAGTATTGTATCTCAAGAATCATCCTCGTTACGTCATCAATGTCACTTTCGCTGTCGGCGTCACTACCATTTTCGGCCCTGTATCTTGTATATTCCATATCATACATTAACTGCAGAGTAAGATAATCATGGTTGAGATGTATTCCGCGGCACAGTGCATATACTTGAGGCCATGGCAAATTCAGCCCTTACAGAATTTGGAAGGAATTGAGAAAGATAACTCATGTCAGAAAATAGTTTGACACACTGTGCCAGAATAGTAAATTTCGATCCAAGGGCGTAAAACGTTTTATTCCCGTTTTATTCCCGTTTTACACTGCCTGATAAACTCTAGCAGAAAAAACGATAGAGTCAATCTTTCAATGCAATTTTTAATTTTGTTTTAGAAAAATGTGACCTAATTTTCGGTACTAGATTTGAGTTATGCGAATTTGAATCGGAGCATTTTTTTATTTTTGAGTGTGTATATGAGATGCATCACTAGTCAAGTTTTGGTGCGACAGGTTCTGAACATTCTGCGATGCAACACAATTTTGATAAAACATAACGAAAACGGTCAAGGTTTTCTTCGAAGCATTTGCATTGAAACGAAAAATTGTGAATGTAAACTGATAACTTAACTGTGTACCCACCAAACATTGAATGTTGCCTCAACGTTTCTGATAGAACGTTGCAATTGCAACCTTAGAACGTTCCGTATGAATAGTTGGAAACCCCGTAGGTGGAATGTTTGAGCAACGTAAAAGGTCTACGAGATGTCTGTTGTCTCAACGTTTCCAGCACGTTTCTGAACGTTGCGAATGTAAATAAATACAGTGAAATCTCTCTATTCGGACACCTCCAAAACGCGGACGCCTCCACATCGCGGACACTTCGCCTGTGACCGGCCAAGCTCCTATGTTTTTCCACAAATTCGCCTCTCTTCAAAGCAGACACTCCATAACCCGGACGCGGACAAAAATTTCGATTACATTCGCCCGTAAGAGCACATGTATAAGCACCTCTATTATATTAGCCGGACAGGTGATGGCTTGATTCTGATGTTAGTTTTTGCGTATAACGCACCGGTTATGCTGCAGAGAGCAACAACAACGATTTCGTTCTTATTCAGGGGTATTTCAATCGTTGACTTGATCTTAATTATCTACAATCAATTTTGATCCAATTGACACCTTTCATTTTTATAGAATTATTGAATAACCGAATAACCGACATCTTCAGGTAGCCTCTCTATAAAGCGGGCACCCCTATACATGTTTGCGACCAAAGGTGTCCGCCTTATAGAGGTTTCACTGTAAATGGATTGTTTTTAATAAATTGTTGTCAATTGGCTCTTGTTATTGCATTCAAGCACAATCTCACCGTCTTTCTTGTACTGAAGGGCATGTTTCTGATTGAGCGCTATATCGATGGGATTGAACGGGGATGGAGCTGGTAGCTTGCGAGAACGGGAATCTTATAAACAATTTGTTTATTTATTTAACAAAAATTATTCGAAGTATTGGTTGCACAGGAAACATCTCGGAAACCATCTCGCAACCTTTGAAAAACCGCTGAAACGTCCCAGAAACGTGCTGGGAACGTTGAGACAACAGACATCTCGTAGACATTTTACGTTGCTCAAACGTTCCACCCACGGGGTTTCCGACTTTTTACGGAACGTTCCAAGGTTGCCATTGCAACGTTCCAGAAACGTTGAGGCAACATTCACTGTTTGTGGGTGGGTAGACTTTAGCAATTTTTGTGAATTACAATGAAGATCCTCAGTGGGAGAGTGTCCCGGTAAAAAAGGATTACCTGATCTGGTCACCTGACCGGATCAGGTGACTGGATCACCTGGATTACCTGACTGTATGGCCCATCAGATCAGGTGATCCTATTGTCTGTAGAGGGCTTGACTGGTGCGGTTTTCCGGTACTTTTTCTTGCAACACGGGACGAAATTTTGTAATAATCCTCCGAGTGTTCAGCCGAGTGGAACATTTTTTAAAAGAAAATTTGTCGTCGAAATTCTCCACAATACGTGAGGATGTACAGAAATTTAGTCATTTTCCGTAAAAGTAATTTAGTTGAGCACTCGGGAGCGAAACTTGACGTTTGGTTTTTTTTTCTCGCAATTTTGAATTTTTCATGTTAGAATTCAAGTGATAGTTTTATGCTGATCCATCCAAATCCAGCGATTTAATATAAAAATTTATATCTCGGTCAGGTTACATGGCACAGATATCTGGAATAATTTCCATGATTCAGAAATTACGCCAATGCGTGTAATTTATTTGACTTTAAAATTATTTTTCGAAATCATGTGCGTAAAGTTAGTGCGTAAGGAACATTTTTCCGTGCGTAAAGAAATTTTTGCGCACGGAATGCGTGAAGACCTATGCGTAAAGTTAGCAACAGTGCGTAAGGTATGTCTTTACACACCGGTGCGTATCTTTACGCACTGCCGTATTTTCTTTCTAGCCTGATATCCTGCGACATCTCTTGAAGTTTCTGCGTTGACTGGCAAAATGATCTTTGTCTTAGATCTGTAGAATCGAAGTACTCCAATCGTTGATTCGAAGCTGTCCAAAGCAGGTGTAATGACTTCTTCCACTGATAGAATGAATACTTATGAGCTCTCTAAATTGTCAAACTTCAGTTTTCTTCTCTCAGTAAGTCGATAAGTCCATACGATTGGATATCCTGGTTGGTCATCGAATTGAACATGGAAATCGATCGCTTCGGTAGAATATGGGTCTAATTCAATTCAGTATAACATGTGTATACGACTGAGACCTTTCTGAAGTGCTTCCACCGTGGTTTGCGTGGTTCAAAATCTACCTTGAACTGTACGTTCAAAGGAAATGGTAAATTTACTTTTCGGACACTTCGCCTCATTAAAGAGTGCCGGTGATGGATCCCCGTATTTTTCATAAGAAAGAGGTTTTCCTCTGTCAGAGGCGCTTTCTATCCCGTGTATTCAGAACATTATTATTATCATTATAATTGACAAGTTCTGTCTATATCGAACCAAGGGAATACAACATTATTCCACCAATCCATTGATTCAGTTTTGCCCGTCCTTGGTGACATTCATATAACTCTGTAATAATTTTCCTCAAAATTCAAATTCATACTATCTCATGAAATTACATATCTCTGATCTTGTTTGTTACTAGAACTTTTGAGAATTGAGATCGATATTTTCAATCTATGCGATAACATATGATATATCGAACAAAAGATCTTTTTCTGATACATTTTCAGAATTTTTTTTCAGTCGGGGGGCTCCGCCCCCCGAGCCCCCGGCGGGGGCTTCGCCCCCTGCCGCCCCTGGACCCCGCTCTACACCCTCTTCTCCCACCTACCCCGATCGCGATTTGGTTACTAGCGTATGAGGTGACCGACAGAATACTAACTTTCCGCACAAAATTTCGAAAAATATCGTACGCAACTCTGTCGAAAGGTTTCCGCACTCGGAAAACCTTTACACACGAGATGTGAATCTTTACGCACTGTTGAGATACTTTACGCACTCGCCGCTACGCGGCTCGTGCGTAAAGAATCTCACCAGTGCGTAAAGACTCACACTTGTGTGTAAAGATTTTCACTCGTGCGTAAATCCAACTTTTCGACATCGTTGCGTAATATACTATTACATAATAAATCCGGGGGTATATTCCGTAAATTACTTGTACGGAAAATGACTGAATTTCTGTTCATCCTCACGTATTGTGGAGAATTTCGACGACAAATTTTCTTTTAAAAAATGTTCCACTCGGCTGAATACTCGGAGGATTATTACAAAATTTCGTCCCGTGTTGCAAGAAAAAGTACCGGAAAACCGCACCAGTCAAGCCCTCTACAGACAATAGGATCACCTGATCTGATGGGCCATACAGTCAGGTAATCCAGGTGATCCAGTCACCTGATCCGGTCAGGTGACCAGATCAGGTAATCCTTTTATCCTTTAGTACGTACTTGTAAGGGTTTTGGCCAAGGTTTTGGCAATGCAACGCAATATACGAAAGGGTAGATATGGCGAAATGGAACGTGAAAGTTGGAAGGATAGTCAAAATGAGAATCCTCCAAAATATTCTTCGAAATTAAACGTTTATAATATGCATTGATATGCATGATGAGTTCATATTTCATATGTTTCACCTACGAGGAAACCCTGCAATAATTCTCGGGTGCGACTAAACGCATGCCAAACGTTTGATTCGCGGCCAGTGCGCGGCTCCAGCCAGTCGCGCGTGGTCGCACCTCGGGTCGCGCGGTATATCTTGCTGGGTTCGCGTGGAGTCCATAACATTCTCCGCACAAGTCCTCGCCCCCCAGGTACTTAGCCCTTTGCCCAACAGGGCCGGTTCTGGGGTTAATCTCCTGCAGCACTCAGCATCATCATCTTCGCGAGCTCGCGAGAGGGGTAATATCGGTCTTTTATTTGGTGCTGCTAGCAAAAACGCCGCCAGAGCAGCTCAAATGGAAGAGCCGGAGGTTAGACGGCAGCAGGGTCTCGGCGGCGGCTGCGACCAGGACGAGGACGGACCAAGGATGGAGAGCCCGCTACCACAAATAATGGAGAGCATGGACGATTTCGGAGGCAAGCCCAAGGACAAACTCGTCGGCCTCCTAGACCGCATCGAGATGCACGTGGAGCAGCTGCGCAAGGACGCGCTCAGGATAGAGGAGGAAAAAGACTCAATACTCACCACCCTAGACACGCTCCGCAACAACGACGTCGTCGTCGGCCTCGATGAGAGTGAGTACCCACGTCTCACCACGTCTTACCTCGTTTTGCCTTGTTCATCAACTGTCGTGTTCATCACACGGCTGTCGCGAAAGTCCCCGGGTTGCACCACGACATTTCTCTATTTTCCCTTATTGACTGGCCAAGATTTATTTCCTTCTGCTGCTCTGTCTCGCTGACCTTGGGTCCAGCATATCATACCACCACAGATAGATTGGTTTAGCCTTTTTGCAATGACCTCAAGACCTTCTGGTTTGAGTATGATTTTCGAGGTACCTGCTACCTTGTTTATTCGACCCATTCTCGATGTTACCAGTGCCTTCCCGAATATTCCAATGCATAACCTCAATTTCGCGATGAAGATTAGCTGATTGTACGCATTTTTTCCTAGAAAACCGCAATGACAAAAGCACAAGAGCACGTATAGTCAGGGCTTGAACATATCTGTGTCTTGATAAGCTGAAAAAGATGTTAGCACTACCCCAGACTTTGCTCTTAGCTAAAAGTTTGAATGGTTGTTTTGGAAATCACATGAGATCCTTTTCTGTGGAAACTTTCCACTGGAAAGCCTTCACTCCCTCAAGTCTGAGAATGATTAGGAGTGACAATTGAATTGGAAAATATTCCCTACTGCCTGAAATAGATATTTGACATGCCCTCTTTTGGATATCCTATCAAATGTCTCCAATAACTAGCAAGGGCTTATCCACACTGATATTGTAATCAATATCCAATCTTCTTAGTCGGCTTGGAATAATGTTACTATTTGATACTGTATCAACTGCATCATTATCGAGCCATTGTGATCTTCATACCATACTTTTTAAAGCTCACTCATCTTGAAGTCAACAAGGGACATTTCTGTTGGATCCTAGTTCACTCTCATACTCATAACTTTCTTATTAAACGTCTTGCTCACTTTGTGCTCACTCCTCTTGCTTTGATTCACTGGACATTTTATTTATGTTAATATTTGGTTGTTGAATTTCAGCTGACAGAGATGATGTGCTTCGATATGCTGAGAGGCTATCTATGAGATGCTTAACAGTTGATGTCCTGGTTAAAGTACAAAGAGATAATGTCCAGCAAGATGCTCTATTCCAGGTTAGTCGCTTCAGTTTTGTGTGATAATTGAAATTTCTATATCGCTCATCTTGGAAAAGCTGGTCAATAACTGCATGAATGTATTTATTTTCAATTCAGAGAGTAAGAAATTATACTTTTGTTGTGGTGAGCACCATTGGCATTGGATAAATTACTCAAAATCATTCACTCTTATATATTAGAGCACTGCGGCTCAAATTATTAGTATTCAAAAATTGAGAAGAATTGCCTATGTTATATTCTTCAAAGATTTTCTAAAGATGCTTGCTGATCAATAATGTTGTGTGATCTATACACCATCGCCCAAACGCTGAGTGATGAAATATTTTTGGGCCCTCTTGGAGTCCTAATTATTGTATAGGGGACTTGTTCAACCTAAAAAGCAAATTTCCATTCACGGCAATTATGCCTCATTGCTTTGAAACATGAGTTTGAGTTGAAGGCTTGATAAACTGCTTTCTCTTCATTGATGAGTACATGGATCTTTCTTTCTTGTCATCACCAAAACAATACAGAATATTGATACTAGCTTCCTCTCTAGTCCACAACATATAGTCATGAATCGATTTTCATGCCTGGTGTTGTTTTGTTGCTACATCAATCATGATTATTATTCTTGTTGAAAACTTGAATTTTTTTTCACTGCCTTGAATCTAAGATCATAAAATCCTCTGAGCTGTGGTTCTTGCAACAACAAATTTTTTCCAATGTGTTTATATTTTTTCATTCTTTGAGTTGTGAGTAACATGTCCTTGGTTGTTTGCAATCTTTTCTCACTCCTAGTTATCGCTCTTTCAAAAAACTTTTTGTTTGATCACGCCTTTGAAAATTTTCCTCATTTCTGCCAATAGGTAAATGGACTGATAGACAGTTTGGTCATTGGACTTCGAAATGATCCAAGCGGTACAAGACAACGATGCGCTTCCTTCATGAATGCATGTTCCTCCCAAGGTATAGGAATCTCTGATAAAGTATTTGAGACAGCTATACTGGGATGCACACTTGATGATCAAAAGAGAATAAAAAAGAGACTGCAAGGCTTGTTAGATTATATTGATAAAGTACATACAATTACCCTGGAATGAGGTAACTTTTTATAAACGAAGACTTGAACCTGTGCATATTGGGGAAAAAGTCTCTTTTGCCGTTGATCAGCTGTTATCAGTGTTTGATGTGTGGTGATGAGAAGATGAGGACGATATTATAAATATTTGTTAATACTTTTTCTTCAACATCAACCCATATCATCTCAGTGCTTGAGACATTCAGGATATTTTATTCATTTATATTAAGTAATTGATCCGTACAAAGTCTCCACATCTTCAAGTGAGTAAAGCATGGAGCTTTCGTGTATAGTATGTTTTCTGAAGTTTGTGAATACACTGAATAGGAAAAGGAAGTCTATTTCCAAAAAATTGTTGTGAATGCTTCTACATTTTAGTTATAAGCTCATTTTGTACTTGTAACACAGGGAAAGATTGTAACCAGCACCGAATTCAGGCTTCTCCGCGGCAATCGTCCCACAACTTGTTCACTAATAAAATTGTCCATTGTCATTCCAAATACTTGTGGAATCGAGCGTGTCTCTCTCTTCCACACAATTTTGTCCTTGCCTAATTAGTTGAGTTAATATTTGATTCAGTCATTCTCAAATATACATATCTTTGATCATAAATAAGAATCGCTGAGTATTTAGAGCCTCCATAGCTGTAAAATAGCGTCGATTTACTTCGCAAAGAATTTTGAAGTTGTCTCTTGAAATTTCAAAAATAAGGCTCTGCGGAAAAGTGAATACTTTAGGTTTATCCCGTGAACGAGTTGATTCATGAAAGGTCTTGGCTTGCACTCTTGATCTATTAAGGCTGCTGGTCAGTCCACATGCGTAGGAGTCATTCGCTCCCGGAAAATTTTTTACAAATCTCACAAAAGTGTATAACACGATGTGGGCGAATATCTTTTCTAAGCATAATCGTCTTTAATAAAGATATTGATATCTCACCAAACCTCTTCCTTCGATTTCCCAACTTTCATGCATACTGATGAGTGATTGGTCTTTGTACAATTGATACAGTCCCAAACATCGAGGTTTATTTTTTTCTCTTTTTCTTTGGAAGACTGAGAGCCTTGAACAATTTGAAGTAGATTGAATTTGAATAAAATATGATTGCTGGTCTGAGCCTAACGCGAAAAATGCCAACTCTTTAAAAGGTCAAGGATGCTCAAGCCTACTAATATTTTCAACTTTTTTTCGCAAATGGAACATTACTTCTGGCTTGCGAAAAGCGTACCAGGGATGTGACCTACGAGTTTGGCTGAAACTCTGGAAACAGTCTCCTTCTAGCACCCAAATACGATATCCGAGCCAAGGTACAAGCATTTTCGAGATACAAAGTATGGTACTATAATGCAGCATTTTCCATGAAGGCCATGTCGGAGTCTCGCGGCAAATACGGGGTTATACAACTTACATGAAGCTGAAACTGGCCGACCTTACACGATGGTTCTTCGATCAATTGAGACGGGGGTGGTCGCAAATGACTCGTAATTGCTCCAGGAATGTGCCTCATCAGGTGCGATCTGTGAGGATAAATGTCTCACTCTTGAGGAGGAATCGAAGAATCGAGAGATGTTCCGATCCTGATTCTCAGGGGCCGCGACTTTGCACATTACATCGAGTTTTGAGGGAGATAGAGACGTTCATCCTCACAGAAACGAGGCACATTCCTAAAGCAATTCCGAGTAATTACACTGTGCAACAAAATGTTGGGTCCCAAATGTCGCATGAACCGGACAATGATTTTCTTGTGTATTTTTTGACGCTGAAACCGAATCCGACCTTAGTTTTGCGCCTATACGTCAGGATTTTTTTTAAATCGCAAAAAACTGATCTTATAAAAAACAGCGTTTTTCACGTTTTTCGCTAATTTTGTAAATTGAAGATCACTTAGCCAGGGAGTACTGATTGGTCAAAATGTATATCAAAATATGTTTTTCTACGTATTTTGCCCCACTGAACACGATCCCGGTGGTTTTAGAACGCTACGATGTAACCTTGGAGCTATATAAGCCAATTAGTCCACCTGATGTTTGGAAAAAAGTCCAATTTTGCAATAAATTTTTGGAAAATCATAACACGGGCTAGAATCGACCAATTTGAACGTTCGAGGTCGCATTTTCTTCGTTCTGTAACATACTTTGAAGGGTGAATTTGTCCGACAGTCGTAGAGGCACTGGTTTGACGTCAGGAATTTGTTTTGCAGACACCTATTTTGGTCATTACTTTTGCTGTGCTAAAATCACGAGGAGAAAAATTTCCTCTTGCACGGGGTACCAAAACATGGTTTTCCGACGCAAAATAGCCATCTAAACATGATCTGGTGGTTTATTTTGGGATACCATGTCAGGAATTTGGTCCAGGTCAAGAAAGCTCCTCAAAAAACAGGTTTTTTGCGACTAGAAAAAAAATTCTGACGTGTTAGCTCTGAATGAACCACGGGATTGTGTTTAGACGGTCATTTTGCGTCGGAAAACTATGTTTGGGTACCCCGTGCAAGAGGAAATTTCTCTCCTCGTGATTTGAGCACAGCAAAAGTTATGACCAAACTAGGTGTTTGGAAAAAAAATTCCTGACGTCAAACCAGTGCCTCTACGACTGTTGGCCAAATTCTCCCCTCAATGTATGTAGGAAAACGAAGAAAATGCGACCTCGAACGTTCGAATTGGTCCATTCTAGCCCGTGTTATGATTTTTTTTTAATTTATTGCAAAATTGGACTTTTTTTCCAAACACCAGGTGGACTAATTAGCTTATATAGCTCCAAGGTTGCATCGTAGCGTTCTAAAACCACCGGGATCGTGTTCAGCGGGTCAAAATACGTAGGAAAACATATTGTGATATACATTTTGACCTATCGGTACTCCCTGGCTAAGTGATCTTCAATTTACAGAATTAGCAAAAAAACGTGAAAAACGCTGTTTTTTTAAAAATCAGTTTTTCTCGATTTAAGAAAAATCCTGACGTATAGACGCAAAACTGAGGTCGGATTCGGTTTCAGTGTCGAAAAATACACAAGAAAATCATTGTCCGGTCCATGCGACATTTCTGACCCAAAATTTTGTTGCACAGTGTTATCAACCACCCCCGTCTCAATTGATGGAGAAACCATTACGAAAAGTGTAACCCCGTTTCGCGGACCATTAAAAAAAACGATATACACAAATAATGAGCCAGCACGACCGAAATTTTATGAGCTCTCTCTGGGTAGCTAACACCTGACAATGGCACAGGTTCGGTATATAACGTTCGAAGCCCTTTCTCACCTCCGAGGGCTTTTCTTTCACGAGAACCTTGTGCAAGAGAGCTCGAGATCTGCAACACATGTGTTTTGAATTAAGCAAAGACGCGCCCACTCACCTCTGCAAGTTAGCAAAGAAAAAAATTTTCCCGATCGGTGGGCCGGCCGAACTCCGTGATTGGTCAAACTTTTTAAATTAATATCTCAAAAATTATTCAGATCAAACCCCTTGTTTTATACTAGACTTAGAAATCCATCACATAATTGAGCTGCGCCTGGATTATTCAACACTTCAGCTGAGACAGGCTGTATAATAGGGTGACACTTAAGGTAAAAGCACCAATAGTGGAAACGCGTATTTTATACTGAGATTTGGCACCTATACTGGAACAAGGATTTTCTCCGCGGAAAACAGACCAATCGTGAAACAAAAAATATTGACATGCTCTTCATTGTAATATAATTTGAGCTCATGCATTGCGATATGTACTTATGAGAAGCTTTTTAATTCCACAAAATAATCATGAAGTATACGGTACCTTGACTACCTTCCATGGTGTTTTCCACTACAGGTTCCACCCCTGAAAAATGGGACCAATAGTGGAACGAACCGCGATTTGGTGAAATCTAGCTTTGTAAAGGATCAAAGCTAATGAATAATATATTCTCGATTACATCCTTGATGAAATCGAGTAATTTACCTGTCAAAGCACAGTTGTGATGTAGTAAGTTAACTAACACGACTGTTCCGGTATAGGTCCCAAGATCTTCGAATTGGATCCTATACCGGAACAGAACCATGTTTTCCAACAAAGCTACTTCTAGATTATTATTAAGGTCATGGATAATATGATCATATGATTTTGAGTACAAATCGTCTGTATTAATGTCAGACTGAAGTAATTTAGTTTACAAATTGCATCTGAATAGAATTTTGTTTAAGTGGAGTGTAACATTAAGTTGGCTGTTCCATCGTAGGTTCCATTCACTTGAGAGTGGGAGCTATATTGGAACACGTGATTTCAAACCTTAAATGAGGTTTCAAGACAATGAATCATACTTTTTCAATTACTTACTTCGTACCTATTGAATTGACCTCCTTTGACAAAACGGAAATACTGCAAATTACATCAACTGTCTGTTTCACCGAAGGTTCCTGTTACGCGTTCCCTTACTGGTCTCTAAGTTGAAAGACGGTGTTCAACTAGAGGAGCGAAACATGCTATCGTGAAATAATTATTACTTAAATTCTATAAGTTCTTTCGGGGTTTTCTTTTCAACAAACTGTTCGCAAAGAGTTTCTCTACAATCTAAACCAATCTGATCATATAGCTGACTCAAATTGTTCCTTCGAGACTCAAGTGTTCAAAGAGTACTCGATTTTTTGTTTCACTATTGATCCTTTTACTTCATTTCCCAAGTTTCGATTTCCTTATGCGCTCACGCTTAGATCGTCCTTATTCTCGCTTAATATATACATCATCCCTCGTTAACACGTACACCTTTAACACGAATTCTCTCATTAACACGAACGAAATTCTTGTCCCGTTGAGAATGCACTGGCTCTTATGGACATTTTCTGAGTTAACACGAATTTCGAACGATTTTCCGGTCCCGTCTGACTCAAGATCTTGGTTAATACGGATTCAAATTTGTAAACAGAGTCAATGTCCGCGAGGAACAGCTCAGGACATCGCGATGAGTAAGCGCAAGCAGTCGTGTATTGATTTGAGCACCAAACTTGAGATACTAGATGAAGTTGATCGGCCTGTTAAGAAAAAGAGCGAAATAGCTGATAGTTTTGCAATTCCAAGATCTACATTATCAACGATCATATCACAGAAAGATGAGATTCAGAACGCCGCAGCATCAGGAATTTAGTTGCCAAAAAAAAAAAAACGCTTGCGTGGTGCGAAAAATGATGAATTGGAAGAGGAATTATTTGAATGGTTCCGCAGAGTGCGGAAAAAAACATTCCAGTGACTGGCGGGTTAGTTCGAGAGAAGGCTTTAGAGATTGCGAAAGATTTAGGCATCGAAAATTTTAAAGCTTCGAGTGGTTGGCTGGAGAATTTTCAAAATCATAAACATATTTCATCCCAAGTTATCTGCGGTGAATTCCTAAAAGTGGACGAAAGAGACGCGAACAACTGGAGGAAAGATTTTTCAGAAACTAGGAAGAAATTTGCTCTTCGAGATACTCTCAATATCGATGAAGGTGGGATACATTACAATCTTCTCCCCAACAGTACACTCAATCTAAGAGGAAACAAGTGCCATGGTGGTGCCAAAATATAATAATAATAAAACTTACAAGGGGAGTACGGAGTCTCCGGGTCCTGAAATCTCACCAAAATTTTTTTACAGTTTCGTACCACCTAGAATATGAAGAACCCAAAGAAACTCTGTCAAATGGGCCTCCCGTTCAGAGCTACAACCCATGACATTAGCATTGCCCATATAGGCCCATGTTCAAAAGTGATATATATATATATATAGATCTACTAGCAATGTTGTCGTTTCTGGCTGTAGCTCAGAACAGAAGGCCCATTTGACAGAGTTGCTTTAGATTCTTTATAGATAGGTGGTACGAAACTGTGAAAAAATTTTGGTGAGATTGCAGGATCCGGAGACTCCGGACTCCCCTTGTTAGATAGAAATTGTAGTTGTCCAAATTCAATCAATACTACCTACAAAACAGCAGAAATATTCCGATCTGTTCTTTCGACGCCATCTATCGCATATTACCCTGTTAACACGAATTAATTCGTGTTAATCGGTTAACACGAATTAATTCGTGTTAAGAAGTGACTGGAGCGTTCTGGTTAACCCGAACTCCTTGATAACACGAACAAAATTCCTGTCCCGTGAAATTCGTGTTAACGAGGGATGACTGTAACGGAAAAACTTCTCCAAGAAGGTTCGGAGACGCTCTAATAGTGCCACGCGAACTCAATTTTCAATGTGAGGAAGCCTAAACTAAAAAATTTGCCCGTTCAACTTTCCCAATCTAATCACGCTGCATTTAAAATATTTGAAACACCATTAAGTCGCAAAATTTCACGAGCAGTGCGGCGATGACGATACTTGAAAAAATAACTAGTACAACGCAAGAGACATTTCATAGCTCATATCGGATATTTTCATCCTATTGCTCGTGAATTTCGACGTCGAAATGGTGTATTTGGATGTTCTCAATGCAACTATAAGGGCAACCGATCCTAGATACGTGGAGAATCGGGTGAGCGGATTCTTCAGTTTGGGCTTTCTATTAGTGTCACTATGAGAGCATCTTCAAATCTTCCCGCAATGATTTTTTCGTTATGTATTCAACAAATAAAGGCGATTCGAGCGTGAGCTCCTAGGAAAATCAAAACTAGGGAAATATGTGTCACCTAAATTTATATTAGGTAAACGACAATGAACGGGTTACAGCTTGCAGTGCGAAAACGCTAGAGTGTTGGCTAGCGCGACCTTTGATATCGTCTTCTGGTGCTAAGAGGAGACTGTTCTTGAAGTTCCAACCAAGTCCATGACCCGCAGCTCAGGCACCCTCTTCGTCGATAACGGATAATACATTATTGATAAAAAAGACGATGCGGTCCC
This sequence comes from Eretmocerus hayati, assembly GCA_029851415.1. Lineage (NCBI taxonomy): Eukaryota > Metazoa > Arthropoda > Insecta > Hymenoptera > Aphelinidae > Eretmocerus > Eretmocerus hayati. The sequence continues at coordinate 117,251,089 of CM056742.1, forward strand.
CCACACGATGAACATCTTCGCATTTCTAAGTGGCTAACTACCTAATGCAAGGGTTGATATAAAATATAAATAAAATGGTAAATTATTTTGTTTCACGTAAACTATCATTTATTACCTATCAATGACAATGGTTTCGTAGAACACAGAATGAGCTTCATTCCGTTGAGGAAAGATGATGATACATGATCAATTCCGCACTCCATGAGAAAAGCATGTCAAAAAACTTGCTACCTGCGTGACAACCGCTTTTCGAGAAACTTTTACGGATACAATCAATTCCAGCAGGTATTCAGTTCCATGATTTTTTATTGAAGCAGAGTGTCAATCATCATAAGATTTTCAAAATGCCATAATTACACCTATTATTCATTGGAAAAATAGAAATCAGCACCCATACCAACGTCGATGTCAACTTAAATAAAAATCTTGCAAAAATATCATTCGAAATTCCTATATGTTGCGCGTTTATGGTTCAAAAATTAATTATGTACATATTTACACATTTCTTCAAAATGTAATGAGGCCATGGTTGGACGTCTACTGGGCCGGTATAAAATAATTTCGATATTTGGCAGTCAATCTTGAGCAGGCGGCAAATGATTTCCTCACACGCACGCTAGATCGACAATTTTCGTCTGGATTCACTACAAGTTTCAATGGACCGAGTATTATACATTTACAACACGTGACTTTGGATCCCAACCATTTGTCCGTGAAAGCGAGGACCGTATCGGGTTGGGTGACGCATTTATGATTTTTCTTTTTCATGGAAAATACTTGAAATCGGATGTATGCAAAGAGCATTGTTCTGCGAGTGTCGAGAATCGGCTAAAGTAGTCGGCACGCATTTCTGACTATATTCCTTTTTTTGTGGTGTCTCATTTTTCCAGTTGCTCGCAGCACGATTGTTCCGTTACTAGGATTTCTTCCTCGCAGGGATAGGGAACCATTTGGACTGAAGGCACCTGAAAAATACCAATGGTTGGAGATTAATTTGCTAAGTAGAAGAGACACGTCACTCCAGCTCGAGGGATTCCACTTATCAAAACTTCCATCCGTTCAGAAAATTCAATTTTCCATAAAATTTTCGAACGCGCAAATTATATTTGCGGCAAAATATAGATATATAATATAAATAATATACAATAATATATAACGAGCCGAATGATGATTTGTGCATAAATTTCACGATAGCTGCTTTTCTGCAAAGTTTATACTAGCTTGATTGAAACTCGTTCTTCACTCCACAAATGAAGAGAGCGCAACTGGTTAAGTCACTGCAAAATGTTGCTTCATTTTGATTTGTGAATCCAATGATCGTTGAAGTGAAGTTGAACGAAAAACGGGAGCGCGGTTTAAAAATCCAGTTAAACCTGTATATGTATAATGAGGTACATTTATTTAGCTGAGTGTATATCATCATGAGGAATTTAAACCTTTGCGAAGGAAATTGATGAAAAGAATATCGAGTGTCGAGTAACAAATTTAAGATTTCATCCATGGAAAATAACGCTGTTCAACTATTTCAGCTGCATTTTAATTACACAACATTCATTACCAAATAATTTTACCTCTGATGCATGAGAGGAATGGAGCATCCAAAAGCTCAGAAAATATATTGGAGAATTTTCGGTTCTCTAAATGAAGCGATGAATATATAAAATTCCTTGAGGCATTGCTTCGAGCGTTGGCCATGATTTTTTCGCGAGACTACTCTCACCACTAACTCGTTTGTTTTCCAAACGGCAAGGCTCACATCGACTGTTCAAAATCAGTACAACAGTCAATGCATGAGTCTGGACCACCAGCCTCACTGGCGTATATTTTTTGGTACTGCTACTATTTCAAATTGTGATGAAGCTGAGAAAGAATGGTCCGAGGCCAACTCACTGATTACGGGGGATGGCGAGTAATGCGGTCCCGACGAATACAGCCTGAATTCGTCCTCCTCTTCGTACCGACGCATCTCGTAGATGCAACGCGAGGCCAGATGCTTGAACACTCCCACAACGCCAACGTCCTCCTTCACCGAGGTACGCATGAGCTTGCAACCGAGGGCCCTGCCTAGCCTCTCTGCTTCGTCTCTGAAATGATTCATTTACACAATTTAAATAAAAAGAAATTGAGAGTGCCCTGATTCTTGCATAGGAACTGCTTATCGCTGCAAAAGGAAAATCGTCAATTCAACTCCGTCACGTGAAAATTCGTCAGAGTGAACTTCTTTTGTTTGTATTATGTAATTGATCATTGGGCATCTACACTTTTGGTATCTCCACATTATGAAAGCCTCGCAGTGCAACGCCTGATGGATGATTAGGAGTTGAATATTTCTGCTTTAAGTTAGTCATCCCATAAATTGAAGAGCAATTCATGTGAATAGTTGTGTTTTGCGATGAAAAAAAAAAATGTGCGCCGTGGCGGGGCCCACCGGAGAGGATCCCGCCGCAGCGAACTCCCAGCGAGCAAGGTTATTACTGGGGACTTCCACGGGATTTTTATAGGAAATACCACATAGCTTTTGGGGAGTTCCCCGGAAATCGTCAAATTTCCAGCTTCATTAGTTCCCGCATAAGCTTTCCGGAAAGGTTTCAAACACTCCCGGATAGTTCTGGTAATGTTTTCAAGGTGCTTTATTGAAGCTCCCGAATAGCTTGTGCTAAAGCTCCGATAGATGGCTTCCGCATAGCTTTCCCAGATATGACCGTGACCGTGTGAATTATTTCATATGGTTTTTTTGCTTGTTTAAGCGAGCATCCATTAGGAATAATGTGCGCATCAGAAAGAGATTCAAAAATTTTGAACAGTCTATTATTTATTTGCAGTTGAGAGGTTTGAGTTTGATACAGGGATTCTGCAGTAGTGTTAGAGTAAATCTGAGTTATACGTGATAACTTTTCGCGCTCATTTTCTTTCTAGTGAGAAGTATTAAGAAGATATCGAATTGATATTGAATCGTAGCTTTTATACTAATCAGAATAATGGATGAAAAATCGTCATTTTCAAACGAAACATCCATGGACCTCATGTAAATGAAACTAGAATCTACCAAGTATGAAAAGCTGTCAACAAATGGTGCACGTGTATGAGAAATTTTGAATTCGGTTTTCAAAGAAAAATTGGTCAGAATCTCGAGGTTTTCCTGCGCGGAATTCTGCTAGACAATTCAGATTCAAGTCTAGAAGATGTCTGTTCATAGACAACTAATACCTATCGATTCCGTATTAAATTTTATCTCCGAATTGGATTGAATGGATTTGCTGGTAGCTGCTCTTCACATCATCGAAATTTTGCGACAGGCGAGCCATTATGCAGCATCTATATTCTCGACCGCTCTCTTTTTGCGCAACTTGTGCTGCAATCGCAACGTCTTCGTTGACAAAACTCGACCACGCCTCGTCATAAGCCTGCGTCAGAAAAATTGATCCACAAAGAATCAGAGAGTTTGAAGAAATAATGAATATTTTGCCAGGCTCAATTTATTGCTAAGCTTGATTCATTTTTGCAAACGGTAAACGCTTCAACAAATGTTGGAGGTTATACCACGATAAACACCATGAGAATCAGCCTCTGTAATGATCATGATTTGGACAAATTACTTATCTGAAATTGTGGAGGTGCAAGACGAACATCAGTTTCCCTGAAAGTTTTTTCTTTGATCCTAACTCGCAGAAATTTTCGAGTCATGACCTTGGTTGTACGCTGAGTGCTAAAACTGGTCTTGGAAAAATGTAAACATCAAGCAGACTTAAATTTTTTGAATCATCAGACGTCATCCAGCCTTGGCTGATAAAAGCCTAAAGTCAAAGCCGAAGACGACGGACACTAGACGCGTGTGAAAAAGATACAGCCAGCGACAAAATTATGTAGCACGGTTATGAGCGATGCTTGTGCTATCGAACCAATTTCTGCCCTTCGAGTTCTCTCAGATATGACATCGAATGAAATTTACGCATACTGCGATAAGGAACTTGACTAAAATCTTCCACACCGATTATCTCAGTGCCAGTTCTCGATTACGAATTGTGTATTTTCCGGTCAAATGTTTTGAGGCGCTGGGGTTTATTAATGCAATGTTTATAGCTTTCATCAACATGCGGAGAAGAATTTCGATGCATTGGAAACTTGGAGAGCTCTCGGGGAGCTGATCGAGAGTCAGCGCCACAGCGGAGCTTTCGCGAAGCTATCGGGGAGCTAGCAGGGAATTCCCAAGGAGTATCTCTGAGAGCTTTACGGGAATAACTTGGAAGTACCCAGGGTGCTAATGGTTACCTCTTTGGAATTGAACTGAGCTGGAAATTTAACGGTTTCCTGGGAGTTTCCCAGGAACTCTCACAAGAGCTTTGCAAACGTTTTTTGGGCACTTCTCGACAATTCTCGGGGAGCTGTGTTGCCGTCTGGGCACCGTCGTATAAACGACCGTGCGTCGTTTGTACGACCGTGCGTCTGGGTACGTGATAGAAAATTCAAATCAAAAAGTTTTTATGTTTTACTTTGTAATCCACATATAACCAATTATTGATTCATCCGCGGCTGGCAAAATGTAATCGAGGAGGATGGCGTCAATCGTTAACTCCTGCCCATTCCGTTCATGCTAGATCGTAGTCCTGAATACCGTTCTGTAAGTTGTTGCAAAAAAAAGGGCTCACACTTATTATACAGGCAAATTTCCGTAAAAATCGTTCATTTATTTCTTCTTCGAACCACCAAAGCGTACGTTTAAATGGCTCCCAACTCTCTATGATTATTCAAACGTATGTACGTATAGTCGGCTCAAAGCGATAAAAACTCATCACGACGCATGGTACTTTTCCACCAAAGTGTAAAATAGTGACTGTCTTGCCCCGTATTTCATCAGAGGCAGTTCACGACACATGTTCTAGTTTCAAGGTGAACTCTTCAGCATCAAGTCCATCAGTCTGATCATTCTTAATTAACCCATAGGCGCCGTATGGGTCCTGCAGGACCCATGCACAATACGTTCGATTTGGTATATTTGAATCAATATTTTATGCCTCTCAACATTCAGTCATCTTGTTCATCATACCTAATTCTTTTGTGTGGTTATTGAGGCCTATCAACAGGCTCCAAGTTTCTATATCACTCTCAAAACATCATTCGGACAGAAATTCAAATCGATAAAAATGACCCGTCATTGTACGGAGCGTATGTTGCATTTTTTGAGTTTCCGACCGTGTTTGACTCTACGGGGCTTTTCAGTGATGTGAACAACACTCCTTCGACCAAGAATGCATCTCTAGAATACTCATAGATAACCAAAATTATGAGAAATTTCATTATGACGCTTCACATGACCGACCCGAAAACCAATGTTCCATAGTGTTTCATGGAATTCTACGTGCATTGCGCCTAATCGGAGTCTTCACAGATTCGAGTTAACTCAAAAAACAAGATATCAACTCGTTTTTAGATGGTCTCGGTTTCTATGGGTTAAACAACTGACATTTTACATAGCTCCAGAGTCGAACTCGTTTCATGGAAGAATGCTTTTTTGTCTTGGAACATCGTCTATTATTTGGATACAAAGCACGTGGACTTACACATATCTTCCTTCTTTAAAACTCGATAAATATATTCATAGCAGCTACACTCCAGAGTTTGCTGACTGATCAAAATCATAAAATGTAATTCAAACGAACTTAAAAAAAAAACGTTTTTTCTCTATACCTCAAATCCATTCACAGTTACACAACATCCTTTCTGCCTTTACCCCAAAACGCCTACGTAACTCTTCAAAAAATAACTTACGGGTCGATAACGCACTGGTCTACGAGGTCCATTTTGTTCTGCACCAACACTGTCGGTATCTCACCGCACTCGTTCTCTACCTGGAAAATGAAATTGAAAATATCTTGAATTGAGCCATTCACAGACCTAAATACCCTCAACCGGGGTAACTTTGGAACGGGGGGGGGGTAACTTTGGAACAACCGATGAAAGAGTTATTATCACGCGCAATCGGCGAAGCAGATGATCCTGACACTTTGATATCGATTTCTCCTACTTGGGGCACGCATAAACAATGTTTTGTACCGACGCGAAGGCCTCCAACAGCTTTTAATCCGTGTATAAACAGACTTTTCCAGAAGTATATTCTTAATCCAACGAACAGAAGCTCGGAAAAATTGTTACAGCTCTGACCTTTGTAGTACGAATCCAAGGTAATCGAGCTACATTTCACTTGTCTGTACATATCTGGACGAATCGATCGTTACATTGGCTCATTCTCACCTATATAGTTTCAATTGAGTAGCGTAGAAACTGAGAAAGATGTGTTTTTTCTGCAAATTGGGGTAACTTTGGAACACTTGTTCATGTATCATAAGTAATTTGGTAGATTTTTCGTCCTTGATGGTTAATATATAAGTTGATTATTTGGTCTCATCGATCTTGAAGGACGGTGGGGAACTAAATAAATTCCCAAAATTTCATGATAGAAATTTTATTGCTACGTTTCGTCCACTAGGTTTCGTGGACCTCATCAGGCTTCAGGTTTGTTATTCTTTAGATCGTCATGATATTTTTTGAACGATCTTGTAATAGACTCATTCTATTTACCTGTATCGACAGGAGCCAGACGTTATGTCTGTGCTCTATTACAAGATCGTTCAAGAAATATCACGACGATCTAAAGAATAACAAACCTGAAGCCTGATGAGGTCTACGAAACCTAGTGGACGAAACGTAACAATAAAATTTCTATCATGAAATTTTGGGAATTTATTTAGTTCCCCACCGTCCTTCAAGATCGATGAGACCAAATAATCAACTTATATACTGGTTCGTGTACTCTCAATCATTTTCCAACAACTATGCTATCATCAAAGCCTACTTTTCCGAGTAGCCTTTAATAAGAGCTTCAAAATGAGCGGAGGGACGTCTCATTTCGACCCACGGGAGCCGAGATATGGCAATTTCAGCCAGAAACTGACTTTGGAGGTATTTTCCTCCTCGAGAGTTAGCCGTGGCACAGAAAGTGAGGTATGATGAAGTGTGGCTATGCTTGATTATAGAAGTTCGATTCAATCAAATGGACTTTTATAACAGGTCTATGGAAAGCTAACACACTCAGCTTTCGATTGATGATGGTGAGAATTGTTCTTATAACCTAGTTTATGAATAAAATAACGAATAAATGATAGATATTTCTGTGCCAAGGTTACCCCAAACCGGTTTAACGTTGGGACACGACTTTGATGCTCATATCTCCAATTAGAGATGTCCGAATGCATTTTATAAACACCGCAATCGAAAGCTGAAACTGTAAGTTTCGATTGACCACACATACAATGCGCCTCTGGTGTGAGACGTACAAGTTACTCGAGTTTGAAGGGAAAAAATGCGATTTTTGTCCCAAAGTTACCCCGGTTGACGGTATACCATGTTTCTTCAAAAATAAGACACTTCAAAGAATAAGATACCCTTACCAGGCATCAGACAAGCCATACCTAAGCTCTCCTTTGAATGTAAGAGTGTGTTCAAATTGGCATCAAATCGCCCATATGAAAAAAAAATCGTTGATCGCGAATCGTGCAGCAGTCCCTGCGAACTGAGGCAGGGAAATTTGTCTTGTTTCCCTATTGACAGCTAAAAACCCTAGGAAGATCAATTAACCCCCAAGGCCCAAATGCTCGCATGCTTTGATGGCCAAGTGTTCTGTGAGGAGGGAGGGGGGGGGTCCGGCTTATAAAAAAGCTTATTAACGCCAAATACAGACTCCGTTCACCAAAAAGTGTCCGCAAAAATATTTAGTCGTCCGCGTTTTATATATATGTGTGTGTGTGTGTGTGTGTGTGTGTGTGTGTGTGTGTGTGTGTGTGTGTGTGTGTGTGTGTGTGTGTGTGTGTGTGATTCCGAATGGAGCGTTTCCACTGTACAGCGTATATTCATTGTTTCATATAATTTCATCCGATGTATTTATGGTGTCCTTTTTATCCGTAAAATCTTGGATAGATTCCAAAAATTATATCAATCATGGCAAATCAAACATTATCCTCCGGCAGGAATTGTATGAAAAGGCCAGACTCACATCTAACGTAGTATTACCGGGAATCTGTTCTTTTGTTATAGGTATGTACATACAAGCATAATAATTCACAGATTAATCATATTACAATTATAAGATCCAGTCCTGACTGGTGAGGTTTTCAGCTCTTCGACACGTCCATCCAAAGCTTTTTTCTTGGGTTTTTCCGGATGATGAATGTTTTGGCACCCTGACATTGCAACCCTGTGGTTTCCGCCCCGATTCCGCGGCTGAAGTTTCCGCATTATACATCCCCCGACGTAACGGCCTTTCGCCCCGACATCCTGTCAGAAGGCACAGGATTCGGAAAACGGTGTACGCATACCTCCGGATGATGGTAACCCATCACGGCCGCGGTTTATGCCACCATCGCAAAGATTCGTGCGGCAACACAACCGCGGGCGGCAATGGGTCACTTCGAAGGTCACTTTCTTCCCTAATATTCCTCATCAATAAGATTCGTGATGGTTAATTTCTTTATGAACGTAGTTCGCTCTATCTGAGAAGAATGAATGCGGATTCATGTGCGATTTCCCCGGGGGAGGGGGGGGGGCGAAAGTATTGGTACCATAAAGTTTTGTTCGATCTGTCTTACACAATGGTATGTAGAGGCTAGAGATGAGATTATTGAATAGAGATAGCTCCCGCATTTACTATGTGAGGTCTCACATTTCGAAAGAAAATTACAAAGCTGATCTGTAATGATTAAAGAATTGTCTGTTTTCGTGAGGAGGAATGAGGGATGTACAATATCATACGTCCATAATTTAGAACAATTTCTAAATTTCAGCTGTACGATTTACAAACAACAATTTCGACGCATGAGTCTCAGGGATAGAACAGAGATTTATAGTGAATGTATGTCGTTATTGAGCGCGTTAGTCAATTTCGGGTACTATAGGACCATACAGTGTCGAACGGACGAGCAAAGCGAGACGCCGGACATTTCCTCTTGTGCCCGAAATTGGCTTGCAAGCGAAGTGCGGATGTATTTTTTCATTACGAGAACCCTAGAATCGTATTTAAACTCGGCATATCTAGGTTATGGAGTAATGAAAACTATATGGAAGCTCGTAAGAGCGATAAGCTGATGTGTGAAGCCATGGTATCGAACTCAAATTCTTTCGAGCGAAAAAAAACTGTGACTTTATTCAATTAAACTAGCAGCATTGTTTCGTAGTATAATTGTCTTGATTCAATTTGTTCAGAATGATGGTCATCGTAGGGCACATGTATGTAAACAACAACCTCATATTGTCGTCAGTCGTCGTAGATGACGATGCAATCGTCGAAATCGTTATCGCAGTCACCACCATTGTTTCTGACCTATGAAATGAAATCATAAAACCAATTCAATTTTTTCACGGCTAGTTATCGATAATCGCAATTACGAATTATTGATTTTGTCGACGATGCAATGAAGAAGTTCGCCAATCACGCGATAAACTACATATTTTTCCACTGCTCAAAAGATGGATCATCTCTGCCATTTTAAAATCTAATAACCGACTATAGATTCATTGTCAAAGCAGGAAACTTCTACATTGGTCTAGCATTGCACTCATATGTGAGAGACGTAGCAGTTCACAAAAATTTGAATCGAGTTTTTCAACTCTCTTTACACATTTTGAACAAGCGGTTCTATTATAGTCCAGTTTTGCTTGATTTTTCTCTGTATTGTAGCGAGTATTGGCGAATTGAATACCTTAGATATATCCTTCGTCTAATATTTCTTACACATTCTTCATTAGTTATCCAGTTTCTACTCGAGCTATACTCTGGGTGCATCGTCTTATAACGGTAAGAATGGTTTTTGGGGAGGGAAATACCGCGAATCTTTGAAGGAAATGCACCGATCCACATTATCAAGCAAGCGTTCTGAAAATTGCTGCGAACGTCTCAGCCTCTTTCACAATTAAGCGCAGAATAGCATCTACTCAAACGCCGTCAAATTTCCTCAGCACTCGTTAATTCATGAAATCTTTGATGAGTTCCCATTAGAACACGAATGTTTGAATAATAATTTAAAATTTTATAGAACAACGATTCTCAACTGAATCTTGTGACCGAATGAGCATTGTATTTGGCTAGTCTTCTCTTTTCTTGTATCGTTTTATCAGATTTTTTTATCGTGGAAGATGCAGTTCGAAGTACCCATGTAGAACATACGGTTCCATGAACATGTATGATCATGGAATCTCAGGATTCCATGGTCATTTATGATCATACGTAAAACCGTTTCAAACATTTTTTTTATTCCAGGAAGTTGTGATATACTGATTCAAACCTATACTAACGTCAATACGTTACGATACTGATCATATACTACTAAAGAAAAATCTTCCCGGGAGTCGGTCTCGAGTTTCAAAAAAGTTACATTTTTTACGAAACCTTTCTCTTCAGTGCTCCAAATGTTCAAAACCTGAGAATGACTCCGGGGAAGGTTTTTCTAAGTGATGTTTGATCAATAAGTGGGGTATTGATGTTACATCAGTCGTGAATGAGTATATCACGTCTTTTCGGAATAAAAATAACAAATTTTCAAACCGATTTTATCCCTGATCATATATGAACATGGAATTCACGGATTCCATGATCATGTATGTTCATGGAATCTTATGTTCTACATGGGTAGTTTGATCAGACATCGATTGCGAGTGCAAGGTTTCGACACTCTGGCCTTGTGAGGATCTGCACGAATCTTTGGAAATAGTCTCTTTTTAAGATAATTGATTAGTGATCACAAAGTTGCCGAGTGTAACGCTCAATAAGCATTTCCAGGCTACAGCCGTTCACATAAGCATTATTAGTTCACCCACATAAGTAAATACATAATTTTTTTCGTGGTCCACATGGACAAGAGAATTTGAACGTTAGACTCGGCAACTTTGGTCATCACTTTATGATCCTGAAAATAGACTATTTCTGAAGATTCAGCCAAATCCGTGATCCACGGAGTGCGCAGTGCTAACACTGTGCACTCGCCAGAATTTGTAAAAACATCATATTGATATCTCACAACTTTACGGCATGCTCCATTGATCCATCGATAACCACTTGGGCATCTTGGGGGTGGATTGACTACTTGATTTATGCCAACTGTAGCTGCTGATGCCAAAGCAGCATACAATATTCCGACCGCCAGGAATGTTATCCATCTAAGTTTCATCTGAATCAGTAAACAAGATAATGACAATCATTGATATTTTTCAACTTCAAATTGGATCAATTTTTGGGAATATTATTTTTTATTTACGGAGCATCTCTTCTTTTCCCAAGAGAACAACTTCGATGCCTACGATGCTCGGGAAGAGACGATTGGTTTAACAAAAATGTCAAGAAAAACTGAGCACGTGGTGATTCAGTTCTTACGACCAAAGATGAACATCGCGTTGAAATTGAAATGGAGCGACCCGTTCCTAAAAAATGTTAATCTCATAGGGCTTTGAGCACTTTTACGGGGCAAGACGGTAATGGCTACCAAAGCTCATAGCTCAAACGCATCTCCATATTTTCCAATGAACCTATCTCTCAATTCAAAATTTACAAGGAGAGCATCAGGTCTGCGGAACACAAATCTCGATGAAATTCTGGAATCATCTTGTTTTGGCGATAAATGGAGGCATCTCCAAGGGTTTGATCCAATGGGTCTCTTATTATCGCGAGACACGGATATGGAGATTAGCATTGCTCATATAGGCCCGTGTTGAAGTAACACATATATAGATATACTGACAATGCTAACCTTCCTATCCGTATCTCGGGATAGGAGGCCCATTGGACTAAACCCTTGGAAATACCTCCGTTTTTGCCAAAACAAGATGATTCCCAACATTTCATCAAGATCCGTGTTCCGCAGACCTGGTGCCCTCCTTGTTAGTTCAAGAGCTTCAAAATGAGCTTTTGTGAGTGTGATTTCAATAAATCAGAGCTGAGTAATCTCACTTTGGATCGATACCCTAAATTTCCTCTTCTAATGATTTGAGACTTTTTGAGCCTCTAATCCCTGAGATAGCTCGGTTTCAGCATAGTTAGGATCAATTTACAGGTATTCATTTTGAAGATCTCAGAATGAGCTTTGGAATGAGCTGAAGTGCGTTGGAAAATATTTCACTTTGAAGATCTGAAAATGAGCTTTGAAATGAGCTGGAGCGTGCGTTGGAAAATATTGGAATGCGCTCGAGATATGAGCTTTGGAAGCTGTTATCGTATTGTTACGTAGAAGTGCTCAAAAGCACTCTTTTTCGCAATCCTAAGGAGGGGATTGCTCCACTTCAATTTCAACGGGATGTTCATCTTTAGGCGTATATAGAACTAAATCCTCACGTGCTCAGTTCCTCTCGACGTTGTTGTTAAGCCCATCGTCTTTTCCCGAGCACCGTGTGCATCTAGAGAATACTTAGTTTTAGCTGATATCTGTCAAAATTCAAAATACCGCGATCAATGAAATCGATAAAATTAGGCTGTGAACCTCGGAAGAATAACATTATTTCAATGGTTTCCTAAAGATCCTGAATCAGTAAAACAAGATGCTTGAAAAGCGGAGTCATGCGTGTTATCGGCCACACTTCCAGGTATGAGATTGAAACCGTGGTCTAGATTTTTTCAGGAGATGCAAAGACTGGAGTACATTCAATATTTGGGCCAATAATGAAGCGATTCGACGCTATTGCAAAAATTCGAGAGGACATCCGCTCTGATTTACATGAGTACTTATAATCGATTCCTGGGAGCTTTTTCTCATCATAAAAAGTGAAACTCTTTCATCTTGTCAACGTGAGAGCAAGTTTTGAGAAAGGAGATCAGGGTTTGCATCATTTAAGATGCTCTAATCTTTGGGTTTCTTGAGCAGGCTACTTCGACACTGAATAACTGGTTCATACCATCTTTTCAAAACATAAGCAATCAAGCCAGGCTAAATATGACGGAATCTACTAATCTGTACTCGAATCACTGATCCGAATCTTCACAGCACCGGACTTTATTGAGGACAGGTCCCGAAATTCTTATCATCTTTCATAGAAGGCAGAGTAATAAAGCTAAGTGTAGAACAATAAGATGTAGGTACCTTCAATTTTTGAGGCGATTTTCTTCTCTTCCACGTATTCTTAATTGTCAATCGTAATACTTATAATATATTTTCTTGTTCAAAAGTTCCTTAATGAAGTCGAACTTCTGAGATGCTTCGTTTATATGTCGAGCTTCCCTACGAGCACTCCAACAGGAAAGTAATAGACAGTTTCAATGCAAGCTAATCACCCCACCTTATATAATAAAAAAATTGATGGCTTCATAATTGACAAGCTACACCAATCATTGGTAATGTCAACACAATCGTATAATATATGGTACATATATATGTGCCGAATAACTGTGTGTGTACTTCATCGAGTACTAGCAACCTTGGGTCAATAGGCCACCTCATAGGGAAATTAAATCATTCTTATACTTGCCGAATTCTGTGATTTTGTCGCAAGATGCAATTAAAATTACAAAGACATCGAATACATTGGTCTCTGAATATTTACAAATAATAGTTGAAACAAGTTTTGGTGTACAGGTGGATCGAAGAATTTGCTAAATAATTTGTATACGTGGATACTCTGGACCGCATTCACAGAAATTTGGATTCCTGCAACCAAATCCATTAAGGTAGTTGTACACTAAAGCTGAAAATACAGTGAAATCTCCGGTCGCACGAACACCTCTGGTCACCTCTGGTCGCATCAAAACTGTCCGCTATCCGGAGGTGTCCGCTAATCAGAGGCTCATTTCTGTGATTATACTTATGCTGGTCGCAAAAAATTGTCCGTTATTGGGAGGTGTCCGCTAATAGAAGGTATCCGTCAAGGGAGATTCCACTGGATACCAGAAAATCACCAAAGTTGGGTAGGATTCAGTTCAAGTGTTGATGAACACCTTTGCAAAATTCCAGAATGATTGACCATTTTGTTTCGGAGTGGTAGCCATCGAAAACCCGCCACTTTTAATATTGCGTTTATATGGGAGTCGACGATTCCGCATGAGCGCCATGCTAAAAGTGACGAATTCTGATGACTACCACTCCGAAATAAAACGGTCAATCATCTTGAAAATTTGCACAGGTGTTCATTAACACTTGAACTAAATCCTCACCAACTTTGGTGACATTCTGGTATATTTCGCATTTTAGTGTACAACTACCTCAATTGGGAAGCCAAGAAAATTTCCTTGAAAATGACCACTTGGCAAAGTCCATTCCATGCATTTGAATCAGAGCTACGACGCGACGTCTAGAAGACCACTCAATCTCAAGAGTTGAGTCGAAGATACCGAAGAAGGTGATGAAGAAAATCTGCACATTATGGCGAACGCCTATGAGCTGAGGGTTCATCTATAACCATATGTTGCAGCTCCGGTCCCAATTGATGAAAATGATTTCGCCAAGTAGTCATTTTGAAGGAAATTTTCTTGGCTTCCTTATAAAATTGGTTCTAGTGATCCAAATAGCAAAAACAGGCCTCAGGACGCAAAAAAATGTTCGGGCCGTTTTTTTTTTAAAGAACGCAACATCGAATATCAAATTTTCAAGGAATACAAAAATGGCTTTTTGAGAGATTAATATTTTTGTATTTTTCATTCACTTGCCCACTGAAGCTGTCCATAACCTCAAAATCAATTTCACAAGACTGATTTCGATAGGTTTCCTCAACACCTTTCGAATGACGCAAACTGCTTTCCCGTATCTTTAATGTGATTCGAGAAATAGAATTTTATTGAAAAAAATACCCAAATTTAATTGTTGGAGGTAATTCAAAAATATGAATTAAAATGTGTCCCAGATATCTGGAGAATTGTTATAGGGTCCCATGAGTGGTGAAAAATTCGTATTTTGTGCAATAGAATCGAATGGAAAAGCCAAGAAAACAATTTGAGACATGACCCTTTTTAAACGCTTTTCCGTAGGTCTCTTTCGAGTGGAATTATCTTATGCAATGCTGCATCCAAAGACCTCAAGTTCGTAGGAGTTCTCACTATAAGAAATCAAAACTGCTCGAAGCCCGCCCATCCACTTTTGGTCACCAATCGAATAAAAATTTGAGTGTAATGGTGTCGGAAATATCCCCAGAGTTATCAGGCCTTTCCGATGAAGTTATTCCCCCTTTTCTCCGACATTTTTGCGATTTGAAATGAATTTACATGTTGTTCAATCCAACGCAGACAGTTTCAGTTGATTCGACGACTAGTTTCAAATTTGAAATCATAAAAGTTTTCATAAAAGAAGAAAACAAAATTCAATGGTCAAGCTTAGTTGGGGCCCACGGCGCACAGTGGGAATTCGAGGTGAATTTTGCTTGTATATGCCCTCAAAAACACCTCTGACAAAACAAAAGTTCGTTCAAGATTCCGTACCCAAGGTTGTATGCATATATGCGTTCAGAAGTTGAGAATAAAACGTGTCTTTGTGGAAAAACTCGATATGGTCAGTTTCTTAATTCATTACATGAACATCTTAATTGTTCTCCAATTTGCAACGAATTCCCTCATGATTTCTGAGGCAATATCAGCGAAAATTTGGCCTGCATAATGATAATAATCAACTCCCGCCTATTCAAGAATATATTGAATTCAAAGTTCTCCTCAAGACACCCACAACGATTGCATTTAATACTGATTGTTACTTATTATCACTCACGGCCTAATTACTTGACTAAGGAAAAACTATCTTTCACAGTTATATCTTCGGAACGAATTAAAAGTCGCAATGACAAACGAGGAAAAAAGAAAATTATCCGTGCATAAAGAATGACAAGATTTCAAGCAGTTTAGTCGAACAAAGTCTTCATAAAGTTTCCTTTTGATTTTTAATAGAAACGTGTGTACACTCTTTCGAAAATCAATTGTTCGTCTATACCTCGCTTGATAGATACGGGTGTTACACGAACTGGGACCTAGTCTTACTTGGTATTTCCCCATATCAATTGTTTACGAAAAAAGCCCTCGTCTTGGATAAGGTTTCTGAAGAGTCTCTTTATTATAATTCCTCGAAAACTAATGCAAGAATTGAGCGTGAAAGCCTAGTTTAGGGAAGAAAATTCGTTGACGATATTTACCTCGGTGTAAGAGTGTGTAATGTAAATTTCCACGAAGAAATGGCTCTTCCACAAAATCGTCGCTGCGGTGAGGCCTAAGGATGGTCGAAAAGAATCAGTCGTCGATGAGGTAGATGATTTTTACTCTCATTGAACGGAGAAGTCATAAACTATTGTAATCTCGTTGTGATGACAACGAACTTTGCGTGGTTTCGATGGCTGCTAGCATGATTTCAAAATTCGTGTAAAAGATTACCTAAAATACCTATCATCGACTTACGCTAGCTAGTTCGCCGTAAATGAAATTAGAGAGGACGTGTAACAAATGTCCCACTAGTTTGTCGAACTTTTTTATTTGGGGTTTCCATTTGAGTCCGACCCGAAAGTTTTCTTATAACCGTTTCCTTTTCGATGATTATGGCGACTATGATTGTTAGCTTCAGAATTCATCAGGGTTTGACACGAAACTGGTTTTTGAATTTCGGTTCATTTCGGATCGGGGGATCAAACTTCTGTGATAATTTTGGAGATGTCACCAATAATTTTGTTGCTGTGCATCCAAAATGAGTGCATGGAGATCAATTCCAAAATTATCACAGAAGTTTGACCCCCGATCCAAAATGAACCGAAATTAAAAAATGAGTTCTGTGTCAAGCCCTGGAATTCATACATCAACTCGGGTGGCAAATGAGACTGAACGAAATTCAACGATATCACCTCTGAAATTGATTGCGACTCTTGCTGCGATTCGAGACTCAAGTCTATCGACAGTATTACTGTATTCAGTGAAGAATGATCCACCAATGGACCAAGCATCGGAGAAGGGCTGACGAGGCTCATCAGGATGTAGGCCTCGGCTCAGTGAAAGTGTTGAAACAGTGTCTCAATCAATGTATTTTGTTTATTTTCGACATGATTACTGACAGTGTAGAAGAATGAGTAAATGATAAATACTCGTGGTTCAAGAAACGATTTTCCTACATTCACCCTGATGTAATCTCGTTCCGTTTCGACAGCGATTCCAAACCTTCACAAAAGCGTGGCCACCGCCACCGTGATGGTAGTGATACGATTTAGATGTTGATTTGATCCTCTCAGTCGTCATGCTGTCCTCCAAAGATGCCGAATCGCTATAATATGAATTTGGATCCGATGTTTGATCCGTTTCTGCTGTGGATTTCTCAACTACTGAAGTTGTAATTCCGGCTTCCTTCTCAGAGTATCCAACTTGCAATAAGGCTGAATAGGTCTTCAGAGTATTTGTACTTAGACTGGATTCTTCTGTGATCGTTGGTGCCAAGCTATCAATGTCTGCGGTTACAATTCCATATTGTCCTCCGTCATATACAAGATCTCGCAATGTCGTTGATGTTTTCTGAAGTAGACCCGATCGCACTCGCGACCGCACTTATCCATACCAGCAGAATGAAACTTGCGGGCTTGAGATTCATTATTGATGACAAAATGATCTCTTTGCACTCAACCCTTGGAATGATGATCGATTCTTTGAGGTCCAATTTTTGTCGATTTTCTACGGAGTAATTTTTTCAACTCAGCAGGCTTGAACGTAGTTCTTCGCTCAGAGTTTCAGAGTCAACTGATTTGTCTCATTCGATGGAGCGGAGTTGGCACTGAGCAAATAGCAATGAATATTTACGCTCTTCTTGATGCACTGAATGTGACTTTATTTTTCACAAAAAGATCCCGAATGATGAATGGGACTAAACGACTTATCTCGGAAGTCTCTGATGAGGAAAAACTCATATTCTTGCATGGATATACCACCGAACGCGACATTCTTTTCATTTATCTGCTCGGGAAACAGGTAGCCACCCTTGCAAGTTTTCCGGAATAAAAAACGTTCAATTAATATTCGAGCTAAGAAATTGATTCATGTCAAAAAGCAGTCGTAAAATAACATATCTCAGTGCTGAGTGCATGACGGTGAGTTTTGGTGACGAATACTGCAAGAAGAGTATTATATCTGTCAATTTTTGCTATATAATAATAATGATTTGAAAAAAAAATGACAGAGTGCAGAAACAAGTATGTATATGTGGAGTGAAACTTGCTTATGAAAAATCTGAGCTACCATTGTATTCTATTGAGAGCGGACGTGGACGGCTATCGATTTTAGCGTCGCATCAAAATAACTGACTCTACATTCATTTGAATGATTGCTACTTTATTATTAATATCAAAACGTTTACGAAGGGAAGAGTTCTATATTATCAACAGAACAGAAACCATAAGTGTCAAGTGTGGCAATGAGCCAGATAAATCATCAAGAACAGCTTCAAGACACGATTTTCCTGCATTCTCCCTGATGCCATCTCGTTCCATTTTTACAACGACTCCAAACCCTCACAATAGAGTGGCCACCACCACCACTATTGCGATTATGATACGATCGGTATGTTGGTTTTGGTTTCTGAGTCGTCGTCGTTGTACCGTCCTCCAACGATGCCGAATCACTATAATATGAATCCGGATCCGATGTTTGATACATTTCTGCTGTAGAGCTCTCAACTTCTGTCGTTGCAACTTCAACCCCCTTTCCAAGGTAATCAGTTTGAAATAGGGCTGGATAGATCAACTCTGGTCTTGTTTTGTGACGCAACGTACCGTTGCTTTCCGGCGTCGAATTGCCTATTGTTAAAGTCACATTTTCATACGTTTCTCTTACGTTCGATATCTGTGGTAAGGTCATATGAGAATCATCCGAGGTAGCCACAATAACACTCATTGTTTTCAACAGAACAAAACTTATCAGCCTGGAATTCATCATATCTGATTTAGGGTCTGCACGCTCTCAGCCGATGAAAAGTATAACTCGACACGATTCAAGATTCAACTCGTATCGCAAATAAGACAAACTTCGGTTTTTCTCAAACTCATTGGGTTTGATTGAAACTCTTTGATCAAGGAATCAAAGTCAACTGAAGATTAGCCTGAGACACTCGCCTGTGGAATGATCTCCGAGAAAATGTTGGCAATGATTCACGGCACCTGACTCGATGCATTGAGAGTAATTATCTTTTTCCTGATTTTACCTCATCCACTGAGAATATAGACAATTAAACTTTGCAGAGAGAAAACGTAATCACATCTTCGATCACCGTCAGATGCGGGACGAGTCAGTGATTCATCTGCATATTGAACAATTATACTCCACGACTCGAGTTTTGGAACAGTGTTAGGTGCATCGGTACCGTGGTGCACAACTTGTTGAACAGCTCACAATATTGCGCCGAAGTTGTACGTTATATAGGTGTGACCTCGAAAAGCGCCACAGCTCGTGGAAACGCAACCGTTGCTGCATTGCTCGTTCAACGGCGAAAAAGCGCAAAAAAGCTAAAAGCCGGTTCGCCGGCTTACAAGATGCAGTTTACCAGGCGCCTCGTGCGAATTCCGCATGGAAGTGACACACACTGCTTGCATTTCTTCCTTCGTCTTCTCATCGTGCCGATGCAGATCGTAGTACTAGGTGTTCATGCAAATTTCAACTGTCCTTGAGCATGTGTGGCTTACTTTTTTCTAGATATCTTTCAAACCCTGGACTGGTCTGCATACCCTGAAAAGCTGTCTCTTCACAAACCCTAACTGCATCCAGACGCACTACTTTGTACGTACGTCAACCTGTACCGCGACCAAAATGTGACAATTGTTTTTGGTAGGACTCCAACTTCTCTAATTGTATAGAAAATTTCAGAATTTGCCTATTTTGCCTTTTCGAGAAAATCGACTTTGAAGTCGCTAAAATATGACCGTCTTCCAGAGGCCACAGCTCTTCGAATATTGAGCCTAGACCAACGTACCTGGGCTCAAATTGAAGCTCTGAATTTGCCAAAATTGTTTTAGGTATTAAATCTTCAGAAAGATTATCGCGAAGGATGATACCGTCGATTATAAGTTACACGTGGTCACAGTATACCTATATATACGGCAAGGCGGCGCGCGGAAGGGGCAACTGATCTCGAGCAGACGACAACACTGCTTTTGCGGGCTGGGATCGCCCGGATCGACGTTTGACGGGATGACTTGGGGAATATCTGCATTGGGACCTTCTACGAGGCCAGCGGAGCAGATGTAACCACTTGCAGACGTAAAGCGGGTGCTAGAAACCTATGCATGAAACGAGATTATCGCGAGACTTGTTTTCCCGCGCTGGCGCCACCCGTCCGCCATCTCACCATATATAGGTATACTGTGACCACGTGTAACTTATAATCGACGGTATCATCCTTCGCGATAATCTTTCTTAAGATTTAATACCTAAAACAATTTTGGCAAATTCAGAGCTTCAATTTGAGCCCAGGTACGTTGGTCTAGGCTCAATATTCGAAGAGCTGTGGCCTCTGGAAGACGGTCATATTTTAGCGACTTCAAAGTCGATTTTCTCGAAAAGGCAAAATAGGCAAATTCTGAAATTTCCTATACAATTAGAGAAGTTGGAGTCCTACCAAAAACAATTGTCGCATTTTGGTCGCGCTACAGGTTGACGTACGTCTACTTTGTTCCTTCGAGCATTCTCTATTCTGAAATATATAGGCTCTAATTGTGATGACAGATAACCCGCTACGATACAAATCTCACGACAAGACACCGCCCGACATGACACTACTTTCATTCCTACAAACCCATCAACAATCGATGAATTTGATTCATTTTCATAATCCATAACTGGCACTGTGAAAATGAATCCAATCCATCGATGGTTGATGGCGGGGTGTCAGGCCTGACTTTGGCGCCACCACCGGGTATTTTGCGAACTGTACGACTGCCAACATCTGACGTTCAAATTTTGGCGCGCTACTCAAACTGTATGAGCAAAATCTGCGAAATGTATTGTTTCAAGTACCCGATAACAGAAATAGACATCAACAGTTATTTCTATTGTCAGATACTTGAAATGAGACATTATGCCGACTTTGTTTACATACAGTTCCAGTAGCGCGCCGAAGTTTGAAAGGCAAATGTTGGCAGTCGGACAGTTCGCGAAATAGCCGGTAGTGGCGCCCAAGTCAGGCCTGACACCTCGAATCGTAGCGGATTGTCTGTCATCGCCTCAAGGGTGGGCAGACAACCCTGTGCTGCAAAGCAAAGCACAAGTTGGTGCCAGTTTTGTCAGGTATAGAAATTCTGAAAAGTGATTGAGATACATAAAAAACCTTATTTTGAAAACGCGTTCCAAAAAAATTCCTTACTACTGTATATTTTACGCGCTGTGTGGCTTCCCTGCTGTTTGTACCGACATGCAAGTAGCCTCAAAAAATTCCAATTGCGGTCATAAAAACTCCCCCTTCACAGTTTTGCGATCCGCTGATCGGTTGTTCTACAGTTCATATAATAATTCATCACAACCCAGGTCCAGATCAACACCTCGATCACGCAACGTAATATAGCTGGTGACCTGGACTCTGAGTGAGATATATTATTGTATGAATGTATGGCAGAAAAATGAATATTAGATCAAAAAACTAAAAAAAGGCGAAGGAGTGTTTGTTGGGAGAATTGAATTAGCTACCCAGCGTTGAACGCAATGCGCCTACTTATCGATCAATTATAAAAATACAGGCGTGAGGATTTTTTCTGAAACGCGTTTTCGGAATAGGGTGTTTCTCATGTATCTAAACCACTTTCCAGAATTTCTGCAAGTTGGTGCCAACTTATGCTTGCTCTAAACATGAATCCAATCCATCGATGGTTATGATGGGTTGGCAGAAATGAATTTCGTGTCGTGTCGAGCGGTGTCGGGTCGTGAGATTCGGTGTCGTAGCAAGTTGTCTGTCATCACCCTAACAAAAGTTTCAAGTGACTAAAAACTGGCCATTTCCTGCGGTGCACCCGATTTCTTTATTTTCATAGCACTCGATTCGTGAATCATACTAAGACGTAATTGACGAGAGGAAATGATCAACCGCGACAGTGGTGCATCAACGGGTAAGTGCCATTAGTGTGCTATTTATCCTATTATAATCTCACACACATCACCAAATTTGGATAAGTAATGAAAGTTACGCTGATATCACATGATTTCTATGCCTTGCGTGCCCTCACGCATAATTATCTTCGCCAATGATGTCCCTACAAGTTTGATATGGAGATGTTTTGAAGGATATACCTTTAATTTCCACGACGGGATGGCCTCGAAAGAGTCTCTGTCGGTCGATGAGAAAGCTAGAACGCACGCATGAGCTCCACGATAATATGCTGCAGTAATCGCATCGAACTCCTCCTGACCAGCAGTGTCCCAAAGCATCAACCTGACGTCCTCACCATCGATTCTGAAATTTAAAACAGAGATGGATTTTTACCTGATCAGGATTCAACGGCTAAGGTTTAGCAGAACGCTATAGATATCAATCTCAGCTTTTAATATTTTGAAAGCTGCGTTTCTATTGGGAGTCACGTTTCAAAAAAATTTCAACGACAAATTATTCAATGTCCATTTCCATCAAAATAATTTTTATGCGATTTTCCGATGTTCGAATACCTATATAACTGCATAAAAGATTTTTCGTGGGTCGTTCACGAGGTTCCTCGCTTTCTCACGACTATTTCGACTCTTACTTGCTGCTCGGAGCAAAATTCAATTGCTCGGAAGCAAGTAACAGCAACCTCATAAGCTCGGGACAAAATGTAATGTTCCATCTCATACAAGTCATCACTGATAGAAACATCATGAAACTATCTTAGCAATATTTGAGGATCTTGAATTGGCGAACACCATTCTGGTTCGAAGGCCATCTAATTCCCTCCTTTTCCTGTTCTAACTGTGAGTGTATTTGGCCTACTTCGAAGCATTCCACGGAATACTGTCAGCAATTAAGGGGGTCTGAAATAAATCCCGAGAATTTTTTTCCTACCAGTACTATGTTGAAATAGTACAAAAAATTTTCTTCGGATTTTCGCGAAAGCCCTCTCTGTCCGTACGACCCGCCGATAGTATATCACGCGTCGAGTGCCGAAAAATTCGCGGACGTCCGACAAAGTTTTCCCGGAAAACAAAGTTTTTGGCACGCATATATGCTATATCGGCCAGTACGTAAAGAGAACGTGTTTCCAGACGCCCTTCCCTGGCCGATAAAGGTCTATTTTAGGCCTCACTCTGGTCTATGTTCAGAAAATCGTAACTTCAACTTAAGATGGGTCGACGCGCCAAGATCCAGCCACAGCCACGCTCGACTCATGAATAGAGATTCGCGGCCGTTATACCAAGGCCATCGGGGTCCCCGTATGGCTTAGCACGGTCTGCTGCATACGTTTAAGTGTCGCCCAACAATGGGGCCGAGTTAAAAAATTGACGAAATCCACGCACCAAGAGTCTCGCGTACTTCCCTCTCTTAACCTTTCCGAGTGAAATCTCACTCGGAAAGAGTGAGTTCTGACTCGGAGTTCGGAGTGAAATCGTGGCAACTCGGTACCGAGTGAGTTTCTCTCAGAAAAAAGAGTGAGATTTTTCACTCGGGGAATCCGAGTGAATCCAAATGTTATTTAGCCGAAACTCAATATTTTCCTTTAATCAATACGTTGCGGGCTATAAAATTAATAAATTATTATTAATCATCCGAAGGTTGGAAAAAAAGAAAAAAATCGTTTCCGCCTGTAGCGGCATGGTCACTTCGACATTTTGGTAATTTGGGAAGTGCGGGGATTTGAACTCGGATGTCATGATTGTAAATCGAACTGCTTCTCCACTGGGCTACTGCTGCTGTTGGCATCTGAGGTCCATAGCACCCTCTTATGTGAATGATGCACCGTATAACTTTATTTATACGTGTCGTAAGTGGAAATGAAAATATGAAAACTAGCAATGGTTTCGGGTGAAGAAATAACAAAAGTGAAACCTACGTTTCCCCGGTAACAGGGCATTGCTTCTATATTGATAGGGTTGATTAATTTATACGTAATATGATATACTATTGGTCTGTACATGCATTTATAAAACTTATGGAAGAGGATACTGACATTTCTTAGCTCAGTTTTTCAACGAATATTGCAGGAAATCTACTATTTTCCTCTTTGTAAGCTACGCATTGATCCATCAGTAACAAATGAGCGGCAAAACATAACCTAAAATTTGATTTGAGCGTCTCACTCTTGCATCCGAGTGAAATTTCACTCGAACTTCGGAGTGAAATTTTTGATTTTTTTGATATCTGACTCTTTACCGAGTGAAATGGACTTTCACTCGGAATCCGAGTGGAAAATCTCACTCGGAGAAGTTAAGAGAGCCAGGAGTAAGTAAAAATAACCTGGTGGCGCTCTACAAGAACCCTTTATCAAATCTATCGCAAAGACAGTGACAAGTGCGTGCAAAGTGATGTAAAACTCACCGAGTGCGATCGCACGTTTGTTCACGAACGCAAACCGCATCACAGGCCGTTCGCGAGTAAATCGAAGTGCACGATTGCCACGTGCGAGTACGGCCTGATGCTTCGCACGCTCGTTCATGAACGTTCGCAGTACTGCGTACGCGTACGTGGACGACCGTATTCCGCGCCCTTAGGCAGGGCTGCCCTGCAGTACGCACGGGTCACCCATGGCCCGCACCGGGGTCCTCCCGCAATGGAGGCCACCACCTGCCGTTCTACCCTGCACTCGAGCAGTACTCTCGCGCACTCTCGCGCGAAAGCATGCATGAAACATGGTTCAACAACGCGCACAGAGCCACCCATGCACAGGGCACGTAGGCAAAAGCTTCTTGAATATGGAGGTCACTCTGTATGCAGCTGTTATGTGAAAGGGGAACTCGGGGCATCCGTTGATTTCGCGGACGCCACACGCTCGATACTACTCGCAAAAGGACTTCGGGGTGGGCGATGCAGACAGCAGTATGGACGGATGGGCCCAACGGATCATCCCCAAAACCGTCGCGCGGCGTCCGGGAAATTCGCGGATTTCCAGGATCCCACCCTTGAGGTCTGTATAAGGGCCCAGGTGCATGACTGCGAAACCCCATTCTAGTTTCGAAAGCCTATAGCTGATTATTTTTTCACAAAGCTACGATCATTGCGTTATCCAATGTTGTTGTTTTGTCTGAAATCCACGTATTCAGAGTTGTGTCGAAAATCGCCCATCGGTCAGTGAGTGAATTCGCACAAGGATGAGTGACATGACCGCGATTTCAAAGACGACCTGTTATGCAACCCGACGTACGAAACCGTAACTTTCGGTATTCAAAACGCAATTCATACACCTTGAACCCCTCCTATCGTGTCATAATCTCGAGCCACGGACCATAAGATGGGCAGACGCACCAAGATCCAGCCACAAAATCCACTGCACGTGCATTACACGTGCATCCGTGCATTGAGCTTTCTGCTCCGAAAGCTTAGGTAGTCTGCATGTTTACTTTATGAGGATCGAGTTTTTCTAATAATAAACTACGGATTATCTCAAGACTATGATGCGCGGGAAAGTTGGATAACTGTCGTTAGCAACCCAGAATGATCGAAATTAGTGTCCAGAGTGTTAAAAGTTATATCGTTGTTGATAGTGAGGTGGCGTATGTGAAAGCTCAAACACCCGAGACAACACGTCCTCTCTTTTCGGTTGATTGTCGCATGCTACAGATTTTGGCCAAGTTTTCGTCAAGTTTTGTGGGCAAAAGTTTAGTGATCGATATCGATCATCCTATCAGTCATTTCTCACGGACAATTGCTTTTTATTATATGAAAGCTCGATACGCAAACAACATACACGTAGAATTTTTTTGCTCAAGACAACTCAGTTTGATTGTTCACTTTCTGGAAATCGCGGGAAATCGGCCCTCCGAGGGTAAAAGATAATAATCTAAGTCCTCTCGAACTTTTCAAAAGTGTGTCAATCAACCGGGTTTGGAAAGCTCGTGCTATTTTGCGTGTCATAACCACAAGAACTACCTCGTTCTTAACAGCTCGATAATCACTCTATACTTTGATCTTAATAATGCTAGGAAGCTAGTGACAGTTACCCGACTTTCTCGTGCATCGCAATCTTGAGATACTTCGTATTTTACTCGGAAAAACTCAATTTCGAAAAGTAAACATGCAGAATACCTAACCTTTCGGACCAGAATGCTCAATGCACGGATGCACGGATGCACCTGTAAGGGTGCGTCCCCAAATGATGCGTATGCATGCATATTCATGCATGTGCAGTGCACACTGCACATATGCACTGCACACGTGCACACGTGCAGCTCATCAAATTTTAGCCAAAACCAGATAGAACTCGTCTGGTTCTGCTTTGGATCAGCCGGTAACGCAGCAAAGACAAAACCCGATTCATATCAGAAGTTCTCTGATGCGAGCCTTTCAATTCTTGCTCAACTTCGATGAGCTGCACATGTGCACATGTGCAGTGCCCAAGATGTTGGAGGCCCCGTATGGCATACCAAGATCTGCTGCCTACGTCAGAGTTGATCCAAAATTTATTTTGTAAGACAAGTAGTTACTCACTCAATTTCTCTTTCAAGGAAATCGACTCCAATTGTTTTCTTATAGTCGCGGGTGTAGGTACCCTTACAAAACCTCTGGATCATAGAAGATTTACCCACAGCTCCATTGCCGACAATCACCACCTGAAAGTACATGAAGTTCTGTCAATAAGAAACTGAAACAACTGTTTTAATATTAACAGAATTGAAGAAAGGATGAGAATCGTAGTAGGAGCGATTCGTTCAAGTCATGAATGACATCAATCTTCCATATCAAATTCTGATTTAATAGAGAACTACATACACGAAGAGTAGTCGGAGTCGATTCATCACACCCACAAGGGTGATTGATAATAATGAGGAATGAACATTTGATACGAGGACTCAACAAAGCAAAGGAATTTGTTCATTTAATTAGCGATTCTCTAACCAGCCGGTCTGATATTACTAGCTCATAAAAATACGGCCAAATGGCTGCGACACAAGATCGTGCATAGATCGCATATGACTTTTTATTCGAAACGAATAGAGTGATACGAGCGAGACCGGTAGAAATCAGGTCGTGTAACGGCCTATCCACATGTCTTCCTGATTTTTCGTGTTCTTATGGTAAAATTATTTTTTCTAGGGATCCTTGTAGAATACCAGTTCCCTTACACGTATGACCAGTTCAGTGTACACCAATATTAATTGTAAAATTCAACTCGTTCTGAAATGAAATATAAATTAGTATATATAATACGCAATGATTTTATTCACGAATCTCGTTGCCGTCGAAGAAGGGTGATTAAAGTATAATCATGTAAATTTTGTGAGTATCTTGATTGATTACAAAAAAAAAAAAAAACTTATACGGTAAACTCAATATCAAATTTAAGCCCTTTTTGATCAGGGATCCGGACCCAACAATCTCATATATGAGTAAACAAACATCAGTATATTCGAACTAATGACTGTCACAGTCGTTCATGACGAGGTGTCGGGCGTCAATGAACGAATGTGCCGGTCGAGAATGGGCTTATTCAGCTCACGAATTACCGCCATCCGGGGTAACTTTGGAACAGACCATGAAAGAGTGGTTATCACGCACAGTCGGCTAGGCAGATGATCCTGAGACTTTAAAACCGATTTCTCCTACTTGGGGCACGCATAAACAATGTTTTGTGACGGCGCGAAGGGCTCCAACAGCTTTTAATCCGTGTATAAACAGACTTTTCCAGAAGTATATTCTTAATCCAACGAACAGAAGCTCGGAAAAATTGTTACAGCTCTGACCTTTGTAGTACGAATCCAAGGTAATCGAGCTACATTTCACTTGTCTGTTTACATATCTAGACGAATTCATTGTGACATTTGAGTTTCTTCACGAAGTTTCAGTTTTGTAGAGTAAAAACTGACACGTACGTATTTTTTTTTTTCAGAAACTGGGATAACTTTGGAACACTTGATCATGTACTCTAAATTATCTCCCAATGTCTATATTATCATCAAATTCTACTTACTTGAGTAGTCGTTGATAAAAGCTTCAAAAATGAGCCAAAGAACGTCTCATTTTGACCCACGGAAGCCGAGTTATGGCAGTTTTTGTCAGAAACCGACTGTGAAGGTATTTTTCCCCTCGAAACTTAGCCGTGATGCAGACAGTGAGGTATGCTGCGAAGTGTCTGTACTCGATTGTAGAAGTTGAATTCAAACAAATGGACTTTTACTATAGGTCAATGGAAAGCTGAGACTCTCAGCTTTTGATTACTGATGGTGAAAATCGATTGCGTGATCTAATTTATGATTTTGAGGAGCAGTCTTAGTTTTTGCATGCATCAAACACCATAACACAGATGCGATTTTGTAAAGCTTCCCGTCGCCAAGGAAATTTACCAGCGCTTATGAATTCACTGTGCTTCAGCACGATGTCCCCCGATTACTCGTGCTAAGTAGAGTAAATTTGTAAGTGAATTCTTTATAAGCTCTTAGTAAATTTGACCAGCTCACCATTGTGAATTCACCGTCTAATGGCTTCATTATATCTCAGAGGTTTTTTACAGAGTGAAATTCTGACCGAGAAGGCTCTCAGTGAAGTCGCCGATGTCTACTTCTATTTGTTGACGAAAGACTATCTTAATCCCGACCGGTTAGCACCTGGTTGGTGCACTTATCTGTCTGATGGATCGCATACTTGAGTAGTACCGCGGAAACTTCGATATTTGAGGTTCGAAAATATAACCCCAAATCTTACTCCCGCCCGAAGGTTCTAAAATGGATTTTTCGACTTTTTCAAACATATAAGGTATGAATTGACTGAGGTACGAATGTAAATTTCTTCACTCCTTGGTTCCATAAGAATAACATAGATATACGGTAGCGTGACACGGAACCTGACTTTTTCAGCTGCACACGGAAACCTGACATTTGACACTAAGATTGATCTCACGGCCAAACGGTTTGAGCTACAGCTTTGGGGTTTTGGAATTTTGATTTGACCATTGAATACTTTGAAAAAAGTGACTACGGCCTCCGTAATCTCGCGTTCAAGGGTCGCACTAGTACCACACGGAACTGACCAAAAAAATGAGCAAAACCAGATTTTCGCGGAAAAGAGCTCCGCAAAGTATAAAAATCAATTTTTTTCGGAGTTCTGAGGCATGGAAAAGTTGCGCCTGAGGAATTACTTCAAGAATAAGTTGGACTGGAAAAGTCTAGAATGAGGCAAATTCACTATTATCGAGGAAAAATGAGGGAGTAAAATTTTAAGTAAAATTGCGCCACAAAATGTATGTGCTCCGCACACATGCAAAAAGTGGTCTTTGGGCTCTTATAGCAGTGTTATTTGGTGCTTGATAGCGTTACATTTGATGTATCTGCCCGCCCGAATCTCAAACGAGCCCCACCGCCACGCTTCGCACTCACAAAAGTCGAAAAAATGAAAAACCGTAGCGCACGGAACTGACATTTTGACCCCTTTTATAATGATAATTTTTTTTGGGTGGCCCTGGGTCGAAAAAACTAACGATTGCGCCAAAAAAGCACCGAAAAATACATCGAAAATGACTTTCCACGTTTTTTTGCCAAACGTTTTAAGGGTTCGTACATGTAGGCACACATTATTCCAAGGTTTCCACGGAACTACTTATTTATTACTACATCAACATTGGTAAATTCCAACTAACGGTTGAATTTGGCAAGCATTCAATTTAGACCCACCTGACCGCGTGAAAATTAATGAGTCGTATATTTGAGTCGTTGAACAAGTCATTGAACGAGTCAAATATTCGGTTCATTCTGTGGAGTCGTTGAAACGACTCGTAGAAATGACTCATTCCGTACATTTTAAAATTCAAGGTTGTTTTTCACTGACACTGCAAACTTCTCAGAAAAATATTAGGTAGTACCATCAAAAAACTTAGGCATGTAAAATTTTCGCCAGGAGTCGTTTCAACCAGTCATTTGAAATGACTCTACATAATGAAACAAATATTGGACTCGTTTGATGACTCGTTCATGAACTTTCATTTGTTCTCACGCGGGTGGTTAACTTTTCAACTTTGGTTGAAAGTCAACTTATGCTTTTACAGTGTACTGCCCTACTTGTCATTTTCTTTGATCTGCAATGCCCAACCATGCACTGTCATAGATTTTTGGGATTCTGGTCGCTCGTTCGCATCAAGCGAGTTATGAGTCCTTAAAAAGAGTTCTCTTATCCGTAGTGTTCAGAATAATTTGGATAGTTTTTCACTTTTCAGCCTCAAAAGAAATTGGAAGCCAAAATGATTGGATTTGAAACATAGCGATCTCATAATATTTTTCGTGTTCCCTCTAACAACTCCATGTGCACATGGACTAATTTCTGCGAGGGCCGATAAAATTAGGGGGAAATTTCAAGATTGTTGAATTTTAACGGGACGGACTTGTCGAGAATTGGAATGAAATTTTAAAATATATTCTTCATCATTTGGATATCGACGCATGCTATTTCAGCGTGTAATACGGTTTCGTGCGAAAGGATCATTATCCAACGGGAAGAATCAACATTCACGTGGCCCACAATTATTGCATGTCACGCAGCAGAGTATTCCTATATTGTCGCACTGTACTTCAAAATTTGGCTGAGTAATAAAGAGTCTGAGATCAATATAGAGTAGCTCATATGCGAAACTACACGGCTCGTTAATCATGCTTCTCTCACTCGAGCGTTATGTATATCTTACTCAGTTTTATTGATTTCTTCGCGTTTATATCTATTTGTTGGCTCTGATCGCAAGCGTTGGCCTAATAAAAAGACGCAGACATGAATTCTCTCATTTACAACATTCACTGGTATGCTATTTTGAGATGGGAACATGTGATCGTTGCTCTGGCAGACAATTAGTTCTCAAACTAACAAGGGGAGTTCGGAGGGTCCGGGTCACCAAATCTCACTAAACTTTTTTCACAGTATCGTACCACCTAGAGCATGAAGAATCCAGAGTAATTCTGTCACATGGGCCTTCTGTCCAAAAATATAGGCTATGAGATTAGCATTGCCCATGTAGGCCTATGTTAAAAAGTTATAAGGTAAGTGTACCCAACTTGCCCCCATATGCCGATCTCGGGGATGGGCACTCCTTGGCCTCCCGGCAATTTTTTTTACGTTTGTTATGTTGAAATATGAGAAAATAAGTATTTTCCATCGACCCCGGATCATTTCTGCGTTCTCCAGAAAATATAAAGTGAGTTTTCCATTTTTCGTGATTGCTTAGCTAAGAAAGCACCGAGGGAATCGCCTTCAGTAAAGTCGGTGCCAAATTCTTTGAGTTCCACCAATCTTGACGTACCTTAGCGCATTCGATTTCTTGTTTCAAGACCTTCAAAATCCATTTTTCAAAAATGCAAAATTTGAATATGGAGCTGTTTTATGTGCAAAACACGGAGACGATTTGTAAACAAGGATGCCAATATCGGAGTGTACCTAACATGCCCCCATATGTTTATCTCGAAAGAGCGTGCAGAACGACTTTTTTTACCACTCAGAACGTGTTTATCACGGCAAAATGGGTCAGAAATAGTGTTTCGAACCACCGAAAAGCTCCAAATGTGCGTGCACGGCGATAGAAATACTTTATCGCCGATTTCCATCATTCATTTCGGAAGAATTGAGACAGTTCGGCTCCAATTGATCCAAATTAGACGTAGTTTAGTGCATTTTAAAGGTCTTTAAACAAGCTTCAAAATGAGCCGAATGTGATGTCGAAGCCATCCTCAGTAAAATTTTTTCTTTTCGTCCACGAGACAAGAGAGAGCAGCCCATATCTCTCTCTCGCCTCGGTTCCGAAAATACCCTCCTATTCTACAACTTTTATTATCGGGCAGTAAATTAAACATCTCGGTCGTTTACATCCATGGCACAAGCGAACGGAGTGCATTGACGGGGCAGCGTCTATCTTATTGCGTTATAGCGCAGCTGTCTCGAGCGAGGCAAGCACGCTGAGAAAAGACATCACATATTCGTGACCCGAGTTGCACTCGACTTAAAGCATGCATGGGAATCGAGTGGAAATCGGACCCCGAAAATGTGATTAGATATTAACAAGCGGATGCAGCTGCGGGCGATAAAATAAACCAATAGCTCTCGGTATTCTATGCGTCGCATCACTTCTTGCCGCTCTCAAGAGCAACAAGAGGCGGATGACGAAAGCCTATGATACAAAGAGCTCACGTCTACGCATTGGGCCGTTTACGACTTTCGGCGCCAGCAAGCGACGGCAGCACGTATACGAGCCTATCGCATTTTCACTTTTCCGGGAAGTGAATGAACCCGAGTATGCCAATGAATAGAATGAATACTACCAACTATTCACGGGTGGCCCTGAGCGGTCATTGCCCTCGACCACAAAAGGTTCAAATGAAAAAATATTGTAATTAATTTTTACACAAGAGTAACAATAATCCCTAAAATTAGGAAGGTCATGATCATCTAGTTATACTCACTTATTCATTTTTGGTTAGAAGAAAAGGGTAGAAAACCATGTCAAACAAAAAAATTATGGATTCAAAAAACTATTGGAGGCTACATAACCTCAATATTAATTAAGCAGTAGTTTGGGAGATGTAAAATTCCCTCTAAAAAATAATTGAAATAAGGAAACAATCATTATTAACGTCAGAAAACGACGACAATTCTTGATATCTCAGCAGTTATTCATTACTTTTACTTGACATCATAAAATGTCTTATTTCTATTCATTTATTATGATATTATGAATTGCCATGTTTTTACTAAATTGTGGGAAGAAACCGTGTGAAAATTATACTCAAACAAAAAAAAAGGGAAATAATATTGGCAATATAACCTTAAAGCCAATTAGTTATAAGAAATATTTATACAAAAACCAAGTAGATTAAGGAGATCACGGTGGATTGCACCAAATAGAACAATCACACAATTCTACCTCAAAAACAAGAGACTGACAAACAACAATAGTAGAAATACCAACAACATTGTATAATGGATCAAAATAGTCAAAAAAATAGAACCCGTGCCTCCATCTAGTAGCTGTAAGTTTAGAATATTTTCCCCCTCTTGGGAAATGCATTCGCTCCAGCAAAGACGCCCGTAGGAAGATAATGAAAAACTCAGGCGACTCTGGTGTAGTGATGCAGCTCTTACTCCCACCCTAACATAGTTTTTAAAAAGGGCACGCCGCTCAAAAATCGTCGCACTTCGGTCTCGGACGTAGACCTTGAAGTATCGTCAAATTTATCGGGTTGATAACATTGCATTACTAAATTGTCAATTTTTGTATTTTCTCTAAAGTTAAATAAACTCAATTATCTATTTCTCCAAATTCAAATTTCTTTTCTTTTCTTCTTAAAATTAAATTCCGGTGTTCCAAAATCTCGTGAAATCTTCAGCAACACCAGCACGAGAGCAGCAGAAACAGAGATTCTTCAGAGGTGTTCAAGGTTGGTAAAAAAGTGTTCATACGTACTAACATTAAAATAAACTGGAATCTGTTGAGCTATCAAAATAAGCGACATTCCTTCGCACGTAGTACCTCTGCCACGGTTATTCTGAGGCGAGGAACAGGCGAGCGAGGAAAGTTACAAATATTTTAACAGAATGACGTTTTGGAAGGAACAAAACGTTATTTTGTTAAATGTTTTTAAATAAAATTATACGCGCCAAAAAAGTTTACTAACCATAGACTAATCATTCTTCCGCGTACTTTGCCCGAGTTATTCGCGGAGTCCCGCGAGACTCAAAAAGAGTAAATTCTGCGCATCAGGAATGCGCGATGTGACAAATTGGAGGCCCCGGAGGGATCGGGAGGAATGATGTAGTTTAATCTTGAAAATCGTCTCTCAGAACGAGACGATTTCTAATTTCAAAATTTCCAAAATTCTCTGAATTCTAACCTCAAATTCTACAAAATTCTCTGAATCAAAAGTTCAAAATTACAAAATTCTCTGAATCAAAAATTCAAAATTTACAAATTTCTCTGAATTCTAACCTCAAACTTCACAAATTTCCCTGAATCAAAATACAAACACCCAAAATCACAAAATTTAATCATCTTTGGGTCAAGATTTACAAAGTCAAGCGTTTCCAAATTTCCAAGTTACAAAATTCACAAATTCCAAATTTTCAATCCCAAAACTTCAAGATACAAATTCTAGTTTCCTAAATTTTCAAACTCCAATGTTCACAAGGTTACAATAAAATGTATGAGTTATGTGTCAAAATCCAAGCGTAAATTCCTTGGTCCATGTATGCCATGATTCCACTCTCTCCGCAGAGCCATGAGAGGTTTTTAGTCGATTCTTGTAGGAAAATTCCAAATTCCAGTGAGTTGGAGTCAAAAGCAGAATAATCTGCTCGTGCGGGTTCAAATCACAGTTCAGGACTGGTATTAGCTAGGTCCTATCAAGTTTTGATGTTGATGTCTGTCAATTGTGGACAGGACACGTTTGGGTAGCCAAAACATTCAAATAGAACCCTGGAAAAAAATTCAGGAAATTGATGACAATTGCTCAACCATTCCAATTCTCACATTCAATAGGTTGTAGAAATGTCCATTTCAGCTCATAAGTTTACTCGCTCAACGAAAAATTAGCTTTAGCTAGAGTTGAAGAAGGAAAAATTTAGATGCCAGAATAATAATATTAAGTTACTCTAGAAGAGGGGTTAGGTTAGACCTTTTGAACTAATTTTCATATCCATAAGGTTTAAATCAGGAATATGTGTAGAAAGAACCATTTCTTCACCTTTGTCAACGCACTGCTCAAATTCATCCACTTATACAGTAGAGACAGCCATTTTGTGTGCTCAAAAACCAGATCTTAGAACATACACCAGTATATCTATATATACTAATGTAACAACATTTGCCTCTAAAATCATCAATTATGAATTAAAGTCATCACTGAATGGTGAATCTTGGCCTCAAGGCACTGGAGATACTTATACAAGTTTATTTAGCATGAAAATCATTCAGCAAACATTCAATTCTGGGGCTCGTGGCAAGTTACCGACTAACTTTCAAACAAGTTTTAGAGTGCAACTTGCATTTTTCCTCAAAGTTAGAATAATATTGTATTGATAAAGGGTTGCAAGGATAAGAAAAGGCTATTAGAGATCTTTCCAATGTTACTATATGGATTTGGAGTAAAATTGGGAAAAAATAGTTATCACATTTCATCTCAATAACAGGAAAAATCATTTAGTAAAGAAAAATAAGTTAAAGCATTGGGTAGAGGCAGGGAATAGGTATATCTAAATACTTATTTCCCAGTTTTGCAATTCATCACACAGAACTCAGTGTAAATGGACTTTTCAGTTACTAGCTAACTACAGTATACCTATATATGTTGTAAACCTATATATGCCAGTTATTACCCCAAAAATTGGTTCAATAGAAGTAGTGACACCACAATTTCATCATATGAATACTCACACTCCTTTTGAGCTATTGGGCGTGCAGCCATTCTAAGAGGAAAGTCGAAAACTCGACTCCCCCAATAGCCGTCACTGAGCATCACCATACCATTATGGGTGAATGTTGAAATATACATCACTGCCATTGGAGGAGTAGCTTGATAGTAGGTCAGAGGCCTCAGAAATAAGCTTTCCCATCCTCAGTCACCTTCTGAAAAAGTTTTTCTCATAAATTTTGTACTCCCATTTTTGAACATTTTTGTTTTAGTCATAACTTTGAAAGTAAAGAAGATACAGAGCTGAAACTTCATCCACATCTTAATGAAACCCAAATCTACAAACAACTTTCTCACTTTTTTCCCATTCAGCTTTAAAATGAAGTTATCACAGTAAACTCATTGTACTGTCAGTTAAAGGTTAGAGTATACCTATATATTGTGGCAACCTATTTTATTCATTTAGCCATCTCAAAACTTACCTATGAGGACAGTGAAAACGTAGTAACACTGTGTAGACGCCTCGACTCCTTCCTAGCCACTGGGTAGGGAGGTGTTGATAGGGGAAGTCGAAAACTCGACTATCCAGGTATCCGCCAAAGGGTACCATCATATCATTTTGAAGGGAAAGTAAATTAACAGATTGCCTGAACAGAGTCAACTGTCTTAGAGTGGTCTACAGGCCCAGTTGAATACTTTTTCAACTTCCATTCACCTCCTGGAAGACCAAAATCAAAAATTTCAGAACATCAATTTTGACAATTTTTGTTTTAGCCATAACATAAAAAATAGAAAAGATACAAGGTTGAGGCTTTGTGTACACTTTAAGAAGACTAAAATCTAGAATGTAATTTCTCACTTTTTCCAAATTTGGTCTAGAAGTTGGAATAATCACAAAAGTAAACAAACATGTAATAGCATGTAGGTTAGCTTACCTGTATACCTTCTGAACAAGGAAAATGCACTAATAATAGGTAGAGATGAGTGAAAGGGATAAGAAGGCTCAGAGATATTTCTTGAACTAATAATGACCATTGTTTTAGCTATTTGGTAGTATTAGACTTTGGTAAATCAGTCAGTCGTCGACTGGTAAGGATAACGTAGGGGAAGGTTGCTACGCCACTGGATGGTTCAACTATAAGCTTCTGCCATATTGAAAGCTGATAATCAGAGACATGATGAAAATGGGGGAACTATTCTGCTGAGACCAGAACCTTGCAAAACATGTGGGAATAAAAGAATTTTTTCCAAAATTTCTTACTGGTTACATTTTGAGTTAGGAATAACGCCATAAGTAGTCAGATTAAGGGTATAGTTAAGAATAGTTTTCAACTGATGTAGTAAGGTAGGAATAAGCTACAGAACCATAATTTATGCACCTTGAAAGAAAATTTTCTTATGAGAGCAAAAGGGCGTATCCCAAGATTGCCGGTAACTGTAGGTTAGATAGTATGATATAAAAAAAATGGAATAGATAGCCAGTATTGACAATTCTGATGGATAAAGAATACCATTAAGAGTTCACAAATCATAGATTGAGATAGTTTCACAATGTATAAGCGGAAGGACATCAATTTTAGGTATTGACTAAATACAAACTTGGGTAGTTGAGAATAGGTAATTGAACATTTGGAATAGAGTTCTGAAACTTTGCACAGAGGTGGTAGACATCATTATCTACAAACCATTTTTTCAAAAATCTTATATCTCTTTCTGGGGAGAAATGAACTCCCAATATTTTTGATCAACAAATAGCAAGTAACAGGAATTGTTACCTGCTCTCTCTCTATGAATGAATGCATTTTTCTCAGTTAATAGCTGAGACAAATACATCTGGACCACAATTTGAAATACGGTTCTGGACAAAATAGTTTCTCTTCTAAATAGAAATCCTCTTAGCAAGTCAGACTCAATTTCACATTAGAATAGAAGTAGTATACTCCAAAATAAAGAAGTAGGTTACCAGTAGCTAGCAATAACTCAACTTCATTTCATTTTTTTTGTGCTCAAGGAGTCGCAAATTTCCACCTT
The DNA here is from genome assembly GCA_029851415.1 of Eretmocerus hayati. NCBI lineage: Eukaryota > Metazoa > Arthropoda > Insecta > Hymenoptera > Aphelinidae > Eretmocerus > Eretmocerus hayati. The sequence continues at coordinate 117,288,563 of CM056742.1, forward strand.
TGAGATGGAAACACCATCCAGCACAAGGGCACATCAGGGATACTAGCAGACCACTCGGATTGCACTGGGGCAATCTTCAGCCACAATTTGTGTAGCTGTCTGCTATACCAAGCCACAGAGAGCACCAATAGTTTAAAGGTAGAAATATATTCATACAGAATTACTCGTAGGACCCATCTTTCTGAAATAAATAGGAGTAATGGTAGAATACGTATGATTTGTATTGTATGACAAAGTAAAGGATACTACCTTGAGACCTGAAGCTTTGTATCAATACATAATTATTAGTCCTTGAGAAGTAAGATTTGACTCTAACATCATTAGAATACAGTCGAGTCCAGTACACATCTCCTAGAGTAATCCAATAAGATTTTCAGTGAGAGATAAAGTCTAGCCCCTATGAAATAATAGCAGTAGTAGTAACACTATATCATATTTTTTTTGCATAGTCAAGATAGGATATACATTCAGTAATTAATAAATAGGTACTTAGGGTCAAATCATACAATAGTATAGTTGGATCAAACCTGAAATATCAGTCACTTGTTGAATAAGTCAGAGTTTAACTCTATTCAATTGTTGTCATTTAATTAGACGCTACAAGAACAAGCACCGCATACCGCGTCCATTAGAGTAGCGAAGCGTCGCTTGAGTCACTTGTTGATTCAATTTAGGGTCCGCACACTGAAGTGCGCCGCATAAAAGAATAGTACTAGGGGATCTAGAGTCCCTAGCCCATCTACATAGAGTAGAACGTGTCGCGCATGCGTGTATAGGACCGACGCGAGTTCGGTTCACGTAGGAAGTTCATGCCTGGCATTGACCACAAAAAGTGTAAACCAAACAAAAAGGGGCGTGCACGTGCGCGTAGGTGGAAAGAGGCACAAGTGCGAATATTTTGGGCAAGGGTGCTAGCAGAGTTGAAAGCTACAGGCCCACCGCCGCCGTTGCCATCGGTGAACCCTCTAGACTCGATTCCGCTCCCGGACCACCCGCCGATCAAGTGTTTGTCCTGTTTTGCGATAAATCAAGTGAGGCGCGATATCTGTCCCAAGTGTTGGAAAAAGAAATTCAACGTCCCAAATAAAGTTCCCAAACGTCGCATAAACTTCCAAATTCTCTCGGAAGCGGAAAAGTTAGGACCAGTTGAGATACCGCTAAAGAAAGCCAAGGAGGATAGAATCGTCTTTAAGAAAAGCCAATTGTTCCGTCGGTGAAACTTTCATATTTCTTCACCACACCGTACATATTTCTATCTAATAGATTAAGTAGATACGAAGATGATAGAATGAGTTTAGAACTTAGGTTAGATTTTGACGAGTTCGAGCGTTGTTTGCATCAGAACCCAGCCGTTCCGGTGTACCATTACGTCTTACCTTATCGAGGAGACCGTTTAGTGCTGTGCGATCCTTGTTTCGCGAGTTATCCGGAATCTAAGTTCCAAAACTTCCCAGTCACCAACGAGACTGATTATCACGACTTCGTCTATGCTGGTGAAGAGACAAATTGTGATAAGTGCAAAATAGTTTGCATCGCGAAACGGTACGCGTACGAGTGCCTAACGTGCAGCGAAGCAGCTCTGCGAAGCCGTGAACAGTGTAAAGACGAACCCGACCGCCTCCCGTGTTCACACGAGATATTTACGTGCGTGCGCCAAAACCCAAACGTTCCCACGTTCTATACTGTTACAGTCGGCGGACTTGGAGCAGATCTGTGTCACAACTGCTTTTCCTCACGCGAGATTGAGCCGGAGTATACATTGAAAACTACGACCAATTTTCACGAATTCGCTGTAGGCGGAAAATCCATATTCTGCAAAAGGTGCAGTGTACCTTGTGTTGTAGCCATTCCGTCAGTCGAGTGTCGTAGCTGTTTTGCCGAGTGCAACCGTCAATTTCCGGAATAAATCTTGGGGAAACGCGGTCAGAAATTAATTTTGGGCAGAAGACCGTTTTCATTTCTTCAGTTTTATTGATTTCAGTAGACTTAAGAATCCTCTTGGAATTAATAATAGTAATTAAGTAATGTGAGAGGAGATAGTCCTCGATTAGAACTTTTCATGTGTATCCGCAAGGAAAAAGCTCTAACCTCAATATTTCGCACATTAGACGGTAGCGAACGCGCTTTTATTGAAGCTTTTAATTTAATAGATCGAGCCAACGAGAGATCGCGGTCTTATGCGGATGACATAGTTTCCCATGAAATACCACTCATTTTTGTACCTAGGAAATCAAACGACTGTCCAAAAACGATAATTGACCGACTATTGCGTGACTCTATAATAACGAAGAGGGTTAGCGACAATCATTGACTTATGTTCAATAAAGGGCGAATCACGAGAAGCCAAGCGCAAAAAGACGCGGAAAAACAACGCGAAATTGACGCGGTTGACCCATTCCGAACTCGTCCCCGTTTAGAACGATCTTTCAACGACACAACGTCGTCCACATTGGAAGCAATTGAGGAAGATCTTAGCGAGAGCGTAGAACTCCTATCCTCCACGGTGAAACCTTCTGGTGGTATCAGTGAAGAAGAACCGCTCGGAGCCGCCGGTTATACTCCTGACGTGAAGTTAGAGAATCAGTTAAGCCCGCGAGATTCCCTCGAGAACTCACCAGTGAGTTCTGATACGGAACCAAATACGGGAAAAATAAAGGTCGGGAGACCGGGACCACCCCCACCACCACCATTCCCACCTGGAAGTCCCCCAAATTTTGGGCCAAGGAATAATATTTTGGATCAAGGAATTCCAAATACATCGACTCCGCGAATTCCTGCAGTTATGGCACTGCAAGCAAATCAGCTGGTAGCAATTCGGGATGCTATCGCAGTAGTCCCGGAATTTAGTGGAAAAAACATTCCGTTTAGCCAGTTTTTGCACGGTTGCGATGATGCACTCGCGATGATAGACCCCCAAGCAGAGAAAAATCTCACGCGTCTCATCCGTGGTAGATTGATCGGCGAAGCTCGACAAGCTATCTCGGGAGAAGAATTTGATAAAATCGAAAAACTCAAAGACTTTTTGAAAACGATATATGCTCCCGCGAAAACGGAAACGCAACTTCTCGGAGAATTGGGCAACCAGTTTCAAAGAGAAAATGAGAGTGTCATCGCGTTCGCGAATCGCTTGCGTGACTTGGGTTCACGAATCACGGAAGCCAGGAAAATCAAGAATGAGGGCAGAATTGATCAGGATTTCAAGACCGCTCTTGAAAAAACCATGATTGAGTGTTTCAGCAGGGGTCTTAAACCCGAAATTGAACAACGATTACCAGAGGCAGATAACGTCAAGGATATAGTAAGAAACGCAATCGCGGTCGAGAGACGGTTGGCCGCGCAGAAAGATCTTAGAGCGATCTCAATGAATACAGAAAATCGGAAATTCCAAAACCGAGTAAACTCATGTCAATGTGAGTCAGGAACAATACACTGTCTTGCCACAGAGGTAAAACCTACTTGTGAACATTGCAAGAGAGAAGGGCATACAATCGATTCTTGTTACCAAAAAGCAAAAACACAGAGCATAGTTTGCCAATTGTGCAACAAGGGTGGCCATACCGCGAAACACTGCCCGCTCATTGCCCCAAAAATGGACACTGCCGTAACATGCCAATTCTGTGAAAAAACTGGGCATGTCGCTCAGAATTGTTATGCTCTGAAAAATAAGTATCCAAACGTCCTAGAACAGAATGAGACTAAGACCGACGAGGTCATGTGCCGGTATTGTAAAAAGCCGGGACACAGCATCTTAGAATGCCGCAAGCGCGAATATAATGAACAAAAGAAGGCGGAAAACCGCGTCAGCCTTCCGATACGGAGCGCATCGCCGGAGGCTCAGGAACCTTGCTCCGCCGAAAATTTCGATCAAATGTTGTCCGAACTCATACCATTGAGTTAAAAAACACGAGTAAGTACGTGCCTTATATCACGTGTACACGTCCGCAATTATCAGCTGTAATCGAACTTATGCTGGATTCAGGATCAGAAGTTAACATAATTAAACGAGCATACGTATCAATATCAGACACAATTCTCCATGATGAAATTTTCAATATCAAAGGAATCGGTCCGAATACTGTCCAGTCATGTGGAGTTGTAAACTTTCATATTCAAGACAAACCATCTGCCTTCATAATAGTGCCAGATGATTTCCAAATACCATTTGCTGGTATACTTGGTTCACAACTTTTCCTTGAAAACAAAGCAAAAATTAATTTCTTTGATTGCACAATACGTATCGGCAAAATCAGTTTGAATTTTAGTCAAAATGCCCATTCCGGCGAGGACTTGGAGAATTGGCAAGTGCTCAACATTGGCACGGAGATGCGTGATGACTTCCTGCCAGTTGTCTTTGTACCTCAACTGGATTCTTGGATCAGAATGCTAGTTGATAGCGGAGCCGAAGGCAACGTACTCAAGTTAAAAGCATTACCTTTTGGAATGAAAATCGACCATACTCAGAGAGTATATTTGAAGGGCGTTAGCCGTGAACTAATAGCCACATTAGGTACTGTCATTCTCAATATTTTTAACTTCCGGACCATTTTTCACGTAGTCCAAAATAATTTCGAACTTCCATGCGACGGAGTCCTTGGAGCTGCCTATTTAACACACAGTGAGGCTCTCCTAGATTATGAAAGCAAAGTATTGAAAATCGACAACGAAATAGAACCTTTATACTTTGATAATTTAAAATTTCCAGAACCCATACTTTCAGATGATGTTGAACCAATTCGTAATATTTTACACACCACGATTGAAAGAAGTAAGTCCAATGAGAGTCTGGATTCACACTTGAGCACTTTCGTGAACGTTAATTCTGATGATCATGGGTGCTCAGGTGTGACCTCGAACTCAGAATCGAACGACGAAAATTGGGTAGAAAATAATCAAGAATTATCAGGCCCTCTAATTTCCGATGAAACAAAATTTATTTCACCCCACGACGATATGTCTGAAGTTCATAAATCTCAGTTTGCAAAAGACCAATGCCAAATATCGGAGATTTTAGGAATCGAACCGCCGGATGATGCAGATATCGAAAACATATTTTCAATTTTTGCAAATTCAGAAACTGAACCTTCACGAAATAAGACCGTAAAAATCTTTGATATTAAAGATGGAGTCAAGGAGATTGTGAATGCGTTGTGTTTGGACCATCTAGACATAGCCGAAAAACATTACGTTATCGACATGGTCAACCGATACGAAGATAGATTTTTGCTAGAAGGGGAACATCTAGGAGTTGCCAGCAAAATCATGCATCGAATCTTTGTGACAGATGAAAAACCAATTAATATCAAACAATACAAAATACCAGTTGCTCTTGTAGACGAAGTCAACAAGCAGATCAAAGAATACTTAGATGCCGGAATCATTGTTCCTTCAAATTCACCTTACAATTCACCTATTTGGATGGTTCCGAAAAAACCAGATGCAACTGGCAAACCTAGATGGCGCCTCGTGTCAGATTTTCGTAAATTGAACGAAGTAACTGTACCTGATGCGTATCCTTTACCTGACATACAGCAAATAATAGATAGAATAGGAGGCTATCGCTATTACTCGGTAATGGACCTGGCTTCGGGATTTTTGCAGATTCGCATGGACCCACGTGACCAATTCCGCACAGCGTTCTCTTCTCAGTTCGGTCATTTCGAATATGCTCGTATGACCTTCGGTCTCCGTAATAGCCCTGCGACCTTTCAGCGATATATAGATGACACCCTCGCGGGCCTTCAAGGAAAAATTTTGTACAGTTTTATCGACGATATTGTGATATTCGCGAATTCGATCGAAGAACACGAAGAAAAGATGAAGTTATTTATGGAAAGGATGAGGCAAGCGAATCTCAAACTGAATATCCACAAATGCGTGTTTTTAAAGAGCGCAGTCATATATTTAGGTCATGTCATCTCATGCGATGGACTTCGGCCGGACCCGAAAAAAATCGAAGCGGTCGAAAAATTTCCTCCTCTAAAATCAGTGAAAAATGTGAGACAATTCTTAGGTCTAGCAGGTTACTACCGTCGTTTCATTCCTAATTTCGCCAAAATTGCTAAACCACTCACTAAACTTCTACAGAAAGATGTGGAATTTATTTGGAGTGCAGAAGCCGAGGCAGCTTTTCAGAAATTGAAAGAGTGTCTCTGCAACCCACCCCTCTTACAGTTCCCTGATTTCTCAGATGATAAGCCTTTCATTATCACTACCGATGCATCTGGGTGGGCCATATCTGGGATCCTATCACAAGGCGTTATCGGGAAAGATAAGCCGATTGCGTACACCTCACGGGTTTTGAACAAAAGCGAACAAGCCTTCGAAGTTTACGAAAAAGAGGCACTTGCGATGGTTCATTCCGTCCAAACCTTCCGTTCATACATCTACGGTAGGAAAATAAAATTGGTAACTGATCATCAACCATTGATCTGGTTCAAATCCGCAGAATTGAACACACGTGTTCAGAAATGGAGGTTTCAGCTTTCAGAGTATGATTATGAGGTGATTTATAAGCCTGGTAGAGAAAATTCCAACGCAGATTGTTTATCACGAAACCCAGTCGAGCCAGTTCCAGAAGAAGCCATCCACGTACTTACGAGAAAACAAAAACGCGCTCAGGAAACGAAAAATTCGGTAGTATCGGAAAAGACAGAGTCGTTCGAACTACAACTCGAAACCGAAACAGAATCCGAAAAGAATTCACGCCCAAGCCCATCTCTTCCACCTAGTATGGTGAGGAAATCCTCGCGATTAGCAGCAAGCGATCCGCGTAGTTACCAAGAGGACTCAAGCGTTAGTGAAGATTTCGAAGCCCGAGCAAACGCCCCTAGTACTATTTCAGATGTTGTGGAAAATCCCGGAAATTTTTCACATATTCCACTTTTACTTCAGGAATCCGAAAATGAGTCGAATTCCGAGGCAACTACCTTAAGTGAATTAGATAGCAAGGGTTCAATATCAACAAATTTTCAGATAGTAGAAACGAAGGACCTAATTGAATTTAGGAAGGAAAGCATAATATATTTTGCAAATGAAGACGGAAAACCTTGCGACGAAGGTGCAAAAAGGCTAATTGAAGCAAATAAGATCGCGATTGCACAGAACAGTAACATCGGTGAAACCATAGCAACCAAACGAAGCAATAATAGTCGATTCTTCGCTCTCTGCATCAATGGGTCACGCGCTGAATCTCTATTACGAACAAAGGAGAATATCTTCGATGCATTAGTTGATTTGCGCAAACAAATCATTGAAATGAACATCAAGCTTTTCAATATTTCATACAGCCAAGAAATAGAAGGTATCAACTGGGTCGAAATTCGTAATTTACTTAAGTTAGTCTTCAAGGACTCTGACTTAAAGATTATTGTTTGCAAAAATTCACTGAGATTTGTGCCGATAGAAAAACGAGATGAAATATTCAACGAGTTACACACACTACCGATTGGAGGTCATCGAGGGGTATCAAAAACTTACAATAGAATCAGACAGGAATATTATTGGGAGGGTTTGAAAGACGATATTCAAAGAAGAATTCAGCAATGTTTACCTTGTCAACTCAAAAAGCTAGTTCGACTCAAAACGAAACAACCTATGATTATCACTGATACACCGGGAACTACTTTCGATAAGGTAGCCATGGACATCGTTGGCCCCCTAACGAAGTCGCGAAATGGGTGTGAGTACATACTCACTATTCAAGATCAATTTTCGAAATTTTCTTTAGCCGTACCCCTGCAAAATACTTTAGCAATCACAATAGCTGATGCATTCATCAAGAAGTTTATTTGTGTTTTCGGTGCACCGCGAGTGTTGCTCACCGATCAAGGTCAAAATTTCCTGAGTAAATTCATGCAACGAATTTCACGTCGATTCAAAATCAAACGCATCCGCACCAGTCCATATCATGCAGAATCAAACGGGTCTTTAGAAAGATCACATCACGTCTTGAAAGAATTCCTAAAAATGTACACAGATCAAGATCATGACTGGGAAGAATGGCTGGACATCGCCATTCTGAACTTTAATACCTGTATTTCCGAGTCCACAAAATTCACCCCCTACGAGGTCGTGTTTGGGAAGTTAGCTAGACTTCCATCAGGCGATCCGTTGCAAGAAGGCGATCTCGACCCTACCTATAATGGGTACATCAAGGATCTCGTAACACGACTCAACGGGATGAGAACTCTCGTTTATGAGAATTTACTTGATTCTAAGAATCGGTCCAAAAGATATTTTGATCGAGTGCTAAATCCTCGTAATTTCAAAATTGGAGATTACGTGTTTTTACTGCGAGGCGGTAAAATAAAGAAGTTTGACGACCAATATGAGGGACCTTATAAGATCATAGAAGTCCTCGACAAAATGAATGTGAGAATTCAAATGGGCAAAAGGAGCAAAATTGTCCATATCAATAGACTTAGGATTTCTCATATCCACCGAGAAAAACCTAATGAGAGGAAAAAGAAGAAAACAGTCGAATGACTGATTTCTGTCATTACTAAAAATAACTAACCATGACTACCCGTCATTACTAATCAGACTAACAAATCGAACCATGATTCGCCACATCCGTGTCCTCGCGATAACACCACCGCTAGGTACTAAAGTCATCAACCTGATTACAGATGGAATGGGCAAGAGTCATCTTACTGGTTGTAATTATCAAATCAACTCATGGACTCATCGGATATGATTGTGGGTCTCGGAAGCTCGACGTTACCACCTTATCACTGAAAGATATCGGAGAATGCGAGATACCGGATTTCAACATCAATGCCACCGAACAATATGTCCAGTTACTTCAAATTAACGAGTTTACCGAGACCCACGTCATCCAGTGCAAAATCGAAGTCCGACGACATATATTCCGCTGTGGAATGTTCAGCCATTTGTCTGCCGTACATAACGGACTCGACGAATACATCTACGAGATCAGTAGAAGTTCCTGCGAAGAAGCACACAGAACAGGAACATTCAACTTCGGGAATTCAATTATTATTAGAGGGTTAAAACCCAATAGTACTTCCTCTCACTCTATAACTCTTGCGGGAACTATTGATTCCGATGGAACGTGTTCCGGAGTGTCATATGCTGACCCGTTTGGTAGTTGGAAAGAAGTAGTAGTTCAAGGTTCACTAAAAATAACTTTGCAAGATTACACCGGTCAAATTAGTATCGAAGATAATAAGATACACTTGTCAACCGGAACCAAATGTGCCCTCGGAATCAATAATTGTCTCGACCTAGATGGAGGCTATGCGTTCTGGGATTCGATTCCCAGAGATAGTTGTAAGTTCGATCGATATGGTATACTATACGAAGGTATGGCCCACAAAATGGTGGATTACGATGTAGGTCAGGGTCAGACAGTCTATTCATTGGCGACTAAAGATGTTACTTTTGCTTTAACGGTAAAGGGAAAATCAAATATCTGCGGTTATACTATCACTCTCACAGAGCATCCAAAACTTGTTATATACGAAACGCATAAGAGTCAGTCGCTTCCCATTCGAGGCAATTCGGTCGCGATCGCCAATCTTGATATTTTCGCTTACGTAAACTCCAAATTTGTTTATGTGGAGAAGCACATTCGGTCGCAAATAAAACAACTATATCGCGACGTTCTCACTCAGAGATGCAACCTAGAAAGACAAACCATTCGAAACTCTCTCTCAATTGCCACTCAAGCACCGGACGAATTCGCATTCGACTTAATGAAAGGCCCGGGTTACATGGCTGTAACAGCTGGAGAAGTAGTACATATAGTCAAATGTATTCCTGTAGAAGTCAAGGTCCACCATAGCGAGCTCTGCTACGCGGAACTCCGGGTGTCACGGAATAACGAAACCTTCTACCTCACACCAAGAACTCACATCCTAAAATCAAGGGGGATTGAAATGCCGTGCAATAATTTATTGCCTCCATACTATCATATCGACGGAACCTGGTACAAAATGATACCTCGTCCAGTAGAGTCAATACCCCCTACTGTCATGAAACCCGCGTCGAAAGCGACTTGGTCATACACGAACCCCTCTGAACTAGCGGTCAGTGGAATTTATACGGAATCAGATATCGAGCAGCTTCGCGAACGTATCATGTTTCCATTCGAAAAACCAGCATTACTTAATGACTTGGCTAGAGAGATTCGAGGCCATCCCGTCGAAGACAAAGATGGTACAATACTTAAATTGCTCAATGAAGAAGCAGTAGAACGCATCATGGATTCTACTTGGAACCGTCTGTGGTCCAAATTTATGACTTTCGGCACAGTTAGTGCCGGAATAATAGCTGTGCTCATGATATTTCAAGTTATCAAATCCGTCATCGAAATACTCATTCATGGGTACGCACTTCATTCAGTCTATGGATGGTCAATTCATCTATTGGGCGCTGTATGGTCGTCATTGGCTCATTTACTGATTTATATGGCTCAAGCCAGACCAGCAGGTGAACCAATTCCAACCGAGGAATTGGAGGCAATTCACGTCAACACCGACACCAAGCCTCACTCAAATCAAGACCCTTCAGCTCCCAAATCAAACCTTTACCCTACAGCCTCAGTCAACGAGGAACTGCAAGAAATAAAACAAAATAAGACCTTCTTCCAAGTCAAGTAATCCGCGCTAACAATTGAAGTAACGTCAAATCATTCTCAAATCAAAACTTATCCTTCCTATTTTCTTTCCCTTCTCTTGTTTTCATAAGAACCCATCCACAGGACGAAATAGATCCACCTGTCACCAAGAGAGCACTTGCTGTTCGCTTTGACTCCATCAAGTGTTTTTAGGGTGGGGGTGTGATGTCGAAGCCATCCTCAGTAAAATTTTTTCTTTTCGTCCACGAGACAAGAGAGAGCAGCCCATATCTCTCTCTCGCCTCGGTTCCGAAAATACCCTCCTATTCTACAACTTTTATTATCGGGCAGTAAATTAAACATCTCGGTCGTTTACATCCATGGCACAAGCGAACGGAGTGCATTGACGGGGCAGCGTCTATCTTATTGCGTTATAGCGCAGCTGTCTCGAGCGAGGCAAGCACGCTGAGAAAAGACATCACATATTCGTGACCCGAGTTGCACTCGACTTAAAGCATGCATGGGAATCGAGTGGAAATCGGACCCCGAAAATGTGATTAGATATTAACAAGCGGATGCAGCTGCGGGCGATAAAATAAACCAATAGCTCTCGGTATTCTATGCGTCGCATCACTTCTTGCCGCTCTCAAGAGCAACAAGAGGCGGATGACGAAAGCCTATGATACAAAGAGCTCACGTCTACGCATTGGGCCGTTTACGACTTTCGGCGCCAGCAAGCGACGGCAGCACGTATACGAGCCTATCGCATTTTCACTTTTCCGGGAAGTGAATGAACCCGAGTATGCCAATGAATAGAATGAATACTACCAACTATTCACGGGTGGCCCTGAGCGGTCATTGCCCTCGACCACAAAAGGTTCAAATGAAAAAATATTGTAATTAATTTTTACACAAGAGTAACAATAATCCCTAAAATTAGGAAGGTCATGATCATCTAGTTATACTCACTTATTCATTTTTGGTTAGAAGAAAAGGGTAGAAAACCATGTCAAACAAAAAAATTATGGATTCAAAAAACTATTGGAGGCTACATAACCTCAATATTAATTAAGCAGTAGTTTGGGAGATGTAAAATTCCCTCTAAAAAATAATTGAAATAAGGAAACAATCATTATTAACGTCAGAAAACGACGACAATTCTTGATATCTCAGCAGTTATTCATTACTTTTACTTGACATCATAAAATGTCTTATTTCTATTCATTTATTATGATATTATGAATTGCCATGTTTTTACTAAATTGTGGGAAGAAACCGTGTGAAAATTATACTCAAACAAAAAAAAAGGGAAATAATATTGGCAATATAACCTTAAAGCCAATTAGTTATAAGAAATATTTATACAAAAACCAAGTAGATTAAGGAGATCACGGTGGATTGCACCAAATAGAACAATCACACAATTCTACCTCAAAAACAAGAGACTGACAAACAACAATAGTAGAAATACCAACAACATTGTATAATGGATCAAAATAGTCAAAAAAATAGAACCCGTGCCTCCATCTAGTAGCTGTAAGTTTAGAATATTTTCCCCCTCTTGGGAAATGCATTCGCTCCAGCAAAGACGCCCGTAGGAAGATAATGAAAAACTCAGGCGACTCTGGTGTAGTGATGCAGCTCTTACTCCCACCCTAACATAGTTTTTAAAAAGGGCACGCCGCTCAAAAATCGTCGCACTTCGGTCTCGGACGTAGACCTTGAAGTATCGTCAAATTTATCGGGTTGATAACATTGCATTACTAAATTGTCAATTTTTGTATTTTCTCTAAAGTTAAATAAACTCAATTATCTATTTCTCCAAATTCAAATTTCTTTTCTTTTCTTCTTAAAATTAAATTCCGGTGTTCCAAAATCTCGTGAAATCTTCAGCAACACCAGCACGAGAGCAGCAGAAACAGAGATTCTTCAGAGGTGTTCAAGGTTGGTAAAAAAGTGTTCATACGTACTAACATTAAAATAAACTGGAATCTGTTGAGCTATCAAAATAAGCGACATTCCTTCGCACGTAGTACCTCTGCCACGGTTATTCTGAGGCGAGGAACAGGCGAGCGAGGAAAGTTACAAATATTTTAACAGAATGACGTTTTGGAAGGAACAAAACGTTATTTTGTTAAATGTTTTTAAATAAAATTATACGCGCCAAAAAAGTTTACTAACCATAGACTAATCATTCTTCCGCGTACTTTGCCCGAGTTATTCGCGGAGTCCCGCGAGACTCAAAAAGAGTAAATTCTGCGCATCAGGAATGCGCGATGTGACACGAAGCACGTTGGAAATCGTTGAAGTAAACTAAAGTCATTAAGAAAAAGGCTTAATAGGGGCAAGTTGGGTACACACTTTTGTAAACTCTCAAAAATCACCTTTTGGGAAAATTCAAACAGTTTGGCTTCAGTTGGTTTAATTTGAATGTACCTCAATTTATTTTGAAGGTCTTGAGACAAGCTTTAAAATGAGCTAAGGTACGTTGGAAAATATGGAGATGGGCCAAAGTTATTGAGAAAATGGCTTAATGGGGGCAAGTTGGGTACACTGACCTTATATGAAGATTACTAGCAATGGTAATGTTTCTGGCTGTAGCTCCGAAAATAGGGCCCATTTGACAGAATTACTTTGGATTCTTCATATTCTAGGTGGTGTGAGACTGTTAAAAGATTTTTGTGAAATTTGCCTGCGGAATCCCCTTGTAAGTTGAGAGCGAAGATCAGTTTTCATTCATATATCCAATTGAGGTGGTGGGTGGAACAAGTGCCCAAGTACACTTAGGTCCTTCTTCCGGCCTCTCGTTTTTCTGAACCTTTGAACCATGATCTATCACCCCATGGAAAATCTTTCTTCGTGAACTTCGAAAACCCCATAGATCGGGAATTTGGCCTAAGTGCATTCAGACCCTTTTACGTATCCGACAGAAGGGCCTAGCTACCGTTAAGCCCTTTAGCCGCTTGAATAATAGAAGTTAGGCCCTTTTGTTGGTTGAATGATGAGAGCTAGGCCTTTTATCGACTGAATGACGAAAATTAGGCCCTTATAACGGTGGTATTACGGGAGTTAGGCCCTTTTGTTGATTGAATGATCAGGATAATGATCAGAATTTCTAAGAGAACCTGACGGAACCGAATCTCAACTTGAACGTGAGTATATGAAGGGTTCTAATCACAGAGAAAGGTATCCAACAAGCCATCAAGGCCGCGGTGGTTATCTGAAAGAGCCTTTCTCACAGTATTGAGAAAAAGGGCCTAAGAGCAAGAGTATTGGTAAATACGCTGCTAAATGATATTAGCAGAATGCTTTCTCACGTCGAAATGTGCTTAGCTTTTTAGACCAAAAAATTATAATTCCGAAATTACTCATCAAAATCACCAATCGTTATTCCACAAATTTTATACATACCTTTTACATTTCCAATACCAATCTAAATCTTCTTATCAATACTCCAATCAATTCAATTCTTTTACCGCATCATTTCCAATTTTTCATTCGTAACTTATTCATATTCCACAATCATTACTCACATATCTATCATATTAATTTTCATCGCAATAATACTCTATTTCAAAAAAATAATATGTATTCCCATTCATCTTTGTTTTCAAACGTAAAAAAGAATTAATCACAATTATCATCAACGTATTCCTTTATTTCCGTTCTAATTTCTTCCATCACATTTCGTCAAAAATTACAAATTCTCTCATCTTACTTTCATAATCGATCAATCATAGTACTTATACTCAAACTCTTACTCTTCATGGATATTCTTCTATTATACCATTTTTTATCATCTTCCATAAATGATTTCTCATCAATTCAGGATTCCTATTGTACCTAGCACATCCTGGATCTTTTTTCAAACACAAAATTATAGCATTTGCAGTCTATTAAACAGTTCTCGATTAATGAGTATCCGAAAATAAAAATGTCAAAATTTTCCAAAAATCGATTATTTCATATTCAAATATCTTTTCTCAAAATCAACAAATCAAATTTTGGGTCACTTAAACAACCATTTTTTCATCATTTTTTGTCAATTGGTTAATGTGGAATTTTCATTCATATCTATCTCTACCAATTAAATCATGAATCTTCTATCAATGAAAAAAAAAATCATGTACAGTTCTTTTCCCATACAGTTTAACGTAATTCCGTATTAACCAATCGATCAAGGATGGCCAGATTAACATTTTATTAGGTCACCTCAACTTCCCTTATGAAGTTCTTCTAGACATAAATTCTAAAAACTCCTAATAATTTCTTGAAAATTTCAACATTTTTATTTTCCGATACTCATTAATCGAGAACTGTTCAATAGATTGGGCTATAAATCCTTTCAGCACATCTTTACATGGTGCTCTACCACTCACATGAATTTCGGAAAGATCGGTCGAAAGGCTGAGGAGAAACCGGGGACGAGAAATAATAGAATTTATTCCATGACAACAGATTTCGAACATATTTTACAATTGAGATGATTTGTTTATTCTAAAAATCTTGAAGGATAGAGAATCGGCTTCGTACATTTTGTTCCTCTCGCCGATATCTATCTATTGTAAGTCACGGTTTTTCCTCCAGTCTTATCCCTGGTCCTCCACGAATTTAACTTTCTCTGTCGTTGTCTGTGTCCGTGTGTGTGTGTGTCTGTGCAACTTCATTTTTCGTCAACGGTTTCTCCTCAGCGTTTCGAACGATCTTTCTCAAATTTATGTGAGTGGTGGAGCACCATGTAAAGATGTGCTGAAGGGATTTATAGCCCAATCTATCAAACAGTTCTCGATTAATGAGTATCGGAAAATAAAAATGTTAAAATTTTCAAGAAATTATTAGGAGTTTTTAGAACTTATGTCTAGAAAAACTTTATAAGGGAAGTTGAGGTGACCTAATAAAATGTTAATCTGGCCATCCTTGATCGGTTGGTTAATACGGAATTACGTTAAACTGTATGGGAAAAGAAATGTACATGATTTTTTTTTTCATTGATAGAAGATTCATGATTTAATTGGTAGAGATAGATATGAATGAAAATTCCACATCAACCAATTGACGGAAAATGATGAAAAAATGGTTGTTTAAGTGACCCAAAATTTGATTTTTTGATTTTGAGAAAAGATATTTGAATATAAAATAATCGATTTTTGGAAAATCTTGACATTTTTATTTTCGGATACTCATTAATCGAGAACTGTTTGATAGATTGGGCTATAAATCCTTTCAGCACATCTTCACATGATGCTCTACCACTCACATAAATTTGAGAAAGATCGGTCGAAACGCTGAGGAGAAACCGGGGACGAAAAATAATAGAATTTATTCCATGACAACAGATTTCGAACATATTTTACAATTGAGATGATTTGATTATTCTAAAAATCTTGAAGGATAGAGAATCGGCTTCGTACATTTTGTTCCTCTCGCCGATATCTATCTATTGTAAGTCACGGTTTTTCCTCCAGTCTTATCCCTGGTCCTCCACGAATTTAACTTTCTCTGTCGTTGTCTGTGTCCGTCTGTGTGTGTGTCTGTGCAACTTCATTTTTCGTCAACGGTTTCTCCTCAGCGTTTCGACCGATCTTCCTCAAATTTATGTGAGTGGTAGAGCACCATGTGAAGATATGCTGAAAGGATTTATAGCCCAATCTATTAAACAGTTCTCGATTAATGAGTATCGGAAAATAAAAATGTTAAAATTTTCAAGAAATTATTACGAGTTTTTAGAATTTATGTCTAGAAAAACTTTATAAGGGAAGTTGAGGTGACCTAATAAAATGTTAATCTGGCCATCCTTGATCGATTGGTTAATACGGAATTACGTCAAACTGTATGGGAAAAGAAATGTACATGATTTTTTTTTTATTGATAGAAGATTCATGATTTAATTGGTAGAGATAGATATGAATGAAAATTCCACATTAACCAATTGACGGAAAATGATGTAAAAATGGTTGTTTAAGTGACCCAAAATTTGATTTGTTGATTTTGAGAAAAGATATTTGAATATAAAATAATCGATTTTTGGAAAATTTTGACATTTTTATTTTCGGATACTCATTAATCGAGAACTGTTTGATAGATTGGGCTATAAATCCTTTCAGCTCATCTTTACATGGTGCTCTACCACTCACATAAATTTGGGGAAGATCGGTCGGAAGGCTGAGGAGAAACCGGGGACGAAAAATAATAGAATTTATTCCATGACAACAGATTTCAAACATATTTTACAATTGAGATGATTTGTTTATTCTAAAAATCTTGAAGGATAGAGAATCGGCTTCGTACATTTTGTTCCTCTCGCCGATGTCTATCTATTGTAAGTCACGGTTTTTCCTCCAGTCTTATCCCTGGTCCTCCACGAATTTAACTTTCTCTGTCGTTGTCTGTGTCCGTCTGTGTGTGTGTCTGTGCAACTTCATTTTTCGTCAACGGTTTCTCCTCAGCGTTTCGACCGATCTTCCTCAAATTTATGTGAGTGGTAGAGCACCATGTGAAGATGTGCTGAAAGGATTTATAGCCCAATTTATTGAACAGTTCTCGATTAATGAGTATCGGAAAATAAAAATGTTAAAATTTTCAAGAAATTATTACGAGTTTTTAGAATTTATGTCTAGAAAAACTTTATAAGGGAAGTTGAGGTGACCTAATAAAATGTTAATCTGGCCATCCTTGATCGATTGGTTAATACGGAATTACGTCAAACTGTATGGGAAAAGAAATGTACATGTTGCTTTCTCAAAGAGGAAGGGTTGTATTCGTGACAAGACATTTTTGCTCAATTTTTTCACTCAAATTAATTTTCAATTCTAAAAATCTTCACTCATAGCGAATCGGCTTCGTACATTTTGTTCCTCTCGCCGATATCTATCTATTGTGAGTCACGGTTTTTCCTCCAGGCTTCTCCCTGGTCCTCCACGAATTTAACTTTCTCTGTCGTTGTCTGTGTCCGTCCGTGTGTGTGTCTGTGCAACTTCATTTTTCGTCAACGGTTTCTCCTCAGCGTTTCGACCGATCTTTCTCAAATTTATGTGAGTGGTAGAGCACCATGTAAAGATGTGCTGAAAGGATTTATAGCCCAATCTATTAAACAGTTCTCGATTAATGAGTATCCGAAAATAAGAATGTCAAAATTTTCCAAAAATCGATTATTATATATTCAAATATCTTTTCTCAAAATCAACAAATCAAATTTTGGCTCACTTAAACAACCATTTTTTCATCATTTTCCGTCAATTGGTTAATGTGGAATTTTCATTCATATCTATCTCTACCAATTGAATCATGAATCTTCTATCAATGAAAAAAAAATCATGTATATTTCTTTTCCCATACAGTTTAACGTATTTCCGTATTAACCAATCGATCAAGGATGGCCAGATTAACATTTTATTAGGTCACCTCAACTTCCCTTATAAAGTTCTTCTAGACATAAATTCTAAAAACTCCTAATAATTTCTTGAAAATTTTAACATTTTTATTTTCCGATACTCATTAATCGAGAACAGTTTAATAGATTGGGCTATAAATCCTTTCAGCACATCTTCACATGGTGCTCTACCACTCACATAAATTTGAGAAAGATCGGTCGAAACGCTGAGGAGAATCCGTTGACGAAAAATGAAGTTGCACAGACACACACACGGACGGACACAGACAACGACAGAGAAAGTTAAATTCGTGGAGGACCAGGGATAAGACGGGAGGAAAACCCGTAACTTACAATAGATAGATATCGGCGAGAGGAACAAAATGTACGAAGCCGATTCTCTATCCTTCGAGATTTTTAGAATAAACAAATCATCTCAATTGTAAAATATGTACGAAATCTGTTGTCATGGAATAAATTCTATTATTTTTCGTCCCCGGTTTCTCCTCAGCCTTTCGACCGATCTTTCCCGAATTTATGTGAGTGGTAGAGCACCATGTAAAGATTTGCTGAAAGGATTTATAGCCCAATCTATTAAACAGTTCTCGATTAATGAGTATCCAAAAATAAAAATGTCAAAATTTTCCAAAAATCGATTATTTTATATTCAAATATCTTTTCTCAAAATCAACAAATCAAATTTTGGCTCACTTAAACAACCATTTTTTCATCATTTTCCGTCAATTGGTTAATGTGGAATTTTCATTCATATCTATCTCTACCAATTAAATCATGAATCTTCTATCAATGAAAAAAAAATCATGTACATTTCTTTTCCCATACAGTTTAACGTAATTCCGTAT
This sequence comes from Eretmocerus hayati, assembly GCA_029851415.1. Lineage (NCBI taxonomy): Eukaryota > Metazoa > Arthropoda > Insecta > Hymenoptera > Aphelinidae > Eretmocerus > Eretmocerus hayati. The sequence continues at coordinate 117,307,374 of CM056742.1, forward strand.
TAACCAATCGATCAAGGATTTCCAGATTAACATTTTATTAGGTCACCTCAACTTCCCTTATAAAGTTTTTCTAGACATAAATTCTAAAAACTCCTAATAATTTCTTGAAAATTTTAACATTTTTATTTTCCGACACTCATTAATCGAGAACTATTTGATAGATTGGGCTATAAATCCCTTCAGCACATCTTCACATGGTGCTCTACCACTCACATAAATTTGAGAAAGATCGGTCGAAACGCTGAGGAGAAACCGTTGACGAAAAATGAAGTTGGACAGACACACACACGGACGGACACAGACAACGACAGAGAAAGTTAAATTCGTGGAGGACCAGGGATAAGACGGGAGGAAAACCCGTAACTTACAATAGATAGATATCGGCGAGAGGAACAAAATGTACGAAGCCGATTCTCTATCCTTCAAGATTTTTAGAATAAACAAATCATCTCAATTGTAAAATATGTTTGAAATCTGTTGTCTAAGCACATTGCGACGTGAGAAAGCATTCTCCTAATATCATTTAGCAGCGTATTTTTTTTTTATTGATAGAAGATTCATGATTTAATTGGTAGAGATAGATATGAATGAAAATTCCACATTAACCAATTGACGGAAAATGATGTAAAAATGGTTGTTTAAGTGACCCAAAATTTGATTTGTTGATTTTGAGAAAAGATATTTGAATATAAAATAATCGATTCTTGGAAAATTTTGACATTTTTATTTTCGGATACTCATTAATCGAGAACTGTTTGATAGATTGGGCTATAAACCCTTCCAGCTCATCTTTACATGGTGCTCTACCACTCACATAAATTTGGGGAAGATCGGTCGAAAGGCTGAGGAGAAACCGGGGACGAAAAATAATAGAATTTATTCCATGACAACAGATTTCGAACATATTTTACAATTGAGATGATTTGTTTATTCTAAAAATCTTGAAGGATAGAGAATCGGCTTCGTACATTTTGTTCCTCTCGCCGATATCTATCTATTGTAAGTCACGGTTTTTCCTCCAGTCTTATCCCTGGTCCTCCACGAATTTAACTTTCTCTGTCGTTGTCTGTGTCCGTGTGTGTGTGTGTCTGTGCAACTTCATTTTTCGTCAACGGTTTCTCCTCAGCGTTTCGAACGATCTTTCTCAAATTTATGTGAGTGGTGGAGCACCATGTAAAGATGTGCTGAAGGGATTTATAGCCCAATCTATCAAACAGTTCTCGATTAATGAGTATCGGAAAATAAAAATGTTAAAATTTTCAAGAAATTATTAGGAGTTTTTAGAACTTATGTCTAGAAAAACTTTATAAGGGAAGTTGAGGTGACCTAATAAAATGTTAATCTGGCCATCCTTGATCGATTGGTTAATACGGAATTACGTTAAACTGTATGGGAAAAGAAATGTACATGATTTTTTTTTCATTGATAGAAGATTCATGATTTAATTGGTAGAGATAGATATGAATGAAAATTCCACATCAACCAATTGACGGAAAATGATGAAAAAATGGTTGTTTAAGTGACCCAAAATTTGATTTTTTGATTTTGAGAAAAGATATTTGAATATAAAATGATCGATTTTTGGAAAATCTTGACATTTTTATTTTCGGATACTCATTAATCGAGAACTGTTTGATAGATTGGGCTATAAATCCTTTCAGCACATCTTCACATGATGCTCTACCACTCACATAAATTTGAGAAAGATCGGTCGAAACGCTGAGGAGAAACCGGGGACGAAAAATAATAGAATTTATTCCATGACAACAGATTTCGAACATATTTTACAATTGAGATGATTTGTTTATTCTAAAAATCTTGAAGGATAGAGAATCGGCTTCGTACATTTTGTTCCTCTCGCCGATATCTATCTATTGTAAGTCACGGTTTTTCCTCCAGTCTTATCCCTGGTCCTCCACGAATTTAACTTTCTCTGTCGTTGTCTGTGTCCGTCTGTGTGTGTGTCTGTGCAACTTCATTTTTCGTCAACGGTTTCTCCTCAGCGTTTCGACCGATCTTCCTCAAATTTATGTGAGTGGTAGAGCACCATGTGAAGATATGCTGAAAGGATTTATAGCCCAATCTATTAAACAGTTCTCGATTAATGAGTATCGGAAAATAAAAATGTTAAAATTTTCAAGAAATTATTACGAGTTTTTAGAATTTATGTCTAGAAAAACTTTATAAGGGAAGTTGAGGTGACCTAATAAAATGTTAATCTGGCCATCCTTGATCGATTGGTTAATACGGAATTACGTCAAACTGTATGGGAAAAGAAATGTACATGATTTTTTTTTTATTGATAGAAGATTCATGATTTAATTGGTAGAGATAGATATGAATGAAAATTCCACATTAACCAATTGACGGAAAATGATGAAAAAATGGTTGTTTAAGTGACCCAAAATTTGATTTTTTGATTTTGAGAAAAGATATTTGAATAATAAATAATCGATTTTTGGAAAATCTTGACATTTTTATTTTCGGATACTCATTAATCGAGAACTGTTTGATAGATTGGGCTATAAATCCTTTCAGCACATCTTCACATGATGCTCTACCACTCACATAAATTTGAGAAAGATCGGTCGAAACGCTGAGGGGAAACCGGGGACGAAAAATAATAGAATTTATTCCATGACAACAGATTTCGAACATATTTTACAATTGAGATGATTTGTTTATTCTAAAAATCTTGAAGGATAGAGAATCGGCTTCGTACATTTTGTTCCTCTCGCCGATATCTATCTATTGTAAGTCACGGTTTTTCCTCCAGTCTTATCCCTGGTCCTCCACGAATTTAACTTTCTCTGTCGTTGTCTGTGTCCGTGTGTGTGTGTGTCTGTGCAACTTCATTTTTCGTCAACGGTTTCTCCTCAGCGTTTCGAACGATCTTTCTCAAATTTATGTCAGTGGTGGAGCACCATGTAAAGATGTGCTGAAAGGATTTATAGCCCAATCTATTAAACAGTTCTCGATTAATGAGTATCGGAAAATAAAAATCTTAAAATTTTCAAGAAATTATTAGGAGTTTTTAGAACTTATGTCTAGAAAAACTTTATAAGGGAAGTTGAGGTGACCTAATAAAATGTTAATCTGGCCATCCTTGATCGATTGGTTAATACGGAATTACGTTAAACTGTATGGGAAAAGAAATGTACATGATTTCTTTTTCATTGATAGAAGATTCATGATTTAATTGGTAGAGATAGATATGAATGAAAATTTCACATCAACCAATTGACGGAAAATGATGAAAAAATGGTTGTTTAAGTGACCCAAAATTTGATTTTTTGATTTTGAGAAAAGATATTTGAATATAAAATAATCGATTTTTGGAAAATCTTGACATTTTTATTTTCGGATACTCATTAATCGAGAACTGTTTGATAGATTGGGCTATAAATCCTTTCAGCACATCTTCACATGATGCTCTACCACTCACATAAATTTGAGAAAGATCGGTCGAAAGGCTGAGGAGAAACCGGGGACGAAAAATGAAGTTGCACAGACACACACACGGACGGACACAGACAACGACAGAGGAAGTTAAATTCGTGGAGGACCAGGGAGAAGCCTGGAGGAAAAACCGTGACTTACAATAGATAGATATTGGCGAGAGGAACAAAATGTACGAAGCCGATTCGCTATGAGTGAAGATTTTTAGAATGAAAAATTAATTTGAGTGAAAAAATTGAGCAAAAATGTCTTGTCACGAATACAACCCTTTCTCTTTGAGAAAGCAAAAGGGCCTAAGTGTAAGAGTATTGGTAAGAAGAGCTTAAGTGCAAAAGTAGTGGTGAAAAGGGCCCAATTACTGAAATAGTTCTCTAAAAGGGCCTAAGTCACCGGAAAATGCGTTCAGAAGGGCCTAAGTTTGTACAAAAAATTTTCTGAAAAATTCTCATCTCCATATCTCTTTCCTCCCATTCTGGCTATCAAGTCATGTTCTCTGGCTTCCGTGAAAAGTATCTTCATGCTTGTTGAGTGAATGTTGAGTAACCACGGTTACATACGTTCAATACAACCATCATTTACGCGCATAGTTAATGAACATGCTTTGAGACATTGAATCGCGAACGGATATCTTGAGTGACATACCCATAGATATGCTGGAGAAATGTGTGGTTATTTCGAAGATGTCATCATAATCTTTGGAATAAGCCAGGTTCGCGCATCGAATAATGCCACTCGCATGATACAGTCAGTTTTTATCATTTTACTCGAAATGGCCATTTTGCACTTAGGCCCTTGTTCCACTCACCCCCTTTATTTCAACTGGCGTGTTTGCATCGTTCCAATGTTTTCTCCAACGAGTTAGTGGCACAGGCACTCTCACCGAAATTTCATTAGTTTAGAAAATTCTCTAGTTACATAGGGTCAATTTTCATAACAGCGTGGTGAATACATGTGAGTAAATCAATTCAAGACGCATGGTAAAGATAATGATTTAGGTAGAGTGACAACATCAGCTAATCAGAAGTTATAATATCAGTACAATAATATCAATCGTTATATATCGCGACTACTGGAATCTAACACCAGGTAAGAGCTCTTCTGTGCGTCGTCAGCATGTTCAAGCCATTGTGGAAACTGCGTTATCTTTAAGTTTGTTATGCTACTGGGAATTCTAATCGTCTCAAATAAATCACGAGTCTGGAAACTTTGAGCTTTCTGTTTGTTCAAATTGATGAATCGATACTCATCCTAACATTTTTTGATGGGTTAGCTACACTGTAAAAAATTGGTCGAATTTTCAACCAAATTGGTTGAATTTTTCATTCAACCAACTGGTGGAAGCTTTTTGAGTAAATTTATTACAGTGTAGCTGTTATCATTTCTTCACCGCAAAAATCATCATTCTGAATTCGCGTATATGATGCATCATCGTTCTGTGGAATTTGTGGCAACCACAACATGGAAAAATAATTTAAAGATGTATAGATATATGTAAAGATGTGAAAGGCGATGTATGACGTTGCCTTGATAGAACTAATCACGGTGGATCGGAAAAGCGGGAAATTCAAAAGTCAACGGAATAAAGAAATCCCTGTGGGGTGCGAGGTTCTAGGTACTTCCAACGGAAATCAAAATCATTCGTCCAAGGATTTTGAATGTCAAAAAAATCTCACAGCAGCTGTTACTCGGTTTTTGTTAAATTTATTCTCTCCGAAAACTCATTCTTTCCGAGTTATCACGATAAAATCACAAAAAGACCGAAATCCGTATAAGAGACGCTCTTACACACCCTTCCCAATAGAAAAATCGAAAAATCGACTTCATTTCAAAATCCACCGACGGATGATTTTGATTTATGTTGGAAACTGATCGTGGAGATACTATACTTAGAATCTCACCCCTCAAGAATTTCTTAATTTCGTTGAGCTTCAACTTCCCCCCTCTTCCGACTCAGCGTGCAGTTGATCGACGCTCGTACAATTAAAAGGACGCACATTTTGCCCTAACGATATCACATCAAGCTTATGAAAAATTTAACTATCCTTGCTGTCATCATTGTCCTAGCAGTTGTAAAATGTTCCCATACATTACTCCACTTGAAGAAATCACAATGATGTAATAAAATTCGTTACGAGAATAAGGGAAGAATTGAAAGAATGCGGGCGCAATAGCTGATATTGAAGAATGAAAAAGACGCGAGGGGCTGCCGTTGTTAATCACGGCGTTGTAAATTAAACGTTGAGAGCCGCAGAGGTACTCACATCTCTATGAATAACGGTCGATCATATCGCGTAAGTATGCACTGGTTGGTAAGCGGACAACACAAGACTTTCCCATCACAGCTTCCGAAAAGAACTCAAAAAAGAGAACAGTCTTGACAATAGTGCTCAAATATTGTTAGAAGAACGAGCTGCCTCGACTCTGTATTCATATCCAACTCAATTTTTACTTCAAATATCGCTACCAAGTGAGATGTTGGCAACAAGTTTGACAGAGTGCTGATTGCTGATCCGATCAGAGCCGTTGAATTATAACAATTTTCCCACCACATTCAAGCGACGGATCTGACACGAGCGGGTACATCTCGCGAAATGCAGACGAGCAGTTTTGCATGCAGATGTAACGCTTTCTCATTCGAGTTGTTTCTCAACTTTACCTGCCTCTCGGATCACTGGCACATAATTTTATTCTCACGGGGCGCTGATGCACCGCGGGGGTTGAGTTGAGACGCGCCAATGTAATTAAGTAAGTCGAGCTCGCTTTCGATAATCTGCACGGAGGAATCGCTCCCGCGCGTGCATGTCTAATTACCAGCGCACTTTATACGGGGATGGTGCATGCGTCGCGCGACGCGACTGGAGTCTTCTCGCGTGCAGGCGCGCATTTACACGAGACTCCGCGGCGAGAGCAGAAAAGCGCGCCGAGGAAAAGTCCGCGAGAGTCTAATTAGAATTGAATCGCTCGCCGGCAGCAGAGCGAGAGAAACAACTCGTTGTATACATACGTTCCCAATGGCTGAGGAACGTCGCCGCGACGAGGGGCCGCAAAAAATCGCGCCGATGACTCGCTGACTTATACATGTACTAACTCGGATGTCGCGCATCCTTGACGGGAACAACAATGCAGCTCATCGTCACTTTTTGCCCCTCTACTTTCTAATGCTCTCGAGCGTGCACGAAAAAGTCCACGTGGATAACGCGCAGGAGACCAAATCCGTGGCACATGAGAACGCGCGATTGGAAGCCCGCCGCATTTGGGGAGCATATAGACTTGTCTTTCTCTCGATTTGGGCTACTGAAAAATGAGGCTGAAAATCTGGATGGCTCGATTTTGTCGTCTATGCGAGTGAAATTAAATGCCGAGGCGAACCGCGATGGAACAAAATGAGTACTGTGATGTAGATACGAAAGCACAACGCTCGCAAACGCGTGGTGCTATTGCTCGCTAGCATGGAACTACAACACTCTCAGGTAGCTTGCAAGTATAGCAGTGAGTTACGATCTAGCATATCGTAGAAAGGCCGAATGAAAATGCATACATTCTGAACATCTGCATGCACGCGAGTCAACAATCAGGCTTGAACGCTACAGACACCATGTTTCCACCCGACCTAATGCATCGCAAAGGTCAAATTCTAGTTATATATGTATACCGTTATAGTGAAGTTGCAGTCTCAAATATCTAATCACAACTTTCTCTTGGAAAAACTAGCTCAGCTGTGATCTACGTATATTGATTCTCTGATGACTCGGGCACGAGTTAATTGGCGCACTTGAATTTGAGAGGATGTCGGATACCGACATTGCCGAGTTTTCGGATTTCTCGATGAATTTTCGAGATATCGGGATTCTACTAAGTAACGCCGATTCTGTATAGCTCATAGAATCGGTGTTACTTGTTAGATTTTTGATATCTCAAAAATTCATCGAGAAATCCGAAAAATCGACCACGTCGGTAAGTGTGCAATATTGATAGGACTCTAAGAAGGAGAGGTCCAACCTTGCGGGTTATAGATTCGTCTAAAACTTTGAAGATCATTTTGTTTTGGCGAAAAATGAAAGTATCTGGAAGGATTTATATAGACATCCTCCCGTGAGATACAGCTATGGAGATTAACAATGATATAGTATACCTATATGCGTACGACTGTTCAACATTGGCCTATATGGCCAATGCTAATCTCCACAGCTATATATCTCAGGATGGGAGGCCTATGGAGCTGAATCCTTCAAGATACCTTCATTCCTCACCAAAACAAGATGATTCACAAAGTTTGAGGCAAATCCAGGACCCGCAAGGTTGGGACTCTCCTTGTAAGTCGGATCGGACAACAGGCAAGTAGCATGGCTACAGGCTACGCACTAGGGGATGAAGCTGACCACTCACAAAGAACACCCAGGAGTCATGGAAAACGAATTTGTCTGACCATCTGGAGACGGTCTTTTTTTAGGGCGAGGACCCTCGAGAACAAGCTGTTTTTACTTACAGACCTAGAGAAAGCACACCGGCAAAAGTGCGGAAACCTTTTTCTCTCGCGAAAACCTGTTTCCAGTACTCGATGCGTACTTCACTATTTTAGCACCACAAGATGAAACCCAGAACCGAACTCGCAAATCCCATTCGTTTCCCTGTGATGGTTATCTACGCAATAGGTAGAGTCATAACTGGATTCAACATTTGCCACAAATTCAGGGCCCAGGGTCACAAACAGGAGTTTCCAATTGAAAAATTCGATTCGACCTCCAAAATATTATCAAGATCACACTCAAGGTCAAATCTGGGTCCATTTTCCAGCTCCTCCCGCGGTTTCAAGAGACACGCGTTTCGGAGTTTTTGACAAACGGAGCGATTCTCGTGAATCAACTATCCAGATACTTTTGACCCCCAAATGACCCCTAAGGGTCGTCTAAAAAATTGGCAAAAATTCCTATTTGGGTGTAAAAATTTTTGTCCTCTTTCAGAAACTGGCGTTCGAATCATCGGTTCCCGCTCAAAATGACCGATTCGACTTTCAAAAAACCGCCTAGGTCACATTCGAAGTCAAAACTGAGACCATTTTTAAGCTTCCCCCACGTTTGTAGGAGACTCGTATTTCTGGGTTTCCCGGTACTGGGTGCCACTTCCAAGTTCTTAGGAAGGGGTGACTTCTGGGACACCCTTCATATCGAGCTTTTCAGGGGGCGGCTTACTAGGAAGTAGCCGTGGCCAATGCCGGATAATACGGCTAGTTTTGCGGCAAATGCACGCTACTGCGAGTGACCCACCACAGGTGCAAGTAGACAGAAGTAGTCAAGAGTGACCTAACTGAGATTTGAAAGTGTAGCATTTGTGGGGTCATGTTCTACTCCGAACTGCTTTACCGCCGCTGGAAGCTCCTCTGGCTACTGCAGAGCTTGTGTTGCGGACCCACCAAGCGACCAACAGTAGACGAATAGTAGCTTGAAGTAGCCACGAGTGATCCGTAGAGGGACAGGGAGCAGCACTGTTCTGCGCTGGGTTCCAATACCAGCTAATATCGGCTATTTCCAACTACTCTCACCCTGTACGAACCACGCATGGCTACTTCGAGCCACTGTTTGACTACTGATGGTCGCTTGTTGGGACCGCAACACAAGCTCTACAGTAGCCAGAAGTAGCTACCTGCGGCGGTAAAGTAGTTTGGAGTAGAAAATGGCCCCACAAATGCTACTCTTTCAAATCTTGGCACAGCCACTCTTGGCTACTACTGTCTACTTGCACGTGTGGTGGGTCTCTCGCAGTAGCGCGCATTTGTCGCAAAACTAGCCGTATTAGCCGGCATTGGCCACGGCTACTCCCTAGCGAGCCGCCCCCTGGAGCTTTTTTCAAGGCTTTTTTTTACATGGGGTACATGGACAATACTGATAACTGCTGATGCTCGTTTTGCCTGATTCAACAGTAAATCTTGAAATGCTCACAGACTGGACCATAGACATCCTTTTCGAGCCCGCGAGAGCCATTATCTTCGTTTACTATGTGCAATAGCCTCAAAATAGACGTGTAAAATACACATGTGTTATCTCGAATGAAGCGTTATGCAGAAGACTTTCTAGGGGATCTTGCAGAAAGGACGTCCGCGTTTTTTTCCAAGATTTTGGACCCCTCCCCCCTCTTGTCACACGTGGTCACATTTCGTGGATAATACCCCCCCCTCATAAGGACGTCCGAATTTTTCAAAATTTTTCATACCCTCAACTGGAAATTGGCATCGAAAAAGTGAACTTCCTTGATATAGAGGTTCTCCGAGAAATATGTTGCGTCTCTCCACCCCGTGGGTTGGTTCGTGTCTTTGTAGATAGCTTTATATTAAAGGGATATCATCACTAAATATAACCTTGAGTATAATCTGCAGCGACAAATCTTCAAAAGTAGACTTATATGATGGTATATTTCTTTCAAATCGAGCCGTAAACCTGATGATTGTTTTGAAATTCAAAACTCCTACGATTAGAGCCGCTGTGCAATTGTTGTAAATCGGATCACCATTTATATTGATATGCCGCATGACCGTCAAAGCTCTATTCATGCTTGTGGACGTTTCACTGTACATAAAATAAAATTCTTTTGAAACTTGAAACTTTTTATCAAGGCGTCTCGCACCCAAAGGAATATCTGATTTTTGATTCCGAGTAAGTGGACGTCCGAATGTTCATACAACCCCCCTCGTCAGCAGTCACAAAAAGTCACACTTTCGACGACCCCCTCCCCCCCTCTGAGCGCGGACGTCCTTTCTGCAAGACCCCTAGTTTGACAATGAGCTCAATCCGCCCATAGTGATATCGAATCCCGAACTTCTGGGCCTCACGGGACTCTAAAATTACTTGAATGGTCTCGTTTCGTTATCACGGTACGATACCTGAAACCTCACAGACTTATACTGCGGTGATATCGAGTAATCTTTGATATATCATGACGATGCAATCAATCATGTTAACATCATTCTCCAACTTGAGCCCTATATGTAAGCACTCCAATGGTTCTATTTCGAAGGCAATCAGATAAAAACCTTCCGCGCTAGATGTATCATATTGTGGTGACTGGGGGAGGCCATTTATATTCTTCAGAAGCACGTGAGAGTAGGCAACTTTTAATTTGACTCATTACAAGCAGGCTTGAGCTCACCTCAGAAAATGCTCGTGATGGCTTTTTGGGAGTACTACCCGTACACTTGACCCGTTTTTTCGGGCTATCGCAAATGATATCTCATGAATGTATGTATGAAAACGAGGAAAATGCGCCTTCCTGGGCTCAAAATGGATGTTCCTCGTCTATTCTTGTGAGCATTTTGAGATTAATTTCGAGATTAATCGAATTTTGCTGATGGCAACTCAAAAAATCAGCCCGACACTCACTACGAACGCATTCTATAGACCTTGAGAACCACGGTCATCGTGTTCAGCGGGTCTGAATACGTGGGAAATCATAGTTTCGATACTGTCTTGGTTATTTACAAGAATGCGCCATCAAAGCCATTATTTTAGAGAATTGTCAGAAAACGCTAAAACCGTCATTTTTGGCAAATCAACTACTTGCGATTAAAAAAAATTCTCTGTGTAGGCGCAAAGCGGATATCGGATTCGCATTCTACGGTAGATGATAATGTATAAGAATTACCACCAAATTTTGTATAGTTGGACATTTCCAAGTCTGGAATTCTGAATTCCATTTTTGGATTGAGAGAACACTATATGGTTTCAACTCAAATTCATGTTCTACAACCTCTGGGTTGTTCTTGTTAGTACGCATATTTAAACGCGGCTGAATTACTCCCTATGTTAGAATTGAAATTCCCCTGGTTCGTTGAAATCCAAAGAAAATTACCGTTTCCGGTATGAAAACAAGGTGTTGGGGTGATGAATTTCTTATGTATTTTTTCTTCAGCCGTATATACAGTCATGCTTCCCGCATGGGAACAATGAAGTTTACAGTTAAAATATCCAAGCCGCAACAGGTCTTTTGTCAGAACAAATGCTGTGAATTGGAGTAAATGTTTCTATCAACTAACGCATGGGTTTAAAGCACATCTCGGAACACGTATGACTGTATAAAATATCATTAACTCGTTCCGAGACGATGGACTCTGCTGAAATACACGTATCTACTAGTTTGGCGAGTGTTCTCGTGAGAATGGGTCTTGGAGGAGTACAGCACAGATTCGTTACGGAAGTCAAAATCGATCATCCGTGTGGTGCGAGATTTGGATTTTTCTGATTGTATAGTAGCAACGTTCTAAAGTAGCTATATAGTACTCGAGGTAGTACCTCCTGCTGCGAAAAAAGGGCATACCCAACAGGTGTGACCGGCTCGCGAGCTCAATACAGGTATGCAGCAAGCCAAGCGTACTCATATTGAGTCGAGTCCGAGATTCAGCCGAAGCGATGCAGCGATCCGGCTCGGCGCGTACATGCGAAAATAGGCGTGTCGAGTGGGTATAGTATTAACGCTCGCGCGGCAAACGGTCGAGAAGCGCATACCAGTTCTGAGCACGTGCATTAGCTGTACTCACAACACTTGCGCTGAGCGCTCGGCATGCGGCTGCAACAGCAAGCATGTACGCGCATTCGAGAAAGAAACTCTCGACGAAGCTTGTCGATCGTGCGCGCTAAAATAGTACAATATCGCTCAATCGATTTTGCGATATCGCGCGTCACTCTGCGGCGATGGAAGCACACATTAACAGATATTTCAATGAATTTCCTTTCACCATCTCGGACTTGATTTTTCTTGTTGATTCATCGAAGAATCGAAGGCCCAATCAGGTCTGAGCCACAGGGCTCTGTGCCACGCGCGCCGGATATGAGCCTGCTATACCCATGTCTGAGCATGCTCGGCCTCGATCTACTTGCGGCGCCCCGGCCGCCCGAAAAACTCTCAGGCTACCGCGATTGCACGGGATGCAAAATAAATACATGCTACAAAGTGCATTGGATCCCCACGTGAATTAGGATTGGACAGTGCGCAAATTACACGTTTACTCGATTTATCCACGCAGAATCTTTTTTACTATCGTGTCAACGACAGTCCGACGAGACGTGTTTGCGATACTTTTAGTGACTCATGGAGCAAACTTCTGAGGACCGCCTGCGTAGTAAGCATAAAAATCGTACTTTTTATACGAGGAAAATTATTTTGTCTAATTTCATGACCACAAGCCGAGAATCCCGATTCCCATTGCGTGCATAATCGCCGCTGGCCACACCGTGAAACTCGCAGAGTGCGCTCATTTTGAATCTCAGAGTAAGTATGGATGAATTGAATTCATAATCCTGAAGGCGAAATCATCCGCGAGTAAGCGTAATGCTCTACTTTCACAATGTCAGCGTTGTTCATCAAAGGATGTTACACATTTGCTCGCATGCCTCGCCGCCGGGCTGCTCGATTGACCGGAAACGGTTGCACTTGCCAGGCACGTATATTCCGTGTATGTGGCGGCCGCGAGAGCATCCTTGTCTCGCACTGGCCTATTGATCATCTATCGCATCCTGCGGTAGTTTTGGCTTTTTGGGCACGCCCCTGCGGTGCGAGACTTATATCAGCTTCACGCCATAAAAGTGTGACAGCCTTTGAATACTTGAACAGAGTTAGACCAGGTGTGAGAATTCCAGTATGGATGATGCTTGCAGCTTACGATAAGTTAACAGCTGATGTATCGCGTTCAACATTGTGGATGCAGCTTTCCACGCCTGAATGGCCAAATTGCTCGAGCTCTCAGAACTCAAAATGTTTCAATAATATGCGCAGGTAATTTTTTAAACAGTTAAGCCCATTTTTTGGGAATGAGAATTCACACATTTATTGTCAAAATGCTGTGATTCAGGCATGTTTTCCTACGCACGAGGGAGTAATTGGGATTGAAATTATTCCGATGCTCCATCACAGCCACTGCAAACTCTGACCATTGTAATCCTCCTATTCTTAGGTGACTGTTTATCGTATAAAGGTCTCACAAGGCGAAGGCAGGCTATTGTTCAACGAGGGTGATAAGATATACGCTTCTCCGACCGGGTCAATTTTCCAGCCCCATACTCGAACGACAACAAGCCTATGCTCTTACGAGAAGCACACAAACGATTCTTTGATGCACATCGATCCGCTCGGGATGGTCTAAGAAATCGGAGCGCGCGCGCTCGGCTACAATCTAGAGACATAGGTAATTATACACACCCGTGATGCATGATTGCGGGATCGTGTGGAGGAGATATTATAAAGAGATGACCGTCTAGCCGATAGCGATCGCAACTTTGGGTATATAGGCATTGGTAGATATTTATACAGAGCACTGGATCATCGGCAAAAAATTGTCAATGCGAGCAAAGCGGCAGCGACGCGGGTACAGACACGAGCACGTCAGGGAGAAAAAAAAGGGTCGTTGACAAGGCCGCGCGCTCGCGCACCGCAAGGGCCTTAACCCTGTAGCCTCGTAGCCTGACTCGAGCGAATATGTCACTACCGGCCGCTCCGCAGCCGGCCTGTTTTTATCATTGTCATCGGTGACCGCGAGTGTATACATACAATATAATTTGACCTGTTCACGTCGTGGCCCATTGCCTAGATCGTCCACACGTTCGCATTGGGTGCATTATGAAATAGGCAGAGACGCTCTCGATCTAATATAGACTCTGATGCCCACCTCGTATTCCACCTGCCTCTATAGCGTTGTGCACCCAGCTATATAATGTATAATATGCAAGTAAAGTATGAATGTTCTGGTATATAGGTAGCATACATGCAATTGTGCACCTGTGACGCGCGCTCGTTGTATCCCTTACTATACTATATACTACGCCTTCTTCCTTTCCCCTATTATAGTCGCGCATACAGCATGAGGAATCGCTCCCTATATCAACCGCGGGACGCGACGACGACGACGCGCTTCTTCTTGATTTTTTTTATTGCCACGAGCAACGAGTTTTTTTAACGACGTACTATAGCTGCAGATTCGTTACCTCGCAAAACTTGTCCAATAGCATGATTTTGACGGTTAATGCCTAAATTTTGATTACGACAATAGGGTAAGGGTGGAATTCAAAGTGCGACGATGACGGGGAAAAGATTGCGGATTGTATGTACAGTAGGGTCATTGGTTTATTTGTTTGTATTTCTCATCATGCTCATCACTATCGCACGTGGGTGAGCGTGCTCCTTCCTATACTCAGAACTGTCAAATTTCCTCGTAATTTTACTATTACGACGCTTCATGAGCTTTCATGTTCGATCAAAACATTTTCCATTTGATAAAACGTTCATTTTTGCACAACTGAATACGATCATCGCTTAGTCTTTTTGTTAACAACACACGAAAATTTTAGGAACATTTGGATTATTCTATTTCAATCATGAATATTTTTATTAACTCTATTGCGCATTTGCTCTGCTCACATTGGTGAAGTTTTATCGAACGCAAGAAAGAATATGAAAGCTCTTTAGATCTGAGATCTTATTATTACAAATAAAGTAAACAGCAATATTTCAAAAATACATAAAATTTGACAGAAGAAGAATCAAATCAAGTTTTGCGAAATATACACCTTCTTATGAGTAAAACGTTCAAACATCTAGGAAAAGAGCCAGAGCTAATTCGTCGCGCTCGTTGATACTGATAAAACTTTGCGGAACTCGAAGTCGGACGGGGGTGCGTGAGTCAGATTCAACATACCAAGGCTCGTTCTCCAAGTACCTAGACTGGTTGTTACGACGCGAAGCATATTAGTTGGAGATTGAGCTAGGACCACATCACACGATTTCATTTTACGAAGGGCAGGCGTTTCTTCAAAAGCGATGAGTCAATGAACTTGCGTGCAAAGATCGAGAAAGCAAGCGTCGCATTTTAGTACCGACGAAGGCTCCAAATGGATGCATTTTAAGCTCCTCTCGGAATAACAGCGCAACTAAAGTTGCTCATCAGCACGCAGAATTTTCATGCGGTGCGTCGTATCACCTCTAGATCTTTGCGTAAAATTTTAGCCAGTCACAGGGATTATAGCTCGAGCTCGAATAACACGCGCTGTGCTCGTCATCGCCAAGGGGGAAATTTTTCATCGCGACGGCTTGAGTTCGATAAATAACGCTTCGTGCATGAAAATAGCAACGATCCCTGAGCGATGCAGGTTCCGTCATCATCAGTGGCGAATCGCGCAGCTTTCGTTCAGGATGACCTTGCGAGGACGAGCGCACGACGAGAAGGATGCATCAGCGCAGCAGAGAGCGATGAAGGGACGCTCACCTTGAGTGATATCTCGAGCTCTTCCTCGCGCATTCTGAGCGCTCGCCGATCAGCATAATAGCCGCGTGCGGCAGGTGCGGCCCTCGGTGTGTGCGTGTACCCGTTGCTCAAAGCCCTTCTTCTGGGTCGGTGCCCTTCCGAGGCAACGCAATAAGTCTGCGTCGTTGCACCACTTGTATGCACGCGTCACGAATTTACGAAAAGCTCTCTCTGTATAATAGCTTGCGCACTCCAGCCAGGCTGAGCTTCAATCAGCGGCGGCAACGCTTTGCGTTCGATCAAACTCAGAGCAATCAGGGCCGGCTTGCGTGATGAGAGTTGTATACGCACACCCACGAGTTTTGTCGATCGACGATGAAAGAAAAAATGAGTGTAATAACGATGCAGCTCAACGTCTGGCGCGGGTGAAGGAACAGGCCGTACTGAGAGAGGCCGGCCGGTGTACGGCGACGCAGAACCCCTCAAAGCGGGAGATTGCACCTACGAGGCCGTTTCTTCAGCTCTGGCCTGCGCACTGCATGGGCCATAGGTGATGGGCTGCACTCGACTGAATGCATGAAAGTGCAGCCCGATTGCTTATTGCGTGTTGCCGTTGTACGACGATGACTCTCCACATCTCGTCGCTCGGCGTTTCTTGGCACATATAGGACAATAATCGCTCGGACAGTTCCTCTTTCTTTTTGCCGAGATTTCCCCTTTGAAGTTATTGGAATCTCTCATCTACGGCCCCTCAGATCGAGCTGTACCCCAATGAAAGTTGATGTACATCAAACATATGAGCAAAATAAGTAAGGGTTCAAGAGAATTTTTAAAAAACGCTTTTTTTACTGGGCCGAAAAACTTTAGTTCGGCATGGTGGGAAAGAGATAAAGTTCAGGTGGCCGATGGAAATTGCGTGGAAAAAAATTGCACTACCTATGCAATATCGAGTACGTGTGCACTGGGCGGCCTAATATAAGCCCCATGGATGTCTCGTATTAGAATAACATGCACTCGTTGCTGAATGCAGGCCACACTATGGGCCCTCTCGACACTGTCGACAACAAAGTCAAGTACTGCACACGACTAATCGCTTGTCGGACCCGGTTCATCCCTTCCACGCCCTTCTCAATGTCCCTGAATCACATACTACACAGGCGAAGGATGACTTATTCACGGCTACCCGAGCACGTGTTTCAAACGTCTGACCGGAAACAAAACAATTGTCCCAGAAATGGGGGAAAAGAACCATGGCCAAGGCGAAGTGGAATAAAAGGGTATAAATAATAGTCCAGGAGAATTAGACCTCAAATGACTCATTTCTGGAGAAAATTAAAGTGTCGGGTATAAAAATATATTCGTGTAGGGGGGGGGGGGGGTCATGAATATCATGTACTCCAAAATGGACCACCTGAAAATTGTTGCAGGTTGGCCAAGAAAATTCCTATTGTCCGGAAAAGCGTTTGAATGGCTCGTGGAAATTTGGATATTGATTCAAGCAGACATTTCACAGGGTAAGTTGTAGTTATTGACTGGACGCAAAATATAGGCCAGATTAGGAATTTCCATACCCTATTGTTTAGCCGCTAATAAATTAAATGTGTCACAAAACGGGACCTTTCCAAAAAATTTTTCCCTGGAGAGGTTTAGCAGAATACTCCATGTCATCGCATGGAATCGATGAAACTCCATTTTAGACGTATGCGTGATTTTTTCAAGTCGATAGTTTGTCTGACTTTCTTGTTATCCTAAATGTTTATCATAATTATGAAGCATCAATATCTAGAGCTATGGGGCGTTGTTTCTACGGGTTGGATAGCGCCCAGCTTGGGAATGAAGGGTGGAAGAAGCTCCAACTATCCATTTCTGATCAGAACACATCGATTTTCCGACGTTTAATTGTCTAAATATAGCGGTTTTTGCAACGTTTCATTTTATGTTATAAACAAATAGAATAACTCTGCCACTCACATATTTCTTGAAAAACTATCTGCCATTCGGGGGAGCTGGATTTTTTCTACGAATTAAAGAAAAATATCATCCCCCGACCGTTTGGGGGTGAGTTATGATTTTTTCTCAAAAAATCTTGGGACCCTCAATTATTGCATGTAAGAAATGGGCTCACAGAATGTATCTCATCAATACCCAGATAATGTTTCAAAAAATCAAGTGACGCTTCAGATATAAAATCACATTGATGGCGAGCGCATGAACTTTGGGTGCAGGCATGCCGCTGCCCCTTGATTGTGAGCCGCGGAGTGGGGGAGTCGTGGAGTAACACTCGGGGCCGCGAGAAATATCGGACTCGCGCTCTTCACATTCAGCATCGCGTGCGAAATTGTTGAACTTTCCGAGACTTACCAACGGATTTCGTTATTCTTTCAACAATTTGGTATAGCTTTGAAAAATAATGACAAAAGAAAAGCCGTTCGTTTGCATTGTTCCATCTAAACACCGGAGGGTTCGAGTCCAACAACAAATCTCAATTTCAGAACAGTTTTTTCAGATGGATTTCGTCAGTAATGGATTTTCATTCCATGAAAGACAAATATCAGATCCGTATGATTCATTTTCGTTGTTTAGGAACCGGAATATTCATGCCCCAATATACAACGATGTAGAGCCAGGTGCCACTCAATCATAGTCTCATTTCTGGAGAAAGCATTGTCAATTATTCGATTAGCTTAATAGGATTAAAAAAAGAATGGTCGGAAGCGCTTGGTTAGTCTCGGAGATTTCAACAACTTTTCACGTGATACTGAATTTGAAGCGCGCGAGTCGGATCAAATTTCCCGCAGCCCCGAATCCTACTCCACGGCTTCCCCACTCCGCGGCTCACAATCAAGGGGTAGCATCATGCCTGCGCCCAGAGTTCATGCGCTCGCCATCAATGGGATTTTATATCTGAAGCGCCACTTGATTGTTTGAAACATTATTTGGTTATTGATGAGATACACTCTCTGAGCCCGTTTCTTACATGCAATAATTGAGGGTCTCACGAATTTTCGAAGAAAAATCATAACTCACCCCCAAAGAAAAATTCCAGCTCTCCCGAATGGCAGTTAGTCTTTCAAGAAGTACATATGTGAACGGTGGCTTTATTCTATTCGATGGTGATATAAAATGAGACTTTGCAATAACCGCTATATTTAGACAATCAGACGTCGGGAAATCGATATGTTATGATTAGGATTGGATAGTTGGAGCTTCTTTACCCCTTCATTCCCAAGCTGGGCGCTTATCCAACCCGTAGAAACAACGTTCCATAGCGCTAGATATTAAAGCCTTATAATTATAATAAACATTTAGGATAACAAAAAAGTCAGACAAGCTTTCGACTCGAAAAAAATCACGCATAGGTCTCAAATGGAGTTCCATCGATTCCATGCGATGACACGGAGTATTCTGCTAAACTTTCCCAGGGAAAACTTTTTGGAAAGGTCCCATTTTGTGACACATTAAATTTGTTAGCGGCTAAACAATAGGGTATGGAAATTCCTAATCTGGCCTATAATTTGCGTCCAGTCAATAATTACAACTTACCCTGTGAAAACTCTGCTTGGGTCAATACTCAAATTTTCACGAGCCATTCAAGCGCTTTTCCGGACCTTACGAATTTTCTTTACCAACCTGCAACAGTTCTCAGGTGGTCCATTTTGGAGTACATGATACTCATGACCCCATCTACACGAATATATTTTTATACCTGACACTTTAAATTTTTCTCGGCTCAAACCTAATTCTTTCTTATTTATTTATTATTATTATCTTTTTTCTTTCATTAAAACCCCTAATTCTCTTAGACTATGATAAGGATGAGGATAACCTACTTGTTCTGCTCACCAAGATCTATGACATGGCATCCCTGAATATTCCAAACGCAACGTTGATGATGATTTTTTCGAATCGTAATGAGTAACGCGTATGTTTTTGCCTTCCCATTGTCAAGTGACCTCTTCTGAACTCCTTGACCAATTTTCGGAAATGTTGAGGGATTGCTCCCCAATCAATTGATGTGCTATTCCATGTTTATCTTGATATACTCGAAACTATCCCTTCCCACATCAAATTGATTACCGACACATCAACAAAATTTTCATAACGAGTTTATTCAAACGCTCTAGCGTCTGCAATTCGCCATATACTTCCGTGGCCATAGATCCGGCCATGGAGATCCGAATCTTTCGGTATTCTGAATCGTTATTCAACCTCATCATTAGGGTCACAAGGGGTTCCCAACATTTCAAGTCATAAAGTCCCCCCGACCCCAAGCACAGGGATACCGTGCCCAGGCTTTGGCTCAAATCTAGTATCAGGTAGGAAAATGGCTTTGAGACTACCCCTTATACTAGTTATGAATGGACCCCTCTTCCAAGCGCAATAGGACCTTTTGAACACTACGATGCATCAATCTCTGAGGCCTGACTCCTCCCCGACCTCAGTCATCGCCCGAAGGAACGCAAAAACCATAGCAAACATTTCCATCCGGTGCCACCAAATAATCGATGGTTCGGTTCGCTAGAATGAATTTTGGGCCGTGGCATGCACCAGCGCGTCGAGGCACGCCGGAACAATCGTGTCGTATCGCGCTGTCTATCATCACCTTAACTTGGCAGTCAGGGGTCGTATTACGAGGCTTGATCCGCGAAAGCGCATACGGGAGACTAGTACACGAAAGCATGTAGGACTATACCTATAGTTACCGGTGTACACCTATATAGTTGGTCATGTATAGGTATAATCCTACATGCTTTCGTGTACTAGTCTCCCGTATGCGCTTTCGCGGATCAAGCCTCGTAATAGGACCCCAGGGCCTGTACCTCGGCAGCGTAATCCTCGAGCTCAGGGAGTGTGTGACTCGCCACTCACCGCCAAATGATTTTGATCTCCGGAATATAACTGTCCAGACATACTAGTGCACATGCACTGACCGTACCTGCGATCCCGGGATCAAATTTTGTTGATTTCATCAGTGAATAATGAACTGGCAGTTATATTTTGGAGATCGAAAACCCGTCGACGGTGAGTGGTGAGTCGTAGAGCTCACGGAGCGTTTGAGCTCTCATGGGCGAATCTCGTTTTCAAAAATTTGGTCGTATTTGATTGGACTATGAAGCTCTTAACAACTAATAAAGACGGTGTCAGGTTTCGATCGATATTAATGTCATCTAACATACTCCCTATTGAAAAAAATTATGTCATGTACATGACATAAAAACGTGATGTCGCGTTTTTTCGAAAAACCATACCACGATCTTGGACATTCATGACATAAGTCCATGATTAACTTCATGTCATGGGAACTTGTCATGACCATATGTCATAGTTTTATGTCACGAATTTTCGTCATGATTTCCCGGATTTCCCGCGCATGTCACGGGACTTTGTCATGATTATTTGTCACGTTTGTCGCATTTTTTACTAAAACGCAACTGAAAGATCCGAGTGTATGGACAAAAAATCCATCAATAACGGTCGACCAAAGAAAAAAAAGTAACGGGACAGTCCATTTGAGAATAACTTTGCCGACACTGAGACTCGAACCCACACGCAGTTGGATGCGTCGGTTTCAACGTCCAACACCCTACCGTCGTGGCCAGCGAGGAAGGTTAGAAATTGATGCGTAAAAGTCCTTGTTGAAGTGCAGATCGCCATAGCTGTTAGCATATAGGCCAAAAATCATGACAAAGTCACATGACATGCCTCGCTTTACTTGAGAATCTAGGAAATCGTGACAAATAATCATGACAAAGTCCCGTGACATGCGCGGGAAATCCGGGAAATCATGACGAAAATTCGTGACATAAAACTATGACATATGGTGATGACAAGTTTCCACGTCATGAAGTTGATCATGGACTTATGTCATGAATGTCCAAGATCATGATATAGTTTTTCGAAAAAACGTGACATCATGTTTTTATGTCATGTACATGAAATAATTTTTTTCAATAGGGAGTATGTTAGATGACATTAATATCGATCGAAACCTGACACCGTCTTTATTAGTTGTTAAGAGCTTCATAGTCCTATCAAATACGACCAAATTTTTGAAAACGAGATTCGCCCATGAGAGCTCACGCGCTCCGTGAACTCTACGACTCACCACTCACCGTCGACGGGTTTTCGATCTCCAAAATATAACTGCCAGTTCATTATTAACTGATGAAATCAACAAAATTTGATCCTTCTAATCAGTCATGTAACAGGTTGTGAGTATAATCACACAGAGAGAGAGAGAGATAGATTGATTGATTGATTGATTGATTGATTGATTGATTGGTTTATTGAGAGCGATGGGAAACATCCCAATTTGCTCATTTTGCATGTTACTTGAGTTACAAGTTTATATTTCATACGAACGAGTGGTGAAGGAAAATGTTCTAGGATACTGTCGTGGCAAGCTAAGTAACTTAAGAAGATGTTTGTGATCAAATATCAAATAGATTACATTGACGACTTGCGAATAAAAATTACGGTTTGTGAGTAAGGTCACGTTCCTCCACCAGCGTAGCGTGCTGGGGCGTGGTAGAATCCTGTAAATGTATACGTGCACTGACTAATGATCTCACAGATGCTCATGGGATGAAGCAAACGCTTCAAGGAGACTAGGGGGTATCGCGGTGATCTGGTCACGCTTTGCGCGAGCAAACCACTCATTTCTATCATTCTCGACTTGGTGTTTGAGCATGATGTTTTTCATTCGAGTGGACGATAGGTCATCAAGGTCGATTGGAGGGAGTGTATTGAGGAAGCGAGCAGAGGCGATGGCAAACGATTGTTTGAGTGCCTCAGTACGGGGTGCGGGATACATAAGTTTAGACTTGTTTCCTCTCTCAGATTGTCTAAGGCCTGGCCAATCTCGAGTGCGCGTGAAACGTAGGCGAAGGTATAGAGGGAGACCCGTCTTGAGTATGGAGACTGCTAGTGAACCCATGAGATATTCGCGCCGTTTTTCAATGGATAGCCATCCCAGAGTGAGGCGGTAGGGTGTGACGTGTTCTCTCCAGGGAATGTTGCCATAGACATACCGTACACAGAGGTTCTGGAGTCTTTGGAGTTTCATGGCTTGGCCTTTTTCAAGACCTGTAAGGAGGATTGCTGAAAAACCAAAGTGAGAGAGAACGAGGCTCTGCGTGAGTTGTTGACGGAACGTACGGGCTAGGGCATGACCAAGTTCACGGAGTGTGTATAGGGCACCGTGGACTTTTTTGGATAACTGATTGATCTGGAGCTCCCAACTCAAATCAGGAGACACCATCACTCCCAGTGTCTTCATATGGGATGAGTAGGCTAAGGATGTGCCAGCAAGGTTGATGAACGGGACTTGAATTGTATTTAAAGATGTAGTGTAAAATGTGCTGCCAATAATCATTGCTACGGTTTTGCCTCTATTAAGAGTTAGCTCGTTTTCTGTAGAATATCTTGCTACAGAGCATGCATCTTGGCTTATGAGGGCAACTTTATCGGCTATGTCAGATGGAAGGGCATGTAAGTATATATACGTGTCTGCAAAAATCATCAGGGAGAGAGAGATTGATTGATTGATTGATAACGAATTTATTAATGCCTAGGTCATGGTAGACCGTAAGGCAAAGAGATTTACACAGTCATATAAAATTTCAATGTAAATTATGTGGAAGATCGTAGGTTAAGTAGTCAATAATAGGTAATATACTACAGTTATGCATTACTACAACAAAATCAGCAGAAATATAGTGGAGTCAAGCATGAGAAACTAGTCATGAAAATGAACATGAAAATCAAGGGAAACAAAGTGCAATAGTACCAGCAGATAACAAAAAAGAAGCAAATTGGGGGATATACTGCAAAATTTCACATTACGCAAAGAATTCACTTCTGGTCAACTCGGGATACATGAAAAAACTATCATGATATCTTAATAATATCTGACTCAGTCGCAATACAAACACGTTCTGAACCATCGTCTTTCCGAACATATATACGACCCTCTCGGGTCCAGACATGCTTGAATTTGAACTGTTTAGCGCATTCCTGTGCCATGCGTAATAAGTTATAAGTGACTGGTGGTAGCATTTCATAAATACCGACTTTAGCTTCGCTAGTACTATTTCGAACAACGTCACACAACTTTAGCTCACCAAAGTTACGTTTTCTTTTAAGCACATGGTCACGGATGTCCTTTGATTTGAACTTAATCACTAATGACATTGTTTTGTTGCGAGATTGACTGTTGGCTATTAACGTTGCGCTGGCAGGTGGATTTTCAACTCTTGATTTGACCTCGCGAACTTCAAGAATATCATTACTCAAGGACTCAAGGTGCAACGTGTTTAGAATTTTTCCTGGAAGTTCTTTCAATGAGAAATCACAATCGCGAGGTATTCCTGTCACCGTTAACTCTGAGATTGACTGACCACTTACATGCATATTTTTTATTGCGTCGAGTTCTTTTCGAAGGAATTGATTTTCACTCTCTAGAGCGTTGAGTCTTTCAGATTGTTCATTCAGTAATGCAGTAAATTTATCAAATTTTTCATTGAAATTATCGAAATGTTCACTGAAATCAGCAGA
Source organism: Eretmocerus hayati (assembly GCA_029851415.1). NCBI lineage: Eukaryota > Metazoa > Arthropoda > Insecta > Hymenoptera > Aphelinidae > Eretmocerus > Eretmocerus hayati. The sequence goes on from CM056742.1 coordinate 117,331,609, forward strand.
TTGCGATTGAATGGCCATGAATAACACTCCTAGCTGTCGAGACGTATCAAGATTTTCCCATCCTTCTGGTAGGTCTGGCATAGTGAATTTTTGTGTATGGAGAAAGGTGAAATACAGCACTGTCAAAATCGAAAAAACGAGGCTATGCACAAGACTACACGTATGGGTCGCGATCATATGTCTTCTGCGGCCACGAATGTAAGCAAAGCAGAGCGAGTGTCAGCACTACACAGTATTGATGACTTTTCAGGATTTTGCCAACATTAGGTTAGTCAGGCAGCGCTGCTGGCCCGATTAAGCTCAGGGTGATCACGTGTAAACTACGCTTCAATGTCGATACTGCAGGTGTCTATCATTGTCACTGCCATCTAGTTGTTTTTGGCGGAACTTCCAAATTCATCAATACAGCACTGCATGAGGTTGCCTAACCTCAAAATCCAATACACCACAGAAAAACTGGTAGAATCTTTGCAAGATGCACAGGACCACAGAGCTATATGGATCCAGTGAATGCTTGCAATTTTTAGCGTGCAAGGATCTGCAATGTAAGGGCCCGAAGGCAGTCTGAGGCAGTAAAATGTGTCGGAATACAGAGACTTATCAAAGAAGGTTGCAATGGCACTCACCGCCGCGAGAGAAAGAGAGAGAGAGAGAGAGAGAGAGAGACTCCGTAGGGGGCATCGAGTGTGACCTTCGGGCTGCACTTGGAGCTTGAGGGAGCGACGCCCCTCCGGACTCGAGTCCCACACTTACACCTACACACACTACACCCTACACGCACCATACTTACGCCCGCTCAAGCAGTACACAGGCATATCAACATTATACAGAACACGCATCACACTAGACACCACAGCCGTGCTGGTCTGGTCCGGAGTCGGCCAGCATGCGATTCCATGCCCTGGAAAAAGAAGAAAGAAGAAGATGTCCAGCATTGACGGCAAGATTTCCCCAAGTAAAGCGGGGCCCCATTCGGATCTTGGGGGGGGGGGGGGGCAACGATGCAAAGCGCGCTACCAGGGGCACACTTGGCTGGTGGACTCGCGCGTAAAGCTACAAGCGATGGAAATACGCCACAGGCGGAAGGTGTTGGAGGAAAGGACCAACGCAAGAGGGAGGTAGACCTCACCCCAAACAGCAAGAAAAGGAAGGGTTTGGGCGAGGAAGCGGAAAAACGTGTGCTAAAGCAATCGGAGCTTATCTTTCCGGCCCAACTAGGGAAGAATGCGAAGGTGGCAGCAGAAGCACAAGAGGCGGCAGAGAAGCTGCTGAAGAACAACCCCGCGCTCAGGATCCGAATTACGCAACCTAGCAACGGGGTTGATGACGCCGTCAACTTGAGCTCAGACTCGAGCGAGTCCGACTCCACTATAGGGTCACAGGGGAACGGAACAATCCTGACTCCCGGAATCGGTACGCTCGATAAGAGAGTACACGATGAAGAGTCTGGTGGGATGGAGATTGACCCTATCCTTTCATCCGGAGATGCGGCACGACAAAAGAGTGGAAACGAGGCAGGCGTTCTCATGGGGAAATGGGAAGACCTGAAAATGTGCCGGAAAGAGATGGAGGAAAAGACATATCTCCTCCTCGAGCACTTGAACTTGGTTATAGGGATAGCCAAGTCTGTTTCCAGCAACCCAGAAGGGACCAAGGGTGACATTGAAGAACTCAAGAAGATAGGCCACGCGCTCGAAGGCCTACTCGCGACAGACAAGGTGGCTGCTTTCGAGACAAAGCCCCTCGAAATGGAAAAGACCCTGAAAGCGAGGGGGAATGTGCAGCCTCCGGCCACGTCGGGCGATGGCTTCCAGGGGGCAGGGAAACCGGAATCGCGACCGGGGCAACAACGCGGTTCGAAGGGGACGCGATACGGACCTCCACCGGGAGGTCTCGGGACACCGCGCTTGACATCGACGCTTGGCCCGAGCAGAATGGGCCTTGGAAGGAAGTGGTGTCAAAGAGAGAAGTAAAGAAGGCGCAGAAGAGCGGTAGATCGAAAGATTCCGCCGGAAAGGAGGCAAAAATGAAGCCGAGAAGAGCCAAGCCTGAGGCCATCCTCGTCACGGCCAATCAGGGAGGGCTCACCTACGCAGACATGCTGCGGAGAATCAAGACGAATGCCGCCGACGAGGAAGTAGGCACAAAAGTCACGGGCTTCCGCAAAACAAAGCAGGGCCAAGTCTTCATCGAATTGAGGAAGGGTACCGACGCCACAGCCGTGAAGACAGCATTGGTCGGCGAAGAAGGAGCTGTCCATTGCCTCCTGAACACATCTACTCTTGAGGTGCTCGGAGTCGACTACGATATTGACAAGGGCCAAGTACTCAAGGACCTCGCTAAGGCCCTGCCAGAGAGTGAGAGAGGGAATATCGCAGTGAAGTCTCTCCGAGTCGGTTATCGGGGCACCCAAACGGCGGTCGTCTCGGTCCCAACAAGACTGGCCAACCACCTCCTGAACTGGAAGGAGCCCAAGGTTGGATGGGGCAGAGTCAGGATCCGCGGATAAGGTGGCATTCCACGGTGTTACAACTGTCTTGAGTACGGCCACAAGGCCTCGTGCTGCAAGGACGAGAAGACGGAGGACCGGAGACCAAAACTCTGCTTCCAGTGCGGCGAATCAGGACACCTCGCCGCAACCTGCAAAGGGAAGCCGAAGTGCTTGAGCTGTGAGGCGATCGGGTCCAAATCTGATCACAGATCTGGGACGAGCAACTGCACTGCCTACCAGAAGGCGAGGAGCACGTATGAACGGAGGAGAGATCGAAATGGCTAATTTCATCCAAGCCAACCTCAGGAAGAGTGACGACGCAAACGATCTCCTATGCGCTGTTGCCAAAGAAGAGGGGATCGATGTTCTGATTATCTCCGAACCGCCTCAAAAGCGCGAATTCTCCCGATCCACATTCGATCACTGGGGGACCGCTCTAATCCAGATCATGAATCCTGCGATCTGTGAGACTGGACCAGCTGTAAGTGGCCGCGGTTTCGCTCGAAAGACCATAGGGGGCACGGCAGTCTAAAGCTGCTACTATTCGCCGTCGCTCAAGACGCACGAATTCGAAGACGAGCTCCACGACCTAGAAGAGGATGTGAGGCAATGGGGGGGGGCAGTTATAATCGCGGGGGATTTCAACTCCAAGGAACCGACTTGGAGCGGGGGGCCGCGTGATAGACGGGGGGTAATCTCGCTGATGCCATGGAGGCATTGGGATTAGTGCTCGCGAACGAGACGGGGGTTATCACCTACTACCGACATGACACTCGGTCAAGGGAGGGAGGTTCGTCTTCGGTCCTCGACCTGACGTTCATCCCTACTGAAAGAGGCCGAGTCGGTGACCGAGACGGTTGACCGAGTCGGTGTACGGAGTCGGTGACTGTTTCAATTTACCGACTCGGTCACTTCGCATGGAATGGCCCCAAATGCCACGAAACGAACAATAAATGATAAATTATCGTCAGAGGTTAATAGAGAAATTAAAAAAAATAGAAAAGAACATGCACGGCTATTTTCACAATTTTGACGTGAGTGGGGTTCGAACCTGCAATCTCTTGATTACGAGTCCAAGCACATATGCCCGGGACCAGCGAGACATGTTACGAGAGAGGGCTTAGTGAGCGTACTTGGAGTGTGACTCATAGGAAGTACCTAAGATCTGTTTATCATCAGTTTTATTATGAGTTGATCATAAACTCTGGTGGAAGAGCACTGAGTCAAGCCATTGCTAGGATGGGACTTGGAATCTTTCTAGATCTGGCTGCTTGACCGACTCGGTCAACCGAATTCGAATTTTCACGGGAAAGCAACACGCATATGACTTTGGAATTTCCGAGATTTGGCTGGTTAACTACCGACACGGTACACCGACTCGGTCAACCGAATCCAAATTTTGACGGGAAAGTAATACCGAGTCGGTTAACCAGTCAAATTTTGAAAATTTTCCTAGTTTTATGCGTGTTGCTTTCCCGCGATAATTTGAATTCGGTTGACCGAGTCGGTCAACTGACTCAGTCAAGCAGCCAGATCTAGAAATATTCCAAGTCCCATCCTACTTAACTACGGCTTGACTCAGTGCTGGCGCCAGAGTTTATGATCAACTCATGATAAAACTGATGATAAACAGATCTTAGGTACTTCCTATGAGTCACATTCCAAGTACGCTCACTAAGCCCTCTCTCGTAACATGTCTCGCTGGCCCCGGGCACATGTGCTTGGACTCGTAATCAAGAGATTGCAGGTTCGAACCCCACTCACGTCAAAATTGTGAAAATAGCCGTGCATGTTCTTTTCTATTTTTTTTAATTTCTCTATTAACCTCTGACGATAATTTATCATTTATTGTTCGTTTCGTGGCATTTGGGGCCATTCCATGCGAAGTGACCGAGTCGGTAAATTGAAACAGTCACCGACTCCGTACACCGACTCGGTCAACCGTCTCGGTCACCGACTCGGCCTCTTTCAGTAGGGATGAGCCCGTCGCTCACGGGACGTATGACATCGTGGGAGGTTTTGGACACGGAAACATTGAGTGACCATCGACATATTCAGTTTCGGCTTAGGACTGACGGACAGAGACAGGCGACACGCAGACCGCGACCAACAGGGTGGCAGGTACGCAAGCTAGACGAGGGAAAATTCCGGGAATCGATAGAAACAGCTGAGGATCTCCCGATGAACTCCACCGCGGAAGAGGCTGTGGATATGGTCACGACTACCATCACAAGAGCCTGTGACGCATCCATGCCTCGCAAGACAACACCATGCTTCTGGAGAAAACTAGAGTACTGGATCACAGATGAGATAAAGGCTCTACAAAGAACGAGCAACAAGAAAAGAAGGACCGCGTGGCGATCAAGGAAGCTGCAACGACCATCGCTGGCGGAAGATGACAGAGCGTACAAAGAAGCAAAGAAGGCTCTTGTTCTAGCCATCCGGAGAAGCAAGGAGAAATGCTGGGGTGAATTGTGCGATATGGTTAACGGAGACCCCTGGGGCACGCCATACCGCGTGGTCATGTCAAAGGTCCGAACCCGGAGGGGCAACACAGCACCGACCGATGCAGCAACCTTGCGCAGCATCGTGGAAGACCTCTTCCCAGCAGGAGAACCCAGAGTTACATTGCCTCCGGAGAGCGAAGATCCCATCCCGCTCTTCACTATGCAAGAGCTACTCACAGCGGCAAAGAGGCTGCCCCACAGCCCCTGGCCTGGACGGCATTCCAAACGAGGCTCTGAAACTGGTCTTCAAATACAAGCCAGATTTACTCCTCGACCTCTTCAACATCTGTCTGAGCGAGGGAAGTTTCCCGGACAAGTGGAAACGCCAGATGCTGGTCCTGATACCTAAGGGTCAAGGAGGTCAACGCCCTGTCAGCATGCTCGACAATATCGAGAAAATGTACGAGAGGATGGTGCTCAACAGGGTGGAGAAAGCCTACGAAGAAGGCGGTGGGCTATCACCAATGCAGTTCGGGTTCGGGAAGGGACAGAGCACTGTGCACGCGATCGAGGCGGTCCAAGAACGGGTTCAAGCGTCGGTAAGGAACCCATACCAAGGAGGAGGAGGATTCTGTGCCATCGTTGCGTTGGATATAAAGAACGCGTTCAACTGCGCGAGCTGGGAGCGAGTCTATCAATCCCAAGCAGGTACAGTGCCCCCCTATCTACTAGCCGTCACGAGTGACTACCTGCGGAACAGGACCCTCGTGTACGACACCGACGAGGGACAAGAGATTCGGGTACTGTCCGCCGGAATTGGACAGGGATCGGTTTCCGGGCCGTTCAACTGGAACACCCAGTACGACAGTTTACTGTCTATCAAACTGCCAGAAGGAGTGATAATAGTGACTTTCGCGAGCGACGCGGGACTCCTAGTCTGGGCCGACAACGCGAAACTCTTGGGTAGACGCGCGAACGAGGCGCTGGCCCCAGTCTACGAGTGGATGATCAGCAGGCTCCTGGAGCTTGCTGTCAAGAAGTGCGAAGCAATAGTGGTTACAAGACGCAGGAAGTTTGACTTACCCCGTTTTTACATCAACGGGCAAGAGATCCCACGCAAGAGAGAGCTGAAATACCTCGGTGTATGGCTTGCCGACAAGTGGTCGTTCAAGAAGCACATCCAGGAGGCCGCGCAGAAGGCAAGCAGGATCGGTCCGGCGTTCCGGCGGCTGATGCCGAATATCAGGGGACCCAAGGAAAAGAGGCGCTCACTTCTCAACACCGTCACTACCTCCATCATGCTGTACGGTGCACCCGGGTGGGGGAAGAGAGTAGAGAAGACCATCATCGAGAAGAGGACGGGGCCTGTCCACCGGAGAGTGGCCCTGAGAAGTATCCGTGCCTACCGCACCGTGTCAGGAGATGGGGCTTACGTATTGGCGAGTACACCGCCCATCTACTTGCTTATCACGGAGCGAGTGAGGGTCTAGGACCGCCAGAAAGTGATCGGAGCCGAACGAGTACTCACTCCGACGATGAAGGAGATCATCCGCGACAACGAGAAGGAAACCACCCCCGAACAGTGGCAAACTGAGTGGGATTCGCCATTTGCGAATGGCAGATGGACGCACCGGTTCATCCGTGACGTATCCAAATGGACGGAACGCACCCACGGAGAGATAGATTACTGGGCAACGCAGTTCTGAGTGACCACGGTTGCTTCGGTGCCTACCTGACCCGGTTTAAGAAGAGGACGACCCCAACATGCCAGTCATGCGAGAACAACTGGGATGACACTGAGCATTCCCTGTTCAAGTGCAGTGACACCCGGAGAGAGCGCGCCGAGCTGGACGAATGGCTGGGTTTTCAACTAACACCTGAGAATCTCGTCCCGTTCTTGCTCCGCAACCAGGAGACATGGGATAGAGTCACCAGATACATCAAGCTGGTGATGATTGCAAGGAGGAGAAAGAGAGGGAAGTGAGGCGCCTCGAAGCAGGCGAAATACAGTGAGTCTGCCAACTGAAACAGAAGAGGTCCCAATTGTTCCAGGAGGAACATGATGCTTTGAAGAGGAAAGAAAGAACAGAGAAGAGAGAAGATGGAAGAAAGAAGAATGGAGAGCAGGGAGAAGACCAAGGAAGGAGGAACAAGACCTGCGAGTCCTGAAGAGAGAGCCGCTCGATCTAGAGCGCGAGACGCCGCGCCGCCGGTCCTGAAGTAATGCTCACGCGGTCCCGGGGCCGGATTGGTAAGTTCGGTGGATCTCTTCCTTGTCCAATGGCCGATGCCAACGGAGAAGGAAGAGAGGGTTTCAATCGGAAGGGGTGGCCGTATCGATGCGAATCCCAGTCCGGTACTGTTGGGGGGGGGGGGGCATGGACAAGTCGTATTAATCGAGACCTCACCAACCCGGAGAAGCAGAATGGTTGGTTCCCGGTAGAACGTCTCAGCGTTTTTCGCCCTACAACCACCTTAACAAAAAATAAAAAGCTCTATCATCAAACAACTCGGTTATCAATTATGACAAGAGATAAGGAAAAAAGACTTCAGAGCTTCCAAGAAAAACATTCCAGGCCCATGCATTACTGACCGGAGGTTGTTCATTTTCATAGAGTTCCCCTGTGTCCAAAGGCGTAAAAAAAAGTGATCGGACTCCGGCCCACCTCCTTCGAAACCATTCGATGCAATCATTTGGACAACATAGCAAACCTAATTTGTATTTTCTTGGAGTAGCTACCACTTCTAACTACTTGTAAAAGCACGACAGCTAAACGTGGATGACCCAAGAGCGATATTATTGAGCGGAAACATAGAATTATACCGTTCTGATCCGGAAAAAAATCGAAACTTTTTTCGAGATAAAAACAGCCATGTCGCATGTGATGCCTCAGAATGGATTTCTACTGCCGGAGTTGTGCATATGTCGCAGGCTCTTGGTGAAATCAGCCTTTTCATGAAAATCCTAGGCTCTTCATGAAGAGCCGGCCGATCGTGTCAGCGCTCATCCCTTTCACTTTGTTACACGATCGGCCTAGCCTTTTCGTGAAAAGGCTGACTCGTCCAGCCTTTTCGTGAAAAGGCCAAGTCGGGTTAGGCTCTTGGTGTACAGCTGGGCGGAACCGCTATTGCCGTCGAGCAAAGTCAACGTCGCGGTCCAAGCTGTCGTATCAACTTATCTTTTGGAATTATATGCAGTTGATGATAAGTCGATATTGGTGATATGTTTACAATTATATTCAATAATTGAGAAATCGATGATATATTCAATTGATCATTGATTTTCATATTAATATCCCCTATCTATGATGAATACTTTGATATGAATTAATTAACCGAGGAATAAATAATATTCTTCGACTGTACATGAATAAATTTTTGTTTCACATGCCCTTACGAGGAAATAATTACCGGTTATACCACCCGGTCCCATACCCGCGGGGACATCCCTGTGGGTTTCCTCGCGGGATTTGGACCCAGAAAAATCCCCGTGGAACACTCATGGGGACTCACCGCCTTAATTTGCACATTGAACGGTGACGATTGAACTTGGGCAATTTTTGTTTAGGAAACAAAATTATTCATGAAAATTGAAAAAATCAGGAACAAATAGAAGAGCAGGCTCTCAACAACGCCGCGCCTGCTCTTCTATTTGTTCCTGATTTTTTCAATTTTCATGAATAATTTTGTTTCCTAAACAAAAATTGCCCAAGTTCAAGATAGGGGATATTAATTTGAAAATCAATGATCAATTGAATATATCATCGATTTCTCAATTATTGAATATAATTGTAAACATATCACCAATATCGACTTATCATCAACTGCATATAATTCCAAAAGATAAGTTAATACGACAGCTTGGACCGCGACGTTGACTTTGCTCGACGGCAATAGCGGTTCCGCTCAGCTGTACACCAAGAGCCTAACCCGACTTGGCCTTTTCACGAAAAGGCTGGACGAGTCAGCCTTTTCACGAAAAGGCTAGGCCGATGGTGTAAGGAAGTGAAAGGGATGAGCGCTGACACAATTGGCCGGCTCTTCATGAAGAGCCTAGGATTTTCATGAAAAGGCTGATTTCACCAAGAGCCTGCGACACATACACGTTTTCACACGTATTCTCTGTCGTTTCCCACCAAAAACTCAATTTTCACCTTAATGGACTTATACCGTTCTGATGCGGAGCAGCTCATATGTCCTCGCCACCTCAGAACGGCCTTGTCTCTAACTCAAACGACGCGTTTGGCGAACTTGTTATTTACAAACAGCAAGCATAACCTCAAGTCGAGGCCGCGTATCCACAGTCCCTGCGGGTTATCAGCTTCTGTCAATTCGCCACCCGAAACGCTGTACTTCTACCAATGATTAGCGATTCTACGCATCTCAATTTCAGTTATTTTGCCAGGTACAGACTAGGTTACCTGGGCACATACACTACACACCTCGCTTCAAGCTGCGATAAGTATCACAAAACTGACACCGAACTCCACCTATGGGGTGTTTTTCAGGCACGGTGGTCCTGAACCAAGTCTACCCTCCGCTGACGACAGCAAGTAGGATTCTCGTTGGATATGGTTCGGGACATCTGTGGGATCACAACCTACTAAGAATCAAAATCGCCACTTGGGCCGTTTGTTAAAATACGCTGCTAAAAGAATTTAGCAGAATGCTTTCTCATTGCCATAGAAGAAGTCAACTAATATCATATTATTCACTCGAAAATTCAAATACATTAATATGTTACATTAATCAATTCTCCTCATGAAATTTTTATTAAAATATTTATTCATTCAAAATATCAAAACGTCTCCTAACCATGATCCAGAACATAAGATATTTTTTCGAATTTCTTTATACTGACTTTCTGTAATATCAATTGGTAAACATCCATGATCCTTCATTTATCTTTGATCTTCATCTTCAACATCAATCAAATCCACAATATCCTCCTCAATGTTTTGTTCTTTACTATCTTGCTCTAATTCATCATCCTGTGTTTGACATTTTACTATGTTAACAGGTTTATGGTCTGATGAATATGACTCGTATACATTGAAAAGGGAATGAATCGGTTTGAAGAAAATCAAGTAAAATTGAGTATTTTTCTACAAATTAGTTATTTGAAGAATAAATTATGGAGTGTAAATTTCAATTTACAGTAGGTGGAACAGAGTGATAATAACGTAAAGGTCTTTATTGATTTTCATTAACGCGAGGGATTGATTGATCGATACAGAATTTTGGTAAACAGGTGATTATGTTAGGAAAGAAAGCAATTAACTGTCGGTGAACGTGAAAATTGGAATAAAAATGTATCATTTGGAACGCAAAATTTCGAGATCGATTTGACAAAATCTTTTGAGACTTTGTAGGTGTATTTTAAAGACTGTGACGATGATGCCAGTGAATTTTGAGCATGATCGCATGAATATTTTTTGACTTGTGAATTTTTTAATGAGAAATTTGGAATTTTTCGGAAAGAAGCAAATCTTATAAATGATTTGTATTCCATTTTACTACATAAAAAAAATGTAAAGGAAGTAATTTAGAAGTTTTTCGACGTGCTGAATCGATTGGCTGATACGGAATTTTGTTAAATTGTGATTAGAAAGGTTTTATAGCCCAACGAAAGAGAGGTGTGTAAAAGATATAATAAAATGAGCTTCAATCGAAATTCCGTATTAACCAATCGATTAAGCACGTCGAGAAACGCGTAAATCAACAGCCTCAGATTTTTTGAGCAGGAAGGAGAGAATATTTTTAGTTTTTAAGATGAAAAAGAATTATACATAAATGAAAAAAAATTCATAAGTATAAAAGTAATCATCGGGGGGCACTCAAAATCTAGCATTCCCATCTAGAGACGCCTCCGAACATGGCATAAAAATTTCAGGACGATCTATCAAACCAGTGAGGAGTTTTGCTGAGCGATAGAAAACAACATACATACATACACACACACAGACACGGACAGAGGGCTCGAAAGACGGGGTTGTAGTAATTTTGTGAGGGCTTATAACGAAAAACTGTGACCTACATTCGATAGATCTTGGCGAAAGGAAGAGGACTGTACCAATTTCATGTATTCAAGAGGTTCACTGGAGCAGAAAAAAATTTTTTTAGAAAAAATTTGACGAAAATTCTGCTGGCACCAAATGAATGCTTTCTCTTTTGAGAAAGCAAAAGTCGAAAATTCGTATTTTTTCGATGTTTTTCCCTTTTTCACCCTCAAAAATTCGAAAGGGACGCATTTTATCGGAAAATATGTGGAGCAACTTTTTGTAGAACTTAAAACGATGAACAAAAAAGGTCCTCACACATTTTCCCATATAAGACCTCCTGATCCTGTAATAAACGTATTTTCGTCTAAAACTCGTATTTCATCATTTCCCTCGGTTTTGACCCCATAACTCAAAGGAACCGCATTTTATCGAAAAAAGTGTACAGTAATTTCTTGTAGATTTTTGAAAAATGAATCAAAAAGGCGTGAACACATTTTTCGATACAAGGTCGTTCGTTCCGGTAATAAACGTATTTTCGTCTGAGACGTATTAGAAACAGGAGGCCTTACATGAAAGAATATGTACATATGTTCCTTGTTCATCCTTTGAAGGTCTACAAATATTAAATGTACATATTCTTCGATGAAATGTGTTCCTTTCGAGTTATGGGGTCGAAACTGTGAAAAATGACAGATAAAATACGAGTTTCAGACGAAATACGTTCATTACAGGAACAGGAGGTCTTATACGGAAAAATGTGTAGAGACCTTTTTTGTTCATCGTTTTAAGTTCTACAAAAAGTTGCTCTACATATTTTTCGATAAAATGCGTTCCTTTCGAGTTTTTGAGGGAGAAAAAGGGGAAATCATCGAAAAAACACGTTTTTTCGCCTTTTTCAAAAAACGGCCCAAATGGCGATTTTGATTCTTAGTAGGATGTGATGCCAAAGATGTCCCGAACCATATCTAACAAGAATCCCACTTGCTGTCGTCAGTGGAGGATAGACTTGGTTCAGGACCTCCGTGCAGGAGATTCTACACAGTAAGGATCCCTTCTGACCTAAATCGTATCGGTTCACGCCACAAAATAGCGAGTAAAATCATTTTTCCCGTGTATTAGTATATAGAGGCCCATTTCGATAAATTGCCGATTTTGACATATTTCCTCTTTAATATTTTGATAACTCAGAAACTGTCCGTTTTATCGAAAAATGTGTAGAGAAATTTTTTGTAGAGCTTTCAAAAATCTAGAAAAACATGCCTTGCAAATTTCTCAAACAATGCGTGTACTTCGAATTGTGAGGCGTCTTTATTCGAAGTTTCGTGGATTTTGGAATATTTCATGTCTCAAATTTCATATTTCTAACCACTTTTGCAATGTTGGAGGATGATTTAGGGAACTTTTCCTCATTAACTATCATGATTCTGCTTAATACGGCTCAAGAGAATCTTCCAACATTCCATAGTATGTTGAAAATATCAGGTTCGAGATATGAAATACCATGAAAATATTTCAAAAACCATGAAACTTGTAATAAAGACGCCTCACGAGTCGAAGTAGACATACGTTTGAGAAATTCGCAACGCATGATTTCCTAGATTTTTGGAAGCTCTACAAAAAATTTCTCTACACATTTTCCGATAGAACGGACCGTTTCCGAGTAATCAAAAGATTAAAGAGGAAATATGTAGAAATCGACAATTTATCGAAATGGGCCTCCATACACTTATACACGGGGAAAATGATTTTACTCGCCACTTTGAGACGTGAACCGGTACGATTTCGGTTAAAACGGATCCTTATTGCGTAGGATCTCCTGAAAAACACCTTACAGGTGGATTTTGGTGTCAGTTTAGTGGTTCTTGTCGCAGCTTGAAGCGAGGTGTGACTACCGGTCAAAAGTCTCAATACACCTGGGAAATCAAACTGCTGATCTTCAGAGCTGGATATCTCAAAACCTATTGGTTGTAGAGAGTTCTGCGTGATCGCATTTTCTAGCTTATATCGAGCACTTCCAAATTTATTTTCTGTATTTCCCGTCCCACGTATTATACCAGAAACATACGAGTCAGAAGAATTACTTTTCTCACAATTTTCCAGCGAAGGTACGAACAACTGCAAATTTTGGAGAGATCGTTGGATTGCTATGAAACCAATGACATCTTCAAGCCCATGAAAAGATCTCCAAGATCCGTTTTTGAACTTCTCTCAAAGTGGTTCTGCTTTCGAGATCTAACTAATTCAAGGAGGGCGTTTTTCTTTCAAAAATCCCTTGATAATCCAGGAATGACGAGAAACAGCCCACTTTGGGGCATCTGACCCTCATTTCTGCAAGAGATTGATTCAACATCAGGATAATCATCGATAATTAAGGCTACCGACCTTGAACTGGGCTGTTTCTCATAATTTTTTGATTATCGAGGGATTATTTGAGGAAAAAACACCCTCACTGAATCAGTTAGATCTCGAAACCAGAACTCCTTTGAGAGATGTTCAAAAACCGATCTTGGAGGTCATTTCATGGGCTTGAAGATGTCATTGGTCTTATAGCGATCCAACAATCTCTCCAAAATTTACAGGCCCTCGTACCTTGGCTGAAAAATTGGGAAAAAGTCATTTTTCTGACTTGTGTGTATCTGGGGCCTTATTCTAATACATTTTTCCCGCGACGGGGTGGGAGAAAACCCAGCACTTCCAATTTCCGCCTAGTTTACATTTAGTAAACAAACTAGTTTGTAGCATTCATTGTCATGAAAATATCATCAGGATATACTCAATGGCGTATCCTTCCGAACCCTCAAACATTTTGTAGCACTATACAATTCTAAGATTGGCCGAAAGGTCATTTTAACATGAGATTGAATCATTTTTAGACCACAAGATTTCCGCTTACTAACCTGTCACTTTGATTGTGATCGAAAAGTGATCCAATTTCTTGTTGAGATGACTTTTGACCCAAATTTAGGATTGCGTGATGTTGAAAAATGTTTGGGGGTTTGGAAGGATACGCCATAAAGTATATTTGGATGGTATTTTCGTAGCAATGAACGTTAAAAACTAGTTTGTTTACTAAATGTAGAGTAGGAAAAATTGGAAACTGCTAGATTTTCTCCCACCCCGCCACGGGAGAAATATGTTAGAATGAGGCCCCAGGGGCCTTATTCTAATACATTTTTTCCGCGACGGGGTGGGAGAAAATCCAGCACTTCCAATTTCCGCCTAGTTTACATTTAGTAAACAAACTAGTTTGTAGCATTCATTGTCACGGAAATAGCATCAGGATATACTTGATAGCGTATCCTTCCGAACCCTCAAATATTTTTTAACATCACACAATCCTAAAATTGGGCCAAAAGTCATCTCGACAAGAAATTGGATCACTTTTCGATCACAATCAAAGTGACAGGTTAGTAAGCGGAAATTTCGTGGTCTAAAAATGATTCAATCTCATATTAAGATGACTTTTTGGCAAATCTTAGAATTTTGTGGTGCTAAAAAATGTTTGAGGGTTCGGGAGGATACGCCATTAAGTATATCCTGATGATATTTTCATAGCAATGAATGCTACAAACTAGTTTGTTTACTAAATGTAAACTAGGCGGAAATATGGAAGTGCTGGGGTTTCTCCCACCCCGTCGCGGGAAAAATGTATTAGAATAAGGCCCCTGGTATAATACGCGGGTCGGAAAATAAAGGAAATAGGTTTGAAAGTGCTTGATATGAGCTACAAAATGCGACCACGCAGAGTTCTCTACGACCAATAGAATAGGTTCTCAGATATCCAAATATAAAAATCACCAATTTGATTTCCAGGTGTATTGAGACTTTTGACCGGTTGTGTGCCTTTAGACTGATCGTTTCGCTAATTATTAGTGAATTCATGAAATGTTGGTATTTTATTAAGGTAACTGCTAGAGAAAAGTTGAGATGACTTGAGAAATCGCAGAATTTTTTTTACAGTGAGGGCCGGTTCGATAGCGACTCGCGAAACAAGGTGAAAACCAATTATAGTAGGTAGCAATAAACCCAAAAACCCACACCCGCGTTCCTGACTGCTTTGATTTCTATCTGAAAATTCAGAATATGAATTTAGATGAGGCCAGAAATCATTTTTACAATGATAGAATCTGTGAAATCGTGAATTTCAATTTTCGGTACATCATTTGATTACCGTAACTCTTACTTACACTAATGTATTGGTTTGCTTTGTCATTTTCACAGCTGTCTCTCTCACTCTAACTCCATTCACTTCCTCTCAATTTTTTCCCTCTCCTACTCCCCTTTTTTCTTTCCGTTATACCCTTCCCCATCCCTAGGGAAGTTCAGATAGTGGGAAAGTTTCCCACTAAGGGCGTTACAGAAGATACAGACAGCTCTATAACTACTTGTGTTATGGCTAAAATCATCTCTGCACACTAGCAGAAAGATATAGCCAACGGTATACAAATTACATGTATAACCTGCGCGTCATCAGTTTGTATTCAAATATTTTCTTCAAAATTACCGTCAAATTCTCATTTTTATCGATTCATCAGAAATTATGAAATCACAGCTCCCTACATGCAGTTTCTCATTATTTTGTCTGATAAGTACAAAAGAATACCTCGTCACTTTTTGCCATAAACTTTGATACGCCCGTAAGACGTGGGCCAAACATCTCATTTTCAAATGTGTTGATCACGAAAATATCATCGTCAACCCATATTTTTCTCAACGGCAATCGATCCGGAGGTTCTCAATCTATAGCTTCTATCAGTCCCAGCTTCCCGGCCGAAAAAGTCATATCGAACCCCCTTTACCCTTTCAGCACGGATGTCCATAATCATGGACGCACATGGTAACAACGGATCGGCTGTAATTTCGATATGCAATGTATCCCAGTTTGGGAATCATTATCGGTAAAATAAGTAAATAAATAAAACAAAAAAACTTCAATATGCATTGGAGGGAAAATCTGAGAAAATCCAGAAGATTACTTGAGCCTCTCGAGATCCGAATCCCACCAGAATTATTCCGATATCTATCTTTGTCCGCTTGGGAAAAGGAAGATTCTCTCATGTGCCAGAATGGGGCCGTGCTGAAAGGGTAAAGCGTTCTTGTTTATACTTCTGGATTTAATCTTTGAGTGTTGAAAAGGAGACTACCCCCAAGATACCAGCTAAATCCGTGACCCGGATCTGAAACATTATCCAGAGAAGGGAACATCGAGTTATCGAATCGATACATACGTGTTTAAAAGATTACTTTTCTGTCATTTTCTCAATTTGCACATCTTCGTGCGTATCTGAGCAGTCTATATAAGGCGATTCCCACGAAAATTGGTTAATATACCCCCGCAAAACGAGTCTCTAAAAGATGAATAATGGAATTGTCACGGATGGCCTCAGTGCAGAGAACTCATTGGAGCAACCATCGAAATCGTCAAATCTTCGCCTATATTTCAACGCGCATCTATGCAGGAGCGTCATTTCACTCATTTTAGCCCACAAATGAATCAAGTCACTGGAAATGGGAAGCAAATGTGACTCTTCTATTCAGAAATACCGCCCTAAAACAGCTTGATCTGCAGCATGACTCTGGAAAAATTGTATGTGGCTCTCAGCCGGGTAAGCGTGAATTAAAAGACGAGGACTCTTTGTATGTTGTTTTAATATTTGGGCATGTAAGTGTACGTAGTGGATCCTGCAGGATCTATTAGGCGTTCACAGTTACTTCGGACTTCAGCAATCGATAATTCAGATGTCCATTGGGTATAAGAATTAAATTAATTAATTGTAGGGAGTTTTTAATATTTTCACTGTTCCGAGTTTGTCATCTTTTTAGTTGTAAATTAAGTCCGTAAGATCGCAAGCACAAGCGCTTTCATTGATAGCAAGAAATTTTTTTATCGAATAAAAATAGTAATATCCTGAACGCTCAATAAGTCTCTCGAAAATAATGTTTCCGGCGGTTTTGAGAAAATTACGAAGCATGACACTCATCAAGGAGCCAACTGGAGACATTTCAAGAAAATATATTTTTTCGTATCTCTGATATCTTGGGCGCTGTAGGCTTCAATGTAAAACTCTCGGGAGATGTCAGCACGATGAATAATACGGACTGTTACCATCTCCTACTCTCCATCATCAAAATTTTGTTTTGGCGAAACACCATTTTGTTCGAATCCAGTGATTCCCGAAGATACTATACAAAGTCGATTGTTCAACATGCTCATCTACGAAATGTATGAAATGAAATAAAGTAAGTGTCGCTATGAAAAATTATTTATTAGCACGTGTGTATATATACGTATCCTGTTTTCACGATTAATAAAAATTTTATGTGATCGTATTCCAATAGTTTACATTGTAGTTGATAGAAAATAATGGTTGAGAAAAGAGATCGGTTCCTGCTCGATTGAAAATTGGAGAAAATTGTTAACATAGGCCATATAGTAAAAGAGACCAGTACAAGAATAATATGTTAATCCAACAAAAAGACGATAACGACTACTATAAAATTGCGTGGTACCACGCAAACGCTATAGTTATTGCAGATAAATAAACAATTGCGAATGCGTAAGCTTAATTGATTACAAATTTTTGGCCAAGAAAGTCGATCATTTTTTTCAACTCCTTAGCTACTTCTGATACAACATCTGTACAATATTTCATTAGTCCTCGTGAACGCTGAGGATATCCGTTGATAACTTCAATCAAGCACCACGAGTCAATTTACAGTTCATAATCGATAAAGTATTGACTCATGGTTACTCATTTCATCAAATTGATCATATTCGTTCTGAAGTACAAGTCAGTTTAAATCTCTCAAGCAAAATTGAGACTATCAAGAATTAGTTCGTTTGAGGAATGACGTGATTTACATTAATGTTTTTCAAGCATTATGAAAATAGAGTGCACTGAAATTATTATTTGTAATGTCATGAATGATTGTAAAATGCAAGCATTAAATGAGACATCTACGTCATGATACAAAAGTTCAGGGTTTTGTTCCTTTATGAAACGCAAATTCTACTTTTGCACAATCCGAATGTTCACATAAAACAAACATGATGCAATCAGAACTCAAGTTAAAAAATGCTCTTAATATTGTTAACCAAGGTGGCTTGGCCCCTTGATAATTTCCTATTACTAAAAGTACAAAGTACCCACAGTAGAAAATATCGCAAGGTATTTTTCACAACATCTGTTATCTCGTTTCATAATCTTGTATATGGCAGCCAGAATTTTACAATGAACAAACGAAAATGTAATAGCAAAAGTTAGATCGATAAAAATAAAAAACATGAAAATAGAGTTAACAGTACACTTCACATACAATACACTCCATTCCGATCACTGAGTCACACTTGAGAGCTAATCGAGCTCTTTCATAATTCAACATTACAAACTTTCTATTACAGTTCTAAAACAAATTAGATGTTTGAAAATTCTTCTTGTGGATGTTATCGGACCACAAAAGAGTAACCAAACAACGATAAAATTATGTTATCCTTTTCAACACCTCTGAGCATGTCCTCTACCCACACATCTTTCTACCTCATTGGCTGATGAGGCGGGAGAATCGTCACACTGTCATTTCAGCGTTTACTACATGTGCTGATCTATGTTGCGAAACTTCGCAGAGGCTATTACTCAGTAAGCCGAAGCTTCTTTATACTCGGAGCCCTCCATGGTGAAAAAGTCTTCAAGCTTCCATTGTAAGGTTTCGAAAGTTGGCCTCTTCATAGGATCTTTATTCCAACATTCCAACATAATATCGTAGAGGGGTGGAGGACATCCTGGTGGACAAGGCATACGATATCCGTGCTCCACTTGGTGAAGTACCTCAGCATTTGTCATACCTTGAACAAATTGTGGTTAATAAGCAGCGAATCCAGAGAGTATAGCTTTAGATATGAAGAATATTAATGAGAATTTGGACGGGATGGCTGATCTCGAGAGCATGATATGATACACTATAAAAAGCTTGAAACCTAGTTTGCTGATATAGTTACCTGGCCGACAATGATCATCGGCCAGTTCTTCGAAGGAATGATTATGAATAATATCAAAACCTGTATTGGAGCATCTTTTACAGATATAACTTTCATCTCTGCGTCCCATGGAAAATGTGAAGATTGACAAGCTCGAGTGAAACGATGTGTATGTATGCGAATGCAAGTGTCAGTCGATCGCACATTTCCGCGGGGTTTCGGTAGCGCACTTCCCGTGCCCAGCCTCATTACTACCAGATAGTGAAAATATGAGATCGACGCGAGTAGCGGCAGGCGGCCGTACGACGAGGGCCTATCGTCGCCCGCACAGCTCATACGAGCATCCTGAAGTCGTTCCCGGTGAGTGTTCCTATCACATCTGTTCTGTGGCAACAAATCGTGTACACTCGGTACCAGCTGAACTGCCTACAAGAGCAAACTTCACGATCTTTCTATCTCACTTTTATTCTATCTCAATCAATAGGTGTGAGTGAGATAGCCAGATGTCGAACTTGGATAATTATTCAGTTAGTCCCCGAGTGTACACAGGCTCTTTGATACGCTTACAACTCATAAGTCGGAGATTGGAATTGAAAATTTGCCACTATAAGTTCGACGCAATCGTCGATTCGCCATTTGCCCGAGAAAGGGACTTTCTTCGCCTCGCTGCAACTCCAAGCTTTGCTCGGACCCGAACGAGAGGCCAACTGTCGTCCAGGTCGACAACTCTGCAACACAGCAGCGTAGCACTCAAAGATTTGGCGCGGAGAATCTCCCATTCTACCTTCGGTTGGTGTAATCGCGAAATTCTTTGTCAGAGGGTGGTCGAGCAGACCTTATAACGATATTGCGAATAGAAATCTTAGGCCGGTCCGCGCAGGATCTTTTGTTGTACCGTCTGCGTACAGCCGTCGAAATTATGCCATACAAAGTGTGCGATATGACAACTAATTTGCACCGAAGATGGGCATTGTACGTGCTATGCAAGGCGAGTAATGTATTTTCAAAAAAATAAATTTGCAAGAGGGTTTGTAACGGTAGCGTACGGTGCCCACCTTATATGCTCATTTGAGAGCTTACGCAGAGTACATCAAAGTAAGAATAAGGTGGGCACCCTAGGTATAGGCATCTTGCATTTCTTTTGACCCCCAAAAAAAAAGGTTTGGCAAATTCGAGCAAATCGAGATGAGTAAGGTGCGATTGGAAAGAAATTCCCAAACATTGTTTACAACTTGCGCAAGTTGTTTGAAAGTCAGACGATTGTGTTACACGGTGCAAGTCATCCTACTGTCAATCAAGATGCGCAAGACAGAGAAAATTTTTGAGATTTTTTCTTCAATTGTACAATACTTGTCTCGAATTGCTCGAATTTGCCAAACCTTTTTCCGGAAAAAATCAAAGAAATTGCAAGACGCCATACAATAGCGGCAGTCGACGACTTTGTGGGAGTGACGTCACACAGCGCAAGTCATCAGACTTTCAAACGATTTGCGCGAGATGAAAAAAATTTTTGGGGATTTTTTTTTCCAATTGCACCCTACCTATTTCAATTTGCTCGAATTTGCCAAACCTTTCTTCAAAAAAATGCAAGATGCCTATTGTCGGCATCGAGTAATGAATGGGTTCAAGGTCGAAAATTGATAGAGAATGGTCAAAAATAAGATTTTTGACGTTCAACTCGAAAACGGTGGCATTTATCGAAATTTTAGAGGAAAATTTCTTGTCCGTCTTTGGAAAAGCTTCAATTTGTGAACCCTCAACTTTCTCAGGAGTTTGTCGTGTCTGAGACAAGCGCGATAGATCTTGTAAGGCGCGGCTATAGCTAGTATACTCAGGACATTACTCTGAGACAATGGGCTAGTAGAGCAAAAAGTTACCGGCAACCCTGTTAGTAATCGTCTTCCGAACAGACATCAAGGTTGGATCCAAAATTGGAAAAGAATGATCCAACCT